>JARHVA010000094.1:137500-2537500 GCA_037957365.1 Torreya grandis | reverse complement strand
CAAGGCACATTTTGGTTGGGTTGGGGGGATTGGCCTCATAATGTCCCCCACACATAATCATTTCTAAATATATCCATATTGGCCCCTAATTGTGGGTGAGTGCAAGACATTGAGTAGGATAAAAGTGGCAACACCAATTTTTTTTAAGTAGAGTGCATGTAAACCAAACCAAATATCTATTATTTTAAATAGGTTTAGATATTCGAACCTAAACATATATCCATTCTAAAAGGATATCTATCTAGAATGGATATCCATTTAGAATGGATATCTGTTTAGGCCAAATATCCATTCTGGAATGAATATCCATTTTGAGAAGCTTGTTTTACATTTACTTTTATATTACATTTTATATTTGTATACATAAATTTATTTTACTAAATATATAAAATTAGGGCCACTCTAGATCCTCTGAAATTAGTTTCAGAGATGTATAAGTTATTGTTTAGAAGATATATTTTTTAAATCTAATTTGGTCAGTACTTAGTCATTTTCATGATTTCAGTGTTGAACATAAGGTTTTATGGGTGTAACTTTTACACATACAGTCTATTTTTGACAAACCAATGGATATTTTTTAGGTTTTTAGGTCTTTCAAATTGATGACTGACATTTATATGAGTTTTAAGTGTGTTAAAAATGAATTTAAAAATCTCGCATTTCTTAGAGATAGTGAGAGTTAGAGGGTATTGATACACAAACTCACGTACACACTAATTGAATGCATTTAAAGTACAATTTTGGTGTTTATATAATGTTTTGAAAGATAAATTTAGTTAATTTGACCTGATTAACCTCAATTTAGCACACGAGAGCACCATTTGTCATTTTATCATTATAAAATTTTATTATTTGATAATATTTGTCATTTTATCATTATAAAATTTTATTATTTGATAAATTTTAATTGAAAGAAGCCCCAATTAGATGCAAAAACATAAAGATTAATTTTGGGTAATCAGTCTATTTTAGAATCAATTGTCCTTTCTCCGTTATTGAATCCCATTATTTACATGAAAATATGATCAAATCAAACCCCCAATTAGGTGTGGGGTGATAAATGAACACCATTTAGCACTATTTGGTGACTGGATGAAATTATTTGAGCTAATTTTACCAAATTAGGCTATGATTATGTGTGATCCAGTCAATGTAGGTATAATTAGTCAAATTATATATATATATATATATATATATTTGGTATCATTTGTCATTATTTCATCATTCAATGCCATTATTTAAAACCATTGGTAAAAATTTATGCCCAATATACATTATGTCATTACAATTAGGCTAACGAGACTTAATTGGCCAAAATTACATCCCTCATTGAACCAATTACACAATTAGTTCAATTAGGGTAAACTGAGCCCTAAATTCAATTATCTAGTCATAATTACGTTCACTAGGCTTGAATTCTCTAAATTACATCCTTCATGGAATCAAGTAAGTAATTGGTTCATCAAGGACACAATTGGGGTAAATGGAGCCCCAAATCACATTATATAGTTGTAACTTGGTTCATGAGGCTCGATTTCCCAATTTCACATCCTTACTTAAACCAAATTAGTAATTGGTTTAATCAAGGACTTAACTGGGGCAATTGGAACCCTAAATCACATTATGTGGTTGTAACTAGGTTTAGGGGGATCGATTAGGCATAATTTTTGTCTTATTGAACCAATCGAGTGATTGGTTCAATCTTGGACTTAATTGGAGAAAATTGAGCCCCAAATCATATTATATGGTTGCTATTAGGTTCATGGGGCTTGATTAGCCCAAATTATATCCCTCATTGAACCAATCAAATAATTAGTTCAATGAGAGACTTGTTTAGGGAGAATTATGCCCCAAATCACATTATGTGGTTGCAATTATATTCATGAGGATTTATTGGCCCAAATTATATCCCTAATTGAACCAATTGAATAATTAGATCAACCAGGGATTCAATTGGGTTAATTGATCTCTAAATTACATTGTGTGGTTGGGATTAGTTTCATGGGATTTATTACCCCAAGTTGCATTCTGTATAAAATCAAATGAGTAAATAGATCAATTAGAGACTCAAATAGGGCAAATTAATCTCAAAATCACATTATATTGTTGTAATTAGATTCATAAGGCTTGATCATCCAAACTTTAGTTTCTCATTGAACCAAACAAGCAATTATTTTAATCATGGAGTCAATTGGGGAAAATTGAGTTGTGAATAACATTATCTACCTGTAGTTAAGTTTGTGATGTATAATTGTGCCAAATTATGTCCCTCATTGAACCAAATGAGTATTTGGTTCAGTCATGGACTCAGTTGGGGAAATTTGCACCCATAATCACATTATCTAGCTACCATTATGTTCACTTGGCTCGACTACCAGAAATTGCATCCCTCATTAAACAAAATGAATAATTGGTTCAACCAGGGACTCAATTTGGGAAAATGAACCCCAAATCACATTATGTGATTGTAATTATGTTCATGGGGCCCAATTTCTAAAAATTATGTGTATCATTGAACCAAATGAGTAATAGCTCAATTAGGGACTCACTTGGGGAAAATTAGGCCCCAAATCACCTTATGTGGTCAAAATTAGGTTCATGGGGATCGATTGCCCCAAATTGCTTACCTCTTTGTTTCAAACCAAATGACTAATTAATCCAATTAGGGACTCAGCTAGGGAAAATTGAAGCCTAAATCACATTATATGGTTAATTATGTTCATGAGGTGATTAACAATTAGCTCAATCTGAGACTCAATTTGGTAAAATTAAGTTCCAAATCAAATTATATGGTAATCATTAGGTTCATGAGGTTTGATTACCGCAAATTACATTCCTCATTGAACCAAATGACTAATTGATCCAATCAGGGACTCGATTGGGAAAAAATGAGGCCCAAATGTCATTATGTGGTCAAAATTATGTCCATGGGGCTCGATTGGCCAAAATTGCATCTATCATTAAAAAATCAAGTAATTAATTTAATTAGGGACTAAATTGGGGAAAATTGAGCCCCCGATCACATTATGTGGCTGTGATTAGGCTTATAGGGCTTGATTTTACCAAATTACATCCCTCATGAAAATAAATGATGAAAATTGGTTCAATCAGGGACTCAAATTGGGAAAATGAAGCTTCAATTCACATTGTGTGGTCACAATTAGGTTTATAGGGCTTGATTGGCCAAAATTTCATCTCTCATAGAACCAAATAAATAATTGGCTCAATCTAGGACTCAATTGGGGTAAATGGAGACCAAAATCACATTATTTAGTCATAATTATGTTCACAAAAATTGATTGCCCCAAATTGCATTCCTCATTCAACTAAATGACTAATTGGTTCAATCAGGGACTCAATTAGTAAAATTGAGAGCTTCATATCACATTACATGGTCGCAATTAACTTCATATGATTCATGTGGGCCCCAAATTGTATCCTTCATTAAACTAAATGGGTAATTGGCTCACTTGGGGACTCCTTTAGGAAACATGGAGCCCCAAATCACATTATGTGGTTGTAAATGGAGCCCCAGATCACTATATTCTTTTTAAAATAAGAAAAAATGCACCTTTAATGATACCCCAATATCACTCCTTAGTGATGACCATAAAGTCAAATAGGCTATATTAGGTGTAATTAGATAGATTTAGGCAAATCTAGGGAAACTTGGCCATATATGAGCACCATTTGTTTTATATCATGATCAAATGTCATTATTTGATAATATTTAATCAAATTATTCCTTGATTAGGTGCTTTTAGAAACATGAAGGTAGATTTGGGTGAAATTAGGCATGTTTGAGCACCATTTAATGATAGTTTGTGATAAAATGTCATAACTTGAGAAAATTTGAATGGATTAGGCCTCGATTAGTTACAAATTTCTATTTAATTTCACCCACTTGTGTCTTAATTCGGTCAAAAGTTCTCAAATAATGACATTTAATCATGATAAAATGATAAATGATGCTCTTAGGTGCTAAATTATGGTTAATCAAGTTAGTTAACTAAATTTATCTTTTAAAACATTATATATAGACACCAAATTTTTATTTAAGATGCATTCAATTAGTATGTACGCAAATTTGTGTGTCAATATCCTCTCATATCTCACTACCTTTTCAAGGTTTGTAAAACTCATTTTTGGCACACCTATAACTCCTACAAGCATCAAAAATCAATCCGAAAGGCCCAAAAACCTAAAAAATGACCATTGCTTTACCCAAAATATATGTCAAGTGAAAAATTTACACCCGTAGAACCTTACGTTCAATACTAATCTTAAAAATGACTAAATGCTAACCGTATTAGATTTTAAAAAATATATATTCTAAACAATAACTCCTATGATCTAAGAGTAATTTTAGAAGACCCACAATGGCCCTAATTTCTTATATTTAGTAGAAAAAATTTAATGTGTAATAATATAAAATGTAAGATAAATATAAATGTAAACTTATACTTCTAAGTAACTTATAACGGTTATGTCGATAAATTGTCTAATTTAGAATATATATATATATATATATATATATATATATATATATATATATATATATATATATATATATATATTTCAAAATTTGAATTGAATTTAATATTAATATAATTTTTCCTCTTAAATAGGACCTAATGGTCAATAAATACACACATAGAAAAATGTAAGTAAATTTTGACTTACATATTTTGAAATGTTAAAAGTACATAACCTTCTACAATTCATTGATTACAATATAAAAAAGCTTATATATATATATATGGTCAAGTTTGTCATGATAGACAAATAATGTTTCATTTTTATAAGTGATCAATTAAATAATTAATACAAAATATTTATTAGTAAAATAATAAATAATACAACAACATTCATCATCGAGTCCTTCACATATCCAAAAAAAAATGAAAACATTCATTTGTTTCTTTTTTTAAAAAATAAACAAACATGTGCTCAATTTCTATTAAACTATGAAAATATAATGATTGATATATTGAAATTGAAAAAATCTTCCATAAAATATAATTTAATTAAAAAAATTACAAACTCATAAACTACATTCAAAATGCTACAAATTTATTTTTACACCATGTTGAAATTATTTGAGGATGACCTTCAAATTGTCGATTAAAATTGAGGTATGTCTATTTTTCTGAAATTTCATTACCACTTATAACTCCATTTTGACCCCTCAATCATTACCTTCACTCACACAAATATGATCTAATTAATTTCAAGTATTTGGAACCTTGTGCCATATTACTACCTTTGTTAGACAATATGGAAAATAAATGTAGATAATTTTCAACAGAAATGACAGTGCTGTGCGAAGTAATTTATGTGCATCTTCTCTCAACTTGAATGTAATAATTTTGACACATAGTTGAAATATTGGGATGTTCACCTTGAGAAAAAGCTTTCAATTATTTTTTAAAATACTTGAGTGTAATAATTTTGACACATAGTTGAAATATTGGTATGTAATACTTTTGAATCATGATGCTAAAGGAGATCAAATTTTTGTTCTCCTTCATTGGCTTGAATTTAGAGATAAAGCTTTGAATTAATTTTTAAAATACTTGAGGGCCAAGCATGATAAGGAGTAGATAAAATCCACCAAGGTTTCTCACAAACGACTCATTGAGCTTCTATAATTTTCAAAAGTTTTAGAGATCTCTAAAAATTAGTTTTTCAAGCTCAAGTGGACTTTGTGGAAAGAGATCAAACTTTGTAAGACTATTTAGACTATTTAGACTTGTTGGGGGATCAAACCAACAATAGATTACACTTGTGAAAGCAATAAACGCGAAAATAAATCAGATAGATAAGTAACTGAAATGATAAATAGCACAGAACAAGATATACAAGAAAACACCCTGAAAACTTGTATTGAAACTCTTTACAATAGGAATACAAATTTGAAGAAACTTCGTTCTTCCACACCTCTCTCAGATGCACACAAGATCTCTCACTAGATCTCTATTCCTCAAGAGCTCTCTCTCAAGTACACTCAAATCCAACAACCTGGATTGATGCAACTCTGTACTGTCCTTCAAACATTCACAATGTTCTACTCTTACAGTTCTACACTCATTCTACAATTCTAAGCTAAGAAGATCTTCCTACATATAGAAATAGGAAACTTGAGCATGCTCTTACAACAAACAGTTAAGCCTCTTGAACAAGGGCTCTAAAAATAATATTGCTAATAATAGAGATGCAAGCTTGAGTCCACGACTCAAACTTATCATGCAAACACTCGCTGCTGTCCACGAAAATAGCTTTCTGGACACGCAGGTAACCGACGTCGGTTCCTGCCTGTTTGCCTGTGACCGTCGCCGACCGACCCTACTGTCGACGTCGGCGCCTCTGCAACTGCTACTAACCGACGTCGGTCGCTCCTGACCGATGCCGGCGTCTGTGTAGACTCGAACCTGTTTTAGTATGCTCCTTGGTGAAGCTTTTAGCTCCACACCCTAACAATCTCCCACTTGGAGATAAACCAGCTGCACCAACCTGTACAGCATCATCTTCTAGCTCCTCCATCTTCAACTCAATCATGAAGACCAATAGAAGTTGAATGAAGATTCAACTTCTCCTTAGTAACTGGCTTTGTTAGCATATCAGCAGGATTCTTGTCTGTATGGATCTTCTCCAGCTTCAACTCACCATCTTCCAATACCTGCCGTATGAAGTGGTACCTTAGCTGTATGTGCTTGGTTCTAGAATGAAAAGCTGAGTTCTTAGCCAAATGGATTGCACTCTAACTGTCACTATACAATCTGCAACTCCCATGCTCCCTTCCAAGCTCTTCCATGAACCGTGTCATCCATATCATCTCCTTGCTAGCTTCTATAGCTGCAATATACTCTGCTTCTATAGTTGACAAGGCTACAACCTTCTGCAACTTAGATATCCAACTAACTGCTGTTCCACCTACAGTAAAAACATAACCTGTGGTGCTTCTCCTGCCATCCAAATCCCCTGCCATATCTGAATCTACATAACCATGTAGAGAAGTACCTGAACCTCCATAGCACAAATGCTTGCTGCTGGTTCCTCTCAGATATCTAAGGATCCATTGAACCGCTTTCCAATGTTCCTTACCTGGATTGGCCATATACTTACTTACTACTCCCACTGCTTGGGCAATATCTGGTCTAGTACACACCATTGCATACATCAAACTCCCTACTGCGGAAGAATATGGAACCATACTCATGTACTCTACCTCATCATGTGAATTGGGACATTGTTCTTTACTTAACTTAAAATGTCCAGCCATAGGTGTACTTACCGGTTTTGCATCCTGCATATTAAACCTCTCCAACACCTTGTTCACATAATCTTCTTGAGACAATATCAACCTGTGATTTTTCCTGTCTCTCCTAATGCTCATGCCAAGGATCTTCTTCACTGCTCCCAAATCCTTCATAGCAAACGTTTGAGCTAACTTCTCCTTAAGCTCAGAGATATCCTGCATGTGAGACCCTGCAACCAGCATGCCATCTACATACAACAATAGAATAATATATCTACCGTTATCAAATCTCTTGAAATATACACAATGGTCCGATTGACACCTACTGTAGCCATGCTCAGTCATAAACCTGTCAAATTTCAAGTACCATTGCCTTGGAGCTTGCTTGAGGCCATACAAGCTTTTCTTTAACCTGCACACAAACTTCTCCTTACCCTTGACCTCAAAACCTTCTGGCTGTTCCATATAAATTTCCTCATCCAAATCTCCATGAAGAAACGCTGTCTTAACATCTAGCTGCTCGAGATGCAAATCCTCAAAAGCAACCAAAGACAATACAACCCTTATTGAAGTCATTTTAACAACCGGAGAAAAAATTTCACCAAAGTCAATACCTGGCTTTTGTGCAAATCCTTTTACCACTAATCTGGCCTTATATCGCATCTGTCCATCCTCACTTTCCTTCAACCTGTAGGTCCATCTGTTCTTCAGTGTTCTCTTACCAGCTGGCAACTCAACCAAATCCCATGTTTGGTTCTCTCTTAAGGACTCCATCTCCTCAACCATGCCACGCTCCCACTTACTCCTGGACTCCACCTGTAATGCTTCTTCAAAACTCTCTGGTTCTCCACCATCAGTTAGCAATAAATAATATAAGGAAGGAGAATATCTAATTGGAGGCTTACTTACCCTTTCAGACCTCCTGGTGGGTGTCTTGGACTTGTTTTCAACAATCTGTCCACCCAAATTTTCTGACAGTGACCGACCTCGGCCACCTGTAGACCTGTCACTCGTCGTCGTCGGTTTTGCCTGATCGACCTCGGTGCCTGGTCTGCCGACGTTGGTCTCTGTATGACCGACATCGGTTTCTGAACTGCCGACGCCGGTTCCTAACCTGCCGACGTCGGTCTCTGTGTTTTCCTGCAAGTGATTATTTCTTTTTCCCGCGAGCTCATTTTGGGCCATAACTTTGTCCAATTCACTATTGCTCTGCCCAGATTGATCCAGCTTCCTTATCTGATCACTGTACATCACTCTTTCATTGAAAACAACATCACGACTCCTGATTACCTTGTTAGTTCCTAGATTCCAAAATCTGAAACCAAAATCATCTGAGCCATAGCCTATAAACGTGCACCTCATAGACTTAGGATCAAGCTTCTTTCTATTTTCCTTATCTATATGCACAAAGGCTTCAGTACCAAAAACTTTGAGATATGAGAGATCTACCTTTTTACCTGTCCATGCCTCTTCTGGAATTCCACCATCCAGAGCTGTAGAGGGTCCTCTATTAATCAGGTACACTGCGGTGTCAACTGCTTCTGCCCAAAACTCTAAGGGCAACCCTGCATGCAATCTCATACATCTTGCACGCTCCATGATAGTTCTGTTCATCCTTTCAGCAATACCATTCTGCTGAGGTGTCCTTGGAACCGTCCTTTGCCTATGGATTCCGTGTGTATAACAATACAATTTGAACTTAAGACTGCAGAACTCACCGCCATTATCAGATCTCAGGCACTTTAATTTTCTGCCTGTTTCATTCTCAACCATAGCCTTCCAAAACTTAAAAGTCTCAAAAACATCAGATTTCTTTTTAATATAGTAGATCCATACCTTTCTTGTGGCGTCATCTATGAATGTAACATAGTACCGTGATCCGCCAATAGAGGCTACCTGAGCCGGTCCCCACACGTCTGTGTGAACAAGCTGCAACTTCTGCCTTTTCTTAGTAGACCCAGTCTTGAGAAAACTAACCCTTTTCTGTTTTCCAAATACACAATGCTCACAAAACTCTAGATCCATACTTTTCAAATCTGAAAGCATACCTTTAGACTTAAGTATTGACATCCCCTTCTCACTCATGTGGCCAAGCCTTGAGTGCCACAATTTACAATCCACACCTGAAGTAGATAAAATTGAAGGAGATTTGTTAGTAACACAATTACACAAATAGAGAGTACCTTCTCTCTTACCTCTGGCCATAACGAGTGCACCCTTGGTCACCTTCCAAGAATCTGCTGTGAGAGTTACTATACAACCCTCATCACCTAGCTTACCTGCAGAAATCAAATTTCTCTTCAAACTAGGAACATGCATCACTTCTCTCAACACCCATGTGTTGCCATTCTGCATCTTCAGCTGCACTTTACCTTTACCAGTAATCTTACAAGGCTCATCATCCCCTAAGTACACTATTCCAAAATCTCCATGGATATAGTCACTGAAATACTCTCTGTTAGGGGTAGCATGGAAAGATGCACCAAAATCTAATACCCAAGATTCTATGTTATTATGCAAAGAGAAAATTAAAGCATCCTGTGCAATACCTGCAACATTGGCTTCTTCCTTTCCTTCGTGTTGGTTGTCCTCCTTAGGCTTTGACCAACAATCTCTGCTTATGTGCCCCATCTTTCCACAATTCCAGCATTGTGGCTTCCTGCCATTTCTGGATTTGGATCTTCCTCTCACCTTAGACTTAGATCTTGATCTCCTCTTGCTCTTTTCTTTTTGCCTTCCCCTGCTCTCAAAATTTAAAGCGTTCCCAGATGTCTCTTCTATGCTTTTCCTGCGTATTTCCTCATTCAAGATAACACTAACAACATCCTCTACTTTCAAAATATTTGATGCAGATGCAGTATTAGAAACTGCCATTACTAAGCCATGCCAGCTTTCAGGCAAAGAACATAATATCAAAAGAGCTTTTATTTCATCTTCAAATACAATATTGACAGAACTTAACTGATTAACAATTCCATTGAAATCATTCAGATGAGTAGAAACAGATCCTCCTTCATTCATATGCAAATTAAATAACTGCTTCATAAGATATACCTTATTTGAAGCTGAGGGTTTTTCATACATATTTGCTAACGTGGTCATCAACTCTACCGTTGTTTTTGCCTGTGACAAATTAGATATCACAGTGGAGGCCAGACTCAGTCTTATAGACCCAAGAGCCTTTCTGTCAAGAACTTCCCATTCTTCATCCTCCATGTCCTTGGGCTTCTTTGCTATCCCACCTAACGGTAAGTAGAGATCCTTCTGATACAGATAGTCCTCTATCTGCATTCTCTAATGTTGGTAGTTCTTGCCATTAAACTTTTCCATTCTCAGCTTACTTTCTTCTGCCATTGCTTCTCCCACTCAAACAGAAATTCCTGCAGAAACCCTGTGAGCAACCTGTAATCTGTAACCTGTAACCTGTAACCAAGGCTCTGATACCACTTGTTGGGGGATCAAACCAACAATAGATTACACTTGTGAAAGCAATAAATGCGAAAATAAATCAGATAGATAAGTAACTGAAATGATAAATAGCACAGAACAAGATATACAAGAAAACACCCTGAAAACTTGTATTGAAACTCTTTACAATAGGAATACAAATTTGAAAAAACTTCGTTCTTCCACACCTCTCTCAGATGCACACAAGATCTCTCACTAGATCTCTATTCCTCAAGAGCTCTCTCTCAAGTACACTCAAATCCAACAACCTGGATTGATGCAACTCTGTACTGTCCTTCAAACATTCACAATGTTCTACTCTTACAGTTCTACACTCATTCTACAATTCTAAGCTAAGAAGATCTTCCTACATATAGAAATAGGAAACTTGAGCATGCTCTTACAACAAACAGTTAAGCCTCTTGAACAAGGGCTCTAAAAATAATATTGCTAATAATAGAGACGCAAGCTTGAGTCCACGACTCAAACTTATCATGCAAACACTCGCTGCTGTCCACGAAAATAGCTTTCTGGACACGCAGGTAACCGACGTCGGTTCCTGCCTGTTTGCCTGTGACCGTCGCTGGCCGACCCTACTGTCGACGTCGGCGCCTCTGCAACTGCTACTAACTGACGTCGATCGAGCCTGATCGACACCGGCGTCTGTGTAGACCCGAACCTGTTTTAGTATGCTCCTTGGTGAAGCTTTTAGCTCCACACCCTAACAAGACATTTTCCAATTGAATTGACTCAAAATATATGTGATGCATCACTCACCCTTGATGAGTTTTATGTGATATTCAATCACACAACTAATGAAAAAGTCCCCATCTTGGATGCATTTCCATTTGAATTCTACAAAGTCACTTGGATATTTGTTGGACTAAACTTGATTTTGGTTTATAAAGAAGTTTTGCGGACAAAATATTTTGTAAATATAATCAATAAAGGAAACATTAAGTTTATTCTTAAAGTTGGGGACTTAAAAAGAGCTTATTACGAATTAGAGACCTATCAATTTGTTGAATATCTCATACAATATTTTGGTCAAATATTTTACACTTTGCCTACATCACTTTCTTCATGCAATTATTAGACTTGGACAAATAAGCTTCATTAAAAGTAAATATATTCATGAGAACATCATTATAGTTTAGGAGAGTATGAATTGGGATCAAGCCTCTTAATATCACCTTATATTTTTTAATCTTGAATTTTATGAAATATTACAATTGCATCAAGTGGCCATATATCTTAGACATGCTCTAAGCCCTATGATTCAAAGATTTTTCTCTCTTTTGCTCAAAAAATCCTTATGGAGGACTTTACTTATCTAATTGTTAATGGTCACAAGTATGAAAAATTTGGTCTCTTTAATTGAATTAGGGATGGTTTTCCACTTGCACCCTCTCTGTATGTCCTGGATATAGAAGCCTTTGGATACCTTTCAACATGTATAGAAGAGAAAGGGATCATTAAGGGCATCATCTCCCTGAAGGATGTGTCAACTTATGAATGGAAAATTTTCAAATGATTCATTTCTCACCTTAGTTGAAAATGAAACTTACTTTTATGAAGATATGGCTTCCATTGACCTTTTATAAGGCTTTAGGTTAGACTTTATAATGGTTTAAGACTCAATGCTATAAGAAAAATTGTTATGGCCATGCTTGATATGCTTGAAAATTTTAATTGTTAAAGGATCCACAAAGGGATAGATGTTTAAAACTATTTGCTTCCCCATTTCATTCTGAAATATCTCTATCCTCCATGTGGAAGTATGTTTTACAATGAATGGAGAGGAAAATTGCTTAACTTAGAAAGTAATTTTTAGATCTACACCAAGGTGTTTGTTGTGACTCATGTCTACAAATCCTTTTCTTGGGTGCCTTCTAATGTTTACTATGAAAAACTCACCAAGATATTTTATGGATTAATGTGGGATAATTTAAAACAAACCCTTGAGTGTTTCTTAGGACATTTTTTACCTTCTACAAGATAAAGGGCACATGGACATCATTGATGTCCATAGGTAGCACATCAATGTATGTGCTAAGTGGATTGTTAAAGCCATTAAGGGATCAAAATCTTTAAAAAAAATTTATTATAAATTACATCTTTGTTAATTTTACTTATGAAAATAAGGTTGAGAATGGATTTGGTTTCGATATGCTCCTCATTACATCACCCATGTCAATATTGAAGGCTCATTTGTTTCTTGCAACATCCAAAAAGCTTTTGAGTTA
Source organism: Torreya grandis (assembly GCA_037957365.1). Taxonomy (NCBI): domain Eukaryota; kingdom Viridiplantae; phylum Streptophyta; class Pinopsida; order Cupressales; family Taxaceae; genus Torreya; species Torreya grandis. The sequence goes on along the minus strand of JARHVA010000094.1, from coordinate 2,524,549 downwards.
GTCACGTATTTCCTTAGTTAGGATAGAAATGGGTTTATAAAAAACCACCTCTATTTTAATGGCCATAATATCTTGTGGTCTTATCTTACCTCTAGCTAAGACTCAAGATATCAAAACTCTCAGGATTTTCAGGAAAGACATTCACACTATTTATGATATTGTAACCTTTAGAGACTAGAATCTCTAATCTCTCTTTAAAAAGAAGTTCAATATTATTATCTCTAATTTACCTTATATTATCCATATTCAAGGGATCATTTTTGAATTTTTGATGCATAAGTTAGGTCTTCAACCACCAATTTCTTGGTGAAAATACTACATCATTCAAATTATGAAATGGCTTTCAAGAATTACGTTTTTTGGCTTATATAAAAAACTCTTTGTTTGTTCTCCTCAACCCTTTTCAAATTAAATAACTAGTGGAGATTAAATTATTGACCATGGATATGGATATTTTAACTTTGGTATGGTAGCTAAGCTTAGGTGGGCAGTGTGGAAATATAAAATGGGTCCTGACAACAAGGCCTAATGAGGTACCCATGTACAAATGCAATCTCTCATAAGATAGAGAAAAGGAGAAAACTCATAGGAAAAAACTCCCCCGTAAAAGAGAGACATAAAATAAATGAAGAGGCTAGAAGGCCCCCCTGAAGATGATGCTACTGCAGATGTAGACCGCACCCCAAGAAGAGCTCGTAGATGAATAAACTTGCTGTTGGTGAAAGGTTTGGTGAAGATGTCTACAACCTGCTCCAAAGATTGGCAAAATATCAAGTTAATGACCTGATTATGAATAAGCTCCCAAATGAAATGCATGTGAATCTCTATGTGCTTGGTCTGCTAGTGCTGAACTAGATTCTTGTAAATTTGAATGGTACTCTGATTGTCACAATAAATGATGGTGGGCTACCTGATAGGAATGCCAAACTCAAAAAGTATCCCTTGAAGCCAAATAGCCTCAGTAGCTACATTAACAGCTCTCATGTACTCTGCCTCTGTGGATGATATAGCAATAACATTCTGCTTCTTGCTAGACCAACTGATAGGACCAAAACCTAGAGAGAAACTGTAACCAAAAATGGACTTGCGAGTCTGTGAATCGCCAGCCTAGTCTGAATCTGTATATCCAACCAAGTCAAATTTTATGCCAAATCTATAATAAATCTCATATCTATGTGAACCTTGTATGTAATGCAAGATCCTCTTAGCTACTTTCCAATGCAGCTCATGAGGTTCCTGCATGAATTTGGAGACAAGTCCCACTGTATATGATATGTTAGGCCTGGTGTGAGTCAAGTAGATGAGACTACCAACAAGTTGTTGATATCGAGTGGCATCAACCAATGGTGAAGAACAATCATCCTCAAGCTTGACTCCTGATAGAAAGGGAGTCAGAGATGGATTGCAATTAGCCATGTGAAATTGAGCCAATAAGTCAAGAGCATACTTAGGCTGTGCAAGAGAAATCCCTGAATCTGACTGTGAGATCTTGATGCCAAAGAAGTAGTGCAACAAACCCAAGTATATCATGTCAAATCTATCCTGGAGAGATGCCTTCACCATTGCAATAGTTGATGAAGAACTCCTGGTGATCAAAAGGTCATCAACATATAGAACCAAAATCAAGAGCTAATCATCCTGACGCAAGAAGTAGACATTGAGATCAGAATGGAACCTAGTGAAACCTGCTATGAGAAGGAAGGAATCCATCTTGGCATACCAAGCTTGAGGGGCCTATTTGAGGCCATATATATATTTCCCAAGTCTGCATACTAAGGAAGAATCTTGAACAAATCTTGGTGGTTGCTCCATGTAGATCTCCTCCTCTAGGTCTCTGTGAAGAAAGGCACTCTTCACATCCACCTGATGCACATCCCAACCATGTGCTGCGGCAATAGCCAAGGTGAGTCAGATAGAAGTCATCTTTGCAACGGGTGCAAAGGTCTCTGAGTAGTCAATTCCTACCACCTGTGAGAAACCCTTGGCGACCAATTGTGCCTTGTACTTATCAACCAACCCATATGTTGCAAACTTGGTCTGATATATCCACCTACATCAAACCATCTTTCTTTCGTTAGGAAGTGAAGTCAAATCCCAAGTGTGATTTTTGATTAAGGAAGAATATTCTTCCTTCATAGCATTATCCCACTCAGGTACCCCCGATGCCTCTTGAAAAGTCTGTGGATCTAAAATTGAAGCAAAGAAGGCATGTGGATCTCTTTGAAAATCCCCCAAGCACATCTATCATCTATGGGATCTCCTGCCCAAGTGTCATCACTCTCAAGTGTCTGTCTGGCCCAAAGTGGCCTGAAAGTGGGCGAGTCAGGTGATACTTCCTCATCCTCTGACTGACTAGAGGTGGATGACTCTACATCACTATCCTTGCTGTCTGAACTCAAAGAAGAAGAAGATGTCTCTAGCTTAAGAACCTGCTATGGCTGATTGAATTTGATGAGGAATCATCATGAAGAAGTAGATCCGATGAGGGAGAAGAAGTGTCAAGTGTTGAGTCTCTAGGACTCTCCTGAAAATGGACACTTCTCTAGATGAACAACTCATGAGTGACTAGATCTAGAAGGCGATATCCCTTAATACCATCCAGATATCCTACAAAGATGTAAGGCTTAGACTGACATTACATATCTTTGCATTTATTCTTCAGAATGCGGGCCATGGTTGGGGATCTAAAAAATCTAAGGTGCTCAACATCAGGTTTCATTTTATGCCAAGCTTCAAAGGGTGTTATCCCTTTCAAAGCTTTGTGAGGAACCCTATTTTGAATGTAGCAAGCACAATTGATGGCTTCAGCCTAGTATTGTGGTGCTAAGGATTCAGAGTGAATCATATAGCTACCCATCTCTTTCAAGAACTTATTTTTGCATTTTGTAACCCCATTTTGTGAAGGACTGTAAGTGACTGTGCACTACAAATCAATCCCCTCTGTGGTGCAAAACTGCTCAAACCTGATGCTGACATACTCCCCTCCATTATCAGTTCAAAGAACCTTGATGGATTTCTCACTCTGTTTCTCAACAAGAGCCTTGAAGTCTAGAAAATTTTCAAACACTTCAAACTTTTGTTTGAGAAAATATATCCAAGTGTACCTAGAGAAATCATCAATGAAAGTGAGGATGTACTTGGCCCTTGTGAAAGATGGTTTGGGAAAGGGTCCTGATACATCACTGTGGACTAACTCCAAAGGTTGTGAAGCCCTCCAAGCTTTGCCTTTGTCAAATTTTTCTTTGAGATGCTTTCTAAGGGAGCACCCCTCACAAAGTCCTTTTGAGAATTGGACACGAGGCAAGCTAATTACCATGTCATGTTTGTAAAGTTACTCAATGTAGTGGTAGTTAAAGTGGCCAAACCGCTCATGCCATAATTTGCTAACTTCATCTGAATGAGTCAGCAATGCTATTGGAGAAGAATTTGGTGCAAAATGTGAGAAGGTGTATAACCTTGCTTGGTGATTTTCCTTACCCACTGCCACTGTAGTATCAATATGCAACTCCCTGATAGCCACTGAATCTGGTGAAAACTCAACTCTCATGCCCCGACCAATGTGAGTGATTTGGTACACTGATAGGAGATTGGTTGAAAGAGAAGGAACACTTAGAACATTATTGAATGTTCCTCCTTTCATTTCAACTAACCCTCTCCCTGCAATAGAAACTAAAGTGTCATCACCCAAACTAATTGAAGTCATGCTATAAGATCTAAAGATGAAAACTCAACTAGTGAAGAGCCCATGTGGTGAGAAGCACCCAAGTCGATGACCCATGAAGATGTAGAAGCTGTTGTAGCTACAAGGGCCTTGTCCTTTTATTTCTCCTTACCCTTGCCTTTTGCCTTGGTAGAATCTTGGGTAGATGAATTCTGTTTGATGGACTCAAGAAAACCTATGTTGTTCTTCTCTAGAAGATGAGTTAGTTGATCTATTTGTTTCTTCATGCATTTGTGTTCATCATGCCTTGTATTTTTACAATAGGCACACTTAACCTTCTCCTTATTAGGTTTAACATTGGAAGAGGAAGTCTTAGTGTTGTTTTCGGCAAGATTGGTGTTTTCTTTCTTCTCCTCTTGGTCTTTGTTCTTTTTCTTCTTCTCCTTTGTTGAAGTCTTATCCTTACCATTTCCAGCTATCAAAGCTTGGGGTTGAGTAGACTTAATTGTGCCCATTTGAATTAGCTTATCTTACTTCCTAGTCAAGTTAACAATGAATGAATCCAAAGAAGGCATTTTCCATGTAGTGCCAAGGGCACTTTTTGTGGCATGGAAAGTGAAGACAAAGACTGAATAGCTTGGACCTAACTTTGTGAGAATAGAAAGAATGAGTTGATCATATTTCTTCTCTATCCCACATTATTTCAATTGTAATCTAAGGGCCTTAAACTTAGTGAATAAGTCCTGTAGGGTGTCAAATTTGCTAGGACTTAGACTTATGAGTTCATTTTCGAGCTCATGACCTCTCATCTCATCAAGCTTCCCAAATAAGTTTTCTAAGGTGTCCCATATGTCATTGGGAGTCTGGGAGGATTCTAGATGAAAGAGAAGTTTTGGAAACACAGACAAGCTCAGTAATCCATAGGCTTCATCACTACGGTTGTACCACTTGACCTTTTCAGCATCAGTGTTGGGTTCTACTTCAGTACCCATGGTGATCCTATACAACCCTTTGCTTCTAAGAATGATTGACATTTTACCCTTACATTCATGATAGTTGAAGGGTGTTAGGGGTTTAAGTTGAAAAGAATCTATTTTTAGCTAAATTTAGGTGAAGTTGTGTTGATTGCAAGTTGTGAAATTATGCAGAAAGGAGAATGAAAGCAAAGATTTGCAAGTTGTGAAAAGCAATCACACCCGCCAAAAATATTGAGCCCCCACAAAATATGCAAGTGCATGCTCAAAATACATCGGACTCAGCCAAGAATGTGTCTTAGATCAATCAGTGCAAGACTAAAGCAAACAGGATGTCAAACTCAGCCGAAAATGCGTCTCGAGAGGCCTAAATTTTTGGCACTTTATAAATTAGTGTATTTTTGACAAATAACAAGCCTACGCTATGGATAATTGAATTACAAACACTTTTGTAAAAAATGGCACCCAAATTTGAGCTACCATTTACAAGATATTAAAGGTTCAATTTTCTCATAAACTAGTGTTTTTGCAAAAAAACACTAAAACATTAAAAAAATGCCTATTTTGAGGGAGAAAGTGGCATTCCAACTACTCTTTGGATTCAGCATGGAATGAGGAATCTAAAAGAGGTTTGTGTGAGGGTGAATTGGCCTCTCGCCAACTCGGGCCTCACCCTTCGTCTTCGACAGGCAAAGATACAAGTTTTAAATGAAAACCCCCAAGTTACAAAACTGTCTACTGGAAATCATATGGCTGATGGCATGGCAGAACTGAAGGTGCCTTGCTGGAAGGCCTGTGGCATGGAAAAATAAACAAATGAACAACAAACTTGGCAGAAGGCGTTGCTGTTAGAAAGGATGTGCCACTTTTAATCAAAAAATCTGTGCCATAACAAGTTGAATGCCGTACGGCCTAGGAAGGACTTCTGATTACTGGCAAAAAACAAGTTTTGATTTTTATAGCACCCACACATTCTTCCTAATCAAGTTTTGATTGCTGGAAAAAAATAGAAAATATAATAATCTGCAGACCTCTTACCAAGAAAAGTGTGCAGTTCTGAAGAAAGTTGGCACAGAATGCAGAAGCTTGGCATGGACTATGTGAGTGCTGAGTGCTGCTCCTCCCTCTGTTGCTCTACACAATAATGGCACCCAAGCTAACTGATGAACCAACCCCTGAAGTGAAGATAGCCAAGACACCCAAAGGCCAAGGATTTCAAGATGTAATAAATGATACCAGAAATGATATTGAAAGTTTTTATTTTATTTTAGATCAGATCTAGAAATAAAAAACAAAGAGAACTCCACTCCTCTTGATTTCAAAATAAACTAAAAGCATAACCAAACACACGATTACCAGGTTTGCTTTGATACCATATCAGAGTTGTTGCCAGAATCTGGATAATGCGAGTGCAATGGAGACGTGATCACACGAGATGAAGTAAGTGCACACCACAAAGATGCTAAAGCAATTTGAAAATAACACAAGTAGATAAATTGCACAAGACAAAATGGAGAAAACCAAAATTGGATTAACATGAGATGGCCAAAGTGAGGAATACATATAGGAGAGTACGTAAGTAACTCCTCCACAAAAGGTGGACAAGGCACCCCAAGAATAGACTGTAACTCCTCCATGAAAGGTGGTGACAATGTGCTAAGAATAGAGAAGTAAATCCCATCAAGGGAGTTACTTATGACATTCTTATGACACCTATGACACATCTATGACACACACCTCCACATAAGGTAGCCTATCCTACAAATGTAGAAAAACTCCATGTATGCACAAGAAATACAATTTCCCTAATTAAAAAATAGGGAAAAATAAAAACCTACACTAATAATATTGACTTTATTTAGAATTTGTTTAGAGCTACTATTCTATTTCAGCTCTGGAAGTCAAGAAACTTTCCTATTTTTAATAATGAGAGAGTATCTAATCAATTTTATATTAATGAGAGGGTTTATATTCTCACCACCATTTTAATTCAAACTAAACTCAATAAGAAAAGGTGGAACTAGAGTGCTCCTTTCACCATGATTGTAGTCCCTCCATATGATCCACATCATGTTTCTTATCCACCAATGCCATGGAAATGATGAAGACATAGCCACTTCTCTACCCATCCTCCTTAGTGGAGAGGTTGGAGCCCACCTAATAGTGGAAATACCACTATTAGGTCTTTGAAGTGGGCATCTTTAGCACTGGAGGTGGTATAATAGGGTGAAATTGTACCTCTACTTCCCATCTGAGGAGTTCTTGTTCATTTGGTAGTGAAAGATGGTAAGGTTAAATGGGTGGAACTAAACTTGTCTTTGGGGGAACTCTCCACTTGGGCCAACCCCTTCCTCAAGATGATTTGTTGTCTCCTCCCTTTAGATTTGATGCATGTGCCTAAATGGTTTTTTTTAATTTTTTAAAAAATGTTTTGATTTTTTTAGTTCATATATGCCAAGCAAACACCTTTTTATTTTAAACCATTAAATGTAATTTTTTAATTTTTGATTAAAATATATGGTGTTAATTTTCTAATAATATTTTTTAAGAAAGTGTAAACACCTAAAAACGGTCCCTTGGAATTATTTAGTGTTATTATATATATGTTTAGCATATTTGTTTATGTATCGATGATTGGTTTAAATAATACATTATTTAATCTTTATATTCATTTTTTGGCTAAAAATTATTTTTCACTCATCCCCGTGCTATCCACTCAATTTATTATTTGTGTTATTCATGTCTCATGCCAAGATCATCTGTATGATCATGACACTATCAAGACCATCCATGCAGTCTTGATGCCATTAATTGTGCTTCCTACTTTCTTAAATGGGCCCATCTACCCCTTTCAACCTTTCCCATTTTTAGTAGTTAAAAATTAGAATACATGTGAATCTCACTAGAGTTTTAATTAAATTAATTAATAAATAGAGAAGTTGTTAGGTTCATTTTGGGAATTAAGGCTAAATAAATACAATTGATTATTATATTCAAGTACATTGGAGAATTTATTAATTCGAAGATAGCATTTTATTGGGGATCACTTTAATTGGTGCACATACTAAAGATATGTTTATTTTATGTTATGTAAATTCTATTTATTGACACCATTGTTGCAAGTAAAGTGGCATGATAACTTAGTGTATTTATGATGCAAGGGCATCCAGGTTCACAAGTAATATTGCATCAAATAAAAACATTGGTTGGTGTATTGTGCACATTTATGCAGATGTATGTATGTTTTTGTCACTTGTTGGCTAGGCCAACAAAGTTATGCATGTAGAATAAGATGAACAACAGTATTGAGAGCATTATCAAGACTACAATATATCTAAAATAACAAAGAGATAATTTAAATCATCTCCCATATGTCAAGTGACACATTTTTGGGATGGTTACGAAAATTCCACTTAATACAACTAAAGAAATCCAAACCCTCAGTTACATTAAATGATCATTATGTAATCTCTAGTCTACAATAAATATCAGTTTCACCTATGTTGGAGGCACAACTAAAGTAAGTTCCAAAAATAAAAAAAACACAACAAACCATTTTACAAAGTAGAGGGAACTCAACGATACTTGCAGGATGTTAGTGTTAGGCAAAAGATATTTAAATCCATTCACTTGAGATATAGGTCAATTGGAGGAAAGGAATTTTTAACGAGGAGAGAGTTCAACTCCAAGAAAGAGTAAGAGTAAGAGAGAGTTATCTCCAAGAGATAAAGAGAGAAGCAGAGCTATATATTTTACAAATGTGATGTATGTCTAGTAAATCTAATTCATGAGATTGTGGTAGTATAATATTCTTCATAATTAAATAGGGGAAAGGGTGTGTGTATGTAAATATATATAATGATATAATGCTCATTTAATAAAGAGAACGTTTGGTTTCAAATATGAGTTCTTGTGTTTATGTGTGTGTCCATTTTAAAGTGAGTGTAAGTCTTAGTTGGAGAGTAAGACAACCATTAAATTTGAACCCTCATTCCCATTTCCATAAATTTGTATTAGAGCAAAGTTTACCTTGTTGGGTTAAGTGTGTGAGTTTATTATAATTGAGTCAGTTTTAGGTTGTGAAAAAATATCATGTCTTGTGATAATTTTTAAGAATATAAATGACACACTGATGGCTAGCTCTTGGAGGATGTTTAAGGGAAATTAGATCTTAAAACCTAGTATAGATGTTGAGAGGAAACTAAGTGATATTTTATGCAATGGATATTTCAAAAAGAAGAGGAACTATAGTTTCAGATGTAAGTTATGAAGAAGAAGAGAAACTCAATAATTTCAATTGAAAGAGCTAGTATATGAACTAGAAGAATGTTTGTTTAAATATTTGAAAAGATAGGAATCAATCTAAAGTTGTTTACCCATAACTATATAATAAACTTATGGAAAAAGGATATTAGTGATTGGGTCATGGAGCTAGAGAAGTATTTTGACTATGAGTTAATGGAGGGCCTAAATAAGGAACATACATCCTTTTAGTGGGTTCATGTGTATCTAGAAAGGGAGAGAAGATGCAATGAAAAGATCAATTCTTAGGAAGAAATGGTTACAAACTTAAAAGGTAGGTTCTTTCCTTCTGATTATCAGTTGAATTTATTTTAATTTTTATAGAACTTTAGGCAAAGGGAAATGAGTGTAAAGGTTACATAGAGGAGTTATAGAATCTCACCATTAGAGCTAATCCTCTGGTGGATGATTAAGAGAATATATCAAAGTATGTAAATGGAATTTTTATTTCCATTCAATATAATTTTGGAATGTTCAGGTTGAGTTTGGTGGAAGAATCATATCGATGTGTATTAAAGGTGGGATAAAAGATGCCTTAAACTCACTTATAAAAAAATGATTTTTTTTATTCTTTTTGAAAATTATAAGAAAAGTTTCAGAAATTCCAAAGATGATTTTTGTACCCCCTAATGTTTTTTAAAAAACACCCCTAAATTACTTAAAACATCCTATTAAAACATAAAGGATGCCCTAAACTGAAAACCCACAATTTTTTCATAATACCAACATGATGTTATCTAATAAGTATTAAAAATGACACACACCTATGAAAAATAGATCCTTGTGACCTTAAAAACAAATCAAAATATTTTATACAAATAACTTATTTTAAAAATAGAGAGAGACAGAGTTAGGGTTTCACCAAAAAATGAAAATTTCTTCTCTAAAATTTCTGAAAGATGCAAGAAACCTGCTCTGATGTACAATGTGGGAATGATCTAGAGATTCATAATATAAAAAAAAGGTAAAAGATGAAGATAAAATGACCTTAGATATTTTATGTATATTCTTTAGACAAAGGAGATGAATATAAATCTTAAATTGATTAGAATAACAATACGGAAATGATGAAACAAACCTTAAATTATCTAAAAAATTATAGAAGCGTTTCTAATGTAAAATACAAGTGCCTAGGAGTTCTCAAGCATTCACAAGACTTACCTAAAACACTCACAAATATCTCTTGAATGAATATAAATGTCTCAAAATGAATTCTAGATGAGGGAGATGGAAATATTTATAATAACTCCTTAAGAAGGGTAGAAATAATTTGATTGGTTAGGTGACCTCTCACTCACTACTAATTGGATAGAGTTCTCTCTCTATTCATATTGGCTTTCTTACTTTAACATACTTTTTCTAATTTATAATTATCAAAATATGAATAATATAAATATTTTGAACTTAGGCTAAAGTGATGATCTTTGGTAAGCTTAAGTTTGATGCAAATACTATCTTTCACTAACACTTAAAACACACACAAAAAGGGGGTTTTAGGGTATCATAAAAATAATGTAAAAGGGTCATTAATTTTTTTTAAATTTATATATCTCTAATGGACTACTTTACGATGGGTTTATGAAAAATTGATATGGATAAAATATCTCATAAATTTAAATGTGAAAGTGAAAAATGAAAAAAATAAAAATTTGTTTTAAATCTATCTTAAAATTCTTTTAAAGTTGACTTTATGTTCTTGAAATGTAGTAACGTTATTTTAAAGAGCTTGAGAACATCCTTTTAAAATCCAATTTTATTGTTTACAATTTTTTGAAAGTAATTAATACTATAGAATATGGAAATGGATTGAAAGTAGTCTTAAGAGTCACTTTGATTTGAAATTGATTTTTTGTGCATGTAGGGTCACTAACATCAGGTTAGGACAAACTCAAACTTTCAAGCTCTTTATGATCGTAGAGTCAACTGCACCTATTTTGATATCTCTCTTTGTGTGATCCTAATGCCCAACTATGTACGTAAATCCTAGAATCAGACCCCTTCTCCTTAAAACCTTAGGTCTACTTATGAATGATATAAACCTATAAATTTTATTTGTAATTCTAATGCATTGGGCTAATCTCAATCACCCCTATTAATGATTGACCACTACCTATGTATCCAATACCCTAAGGATGGAAGCCAAATAACACTTAGTACTTCCCATTAATGTGAATGTGAAATTGTGCTTCTTTTCTATATGAATGCACCTATAATATTGATTTAAATACTTAAAAATATGCACTCTTGACTTTACTTAGTGTGCTTCATACTTGGTTGATGAATGCTCTTAGTGACCAATTTTAAATTTGTTTAGAATAGGGCAAATTTTCTTAATGTTCAATAGTGTATAGATGTTTGATAGATAAGTGGCAATTGTGTACCAAGTATGGGTTTAATTTTTATTTATATGAGTCTATTTGGGTAATTTATCATGCCACTGATATGCTAAGAAAATGGGCCAACCCATAAGAGTGATTTGATTTTGAACAATAGTCATTGTTGGGTGATAGTCGATAATGTCACCCTCAAGATAGTTTTATCGACAACACTATTTGAGTCTGATGTTAGTTCGTAAGAGACAAGAACGTGGATCTAATGATGTGAAGATGTGCGAATAAGATATTTAACTAGTTTGACATAAATGAGAGGTTCATGTAGGTGGATGATATTAAAATGGGAGGGTCAAACTCATAGAAAGCATATGGATGTGAGAGAATGGTAAATAATAGGCATATGTGTGTACACAAATCATGTATGGTGAAGGTATGTCAAAAGTGACATTGTCAAGTTTCAAATACCATATTTTAGTATCTAAAAATGCCCCCCTTTTATTCTAGTATTGAAATGCAATATATATACTAGAGTAAAAGGATTAAATATAACTGAGTGTGTAAAATACCCTTTATCTTTTGGAGATGTCTCCAAATGTACAAATTTGGTCCATGAAGATTTGTAATGAAAATGTAGTAGTCAATGTTTGTATGTGAAATATGAAATAAAAAATTGAAAATGTTATAAGCTATAGAAAGGAATATAGATATATGTGAGTAAATCATGTTTCCCCATAAATTTTGGATATGATGCTTCCTTATTGAAGATAGAGAATTGTGCTTCCTTGATGATGCACATGGAGAGTTAGGGTGACTGTGACCCAAATTTGTGTAACTATGCAAGCCATAAGGTTGGTATGATAAATTACCAAACCCTCATGAATGTGAGGTAGTGATAAGACCATTGAACATCACTAAAACTCACATGCACTAACTCAAATAACTAATCTAGCTTTGATCTTGAACCTCATGATGATAAGGTGGGAGCCACATAATGGATTTTCTATGAGTAATGTAATGGTTGTTGATTTTCATTTAGCCTCAATGTACATTAAATTAAAAAACCATGAATCAACCACTTCAGATCGAAATATAGATTCAAGGTTGATTAGTACCTAGTGCCATTGAATTGTGTTTAGAAATAAATAATTGAAATAGTGCTCACTATGAAATATGTAAATGTGCATGAACAAGTATCATCCCTCATTGCATTTGTGCCAACTATAAACTATCATAGTGCACATATGTGCATGAACCAATATCATACCCCACTAAATTATTTCCAACTAATATATATTTCTATGCATCTATATGCCAAATTTAATACCCTGTATCTATATGTGAAAACCTATAATTTTTATTCTTGTAACTATGTGCACATGCATGGTATATGAACTAAAGTGTATCTAAAAATTTAAACTATAGCTTATGTCTTTGTGAAATATGTGCATATTACCCAATAATTATATCAATGTGGAAATAGCTATCACACATCTTAATCAATATGATATCTAAATCACTCTGAATGTCTTAAATTTGTACTATATTCTAAAAATATAATTATGTATTCATATATACTCGTGTCTCTATGACAATCCCAATAATATAGTGAGGAATGCATCTTATATGTCCCTCACTCATAATAAAGAGTTAAATATATCATGTCATGTATATATATGTAATCATATTTAACCATGTCAACATGTGGAGAATATGTCATCATAGTAATGTATATGTCATCAAAACATGTATATAACATATGTAATGAATTGGATATAAGTGACATGTGAAGACATAGGTATCAAACATGCATACAATATTAAACATCACTAATATAATAATTAAATGAAACTACATAGTAAAGAGGTGCATTATGTAAATCATGGCACCACACACAATGGGAGGTGTATGATATGGATAATGACACCTGCAAACTCAACAATTTCAGTAATCTCAAAATTATCAAAAAGATAAATATATAATCATAGATTACTACACTCTTAGGCATGAAATATCTCACATAAGGCTAAGGGACACAAATAATGGACATTAAAATGTCAAAAAAATAAGGCCAAGGGTCACAAACAAGGGACATAAATTTGTCTCCATAAAAAAGTCAAACGGCCACAAGAAAGGGATCTAAAGATGTCCTAAAAAACAAGGCCAAGGGTTACACACAATACATAAACAATCACTAGCCTATCATGAAATAGTAATAACATAAATGAATCATAGAACAAGTGAAAACTAGTCTAAACTATCTACGGATATCAATGTCACATCATAGTAAAGTAACATATGCATGTAGAATTGTATAAGATATGAGTAACTAGAAAGACATTTTAAAGTGAAATGTGTATCTCAACAATGCAAAAGGTAATAGAAAGATATAACTTATGATAATGTGACTTGTGGAATAATATGCCCCTAACATTGGCATAGCCATTGAGTATATGAGAGTCTAACATCTTTTTCTACCCTATTTTTGATAAAACACTAATGTGGATTAAGAAGTGCTATTACATATATAGGTGTAAAATTATAAACATCAGAATGCTAAAGATATACAAATTATTAATTATTTTTATTTTGAAAAATACTAAATGTGAAAAGTTTCTATTTTGAGAAAGTACTAAGAATTAAAGTACTTAGCTCGCATATTCATCTCTACTGAATGTTCTATCTGCTTAATTGTGAAAATTAGAAGAAGAGATGACTATGTAGGCTCAATATCATAATCAAGAATAGAAAAAAAATATATATAGGTCCACTCTAAGTGGATGGCAATGCAATAGTATCTAGTTTGTTGACTGCATATTTGTACCAATTGACTTTTATAAATGATAGACATGAATTAAAAGATAAAACAAGCATCTGGAAATGGCAGAACATAAGCAAAATTAAAAGATATTTCTAGACATGAGCTTAGTAGGGTGATAACTATGTAGTGCACCTGAGTCTATTGATTATACACTTGTCTGAGTTAAATGTACATCTAAACTAATCACCACAACTATTTCATCTGTTTATGATGAGAAATATGAGATATTGCACTTTAAATTTGGATATACATAAATCACTATGTGTCTTTTCTTGTGTATGCAACCCTTAGGGAAATTTAATAACTTAAAAACCTACAATAAAAAGAGGGGAGTGTAATGGGTTAAGTGGACTTCAATCAGCCCCTTGATCATTGACCATTGCTTATGTATCTGATAACCCAAGGAGGGAAATCAATCCCATGCATTTATCTAACCTAAATTGATTATGAAATTGTGTACCTTTGACTATGTGTATGAAAATGACAGATCTTGAATTTATTTTGAAGGATATTGAATTAGATTATGGTTAATCCTTATGAATAATGTAGAATTTGGGTAGAATAGGGCATATTCTCTCAATGTATGGAAGTATGCATATTTGTTTCCATTGAATAACAAGTAAGGATAATGAGTGATTCTTGTTATGTATTTATAGGAAATATTTTGAAAATTTCCTTTAACCAACCATGTGAAACATGTGGGAAGACACACAATATTGATTTCAAATTTGAAAACTAGTCATTAATTAGTGTGAGATACGATTGATTTAATTGGACAACGGCACACTATGCCCCTATCTACCTAGGGCAGACCTATCCAAAAAAGTCAAAGAAAGATGTCCTTTCTAAGGAATGGTCTGAAGGTGATTTTGAATAGCTTGAAAATTTAGCATTGATATTATGTAATATTAATGACAAACAAAGGGCCAAGCTTGCATATGGATTAATATCTTAGAGGAATGGTGAATATGAGTCATGCATTTAAACATAAGTCATGTGGGTATAGAATGTGCCAAAAATTTATTTTTTAAAGTACTTGTGACCTTATTTATGTGTCTATATACCCCTCCTTGATACTAGAAATGAAATTTATAGAGTAAAGAGAAAAAAAAGAACTCGAGTGTGTAAAACACACTTTGCATTTGAGAAGATACTTAAATTGTGTAGGGCACTTTAATTTAGAAAACCCAACAACAACTCATGAAGTAGACATTTTATTTATTTTAAATTTAAAATACTTAGACTTTGAAAATTAAAAAAATGAAAAGAGATAAAGGGATGGGTACAGCTGTATATAGGTGAAATAAAGTTGCCTTGTAAACTATAATTGATAATGGAGAACCATGCCCCCTTACCAAATAATTTGGAGAATTTGAACCAATGGAGAATTGCGATAGATCAAGTCCCAATATTGAATAACTAATCAAGCTCTTGAGTGGGAAAGATGTATTACTCTAACTCTCATGAAAGGGAATGGCACCAAAATGTACTAACCCAAAAAATGTGGAACCATGCTATGTTTTCTAGTAGTGATGCCAAGGTCATTGAGTGTCATTAGAATCAAACTTACATCACCCACACAAATTCAAATCATACCACTATAGACATATCTAGATTTATGATTTGTATGATTGGAAGGGAATGAATGGTATTCATGCCCCCATCATGACCACATTGCTTATAGAATTTGTTTTGAATTTTAATATTTGGATTTTGAAATTTAAACTTTGAACTTTGAATAAGCATGGGCATGGATGTCTATCATGCCCTCTCTGAATATGTCCAATTATATATAATGTTATGAATCTATATACTCAATTTTCATTATATTTGTAAATTTTAACTTTGATTTTGTAATTACTTTTCATATGTCCATGCATATGCCTTCAAGTATGCATAATTATGTACTTGGGTCTTTGAAAAGTGAGTGCATATGTATGCCATATGCCCCTGTAAACTATGCTAATATATGTCATGTGTTTGATTTATGATTCACTTTGTATCTTTTGGACAACTATATTTTGTATAAAATCTAATTTTTGAATTAGTTTCAACCTTTGAAAACTTGTACTCCATATTTTTGAAACCCAAATTCTATCCCAAATCTATTCATGAAATTTTGTATCTCTAATACAATCCCATTGTGATTTCCCCTTTTTGAGATGAGGGATGTAGCCTACAAGTCGATCATTTCAAAAGAAGAGTTAATTACATCATGTGATAGAGATACAATCATATAGTTTTATGTCAACATGTTAGAGAAGTATATCATCATATAATTACAATTTGTAAGGAATACAAAGTGTTATATCTAGCTATATTTATAAATTAAGTACGTAATAATGTGAGTATATTTGAATTATACTATGCCTTAGGAGTTCATGATAGGAATCATGGCACCATTAATCAAGCTCAAAAAACACACAAGCACAACACACAATAATGTCACACAATGTCAATTAGTAAGGCCAAGGGATGCATACAAGGGATATGTTCATATCTAAAAAAAACAATGATTTTCACACATAAGGCCTAGGGCCATAGACAATGGACATGCTCAAATTTTTTACATACCAAACAATGACTCGTAGAGATGTTCAATAAATTTTCAAACAAGGGCCAAGTTCCACACACAGTAATCAAGAAATGTTAAACATATTATGCAAGAAAGTAAACAACATCTAAGGAGCATACAAAAAGTGAAAAGAGTCTATTTAATTCATACATATCAATATTATATTTTTATAGAAGTATATACGTAGTAGATCAATGTAAAATACGAGTGATTTAGTTAGACACTTGTAATATATGGATTTCAATTTTGTATTTCAGGTCATAGATAGATATTATGTGTTATAATGTAACCTGCAAAAGAAGATTCCCCAACATAGGCATGACCATTATGTAGAAGTGACTCCAACATTTAGAAACACATATATAATGTATGTTCTACATCATACTCAAATACCTAACAAAATTCTTATGTGTAAGAAAATAATATGTTATTTACCAATGTGAATGATAAATAACATATGTAAAGAGAAAAATTGTCATCTCATGTGATGCTTGGGTCTTGATTTTTATTTGTTTTGAAATATATTTTTAAAGTTTTTATGTTTTTGAAACATTTGACTTTTTTTTGAATTTTTGATATTGTGTAAGTGAGAGTAGCTTATGATCCCATCAATGGAAAAATCATAGTATACACATGTATCAAAGAGATGAAGCTTAATTTTCCATGGGTGAGGAATGCTATATATAGATTATCTAAATATGAAAAATCATTAAGTTATGTATCATAACTTTTATGATCACTGCTTATATAATCTATTACCATATGTGAAATTAGAGGTGATGTAGGACTTGGTGAAGTTTTTTGTATAGCTACCTTTGTTTGTAGTGGAACATGTTGAATGATCTTAGGAGTTACCTTAATATGTACTGTATTAGATTTAGATTTCTTGGAACCTTGATTAACACTATGAGATGGAACTTTATAGTTTGGCAGATATACCTTTCTCTCTAACTAACTGTATAGGTAGATTGTATATATGTGCAACAACTGATTATGTACTATGATATTGAATGGGTGCAATGATTATATTTATAATTTACTTTGGAGTAGGTGCCATAATTGCCTTTTCATGATGCTCTTGAATAGGTGCCACAACCATCTATGATGGTGGTGGGGGAGAAGGAAGATGAATTACCATTGATTGTAAATGATGCTAATATGGAATGCCATGAAGTTTGGCCACTTGATTATAATGTATGTAATTCAGGCATCTATACATTGTAGATGAAATTGTTCAAAGCTTATATATCCAAGGGCATCATAATAACATAATAAAGACCCTTGTGCTTGGAAAAATAAAAGATATGGATTTTCCATTATTGCTAAACCCACTTGAAGGGGTAATACTATATTCCCAAGGGTATCCTGTGTATTCCCATCAATTGCTTTGATGACATTTCATATAGCTTGTAAATATTGCTTTGTGTATCCAAGAATGTCAAGTAATGTTTTGTGCATGCATTTTTAACTTGACCCATTGTCAATCATGACACTATAAATAGGTTGCTTGTTCATGTGTGCTCTAATAAATAGTGCATGCCTATTTTAATAATCATCATTGATTTGACTATCATCAAATCTGATTATTGGACATTGTGCTAGTGTGCTTGTAAATGTATTAATGTTTCTATCTATTGGATGCCCATATGACTTAGGAGGAGGATGGGAATTATATGCATGATGTGTTTCTTGATTTTTTTACATTCTTAACTGCACCACGATTAGGGAAAATATTTTTGAAGATTTTCAAATTTGTATTATCATTTTTTTTATGGTTTTGCTTCCTTTGTGGGTATGCTCACCTCAATATTATTATCATCAATGAGATCTTGTATCTTGTGCCTTAGCCTACTATATTTTCTATAACTTCCAATGCATCTATGGTAGTCACAATATTCATCAATTTAAAAGCCTTTAGGTTGAGGCTTGGTCAAATCAAGCTCACATGGAGGAGGTAGAATGATGAGATTACTATAAATGAGATTGTATAACAAGATATGAGGAGGTTATGGTAACCATGTGAATTTATTCCTCATTGAAGCTACTAGTCAAAACTTGTCTGAGGTTTGTGATATTGCATTAACTTTTACATTGGTTTATTTTTTGCTTTCAATAGATTAGAATTTATAGTTTGGCTTGCTTTGAAACTTGACATTTGATGTAGAAGGAACACTTGGTGCATATTTTAGTTTATTCAATGATAAAAATTTTAAGTTCCATTTGTTTGAATGTATGACATAGCTCGTCAAAAGATCTCAAATGTAAAACACTATTGATTCATGGAGTGATGCTAAATATCTTTGAGTAAAGATATATCAATTCATTATCATCCATGGAAATTTTCATATTTTCTAGCATAGTCTTGTACCATAGATCATAGTCACATATTTGCTCATTTGACCCTTGCTTGAGTTTATCAATTTGTACATAAGATAGATTTTCACCAATGTTGATTGATAAATGTGTTAAGAATTGATCTACCAATGAGTTGAGTTCTATAACTAATTGAAGTGGGAGATCATAGAATCATCAGAGTACATAGTATTTGAGACTTATTGGAAAGAGCTTGGTAAGTAATTTATCATTGTAAGCACAATCCAAACATGTTGCATTGAAGGAATGAAGATGTTGTTGATTGTCATCTCATGTGATGTTCAAGTCTCGATTTTTATTTGTTTTGAAATATATTTTGAAAGTTTTTATGTTTTTGAAACATTTGACTTTTTTTTTCAATTTTTGATATTGTGTAAGTGAGAGTAGGTTATGATCCCATCAATTGAAAAATCACAGTACACACATGTATCAAAGAGATGAAGCTTAATTTTCCATGGGTGAGGAATGCTATATATAGATTATTTAAATATAAAAAATCATCAAGTTATGTATCATAACTATTATGATCACTGCTTATAGAATCTATTACCATATGTGAAATTAGAGGTGGTGTAGGACTTGGTGAAGTTTTTTGTATAGCTACCTTTGTTTCTAGAAAATAAAACAAAAATAAAAATAAAATTAGAAAGTAGAGGCTAAGAAATAAAATCTTGGGGTCACCAATATGTTTTACCCTTCTTTTTATAATGTGGATTAAGAAGTATTTTATGTATGTAGGTGTAAAACTAGAAACATCAGAATGCTAAAAATACATAAATGATTAACTATTCTGATTTTTATAAATATTGAATATTGAAAGTTTCTATTTCAAAAAAGCACTAAGAAGGAAAATACTTAGCTTGTAGACTGATCTCTACTAACTGTACTAATTGGTTGACTATAAAAATTAGAGGTAGAGACAACTTTGTAGACTTGGTAACAAAATCATGAGCAAAAAAGGAATCTAAATAGGTATGTATATGTAGATGGTAGTGCAGTGCACTATAGTATGTTGACCACAGACTTGTCCCAATTGACTTTGACAAATGATAAACATAAAATAATAGAGAAAGTAGGAATCTAGAAATGATATAATAGAAGCATAAGTAAAAGATTTTTCTAGACAAGAGCGCAAGAGGTAGATAGTGGCACAATGTCCCTGAGTCTACTGACCACAGACTTATGTAGGTTGAGTGTGTGTATAAACTAAATGCTACATCTATTGTACCTATGTATGATTATAATTTGAGATATTGCACTTCAGGTTTGGCCACATAAAAATTGTTGTGTGTCTTCTCTTATGAATCTTGTTATATATTGTAGTGACCCACTAGAATCTGAAGTGATAGAGTTTTTAGAAAGGTCTATAAATAATGCTCATTTGTACTAAAAAAGGGTTCTAAAATATTAAGATCAATATAGAGTTCAGAAATGGTTTTCTTTTGTGTTTCTTTATATTCCTTGTGTTGATATGTTTTAAGTTATTGTAATTTGTTTGCTTTAAAAACACTTACTGTTTTGAGTTGAATATATCTGTGAATCATGATTATTCATGTTTTGTTCCATTCTTATATTAATTTAATTTTTTTTGTGTGAGTTATCCCTTTATATTTTTAAAGATGTTTCACACCTCTATCCCATATTAACATGTTCTAATGGGTTTTATCAGGAACCTCTGCTAACAATGGTTGAGTGAATGTAGAACATTAAAACATGTTACGATGGCTACTGGAGTAGAGATACTTAGAGAGATGGCTCAATGAATAAATTTAAAATTTCATAGAGGAATAAACAAAAATAATAGTAAGTTTTACACAAGAATTTACTCATGAGCACATATATCATGAAACATATGAATTTTTTTGGAGCGAATTTCCTCGACTACTAGTTACACAGTTATCAAGACTAGAATAATATTATTTTCCATTGAGAAGGACATAATTTATAGTTTGGATAGAAGATAGATGAGAAAACCTATAAAAATTAGACACTAACTAGACTGTTGTCATGGATCTCTGGGTGAAAAATACTATTGATAGATACATCACTAAATTTACTTTAGAAGGCTACATGGCATTTTAGGCTACACAAGACCTATTTATGAGAGGAATTAACGAGAAGTTTCTACATAGACTATATAATCTTATCAAAATGTTGGTTGTAGAAAAGGCTATGGTGCTTACCCATACCAGCATAAGGTAGTCATTTCAAGCATTAGGGGTTGTGTGCAATGATAGAGTGAATAATGAGGAATTGATAAAGGAAGCTTGAACCTATACCTATAAGATGGAGGATTAGAGAAGCAGAGTGAAAAGTGAATTCTAGGGTTAGAGTGAGACTTGATATAATAAAGAAGATGGAATAAATAGAATAATCATAATATAACTACACATATAAGTAGAATAGATAGTGTATAAGAGTGTGAAAGCATGGGAGATCATAAGCAAGCAATAAAAACTAGACAAGATGAAGATAAAGAAAGGAGTGGGCCCGAGAAAAGATAAGGCACAAATGAAAATGCAAAGATAGATATAGATGTTGAAGAAATGGAAGAAAGTGAAAAGGTAGAATAAGAATGAGTAAATTAGTTAGAAGGTAGTTTTATTATCATAGCTAGAAGGGAGGATATTATTTGGAGAAGAGTGATAATTATTTAGAATAATTTATGCTAAGTCACATGATTAAAGAAGGTTCAAGTTCCATTAAAATAGAAGTCACAGACATGGATCATTCACATCAAGGGTACACATCCCCTATGCCTAATTTATCATCAAAAAGAAATAAAAGTGTAAAGATAGCAGAGATAGTGCTCAGTTTGTTTCATTTATAGATAAGTTTGGGAATTATAGTGCATATACCAATAATGTTTTGGATATGAAGAAATTGATTAAGGAATGATTTTAGGTTTCACCAAATATTAAGAATTTTACGAAGACTATTCCACCACCACCATTGATTTCAAGTGTTACTATTGTGAGCATGGTTTTGAATCCAATAACTTTTTCACATTGACACCATATGATGGGTCTACTAACCTTGAGAAATATCTTATAAATTGTGAGATGAAATGGTAGGTCAAAAATGTAACTGTAGAGGATATGAAGAAGTGTGAGATTATAGGAGATTTAACATGATGAGATATGGAGTTCATAAAGAGATGATACTAAATTGAGATTTAGCGATGTCAAAGACTAGTTGATAGGTGAGTTCAAAGTAAATAAGTATGTGAGTGAAATGATCTAAGAGATGAAAGATATTTAGTAGAAATTAGGTGAATCAGTGTATGATTACGATAATAGATTTATGATGTAATGAATAGGGTAAACTTTCTATTATAGGATAAAGATAAGGATGCATGGTTTATAGAAGGCCTACACCCTATAATTAAGTTTGGAATTATTCAGACTCAATTTTATAATGGGGTAGATGCTCGGGTAGATGTGCTCAATGTGGAATAAATAGAGGATTATAGAGATTTCCCAAAACCCATTGTGAACATAGATGTAAAGATGATGATGTGTTATACAATATGGAGGAGTTACATGAAAGTAATAGGCCCAAGATATGCCTCTGGTGCATGGAATGTGGAAAAAAGGGGAACCATAGAAATGACTACCCTAAAGTTGAGACATCATTTTTTGAACTCTATTATGTAGTAGGGCATGTGACTATAAAATTTCATTTGTTACAACAATACATTCAATAACCTCAAGATTTATACTATAACTTATTCAAGTTTCACAATCATGATGACTAGAATTTTTGAGCACTCCAATAAATAAAGGAAGACATCACTAAGAATGTATTTGTAGTCATAACACAATAGGTTCCCTCTGTGAAGCTAGGAATCCTAAGTCTAGATGTAGACATAACTAATATGACATAGACTATTTATGGATGGATGTCAACCTCAGACTCTCACAGATTGGACATAATAGGTTTTACATTCTCCTTAATACTAGGTGATATGGACCCCTCCATATCCCTATTATCAATAGCCTTGAAACTTTACGTCACCACCACATTAAAAAATAGGATGGACTCCATATTATCCCCAAATAATGTATGAGGAATATGATGGAAAATAAAAAAGGTTCGATATCTCCTCAGAGGCAAGGAGGATATGAAGGATAACAAAAATCAGGCTGGGGTTTCTAAAAAAGAGAAGGAAAATATAGAGGCTACCAAGGTGTTAATCATAACCACAATGAACGACATGTATGACAACTAATTGTTTGTTATTGTGTGGGGTGTATAACCACTTCACCTGAAATTATCCCACTACTCCTTAGAGGTAAATGTATTATGTTTATTAAAGGGTTTCAGAACAACACCACACCAAGGATTATCTAGCATTGGAAAAGTAGAGGATATAAAAGCCTATGTGCAATGTTAATTTGATTAATTCACACCTAAGAATATATGCTTATATATGCAATCACACAATAACAACATGCAGAATAGGGATGAACTATTTTAGAGATGCTGCATGAAAAAATAATCATAAAGGTTTAACATGATAAATATCCTAACTTTACAACAAAAATAGATTTGATATACCAAGCAACTCAGGTTCTAAAAAACATGCAACATTAGGTTATGTCAAAAAGTGATACTTTAGCTATTGATGCACAAACATATGGGAAAATTATGCACATTATGAGACATGATGGATTAGTTAATGCCTTGGCCAATCTTCTCAAAATTTTAAGTACTCTGTGAAATGAAGATATATCACAAAATATTACAAACCTTTTGCATAACTTGTTGGGGTGCACATAGAGGGGTCAACAACGTACTGACAAGATCATATGGTATGTGAAAATTAAGAATCCATGGGATGTTGAATCTTGTATGGATATTGATTTGGTAGGTTATAAAGTACCAAATATTGTGTTTGACTTTGGAAGCATAGTTAATATGATATCAAAATACACATGGGAAGATATTGGATGACTAACATTCAACTACAATCTAGTAACTTTGAGCCTCATATACTATGGCATTGAAGATGTTATTGGCCATTTTGAATATGTGGAGATCAAAGTTGTAGACCTTAGCTTGTGAGGATATTTTAAAGTAACTGATATGAAGACTAATGAAATGCACTACCCTTCATTTATTAGTAAGAAGTGGGATTATGATTGTTAGATGACCATTAATATAGTGAGTAATTAGCTAGAGACACACCAAAGGGAATAAATTATCATTATTCCCCTAAATAAAAGTGAGAGCAAGCCCTATATTATACCTAAGATCTAGATTCAACTTATGCTTATGGAGATAATATCTAGTTTAAGATGGATACAAAACACAAACAAAACACATTTCTAGTTATAGAGTACTAATGATTTTACCAGAAAAAAGAGTATCAATAGCAATCATAACCTGTAATAACAAAGGCAACAGTTCTTCAATTCTATGTTGAGTGGGTAAGAACACACGTCATCCAATTTGAACTTTTAAATTTGTTTACCAACTTGAATGGAAGAAATCACATCCTTCATCTATTGCAATTCTTGGGATAGGAAACTGGAAGGAACATTGGTTTGAGGGAGAATTTGGATAGATGGGTGGGAGGTCACAAGTGGGACACTCTGACTAGGGTATGATGGAGCCTATTAGGGTCTATTGGTTTGGTTAGGGAATGGACCAAGGATACAAATACATAGATTAGGATGTACTTGAAATTGCACAATTGGTTATTTAATATTCTAATATGGGTTGGCAATATAGGTTTGACTTGGAGGATTTTGTGGTTGGGACAAAGGGATATAACTATACTGTGCCTGCTATGGTTGAAAAGGGACATGCTACTAACTAATCAAACCTTACTATTGAGTGGGAACTGGTGGTCCTAGACCCTATCTCTAAATTTGTGGCACATTTTAAACCAATGGTTATCTTGTAGGTACTTGAGAAACATGGGGACCTCCTTGTTTTATGAATCCCTATGAGGAAGTAAAATTAGGTTACAAATTTGGCATCTATCACTGACCAATATTTGCACATTATTGACTTGTCATTGCTTGGTTTTGAATTGGCATATTAGTCTATGACTGAAGAGGTATGTTTGTCATTACCTAGTGACGTGGAATATTTGTTGCCCTTGATTGAAGTGGTAATGTATTTATCCTTTATTACATTGATTTACTAGGTTGTGTATACTATTGTGGCATACTACTCGTTACTTGTTGAGGAGGAGTAGGGTTCATCATATTTTGTCATTGAGGCATGACATTAGTCATTATTTGATTACCTAATCTTGTAGGTTGTACACTTGAGGAAGTGACCAGTTGAGATTGGCATGTAAAAACTCTTATTCCCTGGTATGATGATCTATTCATAGGATTAACTATAGGCACATGTTGTTGGTTAATTGTTTGTATGTTAGGACCACTTTGATTGGGATTAGATATTGTTTGCACATTGTCTACTACATTTGGTTTACTAGTCTATGTAGAGGCTAAAGACATTTATTCAGTAATGGGCATATGTATAAAGTTATCTATCGAAGCAGTTTGTATGAATGGGCCAGGATTTGAATTCTCTTGTCTAGTTAACTCTATCAACACTCTTGTTGAAGGAATTAGGTCAATGAGAGGATTACTCACCATGTTCATCTGATTGAAATCATGTGCTAGATTTAGGTAGGTTTGATATGATTTTTGCATTTGGTTAAAGTGATCTTTCATGATGTTTTTACCTCGATTAGATATATTAGGATCTTGGTACGTTGTTTGGACTAGAGCCATAAGATTGGTAGAAGAAGCCTGTTGATCATAAAATGATAATTTAAATCTCATCTTTGTTCTAGATCTAACCAAAATCTTGTCTTTGTTCTCTAACAAATGTCACTCAAACAAAAATGGATCATATGTGGAATCCGTATTAGTGAAGTATGATTGGTTGAGAACTGGCTCATCCATTGTGGGTATTGTAGCTAGGTATTGTGTGGTTTGTTCTTGGTCTTGTTCTAAATAAGGTGGTGTATTAACCAGATAGTTAGCCAATGGATCTTGGCTTTGTGCCCCTAATTGAGCATTATAAGAGGGATAATAATCCATATCATAAGCAATATTATCTGCATAGGGGTCTTGCACAATTTCTTCCTGTGCAACTACATTACTAATCTTTGAATTGTACATGAGTCCACTACAAGTGTAGGAATACATGTTGGGATCCATAGCCAATTTTTTTCAATAAAAGGTCAAAGAGTTATACAAAATCTAAAAAGGATAGAATCTAAAATAGATGATGTTCCAACTTGGTCTAGATTCATCAAAAAGATTAAAAGGTTTATGTAAATATTTGTGAGGAAATAAGCTAGTGTGAAGTATCTAACGTTTCACTATTCACACAAAGATAAGTAAGTAAATGGACTAAAAATAAAAATTACAAACTCTAAGGTTGAAGTGCTTCAAATCAGTGTAATCTAAGAATTTAAAAGTTGCTAGGTCTTTTAGCCAAACATGGTGTCAAAAGCTAGGCTCAAACAAGGCATGCACTAGGACTCTTGGCCAAACGACGTCAAAATCTAGACTTTGAAATAGATGAAAATTTTAATCTAATGGATTTTAAACACTTCTAACAAACACTATGCATTTTATTCTTTGAAATGAACTTGATCAACTAGGTATAAGGTATGAAATAAAAGGCACTTTAGAAATAATTTATTTTCTCACAAAAAATGGTATAAAACTCAGTTCTTTTGACAAACAAGCTAGACAAAAGTGAACAGTATAAATATTTTAGATAAAATATCACAAAAGTACACTTAGATTGGTCTAAAAATGTAGGAACAAATTTGAACTCTATGCAAGAGGGTCTATGAAACCATATTTGAAATGTTTTGGGCAGTGTAATGACACTATACTACCCAAAAGGTGTGACAAAAAGGTTTGTTTCAAAAATATATCTTGGGTAAGGACACTTTCCTACAATTTTGACAACATAATACTACTTTTATTAACTCAAAATGTCATGGTGCATAGACTTAAATTGCAAGTGTTTAGCACAAAATGGCTTAAGTCTATCAAGTGATGACAATGATTATGAGTCTGGAACAACCTTCAACCCAAATTGGAAATTAAACCTAAGTTCCCTCAAGTTTAGTGAAAATGGTGAAACCACTTAACACATCAACCTTATGAAATTGTAAAGGTGCAATTCTAAATTTAGATTATAAGTGAAGGACTTAAAACAACTTTGGTAAAGGTCTAGACTCAATTGGGCATCATAACTGTGCCAAAGTGGATGATATGACTCTCAAGCTTTTGATGAACTTTGAACAAGGAAAATTGATGATCTCACGTGAGCAACATAATGCCTCTTTTTACAAAGAAAAATTAGGACTATGTATTTGGTTTGGATTGTTTATTTCACCAAGTTTTGACTCCAAACAAGACTTAAATCTAGGACAAGACCAACTAATTAATCACTCTTAGATCCTAAACTGACAAGGTTGCTTGGTATTGTTGGAATCCATCAATATACATCATTTGAGAGGATTTTATGTATTCATCCAAAAGTAAATGCACATTATATAGTAGGTTTTTTACACCCCCCTTCTCTTAAATGATAGTACTATGATATGGACCTTGAGGC
Source organism: Torreya grandis (assembly GCA_037957365.1). Lineage (NCBI taxonomy): Eukaryota > Viridiplantae > Streptophyta > Pinopsida > Cupressales > Taxaceae > Torreya > Torreya grandis. Next base: position 2,496,906 of record JARHVA010000094.1, on the reverse strand, counting down.
GCACCTTGCACCAATAATACTTCTATGGCAAGTGGAGATTTGTTTAAGATCTAACAAGTTTTTAAACATTCTAGGGGAATCAATTACACAATGAATTTCATGCCAAATAATTCAAAATAAAATCATGGATTTTGGATCCGTATCACTTGGCTTGTTGCAAAAAGGTCTAGTCCTTTTTGCAACCACTACATCCTGCTATTCGCTCAGTGTAGTGCGATGTTCAAAGTGCCACTACGTCTCATGTATAAATCCAATTAGGATCCAAATGAAGTCAATGCTAGGAGGTGAAACCTTGGGTCAAAGCTTCCCTAAATAACTCATGGGAGGTGATGAAGTCCCCCTCATAAGCCAAGTTTGCATAAAAATAAAAAAAGCATGAAAGTAGAAAGACTTTAGGGTCATTTTCAAGGTCACCCAAACTTTGACAAGTTTTTGGGGAGTAATTTAGATGAATTTATTTCTAAGCCTTGGACTAGGCTACTTGTAATAGGAATGACACTTTTAATTCCAAGGGTTCCCTAAAGGAGACAAATGGAAGAACATACACGCAACATCCCTCTTTTTGCCAAACAAAATTTAATCTAAATAACTAACTAAATACAAAAAGCTTTGAAAAGGTGAGTTAATTTTTAATCCCAAAGGAAAAATGAGGTGGTGTTCATTTGACCCCTTGGCCTTTGTTGTAACTTTGAAAACATTCACCATAAACATCTAATTTTTTTTTTGTTAAACACTAAAACAAGGTTCCTAATTGATTTTTAAGCATGAAAAAGGTGATCTAAAACATGTTTTTAGAAAATTTCATGCTTGGTCTTGCATCAAAAATGTTATCATGTCCTTTAGCCTTGAATCTCTTTTTAGTTTGAAATAATGAACTTTAGGAAAGGAGCTCTTGGGTCTGTGTTTTAAGAAAAACGTAGTGACCGATGTTGGTTTATATAATCGATGATGATTACATTTTCTAACCAATGTCGGTTATCTAACTGACATCAGTTATACCAATATGACCAATGATATGTATAAAATCAATGCCAATTTGGTTAATTGACATCGGTTAAGTTATCCAACTGATGTCGGTCTTACTAGCTGACATCGATTATTGTGTAAAGTTGTGGTAAATAAAAATGGTAAAATAAAGTTAGAAAATCAGTTTGCAAGAGTTTTAAGGGTCCAAATGAATATTTTAAAGTTTTAAAATGATCTTATTCAAGTGTGAGATGCGTCTAGTCCCATTGAGCATGCCATATGTGGATCTAGGAATTTGACTCAAGAGAGGATGGTTAGTATGGGGTTAGTTCCAAAATGAAAGAAATACACTAACTAGCATAACATATCTAGGCCTAGACACTAAAGAGAGATTAGTTAAAAAACATGAATAAAACACAGAACTAAAATGCAAAATCAATCCTCTTTTACCTTCCTTGGATTCTCCAAAATGCTTGTTATAGTGGCTTGCTCAGCTTGTGCTCATGAAGTCTTTGGAAATGGAAGCATGGATGCCTCCATCTCTCCTTGACACCTTTGGCTTGTGGCTTGTCTTGGATTGGCTTGGTTTGGAATAAATTTGGCATGGTAACACTAATTGATTGAAGCTTTTGGAACCATTTGTGCATTATAATTTTGTATAATCAAGACTTAAAAATGATGTGGTAAGGCCTCTTATTTATAGATTTTTGCAAATGTCTAGAATCAACTTGAACTGTCCATCCTAAGATTGAGATGTGTGGTTGAGGATTAATTCAATTTTTGGAATTAAGTTTATACTTATCCTCATCATGACATTGGAAGAAGGGGAAATTAAGAGGCATGAAGGGCATCATAGAAGACATTGATGAGGCATAGAGGGCATGAATCCTGATATTTGTGGCATTTATGGCCTAGGGATGTCTTCCCAAGAAATGAAGTCACCTGATGATGCAGATATTCAATATTCATTTCCAAAAATAAGTATTCAACAAGTTTCCATGAAATTATTTATTAGGCCTTGGTTTGGTTTAATTAGCTTTTAAGCATGATTAAGCACTTTGTGCACAAATTACTCAAATTGATCAGAGTGCCTTGTTATTGGTCCGAAATTTGACTGGATTGGAATTGGAAGTCAATGCCAGATGCATTGGATTCATTATCCCATTTATGATGTTACCAACACCAAATAGCAAAGACACGTGCATTGTGTAGAATATTTGATAGGAAAGAGCAATACATAGCACCAAGGTACAAAATTGGTATTTTGACTCGAAATAATCTGATCAAAGTTAGCTGGCCCATTGATTGTATTACCCCATTTAGGGATACCCTGGCAAAAAATTAGCACTTGAATACATCAGTTTTACATCATTTAGCATGTTTTAGTGTTTTTAGGCCAAATTGTGCATTTTAGGTGGAAAGTGGTCAAAAGCTTGGTTGGAGGTTATCAATGGCCAGTTTTAGGTGTCTACAATTTATAGATGTTTGATAAATAAGTGGCAAATGTGTACCAAGTATGTGTCTAATTTTTATTTATATGAGTCCATTTGGTAATTTATCATGCCACTGACATGATAATAAAATGGGCCAACCCATAATAGTGATTTGATTTTGACTAAAAGTCATTGTTGGGTGACAATCGATAACATCACCCTCAAGATAGTTTTGTCGACAACACTATGTAAGTCTGATGTTAGTTTGTAAGAGATAAGAACATGGATCTAATGATGTGAATATGTGTGAGTAAGATATTTAACTTGTTTAACATAAAATGAGAGGTTTATTTAGGTGGATGATATTAAAATGGGAGGGTCAAACTCATAGTAAGCATATTGGTGTGAGAGAGTGGTAAATAATAGGCATATGTGTGCACACAAGTCATGTATGGTGAAGGTATGTCAAAAGTGACATTGTCAAGTTTCAAATACCATATTTTGGTATCTAAAAATGTCACCCTTTTATTCTAGTATTGAAATTCAATATATATACTAGAGTAAGGATTAAATGTAACTGAGTGTGTACAATACCCTTTATCTTTTAGATATGTCTCCAAATGTATAAATTTGGTCCATGAAAAGTTGTAATGAAAATGTAGTAGTCAATGTTTGTATGTGAAATATGAAATTAAAAATTGAAAAGGTTATAAGATATGGAAAGGAGTATAGATATATATGAGTAAATCATGTTGCCTTATAGATTTTGGAGATAATACTTCCTTGATGGAGAATTGTGGTTCCTTGATGAAGCACATGGAGAGTTAGGGTGACTGTGCCCCAAATTTGTGTAACTATGCAAGCCATAAGGTTGGGAAGATAAATTCCCAAACCCTCATGAATATGGAGTAGTGATAAGACCATTGAGCATCTCTAAAAATCACATGCACTAACTCAAATAACTAATCTAGCTTTGATCCTTAACCTCAAGATGATAAGGTGGGAACCACATAATGGGTTTTCTATGAGTAATGTAATGGTTGTTGAGTGTCACTTAACCTCAATGTACATTAATTTAAAAACCATGAATCAACCACTTCGGATCGAAATATAGATTTAAGGTTGATCACTACCTAGTGCCATTGAATTGTGTTTACAAATAAATAATTGAAATAATATTCACTATGAAATATGTAAATGTGCATGAACAAGTATCATGCCTCATTGCATCTGTGACAACTATAAACTATCATAGTGCACATATGTGCATGAACCAATATCAAACCTCACTAAATCATTTCCAACTAATATAGATTTCTATGCATCTATATGCCAAATTTAATACCCTATATCTGAAATGTATTTGTATGTGAAAACCTATAATTTTTGCTCCTGTAACTATGTGCACATGCACTAAAGTGTATCTAAAAATTTAAACTATAGATTATGTATCTATGAAATATGTGCATAATACCTAATAATTGTATCAATGTGGAAATATCTATCACACATCTTAATCAATCTGATATCTAAATCACTACAAATCCCTTAAATCTGTACTCTATTCTAAAAATATAACTTTTTATTCATATATACTCATGTCTCTATGACAAGCCCAAAAATATAGTGAGGAATGCATCATATATGTCCCTCACTCATAATAAAGAGTTAACTATATCATGTCATGTATATATATGTAATCATATATAACCATGTCAACATGTGGAGAATATGTCATCATAGTAATGTATATGTCATCAAAACATGTATATAACATATGTAATGAATTGGATATAAGTGACATGCAGAGACATAGGTATCAAACATGCATATAATATTAAACATCACTAATATAATAATTAAATAAAACTACATAATAAAAAGGTGCATTATGTAAATCATGGCACTGCACACAATGGGAGGTGCATGATATGGATAATAACACCTACAAACTCAACAATCTCAGTAAGCTCGAAATTATCAAAAATATAAATATATAATCATAGATTACTACACTCTTAGGCATGTAATATCTCATATAAGCCAAAGGGACACAAATAATGGACATAAAAATGTCAAAAAAAAAGGCCAAGGGCCACAAACAAGGGACATAAATTTGTTGCCATAAAAAAGTCAAAGGGCCACAAGCAAGGGATCTAAAGATGTCATAAAAAATAAGGCCAAGGGTTACACACAATACATAAGCAATGACTAGCCTATCATGAAATAATAATAACATAAATGAATCATAGAATAAGTGAAAACTAGTTTAAACTATCTATGTATATCAGTATCACATCATAATAAAGTAACATATACATGTAGAATCATATAAGATATGAGTAACTAGAAAGACATTTTTTAGCAAAATATGTATCTCAACAATGTAAAAGGTCATAGAAAGATATAACCTATGATAATGTGACTTCTGGAATAATATGCCCCTAGCATTGGCATAGCCACTGAGTATATGAGAGTCTAACATCTTTTTCTACCCTATTTTTGATAAAACACTAATGTGGATTAAGAAGTGCTATTACATATATAGGTGTAAAACTATAAACATCAGGATGCTAAAGATATACAAATTATTAATTATTTTTATTTTGACAAATACTAAATGCAAAAAGTTTCTATTTTGAGAAAGTACTAAGAAATAAAATACTTAGCTTGCATATTGATCGCTACTGAATGTTCTATCTGCTTAATTGTGAAAATTAGAAGAGATGACTGTGTAGGCTCAATATCATAATCAAGAATAGAAACAAAATATATATAGGTCCACTCTAAGTGGATGACAATGCAATATTATATAGTTTTTTGATTACATATTTGTACCAATTGACTTTTATAAATGATAGACATGAATTAAAAGAGAAAACAAACATTTGGAAATGGCAAAACACAAGCAAAAGTAAAAGATATTTCTAGACATGAGCTTAGTAGGTTGATATCTATGTAGTACACCTGAGTCTATTGACTATAGACTTTTCTGAGTTAAATGTACATCTAAACTAATCACCACACCTATTTCATCTGTGTATGATGAGAAATATGAGATATTGCACTTTATATTTGGATACACATAAATCACTGTGTGTCTTGTCTTTTGTATGCAACCCTTAGGGAACTTTAATAACTTAAAAACCTGAAAGAAAAAGAGGGGAGTGTAATGGGTTAAGTGGACTTAAATCAACCCCTTGATCATTGACCATTGCCTTTGTATCCAATAACCCAAGGGAAATCAATCCCATGCATTTATCCAACCTAAATTGATTATGAAATTATGTACCTTTGACTATGTGTATGCAACTAGGAAGTGGATTTTATACTTGAAAATGATAGCTCTTGAATTTATTTTGAAGGATGTTGAATTATATTAAGGTTAATCCTTATGAATAATGTAGAATTTGGGTAGAATAGGGCATATTTTCTCAATGTATGGAAGTATGCATGTTTGTTTCCATTGAATAACAAGTAGGGATAATGAGTGATTCTTGTCATGTATTTATAGGCAATATTTTGAAGTTTTCCTTTAACCGACCATGTGAAACATGTGGGAAGATACACAATATTGATTTCAAATTTGAAAATTAGTCATTAATTGGTGTGAGATATGATCGATCTAAGTGGACAATGACACACTATGCCCCTGTCTACCTAGGGTAGACCTATCCAGAAAAGTCAAAGAAAGATGTCCTTACCAAGGAACAATATAAAGGTGATTTTGAATAGTTTGAAAATTTAGCATTGATATTTTTATGTAATATTAATGACAAACAAAGGGTCAATCTTGCATATAGATGAATGACTTAGAGGAATGGTGAATATGTGTCATGTATTTAAACATAAGTCATGTGGGTATAAAATGTGTCAAGAATTTATGTTTTCAAGTACCTGTGACCTTATTTATGTGTCTATATACCCATCATTGATTCTATAAATGAAATTTATAGAGTAAAGGAAAAAAAAGAATTTGAGTGTGTACAACACACTTTGCATTTGAGAAGATACTTCAATTGTGTAGGGCACTTTGCTAGCTCAATGTTTAGGCCTAAAATTTAACCCATATGTTAAAATTTCATAGGGTAATCCATCCATGTATCAAAATTCTCCTACACCCTTCACATGTGTGAAATATAATGTCATCAAACTACTTACTCAACTTTATCTATCAAGATGACTACTTGAACCTAAACACTCAATTAACTACTCTAATGAATTCCTTTCACTTCAACAACAACTCATGAAGTAGCCATTTCATTTATTTGAAATTTAAAATATTTAGACTTTTAAAATTAAAAAAATGAAAAGAGATAAAGGGATGAGTACACCTGTATATAGGTGAAATAAAATTGCCTTGTAAACTATAGTTGATAATGGATAACCATGCCCCCTTACCAAATAATTTGGAGAATTTGAACCAATGGAAAATTGTGACATAACAAGTCCCACTATTGAATAACTAATCAAGCTCTTGAGTTGGAAAGATGTATTATCCCAACTCTCATGAAAGGGAATGGTACCAAAATGTACTAACCCAAAAATTGTGGAACCATGCTATGTTTTCTAGTAGTGATGCCAAGGTCATCGAGTGTCATTAGAATCAAACTTACATCACCCGCACAAATTAAAATCACACCACTATAGACATATCTAGATTTATGATTTGTATGATTGGAAGGGAATGAATAGTATTCATGTCCCCATCACGACAACATTGCTTATAGAATTTGTTTTAAATTTTAATATTTGGATTTTGAAATTTGAATTTTACAACTTTGAATAAGCATGGGCATGGATGTGTATCATGCCCTCTCTAAATATTTCCAATGATATATAAGGTTATGCATCTATATACTCAATTTTCATTATATTTGCAACTTATAACTTTGATTTTTTAATTACTTTTCATATGTTCATGCATATGCCTTCAAGTGTGCATAATTATGTACTTGAGTCTTTGAAAAGTGAGTGCATATATATGTCATATGCCCCCATAAACTATCCTAATATATGTCATGTGTTTTATTTCTTATTCACTTTGTATCTTTTGGACAACCATATCTTGTATAAAATCTAATTTTTGAATTAGTTTCAACCTTTGAAAACTTGTAATCCATATTTTTGAAACCTAAATTCTATCCCAAATCTATTCATGAAATTTTGAATCTCTAATACAATCCCATTGTGATTTGAGATGAGGGATGTAGCCTACAAGTCACTCATTTCAAAAGAAGAGTTAATTACATCATGTGATAGAGATACAATCATATAGTTTTATGTCAACATGTTAGAGAAGTATATCATCATAGAATTGCAATTTGTAAGGAATACAAAGTGTTATATCTAGCTATATTTATAAATTAAGCATGTACTAATGTGAGTATATTTGAATTATACTATGCCTTAGGAGTTCATGATAGGAATCATGACACCATTAATCAAGATCAAAAAATGCACAAGCACAACACACAATAATGTCACACAATGTCAATTTGTAAGTCCAAGGGCTACATACAAGGGATATGTTCATATCTAAAAAAGAACAATGATTTTCACACATAAGGCCTAGGGCCATATACAATGGACATGTTATATTTTTTCACAAAAAAAAACAATGATCTCGTAGAGATGTTCAATAAATTTTCAAACAAGGGCCAAGTGCCACACACAGTAATCAAGAAATGTTAAGCATGTTATGTAAGAAAGTAAACAACATCTAAGGAGCATATAAAAAGTGAAAAGAGTCTATTCAATTCATACGTATTAATATTATATTTTTATAAAAGTATATACCTAGTAGATCAATGTAAAATATGAGTGATTTAGTTAGAGACTTGTAATATATGGATTTCAATATTGTATTTTAGGTCATAGATAGATATTATGTGTTATAGTGTAACTTGTAAAAGAAGATTCCCCCAGCATATGAATGACCATTGGGTAGAAGTGACTCCAACATTTAGAAACACATATATAAGGTATGTTCTACATCATACTCAAATACCTAACAAAATTCTTATGTGTAAGAAAATAATATGTTATTTACCAACGTGAATGATAAATAACATATGTAAAGAGAAAAATTGTCATCTCATGTGATGTTCAAGTCTCGATTTTTATTTGTTTTGAAATATATTTTGAAAGTTTTTATGTTTTTGAAACATTTGACTTTTTTTTTCAATTTTTGATATTGTGTAAGTGAGAGTAGGTTATGATCCCATCAATTGAAAAATCACAGTACACACATGTATCAAAGAGATGAAGCTTAATTTTCCATGGGTGAGGAATGCTATATATAGATTATTTAAATATAAAAAATCATCAAGTTATGTATCATAACTATTATGATCACTGCTTATAGAATCTATTACCATATGTGAAATTAGAGGTGGTGTAGGACTTGGTGAAGTTTTTTGTATAGCTACCTTTGTTTGTAGTGGAACATATTGAATGATCTTAGGAGTTACCTTAATATGTACTGTATTAGATTTATATTTCTTGGAACCTTTATTAACACTATGAGATGGAACTTTATAGTTTGGAAGATATACCTTTTTCTCTCTAACTAACTATATAGGTAGATTGTATATAGGCACAACTACTAATTATGCACTATGCTATTGAATGGGTCCACTAATTATATTTATAATTCACTTTGGAGTAGGTGCCATAATTTTATTTTCATGATGCTCTTGAATAGTTTCCATAACCATCTATGATGGCGGTGGGGTAGGAGGAGGAGGAATTACCATTGATTGTAAAGGATGCTAATATGGAATGCCATGAAGTTTGGCCACTTGATTATAATGTATGTACTTTAGGCATCTATATATTGTAGATGGAATTGTTCAAAGATTCTATATCCAAGGGCACCCTAATAACATAATAAAGAACCTTTTGCTTGGAAAAATAAAAGATATGGATTTTCCATTATTGCTAAACCCACTTGAAGTGGTAATACTATATTCCCAAGGGTATCCTATGTATGCCCATCAATTACTTTGATGACATTTGATATAGCTTGTAAATATTACTTTGTGTATCCAAGAATGTCAAGTAATGTTTTGTGCATGTATTTTTACCTTGACCCATTGTCAATCATGACACTATAAATAGGTTGCTCTTTCATGCATGCTCTAATAAATAGTGCATGCTTATTTGAATAATCATCATTGATTTCACTATCATCAAATCTGATTATTGGACATTGTGCTAATGTTCTTGTAAATGTATTAATGTTTCTATCTATTAGATGCCCATATGACTTAGGAGGAGGGTGGGAGTTATATGCATGATGTGATGTGCTTCCTAATTTTTTTTGCATTCTTGACTGCACCATGATTAGGGAAAATATTTTTGAAGATTTTCAAATTTGTATTATCATTTTGTTGTGGTCTTGCTTCCTCTATGGGTGTGCTCACCTCAATATTATCATCATAAATGAGATCTTGTATCTTGTGCCTTAGCCTACTATATTTTGTATAACTTTCAATGCATCTATGGTAGTCACAATATGCATCAATTTAAAAGCCTTTAGGTTGAGGCTTGGTCAAATCAAGCTCACGTGGAGGAGGTATAATGATGAGATTACTATAAATGATATTTTGTAACAAGATATGAGGAGGTTATGGTAACCATATGAATTGCTTCCTCAGTGAAGCTACCAGTCAAAACTTGTTTGAGGCTTGTGATATTGCATTAACTTTTACATTGGTTTATTTTTTGATTTCATTAGATTAGACTTTAAAGTTTGGCTTGATTTGAAACTTGACATTTGATGTAGAAGGAACACTTGGTGCATATTTTAGCTTGTTTAATGCTAAAATTTTAAGTTCCCTTTTTTTGAATGTATGCCATAGCTCGTCAAAAGATTTGAAATTGTAAAACACTATTAATTCATGTGTTAGGTTGTGGAGCTAAAAACTTCACTGTATGCAAACATGGAGGAGGTTGCTGAGTGTCACAGTCACCGGCGTCGGTCAGGCCAATCGATGTCGGTCAGGGGTGAATAGGAATCTACTGACATCGACAGAAGTTAGCCGACGTCGGTCACCTCCAGTCAGACAGGGACTGACATTGGTCGCCTATGTGGTTCCAAAACTGTTCGTTGCACGAACAGTTAGTTTGTTGAATCGATTGTTTGCATGTAAAGACTATTTTGAGTCTTGAGTTGCATGTCTAATTATTGTAAATTAGAAGTCTAAGTTATTGTTTAGTATGGGATCTATTTATAGACTCATTGGCATGTATTGTAATTAGAGCAATAGAGGAAGGCAAGGTAGATCCTTCCAATTGTAAGATCATTTGAATTGCAGGTTGTTGCAAGTTCATGGTAGATCTACATGTGTAAGTAAGATCATTTGAGTTGCAGGTTGTTGCAAGTTCATGGGAGATCTACTTGAAGTACTTTGAGTACTTGTGTACTAGCAGTGTTATTACTAATTGGTTGGAGGTGAACACCAACTCTGTGTTTGAGTTGTGTGTTCGGACCATTTTTGGTAGGAGAGTGAACTCTTGATTGAGAATTAATGGGAGCCCTTGAGGTGTGGGAAGCCTCATAGAGGTGTGAGAAGAAGTGGCATCTTCTTTATTGTATTTTCTTTCTGGATGAGTATTAATACAAGATTTTGTATTGTCTCTCATATTCTGTGCTATTTGTGAATTCTAGTTACTTGTTACTTCTGGTTAAATTCAGTGTTTAGTTGCTTATACAAGGTAATCATATGTACTCTTATTGAAGAGTAGGATATTGACATCATGGATTGATGCTAAATATCTTTGAGTAAAGATATATTTCAATTCATTATCATCCATGGAATTTTTAGTCTTGTACCATAGAACATAGTCACATATTTGCTCATTTGACCCTTGCTTGAGTTTATCAATTTGTACATAAGATAGATTTTCACCAATGTTGATTGATAAATGTGTTAAGAATTGATCTACCAATGAGTTGAGTTCTATAACTAATTGAAGTGGGAGATCATAGAATCATCAGAGTACATAGTATTTGAGACTTATTGGAAAGAGCTTGGTAAGTAATTTATCATTGTAAGCACAATCCAAACATGTTGCATTGAAGGAATGAAGATGTTGTTCATGATCTAATTTACCCTCATAAAGTGGTAGTTTAGGTTATACAAATCCTATTGGGAGTGTGTAAGAGGATATTTTAGGTGCCAAAAAATTATGAAGTAGAGTATGAGGGTCCATTTCATGGGTAGATTTAGAGACACCTTTTTATAATTGTAATATTTTGCCCTATAAAATGATAATAGTTTTCTCAAGAGAAGATACATTATGTGAAGTTGGAAGTAGACCTTGTGTGTTGATAAAGGGAGGTGTATATGATGCCCTTGTATAAATAGGCATGTTAATATGCTATAAATTGAGAGATTCTCCTACATTCAAGGATGTTGGCACATATGTAATTGTAAGGGTTGAGATAGGAATAGTAGAAATAGTAGTTAGTGGAATCCATCATATCCATATAGAATAAAACTATATATTGTGGCAGAACCAATTAAAATTTATATGGTTGCCGTCCCCCTCCCTATATATCTTATCTTATCTATTTGTTGGGGTGGGGTGGGGCGGGCGGAGGGGGGGTTATCCCTATCTATACCTACCATGCATTTATGGAATTCCTTGTCTAAAGTGGAGGTAGAAGTTTTAGCTATTTTATTTTGCTTATCTCTCGCAATGTAAAAGAATCCATAAATTTTATGTGGGTTGGAATTAAGATAATCAGTGACTCTTTTTTGTATTTAAATTATAATTATCAATAGCCATAATAAGTTCAAGAGGATGTAGAGTAGGCCTTATAGCATTCTGAATGTATGATTGTTATTGTGCCCAAGTCATGCTAGACTTTACTAAGAGTTATCTTAATGATGTTTGTATCTTATAAGGAGGGTTGACTAAGGCTTGAGATTTTACATTAGTGTTGTTAACCTTATTATGATTATTTTATTTGATCCATTCATATAGATAATGAATAATAACATGGAAAGTAAGATGACATGCAATAATAGATTTCAAAAGATGATAACTATATGTATTCATTATGACTAGAGTTTTGAAAGAAAAAGCAACAAGCAAGAAGGGTGTAACTTGTCAAGGGTGTGTTTGTTTACTAGGCTCTTAGATATATTGACCCTAGTCATAAATGATGAACACACTACGAAGGATTCCAATGTATTGGTATCCAAATTATACAATTTCATAGGGTATGTTGAGAGTAACTTCCTGGGACTAAGAACAAATGACCTAGTGTTTCCTATGGCTGAAAACAAAAACCTAAGCATTTTTGATATACCATGTGTCATGCCCAATTTTTTGGTCCCAAAACCTGAGTATATCAGGATATTTTTTTTTTGGTTAATTAATTTTGTGATGTTTTATTGTTTCATTATTGTCACCACTCCTTAAATGCTGCAACAAGAGTCTGACACACAAAATTATTCCATGATCTTTTTTTTACTTTCTATAACAAGGCTTCTAAAGAAAAAAAATTACAAATATGATTAGGAGAGAGTTAAGTTAAATATTGGTTTATTTGATCATTAAATTAATAAACTTATTAAGTGAGAGTGACCATATAAGGTCCTAAAAATAAGGTCTATTTTAATTATATTTTCTTGATTTCTTTAGTTCAGGAAGTCAACCTAAAGGTCATCTAACATCAATAATCAAAGTGAAAACTAAGACAATAGATATTTTAGATAACATTTATTTTTAATAGTGTTAACAACTTAAAGATTTTCAAGGGAGAAGTCCCTACAATACTATTTACATAATTGTTATTTCCAAGGGCACACAAAATAAAGGAAGTTTGTAGTATAATATTCATCTCGAGGCAACTAATGTCAAAACAAAACAAACTTAATATATATGGATTAACATTAATTAAACATAGATTAATCTCAAATTTAATTTGATTATTATTATGCATAAGGTTAATTTAGTAATAGTGTATAATATTAACATGAGAGATGATGATGAGACACCTTTACCTAACCTATTACTTAGATCTGATGCCCCCATAACTTAGGCAACCTACATACCTGCAACAATTATGAAACCAAGCATACTATAAATTTAGCAGCTATATGGATATGACACAAGGAAGGACACCCTAAATTTTGCACTAAATATAAGTGATCTAAGGTTTAGTACTGAGAGCCTATTTCTAAGAACACCAAAAATTTAGCTACTAATGTCTACACTAGGGAAGCATCCTAAAGATTAGTCATCTATACTTGTGTTATCTCCCTGTGCTACCTACATATCTATAATGATCACCTTCATATACAAAAAAGGCTAGATTTAGTTTAACCACTACCAAAATGAGTGTTAGATTGAATGCAAAGGTACCTAAATTTTGTCATTTAGTCATATTACTAAGCTAATGTATTTTCCCCCTGCAGGTAACACCACAACTACTAACTGGCGCAAGCACAGTTAGGCAGTACCAAGAGACAAATGATACATATAAAAATATGAGATTAAGTTAATTTATATTTATAAATTCCAAGGAAGAAATAAACTAATATCATACTCTACTGCTAACAAAACACCTTCTCTAGACCTAAACATAGGGAAACTAAATCCTTATTTAGAAAGAAGACATTTAAGGTCCGAAACTTGAACTAGGATTTTAAACATAAATATTATGCTAGATGAGTGTAATATAGCCACAAAATAACTTTTTTTCAAAAATTACACATTTAAACTAGAGACAAAAATAAGAGATGTTCCTAAATGATGCAAGCACATGAAACTCTAAGATGATAAATTGGGTACGAAAATACACTAGTATTATTTTACAAATAAAGAGATAATTTTTCTGAGCATAAGAACATGGTTTTTAGGCTAAGGGTAATGGTTTTAGGCATTGGAATATTTTTATTTGGAAGAAACATACAAATTTACTTAGAATTCCAAAATAAATTTAATGGCTAAAAAGTGTTTTACAAAATTCTTCATGAAACTGGATTTAACATTGCCTTACTAAAAATAACAAAAACTCACAATGAATTTATTTGATTATTCTAATGATAATTTTAAACTATTAAAAATGCATTATAATATATTTGAAAATTTATATTTTTTGATAGTTTAATTTTTTCGGTTCCAAACCGACTTTGGAGACAAGAAAAGTAAGAAATTTTTTCTCCAACAAAAACCTTCCAAAAATGTTCAAACATGATAGTTTATAATGGGATTAAAAATTATTTATTTGATGTTTATGTATTTCATATCCTAAAAGAATTATATCCAAATATACGATTAGGCGAACTCTAATTTTAGGTATTTATTTATGTCAATTTCCAAAAGGTTTTCAAAAAAGCTAAAAAGGGAAAAAGGGTACTAAAACTTGTTTGCTACACAAGTAAGGTATTTAATTCACATTTATTTTGGCATATATAATTTTCCTAGGCTAAAAATTCTTGATTACAAAACATATTAATCATGTCTTAGTGTAAAGTAGACAAGTGCTTATTGATAAATATAGTTTCCATACACTAATCGAATTTAGTTAATATCATACTAAATATGAACTAATCTTGAAACAATAGATTAATATTTTCTCAAATTAGTTTTCCATAAGTTTTTAGATTCCAATTAAAAACATATAGAAGTAATTTGAATTTAAAGTAAGCTAGTTACTCATTATTATTCTATATTCTCTTAGCTAGTCATGCTGCCTTAGGTATTTTATCAACATTTAAAGCATTGCAAACAAATCAATATTAAATGTAATTTACCTATCTATTTAATGTTGTTTATGAGCTATCAATATTATAATGTATGCATTGAATGTCCAAAAGAGAAATATTGTATGGTTATTCACATAGCTCTCCTACCCATTGCAACTAAAATGGTCAAATCCTTTTATAGTTTAAATTTATAGATTGAAAATATCATTAGGTTATATGTGAAATAAGCTTAAAACTCCCTCTTTTAATTTGAGGTTTAAAGTTTAGGAGATCCATGAAGGGTGAAGAACTATACAATAAATTTATATAGTTCTAAATTGCATTCATCATTTTACTTCAAACATATATGTAATATATATAGTTATTTGAGCAAATAAATACAAGTTTTCTTAGGCACAGATAAAAATGATGATCCTAAGTGATTATTATTTTCAAAGTAGGGAAAAATAATATGAACCCCAAAACATAAATTGAGATTTTATATATATATATATATATATATATATATATATATATATATATATATATGAGTTTAAACTCATATTATGTTAGAATTTTTTATGTGGTTCTCACACTCTCACACACACACACACACACACACACACACACACACATTAATAAGCACATAAAATGATGTAATGTATGTTGAATATGGAGTATGTTTTAATCCTAAGGTAAAAATAAAGTTACCAGGACATAGTTTAACATGAAATATTTACCTTTTACAGTGGTGGGATGAATTTTAACCACTTCCATTATTTTTGGCATGTTTTTGGGAAGTGGGTATGATTTAATGATGTTGAGAGAATCTAGGGATTATGTGGTTGAAACCTCCCTTATTTTATGCCTTATTTTCTGGGGATATGGTTATCTCTATGGTTATGGCATATTTTTCAAGGGATTTTGAAAAGTATAAATAGGGGTGTGGGGTAACACATTATTCATTGCATTTTGCATCTCATTTTGAGCTTTGTAATTCTCTCTTCGATCGGTGTGATCAGGTTTGAGGTGTGGCTTAGCATCTCAAGAATTCTAGTGTGAATTTAAGTTGGAGAAAGTTATCTCTATAAGAGGTTCTTGTTGAGAGTTTTCTTGTACTCTTGTTTATAATATTATAGAGAGCCTCTTGGTGGATGTATCCCACATTGGATGAACCACGTTATATCGGTGTTATGTGTGTGTTTGCTTAGATCTAAATTTTCTTCCATATGTCTCTACTGCTATGATTTTGAGGAATGAATTCCATGTTAAATTTTATTGCATAATTAATCACTTATTCCTAACAAATGGTATCAGAGATAACTTTAGTGGTTTTGATAAAATGGCGAATCGTAGGGAAAGATATTAGTTTGAGTGAGAGCTATGGTAGATAATGGTAGATCTAGAGTTGAAAAATTCAATGGGCAAAATTTTAGATTGTGGAAGATGCAGATGGAGGATTACGTGTTTCAAAAAGATCTTCATCTCCCTTTGATGGGGAAAATAGGCCAACCTTTAGGTATGCATCAAGCATATTGGAATTTGCTCTATAGGAAAGCACTGGGAGCCATATGGTTATGCCTTGCATCATTGATTGCCTTCAATATTTTAGAGGAGATGAATACATTTGGTCTAATGAAGAAATTAGGGGAGTTATATGAAAAATCCTCTACCTCCAATAAAATAACTTTGATGAAAATGTTATTTAATATTAAAATGTCTGAAAATAGTTTTGTAGCTGATCATTTGAATGATTTTAATATGGTTGTGAGTATGCTAGCTTCTATTGGTATTAAATTTGAAGATGAAGTTAAGGCTTTATTTATTTTGTGCTTCTTACCTAATAGTTAGGATAGCCTAGTTATGGCTGTAAGTAATGTTGTCCCTGCTAAGGGATATTTCAAGTTTGAGGATATTATAGGTGTGATTCTTAACAAGGAAATAAGAAAGGAAGAACACTGGGGAATCATCTTGAGGGAATGATTTGACAGTGGAGACTATAGGGATAGAAGAAAAAGGAACTGTGGAAAGTCAAAGGGTCAGGGAAGATTTAAATCTAGAGCCAAGATGGTGTGCTGACACTGTGGGAAAAGTGGACACACAAAGAAGGAATCTTGGGAACTTTAGGATAAGAATACCAAACATGAGGAGACCAAGGAGGTAAATATGACAACATGTATTGTTAGTTAGGAGGTTTTAATTCTTTTCTTAGATAATGTTTTTGAATCTTGGGTATTAGATTTAGGGGCTTTTTTTCATGCCACCCCACATAGGCATCATTTTACTGATTATGTTCAAGGAGATTTTGTACATGTTTATCTTGATGATGATGAACCATGCAATATAGTAGGGAAAGGTTGTGTTCAAGTGAATATGTAGAATGAGAACACATGGCTACTAGAGGATGTCAAACATGTTCCATAGTTAAAGTGAAATTTAATATCAACTGGACAATTGGACAGTGAGGGCTGTTCGATGTTGTTTACAACAGACTCTCGAAAAGTTACCAAGGGTGCCCTTATGGTTGCGAGAGGTAAGAAAGTTGGAAAATTGTATTTTAATAGTAGTGTTGATCACTATAATTTATTTGCTATAGCTGGAGATGTAACTTTGTGGCACTACAGGCTCGATCATATGAGCTAGAAGTGCATGGAGATCCTAAAAGACAAGTTGCTTGGATTGAAACAGGTTGATTTAGACTTCTGTGATGATTGTGTGTATGGGAAGTAGAAGCATGTTAAGTTCTTGAGGGTTGGACCTATGAAGGAGAATAAGTTGGAGTTCGTTCACTCAGATGTATGGGGGCCCACTCATGTATCTTCTATTGGTGGCTCAAATTATTATGTTACATTTATTGATGATGCAACATGAAAAGTTTGGGTTCATTGCATTAAGAAGAAATATGATGTATTTGAAACTTTCAAAAGATGGAAATCTTTAGTCGAGAATGAAACAGGTCTCAAGTTGAAATGTCTCAGGTCAGACAATGGAGGTGAGTATTGTATCAAAACATTTGATGATTATTATTCACATAATGGAATTCATAGGCAAAGGATGGTTCTAGGGACACCATAGGAGAATGGAGTGTCAAATAGGATGAACATGACAATTATGGAGTATGTTAGGAGAATGAGGTTGCATGCGGGGTTACCCCTAATGTTTTGGGCAGAAGCAATTATCATATTAGTATATTTTATTAACATAAGACCTTCAGTGCCTTTAGATGGAGGCATACTTGAGGAAGCTTGGTCTGGTAAGAAAATTAATTATTTTTTTATTAGGGTCTTTAGAAGTGAGGCATTAATTCATGTTTCCAAGAAAGGTAGGACCAAGCTAGAAGCTAAGTCTGAGAGATGCACCTTTATTGGTTATGGCAAGGATGACTTTGGTTTTCATGTTTGGAGTCTTAGAGACAAGAAAATATTCCTATCTAGGGATGTTGTCTTTAAATAAAAAGTCATGTATATGGATTAGTTGTAGGAATAGTAACAAAAAGAGTACACAATGTTCGATGATGTTGCAAATGGTAAGGTGTCCAAGGAGACACTTTAGGAACCTCCTACATAGGAAACCCAAACTCTTGTATTAAGAAGGTCTTCTAGGGTAATAAAAAATCTTGAACATTTTCCCCCATCTTTGAGTTGTTTGTTACTTACTGACAATGGACAACTAGAATATTTTGAGGAAGCAATGCAAGTGAATGCTAGGGAGAAGTGGGAGCAAGCCATGGAAAAGGAACACAATTCTCTCATGGAGAACTAGATATGGGATTTGGTGAAGCTACCCAAGGGAAAGAGAGCATGGTCAAGGGGTTTGCATAGAAGAAAGGTAGTAATTTTGATGAGATTTTTTCTCTTGTTGTTAAGATGACTTCTATTAGAACTGTGTTTGGTATAGTTGTAGTAGAGGATTTGCACTTAGAACAATTAAATGTGAATATTACATTATTTCATGGTGATTTAGAGGAGGAATTATATATGTAGCAGCCACAAGGTTATGAGGTCGAAGGAAAGGAGAAATTGGTCTGCAAACTAAAGAAGAGCTTGTATGGCCTGAAACAAGCTCCACAACAATGGTATAAGAAGTTTGATAGTTTTATGTTGGAATAGGGTTACTCTAGGTGTCATTATAACCATTACATGTATGTCAAGATATTTGAGGATGGTAATTATATTATCCTATGTTTTTATGTAGATGCCATGTTGGTTGTAGGAAAGAACATGCAACAGATTCAAGTACTCAAGAAGCAGCTTGGTGATTACTTTTTTATGAAGGATTTGGGTGCAATGAAGCAAATCATTGGTATGAGGATAACTCAAGACAGGAAGGAGAGGAAGCTGATGTTATCCTAGGAAGAGTATGTGATGAAAGTTTTGGAGAGGTTTAGTATGTATGATGCTAAGCTGGTTGGAACTCCTTTGGTATGGCATTTTAGATTATCAAAGGAGTAGTGTCCCAATATAGAAGAAGATAATCTAAAGATGTCGAAGGTACCTTACTCATTAGTGGTTGGTATCTTGATGTTTGCTATGATTTTTACTAGGCTAGATATTTCCCATGTAGTGGGAGTAGTAAGTAGGTACATGAGTAATCCATGTTATGAGCACCAACAAGCAGTGAAGTGGATTCTTCGATATTTGAGAGAAATCATGGGTACAAC
Source organism: Torreya grandis (assembly GCA_037957365.1). Classification (NCBI taxonomy): domain Eukaryota; kingdom Viridiplantae; phylum Streptophyta; class Pinopsida; order Cupressales; family Taxaceae; genus Torreya; species Torreya grandis. Next base: position 2,477,140 of record JARHVA010000094.1, on the reverse strand, counting down.
ATTATGTTTTGGTGGATCAGACACTACTTTGCATGGTTATGTGGACTCATATATGGCTGAGGATGTTGATAATAGGTGTATGATAGGATATGTATTTACTATTGGGGATACATCAATTAATTGTATTTCTCAGATACAAAAGGTTGTGGCTTTATCAACCATAGAGGCTGAGTATGTTACTACTACAGAGGCTAACAAGGAGATGATTTGGTTACAATAGTTAATGAGTTGGGGAAAAAGAAAGAAATTGAGAGATTACATAGTGATAATCAAAGTGATATACACTTAGCTAAGAATTTCATTTTCTACTCGAGGATGAAACACATACAGTTGTATCATTTCATTAGGACAACTTTGGAGGAAAACATGGTGAAGCTAGAGAAGATACATACGAGATAGAATCCTGTAGATATGATGACCAAGGTAGGTACATTGGATAAGTTGAGGTTATGTTAAGCTTTGGTTAGTCATCATGAAGATCATAGAGGAGTATTAAATTTTGTTCAAGGGGAAACGAACTTCAAGTGGGAGATTGTTGAATATGGAGTCCATTTCAACCCTAAGGTAAAAATAAAATTATGGGGACATTTTTTAACATGAAATATTTACCTTTTAAAATGGTGGGATGAATTTTAACCACTTTCCCTATTTGTGTCATGTTTTTGGGAAGTGGGTATGATTTAAAGATGTTGAGAGAATCAGGGGATTATTTGGTTGAAAACTCCCTTATTTTTTGCCTTATTTTGTGGGGATATGGTTATCTCTATGGTTATGGTTCATTTTTCAAGGGATTTTGAAAATTATAAATAGGGGTGAGAGGTAACACATTATTCATTACATTCTACATCTCATTTTGGGCTCTGTAATTTTATCTTCAGTCGGTGTGATCGGGTTTGAGGTGTGGCTTAGCATCTCGAGAATTCTAGTGTGAATTCAGGTTCGAGAAAGTTATCTCTATAAGAGGTTCTTGTTGATAGTTATATTTTACTCTTATTTATAATATTATAGATATCCTCTTGGTGGATTTATCCCAAATTAGGTGAACCACGTTATATCAGTGTTATGTGTGTATTTGCTTAGATCTAAATTTTCTTCCATGTCTCTACTACTGTGATTTTGAGGAATGAATTTTATGTTGTATTTTATTGCATAATTAATCACTTATTCTCAAAAACACAAATTAATGAATATATATATCAAATATGACCTAAAAGTCATAATTAGGGTTTAACTAATGATAAGACTGTCCAGTCCCCACCTTTTGGCATTGGGATGAATATTGTTGTCCCGCCCTCATTGAGGGTTGTGAGGGTGATGCAGGAGCATCGTTATAAGGATGATTTGTCTTCTGTTTGTTTTAATAATTTTGGTTTGATCATATGTTTAGTGGTCATATAATTTGTTTAGTGTGTTTGAAGGGTTTTATTACTCATAATACACACTTGGTCCAAGTGTTTAGGTGTGATTAGAAAGGCTATATTTAAAAATTGGCATTTTACCTCCAATTTCAATTATTTGAGATTTTGAATTTGCAAAGCATGGTTTACGAGTTTTATGTGTGTTAAGGGATGCAATGTTCTAAGTAGCTTCTAGTGACCGTTGGAAGGTCCAAAGGTAGTTAGAGAAATTATACGACATATAACATGTTTTGGTTTTTATGAGGAAAGGATTCATTCAAATTATGGAGGGATAAAACTCTAAGAATCTAATCAAATAATTCCTCATGTTTGATAAAATACTAGGGAAAACCTTATTTTCCTAACTATATGCATTGAAGAAGGACTATGTGAGACTGATGATGGAAGAAAGATCTAATAAAGATATGATTTTGATGCTTTTTATGGAATTGGTAGGTTTATTCTATGTTTCCTAAATGTTATTGTGTGATTAATTTTCTTCTTTTGATACTAGTTTGCAAGAAAGACAATATAATCCTATAGAAACAATGTATACACACAGTCAAATACAGATCATTGTAAAAAGGTGTAGCAAAGGTGTCAAGGGGTACATCTATTTATGTAAAAGATATGTAGGGGTTAAATAAACCTTAATAATCAATTATAGTGGATTAAAACTTACTTGGAAGTTCAATATAATGAATTATACCCTATCAGGTTTACATAGTGGATACAAACCCTGTATTAGGGTTTCGAGACAAGATCTAGTTTTATAAGAGTTTTCACTAATGAACAATTCTAAAACTTGGTGAAAACTTAGGTTTCAAACTAATCTAAAGTATTTTTGAGTTTTTTCCCAGTATAGACCTGGACGTATGGATTTAGAGTGACTGTGTCTAAATAGGGGTAAAAGAGGCCTAATTAGGCCTAGAAAATGATAGAAAAGGGTGTCTAGGAGTTGAGTGGAGCCAAAAAAACTCTTGGAGAGGTAGAACAAGATAGAGGGTGACAGAAAATAACATTAGTTTCTTAAGATCAATCAATACTAGTCTGTACCATTGGAAAAAGCCAAAAAAAGGCTACTAGCTGGCAAGAACAAGAGAAAGAAACAGTCTGTGAGTAAAGAGTTATATTGAGAATTTGTGTGGGATGGATATTGGATTCAAAGAGGACTTGATAGATTAGGGACATGATCATAATAACCTTGATTAATCCAAGAAACCTTGAAATATGTATTGGACAAGTTTGCTTGTGAACCTTTGTGCAAGAAACATTCAATAGTGACATAATTGACATTGAGTGGATGAGATAGAGGATCCAAGGAGACTTAAATGAGTATGAAAATGATCATAAGAATCCTATACAAATAGTGAAACCCTAAACCAAGTATTGTGCAAGTTTTCTCATGAATCTTTATCAAAGAGTTGGCCTATTGTAATAAGACAAGAGCAAATTGTGAGTTTAGTGTTTTCCTCTGCATCAGAGGGTCAACACTGTCATCCCCTCCACATAGTCTATGGGTAAAGGCGATGGGGCCATCATCCTTTTGGCTCATCCTCTCCTTCACCAATGTCTTTTTTATTTATACAAAACCATGTTTTTAAACATATATCTACCATATAAGTTTTTAATTTTAATTTTATTATTTTAATTTATTTTATTCGAATGCAATTTTATTATTATTATGTAATATATAATCTATTAATAAATTTACTAAATTATGTATATTTGTATATACATGTGTACATATATTTATATACATAGTAAATGATTACACTCTATAAGAAATAATACACACACACATTCAAAATGTGAAAATTATTAACTTTTATTCTAATCAAAACATTAGAAAATGGGTATTTAAAAAGAATATATATGTGTTCATATATATAAAATAACCATTTTCACTTTCAAATCTAATTTAAAAGACAAATGGAGTGAGGGAGGAAGCATAGAGAGAGATTTAAAAGATTAGTGTTTTTTTTTTCATTTTCATAAGCTAAATGTAAAACAACTAATCATACTTGAGCATAAAGAAGATGATTATTTATTTGATTTTAAAGATAGACAGGGAGAGAGAAAAGAGATAGGAGAGGGAAGGAAGAGAGAGGAGAGAGAGAGGAGAGAGAGTTTTAAAAACATAATCAAGCCACTAAATGAACTTCTCATTTTCCTTTATTTGATTAGCAATACTAACTCCTCCTACACAAGATGCATTATAATAATTCTCAACTCTCCTCAACCATTCGAAAAGCAATACCATGCCTCCAAGTCTTCAAGAGATATCCTCTCATGCCGCTCCTTCTAAGTTCCTCCTCCAACAAGCTCCTCCCATGGTTAGTCAATGATGCAGGAGCATCAGAGGAACAATGTTGTCAACATATAAATACTTATCAATTTTAAATCTAATAAGTCTTGTGAGAGTCAATAAGGATTATAAAATGCTTCTCTAGTTGAAATAGTCTAATTTGAAATTCCCTCCAAGATGAAGATTTGAATATTCGAAAATTATAATAAATCTTGGGATAATTGTGAAGTGTTTGAATCTAATTGTAGAGGGCATGTGCTTATGTGACATGAATCTAAAAATATATATACCCAACCTTTGTAAATGTCAATCCATCTTAAGAAGCCTCCAGAAGCTAAGCCTACGTTGGAGGAGGTCAAAAGGTGGAAAGGTTGTTAGAGGGATAAAGACTAGTGAGGGAATATTGTTCTATCCAAACTTGTAAATAGATAGGGACTAAATAAAGTAAATAGATAAAGAATATAGGGCAAAGCATGTAAGCTTTTGGAGATAGAGGTGGTAGATGGTTGGCAGATTAGAGATTGGATAACCTGTATTAAGAAAGGTCTCTCGGTCTATACAAAAATAAAAAGAGGCCGTGTGTACTTTTGCAGGATTTGTGTATATCCATTGGACAGTATGCATGAATAAAATATTGTAGTCGATTATAAGATTGATCTGAAATGTAATTCTATATGGATGAAGTTTGAGTTTCAAATGATGGAAATAGAAAATTGTTGATTCAATACCGAATAGGAGATCACTGTGCTACCTGATCTTGCATATGGAAATTCACATGAACGGTTCCATTAGAAAAATCAATTCCCATGCAATATTCAAGTGAGATTTAAGGATGCTTTAATGTTTTTCAGTTTGAGATCAATAAAATGGTCTGAGTGATTGATTGATCTGGAACGATATTATTGATTTTAGTTCATATTTGTCACATTATGATATGGAAGTGTGGAAATCGATGCTGTGTATGTTGCTGGTGTAACAGGCGTGAAGGAAAGAATTTCAACACAGTTTCTAATGTAGAAATTGAATATATATTCAATTTGTTCATTTATCTTAAGCGTTGTATTAAAATTAAATGAAAAGTCTGAGTTAATGTCAGCACAGTATTTCCTTTACTGACTGTGTAAATCAATTATATTAAGTATTTCCTTTACTTCCTAAACACTCTAATCAGTCTGACAATTCTAATGGACTAGGTTAGGCTATTAAGTATTTTAGGCTTCCTAACAAGCCTACTTGATAGGGCTAATAGCCTTTCTAAGAGGCCTATGAACTTTTTTAATTTCTAGATTTTTTTCTAGGAATATAAAATATATGATTAAGATGTATTAGTTTAAATTAAATTTAAAACCACTCAAAATCAATAATAATTGTGTATCTATAGTATATGGAGGGAACATCAAATTCAAATTTCTACAAAACTAAGGGTTGTTGCACTTGGCGAACGCCTCAAGATGATAAGGGAAAGGTAGATCTTCAAAAGGGGTATTACACCATGATGTACGTAGAAACTAAAATACATATATAGTGTCATTTAATGGATTGAGTATTGAGGCAGTACCTCTCATATCATGGCACAAATAAAAATAATAATTGATTTTCCTAGAACAACAACTCTTATGAGTTTTAAAACTACCAAAACACAGTTTCTAGAAAATAAAACAAAAATAAAAATAAAATTAGAAAGTAGAGGCTAAGAAATAAAATCTTGGGGTCACCAAAATGTTTTACCCTTCTTTTTATAATGTGGATTAAGAAGTATTTTATGTATGTAGGTGTAAAACTAGAAACATCAGAATGCTAAAAATACACAAATGATTAACTATTCTGATTTTTATAAATATTGAATATTGAAAGTTTCTATTTCAAAAAAGCACTAAGAAGGAAAATACTTAGCTTGTACATTGATTTATACTAACTATACTAATTGGTTAACTATAAAAATCAGAGGTAGAGACAACTTGTAGACTTGGTAACAAAATCGTGAGCAAAAAAAGAATCTAAATAGGTATGTATATGTAGATGGTGGTGCAGTGCACTATAGTATGTTGATCATAGACTTGTCCCAATTGACTTTGACAAATGATAAACATGAAATAATAGAGAAAGTAGGAATCTAGAAATGATAGAATAGAAGCATAAGTAAAAGATTTTTCTAGACAAGAGTGCACGAGGTAGATAATGGCACAATGTCCCTGAGTCTACTGACCACAGACTTACGTAGATTGAGTGTGTGTATAAACTAAATGCTACATCTATTGTACCTATGTATGATTATAAATTTGAGATATTGCACTTCAGGTTTGGCCACATAAAAATTGTTGTGTGTCTTCTCTTATGAATCTTGTTATATATTGTAGTGAACCACTAGAATGCAACGTGATAGAGTTTTTAGAAAGTTCTATAAATCATGCTCATTTGTACTAAAAAAGGGTTTTAAAATATTAAGATCGATATAGAGTTCATAAATGGTTTTCTTTTATGTTTCTTTATGTTCCTTGTGTTGATATGTTTTGAGTTATTGTAATTTGTTTGCTTTGAAAACACTTACTGTTTTGAGTTGAATATATCTACGAATCATGATTATTCACATTTTGTTCCATTATTATATTAATTTAAAGTTTTTGTGTGAGTTATCCTTTATATTTTGTAAGATGTTTCACACCTCTATCCCATATTAACATGTTCTAATGGGTTTTATTAGGAACCTTTGCTAATAATGGTTGAGTGAATGTCGAACATTAAAGCATGTCATGATGGCTACTGGAGCAGAGATACTTAGAGAGATGGATCAATGAATAAATTCAAAATTTCATAGAGGAATAAACAAAAATAATAGCAAGTTCTACATAAGAATTTACTCATGAGCACATATATCATGAAATATATGAAATTTTTTGGAGTGAATTTTCTCGACTACTAGTTACACGGTTATCAAGACTAGAATAATATTATTTTCCACTGAGGACATAATTTATAGTTTGGATAGAAGATAGACTAGAAAACATATAGACTAGAAAAAATTTCATAGAGGAATAAACAAAAATAATAGCAAGTTCTACATAAGAATTTACTCATGAGCACATATATCATGAAATACATGAAATTTTTTGGAGCGAATTTCCTCGACTACTAGTTACACGGTTATCAAGACTAGAATAATATTATTTTCCACTGAGGACATAATTAATAGTTTGGATAGAAGATAGACTAAAAAACCTATAAAAATTAGACACTAACTAGACTGTTGTGATAGATCTCTAGGTGAAAAATACTATTGATAGATACATCACTAAATTTACTTTAGAAGGGTACATGGCATTGGAGGCTGCACAAGACCTATTTATGAGAAGAATTACAGAGAATTTTATACATAGACTACCTAATCTTATCAAAATGTTGTTTGTAGAAAAAGCCATGGTGCCTACCCATACCAACATAAGGTAGTCATTTTAGGCATTAGGGGTTGTGTGCGATGATAGAGTGAATAATGAGGAACTTAGGAAGGAAGCTTGAACCTATACCCATAAGATGGAGGATGTAGAGAAGCAGAGTGAAAGTGAATTCTAGGGTTAGAGTGAGACTTGAAGTAATAGAGACGATGGAATAAATAGAATACTCATAATATAGCTACACGTATAAGTAGAGTAGATAGTGTAAAAGAGTGTGAAATCATGAGAGATCATAAGCAAGAAATAAAAACTAGACAAGATGAAGATAAAGAAAGGAGTGGGCCTGAGAAAGATAAGGCACAAATGCAAATGCAAAGATAGATATAGATTTTGAAGAAATGGAAGAAAGTGAAAAGGTAGAATAAGAATGAGTAAATTAGTTAGAAGGTAGTTTTATTATCATAGCTAGAAGTGAGGATATTGTTTGGAGAAGAGAATGATAATTATTTAAAATAATTTATGCTAAGTCACATGATTAAAGAAGGTTCAAGTTCCATTAAAATAGAAGTCACAGATATGGATCATTCACATCAAGGGTACACATCCCCTATGCCTAATTTATCATCAAAAAGAAAGAAAAGTGTAAGTGATAGTAGAGATAGTGCTTAGTTTGTTTCATTTATAGATAAGTTTGGGAATTATAGTGCATATACCAATGAAGTTTTGGATATGAAGAAATTGATTAAGGAATGATTTTAGGTTTCACAAAATATTAAGAATTTTACCAACATGATTCCACCACCATCATTGATTTCAAGTGTTACTATTGTGAGCATGGTTTTGAATCTAATAACTTTTTCACATTGACACCATATGATGTGTCTACTTACCTTGAGAAATATCTTGTAAATTATGAATGAAATGGTAGATCAAAAATGTAACTGTAGAGGATGTGAAGAAGTGAGATCATAGGAGATTTAACATGATGAGATATGGAGTTCATCTACAAAAGAGATGATACTAAATTGAGATTTAGTGATGTCAAATACCGGTTGATAGGTGATTTCAAAGTAAATAAGTATGCAATTGAAATGATACAAGAGATGAAAGATATTCAATATAAATTAGGTGAATCAGTGTATGATTACGATCATAGATTTATGATGTAATGAATAGGGTAGACTTTATATTATAGGATAAAGATAAGGATGCATGGTTTATAGAAGGCCTACACCCTATAATTAAGTTTGGAATTATTTAGACTCAATTTTATAATAAGGTAGATGCTTAGGTAGATGTGCTCAATGTGGAATAAATAAAGGATTATAGAGATTTCCCAAAACCCATTGTGAACAGAGATGTAAAGATGATGATGTGTTGTACAAGATGGAGGAGATACATGAGAGTAATAGGCCCAAGATATGCCTCTAGTGCATGGAATGTGGAAAAAAGGGGAGCCATAGAAATGACTGCCCTAAAGTTGAGACATCATTTTTTGAACTCTATTATGTAGTAGGGCATGCGACTATAAAATTTCATTTGTTACAACAATACATTCAATAACCTCAAGATTTATACTATAACTTATTCAAGTTTCACAATCATGATGAATAAATTTTTTGAACACTCCAATAACTAAAGGAAGACATCATTAATAATGTATTTGTAGTCATAACATAATAGGTTCCCTCTGTGAAGCCAGGATTCCCAAGTTTAGATGTACATATGACTAATATGACACAGACTATTTATGGATGGATGTCAACCTTAGAATCTCATAGATTAGACATCATAGGTTTTGCATTCTCCTTAATACTAGGTGAGATAGACCCCTCCATATCCCCATTATCAATAACCTTGAAACTTTACGTCACCACCACATCAAAAAATAGGATGGATTCCATATTATCCCCAAATAATGTATGAGGAATATGATGGAAAATAAAAAAGGTTCCAGATCTCCTCAGAGGCAAGGAGGATATGAAGGATAATAATAATCAAGCTGGGGTTTCTAACAAAGAGAAGGAAAATATAGAGGAGGCTATCGAGGTGGATACTAAGGTGTTAATCATAACCATAGTGAATGACATGCATGACAACTAATTATCTATTATTGCGTGGGAAGTATAACCACTTCACATGAAATTATCCCACTACTCCTTAGAGGTAAATGCATTATGTTTAAACACCACACCAAGGATTATCTAGTATTGGAAAAGTAGAGGATAGAAAAGCCTATGTGAAATGTGAATTTGATTAATTTACACCTAAAAATATATGCTTATATATGCAATCACACAATAACATGTAGAATAGGGATGAACTATTTTAGAGATGCTGCATGAACAAATAATCATAAAGGTTCAACATGATAAATATCCTAATTTTGCAACAAAAATAAATTTGATATACCAAGCAATTCAGGTTCTACAAAACATTCAACATTAGGTTATGTCAAAAAGTGATACTTTAGCTATTGATGCACAAATATATGGGAAAATTTTGCACATTATGAGACATGATGGAGTAGTTACTGCCTTTGCCAATATTCACAAAATTTTAAGTACTCTGTGAAATGAAGATATATCACAAAATATTACAAACCTTTTGCATAACTTGTTGGGGTGCACATAGAGGGGTCAACAACGTATTGACAAGATAATATGGTATGTGAAAATTAAGAATCCATGGGATGTTGACTCTTGTATGTATATTGATTTGGTAGGTTATAAATTACCAAATGTTGTGTTTGACTTTGGAAGCATAGTTAATATGATATCAAAATACACATGGGAAGATATTGGATGACCAACACTCAGCTACAATCTAGTAACTTTGAGCCTCATATACTATGGCATTGTAGACCTTATTGGTCATTTTGAATATGTGGAGATCAAAGTTGTAGACCTTAGCTTGTGAGGATATTTTAAATTAATTGATATGAAGACTAATGAAATGCACTACCCTTCATTGATTAGTAAGAATCAGGATTATGATGGTTAGATGACCATTAATATAGTGAGTAATCAGCTAGAGACACACCAAAGGGAATAAATTCTCATTATTCCCCTAAATAATAATGAGAGCAAGACCTATATTATACCTAGGATCTAGATTCAACTTATGCTTATGGGGATAATAACTAGTTTAAGGTGGATACAAAACATAAACAAAACACATTTCTAGTTATAGAGTACTAATGATTTTACCAAAAAAAAGAGTATCAATAGAAATCATAACCTGTAATAACAAAGGTGACAGTTCTTCAATTATAATTAAAAGACTACAAGTCACCATTAGTGAAATCACTAACAAGGTCTTAAGTATATTTGTTGTACAATGTAGGTGTGATAGAAATTGATTATATTTAACCTATAATAAAATGCCTTTTACTCTAGGAAGCAACATCTTATGTCAGTGGTGATTTTGATACCACATGCTCAACTAGGTGAGAGGAGATGAGGTGCATACATTGTGAATAGTTTTTGTCATAGAATACCAATTATCTTAGCATTTTAAAACTAAAGATTTGAATCAGTTCATCTTCAAATTAGAACATCATGTGCCCAACATAAATCAAAGAGTGAGAAAATTAAACTATGCATTAAATGGAACTATTGTAACTTGGTGAGAATTTCATAGAACAAACCAACTACAATGGGATGAGGCTTAGAAAATATTGTGCACTCAACTCCGAATACCACCTAATATCACATAAAAATGACCCCTTTTTAGGAAAGATAGTGCCTAGAAATGCATGTTCATAAGTGTGTGGATGTGTGGCCTACGTAGGGTGTTGAACCTAAATACTAGGTGCATGTATTTAGTTATACTTTGAAAACACTTCCAATAACCTGGTACATGCACCATGAATGTAGATAAGAGATGAAGAATTGGACTTAGGTACAACAAGTTTTCATTCAAACTTTTATCTTTGAGGATAAGAATCCTCTTGTGCATAATGCTATGAAGAAGTTGAAAATATTTTATGTTATGGGTGATAAGAATATTAAAATACTATGATAGAATCATCTTCACATTAAGAAATAACTAGAGATTTAAATGTATCTATCCAAAATTACAAGGCAAACAAAGAAAATGAGAAAATTTTATTGAAACCTTGTAATAGGATCACAAATGATGCATAGCTGATAGAGTCCACTGATGGTGATGAGGATTTAGATTTTAAGGGCTTATTTGAACCTGATTGAGAAGTAAAGTCACATGTAACTAACATCATAGAACAAATTGAAGATGCAAAGCTACGAAATCTAAATATTCAAGAATAGGATTGGCAAAAAACTCTACGAGAGTTAATTCCAAGTGTGTGTATATATATATATATATAAGCCAATAAATAAATTTATTGGGAACATTGGGATAGAGTTTGAACCCAAAATTATGACTCTAAGAGACTATTAGACACATAACAAGGTTTCAAAAGCATTGTAGCTTTTACCATATTATTAGGATGTATTCCAAACAACATTCGTAGAAGTAAAAGGTGTAGATCCTTGATTAGGGGAAATGCACATAGAGCTAAAATAATGTATGATGTTTGTGAAGAATTTCCCATACAAGGTAAATACTAACATGAAGTTGAAAGTAAAATTTGAACTGGATCAGATGCAAAATGCAAACACTATATATCTCAGAAAAGACATACTAGGTTAGTCCAATGGTGGTTTAACATAATAATTATAGATAAATTAGAGTGTGCGGGGATTACCCTACACTAAATTACTCCTAATAATGATCCATTCCTAATTATATTCATAGTTGAAGTCTTGGAGTCAGTCATTGAACATGAAGTGTATTCCTTTACAGATGGGTTCAGTGGTTATCAAGAGATTCCAATAATAATGGAGGATCAAGCCAAACAACATTCATAATAGAATCAGGATATTTTATATATAAAGTAATGTTGTTTGGATTGAAGAATTCTCTAGCTATGTTCTCTATGGATATGGTCACTACCTTTGAAGATTTCATCTATGATTTTCTAAAAGTCTATTTGGATGATTGGGCTATATTTTCCTTGTTCTAGGAGCACTTGACTAAGATCTGACATTTGTTGGAATAGTGTCGATCTCTTTGCATTGTATTAAACCTAAATAAGTACTTATTTTTCATATATTTTGGTTTTCTATTGGGGCATATAGTATGTAATGATGGGATTTTTATGGACCAAGCCAAAATAACAACAATTTTGGGCTTGCCACCTCCTACTATTTTGACCCAGGTGCAATATTTTTTAGGGCATACATGATACTACAAAAAAATCATAAAAGGCTACATAGCTATATCTACTCATATGGAAAACTACTACTAAAAGATACTAGGTTTGAATGGAACAAAGAGTGTGAAGCAACATTTGTAGATCTCAAGTAGAGGTTGATAACAACTCTTATTTTGGTTTTTCCCAATTGAAGCAAACCTTTTCACATTGATGTTGATGCCTCATGCATTACGGTATGAGTTTTTCTCACACAACCATGAGATGGAGGATTAAGCCATCCCATTCAATTCATAATTCATAAATTCTTAGTTGTAGATAAAAAATTATATGACTACAGAAAGGGAAGCTCTAGAAAAGGTGTCCACACTACATAAGTTTAGGCACTACCTTCTAGAAACATCATTTTAATTCTTCATTAGTCATCAAACTCTGTGATACCTAGTAAAGTTAGCCCATGTTGGGAGGTAAAAATCTTGATGGTTGATGATTTTTAAAGAGTTCTAGTTGATAATAAATGTGAAGCCTAAAAGGGATAATGTAGGACCATATCATTTAAACCAGATACATAATGGAGAAGAAATAGAAGAATTTCAAGGTGAATCACGAAATGATTATAAATTTTGAGTCTTTTTGATTCTTGAAAATTTGTAAGACATAAAATTTCTTGGAACAATGATTTTTATTATGCACTATGTAAAGAGATAAAAATATAATGATCACATGAGCTATTCCTTTTAGAATTATCAAAGGTTTTCTATACAAAATGGGCAAGGATAGAGCCCTATCTAGAGTAGCTCTAGTACATGAACAACATCAAGTTTTAGAAGAGGCACATCAAAGAATTGTAGGTGGACATTTCTTAGGAGAATATAATATGATAAATATTCTACAAAGTGGTATTTAGTGGCCTAACTTGTTTCAAGATGCATACTGAGTAACTAAACACTGTGATAACTATTAGAGAATGGGATAAAATTTAGAGAGGTGAGATGTCACTAAATCCTATGATATCTAAGCAACCATTCAGAAAATAAGGTATTTATTTTTTAGGACCAATTAATCCACCCAACAAACATAGTCATACAAGATACATGATCACTAAGACATACTATTTTAATAAATGGGTTGAAGTTATAGTGACACCAAATTGTAGTGCTAAAGATGCATCCAAGTTTCTCTATGAAAATAAGATAACCAAATTTGGGTGTCTACTCAAGCTAGTCAGTGATAGAGGAACACATTTACTCAGTAATAACATATATAATCTCATGGAGGAGTTTACGATATCTCACCATGAAAGCATGACATATCACCCATAATCAAATGGATAAACGGAAGCATTGAACAAAGTCCTTGGATAAATGCTCACAAAGATATGATTTATCTAAAGTGATAATTGGTAGGATCAAATTCATGTGATTTTATAGGCGTACAAGAAAAAATACAAACATGTGACAAGTTTTACCCCATTTTAGATGGTCTATGGACTTGAATTAGTAATGCCCATATAATACATAGTCCTTGGCATGCAAATTGCAGTGATCATGTGACTAGGAGATTAGGATTCTCTAAAATCAACATTGATGGATCTAACCTGAATAGAATAAACTACACATATAGTAAAATGGACATAAGAGGTCAATAAGCAAAGTCAAAAAGCATGGCACGATCACAACTTGTGAACCAAAGAGTTTCAACACGAATAAGCAATGTTATTATATGATATCAAAATCATATCATTTATAAGTAATCTACACATTATTTGGAAAGGACCCTATATTATTCATGAACCATCACAACAGGGAATAATTATGTTAAGGGATCTATAGGAACCATTCTTCTTGGGCATGTAAATGGTTGTAGGGTTAAACCTTACTACCAATAATCTATATCTGATCTCATATAAATTTCATGAGTGGGTGTTGAGTAGTTCCATGTAGTTTAGGGTTTTTATTTAATGCATTGGTTCTTTTTTTTATTGTAGGTTTCTAATATATAAATAGAGTGAAATCTCTGTATCACAAGATAATGGAACCAAAATATAAATTCAAAGTCATAAAGTGCGATAAAGTGAGTAAGTCAACATAGAAAGAACACACCATACATGTATGCAGGGAGAAACATCACCAACTAAGTATGGGAACAAGGTGATGGTACACAAAGTATGAGGAAAGGACAAATAATGGTCATTCAAAATCTGTTATTGACAACGCACTTGAAAGGTTGCATCTTTCCTAAAAATAGATCAAGGGTCAGTTTTAATTGATCAATAATAAAAGAAACTTGAATCGTGAAAATATGATGCATCACATCAATGACTCCCATCAGTTGAAACAATGCATCTAGATAAAAAATTAATAAATTCACATCATCCAACAATTGATTGTATTCAATTTCAAAGGTATAACAATGTGAAGACAACTCATCACATTCAAAGCAAGGTGTCAGGAAAAATCACATAGAAAAAATATATACGAGGGCATACAAAACACTATGCCATTACATACTTTTATGAATAAGATCCCTCCATGTTTCAATATTAATTCATTATCTTATGTGAAAAGTATTCATCGGTACTAATCCTAGATAAAACCCATGCTTTTCAACTAACAAACCAAATGCCATGGATGGATCATAGCTTTTCATTCTGCCCATAGATGAAAAAAAGGATATGGGCATTGGTCTTTCCTTACGACAAACTATATGTCATGATCTAGACCTATTTGAATTCATAGACATTGCCTATTGACATTGAAAATTGTTACGTCAACAAGTCGTCATTTTTCCTATCACAAAATTCATGATGGAATTAGACCAATTTAATTATAGGGGGTTTAAGGAACAAGAATTGACCCTAAGCTGTGTATAGGGTCTTTAAAATATTTTTGAGAAAAAAATCAACAAATCAAACATTAAATTATACATTATTATATTTTAGAAAGCAGATACTTCTTCTATAATAAAGTCAAAATTAGATTAGAAAGATATAATCTAACCTATCCAATAGAATAAATCTTATGAAATAGGCAATCTCTTTAAAGAAAGATATATGATCCATATAATTTATTATCAATTTCTCTCTTATATCAAACAATCAATTGCACAAGGTCTAAAACAAAACAAAATAAAAGAAATGAAAGCAAAAATAGAATAAGGAAACAAAAACAAAAAATGTCATACTCAATTAACACTATCAAATCAAATACAAAACTTAATAAATAACTAAGAAAGATAAACACTAATTCTAATAATCTAACAACAAATTCTAGTAAAATAAGATAAACAAAGCAATAAAGAAGAGTAATAAATAGACTTGAATGAAATCTAATAACAACATCAATAAGACATTAAACTACACTAAAAACAGTAAATAAATAGTTAAAACAATCTAAAACTAAGTAAGAAATAGGTAGTAACAACTAATAATAAAAGATAAACAAATGTAAATAAGTAGTAAATCTAAAAGAAAACAAAAACAAAATTGTAATTTAAACAAAAAATTACGTAAACTAGAAAGAAATAGGTAAGAAATAATAAATAAATAGTTAAAACAATCTAAAACTAAGTAAGAAATATGTAGTAACAACTAATACTAAAAGATAAACAAATGTAAATAAGTAGTAAATCTAAAAGAAAACAAAAATAAAATTGTAATTTAAACAAAAAAATTACTTAAACTAGAAAGGTAAATAATTAAATATAAACAAAAATAAAAACAAAATAATCTATCTAAAACATAAATCAAAGTTTAACTATAATAGAAATAAATAAAAATCTAACTAATAAGATAAATTTGAAAGACTTAGAATAAAAATCGACTTAAAGGTGTAAAAGAGATAACTTTATTGAAAAACAACTAAAATGAGTCTAATTACAAACATAATATTTAAAAGAGAATCAAATTACAATCAATAGATTAACAATTTGTTATAAATTGTGAGGTATTCATCATTATTTAGGTCAAGTATAAGAAGTTATATACATATGACCACATATCTACAATCATCAAATGATATTAATGTTTGATAATCATTAGATAATTGATTATGAATAAATCAAGAAATATGTTTATACATGCCTTATTTAAGCAAACTACTTCACTATCATAAAATGCATTGTTTGGTCTATCCACAATTGATTATTCGATCTCAGAGATGTTTTCACAGAAAAAAAAAATATGAAAAACATTTAAACTTAGAAGAGCTCTTGATACCTATGTGTTTCTCCATTTTGTTTTGTATTAAATCTCTTTATAAAGTAACTCTCATTGAGATAGTTATGAATCAAGTTACAACTAACTTTTAGTTAGTTGTATTTGAAATCAATTAACTTTTAAAAAGCCAATTAGTTACTTTACAAGTTATAAAGTTTATAACTTAACTTTATAACTTGAACTTTAACAAAAGTCTAAGGGATTAAATAATATATATAGACCAAATTACAAATTCTAATGGGTGAGGGACTTTTGACTTGTTTAGACATCAATTGAAATCATTATCTATCTATGTACACACCAAATAATCAATAAATACTAAAATTTAAATAATGTCAAACTCTAAACTCTAATATTCCATAAATAGAATTTATCTTTTTATGATCAAAATTAAGTATATTAAACTGTAATACACTAATTTTTTGTTCTGATAAAAACAAGCTTATTGTTGTTATGTAAAAATAAATAAATCATATCCAAAATTTATCTACCCATAAACTCAAAAATGAGAATACCATAACAACAATATACTAATGTATTAACACAATAACACAAAATCCATCAATTGAAAGAAAAAGTCACTCAGAATTGTTGGTGTAAGTTTTTTTTATCCATTATATGGTTTTCTTATACATATATATTAAGCCTGCTTAGTTAGAATAATTAGGTCATTTATGTGTAATAATGAGGTCATTAGTTGCACATGCACATTCTTATTTATAGTCAACATGGTTCCACTATTTATTTGAAAACCAATGTTGACATGTGAGGCTTGACATGTTGCACATGGGTTTGCTATTCACTTAGCAATTGATTTGTGTCCTCATTGTCAAATAGATGTGGCTCAATACCTCTTCCTTTTCTATATAAAGACCTCTCCTCCAAGGCATTCATATTGTATTGTGTAGAATATTTCAATATAATAGTTTATCTAGTGTAGAGTTCAATAGGTTGTTTAGCTTGTAGGTCATCTATTGTTGTCCTAGAGATCCTGTTAAGCCTTTAAGCTTGGGTGTGTGCCAACATATTTTTTTAAAGATTTGTATAACAACCTTCTTCACTAATACATGCTATTGTAGTTTCGACTCTCATTGTTATTTCTTGATTTGACAAAGTTATGTGTTCAATCTTCCAATATTCGATCTTGGACATCTCATATGTAGATGATTATAACAAAAATCACTACCAAAAACCAAATCGATCAATAGACCCCCCTTATCTATTTGGTACTCAGTGTAATCCATTAAAGTGACATGTAACTCTATCAAATTCATGCCTTCATAGCTATCATCAACCTGCATCTTGACTTCCTTTAACACATGAGTCATAAAGCAGGGCTGATAACACATTTCTTATTGGAAGAAGCATGCTTATTAAGTATAGGCAAAAACGGCTTAAAAATCAGTGCCAAATAAGGATTTGAAGAAAAAAACTTAGGATTTAATCTAGGAATATTTTCAAGCTAAGTAGGTAAATAGTAGTATGTGGAATGGATTCAATGGTAGTGTTCATATGTTAGGAAGATTTACTTAGAGATATTCAAGGAGATCTAAAATTCTAGGTGTGCCACAAAAATTCAATGAAGATAGAGGAATATTATCAAGTAAATTATAAAAAATGTGGTCAGATACATCAAAGTGAGCTAAAACATGAGTTACATGATTTCAAGCTTGAGAAATTTTGTTAACAACCCTACAACCATGAAAATTTATACAATGAGAGATACCCCATGAAAGAGTAGCCTCACCATGTCTATCACTGTTTCTTCCCCATACATTTCTCTATGAACTGTAAGATTTTAGGGTCTATCTTAACATGCTATTGAAATTAATTAACAATAAGAACTCAACACTCAAACTTATATAGTGAAATATTTGAAAAATGATAGCAACATTTGTTTATTCATTCACAATAAACTAAAAATAAAAAAATCTAAAATTGCCAAATCATTTGAATACTACCATTACTTGTAATTTTAAAATAAACAACTGAGTGAAAAATTGAAATCACAGTGATTAACATCTTTTAAAATACCAATATCAACCTTGAACTATACTTCTAACTCAAAAAATTATGTCAATATGTGCATGGTATTTGACTAGTTCTGAGGATGTTCATCAAATCAAACAAAAACCCTATTCACTAAATTTCATAAAACAATCACACACTATACAAATTCTTGCATGTAACCAAAGAAAAAAATTATCAAATTATATCAATAATCATGTCTATATTTGAATACCCAAACCTTTGTTTAAATAATATGAGATATTCAAAATGAAATGACTAATTAAAACTTTATATCACATAAAAACCACTTGAACCTCTGCTTGCATAAACTTACTGAAAGCTTCCCAAAAATTTGATAATTTTATCATGTGGTATCTCTGGAGCCCTATAAATAGATATGGAAACAACCTTTTCTATACTCCACAATAGGAATATATCTATATGGCATAATATAGATTCACTATGATAGATAGAGATAGAGGGGGTGGCACAATATATATTCACTATGATAGATAGAGATAAAGGTGAGGGCAATATATATATATATATATATATATATATATATATATATATATATATATATAGTTTAATTGGAAGTTTAAAGTTAGTTTAGTGATAGGTCGAGATAGATGTGGGAGCATAATATATAAATATATATAGAGATATATATAGAGTTTCATTGGAAGTTTAGTGTTAGTGTTAGTTTAGTTTAGTTTAAATATTGGGGGGAGGGGGAAAGGCCCCACTATAACTATCCAAAGATAGAGTTTCTTTGGCCTTCCTCCCTCGTGTCCCCCCTACCACCTTCTCTATAATTTCTATATGGGGTGGGGGAACCCATTAAACTCAATCTATATGGTGGGGGGTGTCCCTCCCCGCTCTATATAAACTAAACTAAACTAAACTCAACTCTATCTAACTCCCCATATATATAGACTGGGTGGGGATGAAGGGGGGAGTGTGCAAGAAGGGGATACTTTATACATGCACTCTGTAGATCTATATGGATATTAACTATGATAGATAGAGATAGAGGGGGTGGCACCCCTGATTGATTTTCAAAACAACTTGAAATCATAAATCAAAGAACTATTTACATAAATAAATTTCACACTCATTATATTAAATGGCTATAGGATATATATCAAATGTATGTAAAATATGTACCATGCATATTTATAAATCTAAGCTGTCAAAAACCTCAAGCTCACAAACCCATTTCTTTATGAAAAATAAAATAAACTAAATCTCTTTCACACCAAATGGCAATAAATCAAGCTTTAATTCATTCAAGATATTATTCTATGACTCATAATCCATGCAACGACTGTATATTTTGAAGCTCAAAAAGCTTTTGAATACTTCACATAGTTCATTGAATTATTTAAAAAAAACCCAAAGAGAATAATTCAAAACCCACATTTATTTGAAAAATAAATGTATTATTCAAGTATACATAGATGAATGCATTCTACTTCTTCCTTATTAGTCATCATGCAACATAATGAGATAGTTGGTTATTCAAAACAATCTACACATTTCAAGAGTTAGATGTATCACTCTAACATATTTTCAGGAGAAATATCATGCAATCCCAAAAAAAATTGTGCAATTTTTTTTTCAAATAAATTTTATCAACTATACTGAAAATCCATGAAGAATCATATTATCAATGTAAGAGTAGGCTATTTACCTTATCTCACTTTCACGTAGGTGATTTATTATTTCCTTTTATTTATTTATTCTCACCATTTATGTGTGGATATTTTATTTATCTTATTTTATATATTATGACATATTACATATTTATCTTTAGATATTATGGGGATATTTGCTAGTTATTTCTATCTTTTAGGGATAGTTATCTCTTAGTCCTAGGTTTGATCTCTTAGCTTGATCTCTTAGTTATGATTGATCACTTACTCTTAGTTAACTTAGGTTGATATCTTAGTTAGGATTGATCTTCCTTTCCTATATAGGCAAAGCATATTCATTATATTAGACAAGCTTTGGAGATATAATATATGGTATTGTTGCTCTTTTGTTTTGCATATGTATCTATAAGTATATGCTTTCAAATTATTTTTAGAATATTATTTTTATGAATGTGATACTCTATTTAAAACATAGATCTTTGTATATTGGAACAATCTGATTATCATTCCTTTCATGGTACCAGAGTTTAAGGTGTTATAGACATTTATTTATAAATTCATTATAATAGAATTTTTTTCCTATATATCCAATTCTTTTTTGTTTACTGGTGGGAGGTTGATCTCTGTATTTTTTCTTGCAGGTTTTGGCTTACAAAATTTGTAGTGATTATTTGGAAGGAAGAAAAGCTTATTTTTTATGGATTTATGTTTGATTTTGTGTTGTCTATAGTGCAAACATATTTTTTGCCACATTTTGCTTGTTATGTGCATTCTTGGGTATAGTTTTGTGTCTTTTGTATAGTACTCCTATGTTTATTTTGAAGATCCATGCATAAAATAGTGATGACATTCAGGAATTAAAGACAATAAATAGAATTAGCATGATGTGTGAGAGAGTGCCAGTTTCAGACCAACATGTAACAACACTGTCCATCTCAAATTTCCCTATTTTATGATGATGTAATACCCACACAAATCCCAAGGGGGAGCTCTCATCCTCATCCTTACCCCTTGGTCATATGATGGGGGCCTAATTTTTTATTCCTACTAGTGGGGGCTTAATTTTATCCCTTTGAATTTAATTTCGTAGCATCTCAAATAATTTTTTTCAATAATTTTAATTTTTTTTTGGTGTAAATTTATTTTTTGACCCATTTGTGATGGAAATTTTTAAAAAATATATCTTTTAATCGATATCTCAAAATTGAGTGTTATTTTTTTAAAAGTGTATTATTTTTACACCCAATCTATTGGTTTAATTTATTTTTTAAAATACAAAGTGCCATATTTTGGGGGGGCTCAATACAAAATCTTTTGGGTGGTTGTCTCAGTGTTTATTTGTACACTTTTTTGCATTCTTTTGTTCTTTGGTGATTTCTTAGGATGGATTTTTTTGAATTAGATTAGTGTGAACCATTAATAACATATAATTACCACACATGGAGACTAAGAATAGAAACAATCATTAAAATCAAAGGATTATGGGCCTTAGTGACTGTAACACAACCAACGTTCACTAGAGAATATGAAAAAATTTAGCACCAATACACATTTTATGAGTGTATGGGTTTGATAGGAATTGATGTAAGTGATAATATTTTGTTTTATTTGGAAGGTTTTGACTCTCGTTTCAAAATATGGGAAAAATTAAAGGGTTTATTTTGTAAGGTGGATCATATGAGAGCCATACAACTTGAAGTAGAGATCACTTATCTCAATCTTAAAGATTTTTCATCTATTGTAGACTATCTTACTAAGTTCAAGTACTTGTTAACATAATTAAAGGGGAGTGTAAGAGATAAGAAATATAAATAATGTGTTTACCTAATTCTTTTAAAGTTTAAAGGTCCATTCCATATCTTTTATTCTACCTCTAGCATGGATGTCTTAGGTGCCACTTTCAAAATGTCTGATTTAGAGTTATTTGTGAAAGACTTACTAGGGAAGAATCCAAATTGTTTAACATTTAATATTCCACCTCTCAAAAAGCCTTATTAACATCTCAATCTAAGGGCAATGGAAAATAAAAAATTAAACCCAAAACCACTCCTCCATCTCAAAGTGTTGCTAAACCCAAAGACAATAACTTTAAACCCAAAGATAATAACTCTAAACCCAAAGAATCTTCTAAATCTAAGAATAAGTCTAGTCTTTCAAGCTCCTTTTGTAGAAAGATTGGTCATGTAGAAAATAGGTGTTGGAAGAGAATGCAAGCCTTACATGATGCAATTAGAAAACACAAGATCTATATCTCCCATCCACCTTCTTCTAATGAGCATGGCAAAACACTTAATATTGTTAGGAAATCTTAGTCACCTATTACAGACTGATGGGTTATAGATTTCCGTGCTTCTCACCACATGAATTATTTTAAGGAGTCTTTCATATCTCTTGGTTTGAGTTCTAATTCCAAAATTGAGGTTAGATATTCTTGCTTTATTTATTTTAAGAGAAAAGGTGACATACAACTTGATGGTGGCCGTATCAAAGATGCACTATATGTTCGTAACATCACTTCACATTTACTTTATGTTTATCAAATTTATTATTTTGTTTTACATTTGATTTTTATATATCAACTTGACAGTGGATTTTACACCATAAGGGGATGAAATTTAAACTTTTTTTGAGCCTTATTCACTTGTTACACAAGGTCTTGTTGATTATAGTTCTAGACTATATTTCTTTGAGGGTTTTGATGACACTTATTTTAGAGCATGTATTTCATGTATTTATCATGTTTGTTAGTGTATTAGCTCAATATTTCATATTTTTATGAGTTTATCCTATGTGAGGATTTATTCCACATTGGTTAGTTAGGCTAGTTCTGTGTTTTGCCTTGCCTACATATGCAAGGGCTTTTTTTTGTACTAGCATCTTATTTTTTGAATAACACTCGACTTGCATTGTTTTACAATTTTTTGTATGCAGCTTAATTGTGTGATAGTTTAAATGTTATCACTTATGAATCTTGGGTTAGAATGCTTGTTCATTATTCCTAACATGGTACCGAATCTTTGAAGTGTTACATACATTTACATTGTTGCATTTTATTTCAAAAATTTACCTTGCCACTACTTCTTCCCTTGTCGTATCTCCTCAACATTTTTTCCCTCTTATAGATCCAACACTTTTATTAAAGCTTTGAAGAAAGTGTGTGGTTTTTATTCTTGGAGGGAAGGCAGAGAGGAAACGTGGGAGAGAGGAAGTGGAACTTTGATTTACCTTGATGAAAGAGGCATCCCCATTGGAAAAACTTTGGGTTTGGTAGAGAGGCACCCTTCATCAAGACTTTTTTAAGATTTTGATTTTGAAGTTTTTACATTGGATTATTCTTGATCTAAAGTTTTACGTAAGACATATTTGGTTGGCATCCTAACATTCCACTTCAGATATGCTTCCATCATGTTTCATCTTAACATGGAGATCAACAAAATAGGTGTCCTTATTTGGTGGAACACTAGTTTTTATCTTCTTCCATACAACTTAGGAGTATGGAAAGGTGTTGAGCTAAGCATTAGACTTTTTTTAATCTAGACTGCAATTTTTTTGGTCTGAAGATAGAGTCATTTTAATCTAAAGTTTTAGACCTACATTGGAGGAGAGAAGCAAAGAGTGGCACCTATCTGAGGTAGGCATTGACTCTTTTTTTATTATTTTAGATCTGTTGAAGGTGGCTTTGAAGTTTGAGAGTGATGTTGGATCCACTTTGGAAGAGGTATGTGATTTTTATTTTGTTTTAGATCTAGCAAGCATTGAAGGACTTTGAGAGGAGGCATTGAATAGTGGAGGAAAGGCATCCTCAAACACAAAGAAAAAATCAAACCTACATTTCCTTTTCTAGGTCTGCCTTTTTTTGTTAACTTCTACATATTAGACTATGTTGAGAGTGGTATTGGAAAACTAGATCTATGTGGATTCTTTTATTTTGCAAAGTGTTAGGTTATTTTATCTTTCTTGCTACGTGAAAGGTGGAAGAATAATTGCTACGTTAAAAATGAGGACTGCACAAGGATAACATGTGAGGTGGTCTGTGTGAAGTCTGTTTCTGGGAAAGAATCACCTACTTCTACTATAGTGATAAAAACATTTATTTTTCCTCCTATCCTCTCAAACATAACTGGTATTTAATTATTTTCTTCATTAGGATAAATATTTTTCAAAAGAGGAAGCCAAAATCATTTACATGCATATCAAAATAACCATACATATTATTTTTCACTTTGGTTGGTGTTTATAAGTATGTGGTTTAATTTTGGCACCAATGAATGGTTGGTATCCTACATTCTTTTTTGATTTGGTCACAAAAATCTATTTGTAGTTTAAATTCTTCTAAGATAATTTCTTCACACACTTGCTGAAAGAAGAGATTAACCATTACACTAACTAATTCAATCCTTTTCTTGAAATTAAATCACCCTTAATCTACTTCACACTTGCTTATAAATATAAATCTAAGTCACACTTGCATGGAAATGTAAATCTATCTAATTCACACTTGCATGGAAATGTAAACACTTAGCTGGAGAGATAATTCTAAGCTAACTAACTCCTGTGCAGTAAATCAAAAGAAACACTAAGACTAAGTCACACTTGTTCTAAAAGAAGATAACTATTGGAATGTAAATCTTTGAATTTGAATTACTAATATTTACAAGTATTTATGATATTCTAATTATCTAATATTTCAAAATTAATTCAACATAAATATAAATACCATAAAAAAATTCTTGGTTCTAAGGAGAGTGGGGCCTTGCTCTTCTTAGAGTGAGGAACGAAGTTTACTCAGTACTGAAAGTTGGAATGATATTGCATTAATAAATAGAAAGCTAGAACATTTACAATATATTCAAAATTTTGAGTGTAATAGTTATTCATCCTCTTTTCAGATAAAATATTTACATATTTATGCTAATAAAATCAAACTAAAAATAGTATGTAGGAAAATAGGACTTTTTGGTCAATCCATTCATCCTTAAAATAGGAGATTTGGATTGATTAAAATCCTAAAAATTTATTTGTCTAGATAAGATAGTTATCCTATCCCTATAATAGTTTTAAGGTCCAAATATATACAAAATATATCAAGATTGAATCCTTAAAATGGGAGGCAAGTATTTCATTGATGTGATTCTAACTAGAGTAATCTTCCTCTTTGGATCATCTACAAACTCTTTTGCTTCTCAGATTTTGGATCTATAGAGTTCGTAGATTCTAGATTGGCAGAGTCCGTAGATCCTAGATTGGCTGACTCTGTAGCTTCGAGAAACTGAGTTCAAAATTAGAACTTCTCCAAAATTCTATTTTTGCCATCCTTCCTATGTATTCTTCAAAACCAAAACACTAAAACATGCTACTTGTTAGGTATAAATAACAAAATGGTAACTCAACCTTTGGTTTGACATAAATGAGATAAAGTAGCTATTTTCCATGCAATAATTAGTTAAAACTCTATGATTTCCATAAGAATATATCTTAGAGAGATGAAATAAAGTAAATTCCATGTCAATAATGAACCATATTTTGGGCTCATCTTCTCCCCTAAACTTTACCTTTTGTAAGTCCCATTGCAAACATTCAGCTAGCTTCATTGGTTCTTGGCCTATCTTCCATGCCCTTGCTGAGATCATATTTATCAAATTCATCTATGATATGCTGAAATGTATTTCTTGTAAATCCTTTATACATTTGAACCATTCTTTTCCATATGTTAAACTCTTCATTAGATTGTGGTGCCCAATTTTGCCATTCAAGAACTAGTATGATAAATAATGGAGGTCTATACCTCATTTTAATCCATGTTTGCTCTCCTCCAGAGTTTATTACTTGTATACTTTTTTCAAGAATTGCTTTATCTCTTCTTCTGATCCACCTTAGATTGTTAGGAGACATAAATTCTCATCTTTTGAGAGATATTGATAATTGGTCCCATCTTTTCACACTAGCAACAACAACTGAATCAAAGCTTTGTCTTACAAATAGGTCAAATAAAATAATATAGTAGAGCAAACATGGATTGAAATGAGGTATAGACCTCCATTATTTATCATACTCTCTTAAAATTATGGTCAATCAATCTCAAAATGGAGAAGGCTAGTCTGATGCATAACCCTATAATTTTAATATGATATGTATATTCTTCAAATCTATTTTTCCATGCCAACTGATTCTTGAAAGTGGAATTAAGTGATCTCAACTAAACTTCTCCTACATATAAATTTATCAAAAAATTATTATGTCCATGATTTCCTATTATCAAATCACATAGATAAAATTCACAGAGGAGACCCTGAGTATCAGACCCATAACTGTAGAATATTTCCAAAAATGTAGATGGATCCAGAATCTTATAAGGAAGATGATAGGATATCCTAAGAATTTTCCATGGACATAATTATTCAAATATGAATAGACTATATGTAGGAGCTGGACTTCTACAAGCCAAAGGAATCTCTCCTAATTTATAAGCATTCTGCAAGTCTTCCTCCAAAGTTTGAGTTTGAGTTTCTAATATTTATTTTTCATTTTCTAATTTCTTATTGGTAATGACTAAAAATTCATTCTTCTATTTGATTTATTGATAATCCTCTTGAGCTTCATGCAATATTTCTAATGGAGGAATATATAGATAACTAGTTTGACATCTTTGATCATCAAATGTTTTTAGAGAAGAGGTAGGTTGACTATCCTTAACAAAAAATGTCTGAGAAGAATTCAATAGTTTTTGTTTTAACCTTATATTTTCTTTCTCAAGACTCTTTATATATGTCCATGAATTGACTTCTTACTCCTCTTTCTGTTATATTGTTTCTTCCAATTTATTAACTTTCAAAGAAAAATTCAAAGATGTTACTAATTTTTGTATTAACATAGAGTTGAGTTGATCCTTACTTTGGACTTAGCTGAGTA
Source organism: Torreya grandis (assembly GCA_037957365.1). NCBI lineage: Eukaryota > Viridiplantae > Streptophyta > Pinopsida > Cupressales > Taxaceae > Torreya > Torreya grandis. The sequence goes on along the minus strand of JARHVA010000094.1, from coordinate 2,450,020 downwards.
GATTTGCAATATCTACTACTTATTTTTTAATCAACTTTTGGGCTTTAAAAAGTTCCATTGTTAGTTGCATGATTTGATCCTTGGGATTGGATGGTTCTCCTTCTTCAAATGTATATAGAGCTTTACCTTTGTCTAATGGAACTTCAATTTGATCATTTTGTTCTCCTATTGAATTAATTTATTCAGATTTTGGTTCCCTTATTGGAGAAATTTCTAATTCAATGGTTGCATGGTAGAGCTCTTAGTAGGTTCCTCCATAGGAACTTCTGTAGGAGTTTATTTTTCTTTATTGTTCTATTGTTTTGAAGTTTGGGATAGTTTTTCAAGGTTATCCATGCTAGGGATTGATTCTTGTTCATCTTCATCCTAAAGAATAAATCTTATTCTTATTTTAGTCCTGAGGGCCACACTTGATCCTTTTTCTACTATAGGAGTCAAGCCCTTCTCAGGTCCTATTGAGACAACATTTTCTTTTTAGTTTCCTTCTTCTTGGGTAGAGGACTGATTGCTCAATCAATTCCTAAGGTTCTTGTGGAGGCTCTGAAATAATGAGGGTTTGAACAACTTGATATTTGGTAACCCTTCTTGAAGAGGGAGGAGTTTTCTATACAAATGTAGATTGTTTTGGTTTTTTCCTTGAGATCACCTTCTTGGTATCCATAATAGTTGTAAGAGATTATTTTTATGACTAGATTGAACTTGATGTTCTAGCTTCTTCTTTAACAGGTAGGGCTAGAATTTGTCTAATGACTCTGTTTTCAAAGGTTTCCCAAACCTTTTCCCCCTATTTAAATAAATGGTGTTGAATACTATTATGCCTATTTGAATGATGGCATGACATGGTGATAGTTTTATTGGTCACGTGGATGGAACAATTACTGCTTCCACAATCGTAGGTATTTGTTATGTCTAATCAATAATGAATATAATCCCTTTTATTTTGAAATTTTTATGAAATGATGTCATAATGTCCCATCATAATGATAATGATGTAATTAATTGCATTGGATACATGTATCCATTATGACATGTGTTTCTTTATCCCTTTCTTTTGCATACTATGATTATTCCTCTCTTTTAGGGAATAGATGATTATCTAATTATGGTTTTTCATATCTATAAGATTTTATTATTAAATCAAAAGACTTATAGTTCACTAAAACATGAATAAATAAAACTTATAACTCACTTATTCTACCTTAGATCTTGTTCTTCTCTTTCCATTTGTCCTGTACAAGTAAGTTTACATGAATTAGTTAGCATAGTTTAAAAGAACAATCTAAAGTTTCATTGCATGAGGAAATCAATCAAGATTGCATGATCAAACTTTTTTTTCTTTTAGCTTTTGCCCCTTGACTAGCCATTACTAGTTTTCTAGTGAAGGCCTTTTTTAGCAATGCATAACCAACCAACAAGCTAGTTTTCTAGCTATGCATTATAAATAACATACCCAAAAGGATTTTCACTATTGATTTTTTTTAGTACCAACAAAGATCAATCATTAAAAAACAAGTTCCTTGGAGGAAACTGATTCCTCCAAGAAATCCATTTCACTTTTTATTTTTTGTACAAATTCATCTTTACTGAGAGGTTTTTGATAAAGTTTCAGTCTATGCCCATTAACCAAAAGAGTATTTTTGTTGTCTTTAATGGGAATTAACTTGATAGAACTATTTTCAAAGATTTCCTCTATTTTATATGGTCCTAACCACCTTGTCTGTAGTTTACCTTTGAATTGTTGAAATTTTGAGTCAAACAATAATGCCTAGTCTCCTTTTTGAAACTTTCATTATTTGATGTGTGAGTCATGCTAAATTTTCCTCTAATTTTGGATCATATCAGTCCTTTGTAATGCTTCAATTCTCATTTCATCAAGTTGATTGATTTTCATGAGTCTTTCCTTCTATACATTTTCTAATTCAATTCCCTCTTTTAATGTTGTTTTTAGTGATTGTAATTTTAATTCAATAGAGAATAAGGGTCTGTTACCATAAACTAGATCATAAGGAGAGACACCAATAGTCATTTTCTAGGTGGTATTTTAGGCCCAAACTTTTTTTGGTACTTTATCTACCTAATATTTTTTGTTGGTACTAACAATCTAGGTCAGAATGGTTTCTAATTCTCTATTGGTGACTTCAACTTGTCCATTAGGTTGTGGGTGATATGGAGAAGACTTCCTATGCTGTGCTTGACATACTTTCATGAAGTACTTTATCATGTTTGACATGAACTAGGGTCCTTGATTTGAGACTATCTCCCTTGGAGCACCAAATCTTTACATAATTCTAAAATATAGGAAAACTGTTATGGCTTCTTCTCGAGCATGTGTTAAAACTTCAACTTTCGCCCATTTGGTAACAAAGTTTGTGCAGACTAATAAATATTCCTTTCCTCTAGATAGGGGATCCATAGGTCCTATAAAGTCAATTCCCCATATATCAAATGGTTCTAAAACTAGATGAGGATGGAGAGGCATCTCAACTAAAAGAGTGGGTTGTGCCATTCTTTGACATGCATCACATTGTTTGACATATTTGTGAAGGGAAGGCTAGTAGTAGTTTGCTCCTAGGATTTTATGTATAGTTCTCTGAGTTGAATAATGTATTCCTCTTGGTTCATCATGATAAGATATTATGATGTCATAGGCTTCATTATTGGTTACACAACTGCAAAACACATGATCAAATCTAAATTTAAATAACATTCCATCAATCCATTTAAAAGAAGAAATTTATTTGATTAAATGTTTTCTTTGCTTTCTTGAAAAATACAAAAGAAACTTCCCTATATCAAGGTAATTAGCTATATCAAAAAACTATGGAGATTTTACTGAAACAACAAACAATTGTTTATCTGGGAAATCATCCTCCACTAGTTCTTCTTCACCTGAAGTGTCAAGTTTGGATAAGAAATCAGCAACCACATTAAATTTTCTTGGTTTATCTATAATATTTATATAAAATTCCTATAAAATCAACAACTATCTAATAATATTTCCTCTCACTATTGGTTTGTCGATAAGGTATCTAATAGTTGAATGGTTTGTATAGATGAACACCTTGTAGCCTATTATATAGTGTCAAAATTTATTTATTGCATAGAATACACAAATGAACTCCTTTTAAATTGTGGTGTAGTTTTTATTAGTAGGTGTCATATTTTTGATGATATAATAGATAGCATACATGTAATCATTCTCATCTTTTTGACCCAGGATTGCACCCATTGCTGCGTTGGAACCATATGTATATATATAAAAAGGTTGTGTCCAATCTAGTCCTCTTAATATTTGGGTAGTACTAATCTTGGTTTTGATTATTTTAGAAGCTTGTTGGCAATCAACACTCCATACAAACTCATTGTCCTTTGTGAGCAAAGCAAACATAGGAGCAACTATTTTACTAAAGTTGTCTATAAAGTATCTGTAATAGCCCACATGTCCTAAAAAACATTTAACCTCTATTTGTGTATGTGGAATGAGTAGGTTAGATACTATCTCAACTATCTTGGGATGTACCTGAATTCCTCTTACAAAATGTGATGTCTTAGCACTATTCCTTGATCCATCATCAACAAGCATTTTTCATGACTTAATGATAATTGATGTTCCTCCCATCTTGTCAAAACTCTTTTTAAATTAAAAAGAGCTTCTTCATAGGTTTCTCCATGGATAGTGAAATAATCCATGTAAACCTCCACACAGTCATTAGTGAGGTTAGAAAATATTCCTAGGACTACTCTTTGAAAGGTTGCAAGAGCATTGCAAAGTCCAAATGGAAGTATTTGTTAGGCCAAGGTTCCCCAAGGACAGGTGAATATGGTTTTATCCTGATCTTTAGATGCTACCATTATTTGGTTGTATCCACTAAATCCATCTAGAAAAGAGAAATATTTTTTCCCTACCAAATTGTCCAAAACTTGGTCAATGAAAGGCAATGGAAAATAATCTCTTCATGTGGCTTTGTTCAATTATCTATAATCTACACATACACACCATTCACCATTATTTTTAGGTACAATTAATAATGGTGAAACCCACTGGTTGTTTGAAATGGGGTAAATAAATTCTACATCCAACAATTTTTAAATTTCTATTTTGACTATGTCTTTCAATGCTAGATTTATTCTTCATTGTGGCTATCTTATTAATTTTATTGATTTTGTGTAGATATTATGTGTACATACACGTGGGTGAATTCCCTTCATATCAGTGTAATCCCAAGAAAAAGCCTTGGTGTGTCATTCTAAGACTTCAAAATGTTGATCTTTTCATCATTTGTCAACCAACTTTTAATGTTCAAGACATTTCTTGGTAACACCATGAGAGGTTTAGTGTCTGGATGATTAGGTTCCACTTGATTAAATTCACTCATTAATAAATTCAAAAGACATGGATGAGGAAGTATCATATGGAATGTAGTTACATTTTCAACAAATCCTTTTCCAAGAGGAATAGCTCTTGCTAATGGGCAATAGAATGCACTCAAGAAATGGGTTTGTATTGGCTGAGTTCGTAGATTCTAGACTGGTAGAGTCTATAGATTCTGGACTGACAGAGATAGATTTTTGTTGAATGGTCATTTTCTTCATAACCTTGGATTACTTCTTAGTTCAATTCTTCTAGATGCTCTTTAACTATAATTGTAGCCAAAGATGAAAAGTCATTTGTTCTATTGTCTAGCTCATCCACCCAAAGTTTTTATATGTAGTTGACTAATGGTTTTGTAAGAGGGTATAAAGAAATATTTTTCAATTTTAAACCATTGAAAATGGTCATGTCTCCTGACCTGCAATCAATTAGTGCTACCATAGTAGCTATCCATGTTCTTCTTAGGATTAGGAGATATCCTAAATTCTTGGTTTTGGGATGCAACACCATAAATTCAAACAGATAATCCCAAGATTCAAAAAGTACTACAACATTCTCTATAGTTCCTTTTGGTTTAGCCATAGATTGATCTATGATTTGAAGGATGGTAGTGGTAGGTTGCATTCCCATTGGGGATAGTGTTTGGAGAGTATCAATAGTCATGAGATTGTTTGTTGCCCCTAAATTGATTAGAACATTTGGAATTTGCTTTCCTCCTATTGTGACTATTATGACAGGACTACTTGGGTTTGCATATTTGGGTATTAAGACTTTTCTTGCTAATAAATCAATAAGATTTCGATCAACATGTATGGTTTTTGGATACTGTTTCTTTCTTCCAGGTATCTTGACACATAAATTCTTAACGATTTTATTCAATTTAGGAATATCCCTAATAGCTTGTAGTAAGGGTACCTCAATACTCATCTTTTGCAACTCATGGATCAAATCTAATTCTTCTTTGGTTTCAATTTCTTTTAACCTCTCAGGGAAAGGAAATACTGGTATAATGGCATTTCCTTTATGTTTATCAAAGTTTTCCTTGCTTTCAGTTTCTTTGTTATTCAGTTGAGATTATTTTGTTTCTTCATTTCCATTTGGTATTTTAGAAATGAGAATTGGTGGTTATTTTACAATTTTCCTTGATTTTAACTGAATATTAGAGTAGTCAAATGTTTCTACATTCATTGTGTCATCTTGTTCACTGACATAAATAAGTGGTGGTTGCTTATTCTTTGGATTGGCTATTGGTTTTGTAGGTATTGGGGGCTGATTAACTTGTCCTAGATGTTGGATAATAGGGGGTGGTATTATAGTTTGATGTTGTGGTGGTATTCATGGTTGATTGTATTGTGGATTAGGATTCTATTGTGTATGTGATGATTGTTGGGGCACCCATGGCTGTTGTGGCAACATCCATGGTTGAGATGGTATCATCCATGGTTGAGGTGGTGTCTATTCTTGTCCTTGTCATGGAATTTGAGCTGATGGCATCTATGTTTGCTCTCATATGGATGGAGGCAATGGAACATTCCATGATGATGTCTAAGGGTTACTTGGATTTCTATAAGCAAACTATCCTTGGTGTTGGTTTTATGGAAATAATCTCTACCTCTAACTATAGTTTAGCTCTTGATTGTGTTGAATGTTTGATTTTATCTAAGTTTTTTGTTGTAGCGTAGAATTTCACCCTTTGTAAGAGAGTTTCTTAGGCTCTCTCACTCCTAGCTACAAGCTTTGGCACAACCTCAGGGTATGGGTATCCTGTAATGTACACTTGACTTCAAACTAGAATAAAAAATTTCATGTTATTGCTTCAAGAGAGTGTTTAAAAAGTGATTTTGATAGAGTCACCCTATCACTAGTTGAGGGATAAGTTTTAAGGCTCAAAGGCCTTTATATATAACAAAAAAGGATGAGAAAATAAGGGACTTGTGTGAGAGGATGGAGAGGGGGTCAATGGTTGTAACCACTACTATGTCCTTGAACTCTCTTTTGCCTTTAGAGTGTGCAACTACTTGACCATGAAATGAACCATCCATGATCACCATAAATTTCCTCAAATCCTTCATGCATTCAATTCTTCCTTTTTGGAGTTGAGAGAGCCATGTTTTGGGTAGTTTCATATTCTCACCAAGTGTACATGATTTTATCTCTTACATTTAAAACTTGGAGTGCTCCTTAATATTATTTTGGACTTATATATTTTTTATTAAAATTAATACCCCCTTAGCCTTTTGCATGTCTGTTGATCTACTTGTGCATGGATGTCCATGAGTCATCGATCTCCTACCAGTTGGATGGGCTTATGCCATTTGTCCTTGACTAATTAGCCCTCTAAATTTGTTGACTATTTGACTATCACTCGTACCATTGATCTTTTGTCATAACATCTTGACAAGTGTCGAGCTCATGGTAATCTTGATGAACCCTTTGATCTTTTGAATACCAATGGCTTTGTTTGTGGGCAAGTCAATTCCTTGAGTTATTTCCTTCAAACATTTCCTTTTGTGCAATTTTTGTGGACTTTTTCTTGGGGTACTTTTTTGAAAAAATATTTTAGCTTTTTGAAAGAGACCTAACCGAAAGGAACATACCCTTTGGGAAACTTGAAAAGTACCCTTTTCCTTTGTGAAAATGACCTTCTAAACCTTTTGAAAATGGCCTTTCCAAAAGGAATATACCTTTTGGAAAAGTTTAAAAGTACCTTTCAGAAATTTTGAAGAGGACCACTTCTTGAGAAAAAGACCCTTCAACTTGTGCAAATGAACTTTTCTAAAGGGTAACTACCCTTCAGGAATATTTGGAATGGTATTTTCGAAGGGAAAGTACCCTTCGACAAACTTTAAAATGAACCTCTTCTGAAGGATATGTATCCTTCAATTTTTTTGAAGTGCACCTTTTGCCTTTTTGAAACTGACTTTCTTTTCAAAAATGTCCCTTTTCTTACTTCTTTGAATTGCTCTGAGCAACATGAAAAAATCCTTCAAGGAAAAATTAACATGAAGTACAAAGATTCAAATGGTAAGGATGGCATTTTTGGCCTATGGGGTCAAAAACTACCAATATTTTTGGTGACTCACATGGAAGCATGCCTGTTATGTTTGAAGAACCCAACTCATTGCTTCATCTGATACATTGGGCATGGAGTTACTAATTTCTTTGACAAGGATGGCTCTATCTAGAAGATAACCTTGAAGCGACAAGAACAATTATAATAAAATAATATTGTGACGAAGGCACTTAGGGAAGGGAAACACACAACTAAAAAGGATGTGCACAAGGCACTTAGAAGAAAACATGAAAAACTATAAAAAATGTAAAATATATACAATGGCTAAAAAATCTTTTAATAGGAAGGATTTAGATGAATCCCATTGAATGGGATGGGTAATACCTGTAGACACTTAAATCCGGCCACCGATAACCTTCAATCAAGCTTTTGGCTAATTTCCACTCAAAATACACAATTTGGCCTAAAAACACTAAAACATGCTAAATTATGTGAAACTAACATATTCAAGTGTTGATTTTGGCCAGGGTATCACTAAATGGGGTAATGCAATTTATGGGCCAACTAACTTTGATCAAATAATTTTGAGTAAAAATGCCAAATTTGCACTTGGGTGCTCTGGATTACTCTTCCCTATTAAATCTTTTGCACACAACTTGTGCCTTTGTTATTTTCTATTGATAAGATCCTAAATGGAATAATACATCCAACACATTTGACATTGATTTCCAATTCCAATCCAGTCAAATTTTGGACCAATAACAAGGCATTTTGATCAATTTGGGTAATTTGTGCACAATGTGCTTAATCATGCTTAAGAGCTAATTAACCCAAATCAAGGCCTAATTAATAATTCCATGGAAAATTGTTGAATACTTGTTTTTAGAAATAAACATTTAATATTTGCATCAAGTGACCTAATTTCTTGGGAAGACATCCCTAAGCCATAAATGCCACAAATATCAAGATTCATGCCCTCTATGCCTCTTAATTGCCCCTTCTTCCAATGTCATGATGAGGATAATTACAAACTTAATTTCAAAAATTGAATGAATCCTCAACCACACATCTCAATCTTGAGATGGAAGGTTCAAGTTGATTATGATCAAATCCAAAAATCTATAAATAGAGAGGCCAAGAACATCATTTCTAAGCTATTTGGATGCAAAGTTATAATGGATAAATATCTTCAAAGAAGCCATTACTACTAGTGTTACCATGCCAAATTGATTCCAAACCAAGCCAAGCCAAAGCCAAAGGTGCCAAGGAGAGATGGAGGTAACCAAGCTTCCATTGCCAAGGACTTTATGAGCACAAGCTGAGCAAGCCACTACTACAAAGGCATTTGGAGCATCCAAGGAAGGTGAAGGAATTCTTATGTTTATTCCTTGCTTTTTAGTTGTGTTTGTCATTTTATTTTGTTAACTAAGCTCTCCCTAGTGTATAGGTCTAGAGATGTTATGTTATTAGTGTGTTTATTTCATTTTGGAACTAACACCATACTAACCATCCTCTCTTGAGTCAAATTCTTAGATCACATAATGGCATGCCCGATGGGACTAGACACATCTAACACCTGAAGGAGATCATTTTACAAATCTAAAATATTTATTTGAGCCTTTAAAAGTCTTGAAAATTGATTTTATAACTTTATTTTGCCATTTTTGTTTGCCATGGTTTTACATAATAACTGACATCGGTAAGTAATACAGACATCAATTACCTAACTTAACCAACATTGATTAGAAAAACTAGCATCGGTTAGATCTCAATTAGCTAGAATAACTAACGTCAGTGGTAATAACTGATTTTGATCACTGAGTTTTTTTCAAAAACATAGACCTAATACCTACTTTTTCAAAGTTTATTATTTCAAGCTAAAAATAGCTTCAAAGCTAAAGGACATGCTAATTTTTTTTCTATAGGACCAAGCTTGATATTTGCTTAAAACATGTTTAAATCACCTTTTGCATGCTTAAAAATCAATTAGGAACCTTGCTATGGTGTTTAACAAAGAATTTAGGTGTTTTTGATGATTATTTTCAAAGTTTGCAACTAAGACCAAGGGGTCAAATGTACACCACCAAATATTTCATTTTGGGTTTAAAATTAAACACACTTGTGAATTCTTGTTTGCAATAGTTGTTTAATCAAATTTTCATTTGGCAAAAAGAGGAATGTTGCGTGTATGATCTTCCATTTTTCCTCTATAGGGAACCCTTGGAATCAAAAGCACTATTCCTATTGCAAGTAGCCTAGTCTAAGGCTTAGAAATAAAGTCATCTAAAGCACTCCCCAAAAACTCATCAAAGTTTGGGTGATCTTTAAAATGATCCTAAAGTCTTTCTAATTTCATGCTTTATTTATGTATTTATTTATTCATCTTGGCTTGTGAGGGGGACTTCATCACCTCCCACAAGTTCTTTAAGGAAGATTTGACCCAGGGTTTCACCTCCTGGCATTGACTTTATTTGGCTCATTTGGAGTTGCACATGGGACGTAGTGGCACTTTGGACATCACACTAAACTGAGCAAATAGCAGGATGTAGTGGTTGCAAAAAGGACTAGACCTTTTTAAAATAATCCAAGTGATATGGACCCAAAATCCACACTTTTATTTTGCATTATTTGGCATGAAAGTCATTGTGCAATTGATTCCCCTAGATCATTCAGAAACTTGTTAGATCATAGATAAATCCCCACTTACTATAGAAGTATTATTGGTGTAAGATGCGCCTCAAGGTCCACATCATAGTACTATCATTTAAGAGAAGGGGGGTGCACAAATCCTACTATATATTGCACATTTACTTTTGTATGAACACTTAAAAATCCTCTCAAATGATGTGTATTGATGGATTGCAATAATACCAAGCAACCTTGTTAGTTTAAGATCTATGGGAAATTAATTAGTTGGTCTTGTCCTAAATTAATTTCCTTTTTAGAGTCAAAACTTGGTGTAAACAAATAATCCAAACCAAACACATAGTCCAAATTTTATTTTGAATAAAGAGGAGTTATGCTGCCCACATGAGATCATCAATTTGCCTTGTTCAAAAGTTCATCAAAATCTTGAGAGTAATATCATCCACTTTGGTGTAGTTATGCTACCCAATTGAGTCTAGACCTTTACCAATATTTTTTAAGTCCACTTATAATCTAAATTTAGAATTACACATTTATAAGTTCATAGGGTTGATGTGCTAAGTGGGTTTGCCATATGTACTAAACTTGAGGGAACTTAGGTTTAATTTCTAATTTGGGTTGAAAGATGTTTAAGACTCATAATCATTATCATCACTTAATAGACTTAAGCAATTTTGTGCTAAACATTTGCACCTTGAGTATATACATCACTACATTTTGAGTCAAGAAAAGCAATGCTATGTTGTCAAAATTATAGGAAAGCATCTTTTGCCTTAGAGATTTTTTGAAACAAACCTTTTTATCACACCTTTTTGGGCAATTTAGCATCGTTACACTGCCCAAAATATTTTGAATATTTTTTCATAGATCCTCTTGTATAGAGTTCCAAATTTTTTCCTACATTTTCAAACTAATCCAAGTTTACTTTTGTGATATTTTGTCTAAAACACAGTTATATTGATCACTTTTGTCTAGCTTGTTTATAAAAAAGAACCAAGTTTTATACCATTTTTTGTAAGAAAATTATCTATTATTAAAAGTGCCTTTTGTTTCATACCTTATACCTAGTTGATCAAGTTCATGACCAAGAATAAAATGCTTAGTGTTTGTTAGAAGTGTTTCAAATCCATTAGACTAAAACTTTATCTATTTTCAAAGCCTAGCTTTTGATGCCATTTGGCCAAGAGTCATAGCACATGCCTTGTTTGAGCCTAGCTTTTGACGTCACATTTGGCCAAAATACTTAGCAACTTTGAAATTTCCTAGATTAGATTGATTTGAAACACTCTGACCTTAGAGCTTGGCATTTTGATTTTAGGATATTTTACTTTCTTATCTTTGTGTGAATAGTGAAACGTTAGATACTTCACACTAGCTTGTTTCTCATAAAACCTTTGCATAAACCTATTGATCTTTTTGACAAATATAGACTAAGTTAGAGCATCGCCTATTTTATACATTGTCATTTAGATTTTGTAGAACTCCTTGACCTTTTATCTCAAAGCATTGACTATGGATCCCAAAATGTATTCCTACACTCATAGTGGACTCATGTATAATATGGGGATTAGTAATGTAGTTACGTAGGAAGAAATGGTGCAAAACCCCTATGTGGATAGTGTTGCTTATGAGATGGATTCTTATCCATCTTATAATACTCAATTAGGGACACAAAGCCAAGATCCATTGTCTAACTATTTGGTTAACACACCATCTTACACATAACAGGACCAAGAGTAAATCATGCAATACCTAGCTACAATACCCATGGTGGATGAGCCAATACTTCAACAGTCACATTCTACTAATACATCTTCCATGTATGAACCATTTTTGTTTGAGTGACATTTGTTAGAAAAAAAGATGAGATTTTGGTTAGAGCCATCGAGGTAGGGGCCATGTTTCCAGCACATTTCCCTCATGAAAATTTACCAAGTCTAGTAAGAATGCCCCACAATATCATTTATGATCAACAGGCTTATTCTAACAATCCTATGGCTCTAGTCCAAACAACGGGCCAAGATCCTAATATATATGATCAAGGCAAAAACATCAAGGAAGAGCACATTAACCAAATGCAAACAACATATCAAACTTAATTGAATTTAACAAGTGATTTCAATGAGATGAACATGATGTGTAAGCCTCTTATTGACCTAGTTCCTTCAACAAGAGTATTGATAGATTTAACTAGACAAGGGAGTTCAAGTTCTGAACCATTCATAAAAACTATTTCAATAGATAACTTGATGCCTTGTTATTGAAGAAGTGTCTTCAGCCTCTACACTGAATAGTGAGCCAAACATAGTAGACAATGTGCAAATAACATCCAATTTTGATCAAAGTGATACTCAATCAACTACCTTCTCAAGTTCACAATCTATGGGAGTAGGTAATCAAACAATGGCCAATGTCATGCCTCAATGATAGAATGTGATGAATCCTACTCCTCAACAAGTAACAAGTAGTATTCTGCAATAACATACATAGTATAGTGTATCAACACAATAAAGGACAAATACATTACCACCTTCATCAGGGGAAATTAATGTTCCACCTCACTAGGTAATGACAAACATACCTCTTTAATCGTAGACTAATATGCCAATCCAGAACCAAGCAATGACTAGTCAACAACATGCAAATATTGGTCAATGACAAATGTCGAATCTGTAACCTGCTTCCACTTCCTCACAAGTATTCATGCAACCAAGAGGTCCCCATGTTTCTCAAGTACCTACTAGACAATCATCAATTCAAAATGTGCCATAGATTTAGAGACAATGTCTTAATCCACAAGTTCTCACTCAATAATAAGGTCTGATTAGTTGACAACATGCCCCTTTTCAACCATAATAGGCATAGTATAGCTATATCCCTCCATCCCAACCACAAAATCCTCTAAGTCAAACCTTTATCACCAACTCGAACCAAAACATCTTGTAAACAAATGAGCAATTTCATGTACATCCTAATTCATGTATGTGTATTCTTGGTCCATTCCCCAACCCAGTCAATATACCGTAATAGGTATATCCATCATACCTTGGTCAAAATGTTCCACTTGTGACCTCCCATCCATCTATCCAAACCCAAATTCTCCCTCAAACCAATATTCTATCCACTTTCCTATCCCAAGAATTATAATAGATGAAGGATGCAATTGTTACCATTCAAGTTGGTAAATAAACTAAAAAGTTCAAATTGGATGACGTATGTTCCTATCCATTCAACATGGATTATTTATAGATACTCTTTTCTCTAGGATATGAACCACTAAAAATTGATAAGTATAAAGGGAAAGGTGACCCTAAGGCTCATTTGACTGAATTCTTTATCGCATGTCAAATAGTGTCATATAACAACATATACCTTTTGCTATTATTTCCAAGAAGCTTGGATGGACAAGCCTTGGAGTGGTTTTTGAATTTGCCTAAAATTTAGTAACAGATTTTGATGATCTTTCTAATAAGTTTATGCATCACTTTTCCTATAATCTCGAGCATGAGATTTCATTAGTGGACCTGACACAAGTAAAACAAAAATCTGAGGAGAGTTTTGCAAGTTATTTATAGTGATGGGGAGCCCTTGCAAGCCATTTCACCCATAATTTACCAGATAAACAATTAGTCATTGTGTTTACCAAAAATTTGCATAGTGAGATAGCTTACCATTTAGAACTACAATGTGCGCATATATTTAAAGAGATCATTAATAAAGGTTTATTGATTGAGCATGCACTCATCAATAAAGGAGTCATCAAGATTAATTCAAATAATTAAAATTAAGATACGAATTAGGGAAATGACCAACATCCCATCCAAGCATAAGCATCACAACTGACATAGGCCAATAACCACAAAAGATCAAAACAATTCAACTGCAATAGGAATGTTATGGGAAATGGAGTAACCGAATCTTGTCATGTCTAAACTATGAAGACATCATTTGTACCACCTTTTTAGCTTACTTCTAGCCATCAACCTATCCAACTGATTCCATAAGCATAATAACCAAAACTTGCACAATAAATACAACAACCGTTACCATTGTAAACCCCTCTTCCCAGAAGAACCGTGCCTACACGTGTCTTTAGTGACCTATGAGAACCTATTGAGTCTGTATTTTGCAAGCTTACTATTTCTAATTTGATTAGTTGGCCTATACTAATGCATTATGTATAAGACATTCCTTATCCTGATTGGTACCATGAAAATGAATTTTGTGCCTATCATTGGGTCAATGAGCATAATCTATGAAGATGTGTTCAAATCAAGCATTTAATTGATAATATGTTAGAGTGTGGGGAGATAACATTGGATAATGGTACATCTAATTCCAATCAAACTTTATGGATTTATCAAAACCCTTTTTCTTGACATCACAATCAATAACAATAGAACAATTAACAACAACAACAATAATGACTAGAGTGACAACAAAATCAATAGTATCAAAATCAAAGGCCAAACCAACAAAATGAACAAAATCAATAATAAAACCCACAATGGTAGAATAATGGACAAAACCAAGGTTAGAATGGTAACAACTAACAAACCTACCATGTAGTTGTACATGACTACAATAGGGTTGTAGGTCATATTACAAGGGTAGAATTAATACCATCTCCATTAATCCTAGACCAAGTATTAATTAGCCTAGACCATTGCTAAACAAAAACATTTAGCCAAATTACATAAATAATCCTTCTTTGGCCTAGGAATGCATACAGACAAACTAGCAAATTAGGACTTCCCCTTTTGGACCTTATATCAGTAACTTGTCCTTACCATGTGACCACATGAAAGTGCACCAAAAATTGAGACTTGTCATGTCTGAACCCATACCATTTCCAACATCAATTAGTAAAAATGGTCTAATATTTAATCCTAATTATGTAATCACAACTCTGAGGTCAAATATTACTATCCCAGGCCCACAATCATCTACCATTTGCCTATCATCCAACCAACCATTCAGCCTTAGAATAAACCATTCACTATTGACCAAGGCAAGAAGTTTGATATTATGGAACAATTGCAGAAGACACCCGCACAAATTTTTATTTTAGGTTTGATGTGAACGTCAATAATCCATAAAAGCATCTTGAATGAGTTTTTGACCTAATCCATTATTGCTAATGACATATCCCCTGATAACTTTTAAGCTTTGGTTGGACACCTAGCTCTGGCCCAACAATTCACATTCAACAAAAGTGATATGTCTTGTATTGGCCCACTTCATAATAACCCATTGTCTATAAAACTTTGTATTAGATGGGATAAAGTGAAACATGTCCTTATCGACAATGGATTTGGCCTCAAAATAGTGTCCCTAAAACTCATCAATATTCTTAGGTACATAATGATAGATCTCGAACTAAAAATAATAACTATCAAAGCCTATGATAATTAAGAAAGAGAATCACAAGGCACCATCAGTTTTCCATTTATCATTGGGACTTTGACCCATGATACACTCATCATGTGCTTGATTTTATTTATTATACAACATGTTTCTAGGTAGGCCTTGGTTACATGAGATTCATGCAGTCCTGTCAACGTTGCACCAATGTATCAAGTTTTCCCACTCAGGGATGGAAGTGAATATTCTAGGAGATTTACACCCATATGAGCATTGCAAGCATCTTGAGGCCATATTTAAAAGCTATAATTATCAGTGTGGTATAAATCCTAGTTCCAAGAAAGATAAAGGAAAAGCTATACTTATTGATCCTTCATTAGATAAATGCATAGGTCCTAAGATTCCCTTTCCCACATGCTGCCTCTTAAAGCTTCTAATCATTTCACCATTTCAGATAATGGACAAAGAGAATATGTGACCCATGATACATTTCATATTGCCAATCTTCCTTAGAATCGAAAAACTTTTGGGTGACTTAAAGTCATCCCACATATGCATTAGCAACAAAAGAATAAAGATAAGGGAACTATCACATTTGTACCAGCATCTGGCCTAGGCCCTGACCCTCTTGAAGGGGACAAATTATGGTTATAAAATGATAACCAAGATGATTATTATAAAAATGCAAAGTATCCTATTCCCAATAGGATCATGGAGCATCACAAATATGAAAGAAGAGGCCTCAAATTGAATCAATATGGAACCATCAAGCCAATTTCCATGACTAAGTATGAAAGACCTTATGGACTTGGATTTAAACTAGTTGGGGGTGACCCTACATATCTTATTCAAAGTCTATCACCAATGACTAGTGATGATGATGATGAAAATGAATTAGAGTCTGATCATAGCCTCACCTTTGATGACCTAATTGAAACTAACCTGTTTGATAACCATGCCATTTGTACCCTTACCCTGGTCATTCATTGCAACCCTTTGCCATTATGTTATCCCCAATTGATATATTGGGACCAACAAGAATCCAGTCTATCGATTGATGAGTTTTAGAATGATGAGGCATTCTATGATTTCTTAGGCTTTAGAGAAAAAATTCTATTGGGAGATCACAAATCAAGATTCTCAATCACATTGGATCCTATAGCCTATATTAGAGAGCAAAGTGAACACCTTCATCCAAAAACAAATAAGTAAAACATTGAGGTCCTAAAGTGAAAACCTCTTTGAGGTGATTTTTGACCAATGAAAAAGTAAAGATAAAGGCTAATCTTGTGGTGAAAACCTATTTTAGGCACCATTAAATGGGGGTGTTCATTCTTCTTCAAATTTAGACCAAGAGACCACCAATGATGAACTTGCCTGTGGATCAAAGTTTAGTTTTGAGAAACAACAAGTATTTGATCAAAATTTTCAAGAATTTTTGACTATTTTTGTCACATGGCTAGATCTTCCATTAGGGGACTTAGATTCATCATGCCTAGGAGAAGTTGAGGAGTAAGTCCTAATGGAGGACCCTGACATAATTCAACAGTTCAAGTCACTACCTACTATCCTAGAAGATGGTTTGACCCTTCTAGTTGAAGCTACCATAAAGGTAAATATTAGGACTCCATTAGACCTAAAATGGATAAAATTAGGTGCATCCCTTACTAAGGAGGAACCTAATGTCTTTATAGTTCTATTGGGAGAATTTTTAGATATCTTTGCATAGACTTATTTTGACATGCTAGGTTTGGACCCCACCTTGGTTCTGTACCACCTTGTGGTTAACTTGATGCTAGATCGGTAAAACAAAAGCTATGTAAGATACATCCTCACATTGTTGTATTGGTAAAGAAAGATTTAGAAAAACTCTTAGAAGTAGGATATATTTGATCCATTGAGTACTCAAAATGGATCTCTAATGTGGTACATGTTAGTAAAAATCCTCAAGGGATTAGAATTTATACTAATTTTTGAGACATCAACAAAGTTTATCCTAAAGATAATTTTCCCTTTCCTAATATTGACATGATCATTGACTCTATGGTAGGTTATGAAATACTTTCACTCATGGATGGATTTTTAGGATACAATCAAATCAACATAGCACTAGAAGATCAACATAAAATAGAATTCACCACTCCATGGGGAATATTTTGTTATTAGGTGATGCCATTTGGCCTTAAGAATGTTGGAGATACTTATCAAAGGTCCATGACTATCATATTACATGATATGATGCATGGTATTGTTAAAGACTATGTCAATGACATATTAGGAAAGTCCAAAACTAGGGTTGACCATCTAGTAGTGTTGTGTAAGATATTTGAAAGACTATGAGAGTACAAATTCAGACTAAATCCAAAGAAATATGTGTTTGGTGTAACCTTAGGAAAATTACTTGGCTTCATCATGTCTCATATAGGTATCAAAGTTGATCTAGCTAAAGTCCATGCTATAATTGAGATACCACTAAAATCAATTTAAAGAAACTCTGTAGTTTGCAGGGTAATATCTAGTCAATCCGATGCTTCATCTCTCAATTAGAAAATAAGTGACATCCATTTACAAAAATTTTAAAGAAAGGATTTGCATTTTACTGGGATGATCACTGCCAAACAACTTTTCAATAGTTCAAAGATTATCTTGTCAATCTGCCTATTTTATTACCTCTTATGCCAGGAAAGCCATTCTTGTTATACTTATCAGCTACCGACCATGCTCTAGGGGCACTATTGGGTCAACATGATGACAAAGGAAAGGAAAACATTATATACTACCTAAGTTGTACCTTGGTTACATATGAACATAACTATGCACCTACTGAAAAAGCTTGTCTAGCCATGGTTTTCACAACTCAAAAATTGTGTCATTACATGTTTAATAATAAAACCATGGTCATTTCACAAGTATATCTACTCAAGCATCTACTATCTAAAATAAATTTATAAGTAAGAATGGCTAAATGGATCATGCTTCTCAGTGAGTTTGACATAGAGTATGTCAATCGAAAGGTAATCAAGGGACCAGTTCTTGCAGATCAACTTGCTGAAGCACCTGTCATAGACACATAGCCACTCACATTTCATTTTCTTGATGAATCTATCATGACCATCATTGACACACCCCTTGAAGAGTAGGCTTGGAAACTTTATTTTGATAGTTCATTCACTGCACATGGATCAGGGGTAGACCTATTATTTATTACACCACAAGGGGATTTAATACCTAAATCATTTAGAATTAATGTTCCTTGTAAAAAAACATGGCTGAATATGAATCACTTGTTGCAAGACATTGACAAGCAGTGCATTGGAATATATCTCATCTTCAAATTTATGGTGATTCTCAATTAATCATCAATCAGGTACAGATCATTTTCAGACCAAAGATGACAAACTAGTTTCATATAAAGTCATGGTTGACACTTAAAAGTGATAAGTTGCCAACATTTAATTTGAGCACATACCGAGGGCTACTAACAAAACTATAGATGCCATGGCTACTATTGGCTCTCTGATTTGACAAATAGATAAATCTAGAGAGTATCAATTCCTCATAGAGAATTTGTCAGCACCAACTCATGAACCTTCAACCATTGCCATGATTTGTGATATTGTTGGTCCTAATTTTATCTGGTACTTATAACTTTACAAATATCTTCATGACCAAGTTCTACCCCCTAAAATTTCTCAAAAATAAACCAAAGCCTTCACTCACCATTCCACTCATTATACTCTACTTGGATATGCCCTTTACCATTGTAGTTTTGATGGAACTCTGCTTTATTGTTTAACTTTGGTAGAGTCTACATTAGTGTTAAGAGAATTTCAAGGAGTATGTAGATCCCATTCTAGTGGGGTAGTCCTATCCAAAAAGCTCTTGTGTACTGGTTATTATTTGCCTATAATGGGCGTAGATGCCACTGCATATGTAAAGAAATGAGACAAATGTCAATGGCATGCTAATCTAATTCATGCCCTAACGAAAATTCTAAAACCAATGTTCACACCATGGCCATTTTCTACATGGGGACTTAACCTCATTGGGAAGATTAACCCCACTTCATATAATAACCATAAACATATCCTTACTGCCACTGAGTATTTCACTAAGTGGGTTGAAGCTATATCCCTCACTTATGTGATTGGAAAGTAAATTTCCAAATTCATCTTTAACCATCTCATTTGCCTCTATGGTGTCCCCTCTGACATTATATTTGATGATGGAGGATCATTCAAGAACAAAGATGTAGATCAGCTATGTACTAAATATAACATCACACAACATTTTTCTATAGCATATTACCCTCAAGGTAATGGCTAAGCTGAGGCATCCAATAAAACAATTATTAACATCCTCAAAAATATTTTCAATGATGTCAATCATGATTGGCACCTCTAGATATTCCCTACCCTTTGGGAACACCATACCAATCATCATACCCCCATAGGAGCCACTCCATACTCACTTGTTTATGGTACTAAAGCCATCCTTCCCATTGAGGTTGAATTGTCTTCACTACACATCTCTTTCAAGCATGTCCTAGATGATCATGACTATTGAGTATCTCACCTGTAAGAGCTAGATCTACTTGATGAAAAATGCATAGCTGCACTCAATAATCGTTAAGCATATCAAAACTGACTCAAAGGCCACTATAATTGGCATGTTAAGTATAGAATATTTGAACTTGGTGATCTTGTTCTTAAATAAAACCAAAATAATACCATGACTGAGAAGAAACATAAAGGGAAATTCAAACCAAACTAGATAGGGTCTTTATCATCATTACAGATTATGGATCAGGAACATACAGGCTTGCCACACCAGATGATGATGATATTCTGAAGCTAATGAATATTATTCATCTTAAGTGGTACTATGCTTGAGCACTAAGGTGTATTATCTATAAGGACTATTTTAGTTATGCCATTTTGACACTACTCTTCTTTGTATAAATACCATCCTTATTCATCCGCTTCACCGTATCCACTTTTCACTTCTGTTGTATTGATCCAATGTGTTTTAAAGCCTAACCCATTTGACCTTGATTTTTTCCATTCATTACCCAATTTAACATTGACGTATCTGGTTAGTTCATCAGTTCATTTAAGTACTTCAGACAAAGAGCATGTTTTATGATAGTGTGACAGAATTTTTAGTAATTACATCCTTCATTTCTTATTCCTTTCTTACTACCGGTCTTGCTACTAATTATAATCGCCTTTGGGAAAATTAGTACCATTGATCTATGCCATTGTGTCTTGGTCATAACTACCTATGGGAAAGCTAGAGGCAACATTAAACCTTGATGTATCAACTTGCCACTTCCTATGTCGTACTGTACCTTTTAACTAACTGTGCCTATTTTGTTTGAATTGGTTGCTACACTAGTCAAATTCTTCCACTATAAGGGCATAACTACAGAGACTTGAGGTCCTAATCTGGGACTATGTAGGTAGTGCTCAATACTTATTGAGGTCAGCTCAATCACCCTAAGCCATGCTCTCACCATTTTGTGAGCAATCTAAGTTTGAACACTCTCATCATTTTATGAGCAACCTAAGCCACGCTCTCACCATTCTATGAGTAACCTAAGTTTGAATGCTCTCACTATTTTTTGAGAAACTTAAGCCATGATCTCACCATTTTGTGAGCTACCTAAGCCATGCCCTCACCATTTTGTGAGCAACCTAAGCCATACTCTCACTATTTTGTGAGATTGAACCATTTAGTGTCTTGTCATTCTCGATTGAGTTGAGACACTCCAAAACACTTCCAAAAACATCTAAAAAATCATTAGAAAAGAACAAAAACATTGACCACTTCTTTGCTTTAAAGATTCTAGGAACCCTTACTAAGTTACAAGAAAATCACTTGTCATTTAATTTACCCATCCTTTTTGGCCTTTTTCTCTCACTCACTTGTCATTTTGCAAGACCATTCCTCTTATTCTATCACATCCATTCTATTTGTTTTCCTTAGTTATCACATTCTTCACATTCCCTGGGAGAACTACATTTGGCTTGAAGTTTTTAATTAGATATTACATCCATAGAACTATATAAGTAGCGTCCATTGCCTAGAACATATGGAGATAGCTTGGCCACCCCCTCCTTTTTCTTTTATTCCCCCATTTTATTCTTTTGTTAAGTTGTCACCTATTTTTTAGGGGCAATGTTCGTAGGGTTTTTATTGCATTGTTTATTTGTTTGTTTCTGCTTATGTTATTTGTTTTTCTATCTATTTGTTTGATTTCAAGCACTGTTGCCTTGATTCAATTTATGTTTTCATTGGGTGATTCCTTGCCCACATTTACACTTGAATCTATCCATATTCATATGTTTCCATTATCATCATGGTTTCTATCATTAGTGCATTGCTTTTTATTGAGTATTGGATTATGGGAGTCAATCCTCATGCATATTTTGGCCAAGTATTTATGGTGTTTTATCATGAAGCCTACCATCACTTGCTACAACAAACCTCAGCTTCAATAAGTCTATTTAGCAATGGTGACATCTATCAACACCAACATCCTGATTCCATCCTAATCATATCCCAAATAAAGTAATTAACTATGAAATAATTTTAACTTTTATTAGCTTGGATGAGTATCTCCCTACTAGTAGGTTGTTCCAATTCATCATTACCCTCTATGTTAAGTTATCACATCCTCAACTAAGTTTATCATGTTTTTCATAATCAGGGTCCAATGATTATAACCATTTATGGGAAAATCATTGCACATCGTCCCACCTACATTTCTAAATGATTATAACCACCTTTGGAAAATCATTGTGTTGTCACCACTTTAATTTTTCTACCTATATAGGGGCATGTTACCTTGTTTGTCTATCTTAACCAGGGTAGCTCCTCCTTCTCAATAATTATAACAACCTTTGGGCAAATTATTATGTTATCATACCACGTTACCAATATTGGGGCACAATGTTTATAACCACCTTTGGGAAAACCATTATACACCATCCCACTTGCATTCTTAAAAATTTTGACTACTTTTTCACTACCATTATGTTTTCACCCCATCATATTTATTTTTTGTGGTCCCCTCATTTTGCTTCTTTCTTTTCGAGGGATCATTTACGAACTTTCTTGTGCCAACCATTCCCTCGAGGGGGCATCGCATAGTTAGTTCATCATTATTGTAGTTGTAGGCATATATGACCTTTTCATTATTTGAGAAGATGTTATTGTGATTATATCTTGCAATGCCTTCCCAAATAGGGGTAAACTGTAGACACCTAAATCTAGCCATCGATAACCTCTAATCAAGATTTTGGCCAATTTCCACTCAAAATGAACAATTTTGCCTAAAAACACTAAAACATTTAAAATGATGTGAAACTGACATATTCAAGTGCTGATTTTGGCTAGGGTATCACTAAATGGGGTAATGCAATTTATGGGCCAGCTAACTTTGATAAGATCATTTCAAGTCAAAATGCCAAATTTGTACTTGGGTGCTCTATATTACTCTTCCCTATCAAATGTTTTGCACAAGACTTGTGCCTTTGTTATTTGATGTTGATAACATCTTAAATGGGTAATGCATCTAATACATATGACATTACTTTTCAATAACAAGGCATTCTAATCAATTTGGGTGATTTGTGCATAATGTGTTTAATCATGCTTTAGAGCTAATTAGCCCAAATCAAGGCCTAATTAATAATTCCATGGAAACTTGTTGAATACTTGTTTTTAGAAATGAATATTGAATATTTGCATCATCAAGTGACCTCATTTCTTGAGAAGACATCCCTAGGCCATAAATGCCACAAATATCAAGATTCGTGCCCTCCATGCCTCTTAATTGCCTCTTCTTCCAATGTCATGATGAGGATAATTACAAACTTAATTTCAAAATTTGAATTAATCCTCAACCACACATCTCAATCTTGAGATGGATGATTCAGGTTGATTCTAATCAAATGTAAAAATCTATAAATAGAGAGGCCAATAACGTCATTTCTAAGCTATTTTGGTGCAAAGTTATAATGCACAAATATCTTCAAAGAAGCCATTAATACTAGGGTTACCATGCCAAATTGATTCCAAGCCAAGCCAAGCCAAATGCAAAGGTGCCAAGGAGAGATGGAGGTAGCCAAGATTCTATTGCCAAGGACTTCATGAGCACAAGCCTAGCAAGCCACTACTACAAAGGCATTTGGAGCATCCAAGGAAGGTGAAGAAATTTTTGTGTTTTATTCCTTGCTTTTTAGTTGTGTTTGTCATTTGCTTTTGTTAACTAAGCTCTCCCTAGTGTCTAGGCCTAGAGATGTTATGTTATTAGTGTGTTTATTTCATTTTGTTTTTATTTTGGAACTAATACCATACTAACCATCATCTCTTGATGTTTGATTAAATTTTGTATCTTTTGAATTTAAAGGAAAAATAGAAAGAAGGATGGGGATAAGTGACTAGAATGAACCTAGATTTGGTTTGTGTGCTATATCCAGACATTGTAAGCACTCATTTTTGGTTAGGGAGGACTATATGTCAATAAGAAAACACTACCAATAGATGTTTGTTAGCAGACAAATGAGTGGGCTGCCAAGCTACGTGCTTGTTCTAGGAAGTGTGAAACTTCCCTAGAGATGATAATCCACTTTTGAGAGGCAAAATAATCTATTCATTGTAGAGAGTGATAGGGTGTAGGTGAGGTGTTTTATTAGTGTTTTAGAAGTTGTCTAGGTAAGTTTTGAAGAGGTTAGAAAATTGATAGTCATCGACATTGGTAAGTGTATGATTGATGTTGATTAGGCTACCGAGATCATTAGTGAGGTGACCAATGTTGGTTAGGATGCCGATGTGGGTAAGGGAAATAATTATCTGAGAAGTTGTAGAGAGATTTTTTGGGTCTAGGAAATGGTTTAGATCAGGTCAGAGAGGTTGAGAGAGTTAGGATAAGGAATTTATGGCTTGGTTAAGTTTGGTCAGAGGTTTGGTATGCATGTAAGGGGAAACAAGAAAGGAAGCTTTATAACTCCCTCATGAGGGTATGGTTAGAAGTGTGTAAAGTAGTGCTGAATAGATATAAAGAAATAGAAGAATAAATATGTAAATGACTTATGGTATTAGTGATATACTTAGCTGTAGACAATAAGTACCGAGTTGATAAGCCCTATTAGGGAGTTTGAATCCAAGTGCCTAAATAGAGAGAACAAGCAGATGATGTTGATCCTCAAGAGCTCAATTATTGATGGTGATTAACTTACGTAGGGTGATTGTAAGCTTGGATGTCAAAAATATAATGTCGAGAGCCTAAATGAGAGTAAGAGTTGATTTTCTTAATTTTTTTTGACCTAAACTAGAGGTTGGAGTTTGGATTATATTACCAACATCAGCTATGGGTTGACTGATGTTAGTGGCCCTAGAATAGGTAAACCTTTCTATTCTTGGGCTATTTTCTATTGTTATGTGTGCCAAATGTGACACCTATTATAAAATGGTAAAAATAGGAGGTTAAAGAGGAAGTAGTTGTTTAAGAATTTAGTTTGGAAGGAGGAATAAGTCTTAGGTAGTTAGGATGAGGGGACCAAGTCTTGAGGTGACTCATCAAAGGAGAATTAGTCATAGGGTGAGGTGGCTATGTAAGATGGCAATAGGGGTTTTTAATTAACTTAATTAAGTATTTTAAATTAATTAAATATGTGAGGGGTAAAAGTATGGGTTAGGGAGATTAATTATTATTATTAAAATGGGCCTTGGGGGGTTTTGACATAGGGAGTTATGCATGTGTGTGTGACATAATTTTGGTGTCTACATTTGTCTCTTTTTATCTTGTAATTTATACCGACATGTTGCAAGACAAAAATAAGAGTTAGATGCTCTAATTATTAGATGAGGTATCCCCTCTCAAAATGTGAATTGATGGAGGAAAAGTTGGAATCGGGTATCAGTTTGATAGAAAGGTAATTGGGTGATTGGTAGATAATTGAGCATCATTGCATATAATGAGTTATAGTTGAAAAGATTAAGAATAGACAAGGTTAAGGAGGAATTAGATAAAATTAACTAAATCATAGCTTGTAAGTGATAGCTGACAGGTTAAATCAATCAAAGTTATAGCTCCAATGGTCAATGTGTCCTAGGTATCTAAGGTTAGAAATGCCCCTAAGAAATACAAAAAGGGTTGAAGGTGATAGGATGGGCTTGGTTGTCATCCACAACACCTAAGATACATGCATGTGTATAATATCCAACTAAAATTAGGACAAGCAATGTATGACTAGTGTAAAAGGGTCAATTAGTGAGGAAATATTCATGATCTCCATGCATAGTCATTGAGGGTAAAGATTTGAGTTATCTTCAATGTCATTTATCATGGTTGGGGGAGATATATGTGATCTCTAGTTACCCCAATGTATGGGTAAAGTTGTGTAAAGTTAGGTGTTTTTGTGGTGGAAAACATGTTTTGAAAGGTGATTTCATTAGTAACATGTGCTAATATTGATAATCAAAAATGTTAACATCAACATAATTAGGGCAACACTACCGATATCAACAAGGGTAAGCACTGAGATTAGTAGGTTAGGTCAAGATTGCCGACATCAACAACTAACCCAATTTGACAAAAAGGGGGTTTGGTGGCTGACCAAACTCATTTACAACTTTGTGATTAGAGAGAAGAAATAGGGATTTGAGGGTGATTTGAGATGGCATCAAAAGGAGGGGACCTAGTAGGAGGTGTAGGACCACAGGTGTCATCAATACCATCTAAGAGGAGATAACAAAATTAGGTAAGAGTCCAAACTACTTTGATTTGATTCTGGAATTTTTTAAGGTTAAATGAGAGGTGTATGTGTAGAAAATAGGATTGGGGGGATAGAAAATATGTTAGGGTAGGTTTAGGATACGTTAGAGTAAGTTGGGGGTAGTCCTTTTAGTGGAAATGGGCAGGTTGGGTTTGGGTTGTTTGGCCTTAGGGCTGAACCAGTCATCAACATTGGTGAGATTGATTAACATCAACTGATGGCAAATCAACATTAGCCAACACAACACTGAGCTTAACTGACATCGACTGATATAGTACTAAATTTGATAGTGTGCTATCAATGTCAGTCACTACATAGATTGATAAAGTGCTGACATCAGCATTAATGTTAATGTCAGCTACTAGTGAAAAGAAATAGAAAAGAGAAAGGGTGAGTTTTTGATCTCCAATGGGAGTAGTCAACTAAATTAATGGCTAAGCTAGCCTTAGAAGACCCTATGTAATATGAGTGCTGCCTACATAACCTAGTTGAGGGATTTAGGCTAATGTAGTTCTCTTAAAACTTAGAAAAAAGATCTAAAAGGTTAGTTGCAAGGGAAAAAAAAGTAAAATAATAAATTTGGGAGGTCTAGGTTTAAAGAATTAGGTTATAGTGTCAAGAGTCAAAAATATAGGCAGTGAGGGCTAGAGTTGGAATAGATGGGTAGGGTAAGGTAGAGAGAGAGGTAGTGAAGCCTAGGGTAGTTAGTAAGGTGGGTTTATGGTCGAGTTAACCTCAAAAGACCCCATGTCATCTGAGTGTTGCCTATATAGCCTAGTTTAGGGCCTCAAAACCAATGTAGTTCTCCCAATGAGTAGGGAAAAAGGTGGTGAGGGAGTATATTAAAAGGGATGTGACCTAATTCATTTATGTATGGATGCAGGTGAGGATGGAGCTTACACTGCAATACCATCTATCAATGTTATTGATGTGCATGAGGAAAAATGTTAATCTAAATAAGTGGGATCATATGGCAGCCATCGGTTTGGGAGGAGTGTGATGATACTATCATATGACATGGGATGTGTCACTGATGATCACATTGATTGAGAGGTGGGACTATACCACCAACACCTTCCATCTACCTACTAGAGAGTTGATGGTGACACAAGAGGATGTTTATAGGATTCTATGACTACCACTCCAAGGTGAGGAGATTTTTGCATACTTGAGAGAGGAGCATGATATACATATGGTCAATTTATATGGGGAGCATGTCAGTGAGGTGACCTACCACTTTGTAAGCTTTACAGATGAGCCATTATACATGGCTAATGAGGAGCAACATCGTGTTAGCATCTTGATGATGATCAGGATCATGATTTATGCATTACTTGATGTAGACAAAGGGATATTTCTAATTGGTTTGACTTATGTAGTTATGCAGATGGTAGATCAATAAACTATTTTTGCCTAGGGTATAGTATTTTTGGCATAATTATATAGAGAGATTTGGGGTTTGAGGCTACATCAATGATAAAATTTGTATGTTGACCATATTTTGCACTATTGATCATATGATCACATTGTGGTTACATAACCACTAGGGCTACTTACCACTATTTTGGCTGACTTTAGGGTTGGATTCAGATGGTGGAGAGATGTGATGGCATAGAATCGAGTGGATGGTGTCATATAAGACATCACCTACTATAGGTGCATGATCGAGGGCTTGATCCCTACAAATATCATGTGGAGACCATATCTAATGTATCTAGTCTTTAA
This sequence comes from Torreya grandis, assembly GCA_037957365.1. Taxonomy (NCBI): domain Eukaryota; kingdom Viridiplantae; phylum Streptophyta; class Pinopsida; order Cupressales; family Taxaceae; genus Torreya; species Torreya grandis. The sequence goes on along the minus strand of JARHVA010000094.1, from coordinate 2,422,116 downwards.
AGGGTAGTTAGAGTAGATGATTGGGTTATAGAGATCATTATGGGTTAGGGGGAGATAGGTTGGTGATCTGGAGATGGTACTTGTGTCATGGGTTTGGAGATAGTTTAGGCTTGTGCAAGATATTCCACATGCCTTCCCTTGATATAGGAGGGATGACATAGAGGTACCTTTACCATTGCTTGAGGAGACTAAGGGGATATATTTTTAAGAGCTGCTAGTAGGGCTAGGTGTTTGAGACTTAGAGTATATAATTGCCTATACAGGCTAGTGGGTAGGGTTGCATCCAATGGTGGAGGTCAGGTGGCCACCAATAGATGTACAAGGGTTACTTAGGGAGAGATGTACTACTACAAGCATGAGATATAACAATACAAGCTTGAGATGTAATGGTGCAAGTTTGAGAGATAGATCAAGTAGAGGTTTTAGCCTTACAAGGGTAAGTGGTGAAATTATAGGGTCCTATTGGGGCTCTACAAGGTTAGGTTGTATTAATACAGGGCCAAGTGATGGTTTTATAGGGTCAGATGATTGTGGTGATGGTAGAGATAGATATTTTAAGAGTAGCAGTAGGGCAAACCACTCCTCTGCCACCACCACCATAGGGACCAGTACAGGCTGGGCCATTGTCAAGTGCTATGGTTCCTTCATAGACTATATCAATGGTGAGGTATTTAACTACCCTAGATGAGATTTATTACTATGAGAGGGTGATTAGAGAGTTCCTATAGATATAATGATATTTAGAGTTTAGAGAGTAGAAGAGGTCGATGTCACATGCGACAACTTCTAGTTCATGTCGATATAGATAACTAGAGAGTGGTGATGAGATTGCATCATCATGACCTTAGGGAGAGCCTCAAGGACCTTGAGTTTTAGTTTTTTGTTAGTTTTGTATTTATATAAGTTATATGTATATTGGCCTATGAGCTAAAGATGTGAGATATACATTTTGAGAGATATTTATGATATTTTGATGATGAGATGATGAACATATATTTGATCACATATTTATATATGAGATGTTCATTTATTGCCATGTGTCTATTTTAGATGCATTGCTTATGTTTATGATTTTGATATGGATGATGTTCATTTATTACTATTTAAATTTGGATGTTGATCATGTTATTTGATGTTAGACTAGACTTCCCATTTAAGTGATGGTATATGCATAGTTGATTGGTTATCTACATCTTAAAATTTTTCCATATTTGTGATGGTGTATGCTTAAAATGAGTAGATTGAGTGGCATTTTTCCATATTTGTGATGGTGTATGCGTAAAATAAATGGGTTATTTTAGGGTAATGTTCATGTCAGGTTAATGTTAGTATGACAATGTTTTTGCATCCTAAACAGAGATATCAACATGTGATGTGGATGGAAAAAAAATAAAAAGGCAAAATGCTTGTGCATTGGAAAAGACCATAATTTAGAACATAAATAGGCTCAGGAAAAGGAGCCTCTTTTATGCTTTATATCTTTGAACCATTATGTTTGTTAGAGAAGCATCGTGTTTACCTCATGTTAAGTGAGCTTCATTGTCCCTTGAAATAGTATGAGGGGACAAAAGGGAGAATGAGAGGAAATGTTTAGATAGCATAACCTACCAATTAGAAATGATATGTCCCTTTTGTGGGTGACCTAAGAGCTAGTATATACAAGTCCATGACTTAATTTTTTTTTTGTGTAAGCTGATCAATGTGGGAAGCCTATAATGGGATTTTGTATATGTTAAGGTCATGCAAAGAGGTGAAGAGCCCCTTTGTATTTGTTTTTCCCTTTAAGAATAAATCTTGGCTTAGCCATCCTTCAAGGGAGTGGTCTAAGTGTTTGTTTTAATTTTAAATAGCTATCCTTCAAGGGATTAGTCTATTGATAATAGCAGAGGGAAGTTATGTAGCTATCCTTCAAGGGAGCAGTCTATGTTGAAAAACATAACTTGATATTTCAGAATTTTTTTCAAATATCCCATTTTTTTTAGTCATGGACAAGACTATAGAGGCTTAGGAATTTTACACTATGAGGATAAAACCATACCACTGCATAAGTTATCTAAGTGTATAGGATTAAGGGTGAAGAGGAAGGGAAATGAATGTAATTGGGATGCTCAAGGGATGAGTTCAAGTTAAACATGAAGTAAAATGATGTTGTTTTAATAAAAGAATGGTCATAGATGGAAGGCATTTAATGGCTCTGGTTCTAGCCTTCCTTCGAGAGAAGACAAGTGATAAGTTCTTAAACCATACTTGTGAGTTATGATATAAGGTCCAAGCCAATTAGGAGCAAATATACCCCATTTGCTTTTCTCCATGTTTATCAGATGTTGATTTTATTTTAAGACAAGATCTCCTATATTGAAATCTTGATCTTTGAGGTTTTTGTTATAAGCGCGTTTGATATTCTCTTGATAGATTTGGATGTGGTTGAGGGCTATGAGTTGACATTCATCAAGCACTTCAATTTAGGCCAAATGTTCTTAGCAAAATTCATCATTAGTAAGTATGTCATGTAGGGAAATGCAAAGAGAAGGGATCTGGACCTCAAGAGGTAAAATAACCTCCATCCCATTTACCAATGAAAAAAGTGTAGAACCCATTAAGGTTTGAATTCTAGTGTGGTAAGCCCATAAAGCAAAAGGAATGTGTATGTGCCAATATTTGCCCGTATCATTGACTACCTTTATGAGAATTTTGGTCAAAGTTTTGTTAGAAGCTTCTACCTATCCATTAGCATGGGGATAGTATGGTGATGAGAAGCTTAATTTGATTCCAAATGCATTATAAAGACTTTTAATATTCTTGTTTTTGAAAGACTTACCATTATCTATTATAATCTTGTGAGGTATACCAAAATGATAGATGATGTGGTCATTAATGAAGTCAGCAATTTTGTTAGCTTTAGTGGAGATGAGAGGGACTGCCTTGACCCACTTGGTGAAGTATTTAGTGGTAGTAATGATAGAGTGATGAATGAGGGTTAATCTTTTTGATTAGATCTAAGCCCCATTGGGAGAAGGGCTAAAAGTATTTGGCAAATTGCAATGCATGACTAGGAACATGAAGAAGGTTAGCATGTTGTTGACACTTGTCAGCATATTCTTGATGAAGTGTGGGTAATAATAGCCAAGTCAAAGAATACATTTAGCAACCATGTGACCATTGAAATTCCCAACACAAATCCCATCATGGACTTACTTAATAATAAAGGAAGTCTCATTACTAGTTAGGCATCTAAGGAGAAAACCATCAAAACTTCACTTGTAGAGAAGTCCCCTTAGTATAGTGTAACGAGCGACACATTTTATGAAGGCCTTTTTCCCATTATTGGAAAGATCAAGAGGGGTAATAGAGAAGGAAAGATAATCTGTGAGTTGTTTGAACCATAAGTCTTATGGGTTGGTTGTTACATTTCCTATAAAGAGTATATTAGCTGAGACATAGGAGGGTAATGTTAAGTGATGCACAGTGACAGATTCTTGAGGAGGAAGATGAAGAGGGTATGTGTGAAGCAAGTAAAGCCATGATTTCAGCAAACTTGTTTATAGATTGAAGAACAATTTATAAGAGATGAGATCAAATGATCCCAAGAGTGTATTTACATGATGTTTATACCATTGTAGAATATCATTTTTGCATAGGTAGGAACCATTAACTTGGTTAACCACTAGCTGAGAATCATAAAAAATGGTTATAGATTTGATACCTAAGAAGAGAGTTGTTTGAAGTCCAAGAATCAAAGCTTCATATTCAGCCATATTATTAGTGCATTCAAAATCTAATTTAAATGACAAAGGCATAGGATCACCATCTAAAGGGATAAGTATGACACTAACACCCCCACCATGTTGGCATTTAGATCCATCAAAGAACATCATCATTTGATAGGAACTGTCATCGATGGAGAATGTTACAATAGATTCATCAGGGAATTCAAGATTTGAAGGTTGATTGTCAGGTAAAAGGGCAACAACTAATTGGTCTATGATTGTTTGCCTTTTAATTGACATTTATTAAATAAACTCTAAGTCAAATTCAACAAGAATCAAAAGCCACTGAGCTACACGTTGGTTGTGATAAGGTTTGGAATGCATGTATTTGAGAGAATCAGCATGGGTGACCACATAGGTTTTGTGATTTAGGAGATAATGTCAAAGCTTAGAGGTAGAAAATACCAATGCAATGCAAAGTTTTTTAGTGTGGGTATATCGAGTCTCATAATCAATAAGTGTGTGGCTTATGTAATAAAATTCCTACTCTCAATGTTGGTCATCTTGATGTGCAATCATAGCACCTAGAGAATGGTCTATTGTATAGATGTAAAGGTAAAAAGGCTGATTTTCCTTAGGTGGAATAAGAACTGGTGGGGAAAGGAGGTGTTGTTTAAGTGTGTCAAAGGATTTTTGGTAGTTTGTATTCCATTGGAAGGAGACATCCTTTTTGAGGAGATGATGAAAGGGTTGGCAGTGATCCAATAGCTGGAGAATGAAGCATTGAATTGATTGAAGTTTGCCTTGTAGGCTGTGGAGTTGTTTGATATTAGTAGGTGGAGCCATCTCCAGGATTGTTGTAACCTTATCAGGATTGACCTCGATACCATGGATAGAAATGATAAAACCTCAGACTTTATCAGAAATAATACCAAAGACACATTTCTTTGGGTTTATTCAAACATTATATTGGAGGAGATGAGTGAATATGGTTTTGAGAATTGTCAAGTGTTCTTGGTGTAGTTTAGACTTGTTGAGTAATTTATCCATGTAATCTTCCATAATTTTTTGTAGAATATCATGTAAAATGTAAGTCATGGCATGTTGGTAAGTTGCACTAGCATTTTTCAGGCCAAAAGGCATGACCTGATAACAAAAAGTTCCCATGGGGTAATAAAGGTGGTCTTGTGTTGATCCTCAAGAGCAACAAGGATTTGATTATATATAGAGAATCTATCTATAAGTGATAACATCTCATGGTTAGTTGTTAGATCAACAAGTTGGTCTATACTAGGCAATGAGAAATCATCTTTTGGATAAGCAAGGTTTAAATCATGATAGTCAATGCAAATAGGGATTCCTATGATCACTTTCATGATATGAACAATATTAGAAATCCATTGTAGGTAGTCAATGGTTTGGATAAAGTTAATAGAGAGGAGGTGTTGGAGCTCCTATTTGACAAAGAGAGTGATACGAGGATGCATTTTGTGATGTTTTTGATTAACAAGTTTAGCATCTCAATTGGTGATGATATTATGGATGACAATAGAGGGGTCAATATTAGGCATGTCATTGTAAGACTAAGTGAAGGCTTTGCTTTGATCATTAAGAAATGTGGCATAATCAACTTGTTCATAGGAATCTAAAGATTGGCCAATCTTAAGGACATAAGGGTTATCATGGGAGGGCATGTTGATGTCAATGGTTGATTCATTTAACATAGCTTGGGTTTCGAATGGGAGTGATCATTGGATATAAGAATCATCTACACCCATGTAAGTGAGAATTGTATCATCATCCTAACATTGGATAGTGTTAATAGTGGAGAATATTCATCAATTATTTTAGGATGAATGAGAGGAAGGGACCTTATTTCCTTACTCTAACGATAGGTGAGAGGCCCCCAATGGATGGCATTTATTGAAAAAAAATTAGGAGGTATAGATACCTCTGATTCTATGGGTGATGGTAGAGAAGAAGAGACTGGTTCTTTAATAATTAGTTCATGGGAGGTTTTGGTGAGTTTGTTTGGTTCATCATATTCCACACCATGCCTCTTTTTGGCATTTTAAATGGTATTGGTAGTAGGATATTCAATAGGTGTATGGATACCTTGTTCATAATGACCCAAACCAAATCCTTTCCAGGCACACCTATATAGGTAGGTGTGAGTGAATCTAGGGTTACTCAGGAAATAAAAATCATAGGTAAATAGTTGTGGTGAAGAAAATGGATTGCTAGCAGTAGGAACTTGATCAATTCCCCCATATGTAAAATTGGTTCAAAGGTTAAGGGGGCCATAAAAAATGACCATCCCAATATGGGGTTCATAATTTGGGTGCATGTGAATCCTTCCATATTCTTGTGGAGTATAGAACATGTCGAGTGTCAACAAATGATATTCACCAAGTGAAAAAAATTGAAAGGTCTCTTCCATGGGATGTTTGTCAAGAATTTATGTTGTTGTTATCTGTGTAATCACAGGAGTGGAACTTGTGGAAACTTTAGAAGCATCATGCAAGGAAGATGATGTTTTTAATGGGATGAGAATATCATTGGGACTATAGGTCATATTACATGTTTTAAATGGAGGTGGGTTAGTAGGTATAACATGTACTTGTCCATCATGCTCAAACTTGACCCAATGATGCAAAGTAGAGGGTACACATGCCATAACATGTATCCAAGGTCATCCAAGTAGTATGTTATATTAGAACTCTCCCTCCACAACATAGAAGAGCTCAAGAATTGTGTAGGGACCTATATGAATATGTAAGACAATAGTGCCCATCATAGTAGTTGTAGTGTCATTAAAGGAATAGAGTACCACAACAATTTAAGACATGAAATTATTAGGAAGGGCTAATTATTTATAGACATGGGTGGAAATAATATTAATACTAGCTCCCCCATCGATCATAACTCTCTTGATATGAGTTTGATCAATATATGTGGTAATGAAAAGGGTAGAATCCTAATCTTTAGGATGTTGAAGTGGAATTACTAAATTACTAAAATAAATCAGGAAGATAAAGTTAAAAGAGCTGACCAAAGCTGCAAGAGGTTGGGGATCATTTGATTGTACCTCAATCACTTACAAAGCACTAGTCAAAGCTTGAAGGTGTTGGGATGAGCTTTATATTAACTCATTAGAGGAGAATTGAGCTTACAAAGCTATTGTGGGTTCATCTACCCTAGACTCGATGGAGGAGAATCTAGAATTGGGTATCAAATCCAAAAAATATACAAAATTTAGTGAAACTGGTTATTTAATCCAACTTATCCTATTTGGGTTCATTTTAATCACTTATCCCCATCCTTCTCTCTATTTTAATTTAAGCCTAACTTTAAAAGCAATTGAGCTTACAAAGATATTACTAGCCAAAGATGTAAGAGGTTGGGGATCATCTGATTGTACCTCAATTGCTTGTAAAGCCCTAGTCAAAGCTTGACAATGTTGTAATGAGTTTTGGATTAACTCATACAAAGACATCATCATAGGAACTTGGTGAAGCTGTTTCACCATTGAGCTTTGAATAATGTCTAAAGATGTTGCTTTAGGAACACCCAAGATGGAAATCCTAGGATTAGTAGGGGGAGTGTCTTTGGTGAAGGGATGGGTCCAAGGTGTAGTGACCTTTTCCTTAGCTTTATCCTTTTGGTTTTGTGATCATGTGGCCACATTAACTATGTTGATTTGAAAAGTTGGTGAAGAAGGTGGTAAAGGGGCTATAATGATATCTTTGGGTTTGAGTTTTGGTGGAATAGTAGGAGGTACTATAGATACTGAAGGTCAAATAATAGGAAGGTTAACGGTAGTGTCATCAAAAAGGGTGTCAACATCAAAGTGTTGTTAAATAACCACTGTGAGGGATTTATAATTCTTAGTATCATGTCTAGGTGAGCAATGATATAAACAAACTTGTGTATCATCAAACCAAGATGGCTTCATTCCAAGAGGGATATAAGGCTTAATGGGAGGAAGATTTATTACCGAAGATTGCAATAATTGAAGAAAGAAAAAGCTTTGGGAGCCTACAAGTGGGATCACACTTGTTGTACTAATAGGAGTGGACACCTTCTATTTCTATGTTGGAAAGGAAATTTTACATGGTGTCTTTTTAAGAGATGGTGGAGTTACATGTTTCACTATCACTTTCTTAGTGTCAAATGTGAGAGGTTTACCAAATGGCAAAGGCAAGAGTGGGAGTAGCTTAACCTTTTGTTTGGCTTGGTTAGATGATATTCCAACTAAAGTAGAAGGATGTAGCCCCAAAATTGATAGTAAAGTTGAGGGTTGAAGAAGAGATTGGAGAGGTCTAGAAGGCTTAACATTCTTCTGTGTTTTAGGGTGAGAAACTCCAATTTGAGGTTGAGGAGTCAAATCTAATTTCACCCATAGATGAATTAAATTTGAAATGGGGCATACACATAAAGGCGTAATCTACTTTAATGTAATATATTCTTGCAAGGATGAGGATTCAGAAATAGATGACTAAACTTTCAGTCCTTTTGGTGAAGAAAATCTAGTTTTGTCAAAGACCTAGGGTAAAGTGTAGTAAGAGGATTGGTGGTAGAGGTTAACATTCATTGTGTTGGATATGGAGTTTTAAGCTAATCCCAAAATGTCACTTGGTCAAGTTTTGTGGATTCAATAAATTCTAGACTTTTTACCAAATGTGAGAAGGGTTTTGATGAAGTTGACGTGGGCCTTATAGTTACATCTTTATAAAACTATAGTGTTTGGGAAAGAGGGAAATTGTTAGTTTTTGCTACTTCGGGCCAAAGATGAGAAAGAACTGCAATAGGGTCTTCTTCAATTAAGATGGGAGAAGAGACTTGATCTACCATGGGTTGAGGGGAGGCAGGAGAAGTAGGTTCCTCAAGAGGGTAAATTATAGGTATTATGTTTCCCTCAATATGTGGGTGAGGCATGGGTAAAGTATGATCCTCCATAGGTAAAAGAAGAGGTAAGAGTGGTGCAATTGGAGTAAGAAAAATAGGTCTCTCATCTATTATGGAAGCAAATAACATGGACTCTTCTAGGTATAAAGGTGAAGTGGGTGGGGTGTCACTATCTATAGGTGGAGGAGTGGTAGGGGAAGAAGGTTCCTCAAGAGGGTATAATGCATGAATTATGTTCCCTTCAACATGTGGTTGAGGAAATGGTAGAGTGTGGTCTTCTAGTGATAAGAGGAAGGTAATATTAGCGTAAATGGAATTGGGATTATAGGCTCCTTAGGTGGTAAAAGGAGGGGCAAAGGAGGCTCTTCCTCTTAAGAGACCAAAATGGGTGAAATAGGCTCTTATAATTGAGGAGGAAGAATGGGAAAAATAGGTGCCATTGAATGTGTGGGAGGAGTCAATGAAATAGATGTCTCCTATTGAGGGGTCAATTGAACTAAAGATAAAGGAAAGACCATATTAACCATATGGATATTATGATCTCCTGAGTTAGTTGTGGACTAGAAAATATTTTGGTTTGGTGAATGGTTAGGAAAAGGGCGTTTATACACATCCGTACTTTGATTGGGAGGTGCATTAGGATTGTCTATGAAAAGCTCACCTCTATCAAGCATATCTTGAACAATGTTCTTGAGGGACTTACAATTATTAGAGTTGTGACCTTTACCTCGATGGTAATCGCAAAACTCATCTTCCTTGTACCAGGTTGGGATAAGATGGGAAGTATTGAAATGTATAGGAGGTTTAATCTAAGGAATAGTTATGACACCTTACTATAATAGTTTCTCCAAAATGGATGTAGATGATTCCCTAATGGGAGTGTATTGTCTTTGTTCATGCCGTTGTTGGAATTGCTTTGTTGGATTTTGAGAAGTTGAAGTATTCAATTGGTTTGTGGTTGTGGAAGAGGTTGAAGTAACAACCACCATGTTAGTGGAGCCTTTATCCTTTTGGTTTGAGGGAGAGGTTTTAGAGGAGGAGGAGTCATTTATCTTAGTATTAAGATTCTTACTATGCAACTTGAATTTTCCTTCATAAATAGTGCAAACCTTGAGTTTTTGTGCCATTGTAAAAGCTTCATCAAATGTGTGGAAAGTTTGTACCCGAAGTGTGGAGGAGATGTGCTTAGCACATGCCCATGATAAAAGCTCAATAAGCTCCAGTTGGGGTAAAGAGAAGGAGAGTTGATTGATCAAGCTTCTCCAATGAGTGACAAAATCAGCAATAGACTCATCATCAAATTGTTTGATAGAATAAAGGTCTGTTATGGAAACTTTCTTAGAAATATTAATAGAGAAATGGTTTAGAAATATTTGTGCAAATTGGGTAAATGAAAAAAGAGAGTGCTAAGGTATAGAGCTATACCAATCCAAGGTAGCACCTGAAAGAGACATAGGGAAAGTGCGAAGTAGTAATGCATCATCATGTCCTATTAAATAACAAGCATGTCTAAATGCTCGCAAGTGCTATTGTGGGTCCTCTTTAATCTGAAAATGAGTAAATTTATGGATTTCCCATTGGCTTGGATAAGGAAGAGTAGGTATTGAAGGGTGGGCTGGTTCATTGCATAACTGATCATAAGATAATACATTTTTTGAACTAGAAATGGATGTCTATAAGTTAGACATTTTGTCCATTAGCATCTTAATGAGGTTTGGAGGGGGATTACTTTGGGAACTTCTTACTAAGTTATAAGGGAGAAGATAGGAAGCAGAGGGAGTGTATGACATAGCTTTCTAAGGTTGTGTTGGGGCAACATAAGGATAGTGAGTCATAGGTTGAGGTGCAAAAAGAAAAGGGACTTATCCCATTGGGTTGGAGACTATGCCTTGGTTAGTTGTTATTGTAGGTTAAATTATTGGCATGGTTAGACTGGATGAAGGGTGAGTCATATCTCAAGTAATTATAGGAAAAAAAGTGGATGGAATAGGCACCACTAAATTATGGAATGAAGTATGACTTGCATGAACCAGTTGTGGTTGTGAAAGTAGGGAAGTTACTCTAGTGTTTAGGTGAGATTGGGCAATTGGAGATACTACATGTTGGTCATTGTTTATAGTTGGGTTACTTGTTGAAGTGGTGGTTTGGGTAACCATGAGAAAAATAATGGATGCAACTAAAATTGAGGTTGTCTCCATCAAATAGGTTGGCATACCATAGATTGGGTCACACATAGAATTATGGGTTCAGCTCATAGCAAGGTAATGCTAAAGGGCTGCCACATCACGATTGAGAAATTTAGAAAAATCTTGATCTCCCTCAGGCATCATGGGGATTTCATTAAGGCTAGGAGTATGATTTGTATTTAAAGTATGCTCCATGATAGAATTGAAAGTAAGAGGGGAAGGTGGAAGTGGTTGTTAGCTTGCATAATCGGTAAGAATTTTAGCTTGAGATCATGTTAATAACATGCAAGAGGTGGTTTAAAAAGTCTTAATACTCTGTATTTGAAACAAAATAAAGAAAAACCATGTTTGAATGCAATGAAATAGGTTATTTTAGCTTGTCATTTTGAGCAAATGAAACTACACAGTCACTGATGTCGATAGGGATGACCGATATCGATAGGAAAAGATCACCAACATCGGTGGAACAATTAATGTTGATAGGTAAAGTCTGCTGATACCAATAGTGTTAATTGACGTCGATCATTATGAAATCTTGGAAACAAAAAATTTGATGTTTTAACAAAATTAGAGGCTAAAAATAGGTAAAATATCAGATGTAAAGGGCTTGTGTAAGGAGAAATAACACTCAAAAAACTTATACAATCTAAGCTTTAGAAATAGTATTTATTTTGTGGATCAATAGAAAAGCATCCTTGCCAACTCAAAAATATAGAAGGCAATTGAAAAGGAGAAAAAGAACATGCAGCCAACAACTATTAAGTGTTAGAGATTAATTTTAGTCTCATGTTGAATTATGCCTTAATTAAATATTGAAAAGAGAATTTGGTTATTGAAGTTACTAGAAAGCAATCTAGAGATGGTTTTAGATTTGTTTTGGTGCTCAAGAGGGAATATGTGTTAGACTAGGTACATGGCTTGTTCTCCACACTTCATGAACTTGGCGCTGAGCCAACCTACTTAGCCAAAATATACCTTCTGTCTAGAGATTATACTCTGCTAGAGAATGAAGTGGGATCTCCCCTTGGTGGTGAACTCCAAGTAGGATAGCTAGGTAGGGTAAGGTGATCCACTAGGTGATGAAATCCTGATGGGCTTTTTCTCAAGTGAGTTTTGATGCTTGTTTATGTGAATGTGATTTGGTTGTGTAACATACGTGTACTACAATTTATTCAAAGTTCTTGTAATTACCTAGGTGAGTTAAGATGTAACAAACAAACTATGAAATGCAGTAAGTTTTAAACCCAAATTTGGAATGTTGAGATTGGAATGAAAACAAAGAGGAAATAGGAATAGAGTATGAATTTCACTATCTTAATGTGGATGCCAGAAGAAGAAAAGAAGATATTTTTTTTGTTTTTAAAATAAAATAACAAATTATTTTTAGAGGCAAGGGGAAAAGAAAGACAATTTCAATTTTACTACCTTTTAAACAAAGAATAAAATATTGAATTTTCCATTTTTAAGAGAAAAGAGAACGAAGGAAGTGCAAGAAATGAAATTTCACTATAATGCATCTATATGAATATTTAAAATAAGAAATGAACCCAAAGAAAACTCTAGGGTTCCACTGGGCATGCCAAAAATGTTTGATTAAATTTTGTCTATTTTGAATTTAAAGGAAAACAAAGATAAGGATGGGGATAAGTTATTAAATTGAACCCAAATTTGGTTTGCACACTGTATCCAAACATTGTGAGCACTCCTCTTTAGCTAGGGAGGACTACCTATAGATAAGAAAATACTACCACAAGATGTTTGTTAGTAGATAAATGAGTGGGCTACCAAGCTATGTGCTTGTTCTAGGAAGTGTAAAACTTCCCAAGAGATTATAGTCCACTTTTGAGAGGAAAAATAATAATAAATAATTGAAATAGAGGTAAATAGAGAGTAAAATAGAGATAAAATTACCATTTTAAACAACCTATTCATAGTAGAGAGTGATAGGGTGCAGGTGAGGTTTTTTGTTAGTGTTTTAGAAGTTGTCTGGGTAGGTTTTGAAGAGGTTAGGAAATTGATAGTTGCTAATGTTGGTATGTGTATAATTGATGTTAGTTAGGCTATCAAGATTAGTAGTGAGGTACCTAATGTCAGTTAGGATGCTGACGTTGGTAGGGGTAATAATTATCTGGGAAGTTGTAGAGAGCTTTTCCAGGTCTAGGAAATGGTTTGGATCAGGTCAGAGATGTTGAGAGAGATAGGACAAGGAGTTTATGGCTTTGGTTAAGTTTGGTCAGAGGTTTGGTATGCATGTAAGGGGAAACAAGCAAGGAAGATTTTTAACTCCCTCATGAGGGTACGAAAAAAAGTGTGAAAAGTAGTGCAGGGTATATATAAAGAAATAGAAGAATAAATATGTAATTGACCTACGGTATTAGTAATATACTTAACTATGGACAATAAGTACCAGGTTGATAATCCCTATCAAGGAGTCTAAATCTGAGTGCCTAAGCAGAGAGAACAAGTAGATGATGTTGATCCTCAAGAGCTTAGTTACTGATGGTGATTGACTTACGTAGGGTGATTGTAAGACTAGATGTTGAAAATAGAATGTTGAGAGCCTAAATGAGAGTAAGAATTGATTTTCTTAATTTTTGTTGACCTGAACTAGAGGTTGGAGTTTGGCTTATATTGTCGACATCGGGGATCCCAAAAACATCGATAGGTAACCCACCGATGTCAGCCATGGGTTGATCGATGTCGATGGCCTTAAAATAGGTAAACCTTTCTATTCTTGGTCTATTTTTTATTATTATGCATGCCAAATGTGACACCTGCTATAAAATGGTAAAAATAGGAGGTTAGGGAGGAAGTAGTTACTTAGGAATTTAGTTTGGAATGAGGAATAAGTCTTAGGTAGTTAGGATGAGGGGACCAAGGCTTGAGGTGACTCATCGAAAGAGAATTAGTCATAGGGAAAGGTGGTCACGTAAGGTGGCAATAGGGGTTTTTAATTAACTTTATTAAGTTTTTTAAATTAATTAAATATGTGAGAGGTAAAAGTATGGGTTAGGGAGGTTAATTTTTATTATTAAAAAGGGCCTAGAGGGTTTCAACATAGGGAGTAACACATGTGTGTGTGTGACATAATTTTGGTGTCTACACATGAGTCAAATTCCTATATCACAATACCTCTCCATCTAGTTGGGCAAGCTAAAAAGTGTTATCAAACTTGGTATGGTTGCCTAGCTTGGCCTTATTTGAATCCCATTTGAGGACTATATCCCCCTCTTTGAAGTCCCTTTCTATGACTCTCTTATCAAAAGCTTTCTTGACTTGAGCTTGATGTGAATCTAGTGTCTTCATTACAAGGTCTCTTTTTTCTTCAAGCTCCATGAGTTCTGCTAACCTCACATTCATGGGCTCATTTTCCAATAGTTCCAATTGATCGGCTAATTCTAATATAGGCAGTTCAAGATAAATGGGCAATTTGGCCTCCCCTCCATATACTAAAACATATGGAGAATTGTCAATGGTAGCTTTAGGAGTCACCCTGTCAGCCCATAAGGCTATCTTTAGTTTGATGTACCATGCCCTCTAATTCTTTTCTATAGTTATCGTAATGATTCTCAACAAATTCTTATTTGTAGACTTAGCCAGTTTATTTCCTTGAGGATAATAATTGGAAGAGGTGTTGAGGTAGATGCCCATCATGAGATCCCATTCACTTGTTTTTAGACCAAGGAATGCCAATGCATTATCAGAGATGATAGTGGATGGAACACAAACTTGGTTAAAATGTTGTCATAAAAGTCTAGGACTACACCTTGATTAGCTTCTTTCAATGCGATGGCTTCCACCCACTTGGTGAATTAGTTAGTTGTAGTAAGCACCCATTTATGTCCTATACTTGATGGAGGGTTGATCATTCTTATGAAATCTAGCCCCCATTGTATGAAGGGTTGGTCTACCTGAATTGGGTTGTGAGGAAGGACTGCTAATCTTTGCTTACCCACAAAGAAATCACACTTTTGACACTTTCTCAACCATGCATACACATCTTTGAAGAGGTTGTGCTAGTAATAACCAACCCTCATTATCTTTGCTAATATAGTCCTTGGAGCAAAATGGCCTCCTATAGGCCCATCATGGAATTTCTCCAAGAGACTTGTCACTTGGTCATCATTTATGCACCGTAAGAGCACTCCATTGATGTTATTTATAAATAAAATACCATCAACCAATGCATAAGGTATGGACTAAAGTCTGAAATACCTTTTTTTTGCCTTATCTAGACCTTAGAGGCATTCTCCTTTTAGCAAAAAATGTGCCATATCATGGAGCTAGCTCTTATAAAGTAGAGTTTCCTCTACCTGTGAGTTGTCTTGAATCACCATGGAAACTTCTTTGTCTTTTTGAAGATCTTCCACCAGGTGCTCACATAAACCTCTACTTTTGACCAACTTGGTCACTTTGATTTCCACATCAAACTCCATGATTTTAGTGATCCAGCCAGCTCTTTTCTCATTCAGTTCTTTGTTAAGGAGTAAATCCCTAAATTTAGGATGGGGTATCATGAGATAAATCTTGTTGTTGGAGTGCATTGGTCTAAACTTCTAAAGATTCCTCACTATTGCAAGGATTTGCTTCTCTATAAAAGTGTACCTCACCTCATATCCTTCTAGACCTTATTTAAAAGAGGTAATTTGATACTTTATGCCCTCACCATTCTTTTGTATCAGCATAGTTGACAATCTATCAATGTTGGCAAAGGTGTATAACATGAAATCCTTGGAGAAATTAGGATTTATGAGTGAGGGTACTTGGGTAATGGCCTATTTGATGGCTTCAAAAGCATTTTTTCCTTCTTTTGTCCAATAAAAAACTTGAATCTTATTTAACATGGCAGTAATAGGATTGACCAAGCTTGTAAAACCTGATATGAACCTTCTTACAAAGTTTATTTTTCCAAGGTAGCTCTAAACTCCTTTCTTATGCTTGGGGAGAGAGAGTACTAAGATGGCATCTATCCTTTCAGGGTTAATAGACAACCCTTATTTTGAAATGATGTGTCCCAATAGATCACCTTCATATATGACAAACACACACTTCTTGGGATTTAACGAGATCCCATACTCCCTTCATCTTTCAAAGATCAGTTTCAGGTGGTCCATATGTTCGCTGGCATTCTTGGAGAAAATTGTGATGTCATCTAAGTAGACCAACACCATTTGATTTATCAATCCTTGGAAAGCCATGTCCATAGCACTTTGAAAATTTGACCTAGTATTTGACAAACCAAAGGTCATCTTTTGGTATGCATACATGCCCCATTTGGTGGTGAAGGTAGTCTTGTACTGATCTTCTTATTTTACCAATACTTGGTCATAACCTGAATATCCATCCAAAAGAGAAAAATGTTTTGACCCTACAAATATTTAAAGAAGTTGCTTCATAGATGGTAGAGGGTAATGATTCTTCAAGGATACTTTGTTCAAATCTATGAAGTCAACACACAACCTAATCTCCAGACTCTTCTTCCTTTTAGGCACCAAATTGGCTACCCATGATGAATACTTGATGGGAAAGATAATCTTGGATTCAATCAACTTGGTTAACTCTTTCCTCATAAGTTATTCTATTTTTGGATTGACATGCCTTTGCTTCTACCTCATAGGCTTAACACAAGCCTCTAGTTCTATAGTATACTATGCTAACTTTAGATCAAAGCCTCTCAGATTACTATACCCTCAAGCAAAGATGTCTAAAAATTCCTTACAAAGTTTGATAAAAGAATGCCTTTCAGCCTTGCTACTTACCTTCCTAGGCTTTATAAGTTTGTCCTTGAAGATGAGGAATCTCTCATAATTTTCTTCATCAGTTGACATTATTGCCTTGTCTTTCCTCATATTGTCTCCTTTATGGAAAAGACCTTCAAGGGTGACCAGCCCTTTAGGAAGTTTTTTAGACTTTAGTTGAACAATTTTATCCTCATACTGATGTTGAATTTTACCTTAATTTCTTGAGGAAAACTCCACTTCTGACTATAAGAAATAAATAATTTTTTTATCATTTTTGAAGACCTACTAGTGGGCTTCATTATATGGTACTGATGGCCTCACCACTACCCTGACATGTGGCTGAACCTTGGCCACTTTTAGCTTACTCAAAATATCAAACTAGACTCCCAAAACTGCTAGCCTATTAGCATGTCAATTTTGGCTCCTTGGCATAGCTTAAATGTTAAAGGATTCAAAATCTTCAATCAGGTCCCACACTGTATTTTTGTAGGACCTCATCAAAGGATTCTTTGTAATGTTCAAGTCTCTAACTTGGTTCACTATAAGCTCACTATCTCCATATGCTTGAAACATTTGGATTCCTCTCTTATTGGCCCATTAGAGGACAAAAATTAATCCTTCATATTCTATTGCATTAGAAGAGCAACTCAAATAGAACCTATAAGAAAATAAAAGCTTACCATCTAAAGGGGACACCAGCATTGCCCCTACACCTACTCCATTTTTTCTCCTTGAACCATCAAAGAATAACTTCCACATACCATTGAGGTCTTCTTTAGGTCCAATGAGGGAAGGCATGAGTTGATTTTACTCATGTAATAAATAGACAAACATGTCTCTTTCCTCAACACCTTCCAAAGGGTTGAGAGATTTTTTATCCCCCCATAGCTCATCTAAGAACAAATCTAGAACTCCTTAGGATAAGTATTTAGTTCTTGACCAATTTTAAACTCATCCTCATCAAGGATAGTATAATTGAGGTTTATGTTATCTTACTGATGGGGTTTAATTTGAAATTATGCTATGGGTTCAACTTTTATTGATACCTTAGTTCCATACCTTGCTCTGAAATCCATGTAGGACCAATTTGATACTAGGAAAACCCCCAATTTTGGCTATGAATTCCCTAGATAATCATACAAAAAAACAAGGAGCTACTTCAAAGATAAACACATCCTAAACCATTGAAACACTAGATCAACCATGCAGGGTCAAGCTCAAATCTTTGATGATACCAGATGGCTTTGTGGAAGAACTGTCAAGCTGTAGAACTCCTTTAGATAAAGGTTCATACCTTAAACCAAGCTAGTCTGCTATAGATTTTGGCATTACCAAAGTACTAGCTCCAATATCTACCAATAAATTATACACCAAGGAGTTACCAATGATTAATGAAATGTAGAAGGGAGGAGGTTTGCCTACATTACTTGACATTTCTCCCATAGGACCCTTGGTTGCATTAGTGAGGACCTCAACTTCTTTGCTTAGTTGTTTACCTGTAGTTGTTGTAATACCTATCTTGGAAAAGCCTTCTTGAAGGATATCCACTTGACTAGGCATGAAAAGCATGTCCCACATCAGTACGCTCACATTAGATTTCTTCATTTGTTTAACAATGTTGATTGGTGTACTACTAACCTTTGCTTATGCTTTAGGAGCCACTGTTACTATTTATTGAATCTATGAGCTTTATGGAGGTGTCAAGACCTTTAGAGTGATAGCAAGCTTATTAGGCTTAGATAATGAGGGAGTGGTGGTAGGAGGTTCTTTGAATTCTCCTTGGTTGTCACCCATATTCTTTCTTTTGAACTTTATATTAGCTGCCACTAGAATGTATGATTAACTAGAACCAACCTATTTATTGATTACATAACACTCTTTTTTCTCACTGATGACCATTGTAGCACCCGATTGGTTTGGTACTTGATCCAATCCTTGTTCTTGTAGAGACTGCTCTATCTTTGTCATCATGGGGATCTCCATGTTTTGAGCCATAAGAGCTTGATTGTATCCGTAAGCAACAATTTGATTTCATTGGTCATTGAATGCCTAGTTAGAACCATTAATTGGGATAATGGATTGCCCAAAAGAATGATTCTAAGGCATTTCCCTTTCAACCTTTTGAGCCATATTATTTTCAATAGGAACCATAGAGTTGGAAGAGCTTACAACATCTGGATTATAGTTGTTTTGTCTAGCATAGTTAGGCTGCCCTTGTCCTTGGAAATTTCATTTGTAGGGTGGCCTATTTCCTTGATAAGACTATTGTTGAGGCTAATATGGAGCTTGGTAAGGTTTATTGAATTGAGCTTGCCTTTTTACATTTACTACATCATTTTTCAAGGATTGTAACATGATTTTAAGTTCTAGGTAGATTTTTTGCTTTTGGGAATCACTCAATCCACTAGTGGAGGATTTTTCTTGCTTAGGTGAAGGTATAGCAGTAATTGTGGAAGTTGGAAGAATAACATCAAGTGGGGGAATAACCATAGGGGTGGTCTAATTTTTGGAGAAAGAGGCATTGGAGGTCTAGAAGTAAGCTTGCCAACCTGAACTAGGCAATTTTTTGCTTTAACATACACCTCATAAACATATGGTAATATGTCCCCTCTCATGGATTAGATAATTATTGCTATGTCACTGTTTAGAGCCTTCAAATAGTATAAAAATGCAAAGTTAAGGGATAGTCTAACAATGGCTAGAATTTTGTCCCAATCTTTTTGGAATCTTGTATTGAAGTCTTGTATAACTTCATGAGGAGCTCTCTTGATTATGGCCAATTATTCTATTAGTGACAAATTATCACTCTTGTCTACAAATCTCTTACATAAGGTTTTTATTACTTGATCCCATGATTGAATAGAATTAGGAGATAAAACTCTATACCAATCTAAAGCCTTTCCCTTAAAGGATATAGCCAATAGTCTAATAGCTACATTTTCTAATGTGAAATTATGGATATTGTAGAAATTGGCTATGCCTATGATGTGTTTGGTAGGAGTTATGACTTTTTCTCTTGTGAAATGTGGGATGCTTTTGAGGGATTCTACTGGCATAGGATCATATTATGGAAAATTCAAAGGACTTTGGCCACTGAAGCCTATGAAATCTGTTTGGGGAATCATGATAACAAAAGGGGCTAACAAGGGTCTTCTTGCATAAGTATACCTCACAATTGGTTTAGGAAAATAGATTCCTATGTATGGGTGAGTGTGGGTGAACCTTAACCTTCTTTCTAAGTTTAAAGGTAATTCAACAAATTGAAAAGCAATCCCTCTAGAAGCTGATCTTGTAATCACCTTTGGCATCAAATATAGTTACTATTCTACCACCATATTGTTGAGTGTTCTTTGAAGTCACCAAATACTAGAAGATGAAAGCTATAACTACTACAAATTGATCAAACCAACATCAAACTTGAATAATCTTCCTTGAAGGTGGTCCCACTAGGCATGTTAAAAACTATTGTAGCTTAGAATTACACCCTTTGTGGGAGAGTTTCTCAGGCTCTCTCACTCCTAGTTACAAGCATTGGGACAACCTCAGGCTGTGGGTATCCTATAATGAGGTTAAACCTCTAGGATTTTTAATGAGGCTAGTTCCTCAGATGCTTCACTTCATCTTGTTTCTAACACTAAAATCTAATACTGACTAAGGAAATGGGAGATAAAGATAATCATTAAAGGGAAATCTAAGCTAAGGATGGTGATACACCAAAATATGAAATGATTCACTTTCAGCCTAGAAACCTTAATAGCTATTAATGAAACTAACCAAGACACAGACTAATCTAATCCTATCTCAAGGCCACATGCATAATTATTTTATGTGGAGGTCGAAGGGAAACCTTTCTATTTAAAGGATAGAAAAATAGGTCTATGTGAGACACTATAACTTCTGACACTTCAAGAAAGGCACCAATATCTAACACTTCACTCAACCTGTAAGGAATCAAAAGAATTAAATCAAGATATGTATAGAATCTAGAGATGATGAAAAAGGGCATACATCTTCAAGTTAAACTCCAATAATGTACACTTTCCTTCAAACTAGAATCAAAAAATTCATCTTATTGCTTCAAGAGAGTGTTTATAAAGTAATTTTGATAGATTCAACCTATCACCAGTTGAGGGATACATTTTGAGGATCAATGGCCTCTATATATAGAAAAAAAGGATGATAGAAGAAGGGACTTGTGTGAGAGGATGGAGAGGGGGTCATAAATGGCTTCAACCACCACTATGTCCTTGAACTTTTTTTTGCCTTTAGAGCATGCAACTGCTTGACCAATGAACTATCCATGATCACCATAAATCTCCT
This sequence comes from Torreya grandis, assembly GCA_037957365.1. Lineage (NCBI taxonomy): Eukaryota > Viridiplantae > Streptophyta > Pinopsida > Cupressales > Taxaceae > Torreya > Torreya grandis. The sequence goes on along the minus strand of JARHVA010000094.1, from coordinate 2,401,254 downwards.
TGAGCCCTTCACACATTCAAGTTTCCCTTTTTAGAGCTGATAGAGCCATGTCATGGGTAGCTATATGTTTCCACCAAGTGTACATGATTTTATCTCTTACATTTAAAACTTGGCATGATCCTTACTATTGTTTTGGACTTATATATTTTATATTAAAATTGATACCCCCTTGGCCTTTTGCATGTCAATCAATCTACTTGTGCATGGATGCCCACGAGTCATCGATATCCTTCTAATTGGATGAGCTTATGTCATTTATTCATGACTGATTAGCCCTCTGGATTTGTTGACTATTTGACTATCACTCATTTTGTTGATCTTTTATCTCGAGATCTTGATAAGTGTCAAGCTCATGGAAATCTTGATGAACCCTTTGATCTTTTGAACACCAATGAATACTTTCAGGGGCTCAAATTTTGATGTTTGTGGTGAATTCAATTCCTTGAGTTATTTCCTTTGGACATTTCCTTTTAGGAAATTTCTATGGACTTTTGCTTGGGGTACTTCTCCAAAAAAATCCTTTGGCTTTTTGAAAGAAACCTTCTCAAAAGGAACATACCCTTCGAGGAACTTGAAAAGTACCCTTTTCCTTTGTGAAAATGCCCTTCACCTTCCAAAAGGAACTTACCCTTCAAAAAATTTGAAAAGTACATTTTAGAGTTTGAAGAGGACCACTTCTTGAGAGAAAGACCCCTTTGACTTGTGCAATTGAACTTTTTTGAAGGGTAACTACCCTTCGAGAATCCTTTGAATGGTCTTTATGATGGGAAAGTACCCTTTGAAAAACTTGAAAATGAACCTCTTTGTAAGGATATACACCCTTCAGATTTTTTGAAGAGCACCTTTTACCTTTTTGAAAATGACTTTCTTCCCAAAAATTTCCCTTTTCTTGCTTCTTTGAACTTCTCTAAGCAACATCAAAAAAATCTTCAAGGGAAAATTAGCATGAAGTGCAAAGCTTCAAATGGTAAGGATGACATTTTTGGCCTATGGGGTAAGAAACTATCAATATTTTTAAAGTGGGTAGATAAGTACAATGATATGTCTCATGATCTTGTCCTTCACAGATTCCACAAGATGAAATGTTTGTTTTATCCAAAGGATAGTCTCTAAGGGCATGTTTCTACCTACACTTAGGATAGTATATTGCCAATGGTTCTATCATATTGGCTTTAGCCTAAAATCCATCCAATGTAGTATTGAGTGTGACCAAAATTTTTGTCTTTATATTAGCAAATTCTTCCATCAATTTATCCATTTCATTAGATTTGCCTATTTTTGTTCTGCTAATCCCTAGTTTTGTCCTGGAGTAGTTAGTACAAAGTTTTGAAATCTAATGAAAGGCTAGTTTATTTTTCTCCTCCTCCCATTACATTTAATTAATCTCTAGTTTCTTCATTTAATATTTTGAGGAAAATAAGTTTTAGGACTTCCTCAGTGAGTGGCTAACTACTCTATTTATGAAAAAATATAAATCTATCTAGAAAGTCTTCCAAGGATTCATCATCATTCTATTTGATCTTAAAAAAATATTCCTTTCTTTCCCATAACCTGAAATAAACTTGATACTTGTTTAGAAATGTAATTTCCATTTTGTCCCATGTATGAATGGAGTTAATTGACAAGCCCATGAATCATATCAAGGCTGTATCTTTGAGTGTATATGGAAACAATTTTAGTTTTTGATTGTTTGTTGTATAGTAATAAGTTTGACAAAGTACTTTAAATTCAAACAAAAATTGGTTAGGGTCTTCTATAGATTTTTCCCAAAAATTTGATAAATTAGCAGGAGAAATGTTTTTCATGGCAATTTGATCATTAGGATCTAAAACAATGGGAAAGGAAAAAGTCCTTCTTGGTGGTACAACTTGTTGGTTTTTTTGTTTAGCCATGTCTTATTTATCTTCTGATGGTTCTTCAAAACTAAGATTAGCTTTCTAATGAATGTTGGATGAAGGTTTTTCAAAATATTCAAAACTTTTTTCAATGATGGCTTGTTGAAATTCTTCTTTTAAGTCTTTTGTAGCCTTTAAATACTCTCTTCTTGAAAATGGATGGTCTAGGTGAATTCTTCCTATAGGACTTGGTTAAGACAATGCTCTAGTCCTAAATAATATTTTAGGAGAATCTTATAAATGTGATTCCATGGCTAATTCAAAGCTCTTAGCTAAAGATGATGGACTTCCTTTTTGGAGTTTTGAAGTAGAAATTTCAGCTTTTGTTTCTGGAGGGTATTTAGGGACAAACCTTCCTTTAGAATCTCTGGGTCAAAACATAAATTGATTGCTCTTTGTTTGGTTTTTGTTTGTTTTATGTTTTTTTTATTATAGATCAATAAGGTTTACTTTAGTAACACCTAAGAAAATCCCTTAAAATTGTGCCAAAAATGATGAGTGTCATTTAACCCGTCATTTAATCAATATTTCAGATTGATGTCTATCAAACTAGGACCAATGTCCAAAGCTATCTGTAATAAGGTTTATGGTGGTGGATCTATAAGTTGGTCTTGGGGGGATTTTGATGATTCTAATTTAACTTTTACCAATGAAATAATTTTTCTAAGCTAATTGCTTCACACACTTTATGAAAGAAGAGATTAACCATTACACTAACTAATTCAATCCTTTGCTTGAAATTAAAGCACCCTTAATCTACTTCACACTTGCTTGGAAATGTAAATTTATCTAAGTCAAACTTGCATGGAAATGTAAATCTATCTAATTCACACTTGCTTGAAAATGTAAATCTATCTAATTCACACTTCCATGGAAATGTAAACACTCAACTAGAGAGATAATTCTAAGCTAACTAACTCCTGTATAGTAAATCAAAAGAAATACTAAGACTAATTCACACTTGTTCTGAAAGAAGATAGCTATTGGAATGGAAATATTTGAATTTGAATTACTAATATTTGCAAGTATTTAAGATATTTCAATTATATAGTAATGCAAAATTAATTCAACATAAATATAAATACCATACAAAAATTCTTGATTCCAAGGAGAGTTGGCCCTTGCTCTTCTAAGAGTTGGGAATGAGGTTTACTCAGTACTAAAATCTAAAATGATATTACATTAATTAATATAAAGCTAGAACATTTACAATATATCTGAAATTATGAGTCTAATAGTTATTCATCTCCTTTATAAACAAAAGATTTACATAAGTATGCTAATATAATCAGACTAAAAATAGTATGTAGGAAAACAAGACTTCTTGGTCAATCCATTCATCCTCAAAATAGGATATTTGGATTGATCAAGATCCTAAAAATCTATTTGTCTGGACTATAATAGTTTTAAGGTCCAAATATATACAAAATATATCAAGATTTAATCCTTCAAAACAGGAGGCAAGTATTTCATTGATGTGATTCTAGCTGGAGTAATCTTCCTCTTCGAATCATCTACAAACTCTTTTGCCTCTTAGATTTTGGATCTCCAAAGTCCATAGATTCTGGACTGGTAGAGTCCATAGATCCTAGACTGGCAGAGTCCATAGATCCTAGACTGGCTGAGTCTGTAGCTTCAAGAAACTAAGATCAAAACTAGAACTACTCTAAAATTTTATTTCTACCACCCTTCCTATGTATTCTTAAAAACTAAAACACTAAAACATGTTACTTGTTAGGTATAAATGACAAAATGGTAACTCAACCTTTGGTTTGACATAAATGAGATAAAGTAGCTATTTTCCATGCAATAATTAGCTAAAGGTCTATGATTTACATAAGATTATATCCTTAGAGTGATGAAATGAAGGAAATTTTATGTCAATAATGAGCCATATTTTGGGTTCATCATCTTCCCCATAATTAATCCAATTTGAAATCTCCATCTCCTTCTCCCTCTTAGTGATGCCAATACTAGGCATCTGAAAACCAAGAAGTTTATCCCAAGAAGGCTCCAAAGGATCAATGCAATATTCACCATTAGAAAGGCAAAATGGATCAGTTAGAGGAGGTAGAAAGATGGGATCAATGGATTCTTGAGGAGGGGTGGGAGGGAGTTGAGTATTCTCAAATTTCTCTTCATTTCCAACTTCTCCACTTAAACATGCTTTGTTATTCTTTCCACAAGCTACCACTACTTCTTTCCATCTTGCGAAGGTAGGCTTAGAGAGTTATCCATGGGGGTGAGATGCAAATGGAGGGGTAAATAATAGGCTTAATAAACTTGGGGTTTCCTTGGGATTGGTATCTTATTTCCAACTTGGAAAGCTAAGCTTAGGAAGCTCTCCATTTTCTATTAACATGATGTATTGCCTTAAAAATTGGTTTTCCAATTCAATCTTCTTGTCAAGATGGGCCTCAAAACTCAAACTTATTTTCTCAAAATCATCTCCAAATAAATCAACGTTCTCAATAGTGATATCCTCCTTCTTTTGGCTGATCTCTTGGATGAACCTCCAAGAAGGGAAACTTTGGGGAATGCATGAAGGACTTGAGGCATTTTGAAGCATGATTGGATTAGCATTTTAAGTGGGTAAAGTTGACACACTTGAAGGTTGATGTGGGATGTATTAGATATGCTAAGACTGAGCTGGTTCTTGAGATCTCAACCTCTCCACTAGGTGGAAAATTAGACCACAAACATCAAACATCTCATTAGTAAGACCTTGTCAATTATATCTCTCTATAGGCATCCATTATCTCTTGACTTGCTCCAAAGCATTTCTCACACTCTTGATAGAATCAATAGGGATGACTTGACCACAACCATTTCTAGTATCAAGGTCTAACATATAGTCTTTGTAGGCAATGATAATCTTCTTAAAACTTGTAATAAAATGACTTGGAGAGGAACTAGGTGGACTAGGTGAAGCAAAAGCTTGATAGGGCTGATTATAGGCAACATATGATAAATAGGGATAATCACAAGATTGGCCAAGGACTTGTTCATATTGAGAGGGAAAAGGCAAAGATGGATATGTCTCCCCAACTTGTGTTAGGACAAACTCAACATCAAAATTATCCATGAATCACTAATGAGAAGTGTATAGAACAAGAAAAAAACTTCAATTAGAGTACTTGGACTACTTAACTATTAGATTTATGCTTGGAGTCACCATTGGTGCTTAGTGAAATTACCACTAAAGGCTAATATCTTGAGGAGAACACTACAACTCAAATTTTTAGAATAATTGTCTCACTGAGCATGCCAAAAACTATAGTCACTTGAACTTTCACCCATTTAGGAGATGAAAAGTCTCTCCTTGTTCAATTGGCACAATAGAACCACCTTAGGGCAATGGGTGACCCAAAGTTGAAGTGGATCTCTAGATTAGGGATAGTTCCCTTGATGTATCACTATAGCTTAGACCTATTGCTAACTTTTGGGGGGTGAAATGGGAGAAGGATAACTGAAAATGAATATAATATAGGGGAGGTGATACACCAAATATATGGTCTACTCACACTACTTACAATGCACTTGGAACCAAGGATAATCCCACACATACACTTGATCTAATTTAATAGTCCTCTTCTACATCAATGTTTCAAGCATGGGTCTTAAAGAGAGCTTAGGCTAAGAGGACTTAGACAATAGGTCTTATAGAAACACTAATGAATTATCTACTCATTATACCTTCAATCCACATTAGACACTTCTTTCTAACCTACAAAAGAGAGATTTGAATTCACATAAGGCACTAGGAAGAGTAACATTGAAGGTAAGAAAAATACACTTGCACAAGACCAACAATCAAAAAATGCACTTAGTGAAATCCTAAATGAGGTAAAACAAAATTATTCATTAATTCAAGGAAAAAATTTGGTAGGGCTTCTCCATACCTAGGTGGAGAGATATATACAATAACCAAAAGGCTAGAATTTATAGCATTTGTGAAAAAAGAGAGAGAAAGGGAAACTCAAGAATCACTAAGACACTCATAAAGCAAGGAGAATGAGTTACAACATAAATGGAATATAGAATGAGATATGTCCTACAAGGAAAATAATGACAAATGTCTCCCAAGTCATCTAACTCCTCCAAATATGGCATAGATTCTCCTTTGCTTGTATAAGAAACTGTCCTCATGATTTGCCTTCACAAAACTCCTCCACTGAATAATGTTAGGTATGATGATTGATCTAAAGGGTAGGGGTTAATAAAAAGCCTTCACATGCATTGGATTGCTCCTCAATCATTCATATTCCTCTATCCATGAGCAATCATCTCAAATAGTTATAAAATGACTCCTTCTCATGTACCTCTCACAATTGAAACCCAAAAAATATCCAATTATGAAATATTATCCATGCACAAGGAGGGATGACACCTATAAGGAGTGTCCAAGACATCATGTTCATCAATAAATTCATAAAAGGTTTCTCAATTTGAGTATCACCATGTTTCACTAAGTGTTCACTATGTGCCCACTAGACTGACTGAGATGAAAGAGATGGTAAACACACTTAAGAGATTATAAGCCTTAAAAAATGATTATGGGGATGTGTAAAAAGTCCCATAATATCTCCTAAAGGTGGTTTCATCCATTGAAACTCCACACCTAACAAACACAAATCTATCAAAATAATCTCCATTGTACCTCATTGGTATAGGTAGGGTACAACTCAATTGCATGTGTCAGGTCCTTAGAGAGTCATCTAAATCTTCTAATTAGTTTCATGTCCTTTCCACTACATTTGGATGTTTCAATGCTTCACCTTTCTAATTGGGTCCTTTAAGAGGGTTTATAAGGGTTTTTGGTAGTTTTAGGTCTTAACATTTGTTCATGAAGACCCACCATTCAACTCCTAAAAAAATGGCACTTATGGCTTCCTGAGGATCCTCTCTAACATACCTAAGCACCTTTATTCACCATGAAAAGTGTCATGGGAGTGCTAAGCATTTTAAGATGGTCACTTATGCCTCTTCCATGCATTTTACAGGGTCTGAGTGCACTTCAAGCCAAAAATGAATTCTTGGAGACCTTCCCTACAAGATAAAGGCTTAAACACTTCCAAACACATCCCAAAAACATGTTTCAATCATCATAATGGCTCATTAAGAGCTATAAATGAAAAGACCTCCTTTTGAAATAGGTCTAGACCTTATTTAGTGTGTTTGCCTATAATTTTGTGGTTCAAATCTCTTTGTTGGTCTTCCATACCTCTGAGTTAGCTCAAACACATCATATTTAACTCCATGAAGATTATCCAAAGCATTAGAATGCTTCACTAAGGCTAAAACTGAAAATGGTCTCTCATTTGAGGCTAGGCTTGCACCTTTACTAACTACCCTACCTACAACTCTTTTTATTTGGATCACCCTATTTTCCTTTAGGATTTACTACCTAGTTCCGCATGTTGTTTCATATATGTTTCAACTTATAAAACCTTGTTGGCAAGTTACCATGCCCTTTGGTTCATATTTTGATCTCCTTTTCTAAGTTTGTAGGGTTTGTATGAGTGGAAAAGTGCCCCCTAGTTAAGAAAAAATAGGGGAACTTCTCCTATTTTATCCTTAAAAAAATTATTGGAAGGGATTATAAAAATTCCAAGGATTCATCATACAAATTTTTAGAACCTAATTTCAAGTGTAGGACATCTAACTTTCCCAATCTCTAATGTAGACTTTTCCATCCTTGACTATGACTAGATTTACTTCCACAATCACACCTATAGGTGCCTATTGCATGGTTTGAGGTCAAATCCTAGTGTTCAAAATATCAATTTGGAATCTTATAAGGTTATCCAATCATCATGCAAATTTACTATTGTGTTTATGCCTTTTGATGCACCTTTCATGCTCTAAAATCAGAAGATCATGGTTTTACCTGAATGTGTTAAGCATAAAATATGTTTCTCACTTTAGGGACTGTACTTTTAGGTGTCATTTAATCTATAAATTCCATAAATCCTTTGGAGAAAGCACCCAATCAATTTATTTTTCATTGTATCTTTCTTGGCATTTAATATGCATCTAAGACCCACTAGACTAGGTACTTCCTTGAGTGACTGAGAAACTCTATCATATGCTATTTCCTGTAGGTGTTCATGATGTTCTAGAGATTAAATTTAAGCTTATCTAGGTCATAAAAAATTTTAAATCACAAGGTCATCTAAGAGTGATACAACCATACATTTACACACCTATGCTAACCCTTTTAATATTGAATGAGACAATTCTCCTTGAGACCCTCCTGTAGGTCACTATTAGGTTTTGTATTAGGTATATTAGGGCCTTGGTTGATATTTGATGATGGTATTAGATATCTGTGCTTGCTCATTAAGACCATAAAACACTTTTACATGCTTGTGATATCCTTTTTATGTTCAAACAACCATAAAGACTCCATACTTAGGTGTTTGTCTTTGTTCCCTATTTTTTTGACCTATAGGTTACAATCTACCTTGTGTACAGACATCAAGGTATACTAGAGAAGAAAATAAATATATTCAAACTTTCTATGTGATAAAGTTCCATGTTTACTATTAGAAACATTCAAATGTGGAGAATGGTCTAGTACTGACCTAGGACACAAGAATTTGCTCAAAGAGTTGAAATCATGTTGTAGGTGGTTGATATCTTAACTAGGAACACTTGAAGGTCCATATGGATCTTGTAACATTATGTATCATGTCTTGAAATGATGCTTGGGTTAAAAATGATACATCAAATCTATTCAAAACTTCTCAAATATGAAAACAAGGCTTAAGACCATAATCTTAGGTGCAAAGGCTCTTTTTAACTTCAAATCCTATAGGTTTTTACTGTCTAAAGTCTATAGACACCTAAAATTGGCCACCGATGACCTCCAACTAGGATTTTGACCAATTTCCACCTAAAGAGCACAATTTGACCTAAAAAAACTAAAATGCATTAAAATCTATGAACCTGACATATTCAAGTGCCAATTTTGGCTAGAGTATCATTAAATTGGGTAATACAATTTATAGGCTAACTAACTTTGATCAAATCATTTCGAATCAAAATGCTAATTTTGCACCTGGGTGCTTTGGATTGCTATTTCCTATCAAAAATCTTGCACAAGAGATGTGCCTTTGTTATTTACTATTGGTAACATCATAAATGGGATAATGGATTCAATGCATCTGACATTGACTTCTAATTCCAATCTAGTCAAATTTTAGATGAATAACAAGGCATTCTGGTCAATTTGAGTAATTTGTGCACAAAGTGCTTAATTATGATTAAGAGATAATTAAACCAAATTAGAGCCTAATTAAGAATTCCATGGAATTTTTTTTGAATACTTATTTTTGGAAATAAATATTGAATATTTGCATCATTAGGTGACCTCATTTCTTGGGAAGACATCCCTAGGCCGTAAATGCCATAAATATCAGGATTCATACCTCCCATGCCTCATCAATGCCCTCCATAAGTATTAATTTCTCCTTTATCACAAATATTGATGAGCCTATTTATCAATTTTAATTGCATAATTAGATTAATCCTGAGACACACATCTCAATCTTGAGATGGATGGTTCAGGTTGATTTTAGCCATTTTCTAAAATCTATAAATAGAGAGGTCATGAAAATCATTTCTAAGCTATTTTAGTGCAAATTTGTAATGCAAAAATGATTCCAAAATCCATTTCAATTAGTGTTATGATGCCAAAATATTGATTCCAAGCCAAGCCAAAGCCATAAGGTGCCAAGGAGAAGAGGAGATAACCAAGCCTCCTTTGATAAAGACTTCATGAGCACAAACCAAACAAGCCATTACAAAGAGAATTTTGGAGCATCCAAAGAAGGTAAAAAAAATTTATTTTGAATTTTAGTTGTGTGTTTTATTCATTATTGTAAACTAATATATCTTTAGGGTCAGGCCTAGACATGTTATGCTAGTTAGTGTGTTTCTTTCATTTTGTTTTCATTTTGAAACTAACACGATACTAACCATCCTCTCTTAAGTCAAATTCCTAGCTCACATAATGGCACACCCAATGGGACCCAAAACATCCCATGTATGAAGGAGAGCATGAGGAAATTGTAAAATTTTAGTTTAAGTGCTTAAAACTCTTTATAAGTGATTTTCTAACTTCATTTGGCCATTTTTTCTTTGTCACAAGTTTACACAATAATCGTTGCTGGTTGAGTAAACCACCAATGGTCATTTTCAACCATCATCAGTTAGCATTAGTAAAATTGATGTCAGTCTCCATAACCATCACTGATTAGTAAAACCATCATCAATTTACATAAACATTGCCATCACTAGTTAGTATAACTATCGATGGTCACTGTGTTTTTTTTACACAAACTCGATAGCTCATTTTTCTAAATTGGTTGTTTCATCTTCAAAAGTGATTCTAAGATAAACATCTTGATAACATTTTTTTGGTGGGTTTTACTTGAAAAATCATCAAAGCATGCTTAAATAGATCCTTTAAAACTTATTTTGGGTTGTTTTAAAATGAATCAAAAATTTCATTTTGGTGTTTAAAGGGAAATCATTTATTGTGCTATTACTTAAATCTTGTAGTTATCTTTCAAATTTACAAATTAAGACCAAGGAGTCAAATGAACACCACCAAATCATTCATTTGGGCTTAAAATTGAACACACTTGTCAATTTTGTTTTCACTTATTTCAATTAGCACTTTGTTTTCACAAAATACAAGGATGTTGCATGTATGTTCTTCCATTTGTCCCTATTAGGCAACCCTTAGAATCAAAATCACTTTCTTTATTTGTAAATTGCCTAGTCCAAGGATTAGAAAGAATGTCATCTAAATCACTCCCCAAAAACTTGTCAAATTTTGGGTGACTTTTAAAATGACTGTAAAGTCTTTCTATAAGTCTTTTATTTCATGCAAACTTGGCTTACGAGGGGCCGTCATTACCTCGCATGAGTTTTTTAGGGAAGCTTTGACCCAAGGTTTCACCTCCCAGTATTGACTTCACTTACTCCTTTTGAGTTGCACATGGGACGTATCTGCATTTAGACATCACACTACATTAGCGAACAACAAGATGTAGTGGTTGTAAAAAGGACTAGACCTTTTTATAACTAGCCAATGCCATAGTCACCTAATTTATGTGATTATATTTTACATCATTTGACATTAAAGTCAATGTGTAATTGATTCCCTTAGAAACATTTGAAATCTTGATAGTTTAGTCAACCCCACATTACCATACCCTTGCTAAGATTTGGATGATTATACTTAGTGTATTTTGGTCATTTTTGCTTGGTATGTTTTGAGACTAAAACTTGTTTATTTTGTCATAAGCCATGTCAAAATAAATTTTTATAGATGTCACTCTTTTATCTAAAGAGGTGTTATACTGGCCATTTTACACCACACTTATGCCTTGAATTTTTTTGCTAAATTTGTTTGTGTGTGTGTCATTTGAGTTGAGGAAGGTAGTGTTATGTTACCCAAATCATGTCAAAAAATTTCGAGCCTTTTGAGTCTTTGAAACATAACATAGATCACATCATTTAATCATGCTTACACCATTACACTACTCAATTTGTTTCAAGACTAGTTTACCTTGTATCAGAAAACATTGTTTCAAACTATGTTATGTATACCATTTAGACCTTTGTGTTGTGTTGTTATGCTATCTAATCTTTTCTAGCTTGTTTGGTCAAATCCTAGTTTTCAACAATGAGTTTTCAATTATCCTTATCAAGTTTGGATTCAAACATTGATTGGTTTTTGTTTAGGCCTTAATTCATGGGGATGATACACATATCTTTCTCTTTTGGATTGTATAACTTCAGTTAATCGATTACCCAAATTTAAAAGTTATTGATGGTTTATTTGTTCAGTATCTATCCTTATCAATGTTTGTGCCTTTATTTGAGAAAACATAGTATTTATTCAAAGAGCCTTTTGTCTTATGCCTTATGCCAATTGATCATGCTTATTTTTGATTATGTGTGTTGGGTCTATATCAAAGTTATTTCTAAACTTGTTAGATTAAATCAAATCACATCACCCTTTATTTCAAGTCTAGATTGTGATGCCATTTGGCCAAAAGTCCTAGTATATGAATTTTTATTTGAGTTTAGCTTTTGACTTCATGTTTAGACAAAAGACCTAGTAACTTAACTTTTCTCTTTCCTAATTTAGACCTTGTTTGGAACACATTGACCTAGACCTTTGACATACCGATTTTTATTCAGATTCTTGAACTTTTTTGCATATGAAATTTGACATTAGACATTTGATGATTATATTACTTTATGCCAAGTCTTAGCAAAAATCATTTTGGAGATATAGCTCCACTTTCAGACCATATTAGAGATACAACTCCACTCCTTTTAACCAAGTTAGACCAAGTTTGAACCATTTTTCCTTTAGACATAGTTTTTTAGAGTTTATAGAACTCTAAGATTTTTTGTTTTAGAGCTTTCATCACTTATGTAGATATCTCTAGCTACACTTGTAGACACCTAAAATTGGTCATCGATAACCTTCAATCAAGCCTTTGGCCAATTTCCACCTAAAATGCACAATTTGGCCTAAAAACACTAAAACACACCAAAATATTTGAAACTAACATATTTAAGTGCCAGTTTTGGCCAGGGTATCCTTAAATAGGGTAATGCAATTTATGGTCTAGTTAACTTTGATCAGATCATTTGGAGTCAAAATGCCAAATTTGCACTTGGGTGCTCTGGATGGCTCTTTCCTATCAAATATTCTGCACAAGATGTGTATGCATTTGTTATTTGTTGTTGGTAACTTCATAAATGGGAATACAGTTCTAACGCATCTAATAATGCCTTCCAATCATAATCTAGTCAAATTTAGGACCAATAACAAGGCATTTGGATCAATTTGTGCACAAAGTGCTTAATCATGTTTAAGAGCTAATTAAACCAAATCAAGGCATAATTAATAATTCCATGGAAACTTATTGAATACTTGTTTTTAAAAATGACTATTGAATATTTACATCATCAAGTGACCTTATTTCTTGGGAAGACATCCCTAGGCCATAAATACCACAAATATCAAGATTTATACCCTCCATGCCTCATTAATGCCTTCCATGATGCCCTCCATGACTCTTAATTTCTCCTTCTTCCAATGTCATGATGAGGATAATTACAAACTTAATTCCAAAAATTGAATTAATCTTCAACTACACATCTCAATCTTGAGATGGACAGTTTAGGTTGATTCCAAACATTTGCAAAAATCTATAAATAGGAGGCCTCACAACATCATTTCTAAGCTATTTTGGTGAAAATTTATTATGCTCAAATATCTTCAAAGATTTGAATATGCAAAGTTATAATGCTAAATTGATTCCAAGCCAAGCCAAGCCACAAGCCAAAGGTGCCAAGAAGAGATGGAGGTAGCCAAGATTCCATTTCTAAGGACTTCATGAGCACAAGCCGAGCAAGCCACTACTACAAAGGCATTGAAGCATCCAAGGAAGGTGAAGGAATTCTTGTGTTTAATTTCTTGATTTTTAGTTGTGTTTGTCATTTTTTTTTTTTAACTAAGCACTCCCTAGTGTCTAAGCCTAGAGATTTTATGCTATTAGTGTGTTTATTTCATTTTGTTTTCATTTTGGAACTAACACCATACTAACCATCCTCTCTTGAGTCAAATTCTTATATCACCTAATGGCATGCTTGATGGGACTAGATGTACCTCACACCTGAAGGAGATCATTTTGTAACTCTAAGATATTTATTTGAGCCTCTAAAACTCTTGGAAATTGATTTTCTAACTTTATTTTTCCATTTTTATTTACCACAATTTTTACTTAGTAACCAATGTCGGTAAGAATACTGACATTGATGACTTGCTTAACCAATTTTGGTTAGTCAAACCGACATCAGTTAGATCTCAGTTAGCCAAAGGAACCATCATCAGTTGTAATAATTGACGTTGATCACTGTGTTTTTCTTAAAACATAGACCCAAGAGCTATTTTTCCAAAGTTCATTATTTCAAGCTAAAAAGAGCTTCAAAGCTAAAGGACATGCTAAAAATTTTGTTGCAAGACCAAGTTTTATATTTCTTCAAAACATGTTTAAATCACCTTTGCATGCTTAAAAATCAATTAGGAACCTTTTTTTGTGTTTTACAAAGAATTTATATGTTTTGGTGAATGTTTTCAAAGTTTGCAACTAAGACCAAGGGTTCAAATGAACACTACCAAACTTTTCATTTCGGTTTAAAATTGAACATACTTGTAAATTTTTCTTTTCAATAGTTGTTTAATCAAAATTTTGCTTGGTAAAAAGAGGAATGTTGCATGCATGCTCTTCCATTTGTCTCTTATAGAGGACCCTTGGAATCAAAAGTGCCATTCCTATTATAAATATCCTAGTCCAAGGCTTAGAAAGAAAGTCATTTAAAGCACTCCCCAAAATCTCATCAAAGTTTGGGTAAACTTGAAAATGACCCTAAAGTCTTTCTATTATCATGATTTTTTTGTTTTTATGCATCTTGGATTATGAGGGCGACTTTATCACCTCCCACTAGTTCTTTATGGAAGCTTTGACTTGAGGTTTCATCTTCCAGCATTGACTTTATTTGGCTCCTTTAGAGTTGTACACGGGATGTAGTGGTTCTTTGGACATCACACTACACTGAGCGAACAATTGGATGTAGTGGTTGTAAAAAGGACTAGACCTTTTTGCAATAAGCCAAGTGATACAGACCCAAAATCCATGCTTTTATTTTGCATTGTTTGGTGTGAAAGTCATTATGCGATTGATTCACCTAGATCATTCAAAAACTTGTTAGATGTTAGATAAATTCTCACTTACCATGGAAGTATTATTGGTGCAAGGTGTGCCTCAAGGTCCATGTCATAGTACTATCATTTGAGAGAAGGGGGGCATAAAAACCCTACTATATAATGCACATTTACTTTTAGATAAACACTTAAAATCTTCTCAAATGACATATATTGAGGGATTTTAACAATACCAAGCAACCTTGTCAGTTTAGGATCTAAGGGAACCTAATTAGTTGGTCTTGTCCTAGTTTAAAATCTTGTGTGGAGTCAAAAACTTGGTGTAAATAAACAATCTAAACCAAACACATAGTCCAAATTTTCTTTTGAACAAAGAGGCATTATGTTGTACACGTGAGATCATCAATTTGCCTTGTTCAAAAGTTCATCAAAAGCTTGAGAGTCATATCATCCACTTTGGCATAGTTATGCTACCCAATTGAGTCTAGACTTTTACCAAAGTTGTTCAATTACTTCACTTATAATCTAAATTCATAATTATACCTTTATAAGTTCATAGGGTTAATGTTTTAAGCGGGTTCACCATTTGCACTAAAGGTATAGGAACTTAGGTTTAATTTCTAATTTAGGTTGAAGTTCATTTAAAGACTTATAATCATTATCATCACTTAATAGACTTAATCCATTTTGTGTTAAACACGTGCACTTTGAGTCTATACACCACCACATTTTGAGTCAAGAAAGGTAGTTTTATGCTATCAAAATTGTAAGAAAATGTCTTTACGTTAGAGAGTTTTTGAAAAAAAAATTATCACACCTTTTAAGGTAATATAACATCGTTACGCTGCCCAAAACATTTTAAATATTTTTTCATAGACCTTCTTGCGTAGAGTTTTAAATTTGCTCCTACTTTTTCAGATCAATCCAAGTGTGCTTTTGTGATCTTTTGTCTAAAACTATTATACTGTTCACCTTTGTCTAGCTTGTTTGTTAAAAAAACCCAGTGTTATACCATTTTTTGAGAAAATAAACTATTACTAAAATATATTTTGTTTTATACCTTATACCTAGTTGATCAGGTTCATGTCCAAGAATCAAATGCCTAGTGTTTGTTAAAAGTGTTACAAATTTGTTAGATTAAAACCTTCATCTTTTTCAAAGTCTATATTTTGACGTCGTTTGGCCAAGATTCCTAACACATGCCTTGTTTGAGCTTAGCTTTTGACACCACATTTGGCCAAAAGACCTAGTAGCTTTTAAATTTATAGATTAGACTGATTTGAAACACTTTAACCTTAGAGTTTGACATTTTGATTTTTTAAGAACATTTACTTGCTTATCTTTGTGTGAACAGTGAAATGTTAGATACTTTATGCTAGCTTGTTTCTTCACAAGTATTTGCATAAACCTTTTGATCCTTTTGACAAATCTAGACCAAGTCGGGACATCATCAATTTTAGACATTATCATTTTTAGATTTTTTAGAACTCTTTCACCTTTTATCACAAAAAAATTGACTATGGATCCCAACATGTATTCTTACACTTGTAATGGACTCATGTACAATCTATGGATTAGCAATGAAGTTGCACAAGAAGAAATGGTGTAAGACCCCTATGTGGATAATATTGCTTATGAGATGGATTCTTATCCCTCATATAATACTCAATCAGGGGCACAAAGCCAAGATCCATTAGCTAACTATCTGGTTAACACACTGCCTTATTCAGAGCAAGACCAAGAGTAAACCACGTAGTACCTAGCTACAATATCTATAGTGGATAAGTCAGTACTTCAATAGTCATATTCTATTAATACAACTTCCACGTATGATCCATTTTTGTTTGAATGACATTTATTAGAGAATAAAGATGAGATTTTGGTTAGAACCATCAAGGTAGGGGACAAGTTTCTATAAGACTTCCCCCATTAAAATTTACCAAGTTTAGTAAGAGTGCCCCACAATATCATTTATGATCAACAAGCTTCTTTTAGTAATCCTATGGCTCTAGTCCAAATAATCTACCAAGATCCTAATATATCTGATCAAGGCAAAAACATCATTGAAGAGCACTTTAACCAAATGCAAATAGCATATCAAGCCTACCTAAATATAACATGTGATTTCAATCAGATGAACATGGTAAGTAAGCCTCTCATTGACCTAGTTCCTTCAACAAGAGTATTGATAGAGTTAACTAGACAAGAGAATCTAATTTTTGACCCATTTATACAAATTGATTCAATAGATAACTTGATGTATATGCCCATTATTGAAGAAGTGTCTTTGGCCTCTACACTAAATAGTGAGCCAAAATTAGTAGATAATGTCAAAACAACATCCAATCCTGATCAAAGTGGTACTAATGCATAAACAACTAGCCAACAATATGTGCTCATAGTATATCTTATGAATAAGTCATCATACCAGGGAGTGGGGTTTTCTACACCCCACCTCAACTGAATGCTTCCTCAAGTGTGCAACATATGAGATTAGGTGATCAAATAATGACCAATGTCACACCTCAATGAGAGAATGTGATGAACCCTACTCCTTCTCAGTAGGTAACAAGTGGTATTGCACAATAATAGAGACAATCTCATGTATCAATACAACAAAGGACAAATACATTGCCACCTTAATTAAGGGAAAAAAATGTTTTACCTCACTAGGTAATGACGAACACACCTCTTCAATCACATAATAACATGCTAATCCAAAATCAAGCAATGACTAGTCAATAATATGCAAATATTGGTCAACGACAGATACCAAATCTATAACCTACTTTCACTTCCTCACAAGGATTCATGAAATAAGGAGGTCCCTATGTTTCTTAGGTACCTACTAGACAACTATTGGTTCAAAATGTGCCAAAAATCTAGAGATAGGGTTTTGGTCCATAAGTTCCCACTCAACAATAAGGTTTGATTAGTCAACAACATGTCCCTTTTCAACCACAATAGGCACAATATATTTATATCCCTCCATCCCAACCACAAAATCCCCCAAGTCAAACCTTTATCACCAATCCAAACTAGAACATCCCATAACAAAAATGTGTAATTTAATATACATCTTAATCCACGTATGCATATTCTTAGTCCATTCCCCAACCCAGGCAATGTACCCCAATAGGTATCTCCATCATACCCTGGTCAAAGTGTTTCACTTGTGACCTCCTAACCATTTGTCCAAACTAAAAATTTCAAATTGGATGACATATGTTCCTATCCATTCAACATGGATTATTTGTAGATACCATTTCCTCCAGGATACTAACCACTAAAATTTGATAAATACAAAGGGAAATGTGACCCTAAAGCTCATTTAACCAATTTTTTCATCTTATGTCAACTAGTGGCATATAACAACATATACCTTTTTCTATTGTTTCCAAGGAGCTTAGTTGGATAAGCCTTAGAGTGGTTTTTGAAGTTACCCATAAATTTAGTAATAGATTTTGATGATATTTCTAATAAGTTTGTGCAGCACTTTTCCTATAATCTTGAGCATAAGATTTCATTGGTGGATTTAACACAAGCAAATCAAAAAGATGGTGAAAGTTTTGTAAGTTATTTAGAGTAATGGAGAGCCCTTGTAAGCCATTTCAACCATAGTTTACCAGATAAACAATTAGCCACTATGTTTACCAAAAATTTACATAGTGAAATACCTTATCACTTGGAACTACAATGTGCACATATGTTCAAGGAGATCATTGATAAAGGTTTGTTGATCGAGAGGGAACTTATCAATAAAATAGTCATCAATCTTAATTTAACTAATCAAAATCAAGGTACTAATTAGGGAAATGACCAACATCCCATTCAAGCACCAGCATCACAACTGGCACAATCCAATAACCATGAAAGACTGAAGTAATTCAACCACAATAGGAATGTTGTGGGAAATGGAGTAACTAAATCCTATCATGTGTAAATGGTTTAAATATCATTTGCACTACATTTTTAGCTTACTGCTACCTAGCAACCTCTCTAACCAATACCACAAGCACAATAATGAAAACCTACACAACAAATATAGTAGTTGTTACTATTGTAAACCCCTCCTCCTAGGAGATTCTTGCCTACACATCATGTCTTTAGTGATCTAGGAGAACTTATTGATTATGTATTTCACAAACTTGTTACTGCTAATATGATTAGTTGGCCCATACCAAAGCATTATCTGTAAGGCATTCTTTATCCTGATTAGTATTGTGAAAATGAATTCTGTGGCTATCATCAGGTTAATGGTCATAATCTATGAAGATGTGTCTGAATCAAGCATTTAATTGAAAATATGCTTGAGAATGGGGAGATAAAATTAGATAATGGTACTTCTACTTCTAATCAAAATCTTGGGATCTATCAAAACCCTTTCCCCAACATAACAATAAAACAATTAGCAGTAACAATACTGGCTAGTGCAACAATAATATCAATAGTATCAAAATCAAAGGCCAAACCAATAAAATCAATATCAAAACCCATAATTACATAATAATGGACAAAACCAAAGTCAAAATGGCAACAACCAACAAACCTACCATGCTGTTGCACATGACTACAATAGGGTTGTAGGTCATATTGTAGGGGGTAGCATTAATACCATCTCCATTAATCCTAGACCAAGTACTAATCAACCTAGACCATTTCTAAACAATAATAGTTAGCTAAATCACTTGGATAATCCTTCTTTGACCTAGGAGTGCATACAAGCCAACCAAAAAACTAGGACTTCCCCTTTTGGACCTTATATCGATAACTTATTCTTGCCATGTGACCACATGCAAGTGCATCAATAACCGAGACTTGTCCTATCTAGTCTCACACCATTTCCAACATTGGTTAGCAATAATGGTCTAGTATTTAATCCTAATTGTGCAATCATAAGTTAGAGGTCAAAGATTACTATCCCAAGCTCACAACCATCTGTCACTTTGCCTGTCATCCAACCAACTATTTAGCCTCAGAGTAAACCATTCACTACTGATGAAGATAAGAGATTTGATTTTGTGGAATGATTGTAGAAGACAATAACACAAATTTCTATCTTATATTTGTTGTGATTGTCAATAATACAAAAAACATCTTGAATGATTTTTTGACCCAATCCACTATTGCTAGTGACATGTCTCCTAATAAATTTCAAGCTTTGGTTGGATAGCTAGCTCTAGCCCAACAAGTCATAATCAACCAAAGTGATATGTCTTCCCTCGGCCCACTCCATAATAATTCATTATACATCAAGGTTTATATAAAGTGATATAAATTGAAACGTGTCCTTTTTGACAATGGATCAGGCCTCAACATAGTGTCTCTAAAGCTCATCAAGCTTTTTGGGTACACAATGTTAGAGCTCCAACCAAAAACAATAACCATCAAAGCTTATGATAATCAGGAAAGAGAATCACAAGGCACCATTAGTTTTCCAGTTATCATTAGGATTTTGACCTATGATACACTTTTTCATATGCTTGATCTTGAGTTATCATATAATATGCTTCTAGGTAGGCCTTGGTTACATGAGATTCATGTAATCCCATCAACATTGCACCAATGTATCAAGTTTTCCCACTTAGGGATGGAAGTGAATATTCCAAGATATTTACACCATATGAGCACTACAAGCATCTTGAGGCTGAGTTTCAAAGCTATAATTATCAATATGGTATGAATCAATGTTCCAAGCAGGATAGAGGAAAAGCTATACTTATTGACCCTTCATCAGATAATTACATAGATTCTAATAACTTAGATTCCCTTTCCCATATACCACCTCCTAAAGATTCTAATCATTTCACCATTTTAGATAATGGACCAAGAAAATATGTGACCCATGATACATTTCATATTGCCAATCTTCTTTAGAATCCAAAAACCTTTGGGTGCCCTAAAGTCATACCATATATGTATTGGCAACAAAAGAACAAAGATAAGGGACCTGTCACATTTGTACTAACATCTAGGCTAAGACCTAACCCTCTTGAAGGGGATGAATCATGGTTATATAATGATGACCAAGCTGATTGTTATAAAATGTAAAGTATCATATTCCCAATAAGATCATGGAGTGCCATAATTATGAAGTAAGAGGCCTCAAATCGAATCAAGAAGGAAACATCAAGCCAGTTTCTATGACTAAATATGAAATACCTTATGGACTTGGATTTAAAATTCTTGAGGGTGACCCCACATATCTTATTCAAAATCTATCACCAAAGACTAGTGATGATGATGCCAACAGTGAAGTAGAGTCTGATCATAGCCTCACCTTTGATGACCTAGCTAAAACCAACCTATTTGATAACAATGTCATTTGTAACCTTACCTTGGCCATTCATCATAACCATTTGCCATTATATTATCCCAAAATGATAGATTGGGACCAATAAGAATCTAGTTTTTCAATTGATGAGTTCTAGAATGATGAGGCATTCTGTGATTTCTTAGTCCTTAGAGACAATGTTTCATTGGGAGATCATAAATCAAGATTCTCAATCATATTGGATCCTGTAGCCTATTTTGGAGAGCAAGTGAACACCCTTAGCCAAAAATAAATAAGTAAAACATGGAGGTCCCAAAGTGAAAACCTCTTTGAGGTGCTTTTTGACTAGGGAAAAAGTAAAGATAAAGGTCAGTCTAGTGGTGAAAACTTGTTTCAGGTGCCATTAGACAGGGTTGTTCATTCTTCTTCAAATTTAGACCAGAAGACCACCAATGATGAAATTGCCTATAGATCTGAGTTCAGTTTTGAGAAAAAATAAGTATTTGATCAAATTCTTAAAAAAATTTGACTATTTTTGTCACATGGTCAGATCGCCCACTAGGGGACTCAAATTCATCATGTGTAGGAGAAGTTGAAGAGCAAGTCCTAATAGAGGACCCTGACATAATTCAATAGTTCAAATCCTTTCCTACTATCCTAGAAGATGGTTTGTCCCTTCTAGTTGAAGCCACAATAGAGATAAACATTGGGACTCCATTAGATCTAAAATAGATAAAATCAGGAGCGTCCCTCATTGAGGAAGAATGTGATGTCTTTGTAACTTTATTGAGAGAGTTTATGGATATTTTTACATGGGCCTATTCTAACATGCTAGGATTAGATCCTACCTTGGTTTTGCCCCACCTTATGGTTAATCCTGATTCCAGATCGATAAAACAAAAGCTACATAAGATGTATCCTCACATTTCTATATTGGTAAAGAAAGAGTTGGAGAAACTCTTAGAAGTAGGATGTATTCGATCCATTGACTACTTTGAATGGATCTCTAATGTTGTTCTTATTAGTAAAAATCTTGAAGGGATTAGAATTTGTACTTATTTTTGAGAAATCAACAAATCTTGTCCTAAAGATGATTTTCCTTTGCCTAATATCAACATGATCATTGATTCCATAGCAGATTATGAAATGCTTTCACTCATGGATGGCTTTTTAGGATACAATTAGATCAGAATAATACCAAAAGATCAACATAAAACAACATTCACCACTCCATGGGGAACATTTTGTTATAAAGTGATGTTATTTGGCCTTAAAAATGTTGGAGCTACATATCAAGGGCCATGCCTATCATATTTCATGATATGATGCATGATATTGTTAAAGACTATATCGATGACATATTAGGAAAATCCAAGACCAAGACCGACTATCCAGTAGTGTTGCATAAGATATTTAAAAGACTACGAGAGTACAAAGTTAGACTAAATATAAATAAATGTGTGTTTGGTTTAACTTTAGGTAAACTACTTGGCTTCATTATGTCTCGTAGAGGTATTGAATTTGATCCGATTAAAGTCCATGCTATAACCAAGATGTCACCACCAACTAATTTGATGTAAATCTATAGTTTGTATGGAAAGATCCAGTCAATCTGACACTTTATCCCTTAGTTAGTAGACAAGTGCCATCCATTTATACACCTTTTGAAGAAAGGAGTTGAATTTCACTAAGACAGTCACTACGAAGCAGCTTTTCAACAGCTCAAAGACTATCTTATTAATCCATCTATTTTAGTACCTCCTATGCCAAGAAAGCCATTTTTGTTATACCTATCAGCTACTGATCATGCTCTGGGGGCACTCTTGTCTCAACATGATGACAATAGAAAGGAGCATGATGTGTACTACTTAAGTTGTACCTTGGTTACATATGAACATAGCTATGCACCTATTGAAAAGGCTTGTCTGGGCATGGTTTTCATAGCTCAGAAACTATGCCATTACATGTTGAATAATAATATCATGGTCATTTCAAAAGTATATCCACTCAAGTATCTACTATCTAAAACAACTTTGTAAGGAATAATGGCTAAATGGATCATGCTTCTCAGCGAGTTTGACATAGATTATGTCAATCAGAAGGCAATCAAAAGATAAGTTCTTGCAGATCAACTTGCTAAAGCACCTCTCATAGACACCTATCCACTCACATTTCAATTTTTTGATGAATCTATCATGACCATCATTGACACACTCCTTGAGGAGTAGCCTTGAAAACTATATTTTTATGGTTCATTCACTACACATAGATCAGGGATGGGCCTATTGTTTATTACATGATAAGGGGATCTAATCCCTAAATCATTCAGAATCAACTTTACTTGTACAAACAACATGGATGAGTATGAAGCGCTTGTTGTAGGTCTTTAACAGGTAGTGTAATTGAATATATCTCATCTTCAAGTTTACGATGATTCTCAATTAATCATTAATCAAGTCACAAATCATTTTCAAACCAAAGATGACAAGCTGGTTCTATATAAAGCCATGGTCAACACTCTTAAACAAAAAATTTCTAATATTGGTTTGAGCACATACCAAGGGCTAGTAACAAAACTATAGATGCCATGGCTACTATTAGCTCTCTAATTTGACAAACAAATAAATCTAGAGAGTATCAATTCCTCATCGAGAATTTGTTAGCACCAGCTCATTAACCTTGAACCATTGCCATGATTTGTGATATTATTGGTCCTAATTCTATCTAGTACTCAGACCTTTACAACTACCTTTATAACCAAATTTTGCCATCTAACCTATCTCAAAAATAAACCAAAGCCTTCATTCATCATTCTACTTGTTATACTCTACTTGGCTCCACCCTTTACCATCACAGTTTTGATGGAACTCTTCTTTATTGTTTAACTTTGGTATAATCTACACTAGCATTAAGAGAAGTTCATGAAGGAGTATGTGGATCTCATTCTAGCAGGGTGGTCCTATCCAAAAATCTTTTACGTATTGGTTATTATTGGCCCATAATGGACGTAGATACCATTACCTATGTACAAAAGTGTGACAAATGTCAGTGACATGCTAATCTAATTCATACCCAGCTAAAAATCTAAAACTAATGTTGATACCATGGCCATTTTACACATGGGGACTTGACCTCATTAGGAAAATCAACCCCACTTCATCTGATGGCCATAAACATATCCTAACCACCACTGAGTATTTCACTAAGTGGGTTGAAGCTATACCCCTCACTTATGTGACTGGAAAGCAAATTTCTAAATTCATCTTCAACCATTGCATCTGCTACTATGGTATCCTCTCTAACATTATATCTGATAATGGAGGATCATTCAAGAATAAATATGTAGACCAGTTATGTACTAAATATCACATCACATCACACTACATTTTTCTACAATATATTGCCCTCAAGGTAATGTCCAAGCTAAGGAATCCAATAAAACCATTGTCAACATTCTCAATGATGCCAGTCATGATTAGCACCTCCAGATATTCCCTCCCCTTTAGGCATATCACACCAATCATCATACCCCCAAAGGTGCCAATCTATACTCACTTGTTTATGGTACTAAATCCATTCTTCCCATTGAGGTCAAATTGCCTTTACTATGCATCTCTTTCAAGCATGTCTTGGATGATCATGACTATTGAGTATCTCACCTATAAGAGCTAGACTTAATTGATGAGAAACGTATGGTTGCACTCAATAATCTTTAAGCATATCAGAACTGACTCAAAGGCCACTATAATTAGCATGTTAAGTATAGAACATTTGGACTTGGTGATCTTGTTATTAAAGAAATCCAAAAGCATACCATGACTGAGAAGAAGCATAAATGGAAATTCAAACCAAAATAGATAGGGCCTTTCATCATTACCATATATTATGGATCAGGAGCATACAGGCTTGTCACACCAGATAGAGACAAACTTCTAGAGCAAATGAATATTATTCATCTCAAGCAGTATGATGCTTGAATGATATGGTGTATTATTTGTAAGGACTATTTTACTTAGGCTATTTTGTCACTATTCTTATTTATACAAATACCATCATTATCTATCTCTTCACTGTATCCACTTTTCACTTCCATTTTATCAACCTAGTGTGTTCTAAAGACTAGCCTATTTGACCTTGGTTTTTACCATTTGTTATGTAGTTTCAACATTGAGGTATCTGATCAGTTCATCAATTAGTTTAAGTACTTTAGATATAGATCATATTTTGGGATAGTGTGATAGAAGTTTTGGTAGGTGCATCCTTTGTCTGTTATTCTTTTCTTACCACCAATATTGCTACTAATTATAACCACCTTTAGGCAAATTAGTACCACTGATCTATGCTATTGTGTCTTAGTTATAACTACCTATGGGAAAACTAGGGGAAACATTAAGCCTTGACGTACCAACTTGACACTTCCTATACCATGATATGCCTTTTTACCAACTATGCCTATTTTGTTTGAATTGACTACTACACTAGTTATTTTCTTCCATTGTAAGAGCAAAACTATAGTGACTTGAGGTCCTACTCTACAAATATATAGGAAACACTCAATACTTTTTGAGGTTAGCTCAATCACCCTTCTCTACCACACTCTTGCCATTTTGTGAGTAACCTAAGCCACACTCTCACCATTTTGCGAGCAACTTCAGTTTGAATGCTCTCACCATTTTGTGAGCTTAATCCATTTAGTGTCTCATCATTCTTGATTGAGTTGAGATACTTCAAACAATTTCAAAATCATTTGAAAAATCGTTAGATAAGAATAAAAACATTGACCACTTTTTTGCCTTTAGGATTCTAGGAAACCTTATAAAGTTACAAGTAAATCATTTGTCATTTAGTTTCCCCGTCTTTTTTAGCCTTTTTCTCTCACACACTTTCTATTTTTTAAGACCATTCCTATTCTTCTATCACATCCATTATGTTTGTTTTTATCAGTTATCACATTCTTCCCATTCCCTAAGAGAATTACATTTAGCTAAAAAAAATTTATTGGATATTACATCCATAGAACTATGTAGGTAGCATCCACTTGTTTAGTGCATATGGATACATCTCAGCCACCCCTTCCCTTTCTTCTATTCCCTCATTTTGTTCATTTATTAATTTGTCTCCTATTTTTTAGGGGAAATGTTCATAGGGTTTTTATTTTGTTGTTTTTTGTCTATTTCTACTTATTTTGTTTGTTTGTTTACTTTCAACAGCATTGCCTTGATTGAGTTTATGTGTGTTCATTAGGTGATTCCTTGCCCACACTTACACTTGAATCCATCCATATTCATATGTTTACATTGTCATCATGGTTTCTATAATTAGTGCATTGTGTTTTATTAAGTATTAGATTATAGGAGTCAGTCCTCATGCATATTGTGGCCAAGTCCTCATGATGTTATACCATGATTCCTATCAATACATGCTACAACAAACCTCAATTTCAAGAAGTCTATTCAATAATGATGACATTTAGTCAACATCAACATCTTGATCTCATCCTAATCATATCCCAAATAGAGTAATTAACCATGAAAGAATTTCAAACTTTATTAGTTTAGACGAGCATCTCCTTACTAGTAAGTTGTTCCAATTCATCATTACCCTTTGTGTTAAGTTAGTATCATCCTCGATTGAGTTTATCATGTTTTCCATAATCAAGGTCCAATGATTATAACCACTTATGAGAAAATCATTACACACTGTCCCACCTACATTTCTCAATGATTATAACCACCTCTGGACAAATCATTGTATTATCATCACTTTACTTTTTTTGCCTATATAGGGGCATGTTATCTTGTTTATCTATCCTAACTGGGGCAACTCCATTTTCTCAATGATTATAACCACCTTTGAGAAAATCATTATGTTGTCACCACTTTACTTTTTTTACCTATACAGGGACATTTTATCTTTTTTATCTATCATAACTAGGGCAGCTCTATCTTCTTAATGATTATAGCCACCTTTGGGTAAATCATTATGTTATCATACCACATTACCACTATCGAGGTACAATGTTTATAACCAACTTTGGGAAATCCATTATGCACCATCCCATATGCATTCTCAATGATTTTGACTACTTTTTCAATATCATTATGTTTTCACCCCATCATCTTTCCTTTCTTTGGCCCCCTTATTTCACTTCTTTCTTTTCAAGGGATTGTTTGCTAACCTGCTTGTGCCAATCATTCCTTCAAGGGAGAATCATACAGTTATTTTATCATCATTATATTTTTAGGCATACATGACCTTTTCATTCTTTGAGAAGATGTTGCTATGCTTATAACTTATAATGCCTTCCTAAATAGAGGTAAACTGTAGACACTTAAATTTGGCCATCGATAACCTCTAATCAAGATTTTGACCATTTTCCATCTAAAATGTACAATTTGGCCTAAAAACACTAAAACACACTAAATAATGTGAAAATAACATATTCAAGTGCCAATTTTGGTTAAGGTATCCCTAAATAGGGCAATGCAATTTATGGGCTAGCTAACTTTGATTAGATCATTTCGAGTCAAAATGCCAAAATTACACTTGGGTGCTCTGGATTGTTCCTTCCTATCAAATCTCTTACATAAGATGCATGCCTTGGTTATTTTTTATTGATAACATCCTAAATGGGAATATGGATCCAATGCATTTGACGTGGACTTCTAATTCTAATATAGTCAAATTTAGGACCAATAACAAGGCATTTTGATCAATTTGGGTAATTTGTGCACAAAATGCTTAATCATGTTTAAGAGCTAATTAACCTAAATTAGAGACTAATTAAGAATTACATACAAACTTATTGAATACTTGTTTCTAAAAATGAATATTGAATATATGCATCATCAAATGACTTAATTTCTTGGGAAGACATCCCTAGGCCATAAATGCCACAAATATCAAGATTCATGCATCTCATGGCTCATGAATGCCTTCTATGATGCCCTCCATGCCTATTAATTTCGCCTTCTTCTAATTTCATGATGAGGATAATTACAAACTTAATTCTAAAAATTGAATTAATTCTCAACCACACATCTCAATCTTGAGATGGATGGTTGAGGTTGATTCTAATTAAATCTAAAAACCTATAAATAGGAGGCCTCACAACATTAATTCTAAGCTATTTTAGTGCAAAGTTATTATGCTCAAATATCTTCAATGATTTGATTATGCAAAGTTATAATGATAAATTGATTCCAAGTCAAGCCAAGCCACAAGCCAAAGGTGTCAAGGAGAGATGGAGGTAGCCAAGCTTCCAT
Organism: Torreya grandis; assembly: GCA_037957365.1. Classification (NCBI taxonomy): domain Eukaryota; kingdom Viridiplantae; phylum Streptophyta; class Pinopsida; order Cupressales; family Taxaceae; genus Torreya; species Torreya grandis. The sequence continues at coordinate 2,373,060 of JARHVA010000094.1, read as the reverse complement.
TGCTAAGGACTTCATAAGCACAAGTTGAGAAAGCCACTCCTACAAAGGCATTGGAGCATCCAAAGAAGGTGAAGGAATTCTTGTGTTTGATTCCTTGATTTTTATTGTGTTTATTATTTATTTTTGTTAACTAAGCTCTCCTTAGTGTCTAGGCCTAGAGATGTCATGCTATTAGTGTGTTTATTTTGTTTTGTTTTCATTTTAGAATTAACACCATATTAACCATCATCTATTGATTCAAATTCTTAGACCAAAACACTTGTGGTAGAGTCACGTAAAATCCAACTTATGATAGAATGGTCACAAAAAATCCCACTAGGAACCCTTATAGAGAAAGATTTTCTAAGGAGTTTTATTATTTTTCTTACAATACTCCATATGGGAAACATAGTCAAAGTCCACAAAATCCAAATCAAGACCTTAATTGGCATGAAGAGGCTTGTGAAGAGGACTTTGAAGACCCAACTATATATAATATTATTTGGGATACGTATCCATACCTTCTTTGCAGTAATTAGTACATGGAACATAGTCAATAACCTACTTATGAGCCAACTCATGATTGGGATTATATGATTTATGAGGAAGACTTGGATGCTTTAGCTTATGTGAGTAATTAGGCTCCACCACATCATACCATTTATATTCAAGGACCACAATGTTTCACTATTCCCATATCGAGACCTCATCTTTTGGTTTGTGTGAGCAATCAAGCTCCACAATGCCAAACCATTTCTATACCAAGACCTTATCCTTTGGCTTGTGCAAGCAATCAATCTCCACAATACCCCTTCATCATTATAGGACCTATTCCTTTGGTTATGTGAGCAATCAATCCCATAATGCCTTATCATTACCATTTTAGGGCTTCATCCTTTGGCTCATCCAAGCAATCATGCTCCTCAATTCCCTACTATTATTCAACCACAAGCCATTCCTCATCCAAAACCAATCCCATCTAAACCTCAGCCTATCCAATCCTTCAAAGACCAAGTTGTGTTCAAAATTGGTATTTTCTAACTCATTGGAAACCAAGGCCAAGAAAACCAACCAATCTAAGATGTTTATGTTGAATCAACCATTTGTGATAAGTCAACATGTGATGAATCATCTATTGATCCTATACTAGTTATCAAGAAGTCTCACACTGATGACTAGTCTTTGTCAAGTCATTTCTTGATGATTATAAACACCTTTGGGAAAATCATTACCTCAACCATGTGCCTATTTTTTGAGAGCCTCCTATTGACAAGCTAGTCTTTGAGGAGTTGTCTCTTAATCTTTTTCTCATCCTAGAGGATTCCCACTCTGACAAACTAATTTTTGTGGAGCCTATTACGCCATCATAGGCCATTACTTGTCCAAAAATAAATATTCAACAAGACATCATTATAACATAGCACCCATTAGATGAAGAATCAGAGTTAGAGTCAGGTTTTATTCTTTAACCAACATTGGATTTACCATTAGAATCTGAATTAACATGAGTCTCAACATCATATTCAAAGTCCCTTGAGTTAGAATTAGATTCAAAAGAAGAAAATGTTCATGGTTATTACAATATTGGTTATGCATGCTTTATAGATCAATTTGAATACATTTTTGATCCTTCTATAGTTTTTTAGGATGAGTACTTTAGCTTTGACACAAGTTATCCTAGTATCTTTTATGAGGACTATGTAGCCTCTCTCCATTCTATTACCATTTCACATGCCATTACCATCAACAAAAATAGCCATATCATTGACATTTCACCTCTCATAAGTGTCGATTTGGATCGATAGAATCACACTTTATTGAACTACATCCATGGTGACATAGCAATTAAAGAAGAGCAAAGAGGCCAAGACCACATTCAGGTAGAAGAAGAACATTCTCCTAGTGAAACCTTTTCAAAGGATCTAAGGGACAATCAAAGTTAGAACTTAGCATCTTTTAGTGAAAGATTTTTTAAAATGCTAGAAGAAAATTAATGTCAAGAGACAATGTTCCTTAGTGAAACCTTCTCAAAGGTGCTATGGGACAATCAAGACAACTTCATTAGTGGAAACCTTTTTGAGGCACTAATAGCTAAGCACAAAATTTATTCACTTCTTGATGAAGATAAAATCAAAGGTAAAATCAAAATGGCCTCCTATCTACAACCTAATCAGATGGTAACTACTCTCAAGATCAAACAACAAAAAAATCTAGTGGTCCTATTGAGAGAATAAGTCTTTGGCCCCACCAAAACCAAATTATGTTGAATCTAAAATTAGCAACATTACACATGACTAAACATCTTTATCTTCATTTGTTTCCCCACCATTATACATTCCATTATCATCTACCATTCAATTTCACAAAAAAACCTATCTTCCATTATTTGTCCCTATTTACCATCCATAGTCATACTTTCTTTTACAAAGGTTACAAAGATACCTTGTCTCGACATTTGAAGGAATCAAAATGAATGACCAATGAAGATCACAACAAAATTCTCACAACCAAATCTACATCAATTTCTTAACAAAACAACTATTTAGATAAGGTGTGGGATAATAATTAACATGATCAAGTATTCTATTTATATCATTTGTTCATTAGGATGTGCATCTCCCCATTAGCAATAACAATAGAATCAAAAACCACACCCAAGGCAAAGAAATGTATCATATCATTTCACATTGTCATGCAATTACCATTGTTACATATCCATTTGCCATTGTTGCATATTCCTGTTATTCACCCTATCACCTAGGGGAAAACCCTCTTACCATTTTATACATCCTATCATTCCATTCTTATCTAGACCAATGCCTATTTTTAGTCATCCTACCCAATCCTTTTTTGATCTTGGTTCATTTGGTTCTTTCACACTTTTTGTGAAAGGATTTTAATCAAGTTTCAATAATCAATCCAATCTATGTTTACAATGACAGTCTATAAAAGTAGTGTGATAGTTGATCTGGCAAGATATCTTTCATTTTTCATCTTATATCAAGCTTGTTTATGTGAGCCTGATTATAACCGCCTATAGGCAAATTAGTGTTTCACCAGTCTTGCTACTAATTATAACCACCAATAGAAAAATTAGTATCATTGACCTATGCCATTGTATCCTAGTTATAACCACCTATGGAAAAACTAGGGGCAACACTTGTTTATCATGCATTGCTACATCACCTTGCCATTGTTGTTTTCATTTGACTAGCCATTTGCTAAATTTAAGAACTTGTTGGGACCTAGTTGGTTTTTCCCTACCTTGTGTGTGGATGGAATTACTGTGACTTGAGGTCCTTTTGGGACTAAGTAGGTCATGTTAAACTTATGTTGAGGTCATCTCAATTCCCCTTTCTATATGCTCTCACCATTTTTTGAGAAACCTAAGCCAAACACTCTCGTCATTTTGTGAGCAGGTATCTTCTCATTATCTAACAAGTTAAGATACCTCAAAATGCCAAAAACATTCATAAAATTTCAAAAAATCTAAAAATATTTATCCTATCTAAGCTTAGTCAGTTATCCTCGATCCACCTTACTGGGGCATTGTCATTGTTAGGATGCTTTCTTTTGCTTTTATTTGCAAGATTTATATTTGTTTGTTTATTTTAGGTTGTTTGTTTATTTTTGTATTTATTTGTTTATTTATTTGCTTTCTTGTTTGTTTGCTTTTAGCATTATTGCCTTGACTCAGTATATATACATTCATAGGTGATTCCTTGAGCACATTATTATTGAGTCTATTTATATTCATACATCAACATTATCATCATGGTTTTTATCATTGGTGCATTATTTTCAATTATTTATTAGATCAGGAGTCAGTCTTTATGCATATTTTAGCCAAGTATTCATGGTGTTCTAACATGATGCTTACCATCACATGCTTCAACAAAAATTATCTTCAATAAGGTCTAAAATCAATGGAGCCATAAGTTTCTCCTTAGCACCATGGAAAATCATTCAATCCCACCCTTGATCAAATCAACCCACTAACCATTCTAGTTGTATAATTGCTAATCAGGATGAGGATCTCCTCATTGGTAGGTACAGCTAAATCATTTCTAATGATCAATATTATTCCTCTATCCACCTCTTTCACTTTACACCTATTCATCTTTAATCTGTATTCTAGGTTATATCCTCGAGTTATGCTTGCTAATCATTCATAACTGGGGAACCATCAGTTTTAGTCAATCTAGGTCCACTTAATGATTATAACCACCTATAGGCAAATTATTATTTTGACTTTTATCCCTGATTATAACCACCTTTAGACAAATTAGTAATCTTTTTAAATTAATACATGCAAGCATTTTCTCATTTGGATTAATCTCAACCATGGGTTAATTCCACCTTTCTTCTTACTTATTTTCGAGGGACCATCCATCAATAAATGTGATGGCCACTCCCTCAAGGGGGCATCATCTTAGGCTTCCAAAATACCATTTATAGCTTTGTTCTTCAACCATTATCTTATTTTTGGCATACATGCCTTTTCTCATTATTTGAGAAGATATTACTTTGCCTATGATTTGCAACATCTTCCCAAACAAGGGCAAATTGTAGACATCTAAAACTAGCCACCGATGACCTCCAACCAGGCTTTTGACCAATTTCTACTTAAGGTGCATAATTTGGCTTAAAAACACCAAAATTTATTAAAATCTTTGAACCTAACATATTCAAGTGCTAATTTTGGCTAGAGTATCATTAAATGGGGCAATATAATTTATGGGCCAAATAAATTTGATCAGATCATTCTGCATCAAAATGCCAATTTTGCACTTGGGTGCTTTGGATTGCTATTTCATATCAAAACTCTTGCATAAGACATGTGACTTTTTTATTTGCTATTGGTAACATCTTAAATGGAATAATAGATACAACACATCTGACATTGACTTCCAATTTGAATCTAGTTAAATTTTAGACCAATAACAAGGCATTCTGATCAATTTGAGTAATTTGTGCACAAAGTGCTTAATCATGTTTAATAGATAATTAAAAAAAATTAGATCCTAATTAAAAATTCCATATAAGCTTGTTGAATACTTATTTTTGAAAATAAAAATTGAATATTTACATCATCAGGTGACCTCATTTCTTGGGAAGACATCATAGGCCATAAATGCCACACATATCAGGATTCATGCCTCCCATGCCTCATCATTGCCCTCCATACCTCTTAATTGTTCTTTATCCCAAATATTAATGAGCCTATTTATCAATTTTAATTGCATAATTAGATTAATCTTGAGCCACACATCTCAATCTTGAGATAGATGGTTCAAGTTGATTCTAGCTATTTTTCAAAATTTATAAATAGAGAGGCATGAACATCATTTCTAAGTTATTTTGGTGTAAACTTATAATGCACAAATGATTCCAAAATCCATTGAAATTAGTGTTATTATGCCAAAATATTGATTTCAAACAAAGCCAAAGCCACAAGGTGCCAAGGAGAAGAGGAGATAACCAAGCCTCCTTTGATGAAGACTTCATGAGCACAAACTGAGTAAGCCACTACAACAAACATTTTGGAGCATCCAAGGAAGGTAAAAAAAGGTTTATTTTAAATTTTAGTTTTATGTTTTATTTAGATTGTTAACTAAGCTCTCCCTAGTGTCTAGGCCTAGAGAAGTTATGCTAGTTAGTGTGTTTCTTTCATTTTATTTTTATTTTGAAATTAACACGATACTAACCATCCTGTCTTGAGTCAAATTCCTAGCTCACATAATGGCATTCCCGGTGGGACCCAATGCATCCCACGTATGAAGGAAATCATGAGGCAAATTTAAAATTTTAATTTGGATGCTTAGAACTCTTTTTAAGTTATTTTTTAACTTCATTTGACATTTTTTTCTTTGTCATGGATTTACATAGTAACCATCATTGATTGAGTAAACCGTCGATGGTTATTTTCAACCATCATTAGTTAGTATTAGTAAAATTGACATCAATATACATAACCATCAACAATTAGTAAAACCATCATTAGTTTGCATAAACATCACCGTCATCGATTAGTATAGCCATCAATGGTCACTATGTGTTTTTTTACACAAACCTTAGAGCTCATTTTTCTAAGTTGGTTGTTTCATATTCAAAAGTGATTCTAAGCTAAACATCTTGCTAACATTCTTTTTGTGGGGTTCACTTGAAAAATCATCAAAGCATTCTTAAATAGATCCTTTTAAACTTATTTTGGGGTGTTTTAAAATGAATCAAACTTTTCATTTTGGTGCTTAAAGGAAAATCATTTAGGGTGTTATTGCTTAATTCTTGTAGTTAGCTTTCAAAGTTATAAATTAAGACCAATGGGTCAAATGAACACCACCAAATCTTTCATTTGGGATTAAAATTGAACACACTTGTAAATTTTATTTTCACTTGTTTCAATTAACACTTTATTTTCATAAAATACAAGGATGTTGTGTATATGCTCTTCCATTTGTCCCTTTTAGGGAACCCTTGGAATCAAAAGCACTTTCCTTATTTACAAATTGCCTAGTCCAAGGCTTAGAAATAATGTCATCTAAAGCACTCCCTAGAAACTCGTCAAAGTTTGGGTGACTTTGAAAATGACCCTAAAGTCTTTCTATTAGTCTTTTATTTCATACAAACTTGGCTTGTGAGGGGGACGCCATTACCTCCTATGAATTCTTTATGGAAGCTTTGACCCAAGGTTTCACCTCCTGGCATTGATTTCACTTACTCCTTTTGAGTTGCACATGGGATGTATCTACATTTGGATATCACACTACAATGAGCAAATAATAGGATGGAGTGGTTGTAAAAAAGACTAGACCTTTTTATAGCTAGCCAATGCTACAATCGCCCAATTTTCATGTTTGTCTTTTGCATCATTTGATGTGAAATTAATTGTGTAATTGATTCCCATAGTAATGTTTGAAAGCTTGATAGTTTATTCAACTCCACATTATCATACCCTTGCTAGGATTTGGACATTTAGACTTAGTGTATTTTGATCATTTTTGATGTTGGAAATATTGTCATTGATGTCAAAGGTCTAATATTATTGATGATAAAGGCCCCATTATATTTAATGGTATTTTTAATATTCATATCTTGGATAATGTGTGTTAATATTTATTTAATATTAATGAATATATTTTTAGTTGCATATAAGTCAAAAGAGGGCCCATGAAGAAGTCAAAGAGTCATAGGGTAAAGATAAAAGAGGAATGGGACACATTTTCTCATGAAAAGTCATCTTGAGGAATTCCAAGAGTCATTATGTGAAGACAAAAGAGGGTATGGCATATTTTTCCCTAAAGGGACACTTTGAGGAATATGAAAAGTCACCATGATAAAAGCAAAAGAGGCAAGGATGCTTTTGCTTATGAAGGGTTACCATATGAATTTTCAAATGTAAGGATACAAAGGGTCATACAAGTTTGGTGTCATTTTCTATGAGGATTGAAGGGCCATAAAGGGTGAATGCCAAAGGTCATTTGGAAAAATATAAATAAAGGCTTGAGAATCCATTTATAATATGCAAGAGAGTGCATGGTTTGTATTTGTTTTTTAAGAGAAAAATAAGAGATATTGTAGAGTTGTATCATTTGTTGAGTAAGCAACATTGAGAGATATTTGTGTTTTATACATAAGAGAGGTTGATGCTCCTGTGGGTTGGTGCTCACAAATCTTTGCTAGGGGTTGGTACTCATAAATAGTTGTTGTATTGGTGCTTGGCAAAGAGGTTGGTGCTCCTACAAGTTGGTGCTTGTAAACTTTGTATTTTGAGTTGGTGCTCATTCATATACTTGAGATCGTTCTTCATGGTTTTTTCCACTTTGAATTTCTAAGTAAAAATATGGTCTCTCTCTCTCTCTCTCTCTCTCTTGTGTGGATCATATTATTATTTCAATTTTATTTCATATATTTAATGTGTGATTAAGTGGTTAAAGAAAAGAAATCAGATTAAGTAAAAGATATGTAATATACTAAATCACCCCCCTCTTAGTATATTTTGTGCTTAACAATTGGTATCAGAGTAGGTTCCTTTTGAAAAACTTTTATAGCTTAAAGGCAGATTGGGAAAGCATGATGGTTGGATCACATGAAGGTTTTTATATAAATAAGGTACCTTTGATGGGACAAATTATATTTTTTGGAGCATAAGGATGAAGACTTATTTGATAGCCCTTGGATTCAATATTTTTCAAGCAGTGGTGGAGGAATATGAAGAGCCACAGACACCTGTTGTCAGGAATCAAGAACAACAAACATGCTCTGATGCCACTAGTTGGGATCTTGCTCCTCAGAAAAAGCATAGTATGATTACCAAATATAAGCAATTGAATATGCGGAAATAACCAGAAACACAAGTAACTAGAATTCACCAATAGCACAGAATATGAGAGACAATACACTATCTTGTATTAACACTAACAGAAAAGAATACAACAAAGAGCCGCCACACTCTTTCACCTTACAGAGATTCGCCACACCTCAAGTGTTCAATAATTCTTCTCACACACACTCTCCTACACAAAAACGGTCCCAACAACCAACTCACACACAGAATTGGTGTTCACCTCACCAACCAGTCAGTAATAACCCTGCCGGTACATCAAGCACTCTATGGCACTTCAAGCTGATCTCTCATGAACCTGCAACCTGCAATTCAAAGACCAAACTTACATGTAGATCCCCAATGAGCTTGCAACAACCTGCAACTCACAGATCTTACAACTAGAAGGAACTCTTCCTTTCTATCTCATGCCTTATACAATACATGTCAATGGGTCTATAAATAGATCCCTAACTCAAACAATAACTTAGACTCTTAATTTAGACAATTGTCCTCGTAGCCCAAGACTCTAACTGGTCTCAACATGCAAACTCTTCGTTCACTTAACTAACTGTCTGTGAAACGAGCAGTTCTGGAACACACAGGCGACCGACGTCGGTCCCTGCTTGTCTGGTTCTGCCGACGTCGGCCGACTTACTGCTGTCGCCGGTGGTCTTCTGCACTGGTATCTGCCGACGTCGGTCCTTCTGTCGACGCCGGTTCCTGTAGAACTCAGCAACCATCTGTTCCTCAATTTGCAAAGGTTGAAGCTTTTAGCTCCACAACCTAACAATCTCCCACTTGGAGATAAACAGCTGCAACCTGTACATGTACCTGTACACCATCTAGTTTGTTACCTTGGCTATGTATCCATCTTCAAAATCATCCTTGAAGACCAACCACCACAAAATCCGTGGTGTAAAACCTGTTATCCAAATTACCTACCACATCCACATCTACAACCATGTAGAAATAAGCCTGAACTTGCATAGCATGTGCACCTGCTACTATTCCCTGTAAGAATCCACTGAACTAACCTCCAATGGTTCTCTCCCGGATTGGCTCCTAACTTGTGACAACTCCCACTGTTTGGGAAAACTCAGGTTTAGTACATACCATGCACTCAACCTCATTATGTGAATCAAGACCCCTGTTCATAGAACTGTCTAACCATCGGTGTGCTAACCGGTTTCACACAATCATCCTGAAACAAAGTCAACACATGACCTTCCATGTCTCTAGAACACACTCTTGCCAAAGAATCTTGCTGCTCCCAGATTCTCCATGACAAACACCTGAACTAGCTTTACCCTTAGTTCAGCAATACCTGTATATGTAACCCTGCAACAAGCACATCATACAGAAAATAGGATAGTGTAGCTAATACTATCCAACCTGGTAAAGAGAAACACAATGAACAAACCTCCATTGCCTTGCAGCTAATACAAGATCATATACCCTGATCTTCCATCTCACGTATCCCTTTCCGCTCTTCTTCATCCTTAACATCCATTCGTCTCTCAGTGCTTACTTCCAGCTGGCCACACTACCCAAAACACCTGTTTGGTTCTCCTCCAAGGAATCACACCCTCATTCATGCCTAGCTCCCACTGTTTCCTGGATCTACCTGTTCTACTTCTTCAATAACTTCCTGGTCCTATGCCATAAGTGAGCAACAAGTAGTGTAAAGAAGGGAAATGACGAATTTAAGAACTTACTTACACCTTCAGTCCTCCATATGGGTGCTTGAGACTCCATGACCGCTTGCTGTCCACCCAAAATTCGTCTCAGTGACCGATGTCGGTCACATCTCAGTCTACATCCGACCGATGTCGGTTCCCTGCGACTGCCTCCCTGCCAACGTCGGTTTCCCCTGGCCGACGCCGGTTTGTGTCTGCCCTAAGTCACCGACGTCGGGCTGCACATAGCCGACATCGGTCCCTGTCTGGACACCGACGCCAGTTTTCCTGCCGACGTCGGTCTCTGTGTTTTTCTTGTGAGACCTGACTTTTTCCCGTGAGCTCCTTTTGGATCAAACCCTTGTCCAAATCACCCTTGCTCTGCTCAGAATTCCTCTGCACCTTGTGCTGAACTCTGTCCGTCACTTTCTCCTTGAAAACCAAGGCTTTCCTGTTCTTGTCACTAACATCAGATTCCTCAAGAAATCTCACCTTCTTCTTCTGCATACAGAAATCACGATCCATACCTTCCAAATCTGAAAGCATATCCTTTGACTCAAGAACCAGCATCTCCTTCATATCTATGTGGCCAAGCCTATCAAGCCACATCTCCGAATCTACAGCTGAAGTAGATAACCCAGAAGAAGAATCAGTAAAACAAGTAGATAGATAAAGCGTACCTACTTTCTTACCTCTAGCTATAACAAGTGTACCCTTGGTAACCTTCCAAGAGTCCACTGTGAGAGTTACTGTGCAACCCTCTTCACCCAAGCTTCTAACAGAAATCAGATTCCGCTTCAGAACTGGGATGTGCATGACCTCCTTTAACACCCATGTGTTACCTGTCTGCAGTTTCAGCTTCACTTTGCCTTTGCCAACAATCTGACAAGACTTACCATCCCCTACACAAATTTCTCCAAAATCTCCCTGGACATACTCATGAAAAAATTCCCTATGTGGGGATGCATGAAAAGAGGCACCAGAATCTAATACCCAAGATTCTACTTTATCCAAAGAACATACCAGAGCATCCTGTGCAATGTAACCTGCAACATCTGCTTCTTCTTCATGTTCTTCATGTTGATCTGTACCCGATCTGCAATCTCTCTTTAAGTGCCTTTGCTTTCCACATTTCCAGCAGGTTATTCTGCCATACCTGGACTTGGATCTCTTGCCCGTCTTCGACCTTGATCTCCCACGCTCTATCTTCTCTCTTGGCCTTCCTCTTCCTTCAACACTCAAAGCATCTCCAGATGATTCCCCTGTGCTTTTCCTGCGTATCTCTTCGTTCAATATTACACTCACAATATCATCCACTTTTAAGACTTTTGAAGGAGACACAGTATTAGAAACTGCCATTACCAAACCTTCCCAACTTTCAGGTAATGAACACAAGATTAAGAGAGCTCTTATTTCATCATCAAATACAATATTGACTGAACTTAACTGGTTTACTAAACCATGGAAATCACTAAGATGGCTATGAACAGATCCACCTTCCAACATTTGCAAATTAAATAAACGCTTCATAAGAAATACCTTATTCGAAGCTGAGGGTTTTTCATATAAATTTGCCAAAGATTCCATCAACTCCACCGTTGTCTTACACTGTGATAAGCTGGAAATCACAGATGATGCAAGACTCAATCTAACAGATCCCAGAGCCTTCCGATCAAGAACCTCCCATTCTTCATCTTTCATATCCAAGGGTTTGCTAGCAACCCCACCCAACGGTAAGTACAAATCTTTCTGATACAGATAGTCCTCAATCTGCATCCTCCATAATTGGTAGTTCTTGCCATTGAACTTCTCCATTCGTAGTTGACTACTTTCTGTCATTGCTCAACTCCCACTCAAACAGAAACCCTGTGAGTAACCTGTAATCAAAACACACTAAACAGATCTACACCAATCTGTTAGTATCCCAACCTAAAGCTCTGATACCAATTGTTGGTATCAAGCTTAAGAACCTACAACCAAGGCTCTGATACCAGTTGTCAGGAATCAAGAACAACAAACATGCTCTGATGCCACTAGTTGGTATCTTGCTCCTCAGAAAAAGCACAGTATGATTACCAAATACAAGCAATTGAATATGCGGAAATAACCAGAAACACAAGTAACTAGAATTCACCAATAGCACAGAATATGAGAGACAATACACTATCTTGTATTAACACTAACAGAAAAGAATACAACAAAGAGCCGCCACACTCTTTCACCTTACAGAGATTCGCCACACCTCAAGTGTTCAGTAATTCTTCTCACACACACTCTCCTACACAAAAACGGTCCCAACAACCAACTCACACACAGAATTGGTGTTCACCTCACCAACCAGTCAGTAATAACCCTGCCGGTACATCAAGCACTCTATGGCACTTCAAGCTGATCTCTCATGAACCTGCAACCTGCAATTCAAAGACCAAACTTACATGTAGATCCCCAATGAGCTTGCAACAACCTGCAACTCACAGATCTTACAACTAGAAGGAACTCTTCCTTTCTATCTCATGCCTTATACAATACATGTCAATGGGTCTATAAATAGATCCCTAACTCAAACAATAACTTAGACTCTTAATTTAGACAATTGTCCTCGCAGCCCAAGACTCTAACTGGTCTCAACATGCAAACTCTTCGTTCACTTAACTAACTGTCCGTGAAATGAGCAGTTCTGGAACACACAGGCGACCGACGTCGGTCCCTGCTTGTCTGGTTCTGTCGACGTCGGCCGACTTACTGCTGTCGCCGGTGGTCTTCTGCACTGGTATCTGCCGACGTCGGTCCTTCTGTCGACGCCGGTTCCTGTAGAACTCAGCAACCATCTGTTCCTCAATTTGCAAAGGTTGAAGCTTTTAGCTCCACAACCTAACATGTAACTACTCTGAAAAAAGGAGAAGGCTAAGATTCAAGAATCAAGTGACAATTTTAGTGATGATGAAGATGACAATGGAGCTCTATTTATTTGCAAGCCAAAAAAGGCATAGGTAAATATCAAGAAAAATTGCCTTTTAAATGTTTTAATTGCAAAAATATTGGACATTTTGTAGCTAAGTGCCTAGATAAAGATAATGGTGACAATGAAGAAGGAAATTATACATACAAGAAGAATTTCAAAGAAAAATTTAAGAAGAGATTCAAGAAGAAGAGTTTGTATTCTAAAGATCCTAGCTCAATCGAAGATAGTGGAGTTAGTGATTCAAAAGAAGAAGATATTCTATTCAAGGCCATACATGAAGATGCCTCTATAACAAAAGTATAGATGATCAAGAATAGGAAAAGGATGAAGCTGAAGTGAATTTGGAAGGAGAACTCATTTTTTATTTAGAAGAGTTAAAAGCTCTTGAGAAGAAGAATCGAAGATTAAAGCTCTAGATCAAGAAAAAAAATGAGTCAAAAGAAACGGCTAAAGGTCTACAAGTACACTTTGAAGAAGCCAAAAAGAATGAAAAAGATCTAACGGCATAGTTGTAAAAAGTAAGTAAAGAATATGAAAGGTATGTTATTGAAATTACTTCTTTAAAAGCAAGTGTTGAGAAAACAAATAAATCAATCAATGATAGAGTGGCCAATGATTCAAAATTTGAGAATAACACTAATATGCTGAATAAGATATTAGAAAGTCAAAAATCAATGGTAGATATGATACGTATTAGATTTGAAAAAAAGAAAAGGGAAGACACTACTTTCACAGATAAGGAAAAAGGAAAGAGCTATGTTGAAGCTCTTACAAAAGAGAAAATCAAAAGGAAAGAAGTTAAAAATACAGAGGACATCTCAAACAAAGAAGGTTAGAAAGAACAGAGCTACTAAAGGCAATCAGGTCAAAGATACACAAACATATCCTATTTTTATGGTTACTATTTTTATTGTAATGGATATGGTCATAAGAAAATAGAATGTCAAAAAATGGCTAAAAATTTTAAAAATAAGAAGGAAAGTCATGCAGAGTCAAGAAAAAGTCACAACTCTTTTGCTCTTCTATCAAGCTTTAATGAAGAGGCCGTAATATGTTACAAGTGAAACAACTTTGGACACATAGATTAATACTATAGAAGTGTGTTCAAGTTAGTCAAGGACTAGAGTTTTGAGGCTCTATTCATCAAAAAGAAAGTTCATATAGGTTCGTGGTAAAAGAAACAACCTAAAAAATCTATGATGGTGCAGATAGCTTTACATGCAAAAAATAAAGAAAAGTCATGGTTCATTGATAATGGATGTTTTAGGCACATGATAGGAGACAAGAGTAAGTTCATAACCTTGAAGAAGATCAATGGTGGCATAGTGAAATTTAGAGACAATACTACTACCATTTTTTTTGAAAAAGGTACACTAAGTTTGGATAATGGTAGAACTAAAATTGAAAATGTTTTGTATGTAGGACTTAAGCATAATATTTTGAGTGTAAGTCAAATGCGTGATCAGGGGCACACACTAAAGTTTTATACATTACTAAAATTAGAAGAAAAGATTTAGATGTGTTGGTTGTAGATGATCAAAGAATAGACAATAATTTATATATGTTATTAGACATCAACGATCAAAGATGTTGTTTGAGTCAGACTAAAGAAAGTTGGCTATGGCACAAGAGAATGGGGCCTAGAAATTTTGATAATTTTGTCATCATTAGCAAGAATAAAGCATTTAGAAATCTTCCAAAGATTACAAAGCCATTTGACATGTTTTATGAACCTTGTCAGCATGGAAAGCAGGCTAGAAGGCATTTCAAAATAAAAGAGCACTCGACTACTCAGATGTTAGAGCTTGTTCACATTGATCTATGTGAACCTATGAGAACTCAAAGTACTCAAGGTGAGAAATATTTCATGTTTCTTATTGATGATTTTTCATGTAAGACTTGGGGAATGTTTTTGAAGAAAAAATAAGAAGCTTTCAGACATTTCAAAGCATTCAAAGCATTAGTTAAAAATGAAATTAGTTTAAAGATTAAGTGTCTAAGATCAGATCAAGGAGGAGAATTCATGTCAGATCAATTTATTGAGTTTTGTGAAGACCATAGAATAAAGAGATATTATTCAGTAGCTATAACTCCATAACAAAATAGAGTATTTGAGTGGAGAAATATAATAGTTCCGGAGATGGTGAGGACAATGCTAAATGAATCCAAGATTCCAAATAAATATTAGAGAGAGGTAGTTGCTACAGTAGTGAATATTCAAAATAGAGCATTATTGAGAGTCAATAGTGATAAAACTCCTTATGAGCTATGAAAAGACAAACTAACAATAATTGATTATTTTAGAGTTTTTAGTAGCAGATGCTTTATAAAGAGAATTGATGAAAAACTTAGTAAGTTTGAATATAGAGAAGATGAAGGTATATTTATTGGTTATTCTTGCAAAAGTAAAAATTATAAATGTTATAACAAAAGAACCAAATTTTTTTTTGAAAGTGCAAGTGTCAAGATAGAAGAAGATGGAACACAAAGAATCAGTGATCTAGTAGACATTCGTAAAATCATTGAAGAGAAAGATTTTGAAGAATCAGATGAAGATAAGAAGGAGAAAAAAACACTAAAACTCTATCCAAATATGTTTAGAGAAATCATAATGAAAATGACATCAGTAGGGACATAAATGAAGGAATTTGCACTAGAAGAATGATGGTAAGTGAATATGAGAAATTTAATTTCTTTTTGCTATCTAAAATTTAGCCTAGAAATTTTTCTAAAGCTAGACATTATAAGTATTGGGTTAAGGCAATGTATGAAGTATTAAATCAGATAGAAAATAATGATACTTGAGAATTAGTGCATAGACTAAAAGATCACAATGTGATAGGAACAAAATGGGTTTATAGAAATAAGTTGAATGAAAATAGAGAAGTGACCAGGAATAAAGCAAGATTAGTATGTAAAAGATATGCTCAAACTGGGGGAATAGATTGTGAAGAAAATTTTGCACCGGTGGCAAGGCTAGAGGTTATTAGAATGTTTCTTGCATATGTAGTGTTTAAAAATTTTAAAGTGTTTTAGATGGATGTCAAATATTCCTTCCTAAATGGGAATATAGAATAAGAGGTCTAAATTTAGCACCCTAAGGGATTTATTCTCTCAAATATTAGTAGCCATGTATGCAGATTGAAGAAATCACTGTATGTATTGAAACAAGCTCCCAGAGCTTGGTATGCAAGACTTGATAAGTACCTATAGGATAAAAGTTTTAAGAGAATATTTGCTAACAGTAATCTCTAAATCATTTTTGGTGTGATGTATGTTGATTACATCATTTTTGGGGGAAACATTGAAAAGACGCCAAAAGAATTTTCTGATAATATGCAAAAAAATTTGAGATGTCTATATTTGGAGAATTGTCATTTTTTTTAAGATTACAACTATTTCAGTTAGATAAAGGGATTTTTATATCTCAAATTAAATATGCCAAGGAAATGTTTAATAAATTTGATTTTGAGTAATGTACACTAGTTGGCACACTAATGTGTATAGGAAATAAAGTGAGCAAGGATGAAGATTCACTTGATGCAGATCAATCTTTGTATAGATCTATGATTGGTAGTCTTTTTTATATTTGATAGCATTGAGTCCAGACATCATGCATGCAGTAGGTATGGTTGCAAGATATCAATCATCTCTAAAAGATAGTCATGTTTAGTTGGTGAAAAAAATATTTAGATATATCAAGGGGACATTAGATTATGGATTGTGGTATTCCATAGACAAAGATTTCACTTTAGTTACTTATATAGATGCAGATTGGGTAGGTTGCTTAAATGAAAAAAAAAGTATAAGTTGAGGAGCTTTCTTCCTTGGTGATGGCTTAGTATCATGCTAACCAAAAAGCAAAATTTAGTATCACTTTCTACAACTAAAGCAAAATATATTGCAGTGGTATTGTGTTGTACTCAAGTGCTTTGAATAAAGTAAAATTTGGAAGATATCAAGGTAAAATATGATGAACCTATTTCTATTTTTTGTGACAACACAAGTGCTATTAATATTTTGAATAATCCAATGATGCATGCAAGAGCAAAACATATTCCCATTAGATATCACTTCTTGAGAGAGCATGTTGTAGATCAATAGGTTAAGATGGAGTATATCAGTACTATAGAGTTGATTGTAGATATTTTCACAAAGACACTACAAAAAGACACATTTGAGTGTCTGAGAGAGAAGTGAGGAGTAATTTCTTTTACTTCTTGCCATTGAGGTTCAACATTAGTTGAGGGGGAGCTAAGTGTTAGCTCTAGGTAGGCCCTTTGCCATTGATGTCAAAGGGGGAGAATAACAAGTATAGGTATAAGTACAGGTGCAAAAATAGGTATAAATAATAGGTACATGTTGCTACAGTAAGGGGGAATTATTGTATATTTTTTAGAAGGTAGTATGTACAAGTTTTAGGATGTGGTAGTTTCAATTTAAGGTTACCATCAATGACAAAGGGAGAGATTGTTGGAAATATTGTCATTCATGTCAAAGATCTAGCATTATTGGTGATAAAGGCCCCATTTCATTTAATAGTATTTTTAATATTCATATCTTGCCTAATGTGTGTTAATATTTATTTAATATTAATTAATATATTTCTAGTTGCATATAAGTCAAAATAGGGCCCATGGAGAAGTCAAAGAGTCATGGGGTAAAGACAAAAGAGGAATGGGATGCATTTTCTCATGAAGAGTCATCTTGAGGAATTCCAAGAGTCACTATGTGAAGACAAAATAGGGTATGACACATTTTTCCATGAAAGAATAGTTTGAGTAATATGAAAAGTCACCAAGATAAAGACAAAAGAGGAAAAGACACTTTTGCTTATGAAGGGTCACCATATAAATTTTTAAATGCAAGGATACAAAGGGTCATACAAGTTTTGTGCCATTTTCCATGAGGATTGAAAGGTTACAAAGGGTGAATGCCAAAGATCATTTGGAAAGCTATAAATAAAATCTTGAGAAGCCATTTGTAATATGCAAGAGAGTGGATGGTTTGTATTTATTTTCGAAGAGAGAAAATTAGGAGATATTGTAGAGTTATATCATTTGTTGAGTAAGAAACATTGAGAGAGAGTTGTGTTTTATTCACACAAGGGGTTGGTGCTCTTATGGGTTGGTGCTCAAAAAATTTTGTTAGGGGTTGGTGCTCACAAATAGTTATTGTGTTGGCGATTAGAAAAGGGGTTGGTACTCCTACAAGTTGGTGCTTACAAACTTTGTAGTTTGAGTTGGTGCACATTCATATATTTGAGATTATTCTCTATGAATTTTTCCACTTTGGGTTTCTACGTAAAAATATAGTCTCTCTCTCTCTCTCTCTCTCTCTCTCTCTCTCTCTCTCTCTCTCTCTCTCTCTCTCGTGTGGTGCATATTATTGTTTCAGTTTTATTGCATATCTTGAATGTGTGATTAAGTGGTAAAAAAAAGAAATCAAATTAAGTAGAAGATATATAATATACTGATTCACCCCCCCTCTCAGTATATTTCATGCTTAACATTTGCTTGGTATGTTTGAGACTAAAACTTGTTTGTTTATTCATAAGCCATGTCAAAATCAATTTGTCTAGATGTCACTCTGTTGTCTAAAGAGGCATTATGTTGGCCATTTTACACCACACTTGTGCTTTGATTTTTTTGCTAAACTTGTTTGTGTGTGTGTCATTTGAGTTGAGGAGGGTAGTGTTATGCTACCCAAATCATGTCAAAACATTTTGAGCCTTTTGAGTATTTGAAACATAACATAGATCACATCATTCAAGCATGCTTACACTGTTAGGCTACTTAATTTGTTTCAAGACTAGTTTACCTTGTATCGGAAACTTTTGTTTCAAACCATGTTATGTATACCATTTAGACCTTTGTCTTGTGTTGTCAACTGTCTAATCTTGTCTAGCTTGTTTGGTCAAATCCTAATTTTCAACATTGAGTTTTAAATTATTCTTGTCAATTTTGGCTTCAAACATTGATTGATTTCTATTTAGGCCTTAATTCATGGGGATGATACATAGATATTTCTCCTTTGGGTTGCATAACTTAGGTTAATCGATTACCCAAATTTGAAAACTTTTGATGGTTTGTTTGTTTAATGCCTATCCTTATCAATGTTTGTGCCTTTATTTGAGAAACCATAGTCTTTTTTCAAAGAGACTTTTATCTCATGCCTTATGCCATTTGATCGTGTTTATGTTTGATTTAGTGTGCTGAGTATATGTCAAAGTTATTTCTAAACTTGTTAGATTAAATCAAATTACATCAGCATTTATTTTAGTTTTAGCTTTTGATGTTGTTTGGCCAAAATTTATAGTACCTGTTTATTTGAGCCTAGATTTTGACTTCACATTTGGACAAAAGACCTCGTAACTCAACTTTTTCCTTTCCTAGTTTAGTCCTTGTTTGGAACACTTTGACCTAGACCTTTGACATGATAATTTTTATTCAGATGCTTGACCTTTTATGTGTATGACTTTTGACATTAAACACTTGATGATTAGATTATTTTATGCCAAGTCTTAGCACAAATCATTTTGGAGATATAACTCCACTTTCAGACCATATTGGAGATACAACTCTACCCCTTTTGACCAAGTTAGAACAAGTTTGAACCATTTATCCTTTGGACATAATTTTTTAGAGTTTGTAAAACTCTAAGCCTTTTTGTTTCAAAGCTTTCATCATTTATGTAGATATTTCTATCTACAATTATGGTACAATCATGTATAATCCAACTTATGATAGAATGGTTGCACAAAATCTCACTAAGAACCCCTATAGAGAAAGATTTTATAAGGAGTTTTATTATTCTCCCTACAATAATCCATATGGGGAATATAGTCAAAATCCACAAAATCCAAATTGAGACCTTAATTGGCATGAAGAAGCTTGTAAGGAGGACTTTGAAGACCCAACTATAGATAATGTTGTTTGGGATACAGATCCATACCCTATTTTTAATTAATCAATACATATAACACAGTCAAGAACTGGCTTATGAGCCAACTCACAATTGGGATGATATGGTTTATGAAGAAGACTTGGATGCTTTGGCTTATATGAGTAATCAAGCTCTACCACATCATACCATTTCTATTTTAAGACCACAATGTTGCACCATTCCTATACCAAGACCTCATCCTTTGGTTTGTGTGAGCAATCAAGCTCCACAATGTCAAACCATTTCTATGCCAAGACCTCATCCTTTGGCTTGTTCTAGTAATCAAGCTCCATAATTCCCCTTCATCATTCAAGGACCTAGTCCTTTAGCTTGTGTAAGCAATCAAGCCCCATAATGCCCTATTGTTACCATTTCAAGACTTCATCCTTTGGCTCATGTGAGCAATCATGCTCCTTAATGCCCTGCTATTATCTAACCAAAAGCCATTCTTCATCCAAAACCAATCTCATCCAAAACTCAACTGATCCAATCCTTCAAAGACCAAGTTATTTTCAAAATTGGTGTTTTCCAACTCATTAGAAACCAAGGCCAAGAGAACCAACCAATCTGAGATGTTTCTATTGAATCAACCAATTGTGATAAGTTAACCTGTGATGAATCACCTATTGATCCTATACTAGTTGTCAAGGAGTCTTACATTGATGAACCAATCTTTATCGAGTCACTTTTTAATGATTATAACCACCTTTTGGAAAATCATTACCTCGACCATATGCTTTTTTTTCAAGAGCCTCCTATTGACAATCAAATCTCTAAGGAGTTGTATCTTGACCCTTTTTCCATCTTCGAGGAGTCCCACTCTAATAAACCAATTTTTGTGGATCTCATTATGCCATCATAGGCCATTGCTTATCCAAAACTAAATATTAAACAAGACATCACTATAATAGAGTACCCATCAGATGAAGAATCTGAGTTAGAGTCAGGTTCTATTCTTGAATTGACATCAAATTTACCATCAGAATCAGAATCAACATCAGTCTCAACATCAAATTCAAAGTCCCTTGAGTTAGAATCAGATCCAGAAGAAGAATATGTTCATGGATGTTACAAAATTTGTTATGCATACCTTTTAGATCAATTTGAATATATTTTTGATCCTTATACAGTTTTTGAGGATGAGTACTTCAACTTCGACATACGTTATCCTAGTATCTTCTATGAGGATTGTGAAACCTCTCACCACTCTATTATCATTTCATAATCCACTATCATCAATCAAAATAGCCATATCATTGACATTCCACCTCCCATAAATGTTGATTGGGATCAATAGAATCAAACTTTGTTGAAATTCATCTATGGTGACATAGCAGTTGAAGAAGAGCAAGGAGGCTAAGAACACATTTATGTAGAAGAAGAAAATTCTCTTAGTGAAACCTTTTTGAAGACACTAGGGGACAATCAAAGTCAAAACTTAGCATCTTTTAGTGAAATGCTTTTAGAAGTGCTAAAAGAAATTCAAAGTCAAAAGCCAATGTTCCTTAGTGAAATCTTCTTGAAGGTGCTATGGGAAAATCAAGATAACTTCATTAGTGAAAACCTCTTTGAGGCACCAATAGCTGAGCACAAAAGTTTTTCATGGCTTGATGAAGACAATATCAAATATCAAATCAAAATAGATTCTTATCTATAGCCTAATCAGATGGTAGCTACTCTTAAGATCAAACAAAAAAAAAATATGGTGGTCCTATCGAGAGAACAAGTCTTTAGCCCTACCACAACCAGATTTATGTCGAATCCAAAATCAATAACATTACATGTGATTGAACACCCCGATCTTCATTTATTTCCTTACCATTATACATTCCATTATCATCTACCATTCCATTTTAAAAATAAACCTACCATCCATTATTTGTCCCTATTTACCATCCATGGTCGTACTTTCATTTGTAAAGGCAACAAAGATACCTTATCTTGATGTTTGAAGGAATCAGAATCAATGACCAATGAAGATCACAAAAACATTATCACAACTAAATATACATTGAGTTTTTAATAGAATAGCTATTAAAATGAGGTGTGGGATAGCAATTAACATGATTAATTATTCTATTTATATCATTTGTTGATTAAGAAGTACATCTCTCCATCAATAGGAACAATAGAATCAAAAACCACACCTAGGAAAAAACATGTACTATAACATTTCACATTTCCATGCCATTGCCATTGTTACATATCCATTTGCCATTGTTTCATATTCTTGCTATTCACCCTATCACCTAGGGGCAAGCCCTCTTACCATTTTATACATCTTATCATTCCAATCCTATCTAGACCAAAGCCTATTTTTAGTCATCCTACCCAATCCTATTTTGATCTTGGTTCATTTGGTTCTTCCACACCTTTTGTGATAGGATTCTGATCAAATTTTAACAATCAATCTAATCCATGTTTACAATGAGAGTCTATGAAATTAGTGTGACAGTTGATCTGGTAGGATATCTTTCATTTTCCATCATGTATTAAGCTTGTTTATGTGAACTTGATTATAACCACCTATAGGCAAATTAGTATCATTGACCTATACCATTGTATCCTAGTTATAACCATCTATGGGAAAATTAGAGAAAACACCTATTTATCATGCATTGTTGCATCACCTTGCCATTATTGTTTTCATTTGACTGGCCATTTTCCAAATTTGAGAACTTGTTGGGACCTAGTTGGTTTTTCCCTGCCTTTTTGTGTGGATGAAACTACTATGACTTGAGGTCATTTTATGACTAAGTAGGTCATGCTCAACTCATGCTGAGGTCACCTCAATCCCCCTTTCCATATGCTCTCACTATTTTGTGAGTAACCTAAGCCAAATGCTCTCACCATTTTGTGAGCAGGTATCTTGTCATTCTTTAATGAGTTAAGATACCTCAAAATGCCAAAAATATTCATAACATTTCAAAAAATCTAAAAATATTTATCTTGTCGAAGCCTAGTAAATTATCCTTGATTTGCCTTACTGGCACATGTCATTGTTAGGATGCTTTCTTTTGCTTTTGTTTTCAGGCTTTCTATTTGTTTGTTTATTTTAGGCTGTTTGTTTATTTGTTTTTTTTCTATTTGTTTATTTGCTTACCTATTTGTTTGCTTTCAACACTATTTCCTCGACTCAGTCTATATGCATTTGTGGGTGTTTCCTCAAGCACATTATTCTTGAGTCTATCTATATTCATACGTCAACATTTTCATCATGGTTTTTATCATTGGTGCATTATTTTCAAGTGTTTATTGGATCAAGAGTCAATCTTTATGCTTATTTTGACCAAGCCTTCATGGTGTTCTATCATGATGCCTACCATCACATGCTACAACAAAAATTAGCCTTAGGAAGGTCTACAATCAATGGATCTGTAGAAGTTTCTCTTTATCACCTTAGCAAATTCTTCCATCCTACCCTTGATAAAATCAACCCACTAACCATTCTAGTTGTATCATTTCTAATCAAGATGAGCATCTCCTCATTGGTAGGTACAACTAAATCATTTCTAATGATCAATCTTATTCCTCTATCCATCTCTTTCATCACTTTTCACCTGTTCATTTTTAATATGTATTCTAGGTAATATCCTTAAGTTATGCTTGGTAATCATCCCTAACTCGAGCACCATCAGTTTTAGCCAATTTAGGCCCACTTAATGATTATAATCACGTATGGGCAAATCATTATTTTGACTTGTATGCCTGATTATAACTGCTTTGGGCAAATCAATAATCTTTTTAAATCAATGCATGCAAGCATTTTCTCAATTAATCTCAACCATGGGTTAATTCCACCTTTCTTCTTGCTTCTCTTTGAGGGACCATCCATCAACAAATGTGATGGCCACTCCCTTGAGGGGGCATCATCTTAGGATTCCCAAACACCATTTGGAGCTTTGTTCTTCAACCATCATCTTTTTTTTGGCATACAAGCCTTTTCTCATTATTTAAGAAGATATTTCTTTGCCTATAGTTTGCAACATCTTCCCAAATAGGGGCAAATTATAGACACCTAAAACTGGCCACCGATGACCTCCAACCAAGATTTTGACCAATTTCCACTAAAAGTGCATAATTTGGCCTAAAAACACTAAAACACATTAAAATCTATGAACCTAACATATTCAAGTGCTAATTTTGGCTAGAGTATCATTAAATGGGGCAATATAATTTATGGGCCAACTAACTTTGATCAAATCACTAAGTCAAAATGCCAATTTTGCATCTGGGTGCTCTGGATTGATATTTCCTATCAAAAATTTTGCATAAGATACGTGCCTTTGTTATTTTCAATTGGTAACATCCTAAATGGGATAACAGACCCAACGCATCTGACATTAACTTCTAATTCAAATCTAATCAAAATTTGGACCAATAACAAGGCATTTTGATCAATTTGAGTAATTTGTGCACAAAGTGCTTAATCATGCTGAAGAGCTAATTAAACCAAATTAGAGCCTAATTGAGAATTTTATGAAAAATTGTTGAATTCTTATTTTTAGAAATGAGTATTGAATATCTACATCATCAGGTGACCTCATTTCTTGGGAAGACATCCCTAGGCCATAAATGCCACAAATATCATGATTCATGCCTCCCATGCCTCATCAATGCTCTCCATGACTCTTAATTGCTCTTTTATCCCAAATATTGATGAGCCTATTTATCAATTTTAATTGCATAATTGGATTAATCTTAGCCACACATCTCAATCCTGAGATGGCTGGTTCAGGTTTATTCTAGCCATTTTCTAAAATCTATAAATAGAGAGGCCATGAACATCATTTCTAAACTATTTTGGTGCAAAGTTACAATGCATAAATGATTCCAAAATCCATTGAAATTAGTGTTATGATGCCAAAATATTGATTCCAAGCCAAGCCAAAGCCACAAGGTGCCAAGAAAAAAAGGAGATAGCCAAGCCTCCTTTGATGAAGACTTCCTGAGCACAAACTTAGCAAGCCACTAAAACAAGCATTTTAGAGCATTCAAGGAAGGTAAAAGAAGGTTTCTTTTAAATTTTAGTTGTGTGTTTTATTCATGATTGTTAACTAATCTCTCTCTGGTGTCTAAGCCTAGAGATGTTATGCTTTTTAGTCTTTTTTTTTTTTTTTTTTTTTTCATTTTGAAACTAACATGATACTAACCATCCTCTCTTGAGTCAAATTCCTAGCTCACAAAGTCAGTGTTTTATATGCACTTTTGAGGACCTTTGAAGATCATTCTACCTCTAGTATCTCCTCTTTCAACTTGGTAAGGGCCTTGCCCATGCTAGAGGCTATAAGATCAAGCAATTAGGATCATCAAAGGATCTCTAAAATTGAATTATATCACTTCAAAACTTGTAGGGCCTTTGTTTTGGGGTTTCTAAGACAAGAGACTAAAACTCAAAATCTTATGCTTGGCAAGGTTTCTCAACACCAAGTGAACTACCAAGGAGCCTTGAACATGATTAGATGATAACATACAACCTCAAATTATTCATGAAGACCAAAACCAATCCACCATCCCCCCATTTTATTGATACCTGTGGGTGCATATTTATGAATTTAAGGCAATGAGGGTGATATACCACTAAAACAAGCCTAGGAGAGGCTCTCCTAGGCATATTAATTCATCTTAGACCATGTTGAGAAATTGAAGCACAAGGACATCCCTCTAAACATCAACATGACATCATCAAGTGACTTTTAGGTGAGTATGATCTATAACCAAGAACAAGCCTAGAGGAGGTTTTTTGGAACCTT
Organism: Torreya grandis; assembly: GCA_037957365.1. NCBI lineage: Eukaryota > Viridiplantae > Streptophyta > Pinopsida > Cupressales > Taxaceae > Torreya > Torreya grandis. The sequence goes on along the minus strand of JARHVA010000094.1, from coordinate 2,347,419 downwards.
GATACTTTAAAATGCAAGATAAAAATGGAAAACTAGTGGAGAGGCCCTGAGAAACATATTGAATAATCAAAACCATCAGACCAAAATAAATTATTTTGAAACTAGCTCAAAAAGGAAACCCCTCATGGATGAAAAAGCATAAAAGCTACCTAGAATATAAGTGATGGTTCATAAAGGAGAAGCCATGAAACTAAAAAATATTTCCATGAAAATGAATTTGACTCAGAGTCCTTTCAATCCCCAAGAGCATTCCTCCCAACTCCAACTGTATAGCTTGTACCAAGCATTTCAAATTGACCTTTCTTGGCTTGCAAAGGCAAAAAAGATGAAATAGAAGAAAAAAATAAACTTTTTGACCTTTCCTTAGAACACCAAGCATGGAAATGACTTTAGAGAACTGAAGAGACACTATCCCACATTTTTAGCTAAAGGTGGACTTCCCAAGTCCGTATAAGTGCCATTAATGACCTATTTTTGAGGAGAAACTGCCTTTTTCTACATGAAACTACTTATTGAACTAACTCTAACCACTTCCTAATATCTTCTGACCTCCTCCACATTAAAATTCACCTTTGTGACAAATAAGCTTCCTTTGAAAGTCTGTACAAGTCATTAAATAAGCTAAAATATGACCAAAAAGGCATTTTTGCATATGAGACATGCTAAAGGATAAATTTTATGTTTTAAGAACAATTTAAAACATATAAATGACCATATTATGAAATTTTAAAGATAATTTGAGCCTTTTACCATATTTGACTAGAGTTGACTTTGATTGACTTTAGTTGACTAGACTAGTATAAGGAAGTTAGGCTTATACCAAGGCTAGAGTAGGGATGGGTGAGATGTTTAGACCAATATGAGACCTATATAAGACATATATTAACCTTTGAAAAAGTATAAATATGTATGGATTAACCCAATTTTACTAAAATTCAAATTTGGTCAACACTTTTGGCAATTCCTAGGGGTAACATGCTTGTCTATGTTAAGGAATAGTAGCCTTATTTTATCCATTGGGCAAAGGGAGTCAGATAAACTCTAAAATAGTAGGAAACCTTTACTTAACTAACAAGATAGTTTATTGACATCAAAACACACAAAGGAAAGGCAACACACAATAAGACCAAACAAACACACAAAGCAAAGGTACACTTGTGCTACTAAGCACTTAGGGAAAGAAAAACATAACAACAAGCAAACTAATTATGTATATTCAACTTAAACATACCTCCCTTACTAGATCAAAAAGGAAGTACCTTGAATCTCCCTCCTCACTAGATGAATGAGGGTGATAAGCATTCTTCCTTTTGGATGTAGTAATAGATGATTCATGCTTCCTTTTTGCTCCTTGGATTGACATTTCCTTTGATGGAGTCATCTCAAACAATTTTCCAAGGTAAATGGAGTATTATTGACCTTAGAAACATGCCTCATAATTATGTCATTTTGTCTCATTATGGTAGATTTGTATATCTATGAAGGGGACAACCTCTTACACGTCTATACATTCTTGAAAAACCTTATTGTCCTTCTCATTTATTATAGCCTCTTTAAAGCCTTCAAGAAGTGTTGTATCATGGCATTGATGGGGTTTTTATTATTCAAACTCCTTCATGGCTGTAGGAGTATCTTTACATGAGATTATAGAATCAAACTTCAAACTTCAAACTTTCTTCAAAATATTCATAGTCATTATGGATCACTCCATCATGGTTTAGAGCCTCTTGATGATGATACCTCTCAACATATACTTGCTTACCATGTGTTGTAATCATCTCTAAAGGACTTTTAGGCCCCATGAAACCTTCAAATTCATTGAAAATTTCCTAAAATCTCTACCACAAGTCATCATCCTTCTCTTGATCAACATCATGAATGGGAACAAGAGAAACCTCTTCTTCTTCTTCTTTGGAAACCAAAAGAACTTCTTCCAAGGAATCTTCTTTAATATAAGGAATGCCATCTTCATTACCATTACATTATAAATTTTCTTCACAAGGAGTTAGCTCTTACTCATCATTAATCTGATCTAAAATATCCATCTCCTTCTCCCTCTTAGTAATGCCAATACTAGGCATCTCAAAACTAGGAAGTTTAGCCCAAGAAGGCTCCCAAAGAACAATTCAATCTTCACCATTAGAAGGGAAAAATGGATCAGTTAGAGGAGGTGGAAATATGGGCTCAATGGCTTCTTGAGGAGGAGTGGGAGGGAGTTGAGTAGTATTAAATTTCTCTTCATTTCTAACTTCTCCACTTAAACATGTTGTGTTCTTCTTTCCACAAACATCTTTCCATCTTGGGAAGGTAGGCTTAGAGAGTTCTCCATGGGGCTGAGATGCAAATGGAGGGGTAAATGATAGGCTTAATAAACTTGGGGTTTCTTTGGGATTGGTATCTTGTTTACAACTTAGAAATATAGGCATAAGAACCTCTCCATTTTTTGATGCCATGATGGATTGCTTTAAAATTTGGTTTGCCAATTCAATCTTCTTGTCAAGATGGGACTCAAAACTCAAAATTCCTTTCTTAGAATCATCTCCAAATAAATCAACTTGCTCAATAGTGATGTTGTCCTTCCTTTGGATTCTATCTTGGGTTGACCTCCAAGAAGGGAAACTTTGGGGAATGTATGAAGGACTTGGGGCATTTTCAAGCATACTTGGATTAACATTTTGAGTGGAAAAAGTTGACACACTTTAAGGTTGATGTGGGATGTATTATAGATACAAGACTGAGCTAGTTCATGAGCTCTCAACTTCTCCTCTAAGTGGAAAATTAGACCAAAAACATCAAACATCTCATTAATAAGACCTTTCCAATTATCTCTCTCTATAGGCATCCATTCTTTCTTGACTTTCTCTAAAGCATCTCTCACACTTTTGATATAATCACTAGGGATAACTTGAACACAACCATTTCTAGTATCAAGGTCTAACATATAGTCTTTGTAGCCAATGAGATCTTCTTGAAAATTATAATGGAATGACTTGGAGAGGAACTAGTTGGACTAGGTGAAACACAAGCTTGATATGGCTGATTATAGGCAACATATGATTGATAAGGATCATCACAAGATTGGCCAAGGAATTGTTCATATTGAGAGGGAAAAGGCAAAGATGGATATGTCTCCCCAACTTGTGTTAAGACAAACTCAAAATCAAAATTATCCATGAATCACTCATGAGAAGTGTATATAAAAAGAAAACAACTTCAATTAGATTATTTGGACTACTTAACCAGTATATTTATGCTTGGATTTGCCATTGGTGCTTAGTGAACTTACCTCCAAAGGCTGATATCTTGAGGAGAACACAAAAACTCCTCAAATTCTTGAAACAAGTGTCCCACTAGGCATCGTAAAAACTATTATCACTTGAACTTACACCCTTTAAAGAGATGACAAATCTTTTATTGTTAAAGTGGCACAATAGAACCACCTCAGGGCTGTGGGTGACCCAAAATTGAAGTGGATCTCTAGATTAAGGCTAGTTCCCTTGATGTATCACTATAACTTAGACATATTGCTAAATTTTGGGGGGTGAAAAGTGAGAAGGATAACTGAAATGAATATAATATATGGGAGGTGATACAAAAAATATATTGTCTACTCACACCACTTATAATGCACTTGGAACCAAGGATAATCCCACACATACACTTCATCCAATTCAACACTCCTCTTCTTTATCAATGTTTTAAGCATGGGGTCTTGAAGAGACTTAGGATAGGAGGACTTAGCTAATAGGTCTTATATAAAAAATAATGAATGAGGTAATAACTATATGTAAAATCCACATTAGACACTTCTTGTTGACTTGCAAAAGAGAGCTTTGAATTCACACAAGGCACTAGGAAGAGTAACATGTGAAGGTAAGCAAAATACACTTGCATAAGACCAACAACCAAAAAATGCACTTGGTGAAATCTTGAATGAGGTTTAAAAAAATTATTCATTAATTCAAGGCAAAAAATTTATATGGATTCACCATACCCAAGTAGAGAGATAGATACAACAACCAAAAGGGCTAGAATTTATAACAATTGTGAGAAGAGAGAGAGAAAGGGAAGCTCATGAGTCACTAAGACACTTTTCAAGAAAATATAATTAATTAAAACATCAATTAAGTCTATCATGAGATATTTCATATAAGTAAATCAAGGAAAAATTTCTCCCAAGTCATCTAACTCCTCCATATGTGGCATAGATTCCCCTTTTCTTGCATACGAAACTACCCTCATGATTTACCTTCAAAAAACTCCTTATCCACTAAATAAAGTAAAGTATGATGATTGATTTTAATGGGAGTGGTTACTAAAAATCCCTCACAATATTTATATTTTTCCTTAATCATTCATATTCCTTTAAACATGAGCAATCATTTCGAATAGTTATAAAATGACCCCTTCTCATGCACCTCTCACACTTGGCACCCAAAACCTTTCCAATTCTATAATATAATTGATGTAAAAAGATTTATGACACATATAAGAAGTGTCAAAGTCATCAAGTTCATCAATAAATCCTTAAAAGTCTTCTCAATTAGAGTTTCACCATTTTCACTAAGTGTTCACTATCTGCCCACTAGACTGGCTGAGATGAAAGAGATGGTAAGCACACTTAAGAGATTAAAAGCCTTAAAAAATTATTTTGGGCATGTGTAAAAAGTCCCATAATATCTCCCAAATGTGGTTTCATCCTTTGAAACTCCTCCACACCTACAAAACACATAAATCTATCAAAATAAGCTCTATTGTACCTCATCCGTATAGGTAGGGTACAACTCAATTGCATGTGTTAGGTGCCTGGATATTCCTCTATATATTATAATAATAATAATTTCCTCTTCACTACCTATGGATTCTTTAATTCTTCATCTTCCCAATCGAGTCCTTGGATAGGGTTTATGAGGGTTTCTAGCAGTTTCAAGTCTCAACATTTGTTCATGAAGACCAAATAATCAACTTATAAAAAAATTCCACTTATGGCTTCTTTAGGATCTCTCTAAGATCTTTTATCACCTTGAGCCACCATGAAAAGTGTCATGGGAGTTCTAAGTGTTTTAATATGGTCACTTGTGCCTCTTCCATCCATTTTATAGGGTTTGAGTGTACTTAAAGCCAAAAATTTCTTCTTAGAGACCTCCCCTATTAAATAAAGGATTAAAAACTTCCAAAAACATCCCAAAAACATGTTTCAATCATCATAATGTCTCATTAAGAGATATAAATGAAAATACCCCCTTTTGAAATAGGTTTAAACCTTATTTAGTGTGTATTCCTACAACTTGGTGGTTCAAAACTCTTTGTTGGTCTTCCATACCTCTAATATAGATCAAAAACATCATATTTACCTCCATGAAGATGATAAAAATCATTATAATGCTTCACTAAGTCTAAAATTGAAAATGGTCTCTCATTTGAGGCTAGGCTTGCACCTTGCCTAGCTACCCTGCTTGCAACTCTTATTAGATCACCTTATTTGCCTTCAAGCCTTCCTACCTAGTTACTCATGTTTTTTCATATATTTTTCAACTTCTAAAACCTTGTTGACAAGTTATCATGCCCTTTGGTTCATGTTTTGATCTCCTTTTCCAAGTTAGCAAGGTCTATGTGAGGAGAAAAGTGCCCCCCATCTGAGACAAAATAAGAGGAACTTCCCCCATTTTATCCTAAAAAAATTATTGGAAGGGATTATAAAAATATTAAGGATGATTCATACAAATTTTTAAAACCTAATTCTAAGTATATGACCTCTAACTTTGCCAATCTCTAAGGCAAACTTTTCCATCCTTGACTATGACTGTATTTACTTCCATAATCACACCTGTAGGTGCCTATTGCATGGTTTTAGGTCAAATCATAGTGTTAAAAAACTCCATTTAAAATATTATAAGGTTATCCACTCATCATGAAAATTTCCTATTATGTTTATTCCTTTTTATACACCTTTCATGCTCTACAATCATAAGGTGATGGTTCTTCCTGACTGTGTTAAGCATAGACTATGTTTCTCACTTTAGGGACTCTACCTATAGGTTTCATTTGATCTATAAAATCAATTAATACTTTATAATAAGTTCCCAATCACTATATGTGTAATTATATATTTCTTGGCATTCAATATGCATCTTAGACCCACTAGACTAGGTACTTTCTTGAATGACTGAGCAACTCTATCATACCCTTTTGCCTGTAGGTGTATGTGTCCCTTTTGATTTGTTCATGAAGTTTTAGATATACATTTAAGATTATTTATGTCATAAATCACTTTTAAATCACAAGGTTATCTAAGTGTGATACAACCATACATTTACACACCTATGCTAACCCTTTTACTATCGACTAAGACAATTCTCATTAAGACCCTACTATAGGTCACTATTAGGCTTTGTATTGGGTATTTTAGGGCCTTGGTTGATATTTGGTGATGGTATTAGAGATCCTTGTTTTCTCATTAATACCATAAAACACTTTTCCATGTTTGTGATCTCTTTCTTATGTTTAAACAACCATCAAGACACCATACTTAGGTGTTTGTCCTTGTATCTTCATTTTCTGACCTATAGGTTGTCTACCCAATGTATAGACATTAGGGTATACTAGAGAAGCAAAGCACTGTATTCAAAATTTCTATGTGATTAAGTTCCATATTTATTATTATAACCATTCAAATGTGGGGAATGGTTAAGTACCAACCTAGGACACAATAATTTGCTCAAAGAGTTGAAATCCTAATGTAGGTGGTTGATATCTTAACTAAGAACCCCTGTAGGTCCATATGGATCTTGGAACATTATGTATCACACCTTGAAATGATGCTTGGGTTATAAATGATACATTAAATCTATGTAAAACTTATCAAATATGAAAACAAGGCTTAAGACCATAATCTTAGGTGCAAAGGGTCTTTCTAACTTCAAATCTTGTAGGTGTTTACTGCCTAAAGTCAGTGTTTTATATGTACTTTTGAGGACCTTTGAAGATCATTCTCCCTCTCATATATCCTCTTCTAACTTGGTAAGGGGTTTGCCCATGCTAGAGGCTACAAGGTCAAGTAATTGGGATCATCAAAGGATCTTTGAAATTTAATTATAAGCTCACTCCAAAACCAATAGGGCCTTTATTTTGGGTTTTTAGAGAAAAGAGACCAAAACTTAGAATCTTATGCTTGGTAAGGTTTCTCAACACCAATTGAGCTACTAAGGAGCCTTAAAAATGCTTAGATGATAATATACAACCTCAAATTCTTCATAAAGACCAAAATAAGTTCACCATACCTCAATACATCTTCTCTAAAACTTTACAAATGATACCTATGGGTGCATACTTTTGAATGTAAGGCAATTAGGGTGATATACCACTAAAACAAGCCTAGGAGAGGCTCCCTTAGGCATATTAATGCATCTTAGACCATGTTGGGTAATTGGAGCACAAGACATCCCTAAAAACATCAACATGACATCATCAGGTGACCTATAGGTGAGTATGATCTATAACCAAGAACAGGCCTAGAAGATGTTTCTTGGAACCTTGAGACTTCCAAAATCAAGAGAACAATGGAAAACTAGTGGAGAGGCCTTGAGAAACATATGGAACAATCAAAACCATCAAACCAAAGCAAATTATTTTGAAACTAGCTCAAAAAGGAGACCCCTAATGGATGAAGAAGCATAAGATGCTGTCTGGAGTATAAGTGATGGTTAATAAAGGATAAGCCATGAAACTAATAAATATTTCCATAAAAATAAATTTGACTCAGAGTCCTTTCAACCCCTAAGAGCATTCCTCCCAACTCTAATTGTATAGCTTGTACTAAGCATTTAAAATTGACCTTTCTTGGTTTGCAAAGGCAAAAAAGATGAAATAAAAGAAAAAAACATTTTTTTTGATATTTTCTTAGCACACAAAGAATTTAAATGACTTTAGGGAGCTGAAGAGACACTATCCCACATTTTTAGCTGAAGGTGGACTTCTCAAGTCTATATAAGTGCCATTAATGGCTTATTTTCAAGGAAAAACTACCTATTTCTACATGAAACTACTTATTAAACTAAATATAACCATTTATTTACATCTCTTGACCTCCTCCATATTTAAATTCACCTTTGTGACAAATATTATTTCTTTGAAAGTTTGTACAAGTCATTAAATAAACCAAAATATGATCAAAAAGGCATTTTTTCATATGAGAAATGGTAAAAGATCAATTTTATGACTTAATAATAATTTAAAACATATAAATGACCATATTAGGACATTTTTAAGATAATTTTATCCTTTGACCATGTTTGACCAGAGTTGATTTTGGTTGACTTTAGTTGACTAGACTAGTACAAGGAAGCTAGGCTTAGACCAAGGCTAGAACATGGATGGGTGAGATGTTTAGACCAATATCAGACCTCAATAAGACATTTATGAGCCTTTGAAAAAGTTTAAATATGTATTGGTTAACCCAATTTGACTAAAATTCAAATTTGGTCAACACTAAACATATAGTAAAATGGACATAAGAGGTCAATAAGCAAAGTCAGAAAGCATGGCACGATCAAAACTTATAAACCAAAGAGTTTCAACTCAAATAAGAAATGTTATTATATGATGTCAAAATTAGATCATTTATAAGAAATCTACACATTATTTGAAAAGGACCTTATATTATTCACGAACTATCACAACAAGGAATAATTATGTTAAGGGATCTATAGGGAACCATTCTTCTTGGGCATGTAAATGGTTGTAAGGTTAAGCCTTAACACCAAAAATCTATATCTGATATCATATAAATATCATGAGTGGGTTTTGACTAGTTCCATGTAGTTTAGGATTTTTGTTTAATGCATTGGTTCTTTTTTTATTTGTAGGTTTGTAATATAGCAATAGAGTGTAATCTCTGTATCACAAGATAATGGAACCAAAATATAAAGTCAAAGTCATATAGTGTGATAAAGTGAGTAAGTCAACATAGAAGGAACATACTATACATGTATACAGGGAGGAACATCACCAACTAAGTATGGGAACAATGTGATGGTACTCAAAGTATGAGGAAAGGACAAATAATGGTCATTCAAAATCTATTAATGACAACACACTTGAAAGGTTGCATCTTTCCTAAAAATAGATCAAGGGTTAGTTTTAGTTTATCAATAATAAAATAAAATTGAATAGTGAAAAGATGATGCATCACATCAATGACTCCCATCAATTAAAATAATGCATCTAGACAAAAAATTAATAAATTCACATCATCCAACAATTGATTTTATTCAATTTTGAAGGTATAAAGATGTGCAGATAACTCATCACATTCAAAGCAAGGTGTCAACAAAATCACATAGGAAAAACTATATGCGAGGGCATGCATAAAACTATGCCATTGCATACCTTTGTGAATAAGATCCTTCCATGTTTCAATCTTAATTCATTATTTTATGTGAAAAGTATTCATTGTTACTAATCCTAAATAAAACCCATGCTTTTTAGCTAGCAAACCAAATGCCATGGATAGATCATAGCTTTTCATTCTGTTCATAGATGAAAAAAAGGATATGGGCATTGGTCTTTCCCTATGACAAATTATATGTCATGATCTAGGCCTATTTGAATTTATAGGCATTGCCTATTGACATTGAAAATTGTTACGTCAACAAGCTATCCTTCTACCTATCACAAAATTCAAGATGGAATTAGACCAATTTAATTATAGGGGGTTTAAGGAACAAGAATTGACCCTAAGCTGCATACAGGGTTTTTTTAATAGTTTTGAGAAAAAAATCAACAAATCAAACATTGAATTATACATTATTATATTTTATAATGTAGATACTTCTTCAATAATAAAGTCAAAATTAGATTATAAAGATATAATCTAACCTATCCAACAAAATAAAGCTTATAAAATAGGCAATCTCTTTAAAAAAAGATATATGATCTATATAATTTATTATCAATTTCTCTCTTATATCAAATAGTAAATGCCACAAGGTCTAAAACAAATCAAAATAAAAGAAACAAAAGAAACCAAATGACAAATCAAAGAAATGAAAGAAAAAATAAAACAAGGAAACAAAAACAAAAACTATCATACTAACAATTAACACTATCAAATCAAATACAAAACTTAATAAATAACTAAGAAAGATAAACGCTAATTCTAATAATCTAATAACAACTTTTAGTAAACTAAGATAAACAAAATAATAAAGAAGAGTAATAAATAGACTTGAAGAAATATTATAACAACTTCAATAAGAAATTAAACTACACTAAAAATAGTAAATAAATAGTAAAAACAATCTAAAACCAAGTAAGAAATAGGTAGTAACAACTAATACTAAAAGATAAACAAATGTAAATAAGTAGTAAATCTAAAATAAAACAAAAACAAAATTTTATTTTAAATAAAAAATTACTTAAAATAGAAAGGTAAATAATTAAATATAAACAAAAAAAAAAAAAAATCTATCTAAAACATAAATCAAAGTCTGACCATAACAGAAATAAATAGAAATATAACTAAAATAAGATAAAGACTTAAAACAAAAATCAACTTAAATGTGTAAAAGAGAGAATTTTATTGAGAAACAACTAAAATCATTTTGATTACAAACATAATATTTAAAAGAGAGTCAAATTACAATCAATAGATTAATAATTTATTATAAATTGAGAGGTATTCATCTTTATTTAGGTAAAGTATAAGAAGTTATATACATATGATCACATATCTACAATCATCAAATGATATTAATGTTTGATAATCATTAGAAAATTGATTATGAATAAATCAAGAAACATGTTTATACATGCCTTATTTAAGCAAACTACTTCACTATCATAAAATGCATTGTTTGGTCTATCCACAATTGATTATTTGATCTCAGAGATGTTTTCACAAAAAAAGAAAATATGAAAAACATTTAAACTTAGAAGAGCTCTTGATACCTATGTGTTTCTCCATTTTGTTGTGTACTAAATCTCTTTATAAAGTAACTCTCATTGAGATAGTTATGAATCAAGTTACAACTAACTTTTAGTTAGTTGTATTTAAAATCAATTAACTTTTAAAAAGCCAATTAGTTACTTTACAAGTTATAAAGTTTATAACTTAACTTTATAATTTGAACTTTAACAAAAGTCTAAGGGATTATACACACACACACACACACACACACACACACACACACACACACACACACACACACACACCAAATTACAAATTCTAATGGGTGAGGAACATTTGACTTGTTTAGACATCAATTGAAATAATTATCTATCTCTGCACACACCAAATAATCAATAAATACTAACATTTAAATAATGTCAAACTCTAAACACTAATATCCCATAAATAGAATTTATATTTTAATGATCAAAATTAAGTATAGTAAACTGTAATACACTAATTTTATATTCTGATAAAAACAAGCTTATTGTTGTTATGCAAAAATAAATAAATCATATCCAAAATTTATCTACCCATAAACTCAAAAATGAGAATACCATAACAACAATATACTAATGTATTAACAAAATAACACAAAATCCATCAATTGAAAGAAAAAGTCACTTAGAATTGTTGGTGTAAGTTTTTTATCCATTATATGGTTTTCTTATACATATATATTAAGCTTGCTTAGTTGGAATAATTAGGTCATTTACATGTAATAATGAGGTCATTAGTTTCACATGCACATTCTTATTTATAGTCAACATGGTTCCATTATTTATTTGGAAACCAATGTCTACATGTGAGACTTGACATGTTGCAAATGGGTTCACTATTCACTTAGCAATTGAGCTGTGTCCTCATTATCAAATAGATGTGGCTCAATACGTCTTCTTTTTCTATATAAAGACCTCTCCTCTAAGTCATTCATAGTGTATTGTGTATAATATTTCAATATAATAGTTTATCTAGTATAGAGTTCAGTAGGTTGTTTAGCTTGTAGGTCATCTATTGTTGTCCTAGATAACCTGTTAAGCTTTTAAGCTTTAGTGTGTGCCAACATATTTTTTTAAAGCTTTGTATAACAACCTTCTTCACTAATACATGCTATTTTAGTTTCTACTTTCATTGTTATTTCTTGATTTGACAAAGTTATGTGTTCGATCTTCCAATATTCAATCTTGGACATCTCATATGTAGATGATTATAACAAAAATCACTACCAGAAACCAAATTGATCAATAGACCCCCCTTATCTATTTGGTACTTAGTGTAATCCATTGAAGTGACATGTAACTCTATCAAATTCATGCCTTCATAGCTATCATCAACCTCCATCTTGACTTCCTTTAACACATGAGTCATAAAGTAGGGTCGATAGTACATTTCCTACTGGAAGAAGCATGCTTATTAAGTATAGGCAAAAAAGGCTTAAAAATCAGTGCCAAATAAGGATTTGAATTAAAAAAACTTAGGATTTAATCTAGGAATATTTTCAAGCTAAGTAGGCAAATAGTAGTATGTGGAATGGATTCAATGGTAGTGTTCATATGTTGGGAATATTTACTTAGAGATATTCAAGGGGATCTCCTAAAATTCTAGATGTGCCACAAAAATTCAATGAAGATGGAGGAATATTATCAAGCAAATTATAAAAAATGGGGTCAGATACATCAAAGTGAGCTAAAACATGAGTTCCATGATTTCAAGCTTGATAAATTTTGTTAACAACCCTACAACCATGAAAATTTATACAATGAGAGATACCCCATGAAAGAGTAGCCTCACCATGTCTATCACTGTTTCTTCCCCATACATTTCTCTATGAACTGTAAGATTTTAGGGTCTATCTTGATATGCTATTGAAATAAATTAACAATAAGAACTCAACACTCAAACTTATATAGTGAAATATTTTTAAAATGATACCAACATTTGTTTATTCATTCACAATAAACTAAAAATAAAAAAAATCTAAAAATTGCCAAATCATTTGAATACTACCATTACTTGTAATTTTCAAATAAATAACTGAGTGCAAAATTGAAATCACAGTGATTAACATATTTTAAAATACCAATATCAACCTTGAACTATACTTCTAACTCAAAAAATTATGTCAATATGTGCATGGTATTTGACTAGTTCTGAGGATGTTCATCAAATCAAACAAAAACCCTATTCACTAAATTTTATCAAACAATCACATACTATACAGATTCTTGCATGTAACCAAAGAAAAAAATTATCAAATTATATCAATAATCATGTCTATATTTGAATACCCAAACCTTTGTTTAAATAATATGAGATATTCAAAATGAAATGAGTAATTAAAACTTTATATCACATAAAAACTGCTTGAATCTCTGCTTGCAAAAACTTACTAAAATCTTCCCACAAATTTGATAATTTTATCATGTGGTATCTCTGGGGCCCTACAAATAGATATGGAAACAACCTTTTCCATACTCCACAATAGGAATATATCTATATGGCATAATATAGATTCACTATGATAGATAGAGATAAAAGTGAGGGCACAATAAATAAATATATATAGAGTTTCATTGGAAGTTTAAAGTTAGTTTAGTGATAGGTAGAGATAGATGTGGGAGCATAATATATAAATATATATATAGAGATAGATATAGAGTTTCATTGGAAGTTTAGTGCTAGTGTTAGTTTAGTTTAGTTTAGTTTATATATTGGGGGGAGGGGGAAAGGCCCCACTATAACTATCCAACTCCATATATATACAAAAGGCGCCAAAGATAGAGTTTCTTTGGCCTTCCTCCCTCGTGTCCCCCCCACCACCTTCTCCATAATTTCTATATGGGGTGGGGGAAACCCATTAAACTTAATATATATGGTGGGGGGTGTCCCTCCCCGCTCTATATAAACTAAACTAAACTAAACTCTAACTCTGCATATATATAGATGGGGTGGGGATGGAGGGGGGCGTGTGCAGGAAGGGGATACTTTATACGTGCACCCTATAGATCTATATGGATATTAACTATGATAGATAGAGATAGAGGGGGTGGCACCCCTGATTGATTTTCAAAACAACTTGAAATCATAAATCAAAGAACTATTTACATAAATAAATTTCATACTCATTATATTAAATGGCTATAGGACATATATCAAATGTATGTAAAATATGTACCATGCAGATTTATAAATCTAAGCTGTCAAAAACCTCAAGCTCACAAACCCATTTCTTTATGAAAAATAAAATAAACCGGATCTCTTTCACACCAAATGGCAATAAATCAAGCTTTAATTCATGCAAGATATTATTCTATGACTCATAATCCATGCAACTACTGTATATTTTTAAGCTCAAAAAGCTTTTGAATACTTCACATAGTTCATTGAATTATTTAAAAACAACCCAAAGAGAATAATTCAAAACCCACATTTATTTGAAAAATAAATGTATTATTCAAGTATACATAGATGAATGGGTTCTACTTCTTCCTTATTAGTCATCATTCAACATAATGAGATAGTTAGTTATTCAAAACAATCTACACATTTCAAGAGTTAGATATATCACTCTAACATATTTTCAAGAGAAATATAATGCAATCCCCAAAAAAAATCGTGCAATTTTTTTTTCAAATAAATTGTATCAACTATACTAAAAAAATCCATGAAGAATCACATTATCAATGTTAGAGTAGGCTATTTACCTTAGCTCACTTTCATGTAGGTGATTTATTATTTCCTTTTATTTATTTATTCTCACCATTTATGTGTGGAGATTTTATTTATCTTATTTTATATATTATGACATATTACATATTTATCTTTAGATATTATGGGGATATTTGCTAGTTATTTCTATCTTTTAGGGATAGTTATTCTTAGTCTTAGGTTTGATCTCTTAGTTATGATTGATCACTTATATCTTAGTTAACTTAGGTTGATATCTTAGTTAGGATTGATCTTCCTTTCATATATATGCAAAGCATATTCATTATATTAGACAAGCTTTGGAGATATAATATATGGTATTGTTGCTCTTTTGTTTTACATATGTATCTATAAGTATATGCTTTCAAATTATTTTTAGAATATTATTTTTATGAATGTGATACTATATTAAAACCATAGATCTTTGTATCTTGGAACAATCTGATTATCATTCCTTTCATGGTACCAGAGCTTAAGGTTTTATAGACATTTATTTATAAATTCATTATAATAGATTTTTTTCCCCATATATCCAATTCTTTTTTGTTTACTGGTGGGAGGTTGATCTCTGTATTTTTTCTTGCAGGTTTTGGCTTACAAAATTTGTAGTGATTGTTTGGAAAGAAGGAAGAAAATATTATTTTTTATGGATTTATGTTTGATTTTGTGTTGTCTATAGTGCAAACATATTTTTTGCCACATTTTTCTTGTTATGTGCATTCTCGGGTACAGTTCTGTGTCTTTTGTATAGTAAGCCTATGTTTATTTTGAAGATCCATGCATAAAATAGTGATGACATTTAGGAATTAAAGACAATAAATAGAATTAGGGTGACGTGTGAGAGAGTGCTAGTTTCAGACCAACATGTAACAACACTGTCCATCTCAAATTTCCCTATTTTATGATGATGTAATACCCACACAAATCCCAAGGGGGAGCTCTCATCCTCATCCTTACCCCTTGGTCATATGGTGGGGGCCTAATTTTTTATTCCTACTAGTGGGGGCTTAATTTTAGCCCTTTCAATTTAATTTTGTAGTATCTCAAATAAATTTTTTCAATAATTTTAAATTTTTTTTTGGTGTAAATTTATTTTTTGACCCATTTGTGATAGGAAATTTTGTAAAAAATTTATATTTTAATCGATATCTCAAAATTGAGTGTTATTTTTTTAAAAGTGTATTATTTTTACACCCAATCTATTGGTTTCATTTATTTTTTAAAATACAAAGTGCCAAATTTTGGGGGGGCTCAATACAAAATCTTTTGGGTGGTTATCTCAGTGTTTATTTGTACACTCTTTTGCATTCTTTTGCTCTTTGGTGATTTCCACTTCCTCTCTCCCATGAGGAAGCGTGGGAGAGAGGAAGTGGAACTTTGATTTAACTTGAGGAAAGAGGCATCCCCATTGGAAAAACATTGGGTTTGGTATAGAGGCACCCTTCATCAAGACTTTTTTAAGATTTTGATTTTGAAGCTTTTACATTTGATTTTTCTTGATCTAAAGTTTTATGTAAGACATCTTTGGTTGGCATCCCAACATTCCACTTTAGATATGCTTCCATCATGTTTCATCTTAACATGGAGATCAACAAAATAGGTGTCCTTATTTGGTGGAACACTAGTTTTTATCTTCTTCCATACAACTTAGGAGTATGGAAAGGTGTTGAGCTAAGCATTAGACTTTTTAAAATCTAGACTGCAATGTTTTTGGTCTGGAGAGAGAGTCATTTTAATCTAAAGTTTTAGACCTACATTGGAGGAGAGAGGCAAAGAGTGGCACCTATCTAAGGTAGGCATTGACTCTTTTTTATTATTATTTCAGATCTGTTGAAGGTGAATTTGAATTTTGAGAGTGATGTTGGATCCACTTTGGAAGAAGTAGGTGATTTTTATTTTGTTTTAGATCTAGCAACCATTGAAGGAATTTGAGAGGAGGCATTGGCTAGTGGAGGAAAGGCATCCTCAAACACAAAGAAAAAATCAAACCTACATTTCCTTTTCTAGGTCTGCATATTTTTTTTCTTAACTTCTACAGATCAGACTATGTTGAGAGTGGTGTTGGAAAACCAGATCTATGTGGATTCTTTTATTTTTCAAAGTGTTAGGTTATTTTGTGTTTCTTGCTATGTGAAAGGTGGAAGAATAACTACTACGTTGAAAATGAGGACTGCACAAGGATAACATGTGAGGTGGTTTGTGTGAAGTCTATTTCTGGCAAAGAATCACCTCTCTCTACTATAGTGATAAAAACCTTTATTTTTCCTCCTATCCTCTCAAACATAACTGGTATTTAATTATTTTCTTCATTAGGATAAATCTTTTTCAAAAGAGGAAGCCAAAATCATTTACATGCATATCAAAATAACCATACATATTATTTTTCACTTTGGTTGGTGTTTATAAGTATGTGGTTTAATTTTGGTTTCAATGAATGGTTGGTATCCTACATTATTTTCTGATTTGGTCACGAAAATCTATTTGTAGTGTATTTTTAAATATTTTGACCCATTTTATGAGAATTTGTAAAGCCTCTAACTTTTGAACCGTATCTCAGATTTGAATTCTATTTTTCAAAAGTGCATACTTTTTATATTCCATCCATTGGTGTCATTAATTTGTAAAAATGCACTACTTTTATAAAGTGTCAAATTAGGGGGGTCCTATTGGGGTCAACATATCCCCTATTTCTAAAAATTGGGGACTCATGTGTCAAATTGTGCAATTTATACTTTAAAAATAAAAATTTGCTTTATCAGAGTGTCATTAATATGTTTACATATTATTTGTATCTAAAGATCATCCACC
Organism: Torreya grandis; assembly: GCA_037957365.1. NCBI lineage: Eukaryota > Viridiplantae > Streptophyta > Pinopsida > Cupressales > Taxaceae > Torreya > Torreya grandis. The sequence goes on along the minus strand of JARHVA010000094.1, from coordinate 2,329,955 downwards.
CCATGTCTTGGTTAGTCTATTTGTTTATGGTTCTGCTCCATCTTTGCCTAATGTTTCTAACCTTTGATCTTTTTGTTTCAAGTTACAAGTTTAATGGAACCCTCATTGAATAGACTATGCTTGGATTTTTACAGTTCAATCCCAACTTGGGATTTTACTAGCCTTTGGCCTATGAAAATCCACGATTAATCTATGATTAAGATTCCTCAAACCCTCATTCAGAAACCTTAGCTTGGTTCCTTTGATGTAAATTCAAAATTTGGTGGAAACACTTTAAAAATATTAAGGACCTAAGGTTGATTTTTATACTAAGGTTTAGTCATGTTTTTTAACACCCCCAAACCTTAGCCTAAAAATTATAAACTTGGTCCCCTTTATGTTTCGAGCACCTTTGTTTCCCTTTATTTTAATATGGTTTAAATTTTTATATGCAGGGTCCATTTTATATGTTAATAACTTAGATTAATGTCTTAGTCCTAAAGCCTCATTCGTGTTTCTGAACACAAACAAGACCTTAGTATTAAAACCTTATCCTAAGTATTATATATCTTTGAGTCTACACTTAATCCCTTTATGATTACAGGAGCCAATGATGTTCAATTACTCAGATCATAATCAATGGCATGCATCTACTTGGGTAAAGTTAATCAGATGATGTGTATTGGATCAAGTGTCTACAAGACCCCATTGCGTTTCATGAAACTTGAATTTGACATTCTCATGCCTATCATTTGATGTCCATGAGACCATCATTAACATCCATGATACCATCAAATTCTAGCTCTTATGGTTAGCTTCAAGGACTTAAATTTGACATTCTCATGATCATTATTTATTTTCATGAGGTCATCATTAACATCTACAAGACCGTCAAATTTTAGCTCAGGAACCAGTTTTGCTTGGAAGAATGAACATGTTTTTATTTGTATTGCAGGATCAATGGAGTCTCATTTAGAGAATAAACATGCTTAGGGTTCTACAATTTAATTTTTAAATTGATCTTTCATTAACCTTTTGATCTATCATATACCAAGTTTAAATTTGAATGAGATAGATTATAAACATCATAAACCTATCTCAAATTTTATCCTAAAGTGTGGTGTGTTTAAACATTTGACTAAATTTTGGTCTAAAATATCATGCTTGGTCCCCATATGTCCCATGATATTATTTGGGTATATTCTATCGACTTAACCTAACAAATGCAAGGTCCCATTATTAAAAAGTTAGCTTAAAGTTTTTTACCCTAAAGTTTTATTGTATTTATTAATACGATAAAACCTTAGGTTAAAACACATTTTACTTAGTCATTTTATTATTAAAGGTCCTCTTTTATCATGATCTAGACTTAGCTTAAATATGTTATCCTAAATTTTATATCATTTTTATTAATATAAAATAAACCATAGTCTAAATTATTTAACCTAAGTTCTTCTATGTCCTGATGTTAACTTAAGCATTGTGCATCTTTTTAGGATCTACAACTCGTGTGTGATCAGAAGAACATGATCGAAAGAAGTGATATCTCTATGGAATATTCAATGGAACATTTGGGGACCCAAAAGACAACCACATGGAAAATATGTGACAACTAATAGAGCTGATAAGGTACAAAGCTTAGAAAGTCCTGTAGGATTGCCAAGTGGCATAACTATGGGGCTTAGTAAAAAGAGTAGCCAATGGCATGCAAATCACAAGATCAAGATCAATAAATCATGTTTATTTATGTAAGATTATCCAATGGATCAAGACCAAGCAAGATTTTTAAATGGAAATGGTTAGTTTTTCAACATTAATGAGTGAAGTGCCATAAAAGTGCCAATTGGATGCCACCTAAGCAAAAAAATAACAAAACCAAAGATTTTATGGTCACAAAAAAGCAAAGGTATAAAGTTAGAGGTCCAAATCAAATCCAAGGCACCAAATTCACTTAAGTCTAAAAAACCATCACCATTAAAGCCTAGAAAAGACTTGTAGAGAAACCCTAACATCCACAAAGCCCTAATTTGATCTCAAATTGACATCTGATCAAGTGCAAATTAATCTAAAGGCAATTTTTAGACCACTAGTGAGTAATTTATAAGGCTCAAAGTCATGGTGGCATAAAAGTAACATAGAGAGGACACAAAGCTCTAATTAACCATAGATTGGGAAGGAAGGGTCTTTAAGGACACATTATTTGATGTTACGGTGTTAAACACTAGAGACAATAATTGATCCAAGATTTTTTAAGCAATTGAAGAATTTTAGTCAATAATGAAAGAGGATGAGAATATTACATCCTTCAAAACAAGATATTACAACCTAGTTGTAACATATATGGTGAGCCTTGACCATGCAACAACAAAACTAGAGGCACTTCACTGTATAGATGTCCTCCTCTCTATTTTTAAAGAATTAAAAATTGAAAAGGGTATGTTGATCAATGAAAATACTCTTAAATGCATTGCTTATGTGTCTCCCATTACTTTTAAGAACTATTATAAATTACCCAAGCCTCAAGTAGATGTACCCATAGTAAATGAATGGGTTAATAAAAATGATCTCAAAACCATCCTTGCCCCATGGTTATATTTTAGGAACCATGTGATTTTTGACCTTAGTAGAAACATTTCCATCAACCAATTTTGACCTAAAATTAGGATTATAATGACCTTAATGAACAGGCTATGTGGAAACCCCACTACCACTTATGTTGATAGCATTTGGGTACCCTTGGTATGCTTTATGATTGACAAGGAGCTCACCCCTCCCATTGGTGAAGTTATCAACACATGTTTATGTAGGCTAATCTCCATAGTCAAGAAAGGGTCTAGGAATTTTTTTTATATGATGTCTTATCTCCTAGATGCCTTTCTTGCCACAATTAAGATCCCCAACTTTAGGGGATGGTCACTTGAAAAGACATAGATAGTGTCTCAATTTTATTCAAAGTTACATATCTTAAAATATAGGGATCATATTCATTTTATCTATGATTTAATCTATCCTACCTTGAGTGAGGATATAACAAGAAACCCAATGAAAAGAGTCATCCCATTGAAAAATAAGTCCCTTGAGTCCATTGTGGACATTTGGTTTTATCTGGACTACATAAGCATCAGGATTGAGGGAACACAATGCACTCTACTGAGACTACCAATTTGGCTGAGCAGGAATATGCATTCCAAATATGCAATGGTATTGATGGTGTTTGTAGAGGCAAAAGAAAATAATTGCTACATAATCCACCCTTGGATATTGATAGAACCATCTTCTTGTATTGGGACAACATTGATGATGTTGATTGGCATAGAGCATATTTCAAGTTGTAACAGGATGAATTAAGACAATGGGACCCCAATGATAGAGTTGTGAAACATTTGAAGGCCAAACATATAAGTTTTACCTATGAACATCAGCCTAGATTGTATGACTAAATATACACCAAGGCTTTATCCTTCACAATGGTATTGTCAAGGTTGAAAAAATGTGGCATCAACCCAGAAGCCAGATTGATTAGGGACCAAAAAGGAAGTGATGACATTTGGAAACTTGGTCCAAAGCAATACCACTTGATAGGAGGTCAATCCTCTAGACCTCCCCCCATATAGCCATAATCACAAGCAAAAGTCCCAAATCCTAAAGTATAATTTGAATAGAGGCCTAAAGAAAGGAGACTTGGGGATGGGACATCATCTTCAACCTAACCCAATGAACCAGGACCTCCAATTGAGTAAATTGATGTGGTGGTATTGGACTTGAGTGAGACAGTAGAAGATGCATAACAGATGTTGCCCATTGTTTATCAATTTGATGAAGATAAAATACAAATGGAGGAAACCTAACCCCAAATTTAAGGGGTGGAGATAGAGAAAGGGAATGAATTAACTTTGAGTCTAGTTCCAATTGTTCCCCCATAAAAGATAAAGGTTGAGCTTAAAATAGTTCCAACAGGACCCAAGAGGCCTAGATTGACCTTCAATTACTCATTAAGTGAGGCCAATGTATTTTTTGTAAATAATCTGCTACAAGGACCAACCATCCCTAAATGGGTTCATCTATGCTAAGCTACAAAACATTCCTACTCTGTAACACTCTTTGGCAATGACCAAGTTAGAGAACATAACGGTCCATAATGAGCCCAAACCATGGATAATTGGCTTATATAAGGAGGAGAAAGAAATAATTATGGCTTCCCTTGGGGATTCAAGTGGTTCTTAGATGACTACTCTTGGGGATTCAATTTGCACCCAAATAGAGACTCTAGAGCCTCCTCAAGTAACTTGATCATTATTTGGAGTCCAATCTAATCTAGAAACTATAGGTTTGGAAAGGGTGACTAAAAGGAGAGCCATGGTTGCTGGTGAAGAATTCATTTTTTAGAAGGTGGAGCCATTTATTGGTTTAAATCTAGTAAGAGGTTAGAATATGAATGAAGACCCCATATTTGAATAATTTATACTTGGATTAGCCCAATCTCAATCAGTCCAAATGCAAACTGACATCAAGGGCATGAAACAACAAATAAAGAACTTGAAGAAGCAAAGGGAAAATTTAAAGAGGAAGGTTATTTTATCTATCCCAGACCCTATGATTGAAATGTTTGAGGCATCATTCTATGACATGATCAATTATCTAAAGATAACAAAGGCAAAACAAGGTATATTAGGCTAGCAAGATGCAACAGATAGGGGTTTAATTACTCAATGGTAGAGTTCAAAGGATAAGATGAAGGATTTAATTAGGATCTTGACATCGGATAAAATCCCAGGTTTTAAGACCATCAACCTAGCCCATATTAATATAGTCATGAGACTGATTATAGATAAAATTCAAGGATTGATCATGTGATCTAAAAGCTTAGAAATACTCCTCAAGGATGATAGAGTTACTGGATAGGATAGAATAATTCCTTAAGACCATGATTGCCAAACCTACAACACTTAGCTCCATGGGAATCATGATTGATTATCAATTGAAGCATAGGACCACCTTGGTCATGTAGGAGATAAAGAGCAAGAGCCAAGGTAGGTTTAGAATTGACAACAATAGGGTAATGGATATGATCCTAATGATAGAAGAAAATATTATCGAGGCGAAGAGTATTAAAAAAGCCTTGAAAATAAATAATAGGGACCTTGAAGATTTAGTTGAGCAAGAGGATGAACTCTTCCTTAAGCCTATAGTTAATTTGAGACTTGATGAGCAACATCAAAAGGAAATAAGGCTACTTTAGTATAACCAAGGGACTTCATCATCACAAGGTCCACAAATTAGTTAGGAATACTCACTGTTATTGAAGCATTGTAAATTTTGAAAATGGGATATTATTTTGTAAAGGCATATGCATTTTGTTAGCATATTTGCCTATAGGTTAGTTTATTTTGAAAATTCTAGTGCATTCTAAAAAATTTATAGAAAGGACAACCATCCTTTACATTTATACACTTGTAAGTTAATGCAACTAACCAACATACTTCCTTGTTTTTATAAAAGGAGTATTGTCTATTGTAAAGAGGAGGGAGTTTTTGAGTTACAAAAACTAGTGTAAACTTTGAGCAACTAATGCAAGTACAAAATTTTGAAACGATTGTCTCATTTTGTTTGTGTGGATTTTTACTTGGCTTCTCTCTTAATTATTTGTTTTGAATTTTAGATTTGAATTATTCTTTTGATTCATGGTGTGTAACTTTGAATGCAAAATTGTTAACTTGTGATAATGATAGGTTAATTGAAGGTTCCTTAGTTTGCTTTGTTTTATTTGCTCTACATTTGTAGATGTGCATCAAATATTTGCTTAAAGGAGTAAATCTTTAAAATAAGCTTAGTTCTTATTCACATTGTTCCTTATCTTCCTTAGAATTTCACCTGACATATGTTGTGATTTGAGATTAAGCTATTTTACTTCATATATTAGTTTTTAGTGCATACATGAGAAACATTTGAACTTTGTCATGATGTTTGAGATAAAGATAAGTCATATCTTTCTTTTCTACCTTACCCTACCTTTTTAATTTTTTTTTAACCATTCACTTTAGATTAAAGCTTCATTTCATATGTCCATTTTAGCTTAGATTTAGACTTAGAGATGAACTTAATTCATCTTAATTAGCATAGATCATATCCTTATTTACAAAGATTTGATAGCCACAGTGGCTTCCAACCATCAACTAATATAAATATTGTGAAACAATCATTTGTTGTGCCTTTATTCCACCATAGATAATAGGATTATCAAAAATTTCAAATCATGCTCTAAATTCTTGGAATTCTAAAATGAGAAGTGTACACCTAAAACTGGCCGTTGATAACCTCCAATTAGGCTTTTGACCAATTTCCACCCAAAATGCATAATTTGGCTTAAAAGCATTAAAACACGCTAAATGATGTGAAACTGACATATTCAAGTGTTGATTTTGGCTAGGGTATCCCTAAATGGGGTAATGTAATTTATGGGCTAGCTAACTTTGATCATATTATTTTGAGTCAAAATGCCAATTTTGCACCTAGGTGCTTTGGATTGCTCTTTCCTATCAAATATTCTACACAAGATGCATGCCTTTCTTATTTGTTTTTGGTAACATTCTAAATGGAAATATGGTTCCAACACATCTGATAACACCTTCCAATTCCAATCTAGTCAAATTTAGGACCAATAACAAGGCATTCTGATCAATTTGAGTAATTTGTGTACAAAGTGCTTAATCATGTTTAAGAGCTAATTAATCCAAATCAAGGCTTAATAAAAAATTCTATGTAAAACTTTTTGAATACTTATTTTTAGAAATGAATATTGAATATCTACATCATCAGGTGACCTCATTTCTTAGGAAGATATCCATGCCCTTCATGCCTCATCAATGCCTTCTATGATGCCCTCCATGCCTATTAATTGCCCCTTCTTCCAATGTCATGATGAGGATAATTATAAACTTAATTCCAAAAATTGAATTAATCCTTAACCACACATATAAATCTTGAGATGGATGGTTGAGGTTGATTCTGATCAAATCAAAAAATTTATAAGTAGAGAGGCCAAGAACATCATTTCTAAGCTATTTTGGTGCAAAGTTATTATACTAAAATATCTTCAGAGAATTTGATAATGAAAAGTTATAATGCCAAATTCATTCCAAGCCAAGCCAAGCCAAAAACACAAGGTGCCAAGAAGAGATGGAGGTAGCCAAACTTTCATTGCCAAGGACTTCATGAGCACAAGTTGAGCAAGCCACTACTACAAAGGCATTTAGAGCATCCAAGGAACGTGAAGGAATTATTGTGTTTTCATTCCTTTATTTTTAGTTGTTTGTCATTTTATTTTTTAAACTAAGCTTTCCCTAGTGTCTAGGCCTAGAGATGTTATGATATTAGCGTGTTTATTTCATTTTGCTTTCATTTTGGAACTAACACCATACTAACCATCCTCTCTTGAGTCAAATTCCTAGATCACATAATATCATGCCTGATGGGACTAGACACATCCTACACATGAAAAAGATCATTTTTAAACTCTAAAATATTTATTTGAGCCTTTAAAACTCTTGAAAATTGATTTTATAACTTTATTTTGCCATTTTTGTTTGCCATAATTTCACACAGTAATCGACATTGGCAAGTAATACCAACATCGATTACCTACTTAACTAATGTTGATTAACAAAACCGACATCTGTTAGATCTTGGTTAGCCAGAGTAACTGACGTTAGTGGTAATAATCAACATTGACCACTTTGTTTTTTTCAAAATCATAGACTTGAGAGCTAATTTTTCAAAGTTCATTATTTTAAGCTAAAAAGAGCTTCAAAGCTAAAGGACATGCTAATAATTTTTCTACAGAACCAAGCTTGATATTTGTTCAAAACATGTTTAAATCACCTTTATATGATTAAAAATCAAATAGGAACCTTGTTTTGCTGTTTAACAAAGAATTTATATGTTTTGGTGAATGTTTTCAAAGTTTGCAACTAAGACCAAGGGGTCAAATGAACACCACCAAATCTTTCATTTTGGGTTTAAAATTGAACACACTTATCAATTTTTGTTTGCAATTGTTTTTTAATCAAATATTTGTTTAGGAAAAAGAGGAATGTTACGTGTATGTTCCTCCATTTTTCCCCTATAAGGAACACTTGGAATCAAAAGCACCATTCTTATTGCAAATAGCCTAGTATAAGGCTTAGAAATAAAGTCATCTAAAGCACTCCCCAAAAACTCATCAAAGTTTGGGTGACCTTGAAAATGACCCTAAAGTTATTCTATTTTTATGCTTTCTTTATTTTTATGCATCTTGGCTTGCGAGGGGGGCTTCATCACCTCCCATAATTTATTTAGGGAAGTTTTGATCTGGGGTTTCATCTCCCAGCATTGACTTCATTTGGCTCCTTTAGAGCTGCACATGAGATATAGTGGCACTTTGGACATCGTACTACATTGAGTGAATAAAAAGATGTAGTGGTTGCAAAAGGGACTAGACCTTTTTTCAACAAGCCAAGCGATAGGGACCCAAAATCTATGCTTTTCTTTTGCATTGTTTATTGTAAAAATCATTATGCAATTGATTCCCCTAGAATGATCGAAACCTTGCTAGTTTTAGTCAATCCCATTTTGTTATACCCTTGTTAGGATTTGGAAGATTATACTTAGTATATTTTTTGGATCATTTTCTCATTTGGTATTTTTTGAGATTAAAACTTGTTTGTTTGTGTATAATCCATGTCAGAACTAATTTGTCTATATGTCACTCTTTTGTCTAAAGAGGTGTTATGTAGGCCATTTTACACCACACTTGTGCCTTGAAATTTTTTCTAAAACTTATTTATGTATGTCATTTGAGTTGTAGAGGGTAGTGTTATGCTACCCAAATTATGTCAAAATATTTTTCCACATCATTCAAGCATGCGTACATTGTTAGGCTGCTCAATTTATTTTAAGACTTGTTTTACCTTGTATCAAAAACCATTTGTTTCAAACCATTTTGGGTATACCATTTGGACCTTTGTCTTATGCCATCATGTTTTCCAATCTTGTCTAGCCTATTTGGTCAAATTCTAGTTTTCAACGTTGAGTTTTCAATTAGCCTTGTCAAGTTTGGATCCAAACATTGATTGATTTCTATTTAAGCCTCAATTCATGGGGTTGATACATAGATCTTTCTCTTTTGGGTTGCATAATTTTAGTTAATCATTTACCTAATTTTGAAAAATATTGATGGTTTGTTTGTTCAGTACCTATCCTCATCATTATTTGTGCCTTTATTTGGGAGAACACAACCTTTCTCAAAGAGCCTTTTATCTTATGTCTTATGCCAACTGATGATGTTTATGTTTGATTTTATGTGCCAAGTCTATGTCAAAGTTGTTTCCAAACTTTTTATATTAAATCAAATCACATCATGTCTGTTTGTTTGAGCCTAGCTTTTGACTCCATGTTTAGACAAAAGACTTAGCAACTCAACTTTTCCCTTTCCTAGTTTAGATCTTGTTTGGAAAACTTTGACCAAGACCTTTGACATGCCAATTTTTACTAAAATGCTTGACCTTTTATGTGTATGACATTTGACATTAGAAATTTGATGTTAGACTATTTTATGCCAAATCTTAGCACAAACCATTATGGAGATACAACTCCACTTTCAAACCAAATTAGAGATACAACTCCACCCCTTCAACCAAGTTGGACCAAGTTTGAAGCATTTGTCCTTTGGATCATTTTTTAGAGTTTGTAGAACTCTAAGCCTTTTTGTTTCAGAGCTTTCATCATTTATGTGGATATGTCTAGATACACTTATGGTGGAGTCACTTAAAATTTAACTTATGATAGAATGGCCACACAAAACAACTTTTATGGCTTTAGTCAAGACCCCAATGATGTTAATATGATTTGTGAGATAGATTTCTATCTACTTCATATTAATTATTCATGGGAACAAAGTCATGAAACAACTTATGATCTAACGTGAGACCTTGCTTGGTATGAAGAGGCTTGTGAGGAAGACTTTGAAGACCCAACTATAGATAATGTTGTTTGGGATATGAATCCATACCCTTTTTTAAATAATTAATACATATAATATAGTCAAGAACCAACTTATGAGCCAACTCATGACTAGGATGGTATGGTTTATGAGGAAGACTTGGATGCTTTTGCTTGTAGAAGCAACCCAGTTTCATGACATCCTTTTTTTATCTAATCATCGACTACCCCTAACCCTCCTTTGGATTATACAAGCTGTCAAGATCTACAACATCCAAGGAATACCATTATCATTCTTAAACCTAGTCTTTTAGCTTATGTGAGCAACCAAGATCCACAATACCCTATCATAATGATTTCAGGACTTTATCCTTTAGCTCATGCAAGAAATCATGCTCCCCAATGCCCTATCATTATCCAACTACAAGTCATTCCTCATCTAGTACCAATGCCAACAAAACCTCAACTGATCCAATCATTTGAACACCAAGATGTGTTCAAAATTGGTATTTTTTAGCTAATTAGAAACCAAGGCTAAGAGAACCAACCAATCCAAGATTTTTATATTGAATCAACTATTTGTGATAAGTCAACCTATGATAAATTGCCTATTGATCCTATACCAGTTGTCGAGGAGTCTCACACTAATGAGCTAGTCTTTGTCAAGTCACTTCTTAATGATTATAACCACCTTTGGGCAAATCATTACCTCAACCATGTGCCTATTTTTCAAGAGCCTCTTATTGATAAACTACTCTATGAGGAGTTATCTCTTGACTTTTTTTCCATCTTAGAGAAGTCTAACTTTGATAAACTAGTCTTAGTGGAGCCCATTATGCCATTATAGGTCATTACTTATCCAATACTAAACATCAAACAAGACATCATTGTAACAGAATACCCATCAAATGAAGAATAAAAATTAGAGTCAAGCTCTATTCTTGAATTGACATCAAATTTAGCATCAGAATTAGAATCAACATCAGTCTTAACATTGGATTTAGAGTCCCTTGAGTTAGAATTAGATTTAGAAGAAGAAAATGTTCATGCTTGTAACAACAGTGGTTACACATGCCTTGTAGATTAATTTGAATATATTTTTGATCCTTCTATAGTTTTTGAAGATGAGTACTTTAGCTTTGACTCAATTTATCCTAATATCTTCTATAAGGATTGTGCAGCCTCTCCCCATTCCATTATCATTCCACAGGCCATTACCATCAACCAAAATAGCCATATTATTATCATTCCATCTCCTAAAAGTGTCTATTGGGACTGATAGAATCACACTTTATTAAATTGCATCCATGGTGACATAGAAGTTGAAGAAGAGCAAGGAGGCCAAGACAACATTCATGTAGCAGAAGAACACTCTCATAGTGAAACCTTTTTGAAATTGCTAGGGGACAATCCAAGTTAAAACTTAGCATCTTTTAGTGAAACTTTTTTTGAAGCATTATAATACGATCAAAGTCAAAATTCAAAATTCCTTAGTTTAACCTTATCGAAGGTGCTATGGGACAATCAAGACAACTTCATTGGTAAAAAACTCATTAAGTTACTGATAGCTAAGCACAAAAGTTCTTCACTACTTGATGAAGATAAAATTAAAAATCAAATTAAAATAGCTTCCAATTTATAGCCTAATTAGATGGTAGCTACTCTCAAGATTAAATAATAGAAAAATCTAGTGGTCCTCTCAAAAGAACAAGTCTTTGCCCCCAACACAACCAAAATTATGTCAAATCTGGCATCAACAACATTACGTGTGACTAAAAGCCCTGATCTTTATTTGTTTCCCCACCATTATACATTCCATTATCATCTACCATTCCATTTCATAGTCAAATCTACCATCCATTATTTGTCCTTATTTACCATATATGGTTGCACTTTCCTTTGTAGAGGCTATAAAAATACCTTGTCTCAACGTTTGAAGGAATAAAAATCAATGACCAATGGAGATCACAAAAGCATTCTTAGCAACCAAATATGTAGGCCATTATTGATAGAGAAATTATTATGATGAGGTGTGGGCTGTAAATTAACATGATTAAGTATTCTATTTGTATTATTTATTGATTAAGATGCGCATCTCCCCATCAGTAGGACCAATAAAATTAAAAACCACACCTAGGCCAAAAACATGTACCATATCATCTCACATTGCCATTGCCATTATTGCATATCCATTTGTCATTATCGTAGATCCTAACCATTCACCCCACCACTTGGGGTCAACCCTCATACCATTTTAACCCAATTATCAAACCATCATAGTCTTAAATCAAAATCATACCATCCTATCATTCTATTCCTATTTAGACCAAAGCCTATTTTTAGTCATCCTACCCAATGCCATTTTGATCTTGGTTCATTTGGTTCTTTCCGCACCTTTTGTGGGGGGATTCCAATAAAATTTCAATAATCAATCTAATCTATGTTTATAATGACAGTCTATGAAATTAGTGTGATAGTTGATTTGGTAAGATATCTTTCATCCTATCAAGTTTGTTTATGTGAGCCTGAATATAACTATGTATGGGAAAATTAGTGTTTCACCAGTTTTGCTACTAATTATAACCACCTATGGGGAAATTGGTATCATTGACCTATGCCATTATATCCTAGTTATAATCACCAATATGAAAACTAGAGGCAACACTTATTTATCATTCATTGTCGCATCACCTTGCCATTACTATTTTCAATTGACTGGCCATTTGCTAGATTTGAGAACTTGTTGGGACCTAGTTGGTTTTTCCCCACCTTTTGTGTGGATGGAATTAATATGACTTAAGGTCATTTTAGGACTATACGGGTCATGCTCAATTCATGTTGAGGTCACCTTAGTATACCTTTCCATATGCTCTCGCTATTTTGTGAGTAACCTAAGCCAAATGTTCTCATTATTTTGTGAGCTTGAACTATTTAGTGTCTCGGCATTCTTGATCAAGTTGAGACACTTAAAAAATTCTAAAAATATTTAAAAAATCATTAGAAAAGAACAAAAACATTGACAACTTCTTTGCCTTAAGGATTTTGTGAACCCTTACTAAGTTAAAAGTAAATCACTTGTCATTTAGTTTCCCCATCCTTTTTGGGCTTTTTCTCTCACACACTTGCCATTTTGCAAGACCATTCCTATTCTTATATCACATCTATTCTGTTTATTTTCCTCAGTTATCACATTCTTTCCATTCCCTAAGAGAAATACATTTGGCCTGAAGTTTTTAATTGGATATTATATCCATGGAATTATGTAGGTAACATTCATTTGCCTAGTGCATATGGAGACAACTCGGCCACCCCCTTGCCTTTCTTCTATTCCCCCATTTTATTTGTTTGTTAACTTGTCACCTATTTTCTAGAAGCAATATTTGTAGGGTTTTTTGTTTGTTTATTTATACTTATTTTGTTTGTTTGTCTGCATGTTTATTTGCTTTCAACATTGTTTCCTTGATTCAATTTATGTGTGTTCATTGAGTGATTCTTTAACCACACTTATAATTGAATCCATACATAGTCATATGTTTACATTGTCATCATGGTTTTTAGCATTGGTGCATTAGTTTCTATTGAGTATTGGATTATGGGAGTCAATCCTTATACATATTTTATCCAAGTGCTTATTTTTACAATAAACCTCAGCTTCAAGAAGTCTATTCAACAATGGTAGCATCTCTTTAGCACTAACATCTTGATTCCCTCCTAATCATATCCCAAATAGAGTAATTAACAAGAACTAATTTCAACTTTTATTATTTTAGATGAGCATCTCCCTAATGATAGGTTGTTAAAATTCATCATTACCCTCTATATTAAGTTATCATCATCCTTAGCTAAGTTTATCATGTTTTCATAATCAGGGTTCAATGATTATAACTTCCTATAGACAAATCATTGCACATCATCCCACCTGCATTTCTCAATAATTATAACTGCCTTTGGGCAAATCATTGTGTTGTCACCACTTTAATTTTTTTGCCTATGCAAGGGCATGTTATTATCTTATTTGTTTATCCTAATTGGGGCAACTCCATCTTCTCAATGATTATAACTACCTTTAAGTAAATCATTGTGTTATCATACCACGTTACCACTATCAAGTTACAATGCTTATAACCACCTTTGGGAAAACCATTATACACCATCCCATTTGCATTCTTGATGATTTTGACTACTTTTTTAATATTATTGTGTTTTCACCCCATCATCTTTATTTGGTCCCTTCATTTCGCTTATTTCTTTTTGAGGGACCATTTTCTGACCTACTTGTGCCAACCATTCCCTCGAGGGGGCATCATATAGTTAGTTTATCATCATTGAAATTATAGGCATATAGGACCTTTTCATTCTTTGAGAATACGTTACTATTCTTATACTTGCAACACTTTCCCAAATAAGGGCAAACTATAGACACCTAAAACTGGAAACTGATAACCTCCAATCAGGATTTTGACCAATTTCCATCTAAAATGCATAATTTGGATTAAAAACATTAAAACATGATAAATGATGTGAAACTAACATATTCAAGTGCTGATTTTGGCTAAGGTATCCCTAAATGGGGCAATACAATTTATGGGCTAGCTAACTTTGATCAGATCATTTCAAGTCAAAATGCCAATTTTGCACCTAGATGTTCTAGATTGCTCTTTCCTATCAAATATTTTGCACAAGATGCATGCCTTTGTTATTTTTTGTTGGTAACATTCTAAATGGGAATACATTTCTAATGCATCTAACAGTACCTTCCAACTCTAATATAGTCAAATTTAGAACCAATAACAAGGCATTTTGATCAATTTGAGTAATTTGTGCATAAAGTGCTTAATCATGCTTAAGATCCAATTAATCCAAATCAAAGCCTAATAAAAAATTCCATGGAAAAATTGTTGAATACTTATTTTTGGAAATGAATATTGAATATTTGTATCATCAGGTTGTTGGGTGAATATTTTGTCAACCAGCTAACTGGTGAGCAAAATAGTTCCTATCACCACAACATAGGGAGATTGGTCATCTAGGTGTGTAGTTTTACTACATCAACAGGGGACAAATCTCTCCTCTCATTAAGGGGAGGTTCCCTATTAAATATACAGAGGCTATATACTATATAAATAAGTAGAAAGTAACACATAGGGGTAGAACAAACCATCCATCTCTCTTTTTTTAGAGATGATGCTCATAGCTCAAAGGAAAAATCTTGGGTGAAAACATGAAAGGCACTTCTCTTCTTTCAAAAGTGTTCTTGCAAGAAACAATAGGAGTTCTTTTAGGTAGTAAAAGGTAACCAGTAATAGGGACGTAGTAACCAACAGCCTAAGATGTAGTGCAAAGTCTCCACCTCGACTTCCCAAGAGTGAAATACGAAGAACAATGGGGGCACAAAGTCATCCCAAGGTCCTTTACACATGAAACAAAAAAAGACAAACACACTAAAGAAAATTGTAGACAGCACAAAGTCTTCCACAACTGACTTTAAGACACCTTCCTAATTACTTCCACTAGTTATGCTTGTTCGATCAAATAAACAAGAATGCTCCTAGGAAATAGACATAAGAACAATTTCCTAGAATAACACAAGCTATAACAACACAAAGTCTGCAAGTCACTTTCTTTCTCATTCAAATAAAATAATATAAACTATAATCTGAGCTCAAAGTCTCAGTATTCACCTTTCAATTTGGGCAGAGTTTTGCTTTTGATAACGGGAAGATCTCCTTTACAAATGAGAGATATTACAAATCTTATAGTAACTACGCAAGGATTGGCACTTTTTCCCATGGGATGGATCATGTGCATTTCAAGCATTGGGAAGAGGAAGCCACTTGATCAATAATGTTGTGTTAGCTCTTATTTTGACTTTAGGGGTTTAGAACATAGGCCACATCATTTGTCTGCAAACAAGATCGTTTCTTCAAGGCATTCACGCAGCTTGTCTTCTCATCAATGCAAAGTGAAGAAAAATGGGTCATGCTGTTCACTGTTCATGCCTCTTGATGACCAATTCATAGACACTGTGTCAACCACTAGAGTAACTCCTTGAGTTGACACCTTCCTTTGCCACTTGGACTATTTTGTCCATTTTTGCACTTGGCTCTTTTTCCCCCTTTTGGCTTTGTCTTCCTTTTAGCCTTAAGCCTTTGAATTTATTTGAGTATCCCTTTAAATTTGACATCCACGAGACCGTCAATGGTCGCCAGCTGCTTGAACCATGTTGAACCTTGAACCCATTGAACCATTGAAAGTTCATTGGTTTATTGGTTCATTTTATCTCTTTTGTTCTATCGCTTCTTGGTTCAATCGCTTCTTCGCTCCTTGGTCGAACCATCCGTTAAACCACTTATTTTCTACTTTTTCTTTGACTGAGGCTGCCTTTGAACCTTTAAACCCATGAACCATTGAACTTAGAACTCTTTCGATTCAAGGTTTAATCAGTTCATTGGTTCATCCTTTGTCCATCACCTCATTTTTCTTTCTAAGCTCTTTGATCTTCATCGCACTGATTGAACCTTTAAACTTGTGAACTCGTTGAAACTTTTGGTTTAAGATTCAATGGTTCAATTGGTTCATTCTTTTTATTTGGCTAAGTCCTTTTGATCTTTTTGAACCAAACGCGTTAAACCAATTGGTCATTGAACCTGTGGAACCAAAATGGTTCAAGGTTCAATGGTTCAATGGTTCAATCCTTGCTTAGATGCTTGCCGATGGACATTTTTGATTGAACCAAGGTGCCAACCCAATCCAAAAGATGGTCAAGTACTGGAAACTAGTTCTTTTGATTGAACTTGCTTGCAAAAGCCTCTGAACCTATTGAACCTACTAATCCCTTTACCAAAAAAGCTTGAAAAAAGAGGAATTTGAAAGATTAGAACAAATTTTGAGAAGGGAAGAGAGAAAGTTTGGTCCTGTAGGACCAAGATAGCTCATATGTTGTTCCAAAAATGAGTGACATTTTTGGGGATCAACAGCTGGCTCCAGTTGGAGAACTTCTTTCAGATGAAAACTTGAAACACAGCTGAGAGGAGAAAAAACCAGAATCTCCAGTGCCTTGAAGTGTGCCATTAGGCTATGGAGTCATGCTACCCAAAAAGAAAGGCTCTAAAAATAAAAATGAAAAGAAAAAAATAGAACTAAAGACTATATAGATATACATATGTATAGGTGAACTTATCTGATACTTCAAGAATTAAAGAACTTCAGACGCTACTCCTTGTGAGGTGAAGAAAAGGGGATGCCATCTTGATAAACCAATAGGAAACCATTCTGTCTCCAAAAATGGTGACAAGTGAATGGAGCTCTCCACCAAGAAACCAATTTTTTGCATCTTCCTCTTGGCTCTTTCTTCTTCTTACCCCATGGCAAAATGTGGTCTTCAATTTGAAAACCATAACTCCTTGTTCTCTTGGTGAAGGGCTCCTTTTGCTGATTTTGGAGTACAGTAGTATGGTCCACCACCATAGCTTATTATTCTGCTGGTTCAGTCCAGCACATATTTTTATTGTCAGCATTAGACCCCTAACAAACCATTAGCTCAACATCTCCTTTGGTGTGAAGAAGTTTGATCTCTTCATCCTGAGTAGTCTTCAATATGAGCAATAGAGATCTGCATCTAGCATGAGTGGAAGAATTGTTGCTATCAGATTCTAAGATCCAAGCATCATCAGAAGTTGATCTTCTATTAGATTTCTCTTCATCAGAGATGGAAGATCCTTCTTGATTTGTACTGTGCCCTACCAATTATTTTGATGCCTGATTTAAATCAAATCTTAGATTGCCAGCCACAAGACTTTGATCAGCTGAGACATGAGCATTATCTGTGGTCAAGGAGTAATTACCCCTACCTAAAGGCTCAAATAGAATTTAATCAGCAGGGGCTGACATTTTGGTGACCACAATCTTTGCCTTAGACAGGTCCACACCTAGCTCTTCACCAATGTTTAACTACTCAGGATTGGCTTGCAGGGATTCAAACTCAGTCATTTGAATTTTAGATTTCTTGACATGATCAATCATGTCAAATGACTGAGATGGACTTGGAAAAGAGGATGGGAGTTCATCCTTTTGGTTTTTCAGAGGGGGAGGACTGATCTATGAATTTGAAGTAGAAGGTGTAGAGATTTTTTATGTACTAACCTTCTTGGCAATCACTGGGTCCTTCAACTAGAAAAATAGAGTGGTTTCCCACTTAGAAATTGGAATTGTAGGCTGAGTTCATTTCTCTATTCTTTTTTTATCAGCTTGCTAGGCTGACTAATTCTCAGACTGGGTGAATATTGCATATGATTCTTCGACTGCTTCACCTTCAATTCTAGGTTCATCCTAGTAATTCAGGAAACCAATGTGGGAGTCACCAATTGATTCTTCTAGATCCTCCTTGAAGAGATCAGTGCCATTTTCTTGCTCAAACTCAGGTTGGAAATAGGAAACATATTTTGTTTCTAGATATCCAACTGCTGAGTTAGTTGGAGGTGCTTCAAGGGCAAGGTTCCTCTATGGGGGAGGAAGATGATTTGGATGCCCTTGACTTCTGGTAGCGTTTCCTTGATATGGATGATTTGAAAATGTCCTCTTTGGTATATCTTTATATAGAGGAGTAGAAGACATACCTTGTGCCATTTGCTTTTTCAAGGCTAGCAATTCATTTGCCAACTTTTGTACTATTGGGTCAATGGTGGATGTGGGTGAGTATTCAGAGGATGAAGAGGGTTTACCTCTGTTAGGATCTCTCTTTATGTTTCTTGCCAAGATAAGGTCATCTTCTAGCTCAGTAGCCAAGTCTTGAGTAGCCTCAAGGTCTATGTGTCTAGCCCATCTCAATAGAAAACTCACTTTAGGTAGTTGTGAGTTAATGAAGAAGCATTTGAGATTTTGAGGTGTCAGCTTGGTGACCATGGGAATCTTGTGCCTTAGCTTGTTGAACTTGGAAATAAAATCCCTCATAGGCTCATGAGGTTCCTTCTTCATCTGAGTGAGTTGGGCTAGCAAAGCATGCACATCTTCTACAAGCTTGAACCTAGCTTCAAACTTGGTTTTGAGTGTATCCCAGTCAGTCACTGATCTAACTTGCAGATGGTATAACTAGTCTATAGCAACACCTTGTAGGGTCTCCACAAAAATCTTAATTTCCACGTCTTCAAATTCCACCCCTATCACACCACAGGCTATGCTGAAGGCTACAATGTGTTCATCAGGATGAACTATTCCATCACCAAAGAATTTGGGGAAATTCTTTCTTGAACTGCGTAGAAGTTCATGCAGAGGTGGAGTCAAGTTGAGAGGGCCAAAAGAGTTACCCCAAGGGCCTCGAACTACCATGTTTTAATTATGTAAAATAGGGATAAAAAATCTAGGTGGAGTGGCCAGATTGTGAATCAAAAATGGAAAAAGATTGGCCCTGCTTCAGCTTCAGGCTTGAGGCTTCAAATTATGCACTCTTTCCAAGTAGCTCTAGTTTTCTAGACTAGATAATATAATAGAAGTGGATGAATATGGTAAGGCTTTAAATGGATAATGGGTAAGACACATAATGGAGTTGCTAGAGTCTATAATGGATAAGGGTAGGGATTGCTTCAATCTAAAACTTGAGGCTTTAGACTGCATGGTCATCCCCAATAGAGTTGCCAAAAACTATTGGGTGAATATTTTGTCAACCAGCTAACTGGTGAGCAAAATAGTTTATATCACCACAACATAGGGAGATTAGTCATCTAGGTGTGCAGTTTTACTACATCAACAGGGGACAAATCTCTCCTCTCATCAAGGGGAGGTTCCCTATTAAATATATGGAGGCTATATACTACATAAATAAGTAGAAAGTAACACACAAGGGTAGAACAAACCATCCATATCTATTTTTTAAGAGATGATGGTCACAACTCAAAGGAGAAATCTTGGGTGAAAACACTAAAGGCACTTCTCTTCTTTCAGAAGTGTTCTTGTAGGAAATAGCAAGAGTTCTTTTAGGTAGTAAAAGGTAACTAGTAACAGCAACGTTAGTAACCAACAGCCTAATATGTAGCACAAAGTCTCCACCTCAACTTTCCAAGAGTGAAATACGAAGAACAATGGGGACACAAAGTCATCCCAAAGGTCCTTTACATAGGAAACAAAAAAAGACAAACACACTAAAGACAATTGTAGACATCACAAAGTCTTCCACAACTGACTTCAAGACACCTTCCTGATTAATTTTGCTAGTTTTGCTTGTTAGATCAAATAAACAAGAATGCTCCTAGGAAACAGACATAAGAACAATTTCCTAGAATAACACAAGCTATAACATCACAAAGTCTACAAGTCACTTGCTTTCTCATTCAAATAAAATAATATGAACTACAATTTGAGCTCAAAGTCTCAGTATTCACCTTTCAATTTGGGCATAGTTTTGCTTCTGGTAATGGGAAGATCTCCTTTACAAATGAGAGATATTAAAATCTTATAGCAACTACGCAAGGATTGGTGCTTTTTCCATGGGATGGGCCATGTGCATTGGGAAGAGGAAGATGCTTGATAAATAGTTCTATGTCGACTCTTGTTTTGACTTTAGGGGTTTAGAACATAGGCCATGCCATTTGTCTACAAACAAGACTGCTCCTTCAAGGCATTCACATGGCTTGTCTACTCATCAATGCAAAGTGAAGAAAAATAGGTCACGTCATTCACTGTTTATGCCTTTTGATGACCAATTCATAGACACTGTGTCAACCACTGGAATAACACCTTGAGTCAACACCTTCCTTCACCACTTAGACTATTTTGTCTATTTCTGCACTTGGCTATTTTGCCCCCTTCTAGCTTTGTCTTCCTTGTGGCCTTAAGCCTTTGAATTTCTTTGGGTATCCCTTTAAATTTGATGTCCACAAGATCATCAATGGTTGCTAGCTGCTTGAACCATGTTGAACCTTTAACCCATTGAACCATTGAAAGTTCATCGATTCATTGGTTCATTCTATCTCTTTTGTTATATCACTTCTTGGTTTAATTGATTCTTTGCTCCTTGGTTGAACCATCCATTGAACCACTTGTTTGCTGCTTTTTCCTTGACTAAGGCTGCCTTTGAACCTTTGAACCTATGAACCATTGAACTTAGAACTCTTTTAGTTCAAGGTTCAATCGGTTCATTGGTTCATCTTTTGTCCATCACTTCATTGTTCTTTCTAAGCTCTTTGATATTCATCGCACTGATTGAACCTTAGAACCTATGAACTTGTTGAACCTTTTGGTTCAAGGTTCAACAGTTCAATCGATTCATTCTTTTTATTTAGCTAAGTCCTTTTGATATTTTTGAACCAAACAAGTTGAACCAATTGGTCGTTGAACTCATTGAACCAAAATGGTTCAAGGTTCAACGGTTCAATGGTTCAATCCTTGCTTAGATGCTTGCTGATGGGCATTTTTTATTGAACCAAGGTGTCAACCCAATCCTGAAGATGGCCAAGTACTGGAAACTAGTTCTTTTGATTGAACTCACCTATAGAAGCCTCTGAACCTGTTGAATTTTCTAATCCCTTTACCAAAAAAGCTTGAAAAAAGAGGAATTTGAAAGCTCAAAACAAATTTTGAGAAGGGAAGAGAGAAATTTTGGTCTTGTACGACCAAGATAGCTCATATGTTGTTCCAAAAATGAGTGACATTTTTGGGGACCAACACAAGTGACCTCATTTCTTGAGAAGACATCCTTAGGCCATAAATGCCATAAATATCAAGATTCATGCCCTCTATGTCTCATCAATGCCTTTCATGATGCCCTTCATGCCTCTTAATTACCCCTTATTCTAATTTCATGATGAGAATAATTACAAACTTAATTCAAAAAATTGAATTAATCATTAACCACACATCTAAATCTTGAGATGGATGGTTGAGGTTGATTATGATCAAATCAAAAAATCTATAAGTAGAGAGGCCAAGAACATCATTTATAAGCTATTTTGGTACAAAGTTATTATTGTCAAATATCTTCATATAATTTGATAATTCAAATTTATAATGCCAAATTTATTCTAAGCCAAGCTAAGCCAAAACTACAAGGTGCCAAGGAGAGATGGAGGTAGCCAAGCTTCCATTGCCAAGGACTTCATGAGCACAAGTTGAGCAAGCCACTACTACAAAGGCATTTGGAGCATCCAAGGAAGGTGAACGAATTATTGTGTTTTTATTCTTTGATTTTTAGTTATGTTTGTCATTTGTTTTTGTTAACTAAGCTCTCCCTTATGTCTAGGCCTAGAGATGTTATGCTATTAGTGTGTTTATTTCATTTTGCTTTCATTTTAGAACTAACACCATACTAACCATCCTCTCTTGAGTCAAATTCTTAGATCACAAGAAGTGTTTCTTAAACAATATAGAAACTTGTGATACATTTTTAGGCATCAACATGTCCTTAATACAATATTTTGAGGGGTTGTCTTGATGTTGATTTTGTGCACCCTTTTGCATTTTTTCTACTCTTTGGTGATTTGTTAGCATGGCTTCTACTTCTAATATTGAATATTATGAGACTTTTACTACACATAATTACCATACATAGAGACTTAAAATAGAAAAAATCATAAAGAGCAAAGGATTATGGTCCCTAATAAATGAAACTCAACCATAGTTTACACATGAAATTGAGAAATTTCAGCACCAATGTAAGTTTAAAGAGTATATGAGTTTGATTGGAGGTTATGTGAGGGTCATATTTTGTTCATTTGGATGGGTGTGATTTTAAATTAAAAATATAGGCTAAATTAAAGGATTTGTTTGGGAAAGTAAATCAATTGAGAGCCATGCATCTTGAAGTGGAGATTACTTCACTCAATCTGAATGACTTTGCCTTTATTATAGACTACCTCACTAAGTTTAAGCATTTGTTGACACAATTGAAGGGGAGTGGATGAGATAATAAAGATGAAGAGTGTGTATACTTAATTTTGTATAATTTGAGTGTCCCATTCCAAATATTTGATTCTATACTTTTCTCTAGTATGGATGCCTTAGGTGCTGCATTCAAAATGTGAGATCTAGAGTTGTTTTGTGAGAGACTTACTAGGGAGGAATCCAAATTGTCTCACCTTGAGTCTTTTACCTCTAAAAAAGTATTAGTCACATCACATCCTAAGAACAAATAAAAAGCTTAAGATAAGAAGAACACTCCTCTTTCATCTCAAAATTCACCTAAGCCCAACACTAACACATCTAAACCTAAATCATCTTCCAAATCTAAGAATAAGTCTATCCTATCTTGCTCCCATTATGGGAGGATTGGTCATGAAGAGACTAGGTGTTTCAAGAGAATGCAAGCCTTAGAGGATGACATTAGAAAATATGAGTTTTATATTTTTACTCTTCTATCTCATGAGCATGAAAAAGTACTTAATGTTGTCAGGAGATCATAGTTACCTATTTCAGATATTGGGTTCTAGATTTTGGTACTTCACACCATATGCCTTATTCCAAGGAGTTATTTGTATCTCTTGGTTTGAGTTCTACTTCCAACATTGAGGTTGGAGATTATTCATTTATGTTAAAGTGAAGGGTGACATATAACTAAATAGTGGCCACATTAATGATGCATTATATGTTCCATACATCACCACTAATCTAATTTTAATTTATTAGATTTGTCATTTTAGTCAAGGCAAGCCAATGACTTTCACACCATAGGGTACTAAAGTTTGAGCTTTGTTAGAGCCCCACACACTTATTACACAGAGTGTTTTTGATTATAGTTCTCAAATCTATTATTTTGAGGGTTTTGATGATACTCATCCTATAGGGACATGTTTAGTTTCTCATGCAAATTTTAAGAGTCAGCTTTAGAATGAGAGATTTGGACACCTAAACTACAAATATTTTAAGGATTTGATCACTCATATTATGGTAGAGGGTCTTCCTATAGTTTCATGTCTTGATGGAGTTTGCCCTGGTTTTGCATTAGGGAAACAATACCAAGATCCATTTCCTAAGGGTATATCCATGAGATATTCTTCACCACTTGAGCTTGTGCAATTGATTTGATGGTCTTTCCTACTCATTTCAATGGATCTAAGTATGAACTTGTTTTCATTGATAATTTCTTGAAGTAGACTTGGGTTTATTTACTCAAGTAGAAGAGTGATGCATTTGCTCACTTCAAAGTCTTTGGTTGAGAAATAGTCTTTTAGTTGCATCAATAAGCTTCATACAGATAATGGAGGAGAGTACTTCGGTCAAGAGTTCTCTAATTTTTTGGCAGCCCATCGTATGGTTCATTAGCATTCTATTACACATATTCCACAACATAATGGCTTAGCAGAATGAAAGAACCAAACTATGAAGGAGATGGCTAATTGCATTATGCATCATGAAATTTACCTCCTATCTATTACATAAAGGTGATTAATTATTTGAAATACATTCTAAACCACACACCACATAGAGTACTTAATCATATGAATCTTGAGGAGGACTTAACTAGAACCAAGCCTAATGTCTTATTTTTTTGAGTCTTTAGGAGCTTCACTTGGGCATTTGTACTAAATAAGAAAAGGAAAGGAATGGATTAGAAGAGAAAACCTTTGATTTTTGTAGGGTGTTACAAGGACATGAGATCTTATCATATTTTAGATCCTGATACTCATGATGTTCATTTTTGAAAACATGTATAGTTTGATGAACACTTCACATCTCATGACTCTTCATATTCTTACATGCCTTCTTCTTATTCTTATTTTGATGATTCATCACCTCATCTCAAAGATTAATTATTTGAGGAACAAGTTCAAGAGATTCTTGAGGAGATTATAGAGCATAAGGATCCTATTCACATTAATGTTGCCATTATGCCTAGGTGGGTTCATACTACAATTTCTAAGGCAACACCTTTCATACAAGATCTTCCACCTAATCAACATCATTGTGCACATTATATAGATACTTGATTTTGTGTCAGGTATTATCTGGGGATCCACAACCTTTTTCATAGGCTCATGGAATAAAGGAGTGGGATGATGCAATGATAAATGAGTATTCTTTATTGATGAAGAATCACATTTGGGATTTGGTCACCCTTCCTAAAAGAAGAATTTTGGTTAGGTGCAATTGGATTTACTGCACCAAGTATGTAACTGATGGGTCTATTGATAATTATAAGGCATATTTTATTGCAAATGGGTTTTTTTAGGTCAAAGGTATTGACTACTATGAGACTTTTATGCCTATTACCAAGATAGATTCTATTCATCTTGTACTTTATCTTAATGCATCATAGGGTTGGACACTATATCAGATGGATGTTAAGAGTACTTGATTGCATGGATACTTACATGAGTGTGTATATATATATATATATATATATATATATATATATATATATATGGAACATCTTACTAGGTTTGTTCATGATTCTTCTCTTATTTATCAACTTACGAGGTCTCTTTACGATCTCAAATAGGCCCTTCAGGCTTGGTATGAGAAGATGGATTCATTTCTTCTCTCCACAAGATTTTTTTAGTACCACTATGATCCTACAATGTATATTCAACATATTAAGGAGGAAATTATTATAATAGTATTATATTTTTATGATTTGATTTTCACAGGCACTTTTAACATAATTCAACATGATATATACTTGCCTTCTGCATTTCTTCCTTAGTTTATAGATTTCACAGTCAGATACAAGGATTTATTTGAGTCAATATAAGTATAAACTTGATATTCTTCACCATTTTGGCATGGTTTATTGCAAGCAAAGTCCTCCTTCTTAGTCTGGAGTGACCCTCACTACCTCTTTTAATACTCTACTTTGTGATCTTAAATTGTATTGACAGATGGTTTGGAGTCTTATGTATTTGACCCATACTCATCTTAACATTTTATTTACAACTGGGATTATATCTAGGTTTTCACATAACCCTTATGATAGTCATTGGTAAGCTACCAAGAGGATTTTATGATATCTATGAGGCACTACTCATTTTGGATTACACTACACCAAGGCTCTACTTAGTTGGTTTAGATTGGGAAGGTTATCTTGATGATCGACATACCACTTATGGATACATATTTTATCTTATCTCTTCACCTATTTCTTGGTTGTGTAATAAGTATTAGGCTATTTCACTTTCATCTATTGAGGCTGAGTATAGGGCAACATTTACTATGAGTTAGTAGGTTTTTTGGCTTCGTTTATTATTGATAGAGTTTAGCTTCATGCAAGATTCACCTAATATGCTTTGGTGTGACACCCAAAGTGTAATTAACATATATTTAAACCTAGTTGATCATCATTAGACCAAGTAAATTAAGGTACATATGCACTTCATTCATTATCATATTCAAGATGAAGTTCTTAGCTTGGAGTACATTCTAACTCAATAATAGGTTGCAGACATCTTCATGAAGCCTTTTGCATTACCTCATTTCCATGAGTTACATGGCATGCTTTGGGTTATATAAATTGTCTTTAGGGGGTGTTCATGAGTACATCTTCCTTATTCATTTAATGGATACATATTGTACATTAGTACCTCATCAGACCTAGTTGTCGGGACTCATAATGTGTATATGCCACTATTTTTTTTGGCTGTTGTTAACCCATAACATCAGTTGAGGGGGGATGTTAGGTTATGTATTATATGTATTTATCATGTTTGACAGTGTATTAAATAGATATTTCATATTTTTATGAGTTTTTTCCATGTGAGGATTTATCCCACATTGGTTAGTTAGGCTAGTTATGTGTTTTTCCTTACCTACATTATCTTTGTCTAGTGTCTTACTTTTTGAATAACACTTGACTTACATTATTTTGTAATCATTTGTCTACAAATTTATTGTGTGATGTTTTTAGTGTTATCAATTCTGAATCTTGGGTTGGAATGCTTGTTCATCATTCATAATAAATTCTTCTATGGGGTCATGT
The DNA here is from genome assembly GCA_037957365.1 of Torreya grandis. Classification (NCBI taxonomy): domain Eukaryota; kingdom Viridiplantae; phylum Streptophyta; class Pinopsida; order Cupressales; family Taxaceae; genus Torreya; species Torreya grandis. The sequence continues at coordinate 2,303,104 of JARHVA010000094.1, read as the reverse complement.
TTTGTTTCTCATGCTGATTTTGAGTGTAAGCTTTGGCATGATAGATTTGGACATCTTAATTATCGATATTTGAAAGAGTTGATAACTCATGGTATGGTTAATGGTCTTCTTATAGTTTTTTGTCTTGATGGAGTTTTTCATGACTGTGCATTTTTGGAAATCAACACCAAGATCCATTTTCTAAGGGTCTGTCTAAGAGAGCTTCTTCACCACTTGAGCTTGTGCATAGTGACTTGATGGTTTTGTATACTCCTTTTAATGGACCTAAGTATACACTTATATTTATTGATGATTTTTTGAGGCATACTGGGGTTTATTTCTTCAAGTACAAGAGTGAAATTTTTTCACACTTCAAAGTCTTCAAGGATTTGGTAGAGAATCAATCTTATAGTTACATAAAGACGCTTCACAATGATAATGGGGGGGGGTGTTCTTCAACAAATAATTTTTTGAGTTTTTGGAAAATCATGGCATTGTTTGTGAACATTATAAATACATGATTCATTCTTAGGTTTTACCTCCTATATACTAGGTAGAAACACTTAATTATGCAAACTACATTCAAAATTACACACTGCATAGAGCACTTTAGCATTTGAATCCAGAGGAGCCTTTGTTTGGAACTAAGCCTGATGTCTCATTTTTTCAAGTTTTAGAATCCATGATTGGGATTTTTTACTCAATAAGAAATGGAAAGTATTGGATAGGAAGAGTGCACCCTTGATATTTGTAGGATATTATTAAGATATGAGAGCTTATCAACTTTTATACCTTGATTCTCATGATGTTATTTTTTGAACACATGTTCAGTTTGATGAGAATTTATCTTCTCATGAGCCTTAATCTTCTTCCATGAATTCTTATTATTATTTGATTCCATCCATTGATGATTATTCACTCCATCTTGATGATCCCTTCTTTGAGGATCCAGTTCAAGATGACAATGAGGAGGTTATGCATGTAGACTTATATGTGGATCATGTTCCCACTATACCTAAGTGGGATCATACTATAGTTTTTGAGGTAACACCTTTCATACAATATCTTTCACCCACTAGACATCATCATGCACTTCTATAGGTTTTGGACTTTTATGTCAAGCATTTTTTGGGGATCCACAGTCTTTTTCAAAGGCTCATGGGATATAAGAGTGGGATGATGCAATGATAAATGATTATTATTCCTTGATGAAGAACCATTATTTGGATTTGGTCTCTATATTGGAGGTTTTTCAATTATGTCTCCAAGGTTACCAAGGATGTTGATGAGGTGTCATGTATGCTAGAATGACAATGGTATGTGTTTTAGTGTTCTTGCATAGTTATTAAATGTTTGACTTGGATAGGTAGATGGTGGATGTTATTGATGTTATGGTCATGTTAAAGAGACCTTATGGTGTGTTTTGAGTTTTTGGAATGCTTTGAAAGTGAAATTAATTCATTAGAGTAGTCATATGAGTGTCTAGGTTCAAATAGTCATCTTGACAGATAAAACTAAGTGAGCAGATTAATGATATAAACATTCACACATGTGAAGGTTTTAAGATCAGCTTGATATATGGATAGATTCCTATATGTGAGGAGATCATATGGTTCAAGTTTTAGGTTTGGACATGGAGCGTATAAAAATTTATTAAGGTGCAAAGTTGGCTTTGTAGACAGAGTTCACTAAGTTCCCATACTTAGGAATTTTTATGATATCGAATATCTATGGTGAATGTTTAATTAAGTGATGAAGATATAAAATGAATTATTAATATGAATAGATAAGTATATAATAGTGAGATTTATACTTATTAGATAGAGATCAACGGTGAGCATGAAGTGTATTAGTCAAAAATCTTGAGAATGAACATGATGATGACATGTGTCACATTCATGGAGTTTGAGAAACAAATAAAGATTGATAGAATGAATTTAATAATGTAGAGGAAGATAAATTTTGAAAATTTGATGCAGGAGCATCTTCATGCTAGGAATTTATTTGTCATGTTCTTGGTTGAGTTTTAGCATGTCTAGGTGTACTAAGTTAGTTTCCCTCCATTTCTTCAGTTTTCAAATTTTCAAATATGTCTAAGTATCCTTTAAGCATGAAATAAGACCTATATGTGAGAAAAAAGGCCAAATATATTTAAATATTGGTCAAATAAAACCTAATATCTTATCCTTAGATGATTTCAAGTCTATTGGGTGAGCTATTAAGTGATTTGAGTCTTCTTATGTTAGAAAAGTTGTTTTACTCATTTTGGGAGGTTGTTGTGTGAAGCCTAGTATAGGATTTGAGTATCTAAGTTGAGATAATATGGTTTGTATGTCGGATTTTCATGTGAAATAGGTGTATATGTATATATTATTGGTGAATTAATGAATGGAGAGTCTTTGTTTTGGATTCATTGTTTTGTTTTGTTCAATCTTTCCTCAAGACTATGTATATAGACCAGACAGGGCAGCAAGGAAGAAGTTTGCAGTCGGTACTTAAGAGGGTATTATATTATTTTTGACTAATTATGATTATATAGGAGGTTAATACAAGACCAATAAAATTTATTTGGGCTATTAACTCCCTAGGATGCTCCCTGTAGTTCAAATTTGGCGTAAACTAGACCCTAACTAGATCCTTGATTATCTCATGAACCGTACAATATAAAAGTCCCAAAATTTTTAGTTTTTGGGGGTTTATAATTTTTATATTTTGTACAAATTTTCATGGCTGTACTATATAGGAAACTTCATTTTATTTTATACTTGTGTTTTAACCCTATTTTCCTACAATTCTGAGTACCTGAGTATAACAACGAGATTTTAAGATAGTTTTGTGTTAAATAAAAGGTGTTTTTTTAAATTGGATTAGTGTTATTATGTCATATAGCACATCTCTTGAAATTTTCATGATCTAACTCAACCCCAAACTCTCCCAAACGCCAAAACAGGGTTGCTAAGAGGCCTAATTATAGGGGTCAAAAGTACCATTTCGTACAAAACAACTATACCTGGTTTTTAAATATGTTATGTAAATTCCAAATGGGTATCTATAAAAATTAATATTTTTTGGGTATTAGGTGTTTTTTGAAATATATGACCAAAAATCAGACCCAAGAGGGCTACAAGCCTATGAATTATTGGTTTGATAGTTTCATTTTGTTAAGTTGAGTCTCTACACCATTATTGATTTGATAGTTTCATTTTGTTAAGTTGAGTATTTACACCATTTGGTATTAGATCCCAAGGGATTGTGCACAATCTAAAGATCAAAGTCAAAGAGAAGAAGAACGTGATTTGTGAAGAAGAGGCAAGATGGCCATGAGAGTTAGGAACAGAGGTAGAGCTGAAGGAAGGAGACCAAGAGGATAGGTTGCAATGGTAGAAGAGATTAGGAACCTGACAACTAGGTTACAAGACCTGAATATGGCTTAGAGAAGATGCACTGACATGGGTAAAGTCAGTGATAGAGAAGAGGAGCCACCAGAGGATGAATTGGTGGTGGAAGAAGAAACCACTGAAGATAGGTTGATTAGAGCCATTATGAAGGTGAACACAAAGTGAAAAATGGAGATTCCAATGTATGAAGGTAATTTTAATGTGGAATAATTAATTTATTGGATTAGTGCATTAGATAAATACTTTGAGTATGAAGGAATTGAAGAAGATGATAAGAAAGTCAAGTATGCCATGACAAGGTTAAAGAGCGATGCAACCCTATGGTGGGATGGAGTGCAAGAAGAAAAGAGGAGGAAAGGGAAGCCAAAGATTAGAAGTTGGGACCATATGGTAGCAAAAATGAAAGGTAATTTTATGCCTAAAGATTATCAAGCCAATCTTTTCAAGCAATTACCAAATTTGAAGCAAAAAGAGATGTCTGTAAAAGAATACAATGAAGAGTTTTACAGGTTGACTATAAGATTAGGTCATATTGAGGATGACGTAGAGAAGGTAGCTAGATACACTAATGGTTTAAAATTTTCCATTCAAGATGAGATTAGTCTTCTCATTCCTAAGACAGTTGAAGAGGCATATCAATTTGCCTTGAAAGCTGAGGAGAAGATTGCAAGAAAACAAACATCCTTCTCAAGAGGAAGGGGCAGATCCATCAAAGGTAGAGGATTTCAAGGAGGTAGAAGACAGTTGGAAACATCTCAAGAAGAGGCCAGTAGCTCACAAAGCTCAAGAGGCAGCTATACACCAAGAGGAAGAAAGCCATATCAAGGATATCAAAGAGGAAGAGGAAGATTCATGGGCAAATGCTTTAGGTGTAACAAGTATGCAGGACACAGGGCATATGAGTGTCCAGAGAACCCTTATACCAGCCATGAGATGGGTGTACATGTGACCCAAGGTGAAGAAAAAAGTGAAGAAGTTGCAGCAGCTTATGAAGATACCCCAGAAAAAGGTGAGTCTCTTTTGATGAAAAGAATCCTGTTGAAGCCAAACAAAGATGTTGTAGAAACACCTCAAAGGAAAAATCTATTTATAACCACATGTAAAAATAAGGAAAAATTTTGCAAGGTCATCATAGATAGTGGGAGTACTGACAATCTTGTGTCGACTGAGATGGTGGAGAACTAGGCTTGAAGAAGGAGGTACATCCTACACCTTATCAAGTCTCTTGGCTACAAAAAAGACACAAACTCTTGGTAAGTGAACAATGTAAAGTAGATATTCAGATAGGAACATATAAGGATCAAATTTTATGTGATGTTATGCCCATGGATGTATGTCATATCTTGCTTGGAAGGCCTTGGCAATTTGACAGGAAGGCCATGCATGATGAAAGGCAGAATACATACATTTTTGAAAGGGATGGGATCAAGCATACACTCACACCATTGAAAGAAGAGGCTGCTGCTATTATAGGACATAATTCTAAAGTATTGATAATGAGTGGTAAAGATTTTCTACATCAAATGAAGAAAGAAAAGGTAAACTTTGCTGTGATTGGTAAGCCAAGGAGTGTAGTCACTAGTACTAAGTTGATTGATTTGCCTTTAGAGATTCAAGATATGTTGAATGAGTACATTGACATTGTGGTAGATGATTTACCTAATGAGTTACCACCATTGAGAAGCATTAGCCATCACATAGACTTGATTCCAGGAGAAAATCTTCCAAACAAGGTTGCCTATAGGTTGACACCAAAGGAAAATGAAGAGATCAAGCACCAAGTTCAAGAATTGTTAGACAAAGGATTGGTAAGAGAGAGTTTAAGTCCTTGTGTTGTCCCCACAGTGTTGAGTCCTAAAAAGGATGGGAGTTGGAGAATGTGTACAGATTCCAGAGCAATCAACAAGATTACTATCAAGTATAGATTCCCATTGCCTAGAATTGATGACTTACTTGATTGTTTGAGTGGAGCTACATATTTCTCTAAGATAGACTTGAAAAGTGGTTACCATCACATTAGGATAAGAGAAGGGGATGAATGGAAAACAGACTTCAAGACCAATGATGGACTCTATGAGTGGTTAGTCATGCCATTTGGACTAACCAATGCACCAATTACCTTCATGAGGCTGATGAATGAAGTGCTTAAGGAGTTCACTGTTAAGTTTGTGATAGTGTATTTGGATGATATTTTGGTGTTTAGTCAAACTAAGGAAGATCATTTAAAACATTTGAGGATGGTATTGAGTAAGCTACATGAAGAGAAATTGCTAAGTAATGTAAAAAAGTGCAGTTTCCTGAAGACAGAGTTGATATATTTGGGGTTTGTGATTTCAAAAGAGGGATTGAAAATGGATAAGGAGAAGATTAAGGCTATACTTGAGTGGCCTACACCTAGGAGCACATATAAGGTAAGAAGCTTTCACGGTTTGGCTAGCTTCTATAGGAAATTCATAAGAAATTTTAGTGGAATTGTTGCTCCAATGATAGATACAATCAAATATGATAAAAGAAGTTTTTGTTGGACTAAGGCTGCTAATAAGAGCTTTAGATTATTGAAAAAGAAGGTAACTGAAGAACCAATCCTAACCTTGCCTGATTTCAATAAGCTTTTTCAAGTAGAATGTGATGCTAGTGGAACTGCAATAGGCACTATTTTAAGCCAAGATGGGAAGCCTATAGCATACTTTAGTGAGAAATTAAGTGATGCTAAGAAGAATTACTCAGCCTATGATCAAGAATTCTATGCTCTTGTATAGGCTTTGAAGAAATGGAGGCACTATCTTTTGCCTAAAGAATTTGTTTTGTTCACTGACAATTATGCTTTATAGTTCATTAGCAATCAAAATAAGTTGAGTCAAAAGCATGTTAAATGGATTGAATTTTTACAAAGCTTCACATTCACTATTAAGCACAAGAAAGGAAAATCTAACAAGGTTGTAGATGCTCTAAGCAGGAGGAATCTGATCATGCAAGAATCTCAAGTAAGCATTTTGGGATTTGAAGATTTGAAGGAGCTATATAAGGAAGATCCAGACTTCAAGGAACCATATGAAGCTTGCATGAATCCAGTAGGGGTTGATAGAAGTCCTTGGATATATTTCATGGTCCAAGAGGGTCTGCTATTCAGAGGTAGCTAGCTTCGCATACCCAAGAGTTCCATGAGAGAGAATTTGTTGAAGGAAAAGCATAGTGGTAGCTTATCAGGACATTTTGGGCAGAATAAGACATTAGCACAATTGAGTGCTCATTACTATTAGCCAAGTATGGGTACTGATGTCAAGAAATTTTTTGAAAGGTGTAAAACATGCCAATATGCCAAGGGAAGTAGTCAAAATGTAGGTTTGTACCAACCACTACCCATTCCCAATAGGCCTTGGGATTCAATAAGCATGGATTTTGTACTTGGTTTGCCAAGAACTCAAAAAGGTCATGACTCCATATTTGTATTGGTAGATAGGTTCTCAAAGATGGCTCATTTTATTCCATGCTAAAAAATAAGTGATGCTACTAACATAGCTAATCTATTCTTTCAAGATGTTGTTAGATTGCATGGATTACCTAGAAGCATTGTTTCTGACAGGGATACCAAATTTGTTGGACAATTTTTGAGAAACTTATGGAAGAAATTGGGTACACAATTGAGTTTCAGTTCAGCCTATCACCCCCAAACTGATGGCCAAATAGAGGTTGTCAATAAGAGCTTAGGCAACATCTTGAGAAGCTTGGTAAGTATGCATCCAAAATAATGGGATCTTGCACTTGCACAAGCTGAATTTGCCTAAAATGATTCTCCTAATAGAAGTACAGGATTGAGTCCATTTCAAATTATGTATGGAATGCATCCAAGAGGTGTGTATGATTTGAGAAATATAAGTAGTATGGAGACAAAGAGTGTTGATGCAGAAGAATTTGCCAATGCCATGCAAAATTTGCATGAACAGTTAAAGAAGAAACTTGAAGAAAACACCATCAAGTACAAGCTAAGAGCAGATCAAAAGAAAAGAGAGGTTAGTTTCAGTGTTTGAGACCTTGTTCTTGCTCACCTTAGAAGATAGGAGTTCCCAAAAAGGGAATACAACAATCTAAAGGTAAACAAAATAGGACCATGCAAGGTAATAAGGAAGTTTTCAAATAATGCATAGGAAATAGAATTGCTAAAAAGGATTGGAATCTCTCCAATCTTTAATGTTGCAGATCTATATCCATACAAAGATGAAGGACAACTAGCTAAAGAGATTGAAATAGGGGTAGATGAAGTTATCCAATGGGAGCAACAACTACCAAAGGAAGTGCCAAAGGAGATTGAGAGCATTTTAGACAAGAAAGTGGTTAAAAAGATAAGGGGCAAAGAATATTTTTGATATCTAACTAAGTGGAAGAATCTACCAACTGAAGATGAAACATGGTTGACTGCAAATGACATCCTTAAGCTGAGCACAAGCGTAGAAGAATTGATGAAGAAAAATGACAAGTGAACAATACTTCTTTTGCTCCTTGGAAGAATGATGTAGGAGCATCTTCATGCTAGGAATGTATTTGTCATGTTCTTGGTTGAGTTTTAGCATGTCTAGGTGTACTAAGTTAGTTTCCTTCCATTTCTTTAGTTTTCAAATTTTCAAATTTGTCTAAGTATCCTTTAAGCATGAAATAAGACCTATATGTGAGAAAAAAAGGCAAAATATATTTAAATATTGGTCAAATAAAACCCAATATCTTATCCTCAGATGATTTCAAGTCTGTTGGGTGAGATATTAAGTGATTTGAGTCTTCTTATGTTAGAAAAGCTGTTTTACTCATTTTGGGAGGTTGTTGTGTGAAGCCTAGTATAGGATTTGAGTATCTAAGTTGAGAAAATATGGTTTGTATGGAGGATTTTCATGTGGAACAGGTGTATATGTATATATTATTGGTGAATTAATGAATTGAGAGTCTTTGTTTTGGAGTCATTGTTTTTTTTTGTTCAATCTTTCCTCAAGACTATGTATGTAGACCAAATAGGGCAACAAGGAAAAAGTTTGCAGTCGGTACTTAAGAGGGTATTATCTTCTTTGTGACTACTCAAGACTATAGAGGAGGCTAATACAAGACCAATAAAATTTATTTGGGCTATTAACTCCCTAGGATGCTCCCTGTAGTTCAAATTTGTTGTAAAATAGACCCTAACTAGATCCTTGATTATCTCATTAACCGTACAATATGAAAGTCCCAAAATTTTTATTTTTTGTGTGTTTATCATTTTTATCTTTTGTACAAATTTTAATGGCTGTACTGTATGGGAAACTTCATTTTCTTTTATACTTGTGTTTTAACCCTGTTTTCCTACAATTCTGAGTACTTGAGTATAACAACGAGATTTTAAGATAGTTTTGTCTTAAATAAAAGGTGTTTTTTTAATTGGATTAGTGTTATTATGTCATATGGCACATCTCTTGAAATTTTCATGATCTAACTCAACCCCAAACTCTCCCAAACACCAAAACAGGGTTGCTAAGAGGCCTAATTAGGTCTGCTATAGGGGTCAAAAGTACCATTCCGTACAAAACAACTATACCTAGTTTTAAAATATGTTATGTAACTTCCAAATGGGTATCTATAAAAATTTATATTTTTTGGATATTAGGTGTTTTGTGAAAGATATGGCCAAAAATTAGACCCAACAGGGCTACAAGCCTATGAATTATTGGTTTGATAGTTTCATTTTGTTAAGTTGAGTCTCTACACCATTATTGGTTTGATAGTTTCATTTTGTTAAGTTGAGTCTTTACACAAAAATTATTCAATAATTTAATAGAATGCTCAGTAGGAATTTAGGGATGCCAAGTGGTATAAGTTAATTGGAGACTAACTATAGGGTATGCAAAGGGCACGTGGGGCTGCCAAGTGGCTTGATCTCAGAAACGAAGATCTAAGATCAACATTGAGAGATGCAAGTTTATGTTAGGAGGATCATAAGGATATAAATGAATCAAATTTGATAAATATGTATGAGGCATGAGATGAAGACACATGTTTGCATATGATTTTGCATTAACTAGTGACCTTTGGCATTTGAATTAGTAAAAGGATAAACCAATGCTCAATATTTTGCTTATATATTTTGATCCAAGATGAATTTATTTAAGGTGTTAAAATAAAAATTGAATATTAATTCAATTCACATATATATACATTATTTATAAGGTTTGACTATTTGTACAATCAAAGTTATTGAGCTCCAAAGTTTACTAGAGGTTTGACCATGTTCTGCAAGTGACCCAAAAAGGATAATTGAAGAGTTCTTGATGGTATTTCGATGTTTAAATATGAAATATTTATTTAAGAGTGTTTTATAATCCATGAGGACCATATCTATTGATTTTTTATGTTTTACAAATCCATATTCGGTATGAAAAAAGGCTTAGAATTCGACCATGTTTATTAAATACACTGGCAATTTGAGTGACCATCTTGCAGAGGTAAGTTGAAGATGTTTTGAAAAGAGTTAAGGAAAAAAATGAATATAAAGATGTCAAGGAAGTATTAAAGGTTCATGATAAGGAATTGGAGATCTTATGTTGCCCATATTCAGTTGTGGAGAGTCAAAATAGCTTGACTATATATGACTAGTCTTAGTGGTCCTTTTGAGAGAGTTGATTTGAGTGCTTAGAGCCTGTGTTGGATGTCTAAGGCACATGGATGTGTTTTATAGGTCCTAAAAGTTTCACCCATGTGATATAATCATATTTATATGTGAAATATTTGATTTATTACTTCAAAATTTTGAGATTGTGTTTTCTATGTTTGAAGGTCTAAAAAGTGAGCATACCTAATGGTAGGTTCAAGTGTTGAGTTACTGTTTTAGGTGGCATGGAATTATGAAGGAGTTATCAAGGATATATTGGAGATATTTTTGATGTGTTTAAACCATTCTTATAAGTTTAAAGTGTCCCAATGAGTTGAAGTTCTAACGTATGGGTGAGTAGGCCTAATTATTTTTGGTCTTGCCAAGATCTAATGGTGGTTTGGGGTTAATGAGGTAATGGGAGATCTAAGGGGTGTGGGGTTATTAAATGTAATGTGTTTAAAGAAATATTTCAAAGGTATAACAAATATGATAAGCATATTATCTGACTAAGATGGGTTAAATGAGTGTATGGTATAAATACTAGGCATAATTGGCCTATTTAGAGTGGAGTTGAGGGAGCATTGTGATAAGCAAAGGAGAGAACCTTTGAAAGAGAATGTACATGTCATTTAGGAACATGAGAGATAAAATAGGATAAGTCATGTTTATCTTATAAATTAGATTCATGGGGACACATAGGTCATTAGACCTAATGAGCCTAGAAAGAGGTAGATTGAGTGAGTAAGCCCTCAAGGCTATTTGAGAAAGATTGAAGTGTGAAGAAGAGTGCAAGCAAGAGAAGTCCATCATCAAGTGTATAAGACAATAGATCAAAGGTCATGATCAGATCAAGGTATGTGAGTGGGTGATTAGTTGCCTAGGGGGTTGGTTCCTCCTTGTGGGATGGGTGTCTCACCAAATTAAGGGATGAGTGTTCCTTGATCAGTTAGTACTAGTATAAATGTTAGATCTTATTATTTTAGGACTGTAGTTCATCGTGTAGGGTTCATTTCATTTTATCCCTCAAGAGTGTTTCCCATGTATATCATGTTTTATGTGATTGATATTTTTATGTTCATTCTAATGGTTAATTTGTATGTATCATGATTATATGTTCTGAATGTTTAAGAATTGGGAATTGAATTGGATTATCTTGCATCACTAATTTACCCCCCCTTAAGGATTGTACCTATAATAATTAGTATTAGATCCATACCTTCTTTATAAAATTTTAAACACTTGAAGGTGATCATAATTAAAATGGATCTTTATGGTGAACTAGTGTGTGCTTTGTCAAAGATTGAACATTTAGAAAAAGAGATTGATAGTCTGAAAGGAAGGAAAAATTCAAATTTAACTACCTTTACATGTTGTGGGATCAAAGCAAGTAAAGTCTTAACATATTAAAATATGCTCTCATCCAAGGTCAAAAGGGACTCTAGCTTCACAAAATAAGTCAAGAATAAAGATTCCTAGATCAGTAATGAATAAGAAAAAAGGAGATCCAACATGAATAATTTTTTCAATGGATATTGTTTTACATGTAATTAGTTTGGTCACAGATATAATAATTGTGCTCTATCTCCTAAGATCAAAAGAGATTGGGTTTGATACTACTATAATTAGAAAGGTCATATTTCCAAGAATTGTAAAAGAGATTTTTGAAAAAAGGACATACAAGTCATTGACACCATCAAATGGTTCAAGGAAACTAATCCTAATAAAGATGAAGAAAAGAAACAAAACTCTTGCAGTGCACCAAAGGAGGAATCAATGTTTGTTCAAATAGATTTTCACACTCAAGAAGATGAGAAAAAGAAGTGGTACATAGATAGTGGGTCATCAATTCATATGACATGAGACAAAAGCAATTTTATCTCTCTCAAGAATACCAATCTAGGTTTAGTTAGATTTGGTGATAAAAAATATTCTAATATTGTCTAAAAAGGTACTATGAGTCTTTACAATGGCCATACTAGAACCAAGAATGTCTTATATGTATAAGGTATGAAACATAATATTTTAAGTGTGAGTCAAATGTTGAGCAAAGAAATATTTTAACCATTCATGACAAGGAATCTGAAGTTAAAAGGGCAAAGTTTGGAAAAATAACTGCAAACATTCATAAAGTAGAAAATAATTTGTATATCTTCCATGAACCCAAGAAGGAGGAATGTTTTATAAGTTAATTGTATGAAAGATGGATTTGGAATAGAAGACTTGGACATATTAATTTTGAAAATATGGTAAGGATCTTTTCAAAGGGGTTAGTAAGACATATGCCAAAATTTTCCAAAATTCCTTATTCTCACTGCAAAGCATGTCTTCATGGGAAGCAAATCAAGAAGATATATAAATCTAAGGAACATTCCACTACAAGACCATTAGAATTGATCCATACTGATCTATGTGGACCTATGAGAACTCAAAGTACTCAACGTAACAACTATTTCATTCTTCTCATTGATGATTTCACTAGGATGACTTGGATATGCTTTCTTAAAGAGAAATCTAAAGCTTTTTCAAGATTTACAACATTTAAAGCACTTGTGGAAAATGAAAAATAATCTAAACTTAAGTGTGTAAGATCAGATATAGGAGGTGAGTTTTGGTCTCATGAATTTGATGAATTTTGTGAATAAGAAGGGATAATAAGACAATATTCTATTGTTAGAACACCACAACAAAATGGTGTTGTTGAAAGGAAAAATAGAATTCTTCAAGACATGAGTAGAACTATGCTTCAAGATGTTAAACTATGAGATGGTTATTGGAAAGATTCAACAAACACTTTAGTTTACATTCTTAATAGATACCAAATTAGATTAAATGGTGATAAGAATCCTTATGAGCTATGGAAGAATAGAGTCAAGCATTTTAGATTTTTTGGGAGCAAGTGTTATATCAAAAGGGATGAAGAAAATCTTGGTAAATTTGATTAAATATCTGATGAGGGCATTTTCTTAGGCTACTCTTCTATTAGCTCTGCCTATAGATGCTTCAATAAGAGACTTCACAAGATTGTTGATATCTCAAATGTGAGTATAGATGAGACAAATAGGGTCAAGAATTCAAACTTTCAAGTAAGTGATAATATTCAGAATTCTATTTCAAACAAGGATAGGTTATTTATTCAAATAGATGAAGATGAAGAGGAAGAATCAATACTTGACACTAAAGCTCCATCTAAGAGAATATAGAAGGATCATTCCACCTCCCAGGTAATTGGTAATGTGAATGCAAGGTTGAAAACTAGAAGAATGTTGATCATTCAAAATCAACAAAACATTGTCTTGTTATCATGAGTTGAACCTAAAACTTTCCTGGAAGCTAGTAAAGATGAAAGTTGGACATGTGATATGGATGAAGAACTTGATTAAATAATAAAGAATGAAACATGGGATCTAGTTTCTAGAATAAAAACCAAGAATGTGATAGAAACTAAGTGGGTCTTCAAAAATAAGATGAATGAGAAAGGAGAGGTCACAAGAAATAAAGCTAGATTATTGTCTAAAGGATATGATCAGGTCAAAGGGATAGATTTTGATGAGACTTTTATTTTAGTGGTAAGAATGGAAGAAATTATATTATTCTTGGTATATGATAATTTCAAAGATTTTAAGGTATATCAAATGGATGTGAAATATGCCTTTTTGAATGGCAACTTAGAAGAAGTGTAGATTGAGTTACTTGAAGGATTCTTCTAGTCAAGTGATCAAGACTATGTGTGAAAATTAAATAAGGCTTTATATGGTCTTAAACAAGCTCCTATAGCTTGGTATGATAGACTAAACAAGTATAGTCTAAGTCAAGGATTCAAAATAGCAGTAACTGATAGCAATTTGTACATTAAGACAAAAGGTAGTTATCAATTACTTGTAGTTTCTATGTTGATTGTTGACTAAATTTGACTTTTAAGTCAAATTGGGCCACCTATAGATAAATTTTTGAGTTTTAGGTGTTTGAGGTGGATAATACAAATTTCACAAGGGGTTTTATAGGTTATTTTATGTTAATTATTGTTGTACTAGCCTTAGTCATTAGTTTTGTTAGTCCTTATATCATTTTTGGGTCATTTTAGGGGTCCAAATTAGGCTTTTAATGAGTTGTATGGGTTTATTGGGAAGTGTGAAGGATAAAAAACATTATTTAATGTACCATGTCTCCTTACATGTCTTAATTATATGACATAACTGAAAAGTGGCACGTTATTCAGTTAAAAGGGTAATTTTCTTAGAAAAAAGGAGATTTTAGCACTTATACAGCTCCTTGGGAAGTGTGCCACATGGGAAAGGATCAAAAAATGGATATTAAGATTATAAAATATTATTTACATGTTTGGTTTTATCTATAATTGATATGTCTTTCTCAAAATTGTCTTACTCCTTTTTCAGTCCTCTTAGCAAGCAGAAGTGACCTTTAGGTTTGTCCTTAGTATAGACAACTCAAGAAATTTCAGCTCAAATTATTTTAGTATGTTGACGTAAAGTTATATACCTTAATTTAAATATAATTATTTTTAATAATGGTGATATGAGCTTCATGAACCATCCTCATGAAGTTGACTATATAAATCTGCTTACTAATCTGTGTACCCTACAAGTTTTTCCTTGGTTTGAGAAACTCCATACAATGCACTTATATATATTGGTTCTAAATGATTTTAAATATGTTAAATAATTTATTAAATTCTTATTTTCAAGTTTCAAGTTTATTTTATTCATAAATCATCTCAAATTTGTAGACTGGTCTTATGTGAAGTAACATGCCTATTTTTATCATTTCCAGATCTTCATGCCTTAAAAATGGATTTAGGGAGTTGTGTTAAGTTAATTTACATGTTTAAAAATTGATATTGATCCTCAATTAACTTTAAAATATCATTTTCCAATCAAATTTTTTATAAGTTTCAATCACAAAGTATTATTCAACTAGTTTGTCCTATGACTGTCATACACAGTCAGTTAGCTACCATGAGAGAAGGATCCAAATGTTGAAATGGAGCTTTTGAAGTTGATACCAATAACATAATAATTATTAGAAACCTTTTTAAAATTTTAAATAGTCTTTACATGTTCATAAATCCCAAAATAATGTATATTACCCATTCTCTACTTGTTGCATGTATAAGAGAAGACCACCTACAGGTGATCTCAGTAAGAGAGCTAAGGAGTTCATTTTGAGGCATGAAAACAAGTGAAGGGATATTTTTTAAAATATAAAATATTTGAAGGACCATAATATAAAAAATTTAAAGTGTTATATGCCTTTAAATAGTTAAAAACCACATTTAAGAAGATGATGGCAAATTTAGGCCCACTTTCCCAGAAGGTGCAAAACAGAGAACCTAAGAATTGGTTGATACTTCATAACATGGTCACAGGATCCTTTGATGCATTTTTGTGGTTTTTTATTATATTTTACACATATTACATGTACCTTTCAGTTTTTTATGGAATATGAGCAAGGTAGATTTGGTTTTAGGTGGCCCAAACTTGTCAACTTAAACATTGAATACAGGCAAAATATACCTACAGTTGGAGCTCAAAAGATATTTTCAAATCCAAGAGTTTAAACTCAGACCATTACATAAAGATGAGGTGTTTATAAAATTTAAAGGTGACATTCATGGCATAAGTATCATCATGAAGGAATGATACTTTGTGTTTGGCTTCCCAAGTATATACCTACAATTCATACACTATCGAAATGGGTACCTATAACAGGGTATAAGGCAGTGATCCTAAATTGATGAATTAAGTGGTGTTTAAGGGTTTTAAAATTTTATTTTAGGTTTAAAAATATAATTATATGATCATGAAACTTCAAGGTAGGTCATTATACATCATAACCAAGGTCTCATGATGCAATTTACACGTACAATAGGTCTTAGAAGCAGAACATCTCAGTCGAGATAGTGACCTAAAGGGTTGATGCTAAAGTGGTGTTTGAAGGTTTTAAAATAAATATTATAGTTAAATCATGAATTTTTATATCCAAATATATTTATTTAAATACTCCACACATCTAACATAAGGTCTAAATGAACTCATGGTAACCTACAAGCAGGTAAAGAACATGATGTTTTAGTTAGACAGTGAGGACTCCTTCATGAACCAAGGTGCATGTAGAGGGATAGTGAGAAGGTATAAATAAAGATATATAAACTTTTTATCCATATAAGTTATATAAATAATTAGATACATACAATGAAAAACAATTCTATATTGACCTTTTGAGACCCCAAGTACAACTACAACCATTGGAGATGACTGTATAGAACAATGAGCATGATTGAAGTTCAAACTACTGGAGAAGAACTAGGAAAGTGAAAATTTTGGTTAAATAAAGTATAGGGTTATTAAAAATGACTGAATTTAGGTTAATAATCACCTTTAAAAACCTAAACCAATCATAGCCACCTATAGGCAGGATTCCTAAGGTAAAATACAATAAATATTAGAACTCAGTCTTGAGGAGTTTAATGTGTGAAAAGTATATGCAAGATTATATTGGTGAAAGAGAATGGGATAAATTTTATTATGATAAATTTTTTTATCATATAACATTCATTACAAACATATAATAAGGAGGATACCCTAAATATATAGTCACATAGTCCACATGAGGATGCAGTCAAAAGCTTACATACAATTTACCTTTGAAGGAGTCGATCTCTATTTTTGCAAGTTTGAGGGGTCAAAAGAGATGAAAAAGGGATGAATTTTTGTGTATAGTATCCTTTAAAATTTTATAAATCCCTAAAATGTTCATTTTTCTTGAGATAATATGGTAAGTACCCCCTATTTTGTCTCAAATAGGGGGTACTTCTCTTCATGCATAAACTGGTAGATTTGGGGAAAAAATAATTAAAGTGAGATAAAGAGTTGTGTAAAATTGTAAATATGGTGTATATATTTGTATGACACCTATGAAATCATATAAAACTAGGCAAATAGGGGAGAAACTAGATATAATGTGCAAAACCTCTAGGGGTACAGTCAGGTATACTAGCCAGGTTTTTGCCTCCAATACAAATAAGACACCACCTTCAATTTTGGATGTAAATGAGATTTATATTGAATTATAATTTTTTTTTTTTGGGTTTATAAAAATGTTTTTGATCTATTTTAATGATGGGGAGATAATAAAAAGGTCATTTTGGGCTTAATATTGTAGACAGGCATACTAGACATGACTAGATCTAGTGTCCAAATAGGGGTCTATCACACTTATATCATGATATAAGGTTTTAAAAATATTGAAAATTTTTCATTGGGTTAGTAAATAAGTTTTAAATTGTTTATAATTTATAAAATAACCAAATAAATCCATTATTAAACCTTAATATAACTCAAGCATGCAAGAAACAAGAAAACAAGCTGGATAGGCCAAGTTCAGATGCTCACATATTTTTGGAGGGTTTGCATGGGGAAAAAACAAGTTTAAGGATGTTATAAAGGTGATTAAATGCCATTTTTTGGAATTTTTTTGTAACTTGGATGTTAGACTTTTATGAATGAACCTTACGAATCAAAACTGCTCAGAAACCCTCCAAAACCCTTATAATAACTAGTCTAGAGAAATGAAGACGTAAACATATTATAATGAGCCATTTTGTAGGATGGTGATTGGAACTTGTATAATAATCCTTTAAGATACTCCCCATGATTTTTGGTTATAAGAACTTATACATATAGGGTGAAAAAAGGGTATTTTTAACCATTTTTTGTGTTGTGTAGGCTACAAGAGGAGTCTAAAGATGAAACCAAGTTTGGAGGGAAGATTTAGACTTTTTATAACTCCATATGTAAATTTTATTCCAAGTTAAAACAAATAAGTTTCCAAAATAGGTGCTTCACCTTAGCCAGTCAAAATTGGCATATTGGACAAGTTAGTGAGAAGTGTGAAAACTCTAAGGGAAAGTTATTTTAAGGTGTCCCTAATGCTTATAAGGCTATGGAGGGTCTTAAAACCTATTATACACTCCATACCATGAATTTTTATTGGAAATTGATGCCAAATTTGAGGCCAAGTGTGTAGGGTTTATGGAAAAAGAGTTTTCTTGATAGCTAATGATGATGTCTCACTTTAGGATGTTTCCAGAGGACTAGGGAAAAAAATGCATGGAGAGACATGATTGAGACACTTAACCTTATATCCAATCATTAGACATAGTTGTAATTATCTATGATGCATTCAAATAGGGTCAATCATGAAGGTAGTTTTTTTGATCTAGTCAAGGAGTTTTCAAGTCACTTTTCATGAGGTTTATGGCTTGAATTGACATTTTTAATTATTAGCCTTGCATGGTTCATCCTATAAAATATTCATATACAAAAATAACTAATTCTCTCAGTGACTTCTCTCTTCTTCTCTCCCTCTTAAGTTTTATAATAATTGGCCATTTTGGCATTGTAATGGATGCTCCACTTGAGTATGGTGAATCCCTAATCATTTGTATACCTTTTGATCAATAATAATACTAATGTTTACCTCATCCATGATTTTTATTAGTGTGTGTTCATTTGAAATTTTTGATTTTGCATAAGTGAAGACTATGAATTCCTTACCATGTTATTTCATTCTAACATCTATTTGTAGTTGGAAATCTTCTTTTTTAGGGAATGTGAAGTGTTATAATAAATGTCAAGGATTGAGTCAGTTAGTATATTCATTAGTTCCCTTATAGGCCTCTTGTCTAGTCTTCCTAGCTTTACACATTCATTCATAAGCTCACAATGTAACATTGATGTGAGAAGATGAAGATTAGAGAAGTGTATGTTCAGTTTGTCTCTTGGTTTCAAGTGTAACATGCAGATGGTTATAATCCATCACCCATTTTGATGTATCACCTCCCTTAGGCTAGTTTTATTTCAGTCATTTGTCTCCCTTTTCATGCCCCAAAGTTAAGTGTAGTTGCAATCCAAAGTTATGCATCAAGGGATCTAGCCCTATCTAGAGATTCACCTCATCCTTAGGCTACCCATAAGCCTAGAGGTGTTTCCATTATGCCAATTGGATGAGGAGAGATTTTCCATCTACTCAAAGGGTGAAAATCTAAGTGACAACATTTTTTGGCATGCCCGATGGGACTCTTGATCTAAGAGGTTAGGAGATTTTTGGTGTTGTCTTTCAATAATCAGCCTTTGAAGACATCTATCAAAGCATCAATGGCGACTCCAAAGATATATCAGCTGCTCAAGTATCCCAAGTTATCCTTTGAAGATTGTTGGTAACATATTTATTTATGTTCTTGCTTTTAATGAGGTTTCATGGCTAATTTTGGTGTTAAGCACTAATTTACATAAGTTGGTAAAACATTTCAAGCTTGTACCATTCCCTATCAATATGAGCAAGTTATTAACTAGCTTTGTCATGAAGTGTACAATCTTTGTCAACAAGTGTACCAGCCCATTCATGAAGTGTATCAGTCCTACAATTATCCTTCTCCATGTCTTGCTCCTAATCAACCTAGCCACTTCTCAAGTCAATCCATTTCCAATTTCAAGAAGACTCTTTTGGGCTATGAGGGGTACATGTTGGAGGTTGATAATCTAAAATGATGTGGTT
This sequence comes from Torreya grandis, assembly GCA_037957365.1. Classification (NCBI taxonomy): domain Eukaryota; kingdom Viridiplantae; phylum Streptophyta; class Pinopsida; order Cupressales; family Taxaceae; genus Torreya; species Torreya grandis. Next base: position 2,283,547 of record JARHVA010000094.1, on the reverse strand, counting down.
AATATATTTCTAGGAATCTTATTCATAAGGTGAGAAATGCATTAGATTTAGTCAAAAGAGAGTGGGTACCTATTGAGAGAGTCAATTAGAAAAGGCTCACAAGTGAGATGCTTGATGTGAGTGGCCTAGTTTCTTCCTTAGAGGATTGGCTAAGAGTTCATGAAATCCAATCTCACAAACCTATCAGCCTTCTTATCCACTTCCCCAAGTTTCTTATTAGCTATATTTGATCCATAATCATGAGCCTAATCAAGAATATCAAATTCATCCTTCTCCTAATCAGTTGAAAGAGAGAGTTGAAAATAAAAATCTTGTATTTGAAGCTAATCTTGATAGGCAAATTGAGTTATCTAATATACATATGTAGCAGTCCATGTTGGCAACAAAGAAGTGGAATTCAAGTCCTCATTTCCCCCTCACATTGCATCCTCACCACCTCAAAAAGAGACTCATAATTCCAAAACCATAAGCTATAACAAGATAGTGGAGTCATAGGGAAAGAAAAAGGAGAAAAGTCTTAACCAAAGATGTGAAGTTAAGAAGGAGATTGATTCTATACAAACCCTTCCCACCCTTCCTCAAGAAAAGAATTCTAATCCTAATATCTTAAGCTGAAGTAATATAGTGGAATCATGGGGAAAGAAATAGGATAGAAGTTTGGTTGACAAGGAGGGTGAAGTTATGAATGAAGTTGATCCTTTGAAAGTTCATCCCACTATTCCTTAAAAAGTTTATTATGTTCCATACAAGCCCTCATGTATTCATTATGCACATGATGATTCCTATGAACTTCAAGAGAGACTTTTCCAAGAGAACCTAGCCAAGCAAATTGGAGATTCAAAGGCAAAGATAAAATTGCTAAGTCAAGGTGAGATGGAAGGTCTACACCCAAAAGAGATCATTCCTTTTGAAACTATACCTAAACACACCCCATATACCCTTCCTCAAGAGAGCCCTCAAGATAAATTAGATGTGAATGAAGTGTTTGGCAAGTGGAAAGAAGAAAATCAAGTGGTTTTAGCCCAAGGTCTACCTCTCATTCCTCAAGAGCTCCCAAAAGAATTTCCAACTTTGCATTCTCAATCTAATTTTGATCCCTATGTTCCACCTCCACCAACTAGTTCCTTTTATCCTCATCCCATCACCCTTTTCCTTGATGGATATATGGTGTGGAAACCTCAAGAAGAGAAATTGGTTGAGGAAAATTTAGAACTCTTACTTGAAGAAAGTGCAACTCTTTAGCAACCTTATTGGGCTAGGTCACCAGATTTTAAGATGCCAAGTCTTGGCATCACCAAGAAGGAGATTGAGGATATTGCAACCCTTGACAAACAAGATCAGATTATGATAGTTGAGGTTAAATTTGAAAACCCTCAAGAGTTCCTAAGTACTGAAGAAGAGGTGAGATCTTGCGTTGAATCTCCTTGTTTGGTTGATGATGAAGAATACACTCCTTGTGTTGAAGAAGAAATCTTAGAAGAAGTCCTATTGAAATCTTGAAGGAGTCTCTCTTTTTGTTCCCCTTAATGATGATGATCAAATTGAATATGATAACTTGTGGCAGAGATTTCAAGACATTTTCAAAGATTTTGATTCTCTCAAGGGGTTTACAACTCCTTTAGAGTTGTTTACAATTGATGGTAAGAAAGATGACATTGTTCAAGATGTCATGAATGAACAAGATGACATTGTCCAACATGTCATAAGTGAGAAATATCAAATTCCACATCAGAATTTTGAGGTCAAGACAAACCTCTATTGGCCTCAATCTTTCAAAGAACAAGAGATCATTCCTTTTGAGACCATGCCTACAAAGAAGATGAAAATTGATCATGAGAAAGAGAGTGGGTAGCAACATGAAATATGTGAACATTTGAAAGAGGAATATATCTACATTGAAAATATATTTTAAGGTAGTCCACTTGAGAACATATAAATTGAGGTGCCAAGAAATAGGTTTGATCTATCAAGTGTTCAATCTAAAGAGCAACATGCTTGGCACCTTTATCCATCTCATGAAGGAGATTTAACAAAATTTACCTTTGATCTAGGAGGGATGTGTGCTTAATTTTTATTTGTACATAATATTTTGTTCTTTTATTTCCCTAAGTGCCTTGAGCACATGTGTGTGTGTGTCTTGTTAGTTTATTTACTTTGCTTGGTATTATTCTTTGTTTTGTGTGTTGAGGTAGTCATTAGTTGTCTTGTTTTGGTCAATTTTATGGTCAATGGTCAAAGGTATCCTTGTTTGCCTTAGAATTTAGGTGATTCCTAAGCCCAATGGACTAATAAGAATACCATTCTAGTTAGTATAACATGTATACTACCCCTATGAGTCACTAATTTATTGACCAAATTTGACTTTTAAGTCAAATTAGGGCACCTATAGGTAAATTTTTGAATTTTAGGTGTTTTAGGGGGCTAATATAGATGTCACAAGGGGTTTTATAGGTTATTTTATGTCACTTAACGTTTTAATATCCTTATTCATTAGTTTTTTTAGTCTTTATATCATTTTTGGGTCATTTTAAGGGTCAAAATTACGTATTTGATGAGTTGTATGGGTTTATTGGGAAGTGTGAAGGTTCCAAAACATGATTTCATGTACCATGTGTCCTTATAGGTCTTAAGTAACTGACATAACTAAAAAGTGGTAGGTTCTTTAGTTAAAAGGGTAATCTTCTTGGGAAAAAAGAGATTTTAACACTTGTACAGCTCCTTGGGAAGTATGTCACATGGGAAAGGATCACACAATGCCTCTTCAGATTCTCCAAGATTTGTTACACATTTGGTTTCATATAAAAGTGTCATTTATTTCTCAAAACCATCTTACTCCTTTTTCAATCGTAAGCAGAAGTGACCTTCAAGTTTGTGCTTAGTACAGACAACTCAAGAGGTGTCAACTCAAAATCTTTTGGGAGGTTGAATTAAAATTATATAAATTAATTTACATATAAGTATTTTGAATAATAGTGTACTTCATGAACCATCCTCATGAATTTGATTATACAAATTTCCTTGCTAATCTGTGTACCCTATAATTTTTGCCTTGGTTTGAGTAGATATGTACAATCGACTTGTTGATATTGGTTCCAAATGATTTGAATATGTTACCTAATGTATTCCATTCTTATTTTTAAATTTTAAGTTGATTTTATGGACAAATCATTTCAAATTTTTAGACTGGTCTTATGTGAAGTAACATGCCTATTTTTATTATTTCTAGATCTTCATGATTTAAAAATGGATTCATGAGGTTATATTAAGTTAATTTAAATGTTAAAAAAGTGATCTTGATCCTCCATTCATTTTACAATCTCATTTTTCAAGATAATTTTCTATGATTTGCATTCACAAAGTACTATTTATCTAGTTTGTCATATGACTGTCATACATAGTTAGTTAGCTGCCATGAGAGAAGGATTCAAATGTTGAAGAGGAGGTTTTGGAGTTGATCCCAATACCATCATAATGAGTATCAACATTTTTGACAATTTTAAAGAGTCTTGGCCTATTCATAAGTCCCAAAATAATGTATATTTCCCATTCTCTACTTGTTGCCTATGCAAGAGAAGACCACCTACAGGGGATCTCAGTCAGAGAGCTGAGGAGTTCACTTTGAGGAATGAAAAAAAGTAAAGGGATATTTTTTAACAAATAAGATATTTCAAGGATCCTAATATTAAAGTTTGAAAGTGATATATGCCTTGAAATAGTTAAAAACCACATTCAAGAATATGGCAAATTCATTCTCTATTTACTACATGTACAAGAGAAGACCACCTATAGGTGATCTCAGTCAGAGAGTTGAGGAGTTCACTTTGAGGAATGAAAAAAAGTAAAGGGATATTTTTTAACAAATAAAATATTTCAAGGGTCCTAATATTCAAGTTTTAAAGTGATATATGCCTTGAACTAGTTAAAATCCACATTCAAGAAGATGGCATATTTAGACCCACTTTCCCAAAAGGTGCAAAATAGAGCACCTAAGAGTTTGGTTGATATTTCATAACATGGTCACAAGATCCTTTGATGCATTTTGGTGGTTTTGGCTTATATTTTCCACATATGACATAGACCTTGAAATATTTTGAGGGAATATGAGCAAGGGATATTTAGTTTTAGGTGCCCCAAACTTGTCAACTTAAACGCTAAATGCAAGCAGGATATACCTACAGTTAGAGCTCAAAAGAGATTTTCAAATCCAAGAGCTTAATATAAGACCATGTCATCAAGATGATGTGTTTCCAAATGGTCAAGGTGACATTCATGGCATAAGTATCATCATGAAGGAATGGTAATTTTTTTTTGACTCCCAAAGCATATACCTATAGGTTGTACACTATAGAAATGGGCACCTACAACAGGGTATAGGGCAGTGATCCTAAATTGATGACTCAAGTGGTGTTTAAGGGTTTTCAAAGTTGATTTTAGGTTAAAAAACATACTTATATTATCATGAAACTTCAATTGAGTTCATTATACATCATAACCAAGGTCTCATGATGCAATTTACACCTACAGTAGGTCCTAGAGGTAGAACATCTCAATTAAGACAATGACCTAAAGGGTTGATGCTAAAGTGGTGTTTGTAGGTTTTCAAAGAAATATGCTAGTTAAATCATGAATTTATATATATATATATATATATATATATATATATATATATATATATATATATATATATATATATATATATATATATGGATTTATTAAAATCATCCACACATCTAACATAATGTCTAAATGAACTCATGGTAACTTACCAGCAGGTAAAGAGCATGATGTCTCAGTCAGGCAGTGAGGATGAACCAAAGTGCATGTAGAGGGATCGTGAGAAGGTAACATGGTGAAATAAACCTATATAAACTTTTTATCCATATAAATAATGATCTCCATACAATGAAAAACAATTCTATATTGACCTTTTGAGACCCTAAGTACACCTACAACCATTAGAGATGACTGTATAAAATAGTGAACATGATTGAAGTTCAAAGTAATGGAGAAGAAATAGGAAAGTGGACATTTGGGTTAAATAAAGTATAAGGTGATTCAAAAGGACTGAATGAAGTTTTATAATCACGTTTCCAAACGTAAACCAAGCATATCCACCTACAGGTAGGATTCCTAAGGTAAAACATAGTTAATATTAGAACTCAGTCTTGAGGAGTTCAATGTGTGAAAAGTATATGCAAGATTAGAGTGGTGAAAGAGAATGGGAGAAATTTCCTCATGATAAAATTGGTATCATAGAAAATTCATGACAAATATATAACAAGTATGGGACCCTAAACATAAAGTCACGTAGTCCACATGAGGAGGCAGTCAAAAGCTTACATACAATCTGCCTTTGAAGGAGTTTGTCTTTGTTTTTGCAAGTTTGAGGGGTAAAAAGAGATGAAAAAGGGCTGATTTTTTGTGTATATTATCCTTGAAACTTTTATAAATCCTTTAAATGTTCATTTTTCTTGATATAATAGGGGAATTACCCCCTATTTTGTTTTAGATAGGGGGTACTTCTCCTCATGCATAAACCGGTAGATTTGGGAAGAAAGCAATGAAAGTGAGATCAAGATTTGTGGAAACTTGGAAAGAAGGTGTATAAAATTTTATGACACCTATTAAATCATATAAAACCAATAAAATAGGGGAGAAACTATATATAATGCTCAAAACCTCCAAGGTTACAGTCATGTATACTAGGCAAGTTTTGGCCTACAATCAAAATAAGAGACCACCTTCACTTTTGGACCTAAATGAGAGTTATATTGAATTGTAACATGTTTATGGGGTATATATATGCGTTTTATCTATTTTAATTTAGGAAAGACAATAAAAAGGTCATTTTGGGCTTAAGATTGCAGACAAGCATACTATACATAACTAGATCTAGTGTCCAAATGGGGGTCTATCACACTTATATCATGAGATAAATTTTAAAAACTATTGAAAAATGTTCATGGGGTTATTAAATAAGTATTAAATATTTTATAAGTGAAAAAATAACCAAATATATCCATTTTAAAACCTCAAGACAACTCAAGCATGAAAGAAACAAGAAAACAAGCTCGATAGGCTAAGTTCAGATGCTCGCATATTTTTGGAGGGTTTACATGGGGACAAAAGAAGTTTCGGAATGTTAGGAGGGATATTAAAGGACATGTTTTTGGATTTTTTTTTCAAATTGGACATCATAATTTTATGAACAAACTTTAATAATCAAAACTACTAAGAAACCCTCCAAAACCCTTGCAAGAACCAATGATGACATCTCCTCAAAGGGTGTAAATCCAAGTGACAACATTGATGACATAATATTTGGTTTTAACAATGATAATATGAGTAAAGAATTTTTAGATGTCATGAAGAATAAATTTGACATGTCTATATTTTGGGAGCTTTCATTTTTTTTAGGATTGTAAATTAACCAACTAGATGTAGGGATATTCAGTTCACAAGATAAATACATCAATGATATGCTAAGTAAATTTGATATGATGGAGTGTAAGATAATGAGTACACAAATAATTATAGGTTTCAAGTTGAATAAGAAAGATGAATCACCAAAGGTTGATCAAACCTTGTATAGATCTACGATTGGAAGTCTTTTGTACTCCACTACCTCTAGACCTGACATCATGCAAGTAGTAGGACTTATTAGTAGGTTTCAAGCTGATCCTAGAGAATCTCACTTGAACATAGTCAAAATAATCTTAAGGTATCTTAAGGGCACCATATAATATGGTTTATGGTATCCTATGAGCAAAGAATTCACTCTAAAGACATACACTAATGCAAATTGGGTTGGTTGTGTGGATGATAGGAAGAGTACCAATGGTGGTGTTTTCTTCTTAGGTGAATGCTTGGTATCTTGGCTAAGCAAGAAGAAAATCTTAATATCCCTACCCACTATAGAATTTGAATATATATTTGCTACCTCATGTTGCACTCAAGCTATATGGATGAAGCAAACCTTGGAAGACTATAAGGTAAGGCAAAAAGAAGCTTATCCCATCTATTGTGATAATACTATTGAAATTAGTATATCAAAAAAATCCTATAATTCACTCAAAAACCAAACATATTCCTATTAGATATCATTTCTTGATATAACAAGTGAGCAATCAATGTGTTAATTTGGAATATGTGCATACAAAAAAATAACTTACAGACATTATGACCAAACCATTAACAAAAGAAACATTTGAGTATCTAATACAAAGATTGGGAGTCATCTCCTTATCTACAAATAAATAGAAGGTTATTGGTTTAGGGGGAACAAATAGTTCATGAGATTGTTCTAGTAGTTTGTAGTAAAATGCTTCAGGTAACTTGTTCAGGGATTTTGGTCCTAAAGGATCAAATTGGTTGGTTCTAAGTGTTTGAAGAGTTGATGATAGATCTAGTTTATTGAGAAGTCATTTTGAATATATCATGATCTAGGTGAAGCATGGAATTATGGGGGATAACTTAGGTGGAGCATGATGTGAGGGGGAACATATGTGAGATGTTCTAGTCATAATGGAGATATGAATAAGTTTGATATAGATGTGAAATTAAGTATGTTGATTTGATGACTTGATCAAATCAAGGTAGGTGCTTTGTCAATGCATTGAATCCTCATGCATAAACTTAGGGGGAGATTTGTAAATGGTCAGGTCTTAGGATTAGAGGACTATGTATTAGAATTTGAGAGAGAAGCTATGAAGGTAATTATGTTGATTCATCGTTGTTGGAAATGGTTTGAAGATGCTCAAAAGGGTGCCTAAGCTTAGAATCTATGTATGATAAAATAAGAGTATAGTCACAAAGCATGTTTCAAAAGCTAAAGATAGGAAGAGGTATGAAAAATGTTAGGGGGAGTTTGTATCATCTCTTAGAGGTGGTCCTTTCTTATTATTGATCTTTGAAGTCTTTCTAGGTTTGTAAGATCAAAATTTGAGCCCACTTTGTCATTATGTCAAAGGGGAAGAAAGTGATTGAAGAGAGAGAGATAGAGTTTGATCATAATATTTATATTGGTGTTGACATCAATGACAATGGGGGATATTTTTTGAGGTTTGTCAATGATGTCTCCAAGGTGACCAAGGATGTTTATGAGGTGTCATGTGTGCTATAATGACAATGACAAAGTGTGCTTTAGTGTTCTTGTATAGTTATTCAGTGTTTGAATTAGATAGGTAGATAGTGGATGCTATTGATGGTATGGTCATGTTACAGAGACCATATGGGGTATTTTTAGTGCTTGGAGTGATTGTAGAAGTGAAAGGAATTCATCAGAATAGTCATATGAGTGTCTAGGTTCAAGTAGTCATCTTGACATATAAAGTTGGGTGAGTAGATTAATGACATAAATATTTACATGTGTGAAGGTTTAAATATTATATTGATATATGGATAGATTCCCCTACATGAGGATATCATATGGTTCAAGTTTTAGTTCTTGACATAGAGTGTAGCAAAAGTTATTAAGGTGCAAAGTCAGATTCTTAGACAGAGTTCACTAAGTTCCCATACTTAGCAAATTTTGTGATATCAAGGATCTATGATGAGAATTTGATCAGGAAATGAAGATATATATAGAGTGATTAATATGAAAAGATAAAGATCTAATTATGAGTGTTATACTTGTCTGATAGAGATCAAAGGTGAGCACAAAGTCTATTAGTAAAAAATCCTGAGAATGAATGAAATGATGACATGTGTCACATTCACAGAGTTTGAACAAAAATAAAGATCGACGGAGCATGTTAAGAAATGCAGAGGAAAATAAATGATGTGAATTAGTCAATAATTTAATATAATTCTCAGTAGGCATGTAGTGATTCCAAGTGGTGGAAGTTCATTGAAGACTAATTGTAGGGTACACAGAGGGCATGTGGGGTTGTCGAGTAGCTTGATATCAAAAACAAGGATCTAAGATCAATAGTGAGAGATGAAATTTAAATTTATGAGCATCATAAGGAGATTTATAGAGCACATTTGATAAATCTATGTGAGGACATAAGATGAAGACATGTGTTTGTAGATGATTTGGCATTAACCAATGACCATTGGCTTTTGAATTAGTAAAAGGATAAACCAATGCTCAATATTTTACTTATATCTTTTGATCTAGGAAAAATTTCTTTATGGTGTAAAAAGTAAAAGTTGAAGAGGACTTCAAGTCATATCCACATATATTAGTTATATGTTTTTAATATATGTACAATCAAAGTTATTAATATCTAAAGTTGACTAAAGTTTTGACCATGTTTAACAAGTGACCTAAAAAGGATAATTGAAGAGTTATTAATGGTATTTAAATGTGTAAAGATGAAATAAATATTGGATAGTGTTTTAGATTCCATGAGGACCATATGTATATATTTTTGAGGTTTTATCAATCCATATTCAATCTGAACAAAGGCTTAGAAGTTGACTATGTTTATTAAATACACTAGTAGTTTGAGTGACCATCTTGTAGAGGTAAGTTGAAGATGTTTTGAGTAGAGTTGAGGAAATGAATGATTATGAAGATTCCAATTATATCAAAGTTATTGGATATCTTATGTTTCCCATATTTAGTTATGGAGAGTTAAAATAGCTTGATTGTATTTTGCATGTATATGACTAGTCATTTTGAGAGAGTTGATTTGAGTGCTTAAATCTTGTGTTGAAATGTTTAAGGCATATTGAGGTGTTAAAAATGTTCTTAAGGTTTCAACCATGTTATATAATCATATGTCTATGTGAAATATTTGAATTTTTTTGTCAAAAGTATGAGACTGTGTTTTTTGTGTTTGAAGCCTTAAGAGCGAGGATACCTAATTGGTAGGTTCAAGTGTTGAGTTGGTGTTCCAGGTGGCATGGACCCATGAAGGATTTATAAATGGTATATTGGAGATAGGTTTGATGTGCTAAAATAACTGGTAGAAGCTGAAAGTGGCCCAAGGAGTTGAAGTTGTAATCTATGGGTGAGTAGGCCTAATTGTTTTAGGTCTCACCAAGACCTAATGGTGGTTTGGGGTCAATGAGGTAATAACTGACCTAAGGAATGTGAGGTTATTAAATTTAATGTGTATTAATACCTATTTAAAAGGTATAACAAGTATGGTAAGCATCCTAGCCAACTAAGATGGGTTAGATGAGTGTATGGTATAAATATTAGGCATAATTGGCCTATTTGGAGTGAAGTTGAGAACCTTTGAAAGAGAAGGTACATGTAATTTAGGACCAAAAGAGAGAAAAGAGGATTATTAATATTTATTTTATCAAGTTGATGTAGGATGACACATATGTTATTGGAACTAATGAGCCTAGAAGAGGCAGATTGAGCGAGTAAGCCCTAGAGGTTGTTTGAGAAAAATTGAAGAGTGAAGAAGAGTGCAAATAAGAGAAGTCCATCATTAGGTGTAGAAGACATCAAATCATAGGTGGTGATCAGATCAAGGTAGTTGAGTGGGTGATTGGTTGCCTATGAGTTTGGTTCCTCCTTATGGGATGGGTGTTCCTTGATCAGTCGGTATTGGTCTAAATGTTAGATCTACTTATTTTAGGACTATAATCCATCTTGTAGGGTTTAGAGGGTTTTATCCCCCAAGAGGGTTTCCCACATATATAATGTGTTATGTGATTGATATTGATATATTCATTGTAATGGTTAATTTGTATGCATCATGATTATATGTGATAAATGTTTAAGAATTTAGAATTAAATTGGATTATCTTGCGTTACCAATTCACCCCCCTCAGTGATTATACCTCTAACACTCTCTTCCTAAGGGAAGAAAATTGATTAGATGCAAGTGGATATAATAAACCAAATATTAATTTTATAGGTCCATTGATAAGTATAAGGCTCATCTTTTAGAAAAGGATTTCTCATAAGTTGAAGGTGTTGATTACTCTAAGACTTTTGCCCCTATTTCCAAGATGGATTATGTGCACCTTGTACTTTATATTGTTGCATCATAGGGTTGGATAGTGTAACAGATGGACATAAAGAGTGATTTCTTACATGGAGATATTTAGGATGAAATCTACATGGAGCAACCTTTTGGGTTTGTTCATGATTCTTCTCTTTTTTGTTGACTATGATGGTCTCTACAGTCTCAAATAGGCTCCTCAAGATTGGTATGAGAAGATGGATTAATTTCTTCTATCTACTAGATTTGTTCATTGCCACTCAAATCCTACCATATATATCCAACATATTGGAGAGGATATTGTTATACTAGTTTACTATGTTGATGATATACTTCTTATAGGCAACTCCTCTTCTCAAATTCAGGCTATTTAGTAGGCTCTTTCATTGTAGTTTGATATGATATATCTTGGCCTTTTGCACTTTTACTTGGTTTGTTTATTTCTTAGTTAGATTCAAAGATTTAATTGAATTAGCAAAAGTACACCCTTGATTTTATTCAATATTTTGGCATGGTTGATTGTAAGCCATGTCCCTCTCCTTTCTAGTCTAGGGTCACTCTTACTTCCACCTACACCACTCCTCTTTGTGATCCTACATTGTATAGGTAGTTGGTTGGAAGTCTCATCTACTTGACCCATACTCACTCAAATATATCATTTATATTTGGGATTGTAGCTTGATTTTTACATGCTCTTCTTGACAGTCATTGGTAGGCTGCAAATAGAATTTTATGATATATGCAAGGCACTTCCCATTTTGGATTACACTTCACCAAAGGATCTACTCAATTGGTTGGATATACTAATTCATAATGGGTAGGGTCTATTGATGATAGGAGTTCCACTTCTAGATACATTTTTTGTCTTGATTCTTTTCTAGTTGTTTGGGCTTATAAGAAGCAACAAACTATTGCACTTTCATATACATAGGTAGATTACAGGGCAATATTTACAATGAGTCGATAGGTTATTTGGCCTTATTAGTTATTGACAAAGTTTGGTTTATTACAAGATTCACCTACTAGACTTTGGTGTGATAGCCAAAGTGCCATTCACATTTCTTGTAAACCCGTTGAGCATCAATGGACCAAGAATATTGAGATTCACATGCACTTCATTCATTAGCACATTCAATATGGAGTTATTTACTTAGAATACATTCTGACTCAACAACAATTTGAAAACATCTTTATGAATCCTTTTGCATCACCTCTTTACCTTGAGTTGTGTGGCATGCTTAGGGTTTCAAAAGTTATCCTTGGGGGCGTTCATGAGGACATCTTCTTTCTTTATTTCTTCATGGACATATTGTACATGAGTACCTAATTAGGTTTTGTTATTTGGACTCAGACTATGGATATGCCACTTTCTTTTTTAGCCCCTAACTTCACTTGAGGGGGGTGTTAGAGTAGGTTATTTACCTTAGCTCATGTTCACGTAGGTGCTTTATTATATATTTTTATCTATTTATTCCCACCATTTATGTGTGGATATTTCATTTATATTATTTTAGATATTATGAGATATTACATATTTATCTTTAGATATTATGGGGATATTTGCTAGTTATTTCTATCCTATAGGAATAGTTATCTCTTAGTCCTAGGTTCAATCTCTTAGCTTGATCTCTTATTTATGATTGATCACTTAGCTATTAGTTATTATTTATCACTTATATTTATATATTAGTTAGGATTGATCTTACCTGCCTATATATGCAAGGCATATTCAGACAAGCTTTGGAGGTATAATATATAGTATTGTTGCTCTTTTATTTGCATATGTATCTATTAGTATATGTTGTCAAATTACTTTCATAATATTGTTTTTATGAATGTGATTTTATATTAACAACATATATATTTATGGCTTGGAATACTCTTATTATTGTTCCTTTCAATAAAGATTACAAATAGTTTGAACAAATGTCTACAAGCTGTATGCAATATTTTTACACATTTCTGAACAAACTACAAGATTAATGCAATATTTTCACATATTTTATCCATGTAGCCTTCCATGCATATAGGTTAGAGTTATTATTGGATGAAAAATTGAATAAAAAATAAGATATTAGACTATGAAAACCATATATACCACCAAAAATAAATAAATTCACACACAATCATATAGTTTTCCATCTAATTTGTGAAACAAACTATATCATTCATGTGTTTCTCCTCAAAATCCATTTTACAAAACATACAATGATTTTATTATCAAAAAATATATCTACTTACTTCAAATGAATTGTATAATAACCCAAATGGTTAAATGAAGTTTATAAGAATCAACTAATACATACCTTGATAAAGGTTCAATCTAGAGATCAGTCAAAACCTTCACAATATAGAGTTCTTACATAGAGGAAACTTTCATAGACTTCAGTTTCCATCTAGAGAGATTTTCAAATGATGAAAATGGTAAAAAAAAGCTTTTTATGTGAGGTATTTTATGTAACCATTGATTTAATGAGCTTGATGGTGACATGTCCACTCTCTTAATAGACATTCACCATCTCAAAAAACATAAATTTTCCAACTAGAAACTTCTAACAATCAAATGAGCTTAGAAGGAATTTATAACTTTGCCACCTTATTTCCCAAGATCAAGGCTAGGATAATTTATTTAATCACTAACAAAATCAAACCACCAATAAATCTATCTAGCATGCTCCACTAGGTTATCTATTTAATGCATTTAGGCTAGGGATCAAATCTAAATAATTCTTTGAGATTTAATGCATTTAAGCTAAGGGTCAGATATTATATCTATTTTACTCAAATACACATATCAATAAGAAAAGATTAGAATAAATTCAAACATATAACTTAACAAACATAGGACCTCTTCGAGCATATCACATGCCAACAAAAGTACCTCCAATAATGACTAAACAAATATACCATAAAATTAGTGTTAAGGACCTGACATATTAAAGAAATGGTAATCATTAGAATATGGATGCTTGGAATAATATCATTCACATCCTAAATATGGTTAGAGGTGATGGGAGGTGAAACTATGGAGACTAAAGCCTAAGAGAGCTCAAGCGATGACTGGCTATGCCAATAGGTTGAAAGGACACAATAATTTGGAGAGGATTAGTTATTTTAGTAAGGGATGTTGTAACCCAGATTAAGAGGGATGAGAGTGGCATAAGGATTGACAATGTTCTTAGGTTGGATGGTTGAGTGGTAAATTATAGGAATGACTTTGAGTTCATGAACCATGTTTTTTTAGATTGTTATAATGCTACAAACCCCTTTCATATGTGCAAGGATTTATGTAAGTCCATCCTTTTTTGCTCAAAACCTCTCCTCCCACCTCAAAAATATCATAAGTGTGCCAATCATATTTTTGAGGTAAATGGGGGCATTAGGTTGGAGAATGTGCATGTTATAAGTATAGAAGGAAGGTTGAGTCTTGAAGAAAAGATCCAATTAAAATTTGAGTTGAGTTTCTTTGGGGATGTTTCACTACTTTTTTCTAATGACCCCCTATTATGGAGCTCAGTGATGAGGTTATTGATAAGGATTTTTGGTGCATAACCCTCATTTTCATATGTATGGGAAGGTTCCCTTTTTATCAGGTGCTATTTCATTGGTCAAAATTAAATTGGCTTGACTTTTGAGAGGTATCCATCTCTTTTTTCCCAAATGGTTTTTTCTTGATCACCTTTCAAATGGTGGGGAGTGAGACTTTATATGGAACAATGGAACTTGTTTCATTGGGAAGCTTGGTGTGTTTATGTGCCCTTGGTTACCCTTCTTTGACTCTAATAATATAGTGATCTTGAAGGCTTTAGTCTAGGTCAGAATCTATAAACTGCCTATGGCCATGAGAGAGCTAGGATATTTTGCTAGCTTTGATAAAGATGCGGTGTCTCAATAGAGATTTGTAAGGGTTTGTGTTTTGGTGGATTTATTTAAACCCTTATACCATTCCATTTTGATTTGGTCCTCCTAATATTCATGGACTCAATTTTTAGATTATGAAGGACTATGTTTTAAATGTTTCTTTAACAATTAGATGGGTGACAAATTGGTAGAGTTTCCTAGAAAACTTTATGTAGGCTCTGGTTCCCCAGTCTTGAAGAAATGGTTAAAGAAGATGGGCTACCCTAATGCAATTTTTATAGATATCTTGTATAAACTTTCCATTTCCTATGATATTTCTAGCCTTGGTAAAAATCCTTAGGGTGGACACTCTTTTAGGGACAATGATTTTTCTCTCAAGCCTAACTCCTCTCCACCCATGGCATGGAAGGAACTCCCCTCAAGTTCACACTTTGGATTTTAAGCTTGGTGATCCTACTCTTGAAGGTTTGGTGTCTACCTTGATTGTTCCCTTATTTTGAAGGACCACTTTTAGGGGACTTATCTGATCAACACTGAGAATTCCCTATTTTCTTATGAGAAGGATTTTTTAGCTATATAGATTTGTGAAGAGGCATCTTCTCTTATCAAGGAGGATTCTGAGTTCAATAGTGGAGCAACAATTCATCTGAGTGTTGTTTCACTTATTACAAAGATTGGTGATGCACATGAGCTAGTTTAGAGGAGGTTGAGATATCTTTACAAGATGAAGATAAAAACTAATTTTGTTCCAAAGAGGTTTTGTCTCTTACAAAGTAGAACTATATGTTGTCAAGACTGAATTTGGATAAACAAGGTAAAAGAGGTAGAAATTTTTTGATAGAATAAATGTACCTAGATAATATGAAATCTATCAACAGTGGCACTCATTGGATGTTAGAAGGCCTTCTCTCTAGTAGGGGTAGGAAGACACTATTGTCTCATGGTTGAGTACCCTCTTATAAGAAGGAATCTCTTTTAGTTTTTGGTGTTTTTTCTTCCTCATTTGTGGTTAGTGTGGAAATTTTCCCCTCTCTTTAATTTTGTATGTGTGGCCTCTTCGGTTTTATTTGTGGCCATCCTTTTCTATGAATTTATTGTCTTTTCCTTTAAAAATTTTCTTTGGGGTGTCTTGGTTCCTTATGATTTATTTATCCTTTAGGGACTGGGCCCCTGGTTGTTCCCTAGAATTGGTTGTTGCTTCAACCTAAAGCATTTACTTAACAAAAAAAGAAAAAAATGGCAATAATTATGGATTTAAAACATATGTTGTAACTACCTTGTAACCTATCAAGTACCATATTACTTTGATATACAGAAAGAGTGTTTTCAAAATTTATTAAAGATATTGTGACAATGTTTGTAGAAGAATATTTTTCATCATATTACTGTGTACTCCAATTAAAGGATTGGAATAATCAAACAGTACCTATTCTCAACTTCTCATCATGCATCAATATGATCAATTAGCAAAGACATAACCTTTTGATTAGTAATGAATGCAACCATCACAAAAATACAAAACTAAAACATTTCATAACCATAATATCAACCTTGCGACATTTTATATCAATACTCTAATAGAAGAAATTACGCTGCAAATATAGTGTCAACTGTATGAAATACTAAATCTACCACTATGACAATCAAGAGTCCACATAGGTTGAACTACTAGATAAATACAAATATAGCAATTTTTGAATGTATTAGATAATTAATTGATCTATCTTATGCTATTCAATACCTCCAATTAGTGTTACAAGCATAAAAATCATATTAATATAGTAGTATTTCATATTCATATACACATAAATAAATAATTGCTTAAATGAATGCAAACAAGTTGGCCCTCACTAAAAAATTAGATGTTATGACAAAATTCATATGTGATAACTAATCATGTCAAGACATTTCAAAAAAATTATGGGTACTTAAATTAGGCATAACACTTGCGACCTTGCTAGCCACTTTCACTTATGTGAAATTAAGTTGCAAATAAACATGCAAATTTCAAAAAAATTGGGAGTGCGATCTAGGTAAATCATTTCTTAAGAAGCTATGTGAACATTCCTTTAAGAATTAATATTTCAAGGGATGAATGGTTCGGTTAACATGGCATGAAGAATGAAAATAATTATAGCAAGAAAATTCATGTTGGATGAAAAACCAATGCAAATCCTATAATATAAATTTTGAAAATAAAGTAACATTCACAACACATAATATTCTTTTACTTATTATTATAAAAGGTTAGTCTAAAAATGATCAAGTAATTACCTCGTGATAATGACATACTTATAGTGATACAATAGATCATTCGATCTTTTCATTTTTAATGATCAAATATTGAAAATCCTTGATAAAATTAACCAAAATCAAAAGAATGGAAAATGACAAACAAGCAAACAAGCCAAAAACAAAAAGGGAAAGTAACTAAAGAAGAGCTTCCAATGATGACCATTGATTGAATGATGTGGTCAATTGCCATCAAGATCTTATAGGTGAAAAAAAATGTTTTCAAAAATACTAACTATTTTATAAGAACCAAGGCAAAGTGAATCAAATTTATGATGCTTGTTTGTATCTTCAAGAGTTTTATCCCAATACAATACTAAATCACCAATTTTAAAACACTTTTTTGAAATTTTTTTATCAAATATTATTTTTAAAGTTTTTATTTAGTATTTTCTAATTTTTACAAAGCAATAACTTTAGTCTCATCAAGGTCTAAGATATCATTAAGTCTTTCCTCAATGACATTAGTATATTCAGTTAAATATTGAAGAGTAGTTTTGATGGAAGAAATTTGGAGATCTCTTTGGCAAAGTAATTTCAAAATCATAAACTAACATGAATAGTGAAAAATTTGTTGTAGCCTTAACCATTGCATGATTATCCCATAACGCTTCAAATATATTCAAATGTTAATTAGTTTATTAGCACACACCATTTTTTTCATAATTGAAATCAAATTCTTATTAGTGGACTTAGTTTGTTTATTCACTTGAGGATAATATTTCAAATAATGACTAGAAATAATTAAATAACATCCCAAAATTTTTAAGTAATCATTTAAAATAAATTGAGGACCATTATGTAATATTATTTCATAAGAAACACCAAATCTAAAAATAAAATTACTCTCAAAAAAATAATATAACTAAAACTGTGATAAAACTTTTTAAATCTATTGTTTAAGGCCACTTAGTGAAATAATCGATGACTATCAAAATATACATGTGACTAGTTGAAAAAGGAGGGTGGATATCATAAATAAAATCAATACCCCACTTAGTAAAAAGTTTCTTTGGAATAATAAGATTTAACGGCATTGCAGGTAGTCTATCTCTACCAATAAAAAATTGATAGGATATACAAGCGTAAACTAACTTATAAAAATCTTGAAACAATGTAAGCCAATAATAATCTACATGTAAAATTTTGTATGCAATAATTTTTGATACATAATGACCACAATGACTATGTTTATGACATCCTTTAAGGACATTTTGAGTTAAACAATTTAAAAGACCACCATCCATGTTCCTATAAAATAAAAAATTCTCTAATAAAATAAATTTCAAAGCTTGTAAGTGAAGTGATTTTTTTCATGTTTATCTAAGTTATTAGGATACACTTGATTTTGGAGGTAATAAATTAAATCATGGTACCAATCATCTTGTGAAAACAAACAATCCCACTCATGCATTTCATGGCAAAATTGAAACTATTTATAAAAGTCAACAACTTTATAGTCTTGAAATGAGGTTTAGCATGAAGAGAACAATCAATTGAAAATACTAGAATATTTATGCTAAAGGTCACATTTTCATCCAAATGTTTTTCTAAGTCATTTCCATTAATGGTTTTAGATGTTTCAAAATTAAACTCAAATTCTTGAATTTTAAAAATCCACGTAGCTAACCTTTATTGAATTGATGGTTTCTTTAAAAGGTAATAAATTACAAGTACATTTGATCAAATAATAATTTATTTCCCATCAACAAATATCTAAATTCAGTCAAAGAAGAAATAAAAGATAAAACATTTTTTTATATCAAAGGATACCTAGTCTTAGTATATTTTAAAACTTAGCTCATAGAACTAGTAGGTATTTTCTCATTATTCTCATCATTCTGAGTAATGACAACACCTATGGTTCTCTTAGTAACATTAAAATAAAGAATAAAGGGCTTGTTTGGATTTAGTTTAAAAAGTATAGGTGCACTTGTAATGACATTTTTAAAACTATTAAATGTTGAATAAGGACTTGCATCGCAAAAATAAGCTTGATTTTTATTTAAAAGAGCGTGTAAAAGATTACATTTATCAGTGAAATCAACAAAATATATATTTTCAAATTTTATTTTACCGAAAAAGATCTAGGACCATATTGGTATTTAGGTGGCAATAAATATTTAATAGCCTTAATGTAGTCGAGATTAATAGATATGTCATTTTTGGAGATGATATGGTCTAATAATTCCCCTTTAATTTTTCCAGCAATCGATTTCTTAGGATTTATAAAAATAACATATTTTATACACCTTGTGAAGATTTCATGATGTTGATCAATATGTTTATTTATCTTTTTAGAATGCATGGTAAAATTATAAAATTAGACCTAAATAATAATTTTAGTTAATTCATCAAGACTACATGTATAGCCATTTGATAAGTGGCACATGTGTTCATTAAACCAAATGACATTCTGCTAAAAGTAAAATTTTCTCTTCATGTATTAAAGGTAGTATTATGTCTATCCTCTATATTTACAAAAGTATGATTGTAACTCAAAAATCCATCAAGAAGAAACATCATTTTAGATCCTATAACTTGCTACAAAATATGATCAATACTAGGTATACAAAAATTATTTTTAATACTAGCTCTGCTCAAATCTCTAAAGTCTACACATAATTAAATGTCACTACTTTTATTCATAACAAACACTAAGTTATCTACCCAATCATAATATCTTACAATAAAATTGACACCACCATCTAACATTATATGAAACTCCTTATTGATTTGTCTTCTAAAAAAAGCTTAGTCTTATAACCTTCTACCTAACAGGTTTCATACTAGGTTTGATAAATATACCATTTTTAATAATTTCAATATCATAACCTTTTAGATCTTTGTATGACCAAGTGAAAATATCAATAAACTATTTAAACAATTTAATGAATTGAATTTTTTATTTAGGTGTACATTAAATTCTTAAATAAATAAATTTATGATATTCCTCATTTCTAAGGTTAATAGGAATAATCTCACATATTATTCTCTTGGATGGCCCTTTAATACCCAAAATTTTAGAGTGAACATTGATTCTAAGTTTACTAAATCCTATTAGACAAAGAATGGAGCTTGATGAAACCATGAAGTATATAAGTTAAACACATGTGCGAAGTATTTGATTTTTTCTTTTATATGGCTTTGTGTGTAATCGGTCTTGTAAGTCTAATTAGATAACTAGAGAATGAGAAGAGTCTTTCATTTTGTATCTCAGAAGGTTAGAAGGTGAAGAGACAATAGGATTGTAAAAATCAATGAATAGTACTTTAATGTAGTAGAATTTGTTTTGATGTGTTAATAGAGATTAATAGGAATTGTCTTGTTATGGTATTCCCTTATTTTATTTTATGTATGGTGTATGTACATTTCATATTCTATTTTTCTTTGTTTTGTAATCTGGTGTGATACTAGATATGGTTCTAGTTCTATTTATATCTACTTTGACTTGTCCTTGGATCTAATTGAAGACATCATGGATGGTTTATATTATTCTTGTCACTTTGATGCCTTGTTTTATTCTCCACTACACAAGCTATCCCTATAATTAGCATGTTTTGGTGTAATTTAAAAAACCTCTACGAACAATAGTGTAGTGAGTATGGAACCAAATTGGACGAACTATGTTGAGATGGTTACCAAGGTTGAGAGATGTAGAATGATGGATAGATGAGAGAATTAAGAATTTTGAGGAGGAATAAATGTAAATATTCATAAATACTAAAGAGGAAATTATCTAAGAATAGCTCTATGGTGAAATATATAAAAGTTTTTGGTGTGAATTACCTGGATTGTTAACTGCATGGTTAGCCAGATTTAAATACTATTGATTTAATCCAAGGAGAATAGAATTTTTAATTTGAACTAAGGACAAACTAGAGAGGGTGCACAACCTAGATACTGACTAGTCCCAATTAGTAGATTACTAGATGAAGACTATGATCAATGACTATATCATAGAGTTTACAGTACAAGGATGAACTTTTGAGACTACACAAGATTAATTTATATGAGGAATTAGAGGGAAATTTTTGTAGCAACTACCCTTGTTGATCAAGATGTTAGTTTTTGAAAAGGCCATGGTGCCTATGCCAATATACATGGAGTAGTCACTTCGGGCACCATGGGGAGCATGGGAGAGAAAATGGATGGCAAAGAGATGAGTAAGAGGAACTTAAACTTGATCCCAAAATATGGAAGGTGAAAATATTCTAAGCAAAAATAAAAATTTTGGAATCAAGAGAGAGATACAATAATAAAGAAGGTGAAATAAGACAAATAACCCAGAAGTAACTACCAGTAGGATATGAGTAAAGAATAAGTTGCTAGAGCTAGAAATATGTAAGGGAAAAATTCTAGAGAAGAAAAGTTATTAAAAGAAAGTACAGAAGCTACTAAAAGAGAAGGGTATGTAGAATATGAGAAAGGGCCCAATGAGAAAGAGTATGTTGGAAGTAGTGGTGTTGAGGAGATTAGTTAAGAAGTAGAGGTAGGTTACAGTTAATTGAGTGGATTTTAGTTAGAATCGAGAAGGAATTTTTTGGAAAAAAATTAATTTAAAGGTATTAATATTATAGGTTCAAGTTTGAAGAAGGAATAAGATATAAATAAGCATCATTCATTTCAAGGTTATGCATCACCCAAACCCACTTTATTTATAGAAGGTAGAAAAATTATAGAGAGAAGCTAATTTAGGCTAGTTTGATTATTTTATTGACAAGTTTGGAAGGATCAATATAGAAACCAAACGGGCATGTTAAACTTGAATTTTGGCTAAGTAATTTGGCTTATGGCATAAAAAAGCATGGTGTATAATGAGCATGACATAAGAAGACCATGAAAGGGAAGAACATGGTGCAAAATATCATGATGTGAGAAGACCCAGTTAGAGGAGAGGCATAGCAAATGGAGAGCCCAAGAATAAAGGACTCAATATATTAGAAAAATACTTAGATAACATGAAGGAAGAAGGAAATGGTTGAGGAGTGATTCTCAAAGACATAACAGACTTAAATCACACATAAGTTTGGCATTAGCCCACATGAAAGAGGACACTTGATAACAAGGATCTAACATTGAATGGGAATATAGGGGTGCAAAGGCACAGGTTCATAGTAAAAATAAGTAAACAACTACCATGACTCTTAGTCCAATAGAGATCATTGTCTAGTCATTCGAAGTGTCATAATTAATATAACAACTTGGTCAAGGAAAATCAAGTATAAACACCATTTTGTAGATATTTATAATGCTGTTGAACATTGGTATTATATGATGATTAATTGTGGTAATTAGAGAAATAATGAAAGTTATTAGAATCCTAATATTACACTAGGGTTGATATTTAAGTTGCATCATTAAGTTTTCAACACATCTATTATGTAACTTGTGGTTCGCAATTGGATATAATGAATAGAATATATGTTATCTAAACTTGTGCAACACATACTATGAATCTCATGGAAATTATCTTCTTAATCATGTTTTTTTACGTAATTGAAATGAGGTCCACAACTATGTATTTCTTTTTATTTGTTTAGTTAGTGATTAATATATATGAACAATAACTAATCTATGACAAGTGTATTACTGCATGAAATAACCCATGGGAACTAGTTTCTTGATGCATGCTTTGGGTGAGCATGCAAGAGTTCAGTCTTGCATGAAATACCAGTATGCTAACTTGTTAGGAATTAGATAGTTTAGTACCCTTAGGAAAAATTTTAAATAACCCAACATTTTGGTTTGTTACTGGGCCCATCGTGCTTGTTGTGTAGTAATGGAAAATTCTCAAGTGATTATCTCTTGACAATATTGAATGACAGTTTACTGGGGTCAAAGATAGTTTTGCAATTCCATATCTTAAACTAGGAGTTTTTGCATGTTCATGGGTTGAACAACTTCTCTATAGATCTCTATATGAAACTTTATTTGTTAAAATCCTTGTTCATTTTCATGCTTGGCTCTCAGCCTATGCTCAAGACAACTCACAAAAATTTGGGTAGAGGCAAGCTTAGATGATAGAGCACTAGAGGGTTTTAGCATGCTTAAGAGCACCATAGACACAAGCTATTAATATCTGGTGGAGAGGGGTGTTGAATAGCTAAATATTGGAGTATGTCATAACCACTTACTCTTGTCTATAAGAAGCAAAGTTCTATTTCCTTTGATAACCACATGGTCAGTATATTAGACATTTCCCATTACAAG
Source organism: Torreya grandis (assembly GCA_037957365.1). Lineage (NCBI taxonomy): Eukaryota > Viridiplantae > Streptophyta > Pinopsida > Cupressales > Taxaceae > Torreya > Torreya grandis. The sequence goes on along the minus strand of JARHVA010000094.1, from coordinate 2,260,271 downwards.
TAAAGAACTTGTTTATTGACTCTAGACTTGAAATTATAGCTATGGAGAGCTAAACATATCCTTGCATGGGTAGCATAGTTGGGAGGGGAATGCAGGGGTGTTGGTGAAGGATTGTTGGTTCAAAATGTTAGCTAGTCAATAGGAGTTATGAAAGCATAAATATGATGAATCTCGATAAAGGGTTCTAGTTGAAAGTGGAGTAAGAAGGGGATGGAAGGACTCAAGAAGTGTTGTTAGGATCTGTAGGTAAGTGAAAAAGTACGGGGACACATCAAATTTTAGACTGTGACCAATGCCAACTTTTTTATATGTCGGAGAAACTAGCCATGTAGTGGAGACTGAAGAACTTGACCTAAACCAACCTAGTTCTCCAACCATTGTGCAAGCTCATACTTTTGATCTAGATGAATTAATTATACATAACTAGGATACAAATAGTGGAGAGTCAAAGACTGACCCTATAAGAGAACCTTTTGCTAAGCAAGTTTTAAACCATAATGAATTGATGCTTTATTTTCCTCTTCAAGGTAATTTCATGACCCTACTTGGTATGCCTAGTGGACCCAACATAAGCAGTGGGTAGAGTACTAGTCCAAGCATAATAAATCAACTTACTACCATGCCCAACATCTCAAGTGTTTTTTTACTACTAGAGGCATGGGAGGTGGACTAAGAGGTGGAGAAGGAGGAAGTGGTGGACTTCCCACCTCAGAAATGGGACTTGGGAGTTCTCAATAGCCACCATTATAAGTACCTTAGCTACTGACTATGTATTATGAAATGATACTTCATTTATCATAATATCAGGGCATGGATAATGTCACAAATCATGTTCATAAGTTTGAAATCATCTATAGGGCATGTGGTATAAATTCCTTTGAGCGAAAAGCAACACAATTTGTAACCACACTTCTAGAAAGAACACATAAGTGGTATAGGAAGTATGGACATCAACAAGAATTAGTTGACTATAACTAGCTCAAGACAACATTTATTCAATAGTTGTATATTTTATAATTTGAGCAATAAAGCATTATTGCATAGAAAGATATAAAACAAGTGCTAATTGAAAGCATGTGTGAGTACAATGCACAAGTCAAGACACTCTTATCTAAGCTATCATTCAAGATTAATGTTGTTCATCACACCCAATAGTTCATGGGAGGCTTGCTTCTTCCTTTTATATGAATTTTGTCTCAAATAACCTTTACCAAACTTTACAAGGATCTAGAATCATAGACACTAGAATAAATCCCTTTATGAAAGCTCAAATAGATTCAATGGAATCATAGTTAGAAAAGTAACTACAAACAATGATTGTGACACTTGTAGTGGTCTTTGGTGTACCAATTCTGAGTTTGAAGGTCATAATAGAAATAATTACCCTTGAAAGAACATCCATGCTATATTAAAGCAATCTTTTAAAATTTACCATGAAGAGAACAATGTATGTTCTTGTCCTCTATTATAAAGGTCTACACAATCTAAAGTGTCTAACTACTACAAGATATGTGATACATATACCTATGACACAAATGACTATTATTTGATCAATGATATACATGAGGTGCATACACATGATACGCATCAAACTTCTATTTCAAATAATCAAGATACTGGTGGATATTATGGATGAGATCAAGGATGGGGATGAGGAGTGGGCATTTTATACCATGGACATGCTATGATTATGGGTCTTTGAATCACTACCATCAAGATTGTCTGGTCTATCCAACATGTGATTTTTTTAAAAATGAGCACCGATTGGAGGAATGCCCTAATTTGTACACATCCATCACCAAAGAAAGAAATGAAAAGGGTGCTAGTATGATAGGCATTGAAAAACCAAACTAGTGAATGTGATCTATCAGTCTGATGGGCCAACAGGTTAATATCATAACAAGTAGTGATAGACAGTCCCAGTCTACATCAATTTCACCCATTGATAAGGTATAGTGTGAAGAGCCTCATGTAATGAGGTATCTTAATGATTAGTAATAGGAATAAGTGCTCCAAGATACTATGACCTTGGTACAAAAATTACAAGGAAAAATTCAATTTCTTAAGGACTATGATGTTGCCCAACATGATGATATGCAAAAAGCCAGTGAACATCAAAACATGTTACTTGTTAGAAGAATATATTGTCTCATAATTAAGTAATTATATTAAACATTAGGCACCAAGGACAACTAAAGATTGTCAATTAAACCATGCTCGATGATAAGATACTCATGTTCTTCCTAGCCCTCAAGAGGATAAGGAAATACTGGTGAATACTACCATTGATGGATAGGTGATCTGAGACATTCTAGTTGACACTAGTGCTAAGGTCAATGTCCTCACAAAGGATGCATAGTGAAAAATGGCTATCTCGATGTTACAACCATCACCTCATGTATTATTTATGGCCAATAAAACCCATGCTCTACTAATTGATATTATTAAAAATGATATCAAGGTACCTTTCAAGGTTGACTTTGAAGTTCTAGAATTGGTTGAGGTTGATGACATTTTAGCCCTATTGGGTCATCCTTGGTAATATGAAAATAATGTTGATTTAAGCTTTAAAAAGTGATATATCAGTTTTGAAAATACTGATCAACAAGTCATCTACCTATTGGACCCAGTACATGGGCCCTCATATGTAGAACCTATTAGCATAGATGAGGATATTAATGACATCTATAATGTCATAACTCAAGGTGGTGAGCATCATGATCCTACTCCTGATGGTATCTTCTGATGGATGGACACATATTCCCTTTATGATACTATAAGTAATATTTGTAATTATTGGGCCCAAGATGACTATGACCTTATTGGGAGAGTGTGTGGTGTCATTGGCAATTGTGAAGACATTCCATGCTAGTATCAAAAGTGCCATAGGTTTGTTCATTTTGTCACTAGAAAATTCATGCAATGAGCAATTATGGTTACACCACTTGAAAGGCTTGATGAAGCTCCACGGTTTCATGGATAAATGGAAGTTAGTGACTTCATCCAACAAAAAAATAATCAAGATTTTCATTTTGCTTGTACTTTTTTGTTGTACCCCTGCACTAAAGATGTAAAATTTGGTAAACTGACGGTTTATCTCCCATATATTGAAGGCATTTCCAACAAGATTTCTAAGATTTTAGAAAAAAGGAATATCCAAACTATTTTTATCCCCCTCAAAAAACTTAGAAAGATGCTCAAGTCTCCCAAAGATCGTTAAATCCTTCCCTTCGTAGTGGTGTTTATAAAATTGATTGTTCATGTGGGTTATCTTACATAGGTGAGACTGGACGTTCAATAAACACTAGGGTCCTCAAACATGCCACAATTATCAAAAACGATAGATTAATTAAATCCACTCTTGTTTAACATTCATTCCATTTTAAACATCACATTTTCATTGAAGACACCAAAATCCTTGTAATAGAAGACCACTTCCTCAAACATTATCTAAGAGAAGTGATTGAAACTAGAAAACACAAGAATAATCTTAATAGAGATGTAGTTATAGGTTTAAACCACTCTTGGAAACCCTTAGTCTACCTCTCCAAAAAACCATTAGGATAGATTTGGTTTGTCTTGCTTATTATTGAACCCCTCTCATCCACTAACTTCATAGTCTTAGACTTCCTACCCTCTCCCTTCCCTGAGCCCCATCTCCCTTCTTTTCCCCTCCTTCCATCCCTTTTGATACCTCCTTTTGGGCTCCTCCTAGGTTTCTAGGTTCTCTTTCTTTTTTCATTTTTCTCTACGAAGTGTTGTTTTTGCCCCTCCCTTTAACTAGGCCTTTTGTCCATTGTTTTACTCTTTCATTTTATTTATTTTTAATTTTTAATTTTATTTCATCATTGATTATACTTTTCTATTAAGTGTTATTTTTTATTTTATCTTTTAGTCTTTTATTATACTTTTATATTTAGTGTTTAATTTCTATTTTATTTCTTAATCTTAATTTTAATTTTAATTGTATTCTTATTTTACTTTGAATTTTATTTTCTATTTTTTATTTTTAATTATAATTATAATTATAATTATAATTTCAATCTCATTTTGAATTTTCTATTTTAATTTTCTTTTTATTTCACTTTTATTTTAATTTTAAAATTATATTTATAATTTTAATTTTTTTAATTTCCTCTTTCATTGGATTGTTTAGTCTCTCTTCACCATTTTTGTCACTTATAATTATTTTATTATTTATCTTTTTTACTATTTTTTTGTCATGTTCTTGACATCATAAGAATAAATGGGCTTTAGTCTATAATTGTAGAACATTCTTACCTCACTCTCATCTTGATGATGGTTCACCGAGTGTGACCCAAAACATTGATCTGAAAAGCGCACACATAATTATATCCAAAAGCATTCAAAACAATCTAATGGATTGTGGAAATACTATCATTCTAATCAGAGGCCTTCTATGACTTTGATACTAATTGTATGCATTCACTAGTTCACCTTATTGATGGCACAGTAGTGAGGTGGTGGTGAACTGATCATGAATATCTACTTCATTAGGACCAAGCATGATCTAACTTACATCATTGTTTCCATCATGACAACCACATAAAAGGCACAATCAACTATAGTAGAGTCTGATCACCAAAACCACACCTAAAAGCCTATGAGGAAACATGGTTAACTGATGAATCTTTCTTACTAGAATATCTATGTGTACATGCATTTTATGGTACCTTACATACCTAGGCTAAAGTAAGGTATCTTCATGAGGAATGCTATTTAGGTACCCATTTCTAGCATTTATTAAAAAATAACATGGTCTCAATGTTATCTTATTCATCCCCAAGGATGGATTTATGCCTCATACTACAAGAAATACATCAAGCAGTTATTGGTGACCCCAATCCTATTGAGGATTGGCTACAATACATACATGTTGTGCCAAAAGAAGGCTTGGTAATTTTTGAGCAATCTTCCTCTGCACCAAAACCTATTATCCATCATGCATAATGTGAATAAATTAGAAAAAGAAATAATAAACTTGTCTTCCATGTCGATGAAGGTGAATGGTTCAAACCGCCTAACCTGTTGACCAATCATTTGAATGTTTTCATGGACTATGGCACTAGAACTATTCATGATACTTGTCTTGATACACACCATCCATACTTGGAACCAATTTAAACCATATAATGTAATATTGACATAGAAGATACACCAAAAATGGTTATTATGGGTAACTACTAGTCTAATATTGAGATTTCTAAAGTGTTTGAGTTGTTGAAAGAATACCAAGATGGTTTCCCTAGGAATTATAGTGAAATGAAAGGTGTTCACTTATCCTTATGAAAAATGCATATCAAACTAGTTGAAGGTGTTCACCCAGTTAGGAAATGGCCATATAGAACTAATCCAAATTTATGTGCATAGGTGAAAGAAAAAAAATGATAGTATATTGTGTGTTGGAGTTATTAATCCAATTAATGAGTACAAGTGGGTTAGCCCCATGGTAATAAGCATAAAAAAATATAGGTGCATCAAAATTTGTGTAGACTATCAAATACTTAATGCATCCTGCATTATTGATGCTTTTCTGATGCCTTTCACTGAATAAATCCTTGAAGGTGTCTTTGGGTGTGAAATTTACACCTTCATAGATGGGTTTTCTGGATATCATCAGGTCCAAATCATAGAGGAGGATAGAACTAAGACTACATTTTCCATTGAGTGGGATTTTTTGTATATACCATCATGCCATTTAGGTTAAAGAGCACACCATTGTATTCTCCTAAATAGAAATTAAGGCTTTTAAAGACTTCATCCATAAGTTTCTTTAGGTTTATTTGGATGATTATATAATATATGACTAGATGAAAGACCACTATTCTAATCTAAAGCTTATGCTTGAGCCTTGAATAATGCTTCAAATCTCACTCAATTTAAAAATATATCTTTTTTCTACTCCATTTAGAGTTCTCCTTGGTCACATTATATGCCAAGATGGACTTCTAGTGGACCCCACTAAGGTTATTTTCATCATCCATTTGCAAGTGTTAACAATACAAGAAGTGGTTCATGCCTTTCTAGGTTATACTAGGTACTATAAGAAATTCATCCAAAGTTATGCAAGGATTGACACACCATTAGAGGAACTATTGAAACACAATGAACACTTCATTTAGACTCACTTGTACCAAGAAGCTTTTGTAGCCTTGAAAGACAAGCTCATCACTGCACCTATCCTTCAGTTACCTGATTGGAGTAAACCATTTCATGTCCATGTCGATGCTTCAGCTATGACCATCGATGAAATTATTTAATTTAAAATTATAAATCTTACTCGAATTGAGAGAAACTATACCATAATGGATCATAAAGCACTCTCCATGGTTTATGCTTTTTAAAATTTATGATCGTATATGTTGGCAACTCCTTTTATGTTATATATAGACCATGAAGCATTGAAATATCTAGTTAATAAACCTATGTTACATGATCACATTTTCCATTGGAATGTATTATTCTAAGAATTCCAATTATTTATCATGGTCAAGTTAGGTAAGATCAATTACGGTCCTGACCATCTCTTCAAAATTGATTCTGGTGATCTAGTGCATGCCATCAAATATGACTTACTTGACGTACAAATATTTCATATTTCATGTGTTCCTGAGGAGTTATAAGACATATAAGCCTTGTTACTATTGGCACAACTCTAGATCATTTAAGTACATAGGTTAAGAAGCAACTAGCTATCTATGCTACACCATTCTAACTCATTGGAGGGGACCTCTATAAGCTTGGACAATATGAAATCCTTTGATGTTGTGTCATGAAACATGAGTGCCCTGATATACTTTATGAATTTCACAAAGATATTATTAGAGGAAACTATGTCAGTGAGGCTACCATGTGCAAAGTTTTGTTAGTTGGTATATGGTGGCCTACTCTTTTCCAAGATGCAAAGCTACATGAATGATAGATATTTGCCAATGCGACATGTGGGGAAACCAAATCACTAAGATGCAATTCCATTACATCCTATTCTATTGTAGGAACCATTTGAGAATTAAGCCATTAACTTTGTTGACTCCATCAACCCAAATGGACAATGTATAGGTTCCCATGATATCATCATAATAAACAATTATCTCACACATTGGGTTGAGGTTGTGCAAACATATGATTTTACTATAGAAACCACCGTACACGTCATATGGCAACATATTATCACAAGATTTGGTTGTCCATTGAGTTTTACTAGTGATCATGATGCACACTTCCTCAATGAGAATATCCATGTATTACTAGCTAAATTTATGATTACCCATCACAAGACAATGCCACATCATCCCTAAGAAAATGGCATTGTTAAAGCATTAAAAAAAATCTTGGGCACAACACTCACAAAAAATTGTAATAGTGGATGCACTAAATAAGATGGTTAGGTGTTTATAGTTCTTTAAGCTTACCAAATAACTTACAAGTGCCTTAACAAAAGTATACCTTTCAATCTAGTGTTTGGCATAAAAGTAATTCTTTTAGTTGAGTTCATAGTTCCTTCTCTTCACATTGCACGTGTTAGATTATGATATGATGAACCATCATTTAAATCATGTGTAGATGCCTTATTACAATTATATGAAGCACATTTTCTTTCTCATTAGAGTCAAGATGTGGAGAAATATAAATAGAAGGCATGGCATGATCACCACCTTAAGCACAAGACATTTACACCAAGAATGCAAGTTTTAATCTATGACTCCAAGTTTGTGCATCACTCCAAAAAGCTTCATGTTCACGGGGATGGTCCCTTTATTGTTTACAATATTCATCCTACAAGCACATGTCATTTGCAAAGATTGGATGGCCAGTTTCTTCTTGGTCATTACAATGGTAGCCAACTATGACCATAATTTTTTGCTTGAGTTTGTTTACCAATAAGGTGTATGCCATTAGTTTAGGATTTCTTATTTTCAATAAAGCACTACCTTAGTTGTGCACCCTTTTTTTATTTTATTTTTTTGTAAGTTAGTACTTATGTTCTCACAGAGGTCCATAAATCATAATTAGTGTGGGGTAAAGGGTGTTACATATAGTAAGAAATGGTTCATAGGGATATGTATGCAAGTACAAAAGTACAAGGATAAGACTATGCAAGTAAAGGTGTATAGGGATATAAATTCCCATGAATGGTATGAATATTCAAATGTTTCTACAACTATCATTCACTTTAAAAAAATCATAGGACAAAACATGCCTTTAATATAAAGGTAGTGGTTATGATAAGCATACCAACATCATGCCATGGTAATACCTCTAATCACATTTATTATGAGAAGTGATGATCAAAGAAAGGGGATCATTAATCACATTTATTATGAGAAGTGATGGTCTACGAGAGGGGGTAGTAAATGCAAGTTACCCCTCAAACCTATAAAAATACATTTGGTTAAACTTTACCTTTACTTCAAGTGTGATTTTATATAGTTGAAGTGTGAACAACCAAGTTCAAGTGATTCCAAGACAAGTGCAGAGTATCAATTCCCAGATCGTTGATCATGGAGAGTGTGGTTTTGTTTGAATGAACAATAAGAGATATCTAAAATAAAAGAATGAAAAGGAAATTCTTATATTATAGGTTGAAGAGGTCAGCATTCACCATTAATGAGCATTAAATTAGAAGAGCTGAGACACTTAAGATTTTACACATTGGTAGGCCTATTGGAGTTAGGTTGCCATTGACCTCTTCCTCTTCCATATTGCTGACCATATTGTTGTTGATAGGGGTATGGATTTTTATAGTCACTTTGTTGCATATTACCTCTCCCAAGCTTATCTTTCAACCATTGAATATATGCATCTTTTTCATCTTTATCCACAACATTATCTACCTTCTTAGGAGAAGGCTTAGGCTTGGTACTAACATTAAGAATTTGAGCCACATCTAGAGTATTAACAGAAGTATGAGACAATGGAGGCATAGACACCTTAGGAGGCAACCTTCTAGCTGATATGAGATCATTTTCATCTTTGATAGCAAGTTCATATGCTTAAATAAGAGCGGAACCACCCATGGATTGGATCATTATAGCAATTTCAGTACCAATGTCTCTCAAATAAGTAGGGAAGACAAAACTAGCAGGTGGCCTCATGAGTGGAGGTAATCTATACCAAGTGTTTTGAAACATTTCATTGAAATCATGCATTTTTAATTTTGAACCCCTTTTGATCACTTTGAGTTGATGTATGAGAGATGCATGGTCACTTTCATTTCTAAATCTTGAGGTCAAAAACACTCCAAAATCATCCCATGATGTGATACCTTCTAGAGTCCTATACCAATCAAGAGATTTCCCTCTAAGGGACATGGTAATGAGTCTAATGGAAATATTATCTTGAGTAACATTGTGGAAGCTACAAAAGTTGGAGATATCCCTAATGTGTTCTCTAGGTGTAACATGACTCTAACCATTGAATGTGGTCACACCTTTTGTGGCATTATATGCTTGAAGATGAATTGGATTTTTAGTATTAAAGGCTAATAAGCCCTGAGGCCTCTCCATATTTTCCTCAAAATATTCAATTTATTCAACCTCTTCAATCTTTTCCTCTCTAAAAAAGTCTACTTGTTCTTCAAAGGGCAGATTAGGCTGAGGATATTGAACTTTAAGAGGAAGTTCAGGCTAAATAAGTGGACTAATGGGGTTGAACAATCTACTAGATGATGACTTAGTGAGAACCATGAATTATGAGAGCAAGATTATAACAAAGAAATGGCCTTGAACTAGATGTTACCTTGATGGAGTCACTAAATGCTGAGTAGCACACCAATTTATAGTTGATACTGTCAAGACCAACATTCACCTTAACAAGTTATCTTAAAGATAATGGGTCCCATCGAGCATGCCAAAACTGTTATCACAAATATTTCACCTTAGAAGAGGTTTTCAAGCCTCTTATATATTTGGGAAACATGGGAACACTTTTAGGTATGTGGGTGTACCTATAGTGAAAGTGAGCCTCTAGGTTTAAGGGATAGCTCCCTGAATGTATCTTGAAATTCTTTCACCTATGATAACTATTTGCTTGTGGGAAAAGAGTCAGAAGTTTATGTGAAATAAAAATATTCCAAGGGTATGATACACCAAAATGATTTTTGCATGAGCATCATACCCCTATCACAATGAAACAAGACATACAAACTAACTTCAAAGTCCTAAAGGATTCTAACATCAATGTTTCAATATAGAGGTGAGATACATGAAGCAACCCAAGGTGAATGATAGAGTAAATATTGCACACTCCAAAGATAATTTCACACTTGAAATGATCCTAACACACTTGACTACACTTTATATGACCTGTTAGAATAGGACCTCTTGTATAAACATGAGAAGATAAGGGAATAAAGTATAGAGGACTATCACTTTGCTTCACCATACATCAATTTGCATACTTAGACAATTATTCATGAACTTAAAACCAAACTTGAATTAATGTTCAAAGGTAAAATATGATGTAATTCTAATAGGGATTAACCATACATGGTGTGGTATTATACTAAAAATGCCAAAATGGTAACTACTTATAGAATTAGAGACGAAAGTGAGAGAAAAAGAAGTCCAAAGGTCACTATGCCACATGTTAAGGCATGAAAACTAGTTACATTGTAGGAAAATGGAGTGATAAATAGACCATGTATAGTCTGATAGGACAAATGGTCCTCTAAAGCATGATAATTCATGAAATGTGGCATAGGGCTCTCCTTGCTTGTTTAGGAAACTATTTTCATCATAGATCATCTCTTGAGCATTTGAAATTGAATTAGGAGAGTTGACACATATGTAATATTTGAGGGTGGTTGAAACATTCTATGATAGTCATAATATGTTCTCCTAACTACTAGTTATCTTCTAGACACCTATATTTACCATCTATAATCATTTATTTGTCTCTTAGAATTCATTCTTCACTTTTGGAAATCACTATTCATCTCAAATTTCAAATGAGGTTTAATGGTAGTGTATGAGTCTAAGGTGATTGCTTTGATACATAATCCTTTGATCCTACATGGATGTCTATGTGTCATTATATTTCCATATTACTCAATCCATTTTAAAATATGCATGTTGTCATTTGGACACGTAGCCTCATCTTGTCCATTCAGTATCTAATCAAATTTGTTCTGTGAATCTCCTCTAAAGTCTCTTTGATTTGAATTTTGATGTCGACTATTAATTTATGACCCAAGCATTTGAGACTATGACATTTGGCATTATTTCATGATTTATGTGGATCCTATTATCAACCCATCTAATTAATGCTCTCATGCCATTTGGAAATCTCATGTTTGATCTAGGCTTCTTGACCTTTGACTCAATATGCATCATTGATCTTAGTTGTTTAATTAAACATGTGCCATTGATCCTACCTTGTAAGATCAAACACACACCATTGATCTACTTGTTCAGTTAAATTATGACACTTGGCATGAGCATATTCACTCTCAAGATCCTTTGACTCTTTCACCCTCGCTTACACTATTAGATCTTATCTACATGATTTGACTCACTTTATTGGATTTGGGTCCTAGTCTTTAAATGTGGATTATTGATCTTATCTGCATGACTCAATGTGTGTCATTGATCCTTGATCTTGTCACTTTTTGACAATGTTAAGCACCCGCATGCCATTGATATTAGCTTAATTGAATACCATTTCACCAGTTGACAACTTTACATTCAATCTCATGATCCTTTAGAGATTTTGAACTTAAGTGGTTAGTTCCCAAAGCTTGAACTTGACATCCCTGCACACGTCTATCTCTGCTAGTTCAACTTTAAATGCTTATATCTTGAGATAGCAAGCTCATTAAGACAAAAAATTTATAAAGGATGATCTTGGCACCAAAAGCATCATGTACATGTAGTATTTTTGTCTTTATGGGTTTTCCAAGCATACTTGTAAAATGTACAACCAGACTACCCTATTTATTCCTATGTGGTGTGCCATGACAGTCTGACCTCCTAAATGACTCCAAATGACATAAGACTAAACTAGATCATGACCAAGGTTAAAATGGAATTAAATGACATAATAAAACCACAACATACCATATGACACTATGTTCTACCTCCATATCAAGTCTTGACTATAGAGAGTTGACCCATTTTGACTTGTGGTCAAAATGGTCAATGAGAATTAAATAGGTTGGTCAAATTTGGCCTTTTTCATCTCAGACCTATCTAGAATACACTCTCAAGATTGATAGGATATATTTGAAAGCTCAAGTTTATAAAAATTAATATCATGGTGATCCAAGGAGTTGGAGACATTTATGAAAGGTCATGAGCTTAAAATTTGTGGAATTTGCTGGGAGGTTGGATGCCAAGATTTTATGAATAATCCTTAAGAGTCCAAACCCTCCTAAACCCTTGTTTTTAACCTAATGGATAATATAATAAATAAGATACATCCATATGGGTTATTTTGGTCATAAAAGTGTTTTGACCTTGTAAAAGACTCTCTCAGGCTCCTCCCCATCTAGTTGGTATGTACCCTACTTGTATGGATAGGGTGAAAATAGGGTTTCTTGTAGGATTTTATGTGTTTTGTAGGTACATAAGAGAGTTTAAAGATGAGGATCATTGGGATAGGTAAATTTTGACCTATTATAACTCTCCATTTTCATTTATCACTTTAGATAATCACACAAAAATCTTTGCTAAGTCATTCATCTCAGGCAGTCTTTGGCAGATAGTGAAAATGGAGAGTGACTACCAAGTGAGAGACTGAGAAGTTGGTTTTTGTACCTTTTTAAGATCTTATTCATGGATTTTAAGGTTTCATATCATTCCTATGGATTTTATTTATAAACTAAATATCACTTGGGTGACAAATGTGAAGAATGAGTAAAAGAAGGCTAATGAATGACTACAGATGGTGAGAACAAGTGTCTGGAAGAAGACTATGAGTTAAGAACACATCTTATGAATATTATGGAATTTTTATAATCCATACTTGATGGTTCATATGTGTTAAATTCCCCTATTACTATTTCAATCATTTAAAATATTCCTAATCATGAAGGTAGTTTCAAGAATCCATTTGAAGACCCTTACACCAGTTTTGGAGTGTTTCATACTTCAGATAGACATTTATCCAAGAGTACCTTATATAAATATATTATTAATCTCATTTTCCTACAAGGTAACTATAATTAATGCCTTGACATGTGGCATTGTGACACTTGAACTTTTCTTCTCTCTCTTTTCTCATACATTCTATAAATGCAAGCCAATTTGGCTCTTGAACTAGAATTCCACACCTAGTATGGTGAAGCCTTGTTGGTTTGATATTGTAATTTGCCTTTTAAATAATACATGAAATCTATTTTTGAGTTCACAAATTAACTTGTCTCATTATGTGAAGATATTTATAGTGAAAAGTCAAGTGATTTATATCTATCCTTTCTTTCTCTCAATCATTCCATGTTTGATGCAAGTTTTTCCACACTAATAGGTCACATGAAGTGTTTTTCAATTGTATTGGTATATTTTCAAGTGTTAAAGTATCCTTAGTGTCTATAACTTATCTTTTTTTCACTTACCTTGAGTAGATTTCATGCATATGACCTCTATGTTTGAAATACTAATGTTAGAGAAATTCAAGCTTTATAGGCTAGTGTTGTGAGTCATGTCTCTTAGTGCACTTGTATGGTAGTCATGTGGAGATATTTTTGGTGTATCACACCCTTATATTATCTTATTTTCATGTCCACTTATATCCCTTTTTATCAAATCAATCAGTTAGTATAGGTGATAAACACTTAAGGATTAATCTAGGGAGCTATCACTTAAACCTAGAGGTCTACCTCTACCATAGGCAACCCACATACCTAGAGGTATTAAAATGTTTCCAAAATATTAGAGTAATATTTAAAAACCTCCTCTATGGTTAAATATTTTTTTACAATGGTTTTGGCATACCTGATGGGACCATTTTCCTAAAGACAACCTGTCAAGGTGAATGCTGGTCTTGACAACATCACATATGTATACGGTGTGCTACTCAACATTTGGTGACTCCATTCAAGGTAATATCTATTTTTATACCATTTTTTGTCATATTTTTGTGTTCATACTCCATGATACTTAATATTTCATCTTCTAGTAGAGTTTTCAATCCCATAAACCCACTTCTTTAACCCAAACTTCCTTTTGAAGTTCAACATCCTCATCCTATCTTGACCTTTGAAGATCAAGAGACTTTGAAAGCCAAAAAGATCAAGAGAGTGAAGAAGAGTTTAAGGAAAACATTTCTAGGCCCTGATGCTACCAAAAGTGTTCCCACATTCAATGGTGAAGGCCATGTCACTCCTAGTGAGCATATTAGGGATATCTCAAACTTATGTAGTTTTCACAATGTCACTAAGATCAACATTGACATTAGACTCCTTGCCATGTACCTTAGAGGGAAATCACTTGATTGGTATAATAATTTTACCAAAGGTTTTATCACAACTTGGAATGATTTTAGAGAGCTATTGACATCAATGTTTGAAGACAATAGTGATCACACATCACTTGTCCATCAACTCAATGTGATTCAAAGATCCCCTAAGGAGATAATGCATGATTTTATTGAGATATTATAAAGGACTTGGCATAGGTTGCCTCATCCCATGATACCACCTAAAATCTTTATGTTTCCCACATATCTAAGGGCTATTGATATTGACATAGCCATAATGTTGTAATCCATGAGTGGTTACACCTTACCTGAAGCATATGACCTTTCCATTAGAGATGAGAATGGCCTAATACAAGCTAGGAAGTTTCCTCCAAAAGTGTCCATGCCTCTACTACCAAATACTTATGTTTATACTCCAAGTGTTTCCCAATTTCCAAATGCCAACACCAAGCCTAGAGTTGTCCTTAAGAAGGTAGAAGATGCTAATGATAAAGATGCAAAGATCTAATTCTTAGAAGCTCAACTTAGGAAATAAAATATATAACATTGTGTTCATAAAACTCCTAACCCTATCCTTAAAAAGTAAATAGGTTCCCACCTCAGAAATATGGGTATGGGAGAGGTTAAGGGTAGCCTAACTTCAATAGGCCTGCTAATGTATACCTTCCCACTTCCACCTCCAACATAAGAGAGATGGTACTGGTGCATAGAAACTTGGTACAAGGAGAAGAGTGGCAGTGAGGTCAATTCATGAATGCAAATGAAGGTGGAGAGCAAGCTCTAGTTTTTCAAGGAGGAATAATTCATTAACTATCAATAGAAGATGAAGTTCTCATGTAAGCAAATGAAGGATGGCAACCTAAAGAAGTGAGTTTCACTAAATTCCTAATTAAAAATACTTTTGTTATCAATCAAGGTAATTCATTTTAAAAAAATAATAGAGAAAAGAGGAAGGCCTTTGGAAATGCTCATGGTGGTCCTAAAAGTTCAAGTAATCCTTTTTCAAGGTAGTAAGATGTGACTGCAACTATGGTAGTCCCTACAACTCTTGCACCTTCTTCAAGTCAAAATATTGGAAGGGTTAATATAAATTCTCCAATGTCTCAAGTTCTAAGTACTTCCTTGCCTTCAAGGTCACATGAAAAGGTAAATTACCTTTCTATAGAAGCAAATTCTAATTAAAATTGTGTTATCAATGATCATGAGGAGTCTATTGTAGATGATGGAACATATTCTAATATTGAGCACATATCTGATCTATTTATAGATGAGTAATGAATAGACACCTATGGAAATGATACATGCACTTACTTTGAGAAAATTGATCTTGGCACATATGTCATCCATGAGGGAACATATGAACAATCTGGGGTAAGCATTGAAAACTCTTTTTGATAATTTGTTCAAGGAAATTACCTCATTCACATGTATGATGATGATAGTTTGCAAAGTATGATAGATCAATATGGTAAGAAGAACAATATCTTTCTCTTTGCACTTGACGGAGGAGCCATTGAACATGAAAGCCATGAGGAAGAAGATGACCTATGGAAAAGGCTTAATACCATAAGTCAAGAGTTTGAGAAGTTGAGTAGACCTAATCTCCCTTCTAATAAATTTGAATCTGATGATGAACCTAACAAGTAGGTTGATGGGTGTCTTAATGAGTAATAAAGAGAAAGTCTTATCAAATATGAGGTTGAGTGTCTTATTGATGTCAAAGAAGTTACAGTCCTGAAAGAACCCAATGAAGCTAAAGTAAAAATGTATATTTTTGAGGTGCAATCCAAAATTTAACCTAAGATTGATTCAATTTTTGATATGTTGGATAAAAAAAGAACAAACTTGATATTTTTAAACATCAAGTGCATCATGCCTAAGAAAAAGGTAAAGTCAAATCAGTATTGATAACTCCTAAGTTGTTATTTGAGGAGTGTTAATTTGGAATTTCAGAATTTAAGAAGGTTGTGATTTTAAACAAGATCCTTTATGGGGGGAAATGGAACATCCTTGAAGGCAAACATTAGTCTACTTGTAGACAACAAAAGAACCAAGGATGGTAAGTATTTTGACCATCAACATGAGAAAGTATTTGTTGACAAGCATGTTTCACATGATAGGTTGATTTCATGGAGCAGGTAGGATGCAAGAGGTACCATCTTTGACCCTAATTAAAACATGGTAAGTTTTTCTTCACCTCAAATGTTTGAGGTCTTGCATATACTGGGATAGGTGTGTGTCCTTGTTGTTGTATGCATTTTCCCTAAGTGTTCTTTAGAACACATGTGTTTTTGTTTTAGTTTGTTCTCTTATGTGTCTTGTTTTCTATTATTTGGTGTAGTTTAAGAGGTAATTCAATGTCTAATTAGTGTATAGGTGACTCTATATCCAAATAGATAGGAGTAGGCTACTGGTCTTTGGCATAGTTGGCTTACCACCTCTAGGAAATCACTAATATTGTTGACTATTTTGACCACAATTCAAAATATATCAAACCCTTATAGTTGAAAACTTGATATAGGGGTATACTAGGGTCAAAATGTGTTCCATGGCCTTAGATAAGGGTCTTATAATGTGTCTTTAGCTTTGTCATTTTCATTTTTCAATCCTTAGTTGGTCTTATGTCATCTAGGGGTCATATTTGGGCCATTTAATAGACTTGTATGGTTTACCATATAAGACAAGTGTTCCAAAGTGTCTTTCAATGTCCTACATGTCATATTCCTATCAGATATGGTAGTCATAATTGAAAACTTGTAGATGCTACATTAAAATCAAGAAAATAGTTGAGAAAAGGTAGTTTTTAGTTATTGTATGATCTATACCATAGATTTGGAACATGTGGAAGGTTTCATAGTGAACATTTAGGTCCCATAAACTCATTTCCATGATTGATCAACTTTGAATATCTCAAAAATGGCATAAAATCATTTTACTTCTCCATCACTCTCCTTTGCATGCAAAAATGGTCAATTGGTTTTAGTTTAGTATAGACATCAGGAGGTGAGTTGGGTAAAATGATCTTGAGGGATGATATTAATCTTTTTGTAATTCAAATCCATAAAAATATTTTTAGGTTTGATTTTAGGTTCAGAAGACTTCAAGAGAGACATGTTACCTTAAAATCTCTGAAACAAAGATCTTGTCTCACAATTGGTCTTCTCATATTAGAGTGTCTTGGGGTTTAGCCTAGTTAAGTGGTTTCCATCATGTAGCCCAATAATAGGGGAAATGATTTGACAAAGGAATTGACTATTTGGTCATAATAATGATTTTGTAATTAGGGTGTTGGAAATATTGTCATTGATGCCAAAGGTTTAGTTTTATTGGTGATAAAGGCCCCATTGCATTTAATGTTGTTTATCTTGGCTAATATGAGTTAATATTTATTTAATATTAAAGAATATATTTTTGGTTGCATATGAGACAAAAGAAGGGCCCATGGAGAAGTCGAAGAGCCATGGGGTAAAGACAAAAGAAGGATGGGACACATTTTCCTATGAAGAGTCATCTTGGGGAATACCAAGAGTCACCAAGTGAAGACAAAAGAGTAAAGGCACAATTTCTCATGAAGGGACACTTTGAGGAATATGAAGAGTCACCAAAGATAAGGACAAAAGTGGGAAGGACGTTTTTGGTCATGAAGGGTCACCACATGACTTTTCAAATGCTTGGATATGAAGGGTCATCCAAGATTGGCTCCATTTTCCATGAGGATTGAAGGGTCTCAAAGGGGGAGGGCCAAAGGTCATTTGGAAAGCTATAAATAAAGGCTTGAATAGCCATTTGTAATATGAGAAAAAGAGGTTGATTTGTTATTGTGATATCTAGCTTAGAAGAGCAATTGTGAGAGATGAATATGATTTGTATATGTTATATCTAGCTTAGAAGAGAAAAGGTGAGAGAGGAAGGAGATGTTGTATTGATCTATCATTTATTGAGATAGCAACATTGAGAGATAGGTGTGTGGTATACACAAAGGGGTTGGTGCTCCTATGGGTTGGTACTCACGAATTGTTGCTGGGTTGGTGGTTGGCAAAGGGGTTGGTGCTCCTGTGGGTTGGTGCTCACAAATAGGTGCTAGGTTGGTGCTCACGAATTGTAGCTGAGGTTTGTACTTGGCAAAGGGGTATGGTGCTCCTGTGGGTTTGTTCTCATGAATATATTTGAGATTGATTCTCCATGGTTTTTCTCAAATTGGGTTTCCACGTTATATCTGGTGTCTCTCTCTATCTTGTGTGATGTTTATTGTTTAAGTTTTATTGCATATCTTGAATGTTTGATTAAGTGGAATTTGATAAAAGGAAAGTTTTATAAGATAGATAATATACTGATTCACCCCCCCTCTCAATATATTCCATGCCTAACATTAGGGATCCAATTTAAGTGAATTTTGACTATAGATTTTGAGTGTAATCTACAGTATCCTTGAAGTTCAAGTTGTCATTCAATGTTACATGACACTTTGGTTGTAGCCCTCAAGACAAGTGAGTGTACTTGAGTAAGATATGATATATATGTTCAAATAAAAAACTAATAGACTGTAAAACCATTTTTATACATAGGTAAGCACCTACAGGGGTCTCTTTTGTTCTCAAAAGTGCACCTACATGTTAACTAAAGACTGGTAACTTATTGGAACTTGACAGTTTGGGTGTTAGCTTCAAGCCCTAGGTATGTTATGTATATGTTTGAATATGAAGGTGATATAAAAGTCTCCAATAATAACCTAGGACATGA
This sequence comes from Torreya grandis, assembly GCA_037957365.1. NCBI lineage: Eukaryota > Viridiplantae > Streptophyta > Pinopsida > Cupressales > Taxaceae > Torreya > Torreya grandis. The sequence goes on along the minus strand of JARHVA010000094.1, from coordinate 2,241,095 downwards.
AAATATATGTTCCAACATGAAAATACACCTATAGGGGTCCTTTTGTTCTTAAAACGACACCTACAACTGACTATAAACTCATAATATGCTAGAGTAGACAGTTTGAATATTAGAAAGTCCTAAGGCATGATTATTATAAAAAATTAAAAGTATAAAATGAGATAAAATATTTAAAATATATCATAGTTATCGAACATATTATTTACAACATCTTATAGGGGTCTATGTTGTCTAAGGATTACCATGTATAGTCAACACAATACAAAAACCAATTCATACATATGGAGAGAGGTGGATTGAGAAAGATGGAAGAGGTTGTAAGATGAAGTGATCATACTAAAAACACTCTTATAGTGGTAGAAAAAACTTCAAATTATGATATTAACAAGGAAACATGGTAAGGTAAAGGTGAATAAAACAAGTCCAACCCTGCATATGAAATTCCTTACACATTCACTTGCATATAAGTCTATTTTAAAGTTTGTGGAGTTTAAACACTCTAGAAAGATGATCCAAATATGAAACCTGGTTTATAACTCCTACATGACCTAATATCATCTCTCATAACATTTTTTTGACTAATACAATAGGGAAATAGCCCTATATTCAGTCTCAGATAGAGGGCACTCCAAGTCATCATGAAACTATAGGTTTGGTGAGAAAATAGTAAAGGGATGAGATGTAAAGCATTTAAACACTTCAAAGTGATGTTTAATGATATTTAGGACATGATAGCATAAACATGCAAAAACACAATCAGGCGACTAGACCTAAAGCCCTAATGGGGTCTAAATCCACTTCTAAGGCAAGATGAACTCTTCAGTCCATTTGATGACCTTTAGGGGGAGTTATAAGGTTATTTTAAACCATTGTATTTCATGGGAATTAATAAGGTTTGTCAAATTTGGCATTTTTCATCTCAGAAATGTCTAGAATACACTCTCAATCTTGATAGGCCATCTTTGAAATCTCACATCTATATGGCTTCATATAATGGTGACCCAAGGAGTTTTAGAAATTTTATGAGGGTCATGATCTTGAAATTTGTGGAATTTTTTGGTAGGTTAGATGTTAGGATTTTATGAAAAATCCTTAAGAGTCCAAACCCTCTAAAACCATCCTAAACCCTTAGTTTTGACCTGATGGAGAAGATAATAAATAATATGCATCCATATGGGTTAGTTTGGTTATAAAATTATTTTTTACTTGTATAATATTATCTCAGGATCATCCCCATCTAGTTGGTTTGAACCCTACTTGTACGAACAAGGTGAAAACATGGTTTCTTGTAGGATTTTATGTGTTTTACAGGATTAGAGGAGAGTTGAAATATGGGGATCATTGGGGGAGGTAAATTGAGACCTATTATAACTATATATTTCCATTTATCACTTGAGATAAGCACACAAACATCTTTGCTAAATCATTCATCTCAAGCAGTCTTTAGCAGAAGGTAAAAATGGAGAGTGACTGCTAAATGAGAGAATGAGAAGTTGGTTTTTGGACATTTTTAAGGACTAATTCATGGATTGGAATTCAAGGGGACTCTTGATAGGTTTTATATAAAATTTTAAACGGATTTTATTGAGAAACTAAAGATCACTTGGGTGACAAATATGAAGAATGAGTGAAAGAGGGCTAATGAATGAAAGTAGTTGGTGAGAACAAGTGTCCAAAAGAAGGATATGAGTTAGGTGTTGGGTGAATATTTTGTCAATCAGCTAACTAATGAGTAAAATAGGTCTCTTCAACCACATCACAGTGAGATTGGTCAAACAAATGTGCAGGTTTACCACATCAGAGGTGGACAAATCGCTCCTCTCATCAAGGGGAGGTCCCTTATAACTATAACCTACTCTATATATATATATATATATATATATATATATATATATATATATATATAAGCTGAAAATAACACTCAGGGGTAGGATAACACTATACATCTCTCTTTTTTCAAAGATGATGTTCACAAATCAAATGGGAAATCCTGATGAAATGATAGAAGGTACTCCTCTTCTTTCAGAAGTGTTGTTTAGTAGACAACAGGAACCTTTTAGGTAGTGACAAGTAACTGTAATAGGGTGCAATAACACAACATGATAAAATTTAGCACAAAGTCTCCACCTTAACTACCAAAGAGTGAAATATGAAAGATAATGAGAGCACAAAGTCATCCCAAGATCCCTTACATAGAAACAAAAAATAGACAAACTAAAAACAATTGTGGCAGCACAAAGTCTCTCCACAGCTGGTTTCAAAACACCTTCCTAATTACTTTCACTAATTCTACTTATTTAATTAAATAGACAAAAAATGTATTAAGGAAATAGACATAAGAATAATCTCCCCAACAACCAAGCTATTTCAGCACAAAGTCTAAAAAGTCACTTGTTTTATTATTCAAATAACAAAATATGATCAACAATTTGAGCTCAAAGTCTCAGTAATGCCTTTCAATTTGGGTAGAGTTTTGTTTCTAATAAATGAGAGATCTCCTTTAAAACAATAAGAGAGAGTCCAATATATAGTGCTCTAAGAAAGACTTGGGCACTTTGTTTCACAAAAATGGCTTATGATGCATTCAATGCCTTTAATGTGTTTTAAATTTTGTCCATGGGCTATGATGGAATCAGGCATCATTTTTAAATATGGGCCACTTGATGTGTTTCCAAATGTGTGCACAACTATTCATTCACTTTACTCAATGCTAAAAAATAGGTCGTGCCATTGAATGTTCATGCTCTTTGATGTCCACCTGGTGGGCTACTTCACCTTTTAGAAACATATCCCACACATGGATATTTTTGATCTTTCTCCATTGTTTCCCCTTTCCTTGCTGTATTTTGTGCTTATCTATGCGATCTGAGCTCTCGGGATATCTCTTTGGCCAGTCACTGAATCTGTTCACATGGTCTGCACCATATTTGAAAATCAACAGATATTTCATTATCTTAAATTTGACATTCATGGGAACGTCAATGGTTGTTGATTGTTTGAACTATATTGAACCATGAACCTTTGAACCTTTGAAAGTTCATCAGTTTAATAATTTAATGGTTCAAGCAGTCTTATCAGTTCCTTGGTTCAATCACCTCCCTGGTTCAATCATTTTCTTGGATTAATCACTTTCTTGGTTTAATCACTTTCTTGGTTCAATCACTTTCTTGGTTCAATTGGTTTCTTGGTTCAATCAGTTTCTTGGTCTTTGATTGAACCATCCCTTTGATCTTTGAACCAATGTTTTCTACCCTCCACAAGGGCACCTGCCCTTAGTTCACTATCCTCCATAAGGGCACTTGTTCTTTCAACTTTGGGGCACTCCTTTGAACTGTCCATGTTAAACAATTGAACCTTTGAACTCTTTTGGTTCAAGGTTCAATGGTTCAATCACTTTCTTTCTCTTTATCTAGAGCTTCCTTTAAACTATTGAACCTGTGAACCTTTGAACTTTTGAACTCTTTTGGTTCAAGGTTCAATCGGTTCATTAGTCCATCCTTTATTCCACGAATCCATTATTTTTTTAAGTCCCTTTGAAGCCTTAAAATTCCTTCAGCTTTATGTCTTTGGAACAACCCAAAGGGAAGGTGTCCCTTTGGGCTTTGAGAAAGGTCCATTTTGCTCATCACCTGCCCTCCGCAAGGGCTATTTTATCTCCGAGATTGCCTTTCAAAAAAGTTACAAGGGTCCTTTTGGCTCCTAAGTGCCCTCTGTAAGGGCACTTGGTCTTGGTTCACTACCTTCCAAAAGGGAACTTGGTCTCTTCACTTTGGGGCACTATTTTGAACTAGCTGATTGAACTGATCGATTGAACCAACTTTGGTTCAATGGTGTAACAATTCAATCTCATGTTCACTTGACCGTTTAAACCAACTTCATTGAACCAATCACGTTGAACTAACTACTCATTGAACCTTTAAACTTTTGAAACTTTGAACCATTTTGGTTCAAGGTTCAACGGTTTAACAATTCAATCTTTCTTCTTTTTGCTAAGTCTTTTGAAGCTGTTTGAAGCCATTAAACTTGCTGAAGCAGTTAAACTTTGAACTTTTACTGAAGTACTTAACTATTTAAGATTGCTGATGTTGTTTAACCTTAGCATTGAACCCATTGAATCTTTGTGTTGAACCAACATTGAAATTTCCTAAGTGTTGAGAGCTTGTTTCTTTCCTGCAAAGTCTATAGAAATGAACCTGTACAATCCATAGAATGAGTTCGTAGAACTGGTGGAGTCCATAGAAATGAGTCCATAGATTCTTTCCTGTGAAGTCCATAAAATTGAGTCTATAGATTTAAGCCTATAGAGTCCATTAATTTAAGCCTGTAGAGTCTGTAGATTTAAGCCTGCAGAGTCCGTAGATTCCTTCTTGCAGAGTCCATAGAAATCAACACACAGAGTCCGTAGAAATGAGCTTGTAGAGTCCATTAGCTAAAAAAGCTTGAAAATTGAGAATTTGAATGCCCAAAACAATTTTAGAGAAGGGAAGAGATAATTTTTGGCCTGTAGGACCAAAAATAGTTCATGTGTTGTCCCAAAAAGGAGTGACAAATTTTGAGAACAACAGTTGGCTCTAATTAAGGAACTTCCTTTAGTTGAAATTTTGAAGTAGCTGAGGGGAGTAGAAAATAGAATCTCTAGTGCCTTTAAGTATGCCATTGGGCCATGGAGTCATGCTACCCAAAAAAGACAGGCACCAAAAATGAAAATGAAAAGAACAAAATACAACTAAAGACTATACAAATATACATATGTACATATGATCTTATCTGATGCTTCAAGGATTGAAGTGCTTCAGATGTTGCCCACTATGAGGCAATGAAAAAGGTGTGCCATCTTGATATTTCAATAAGAAACTATTTTCACCATTGAGATGATGAATAGTAAATGGGCCACTCCATAGGGAATCAAATTTCCCATGCATTCCCTTTGGTTCTCTTTTCTTATCCCATAACAGAACTTGATCACCAATCTAAAAATTATGGGCTTTTGCTTTCTGGTCGAATAGCTTCTTCACCAGACTTTGATGCATAGCAATTTGGTCCACCACCATAGTTCACTACTCATTCAGCTCAGTTAAGCACATGATCCTCTTGTCAATGGAGCTTTCATATGTCTGATCTTCGATCGCCTTTGCCAATTTCAATGCTAGTAATTTTAGGGTGATTGGTATCTCTGCATTGAGACCATACAAAAGTTGGAAAGGTGACATACCTGTCACCCTTTTGGGTGTAATTTTGTCTGCCCATAAAGCATCAAATAATGCTTTGTGCTAGGTTTGTTGGTTGTCATCTACCAGCTTCCTGATGATGGTCACCAGATTCTTATTGCTTGATTCTGCTTGGCCATTTCCTTGTGGAAAATAATTAGAAGAGTGGGAGAGAGTAATCTCATAATAAAAGTAGAATTGAGTAATCTCATGTGAAGAGAAATAGGCTACATTGTTAGTCACAATCTTGGCTAGGATCCCAAACCTAGAAATGATGTTTTCCTTGAGGAAATTGCATACTACTTCAGAAGTGGCATGCTTGGCTGGAATAGCTCCACTTAATTGGTAAATTAATATGTGGCTGTGAGGACATAATCATGTACAACACTCAAAGATAGGTTTATAACACCAATGAAATCAATTCCCCATTGTTGAAATGGCTCTTCTATTACTAATGGCTTGAGAGGTAACATAGCCAATTTGGGTCTTCCAATGAACTGTTGACACAGTTCACATTTATGCACCTATTTATATGCATCTTGAAATGGGGTAGGCCAATAATACTTGGCTTGTCAAATCTTGTGGGTAGGTAGTTACAGGTGTAGAAAAATGTCCTCCACAGGCCAGATTATGGAAGGATTCTAGAAGTTTGTTCTGCTACACTTTATCCATGTAGCAAAGGAATACCCCATCAAGGTTCTCTTATATAGCTCATTGTCCCACAAGACAAAGTTGACAAGTTTCAACTTGACAATTCTCCTTTCTTTACGAGATAGGTGAGTAGGACATTCACTGTAGGTAAGGGAATGAGTAATATTTGAATACCACTCATTTGTAGTAGTGACAAAGAGAATTATTAGTGTGTCTCACACTTTTATTTTTTTGTGCTCTATTTCTTCTGGTATGTTGTCAACAATTAATTAGTAGAGACCCCTTCCTCACACCAGTTTCATTAATTTGATAACTAGATCAAACTCCTAGATTTTAGCAATTCAATTCCCCTTTTTTGTTCTAAACTCCTGCTGAGTTAATATAGGCTTGACTATTGCATCAAGAACCAGGGCAATAGTGTGTGAATTCAGGATGTAAAAATAGAAGTGCTTTACTACCTTTACCACTACATAAGCATGCTTCTCTAGATTTGAATATTTTAGTTCATGAGCTTTGAGAGGACAACTCATGAAGGATATGGGAGATTCCACACCTTCTTCATTCTATTGAACTAGAATTGTTGAAAGTGTGTGCTCAAAAGCATAACTGTACATTATGAAGCCTTTGGTGTAATCTAGACAAACTAGAGTTGGAGCATGGGCCACAGCTGTCTTGATGTCTTGAAATGCTGACTTGCCTTTGTCAATATAATTGAAAGTGGCCTTTCCCTTCATCATGTCCATAATGTGGTGAGTCTTCTCAGCAAACTCAGGAATGAATCTTTGTAAAAAATTCACCTTTCCAAAGAAAGAATGAAATGCAGGCTTACTTGTGGATAGAGTAAGCTCTTGGATGGATTTGACTCTCTCTAAGTCAATCTTTATGCCTTCTTAAGATATAGTGTCTGAGAAGTTTCCCTTCTATTACTCCAGAAATAGACTTTTTGGGGTTTAGAGAAATGCCATTCTAGCGACATCGTTCCAACACTTGTTGCAAATGGTGCACATGATCAGGATGATGCTTGAAAAAGACTGTTAAATTATCAAGGTATACCACAATGAACTTACCCATTTTATCTTTGAAATCAAGGTCCATTGCTCTCTAAAAAGTAGTGCTAGCATTTATCAGAACAAATGGCATTCTTTGATACACAAAGGTGCCCCAAGGTGTGGTGAAGGCAGTCTTATGTTCGTCTGCTTCACTAACTTCCACTTGATTGTACCCTGAGACGCTGTCTAGCATTGATAACATCTATGAACAAATCACTGTCTGAAGGACTTGATCCATGATGGGCAGAGAGTAATTATCTTTTAGGGAGGACTGATTCAAATTCCTAAAATCCATGCATAGTCAAATTTCACCATTGTTTTTCCTTACAAGAACTATGTTGGCAATCCATGTGGAATGATGGATTAGGAAAATTATTCTAGCATTTAGCATTTTCTGTATCTCAAATAGAATAATACTTGATATCTTTGGATTATACTATCGAGATTTCTAATTTTAAGGCACCAAATCATCTTTGAGAGGAATTTCATGATGAATTTCCTTAGGCCTGAGCGACTTCAGATCATCATAAGAGTACGCTAAAACATCTATGTAATGATGAAGTAGGTCAGTAAATTTGAGTTTCTCCTCTAGAGTACAACATTTCCCAATTTTCACGATCTTGGGATTTTCTTTGGTACTCAAATTTATCTGATCAAACCCCTAGGAGGAGCTTGAATCCATTTGTTACTGTTTGATGAACCTGTCGTACTTGTCAAACAATTTCTCAAGAGAAACTAGTCCTTTGGGAATTTTATTCCCTTTTAGTTGCAGGAATTCTTCACCTGCATCTAAATTCATTTTAGGATCTGATTTGAGTTTTTTAAGCTTACTGCCTTCAAAGTCTAGCTATTTAAAGCTATCTTTTTTTTCTAGAAAGGCAATGATTTGGTTGTCACCATTGAACACTTGCCAATGATTGGTATTATCAGGCACACTTGGTCAAAAGACCAATTCAATAGTGTACCTATTTTCTTTGAATTCTAGGTGAGGAACTAAGAGAGTTACTGAAATAGCTAGTGCATCAACTCAGTCATTGAATTCTCTAGGTATGGTAGAGATGCTAAAAGAATCAAAGCTTTCAATTTGATCCCAGACTAGATTGTAGTAGTGGCGTAATCTATCATTTTTGATTTGATATAGGTTCCTTACCTAACAAACCACCAGTTTAGCATTTCCTTTGGCATGAAGGAGATTGATGCCTTTATCTCGAGCAGCCTTCAATCTAAGCAATAGAGATTCATACTTAGTTGTGTTGTTGGTGTTGCTTGCAACTTGTATGAAGAAGGAAAAATGTCTCCTTGAGGAGATATCAACACAATCCCAGCCCCTAAGCTAGTAGAAGAATTACTACCATCAAATTATAAGATCCAAACATCATCAAAAATTAATCTTCTATTAGATTTTCCTTCATTAGAAAGGGAAGATCTTTTTTCACCTGTATTGCACCCTACCAATTCTTCTGATGTCTCATTTGAGTCAATTCCTAGATCACCACCTACAGGACTTTCATCTACTGAAACATGAATATCCTTTGTGGTTAAAAAGTAATTACCCATGCTTGAAGATTCAAATAGAATTTGAGCTTTAGGGGCTGATGTCTGAGTGACAACATATTTTGATTCCTTTTCAAGAAGCAGCCTCTGCATGATGCCTTTGACAGGGATCCTCACTTCAGATAGGTCCATGCTCAATTCTCCACCAACATCCTTGCAGAAATTTCACCCCAAAAGAATGCCGTATGAGGCTATAACATTGGCCACCAGGACTGTCATCTTGATTCTTTTGTCTGGGAATGCTGCAAATGCAAATTGGGCATCCTTAATTTATCCTAGTAGAGGTACTTGTTTATTCTCCATGGAGAAACATTTCCCAAAAGTTTTCATCAGCGCGAGTACAAGAGATTCTACCACTTTGGTAGGCATGACGTTGTCAGATGCACCTAAGTTTATGATGCAATTGCTCAGTTCGTGACCATTTATCAATAGGGAAACATAAAAAGGCTCTATTTTCTTAGGGGTAGCTGGAGGAGTAATGACAAGATTGTTTGGGATGGACATGTTCCTTGGGGGATCATGAGTTACTTTTTTAATATCTTGTCTTGTAGGGATGGCTTTATTCTTCACACACTGAACTAACCTATCAAACTAATCAAGATTAGATTACAAGAATTCAAATTTAGACATTTGAATTTTGGTCTTCTTGACATGGTCAATTATGTCAAGTGACTAGAATGGTCTAGGAATAGAGGAAGGTAGGTCATCTTTCTAGTTTTTAGGAGGGGTGGTACTGGTCTATGGAATTAAAGTTGAAGATGGAGGAATTATTGATGTATTTACATTTTTATTACTCACTGGGTCCTTTGGCTGGAAAGGTAGAGAAGTTCCTTATTTGAAAATTAAAATTCTAGGCTGAGAACTTTCCCCTATTTTTTCCTTTATCAGTTTGCTGGGCTGACTGGTTCTGGGACCGAGTGAATACAACATATGATCCATCAACTACTTCACCTTTACCTCTGAGCTCATCCTAGTAATTTAGGAAACCAATGTTAGAGTCACTAGGTAATTCTTCTTGGCTTTCTGCAAGGAGATTAGCATCATTTTCTTAGTTCAATTTAGGTTGGAAAGAGAAATCAGATTCTGTTTCAAGATATCCAACTGTTGAATTAGTTTAGGGTGCTTTAATGGAAAGTTCCCCTATGGGGGAGGAAGACGATTTGGTTGTCCTTGATTCTTGGTAGCATTGCCTTGGTATGACTGATTGTGGAATGTCCTCTTTGGCATATCTCTGTATGAAGGAGCTGAAGATAACCCTTGTGCCATTTGCTTCTTGAGAGCTAGCAACTCATTTGCCAGCTTTTGCACCATTGGATCAGTGGTACCTATAGATGGATATTCAGAAGATAAAAAAGATTTATCTTTGTTAAGATCTCTCCCTATCTTTCCTACCAAGATAAGGTCATCTTCCATCTCAGTGGCCAAATCCTAAGCTGTAGCAAGGTCTATTTGGCTAGCACATCTTAGTAGAAAACTCACTTCAGGTAGATGAGAGTTGATGAAAAAATATTTGAGATTCTTAACTGTAGGTCGAGCAATTACAAGAATCTTATTCCTCAGCTTGTCAAACTTGGCTATAAAATCCCTCATTGGTTCATGAGGCTTCTTCTTTATTTATGTGAGTTGAGCTAGTAGGGCATGCACATCTTATGTAGGCTTGAATCTGGCTTCAAATTTGGCTTTGAGAGTGTTTCAGTCAGTCATAGTCTAAGCCTATAGATGATAGAATCAGTTTGTAGTAGCACCTTGTAAAGTTTTCACGAATAGTCTGACTACTACATCCTCATACTCCACACTTTTTATGCCATAGGCTATGCTGAAGGCTGCAATATACTCATTAGGATGGACCTTTCCATTACCATAGAACTTGGGGAAATTTTTTTTTGAACTGTGTGGTAGCTCATGTAGAGGTGGAGTTACATTGAGTAGGCCAAAAGAGTTACCCCAAGGGCCTTGAATTGCCATTGTATGACTATGGAAAGGTGGAATAAAAAATCTCAAATGGGTAAGTATTGATAAAGCTTTATTAATAGTAGAAATAGATGCTTTGTTTGGTAATGGAGACTTGACTTTAGTAGGAGGAAAGATCTTGGTTTGTTGGAGGCGAGATGGTGAAGGAAACATATCAAAATTACTTTTGCTGCACCAACTCTAATACAAGGTCAACAATACCTTTAGCCCTTTAGCTTCGCGTATGCTGTGGATCTGCTAGAGTGTAAAAATAAAAATGGAAAAGAATTGGTATTATTTCAGCTTGAAGCTTGAGGCTTTAAATTGCATGTTCTTCCCCAGCGGAGTCACCAAAAAAAGTTGGTGTGAAACTGGAAAGAAAAATTAACAATGGGAAAGGACTAGAGCAACTCATCCTTTCATAGTAGGATAAATGGATAAGGCTATAATAATAATAGGTAAGACCTAGATGAGAGTCACCAGAGTATATAATGGATAAGGATAGGAACTACTTGTTTGAATTCCCAACAGAGTCACCAAAAATTGTTGGGTGAATATTTTGTCAATCAGCTAACTGATGAGTAAAATAGGTCTCTTCAACCACAGCATAGGGAGATTGGTCAAACAAATGTGCAAGTTTACAACATCAAAGGTGGACAAATCTCTTCTCTTATTAAGGGGAGGTTCCTTATAACTATAAGGTACTATATATGTTTATACTAATCTGTTATAAATAAGCTAAAATAACACTCAAGGGTAGGATAACACTATCCATCTCTCTTTTTTTAGAGATGATGTTCACAAATCAAAGGGGAAATCCTAATGAAATGACAGAAGGCACTCCTCTTCTTTTAGAAGTGTTGTTTAGTAGACAATAAGAGCTTTTCAGGTAGTGACAAGTAACTGTAACAGGGCACAGTAACACAACAGGATAAAATGTAACACAAAGTCTCCACCTCAATTGCCAAAAAGTGAAATATGAAGGATAATGAGAGCATAAAGTCCTCCCATAATCTCTTAGTTATCAGAAACAAAACTCTACACAAATTGAAAGGCATTACTGAGACTTTGAGCTTAGATTGTTGATCATATTTCATTATTTGAATAAGAAAACAAGTGACTTTTCAGACTTTATGCTGAAATAGCTTGGTTATTGGGGAAATTATTCTTATGTCTATTCCCTTCATACATTTTTTGTCCATTTAATTAAATAAGTAGAATTAGTGAAAGTAAGCAGGAAGGTGTCTTGAATTTAGCTATGGAGAGACTTTGTGCTACCACAATTTTCTTTAGTTTGTCTATTTTCTATTTCTATGTAAGGGATCTTGGGATGACTTTGTGCTCTCATTATCCTTCATATTTCACTCTTTGGTAGTTGAGGTGGAGACTTTGTGCTACATTTTATCTTGTTGTGTTACTGTGCCCTATTATAGTTACTTGTCACTACCTGAAAGGTTCTTGTTGTCTACTGAACAACACTTCTTAAAGAAGAGGAGTGCCTTTTGTCATTTCATCAAGGTTTCCCCTTTGATGTGTGAACATCATCTCTGAAAAAAGAGAGATGGATAGTGTTATCCTACCCCTGAGTGTTATTTTCAGCTTAATTATATATATATATATATATATATATATATATATATATATATATATATAGTACCTTATAGTTATAGGGAACCTCCCCTTGATGAGAGGAGAGATTTGTCCACCTCTGATGTGGTAAAATTACACATTTGTCTGACCAATCTCCTTATGCTGTGGTTGAAGAGACTTATTTTACTCATCAGTTAGTTGATTGACAAAATATTCACCCAATATTAGGAACACATTTAATGATCATTATTTCATGTTTATAACCCCTAATTTATGTTTCATATGTTTCAAATCTACCTAGTCATGTTTTAATCAGTCAAAAGATGCCCAATCATGAAGGTAGTTTTAAGAAGCCATTTGAAGACCATTATGCCAATTTTGGAGAGTTATATGATTTAGATGGACATTTATCCAAGAGGACATTCTAAACATATTTTATTCACCTCATTCTCCTATAATTTAACTAGTTTTCATGCCTTTACATGTGGCATTATGACCTTTGAACTTATCTTCTCTCTCTCCTCTCATACATTCTATAAATGCAAGCCATTTTGGCTCTTATATTAGAATTCCACACCTAGTATGGTAAAGAATTGTTGGTTTATATTATAATTTACCTTTAAAATAATACATTAAATTTGATTTTGATTTCAAAAACAATCTTGTCTAATTATATGAAGTAATGTATAGTGAGAATTCAAGTGATTGATATCTATCCTTGCTTTCTCTCAATCCTTCCATGATTGATGCAAGTTGTTCCACTCTAACAAGTCACATGAAGTGTTGTTAATTATATGGGTCTATTTTAAAGTCTTCAATTAGAATTAGTTTCTAAAATTGATCTATGTTTCACTTACCTTGATTAGCTTTCATGCATATCACCTCCATATGTGAAATACTAATCCTAGAGCAATTCTGGATTTTGAGGCTAGTGTTGTGAGTAATGTATCTTAGTGCACTTATATGGTGTTCATGTGGAGATATTTATAGTGTATAACCCCATTATAATATCTTAATTTCATTTCTAATTCTATCCCTTTTCATATAATAAATTAGTTAGTGTAGGTGATAAACACTTAAAGATCAATCTAGGGAGCTAAACCTTAAACCTAGAGGTATACCTCTACCATAGGCAGCCCACAAGCCTAGAGCTATTCCAATGATGCCCATGTTGGAGGTAAAATCATTGAGAGGGGGGATGAATCAATGATGCAAGATATTTCAAACTTGAATTGTAATCCTTTTAAACTCTTAATCAATGACCATAATCATTCATAAAGCATACAAGATGTTCATAACAATGAATAAGAAAGATGATGCAAGATCACACACATAACATCAAATCTATGTGGGAAACCCTCCTGGGGAATAAAACCCACTCTAAAGGCTATAAACACATGGACCACCCACTACACAAGGAGCACCCACACCTAAGTATGAAAAATCATCCACCTATTCTAGATGTTGAGCACCCACACAACACCTAAGAAATCAATAATTATAGAATTCTAATTTTAGATCAATCTAATTAGAGAAACAATTTTTAACACCTATCTTTCAACTCACCACATGCATTCAAACTTGTTCATATAAGAAATACATCCAAACACCTCTTTTAGATCTCTCTAGTCTTCTTTGCTCACACTCAATTAGCTATGTACTTTGGTCCATCCACTGAGCACACTCCCTCTAATCTCTCTCCTTCATCTCTATCTTTTGCTTTCTTAATTATTCCACATACAAGTCTAGAAGCCATTGTCTGGTCTCAACTATTTTTATAGTTTTCATGAATATCAACATCTAGATCAGCCATAATACATGCCTTAATACTTAAGACATCTAACATGCTAATCATAGCTCAAATACATCTTCACAGGTCAGCCATAACATCTATGGGTCACACTTAAACAACTACACCTTTCAGTTAGGCCGTAGTAGCACTTATAGGTCTCATAGAGACCTATTCACCTATTTATCACTCCATCAAGCAAATTAAGAACATATGATCAAATTCAACTATATGGGTCCACTCCATATACCCCTTATGACATCTTCATGTGATTGATCCTACCAAAACACCCTTCTGATAAAGCATAAATTTCTCAAACATTATTTTTTACATAGTAGCACCATGAATAAAAAATAGTCAAATTTGAAGATTCATATATTTAACTATGCAGATAGTCAGACCTTTTAACTAGATTCTATGGATTCACCTTGAAGTCCTCTACAACTTTGCATTTTTACTAAATCAATAAATTCATCCTAGATCAAAATATATATCCCAAAAATGGAGCACTTATTTTCTTTATAAATTTGAATATTTAAATTCCAATGGTCACTGAGCAAATGTTAAACATTGAGCACCTTAACCTCATCTCATGTTTCCTAGTATCTGTGAACATATACACACCATTGATCATCTCTAAGTAGCTCAATATTTATCTTACAATGATCACCATTGATCTTAGATCAGAGATGCCATGATTGTGCCACTTGGCAACTCTATGTGCCTTCTGAACATTTAACTTTTGACTCAACCCACACCATTGATCTCTATCAGTACAAATGCCCATGAACCATTGATCTTATTCAACTAAATGAGATAGTGACATTGGTCACCAATAGGTGTAATATTATATTATTTGAAATTTTGACTAAATATACACCATTGGATTAAGATCTGGATGATGAATGCTCACCATTAGATCAACTGACTAGTGACCTCATACTTTAATGAAGTTAAACTTGATGGTCTCTGGCCCATCACAGTTTGCAAGAGAAAGTTTGAAGGTTTATAACTTGAGATAAAAAACACTTCAAGAGTCTAAATCTTTAGGGGATCTTATTGGCACTATATACAACATATCCATGAAATCCTTTAACCTTAGTTGAATTTTTGAATGCCAATAATAAATGCACAAACTTGTTGGTTCATTCATATCTGCATGATGTGTCATGATGGTTTGGTTTCTCTTAAACCATAAAGATGCTTGTTTCTCATTCTAAATGATCAAGTGACATACCAAAACTTCACCAAGACATCTATGAATGCCTCACATCTTTTTCTTTATCCTTACAGACCTACAAATGTGACATATCTCTCCAAACCATCAATCTGATCACTTTGTCATTAATGCATTAGTACAACATGGTATCTTTGACATCAATAACAACCAAACCTCAATGAATATAATCAATAATATCCCCCTTTGTCATAGATGGAAAAACACCATCAGAATGACTTCTTACTTATTTGAATTGAGCTCCTTCATTTTGATCTTTCTCCCCTTTGACATTAATGATAAAGGGTCTCTTCCTCAACATGCCAATAAACATTCTTCAGCATTATGTATGCATTAAAATACTTATTAAGATGCTTAGGATACTTACATATTTTCAAATATATGAATCAATTTCTTCCCCTTTGACATTCACTAGTCTAAACTTGGAATTCTCTAATCTTAGACTTGTCTACTTATAGAAGTCACAAGCTCTATTTACTTATGCATGAAGAATCAATACCTTGTCAAAAAACATGACTTGTTTTGATCAAGTCATCATATCAATATTCTTGAATACACAACTATAGTAGGCATCTTCACACTTCTATCATGACTGAAGCATATTCACATATGTTCCCCCTTACATCATGCACATCTTCTTCAAGCCACTATAGATAACTGAGTTAGCTCCCCCTTTACTAAACATATCTTCAAATGATATTATTATCTTGTATATAATTATCCTTGTCTTTTTTTATCAACCTCTTGAACCAACATTTAATCTAATTTAACCTACTCAAAGTCCTTCATTTACAAACTTATCTTTCAAAATATCTTGATTACCTTTTGCCTTCAAGCTCTATATTGATTATCACTTTGATCATTACCTAGAGCATACATTCATGCTTCCACAAAAAAATATGTCTCCTAAGAAGCATAGGTAGAGACACCCACCTATCATAGAGGGACTAAAGATCCCAAAATTGAGGGAGATTCCTATATCTCCATGTTCTCACTTGACTTAAAGTCCTTCCTCATCTTTAGATTATCTTTAAATGAGTTTTTAACCTTATTCTTGTTTTCTTTGATCGTATGTTCTCAATTTTCTTGGAGTGTTAAATGGGTGAATAGATCTCTATGAGACATATAAGGGCTACTGAGGCCTAATTAAGCAATCACCTACTCACCTATTTATCACTCCATCAAGAAAATTAAGAACATATGATAAAATTCAACTATATGGGTCCACTCTATATACCTCTTATGACATCTTCATGTGATTGTTCATACCAAAACACCCTTATGCTAAAGCACAAATTGCTCACACATTATTTTATACATAAGAGCACCATGAATGAATAAATAGTCAACTTTGAAGCTCAATATATTTAAATTTATAGATATTTAGACCTTACAAATAGATTATCTAGATTCACCTTGAAGTCCTCTACAAATTTTAATTTAAATGCATCAATGAATTCATCTTGGATCAAAAGATATAGCCCAAAAATTGAGAGCTAGTTTTATTTACAAATTAGAATATTTAAATTCCAACAACCACTAAAAAAATGTTAAACATCAAACACCTTAACTTTATCTCATTCTTATTGACAACTATAAAAAAATATGCACCATTGATCTCCTCTAAGTAGCTTGATCTTTATCTTGCCAATTGTTGATCTTAGATTAGAGCTCCCATGATTGTGCCACTTGGCAGTTCTATGTGCCTTCTACACAATTGAGTTTTGACTCGACCCACACCATCGATCTTTGCCAGTATGAATGATTATGAACTATTTATCTTATAGAACTCAAGGAGAAAGTGAAAATTATCACCAACATGTGTAATCTTATTTTAGTCATATAAAATGTGAAAATTGGTAACTTGAGTGTGGGTAATGACACCCAACCCATAGGTCCCTCTTGTTTGATTTCATAAGCCCCATAGGCATCTTTTAACTGATTCCTAGTCATCTATAGCCTTCCAAACCTAATCCTAACTTAGTTAGACTACTATTTCCATGAAAAATCCATCCCCCTAAGCCTTGTTAGCTAAGGACAATATCACCCAACTTGGAATATAGTATCGGTGCCACTAATGTCTGCTTTCAATGCTCCTATCTAAGTGCATTTTTAGCCCCAAAAGTAAGTTCCTTATGGTTCTTCATCCTTCTACTTGTTAGCCTAATTCAAGCACATTTAACCCATGACCAATAGATCCATATAAAATCCTATTTAAATATAATTTAGAAAGGGTTGGCAAATATCACAAAGCAAACAAGAATACTCAGACAATCTTCCCTGTTCTCTGCATACAGCCAACCAATACTACTATAAGCTTATACAAATCTTTGCACAAATCCATAATCACCTCAAGCAGACTAAATTTTAGTATTTTCATCTTCATTCACTTAATTTCACAAAGTACATCAAGTGGGAGAACTACATATGGCTTAATCCCTCTTTAGAGTATTGGTTTGTAGGCAACGTGCCCACACAAGGAGTGTTGGATCCATGTTTAGTAAATCTTACACATAATAACCCCTCCTCTTCCTCAAATTTTGTCAAAATACGATATATTCTAGGGTTTGAAGACTAAATCAACTCTCCAGAGAGTTCTACAGACATCCAATAGTCAAAACTTCATAAGCAAGGTCACACAGACACATTAAACAAAACCTAAAAAGCTCAAGTCTCTTGGACAACAATAGAAAAAGAAGAATACAACACCAGTGCCACTAGTGTCCTATTTTGGAATTATTATCTAATCATAAAAGGAAGGCCAGATCCTAATTTATGATAGTGTCTTAGTTCTGCATAGTGAATTTCAAAATTTATCTCAGCCATCTCAATCAGTTTCCAACTAAGTCTTATTTTCTCTCCCTTATTACTATTTTTAGAAAGGTTAAAATCACAATAAAATTTATACAAATTAGTAGCCTAATTATTTCATATTTATTTATTAATTTTACTACTCACACCCTTTAACTAAATTAGGAATAATACACCAATATCCCCAAAATTGTTAAAATATTTGGTGAACCTAACTTACTTCATTTGTAAAAACCCCAGGGTATATTTTCTAATAATTTTTTCTATATTTTTTTGATTTTTTACCTACATAATAAAATCATAAATTAGCATTAAATTTTAAAATTTTGTAGCAATTTTAAAATAATTTTCTTTTAAACCCTAGTTGCTCATACCAGGTCTCAGTATTTTCCCATTACTTTTCCAATAATTTTTTTATTTTTTACTAGCATATTAAAATCATAAATTCACCTTAAATTTCAAAATTCAATAGTAATTTTTAAAAATATTTATTTTTCAAAACCTTAGTTGCATCTACTAGGTCTCTTTAAATCACCAATTTTCTAATAAATTCTTGATTTCTTACTTGTATATTTTAGTCAGAAACTCACTTTAAATTTCAAAATTTCATATTAATTTTCAAAATAATCATCTTTCAAAACCTACTTGCATGTACTAGCTCCTATTTGCTTCTTGAGGTATCACCTTACACCTTAAATCAGATTTCAAAAATGGATCTCACTTATTTTCAAATATTTCTTGCATTTTTAGCAAATAATAAGGAGACCATACTTGGTCCTATCATGTACATGAATGATGAAGTATACCATATGTTAATACAAAGCTTCATTATTTGCCTTTCATGCTTAATTTTTATAATATGGGATGATATTAAGAAAGTCATTATTTAACATAGTAAGATACATCTCCTTCAAAGCAGAGTTTACTTGTCTTTAATAAAAGGTTTCATCTCTTGCTTTCTACCTCGCATATGGAATTTTTTTCAAGTTTATCATGATAAACACATTATAAATGTCATAGTACATGCCAAAATTTCTTATGCATTCTTGAACAAATTCATGCTCTCTATCTCTTGATTTCTACCTCGCATATGGATATTTTTTCAAGTTTATGATGTTAAACACATTATAAATGTCATAGCACATGCCAAAGTTTCTTATGCATTTTTGTACAAATTCATGCTCTCTATCTCTTGATTTCTATCTCTCATATGGAATAGTTTTTAAGTTTATCATGATAAACACATTAGAAATGTCATAGAACATACTAAAGTTTCTTATCCATTTTTACACAAATTCATGCTCTCTATCCCTTGCTATATCTCATATGGAATGCTTTATATAAAAATATTGATGTACAACTCATTACTCCAATTACATGTATTTCATTCCACATACATGGTTTCTACCTAGATGCATATAACTCATTAGCTACTTTTGAGTACTTTCCTATCACTACTAGATGCAAGCAAACACTAATGGTTATATCTATCCATCCTACCTTCAAACTTGGTACATCTAGATCTTATCCTACACCTACTACCAACTTTATGCCTATAGTAGATCATGCAGTAAATGATATCACTCAATTTTATGAATAAAGGTAGGTTGATTATACCCAAGGCTATAACTTTATCACTCAAGTTAGCACCCCTTTAGATATAGTTTTATTTCTCGAGCTCCTTCAACAATCAAATGTTTAAAAATATGTGTTATATGTAGCCCTTCGCAAGACTAGAATTCTTATTTCCACCAAACTAACTTATGTTACCTCTATCCTCAACACAATGAAATGTGTTAAGCACGAAATATACTGAGAGGGTGGAGGTGAATCAATATATTATATATCTTTTACTTAATTTGATTTCTTTTATTTAACCACTTAATCACTCATTCAAGATATGCAATAAAACTGAAACAATAATATGCACCACATGAGAGAGAGAGAGAGAGAGAGAGAGAGAGAGAGAGAGAGAGAGAGAGAGAGAGAGAGAGAGAGAGAGAGAGAGAGAGAGAGAGACAGAGACCAGATTTTTACATGGAAACCCAAAGTGGGAAAAACCATGAAGAACAATCTCAAGTATATGAATGAGAACCAACTCAAATTATAAAGTTCATAGGCACCAACTTGCAAGAGGACCAACCCCTTTGTCGAGTACTAACACAACAACTATTTTTGAGCACCAATCCACATGAGCACCAACCCCTATTGCGTATAAAACACAACTATCTCTCAATGTTGATTACTCAACAAATGATATAACTCTACAATATATCCTACTTTTATCTCATCTAAAATAAATACAAACCATGCACTCTCTTGCATATTTCAAATAGCTTCTCAAGCCTTTATTTATAGCTTTCCAAATGACCTTTGGCATTCACCTTTTGTAACACTTCAATCCTCATGGAAAATGACACCAAACTTGCATGACCCTTCGTATCCTTGCATTTGAAAAGTCACATGGTCATAATCAAATGCATCCTTTCCTCTTTGTTTTTATCTTGGTGACTTTTCATATTCCTGAAATTGTCCCTCCATGGAAAAATGCACCATACCCTCTTTTATCTTCACATGGTAACTCTTGGAATTTCTCAAGATGACTCTTCATAAGAAAATGCATCCCATTCCTCTTTTGTCTTTACCCTGTGACTCTTTGACTTCTCCATGGGCCCTCTTTTGACTTATATGCAACCAAAAATATATTCATTAATATTAAATAAATATTAACACACATTAGCCAAGAAATGAATATTAAAAACACCATTAAATGCAATGGGGCCTTTATCACCAATACTAGACCTTTGACATCAATGACAATATTTCCAATAATCTTCCCCTTTTTCATTGATGGCAACCTCAAACTAAAACTAACACACCTTGAAACTTGCACTGCACATGCCAACTTACACATACTACAATCTAAAAAACATATAGTAACTCCCCTTTACTGTAACAACCTGTACCTGTTCCTTATACCTATTTTTACACCTATTTCTAAACTTGTACCTATACATATACCTATTTTTGTTCTTCTCTTCCTTTGACATTAATGGCAAAGGGCCTATCCTAGAGATAACACTTAGCTCCCCTGCAACTGATGCTGATCCTCAATGATAGGAAGTAAAATAAATTACTCCCAACTTCTCTTGTAGATACTCAAATGTGTCTTTTGATAGTGCCTTTATGAAAATCTCTACAATCTACTCTATAGTATTGATATATTCCATCTTAACCCACTGATTTGTAACTTGCTCTCTCAAGAAGTGATATCTGATGAGAATATGTTTTGTTCTTGAAAGCATCACTAGATTGTTCAAAATATTAATAGCACTTATGTTGTCATAAAAAATAGAAATAGGTTCATCATATTTTACCTTGATATCTTCCAAAGTTTGCTTCATCTAAATCACTTGAGTACAACACAATACCAATACAATATATTTTGCTTCAACTATAGAAAGTGATACTAAATTCTACTTTTTGCTTAGCCATGATACTAAGCTATCACCGAGAAGAAAGCTCCTCCACTTGTACTCTTTCTATCATCCAAGAAACCTTCCCAATCTGAATCTGTATAAGCAACTAAAGTGAAATCTCTGCCTTTAAGATACCACAATCCATAATCTAATGTCCCCTTGATATATCTAAATATTATCTTCACCAACTGAACATGACTATCTTTTAGAGCTAACTAATATCTTGTGACCATACATATTACATGCATGATGTCTGGCCTCAATGCTATCAAATATAAAAGACTACCAATCATAGATCTATACAAAGATTGATCTACAATAAGTGAATCTTCATCCTTGCCCACCTTATTTTCTATACTCATTGGTGTGCCAACTGGTGTACAATCCTTAAAACCAAATTTCTTCAATATTTCCTTGGCATATTTACTTTGAGATATGAAAATTTCTTTATTTGACTGAAATATTGACAACCCTAATAAAAATGATAATTCTCTAAGCATAAACATCTTAAATTATTTTTTCATATTATCAAAAAAAAAATACCATCTTTTCAATGTTTCCTCCAAAAATGATGTCATCAACATTTACCACAATAATTAATTGATGCTCACCTATTTTGATGTAAAGATTACTGTCAGTAAATCCTCTCTTGAAACCTTGATCTTGTAGGTACTTATCAAGTCTTGCATACCAAGTTTTGGGAGCTTGTTTCAATCCATACAATGATTTTTTTATCTACATACATGGCTACTAATATTTAAGAGAATAAATCCCTCAGACTGCTTAATGGAGACCTCTTCTTCTAGATTCCCATTTAGAAAGGCAGATTTGACATCCATCTAAAATATATTGAAATTTTTAAACACTGCATATACAAGAAACATTATAATAGCCTCTAGCCTTTCCACTGGTGTAAAAGTTTCTTCAAAATATATTGCCTCAATTTGAGCATATCCTTTACATACTAATCTTGCTTTATTCCTGGTCACTTCTCCATTTTCATTCAACTTATTTTTGTAAACCCATTTTATTCCTATCACATTGTGATCTTTTGGTCTAGGCACTAATTCCAAAGTATCATTCTTTTCTCTCTAATTTAATTCTTCATCCATTGCCTTAACCCAATGCTTATCATGTCTAGCTTCTGAAAAAGTTCTAGACTGAATTCTGGATAATAAAGAGAAATTAACTTGATCAGATTCACTTACCATCATTCTTCTAGTGTGAATTCTTTCATTTATGTCCCCAATGATGTCACTTTCATTAGGATTTCTTCTTCTTATCTTCATCTGATTCTTCAAAATCTTCCTCTTCAATAATTTTAGGAATATCTATTGGATCACTGATTCTTTGTGCTCCATCTTCTTCTATCCTAAGACTTGTAATTTCAACTATTTTCTTCATTCTTTTGTTATAACATTTATAAGCTTTACTTTTGCAAGAATAACCAAGAAATGTACCTTTATCTTCTCTAGATTCAAACTTACCCAGTTTTTCATTTATTCTCTTTATGAAGCATCTGCTACTAAAAACTTTGAAATAATCAACTATTATTGGTTTGTCTTTCCATAGCTCAGAAGGAGTCTTGTCATTGTTGACTCTCAATAATGCTCTATTCTGAATATGCACTATTGTAGTAACTACCTCTCTCAAATATTTATCTGGTATCTTATATTCGTTTATCATTGTCCTTGCCATCCCCAGAACTATTTTGTTTCTCTGTTCTACTACTCCATTTTACTATGGAGTTCTGGCTACTGAATAATGTATCTTTATTTTATGGTATTCACAAAACTCAATAAACTAATTTGACATGAATTCTCCTCCTTGATCTGATCTTAGGCACTTAATATTTAAACTGGTTTCATTCTTAACTAATGCTTTGATTGCTTTAAAATGTCTAAAAGATTTTGATTTTTTCTTTATAAATATTACCCAAGTCATACGTGAAAAATAATAAATAAGCAACATGAAATATTTCTCACTTTGAGTACTTTGAGTTCTCATAGGTCCACACAAATTAGTGTGAACAAGCTCTAACATCTGAGTGGTTGAGTACTCTTTTTTTTTAAACTACCTTTTGGCCTGCTTCCCATGCTGACAAGGTTCACAAAGTGTGTTGGATGACTTTGTAATCTTTGGAAGATTTATGATTTCTTACTTCTTGATGATGTTGACAAGATTGCCAAAATTTATGTGTCCCATTCTCCTGTGCCATAGCCAACTTTCTTTAATCTGACTCAAACAACATCTTTGGCCTTTGATGTTTGATAACATATACAAATTATTTCCTATTTCTTGAGCATCTGCAACTAACACATCTGAATCTTTTCTCATAATTTTACAACCTTCTATATAAAACTTTAGTGTGTGCCCTTGATCACATATTTGACTTACACTCAAAATATTATGCTTAAGACCTTCTACATACAAAACATTTTTAGTTTTAGTTCTACCATTATCCAAACTTAGTGTACCTTTTCTAGAAATTATGGTAGTAGTATTATCTCTAAATTTCACTATGCCACCATTGATATTCTTCAAGGTTATGAACTTGCTCTATGACATTCATTTTCAATGAACCATGGCTTTTCTTTATTTCTTGCATGCAAAACTGTCTGTACCAACATAGATTTTTTAGGTTGTTTTTTCTGCCATGACCCTGTCTAAACTTTATTCTTAATGAATGGAGCCTTAAAACTTTTGTCCTTCTTTAATGACTCAAACATGCTTCTACAATACCAAGCTATGTGTATAAAGTTATTATACTTGTAACATATTATGGCCTCTTCACTAAAGCCTGATAGAGGAGCAAAAGAGTTGTGGCTTCTGTTTGACTTTGCATGAGTTTCTTTCTCCTTATTTCTAAAATTTTTAGCTCTTTTTTGACATTATATTTTCTTATGACCATATCCATTACAATAATAACATTAACCATAAAAAAAGGACCTATTTATGTATCTCTCACCTGATTGCCTTTTGTAACTTTGTTCCTTCCAGCCTTCTTTGTTTGAGATGTCCTTTGTATTCTTAACTTCTTCCCTTTTTATTTCCTCATTTATAAGAGCTTTAACATAGCTCTTTTCTTTTTTGTGTTAACCTTGCCTGTGACCTCCCCTTTCTCTTTTTCAAATCTGATACCTATCTTATCTGACATTGATCTTTAACTTTCTAATATCTTATTCAACATATTAGTGCTATTCTCAAATTTTGAATCATTGGCTACTCTATCATTGATTGCTTTATTTGTTTTCTCAAGATATGCTTTTAAAGAAGTAATTTCAATAACATACCTTTCACATTCTTCACTTATTTTTTGCAATTGTGCTATTACATCTTTTTTATTCTTCTTGTCTTCTTCAAAGTGTGCTTGTAGATTTTCAATTATTTCCTTTGACTCCTTTTCATTTTTATTGATCTGGAGCTTAATCTTCAATTATTCTTCTCAAGAGATTTTAACTCTTCTAAGGCACAAATTAATTCTCCTTCCAAATTCAATTTGGCTTCATCCTATTCTTCTTCTTGATCATCTATTCTTTTGCTTGTTGAGGCATCTTCATGTATGGCTATGAATAGAATCTCTTCTTCTTCTGAATCACTGATCTCACTATCTTTAGCTGAGCTAGGATCTTTAGAGTACAAACTCTTCTTCTCGAATCCCTTCTTGAATTTTCCTTTAAAATTTTTCTTGTATGTAGACTTTCCTTCTTCATTATCACCATTACCTTTATATGGGCACTTAGCTGCAAAATGTCCAATCTTTCCATAATTAAAACATTTAAAAGGTAAATTTTCTTGATATTTACCTATGCCCTTTTCAGCTTGCGAATGAATAGATATTTATTGTCATCTTCATCATCGCTAGAACTGTCACTTGATTCTTGAATCTAATTAGCTATTTGATCAATCTGCAAAAGATAACTTGCTATAATTTCTTCCTCTTCCATCTTCAAACTCTCAAACTATCTTTTGTAAGTCTGAAGCTTAGCTTGTTGAACCTTTCCATCACCTTTGTAAATATTCTCAAGTTTTACCCAAGTTTAATGAGCAGATTGACATTAAATAACTTTAACAAATTTTGATTCACATAAACCACATAAAATAATATTTAAATCTTTAGCATTATTTTCACTTGAATTCTTTTTCACTGAAGTAGTTACAAATGTCGGTGGCTCTTCATTTTCCTCCACCGCTACTTTCCAAATGTTGAATCCAAGGGCCATCAAATAAGTCTTCATCCTTATGCTCCAAAAATCATAATTTATTCCATTAAACAAAGGTGCCTTATTTGTATAAAAACCTTCATGTGATCTAACCATCATGCTTTCCCAATTTACCTTTAAGCTATAAAACTTTTTCCAAAGGAACTTAATCTAATACTAATTGTTAAGCATGAAATATACTGAGAGGGGGGGTGAATTAGTATATTATATATCGTTTACTTAATTTGATTTATTTTCTTTAACCACTTGATCACTCATTCAAGATATGAAATAAAACTAAAACAATAATATGCACCACGAGAGAGAGAGAGAGAGAGAGAGAGAGAGAGAGAGAGAGAGAGAGAGAGAGAGAGAGAGAGAGAGAGAGACCAAATTTTTACATGGAAACCCAAAGTGGAAAAAATAATAGAAAACAATCTCAAGCATATGAATGATCACCAATTCAAATTATAAAGTTTGCAAGTACCAACTTGTAGGAGCACCAACCCTTTGCCGAGTACCAACATAACAACTATTTGTGAGCACCAACCCAAAAGAGCACCAACCCCTTGCAAAGATTTGTGACCACCAACCCATAGGAGCACCAACCCCTCTTGTGTATAAAACATAATTATCACTCAATGTTGTTTACTCAATAAATGATAGAACTCTACAATATCTCTTGATTTTCTCTCTTCTAAAACAAATACAAACCATGCACTCTCTTGCATATTTCAAATGGATTCTTAAGCCTTTATTTATAGCTTTATAGATGACCTTTGGCATTCACATTTTGTGACCCTTCAATCCTCATGGAAAATGGTGCCAAACTTGCATGACCCTTTGTATCCTTGTATTTGAAAAGTCACATGGTGACCCTTCATAAGCAAATGCGTCCTTTCCTCTTTTATCTTTATCTTGGCAACTTTTCATATTCTTCAAAGTGTTCCTTCATGGAAAAATGCACCATACCCTCTTTGGTCTTCACATGGTGACTCTTGGAATTCCTCAAGATGACTCTTCATGAGAAAATGCGTCCCATTCCTCTTTTGTCTTTACCCCACAACTCTTTGACTTCTCCCTGGGCCCTCTTTTGACTTATATGCAACCAAAAATATATTTGTTAATATTAAATAAATATTAACACACATTAGCCAAGATATGAATATTAAAAACACCATTAAATGTAATGGGACCTTTATTACCAATACGAAACCTTTGACATCAATGATAATATTTCCAACATAATGGACTGAAGAGCATATTTCCTTTGAGAAATAGGATTTACCCCCATGATGCATCATTGAATAACATCTACCTTTGTATATTCAATTAAGAATTAATTATGTGGGGTAAAAAGAGTGTTAGTTGATAATGGTTTAGGTCTCAACATTTGCAACATTTCATTTCTTAAACGTCTTAATATATAACCTCAAGATCTAGACCTTTCTAACATGAACATCAGAGGTTTTGACAACATCTCATGGAAAGTCATGTTTCAAATAACACTCAATATTACCTTAGGGCCTAAGACATTCCCTGCTACTTGCCAAGTCATGCCAAATGGTCTCAATTATAATTTATTACTTGGTTGGCCTTAGATTTAGGATATGCATGTAATTCCTTCTATACTTCATGCTTGTCTAAAATTTAATTAAAAAGGCTATATATACACATGCCCAATAGACAATGAACCTTTTAAATACTATCGGGTATCTAAATATCCATAGAATTATATTTTGCACTTTAATCTTGGTAATATACCTACACAACCCACTACTTACAGTGCACCCTTGGACCATGCAACACATCTGATAATTCTAACTTATATAATAAAACTGACACCAAATCATCAATTTACTTCCCATTTTGCACTTAAATGTCTTAATAAGATGGGAAATCATGGAAAAGGTCTCGAAAATGATAAATAAGGAATCATCAATCCTATCAAGGCATCAACACAACATGGAAGGCAAGGACTAGGATATCATCTTACCCTTCTTCATGATAAGCCTTCTTCTAAAAATTCAAAACATATAAAGTTTTTTCCATCCATTACATCAGTAGTCCACACCATTAATCATACTTCAACATTATCATTGATCTATCTCGATCTCATTGATGATATAGTTTCACTAGATATGTACATATTAGATGAATTTTATAATGATGAATCCCTCTTATAATTTATTGGAGCATATGAGGACCTCCCATATTTCTATCATAAGAATAGATTTAATCATCACACAAACACCCATGCATAATTCATATAAAATCTATATTCTCCCCAAGACATACTAGTTGATTCCTATGATACTATTCCCACAACCCCATATACACTAGATCATTCCACATTGCTTAATGAGGAAATAGTTAATTTCAATTTTGGAACTAATCAAGATCCCCACATTGTCTTGTTATCCACTACCCTATAAAAGGAAGAGGATATAGATATTCAACAAACTTTAATAGATTTTCTAGAACTCTTTACTTGGTCATACTAAGATATGCTAGGAATTGATACATCTATAGCAGTTCATCAGATTCCTTTCTACCCAGATGCTAAACTAGTTAAATAATGTTTTTGCAAAATACATCCTAAGGTGGCTCTGTTAGTCAAAGATGAGATCCAACACCTCTTAGATGTTAGTTTCATTTGATCAGTAACACATCCTGAATGGATTTCCAATATAGTCCCCATGGTCAAACCCAACGGATAAATTTCATGTTGTTTTGATTTTTGAGACTTAAATAAAGCATGCACAAAAGATGATTTTACTTTATCTAACATTGACATGATCATCGATTCCATAGCCAAATATGAAATCTTATCATTTATGGATGGCTTTGCAAGATACAACCAAATCAAAATTGTAAAAGAAGATCAAGAGAAAACATCTTTTACAACACCTTGGGATATATTTTGTTACATTGTTATGCCTTTCAAATTAAAAAATGCTAGAGCCACATACCAACATACCATGACACATATATTTCATGATTTGATTCACCATACTGTTGAGGATTATGTCGATGATATATTAGCTAAATCCAAACAATGACAACATCATGCTATTGATTTATGAAAGATCTTTCAAAGACTTAGATAATACAATGTTTGATTGAACCCAAAGAAGTGTGTGTTTGGAGTTACATTAGGCAAACTCTTAGGTTTCATTATTTCTCATCGTGGCATAGAGGTTGACCCTATGAAAGTTAAAGTAATCATCAACATGCCAAATCCTATGAAATTAAAAAAACTTTGATCCTTACAGGGAAAGATCCAAGTAATCCACCATTTTGTAGCTTATCTTGCTGATAAAACTCAATCATTTACTCGATTACTAAAAAAAGATACAAATTTTGTCTAGGACCAAGCCTGTCAAAAAAGCTTTGATACAATCAAGAAATATCTTCTTAATCCACTTATCTTAGTACCACCTATCCTTGATAGGCCTTTCTTACTATATATCTCAGTAACAAACCATGTTGTAGGATCACTCTTAGCACAACATAATGATCAACACACTAAATGATTAGCTTATTACTTGAATCACACATTAGTTGACTATAATAAAAATTACTCTGTAATAGAAAAATTATGTCTAGCATTAGTTTTTGCTACACAAACACTTTGACACTACATGGAAAATAATGAGACCCAAGTTATCACAAAAGCAAATCCTTTAAAGTTTTTCATGGAAAACTCACATCTCTCTGGTTGCATCATAAAATGGGTCATGTTATTAAAAAAATTTGACTTAAAAATAGTTTTCAAAAAAATAATAAAGGGCCAAATCATTACTTACCATTTGGTAGCCACACCACTCCTGGACACTGATCCTATTAGTGATACATTTAGAGACACATTTAGAGATGATTTCACTACCTAATATACTCATTATGATACTTAGACCATGTTCTTTGATGGTTTTCAGTGCGCATCTCGTATAAGTAGGCATTATCTTTGATGACCCTTCTAGTCACACAGTTCATATTGCATATTGATTAATTTTCTCCTACACCACAAAATATGAAGCACTTATCTTAGGTCTATTTGTTGCCCAATCCATCCAAATTAGGTCTATTCAAGTCTTTGGTGATTCCAAAAGTATGGCCAACCAAGTCAATGATGTCTATCAGACAAAATAAGAACATCTTATTCCATACTAAAACATGGTACAACTTTTATCATCACAGTTCAACTACTTTTTTATAAAAAGTATACCAAGAAAAGACAATTGACACATAGACGTAATGGCAAGTGCTGCATCCTTGATTCTTATTGACATCAATGATGATCAAGCTATTTTCACAATTAAACAATTACAATCACAATCAATTTCCAACATAGATTTGATTTCACATACTTAGACCATGTTCTTTGATGGTTCTCAATGCGCATCTCGTACGTAGGTAGGCATTATCTTTGATGACCCTTCTAGTCACACAGTTCATATTGCATATCAATTAATTTTCTCCTACACCAACAACACTACAAAATATGAAGCACTTATCTTAGGTCTATTTGTTTTAGATTAAGGTAAAAGCAGGTTTTGAAGGGACCCTGAAACCCTTTAACAAAGATAGAAATATGATACAATAACGCCCAATAGGAATAACAATCCTAAAACATACTGTAAAATAGTATCAAAATCAAGTTTTACAGGGACCTGAAACCACAGACCATAACCATAAGAAAGATCACAGGCTTTACAGAGACCTAGAAACTCAAAATAAGTTTATAAAACAAAGATCCAACTTTCAGAACCAGATAAAACATCCAGCAGAAAGGACCAGAACAAAAACAATAGCAACAAAGAGGACCTTAGTCTTCTAATTCCAAGATCATCTTCACAGTCTCATTTCCAACCATTGCTGTAACCTGTATGGATATTGCAGCCAAAGTAGCAGCTTCTTGCTGGGCTTTCTTCCTCGAGCTTTGCTTGGTCCTCTTACTTGGCCCCTCTAGAGATTTTATTTCTTCATTAGCTTGTTTTCCAAGGTTAGCTGCTGCCGCACATATGCTAGAAGTAACCTCCTCCATTTTCATTTTATTGTCCTTGATGAGCCTTCTTAGATTATTCTCATAATCCTTAAGTTTAATTGGAATATCACTCATTTACTTCTCCAAATTATTGATTTTGATCCTATCAATTTCCTAGTTATGTTGCATTAGGTCTATTTGTTGCCCAATCCATCCAAATTAGATCTATGCAAGTCTTTGGTGATTCCCAAATTATGGCCAACCAAGTAAATGATGTCTATCAGACAAAATAAGAACATCTTATTCTATACTAAAACATGGTACAACTTTTATCATCATAGTTCAACTACTTTTCTATAAAAAGTATACCAAGAAAAGACAACTGACACATAGATGTAATGGCAAGAGTTGCATCCTTGATTCCTATTGATATCAATGATGATCAAGCTATTTTCACAATTAAACAATTACAATCACAATCAATTTCCAACATACATTTGATTTCACTTTCCATCTTAGCCATTGCATGAAGTTTTGCAACTCTAGAATGGTTCTCTGATATTTATAACTTTCTAAACAAATCTATTACACCAAACACTTTCTCTTGAAATGATAAATATAATTTACAAAAACAAGCACTCTATTAAGTAATCATTGGTGGATACCTTTTTAAAATATCCTTTGATGGACAATTACTTTGATGTTTAACTTCAATAGAAGCCAAAATTGCCCTTACACAAATACATGATAGTGAGTGTGGTGGTCACTTCAGTTGAAAATCCATGTCACACAAATTACTTTGACAAAGATGCTACTAGCCCACCATGGAAGATGAATGTTTACAATATGCAAATCTATGTGATAAATGTCAATGACACAGTAACCTACAACATGAACCATCATAACAATTACAACCTATTGTCTTTCCATGGCCCTTCATGTTATGGGGATTTGATCTTATTGGAAAAATTAAATCTAAATCTACCAATGGACATAAATTCATAATCACAACTATAGAATACATTACTAAATGGGTAGAATTCATTCTACTTCAATCTACTATAGGGGAAGACATTTGCAGCTTTCTCATGACTCACAATATTTCACAAATTAGCTTGCTCATAGCCATCATTTTCAATAATGGAACATCATTCAAGAATAAAATTGTCAAGAAAATTTGCACAAAACATAAGATTAAACACACATTCTTTAATCATATTACCCACAATGAAATGGTCAAGTAGAGGCTACCAATAAAACTAAAAACAACATTTTGAGGAAAAAAGTGACCAAATTTGGAGATGATTGGCATAATCAACTAGTCTTTAAATTATGGGCCTATTGCAAAAGTATCCACACACCCATAAGAGCCACTCCTTATTCACTTGTTTATGGCACATAAGTAGTTTTACCATTAGATTTAGAAATCCCATCTCTTTGCATCTCCCTTAAAGGTATTCTCAGTAATGATCAATATCATGAAAAGCATCTACACCAACTTGAATAGTTAGACCATAGACACATTAAAGCAGCATAACATCTCAAAATCTACCAAAAACGTATATAATTATCCTATAATAAATGATTTCACACTAGAGAATTTGAAGTTAATGATCTTATTCTCAAAGAAAATATTTTCAATGTCAATGCCAAAGAAGAAACCAAAGGCAAATTCAAACCAAATTGGCTAGGTTCATAAATTATTACTAAAAAGCTTAGCCCTAAAGTGTATCATCTAGCCTCACTTTAAGGAAAAAAATCAAAACTCCATTGAATTTTATGCATCTACGTAGATCCCATATTTAGCATTTCATTTCACACATTTTATTGTACAATTTTTTTCAAAATTACTTGTACATAGTTTCCTTTTGCTTACTGGTACATAGTTCTTTCTCAATCTCTTGTACATAGTCTTCTTGTGATTGATTTTACATAGTTCAAATCTAAAAAATTCAAAAACAATACAAAATATCAAAAATTGAAAAACATTCAAATATTTCAAAATATAAAAACATGAAAATAATCCAAAAACACCAAAAACATTTTGATTTTATGCATTATCCGTGCTTTACACTTTACCACAATTCTAGACTTACATTTGTTGTTCTATGTTATTATTTATCAATTTATCTACATTATTATGCTTCACTTGATCTTCTTTGATTGTGTGTAGTGACATCTAGATCCTTGATTACTTCACTCCACCCATTGTGAGGGCATCCTACTTATACATCAAGACATACATTGATATACATACCCATTGGGGGCATCTTCTACATGACTACATTATCTAGGTTATGTCATTCCTACACCACACTCTCTAGTTATCATGTTGATGTACATTACTCTCTAATTTACATAGATTACTCTAATGACACTCACTAGCATATAACACTCATGTGTTTTCTTAGCATATACCTAGTCTTGTACTAACATGTCTTGCATACTTTCACTTCTTGCTTTGATTAGTTAGATGTGATTGTATTTCCACTTTTACATGATTTCCTTTCTTGCTTTACATAGCTAAATGTGATTGCATTTCTTAGTTCCAGTTTTATCTCTTATATGTACCTTAAGATGTTTGCCAATGTCCTTTGCTTCTATTCTTATGTGTGCCTTATGACATTTGCCAATTTATTTTGCCTATACTCTTCTATGTGATTGTGGATTTCACATCAACCTTACTTGTTTTTGTTATATGTGTATGTGTCATTTGAACATGCCTTGTATGCTTGCTTTCCAGTTTGAGTGACATATGCCCATGTCCCTTATTTACTTGGCCCTTTGGTCATTCTTGTATGCTTCTTGATTCTTTCCTTGTATGCTTGTTGTTTGATTTATCATCGATTGTTTGAAATGACATGATCTACATCATGAATTCTCTTGATTTCTTGGATGCCATGATGGACATCATGATCCATCCCTCCTTGAAAATTAATAACTAACAAATAACCACACTTTCAATTCTAGTTCAGTACATTGCACATGATATTACATTATTATATCTATCTAAGTATACCCGTATTGATAAAAAAATCTCTCATTACAAACCATGTTATATCTTAAGATATCTTGTTGATCATCATTGTTATATCATGTATCTTTGTAGTATAACACACTTGCAAGGCTATTTATTCTGAGGGCATTCATTGCAGGGTCTTCATTCCTACCCTCAAAAGAGGGGGCAAAAAATAGATATTTTATCATAGAGATCAAAGCTCTTAATGATAAAAAAGTAGTTTTTAGAATACCCAGAACAACAACCAGACATTGAACCAGGTAGAATAGACTAGGTAGATAGTGAAAATATCCAAATAGTTACCAGATTTGGACTGAGATAATAATGTGAAGATTGGACTACAATGTTGAGCTCTCTAGTGTCCATTTTCAGTGCTCCTATCTAAACAACAAAAAAACTAGAATTTTTAGAAGTAGGTAGAAAAGTAGGTTCAACTACAATTTTGCATAGTCAGACCAATTCAAAATCAATAGTTTTTAGTACACTTTTTCTTAGGTAATCTAGATATAGGGGACATCATGCATGCAATGATGGCTCTCACTTCCAATTTTAGATATGACAATTGATATAACTTCTAGATCAGAATTCATGTTTCAGACACCAGTGATTAGGGGCAATGTGCACAACACATTTATTTTCTTTTCTTTTTGAGTTTAGTATTACCCTGACATTCTCAGTAGTTTCATGCCTTATTCTATTTGTAGGTGGTTGGCATAAATTTGGAGTGACTTTCATACAAGCCAAACTTCCACATTTTGAAGTGGAATTCATATAAGCCTAGTGCACCAATTTTTGAGTGGCTTTCATACAAGCCTAATCTCCATCTTTTAGAGTGGCCAAGAGTGGCCTAGTTTTTAGCATATATTCGACTATCCATGACAACATTTTTAGATCATATTACATTCATGGGTTTCCATCTCATATGACACACATTTCATACCAGTATCAGTCCATAGCTTCACTTCATGGGGCAATTATGGATCTAAAGGACTAGCTAGCCTTTGTATTCTTGAGCCACATATTCAGAGGGATTAGACACATAGTCAAAACATTGATCAACAAATGTATGATGACCTAGCTTCACTTAGTTGGTGATGATAGAGCCAAAGGGATAGCCTTTGCATTCTTGATCCACTCTTGAGTGATTGAGAACTCAGCTCCATTCATTATATTACTCTTGGTACAACACATACCCAACATTACTTAACATCACTCAACATCCCTTAGCATCATAATATGTTTTGTATTTGTTCATGTACTCAAAGAGGTGTATTCATTCCTTTCTCTTCCTCTCTCTCTTACCTAGATTTGTACATTCTTATTTTAGATATAGTGTAACCTGTAAGAACTGATCTATTCTTTGTTTTCTATTGTAGATTTACACTTCATAGCATGATCTCTCTATGCACACCCAACATCACACAGCTTCATGAGTTTCACCCTTGTAGGTAAGTTTAGGTATTATTTTATTTTTCCTTTATCCTAGTATTTTGATTTGATGCATCACTAAAATAAAGGCAAGGGGAAAATGTAGTCATATAAAATTGTTGGAAATATTGTCATTGATGTCAAAGGTCTAGCATTATTGGTGATAAAGGTGCCATTGCATTTAATGATGTTTGTAATAGATATATCTTTGCTAATGTGAGTTAATATTTATTTAATATTAATGAATATATTTTTGGTTGCATATGAGACAAAAGAAGGGCTCATGGAGAAGTCAAAGAGCCACGGGGTAAAGAAAAAAAAAGATGGGACACATTTTCCCATGAAGAGTCATCTTAGGGAATTCCAAAAGTCACCGAGATAAGGACAAAAGAGGGAAGGACATTTTATCATGAAGGGTCACCACATGACTTTTCAAAGGCAAGGATATGAAGGGTCATACAAGTTTGGCACCATTTTCCATGAGGATTGAAGGGTCATAAAGGGGGAAGGCCAAAGGTCATTTGGAAAGCTATAAATAAAGCCTTGAGAAGCCATTTATAATATGTGTGAGAGAGGTTGATTTGATACTGTAATATCTAGCTTATAAGAGCATTTGAGAGAGAAGAATATGATTTGTATTTGTTATATCTAGCTTATAAGAGCAAAGGTGAGAGAGAGGAAAGAGATGTTGTAATGAACTATCATTTGTTGAGATAGAAACATTGAGAGATAGTTTTGTGGTATACACAAAGGGGTTGGTGCTCCTGTGGGTTGGTGCTCATGAATTGTTGTTGGGTTGGTGCTCGACAAAGGGGTTGGTGCTCCTGTGGGTTGGTGCTCACAAATAGTTGTTGGGTTGGTGCTCGATAAAGGGGTTGGTGCTCTTATGGGTTGGTGCTCGGCAAAGGGGTTGGTGCTCCTGTGGATTGGTGCTCATGAATAGTTGTTGGGTTGGTGCTCAACAAAGGGGTTGGTGCTCCTGTGGGTTGGTGCTCACAAATAGTTGCTAGGTTGGTACTCAACAAAGGGGTTGGTGCTCTTGTAAGTTGGTGCTTGTGAATATTGTTTGGGTTGGTGCTCATTCATATACTTGAGATTGTTCTCCATGGTTTTTCCCACATTGGGTTTCCATGTTATAGTTGGTGTCTCTCTTTATCTTGTGTAGTGTTTATTTTTTGAGTTTTATTGCATATCTTAAATGTTTGATTAAGTAGAATTTGGTTAAAGGAAAGTTTTATAAGATATATGATATACTGATTCACCCCCCTTAGTATATCCTATGATTAAAAAAAATGTGAAAATTGGTAACTTGAGTGTGACTAATAACACTCAACCCATATGTCCCTCCTGCTTATTTTCATAACCCTCATAGGCATATTTTCATTGATTCCCTGTCATTCGTAGACTTCTAGACCTAATTCCAGCTCAACTAGACTAATCTTTCTATGACAAGTCCATCCCCCCAAGACCTATTAGCTAAAGACAATCATGCCCAACTTTTACTACAACACCAGTACCACTAGTGTCCACTTTCAGTGCTCCTATCCAAGTGCATTTTTAGCCCCAATTGTTAGCTATTTTTGGTTCTTTATCCTTCTCCTTATCAGCTTAATGAGAGCACATTTAACCCATGAACAATAGATCCTTATAAAATCCCATTCAAAGATCATTTGGAAAGGGTTGGCAAATATCACAAAGTAGGAAAAAATACAAGCAAGACTACTCAAGCAATCTTCCCTATTCTCTACATTCTTCTAGCTAATACTACTAAAAACTTATCCAAATCCTTGCACTAGTCCCTAGCCACCTCAAGCACACTTAGTTTTAGTATTTGCATCTTTATACACATAATTGTACAAAACACATCAAGTGGGAGAACTACATATGGCTTGATCCGTCTTTGGAGTATTGGTATATAGGCAACATGCCTACACAAGGGGTGTGGATTCATGTTTAGTGCATCTTACAAACACTCATCCCCCCTCTTCCTCAAAGTTTGTAAAAACATGATGGATTCTAGGGTTTGAAGACTAAATAGCTCCAAAAGGAGTTCCATGAACATCTAGCAGTTGAAACTTCATAGGTAGGGTCACCTAGACACAATGAACAAAACCCAGAAAGCTCAAGTCTCTTAGAGAACAATGGTAGAAGTCAACTAAAACACTAGTACCACTAGTGTCTTGTTTTGATGCTCTCATCTAATCATAAAATGAAGGACAAATCTTGATTTTTGATAGTGTCTCAGTCCCACATAATGAATTTCAGACTCTATCTCAGCCATCTCAGTCAATTTCTAGCTAAGTCTTATTTTCTCTCCCTTATTACTATTTTTAGAAAGGTTAAAATCGTAATAAAATTTATATAAATTAGTAGCTTAATTATTACATATTTATTTACTAATTTTACTACTCAAACCCATTAACTAAATTAGGAATAATACACCAACATCCCCAAAACTATTAAAAACTTATATTCTTTGACATTTTGACTAAATATGCACTATTGGATTAAGATCTAGACAATGAATGCTCACCATTATATCAACTGACTAGTGACCTTAGACTTTAATGAAGTTAATCTTGATGGTCTCTGGCCCATTATAGTTTGTAAGAACAACTTTGAAGGTTTATAACTTGAAATAGAAAATAGTTCAAGAGTCTAAACTTCAAGGGACCTTCTTGGCACTATATACAACATCTCCATGAAGTCCTTTGACTTGGGTTGACTTTTTTAATTCCAACAATAAATGCACAAACTTGTTGGTTCTTTCATATCTACATGACATGCAGTGATGATCTAGTTTCTCTTAAGCTAAAAGATGCTTATTTCTCATTCTAAATGATCAAGTGACATATCAAAACTTCACCAAGACATCTATAGATGCCTCACAACTTCTTCTTTGTCCTTACAGACTTGAAAATGTGCCATATCTCTCAAAACCATCATTCTGGTCACTTTTCCATTAATGTATTAGTACAACATGCTCTCTTTGACATCAATGACAACCAAACATCAATGACTATGCTAAAAAACCCAAATATTAAATTAGTATCAAACAAATTCTTCTAAGATGTAAGATTTGGTGACAACAAGACCTCTTGACTCTCTCTTTGTAAATAAATTTCAAATTAGGACACAATTTCTTAGACTAATCATCAGCTCCACTCACTCGTCATGCCATGGACATAGGTCAATTATTGATTCCACTATACAGTTCTTAGAAGGAGGAAATGATAAAAGGGATAGGTCTATGATATATGAAATACAATGATCCATAACTTTTTGATTTCATAAATGGGGCAAAAGCTACTTTATTTGCTTAAGAGGCCCAAGGAGCAACACAACTAGGAACCTTAACACTATAACATCTACTATGAGGATCTAACATCAATTAGTTACTCAAGCTACCTACATTTGGGTAGTTATATGAAGTAATGATGACATTACTTAGTCAATATAACTAGGGAGCTATCCATTTAGCTCAAGATATTATAATCTAGATTAATGTGCACTCTATATTAAGAGCAATTAGCCTACCCAATCATGGAAAATCTCTAATTCCATATAAATCTACATCACCACAACTTCACTTAGATATCAGAGAGCAATACACCACTAGGGAAAGATGAGGAACTCTTATTGATTCAATTATGGATGCTTCACTATATATCATGGTCTAGTGTATTACTAAAATATTCTAACAAACTAAAAAACATGCAAAACAAACAATAAGAGGCATCATTGACATTTCCTACTGAATGACAAAGCTACATGAGGATTCTAATTGGCTTGAATTTTTGGTAGCCAAACTTACCAAAAATTTATAAAAGGTACTTGTAGGGTCTATGCAAACCTTTCAATATTAATTTTTAGTTTCATAAATAATGT
Source organism: Torreya grandis (assembly GCA_037957365.1). Lineage (NCBI taxonomy): Eukaryota > Viridiplantae > Streptophyta > Pinopsida > Cupressales > Taxaceae > Torreya > Torreya grandis. The sequence goes on along the minus strand of JARHVA010000094.1, from coordinate 2,202,254 downwards.
AGGAAAGGATGGTCTCTTTTGGTACACCTGAAGAATAAATTGGTATGTAATAGGTCCAACCATCTCAACAACCTCAACCCTAGGGTGTGAAGAAATAAAAGCAAACACTCAAGCCTCTATAAAAATCTAGAATAAATAATTTGGTCCAAAAATATCAACTGGGTGAAGCACAATCACCGGAGTAAAATGAATCTGACAATGATGCTGAAGGAGAAGAAGAACCCATGGATACAATTATGCATGGGGAAGTGGAAGAACAACAAACTGTGTAGAGCACACTTAAGCCTAAAAAAATACAATAAGAACAAAGGACTAAGGAAACACAAGAACAAGAATCCATGCCAAAATCAACACAATATGAAGATACGTAGAGTTAAAAATGGAATTAGTAAAACATAAACGTGGAATAACAAAGGAAATTTGAGGAAGCAGAGGCTGCACAAAAGCAAGCCAAAGAAGTGAAAGCTAGCAAACAAAAAGTTGATGAAATAAAGGCTACATGGAAGAAAGCTGAAGAAATTGAAGTCATAAATAAGAAATTTGAGGAAGCTGAAGCTGTGCACAAGTAGGTTGAAGAATTAAAGGCAAATAAGAAATAATAAGAAGATCAAAGGTGATAATAAGAGGCACAATTTTCACTATAGAAACACAAGGAGCAAGTAGCTAAAGCTAAAGTTGTAATTGAAGCTAAAGCTAAGTTTGACACTAAAGCCAAGGCTAAGAGGTGAAGCCAAAACTAAAGCTAAGGCTGATGTAAAGGCTAAAGCTAAATCCCAAGCTGAGGCTCAAAATAAGGCCAAAGAGGAAACTCAAGCATAGGCTAATGTGTTAGTATCCATAAAGAAATGGGTTTTTCAGGCTAATGTGTTAGTATCCCTATGACCATGAAAAACAAAACCAACTGAATATCTTTCATAAAAAATGGAAATAAATCAAGATCCAATGCATGAAATATATTTTTCATATTTTTCTCTAACTCAAAATCCATGTAACAACTTTATATTATTAAGCTTAAATTTTTTTTGAATACTTTAAATAGTTCATTAAATTATTTCAAAACAACCTAAAGAAAATAATATAAAACCCACATCTATTTTCAAAATAAATGTATTATTCAAGTATATATAGATGAATGTGTTTAACTTCTTCCTTATTAGTCACCATGCCACAAAATGGCAAATTTAGCTATTCGAAACAATCAATGCATCTAAAAAATCACTTGTATTCCTCCAACATATTTTCATGAGAAGTATCATGCAAGCCCAAAAAATAATCATGCGAATAACTTTATCAAAGAAATTATATCAACTATACTGACAAATGTTATGAAGAATCACATTATCAAGATTTTGAATAGTCTAAACAAACAACTACAATATTATGCAATATTTTCACACATTCCTTCCATATAACCTTCCATGCATACATGGTAGAGTCCTTATCGAATAAAAAAATTAATAAAAAAGAATCTATTTGACTATAGTGATTATATATACCACCAAAAAGAAACAAATACATGCACAATTATATATTTTCCATCTGATTTGTGAAACAAACTATACCATTAATGTCTTTCTCCTCAAAATCCATTTTATCAAACATGCAATGATTTCATTATCAAAACAAAGATCTGATTTCTCCAAATAAATTTGATAATAACCTAAATAGTGGAAATAAGTATATAAAAATCAACCAATACATACCTTGACAAAGGTTTGATCCAAAGAAAAATTAAAACCTTCATAATCTAGAATTCTTACATAGAAAAACATTTCACATGGTTAAGCTTATACCTAGAGAGCTTGCCAAATGATGCAAATGGTTGAATAACAAATATTTTTATGTAAGGCAACTATTGTTACCACTCATTTAATGAGACTGATAGTGATGTGTTTCCTATCTTAGTGGACATTCACTATCTCCAAAAGCAAAAATCTGCCAACTAGAAACTTACAACTACTAATTGAGTTTAGCAGGTGTTTAGAACTTCACCAACTTTGACACCTTATTTCCAAATCTTGAGGCTAGGACAATTTATTTACTCATTGACAAAATCAAACTACCAATAAATATATCTAGCATGCACCACTAACTTATCTATTGAATGAATTTAAGATAGGGATCAAATTTTAAAAAACTCAAGATTTAAAGCATTTAAGCCAAGGGTTATATATTATATTTGTTTTAATAAAATGCATATATCAATACACCAAGGTTTGAATAAATTCAAACATATAAATTAAAAAACATAAGACCCCTTTGAGTATATCACATGCCAACAAAAATACCTGCACCAACAACTAGAAAAATATACCATAAGATTAATTTTAAAGACCTAGCATTTAAATAAATGATCATTATGGACTCAAAACATATGTTATGACTACCTTGTAACTTGTCAAGTACCATATTACCTTGAGTATGCATAAGATTTATTTCAACATTAATCAAAGATATTGCAACAATGTTTGTGAAAGAATATTTTGCATCATATAACTATGTATTCCAGTTGGTAAAGTCGAATAATCAAACCATCAAACTGTACCTATTTTTATGTTCTCATCATGCATCAATGTGATCCATTAGGAAAGACATAACCTTGTGATTAGCAATGGCTATAACCATCACATAAATAAAAGGCCAAAACATTGTGTAACCATAATATCAACTTTGTGACATTTTAGATCAATGTTCTAACAAAAGAAATCTTGTCACAATTGTAGTGTCAACTAAAAGTGAAATTGAATCTATCATTATGATAATCAAGAGTGGATGTAGGTTGAACTACTAGAGAGATACAAATATATTGATTTTTTAATGCATTAGATAGTTAATTGATCTGTCTTAATCTATACAAAACCTCCAATTAGTGGTATGAGTATGAAAATGATTTTAATATAGTAATATTTCATATTCATATACACAAAAAGAAATAACTGCTTAAACGAATGCAAACAAGTTGGTCCCCACCAACAAATTTAGATGTTATTACAAAATTCATCTTATGGCAACACTTATCATGTCAAGACCTTTCAAAAAAAGGATGGGTACTAAAATTAGGTATAACATTATTGAAGCCAACCTATTCACTCCTAATGAAGTAATAAAAGCAAAACCACAAGCCCTAATGCTTCAACATCAGCTATGAGGGTCTGATGCAAAGTGAATGATCAAATTACTGACCTTTGGACAACTATATGAAATCATGCTTACTTCTCTCAATTAATACAATAATGGTGCCATATATTTGTTGTAAAACATGACAATCTTCATCAATCCAACCATAATGGCATGAGCAAAAAAATTTCCTAAAATGGGTAAATATTTGGCCCATTACAAGATAAAGTCACAATTAATTTACTCAAAAACACAAGAAAGATACAATAGAACATCTATGGGGATTGCCACTAAGTCTGTCTAGGATTTTTCATTGTGAATCCTTGTAGAATGCATCATGAAGTGGTTTTGGAAGAAATCCACCAAAGGTGACATTGACATCACCTACCACATGATAAGGCTCAATAAATATTTTAACTCACTGATTTTTTATCTCATAGCTCATCACAAATATCAAAAAGGTTGTGTAGATTCCAGAATTTAGCACCCTTACCCTATTCTACCATATTATAGGCTATTGATTTAATAATTAAATGTAGACACTAAAAATCTATATCATAGCTTGGAATCTTGAAATAAGCTAAGTCTGAAATGTGGTAAAAACCTCTAAAAATCTATATTTTGCATCTTAACTCTTTGAGGTCCCAAACCACTCTCAAACATCCTAAAAGTATATACATAAAATATAACTTAAAGTATAAGAAACTAAATTTCCATAATTAAATGTCAATATAATATTTATGGACATTTAGTTTTTTATACTTTAAGTTATATTTTATGTATATACTTTTAGGATGTTTGAGAGTGGTTTGGGACCTTCGGGAGTTAAGATGCAAAATATAGATTTTTGGAGGTTTCTACCACATTTCAGACTTAGCTTATTTCAAGATTTCAAGCTATGGTGCAGATTTATAGCATCTACATTTAATTGTTAAATCAATAGCCTAAAAGATGGTAGAATAGGGTAAGGGTGCTAAATTATGGCATCTAAAGGTTGTTAGTTCTATAGAAAAAATATTTGGCTACCCGATTAGTAACACCATTACAATTGATGCCTCTAGGGGAAAACAACCATTACCAAAACAAACTCTAGTGAAAAAACAATTAGAGGTATAAACATCACCTCAAATAGAATAAGCCCCATCACATATTATTGTCAAAAAATGGAAGACACAATCATGTAGAGCCTCACCACCTATGCCAAAGAAGATGACATACATCACTAAATCATGGATGTATCATAATTATGTCCCAAAAATTACAACATAATGTGATCTTATGGAGCTAGGTATTGAATAGTAGGTAGTCTTATATTCTATGCTCGTAGCCATAGGCAAGTAAGTCTATGATTAGGAAGAATAAAAAGATTTTTCTTCTAGAAGGTAATACACATTTGTCAAGTGAAAAATAATGTACACCAAGACTTGTGGCTTGACATCACCAAACCTTTACCATTCATAATAGTAGACATAACAAGATGAACTCTTTCAATCAAATCTAAGTGCAAGGTCTTTAAGAGTGCGTACCAATTTACCAGAAAAAGAGAGCCCACAATAACCTTTTGTGTGTAAGAAGAGGACCCATAGTGTGCCAAGATTGTCACCATACATTCAAGGAAGATCAAATACAATAATTTATAGCTCTAACAATATAATAACAAAAGATAACTCAGGCCTATAAGAGGCTGAAGAAATCACTAGTGATACCCTATAGACCAAAGTCTTTAGATAACATGAACATGGTGGTGGAGTCATGTCCTTCATATTACCCTTTACATGAAAATGGAGACATCATAGTGTAGGAACAACTTGATATTGAGCAATTGATTGATCAGGAAAACTATTGAGAAGTGTTGTCATTGATGTCAAGGTCAAGGTTGATGTTATTAATGTTAAGATGCATTTGGTAAAGATGCATGGTGAGTGGTTTATGATATATGAACCATGTGACAAGAGATAATTTAAAGGAAACCTAATTTCTCTCTATTGAGATATAATTTTAATGAAACCTAATTATTCTTTTGAATTTGACATCAAGATTTAGGTCAAGGTAAGCATGTTTTGAGTACTAGTCCTTGAGTACAAGGTGCCTTAAGAAGCCTAGTCATATCATGAGGTTGTACGTGATGAACATGGAAAGGTATGTAAATAGGTATGATATTATTTAAGTACAATGAAATTTATGTGAGCAAGGTGTAGAATCATCAAGGATTGTTTCAAGGTCAGCTGTTAAGCTTCAAGTGCTTAAGAAGCCTAGTCATGAAACTAGTCATAGCATGAAGAGACCTTGTGAGAAGATATGATCTAGGTGGCCTAGTGAGATAAATGTAAAGATGCATAATAGGTTGTATTAGGTTGTTTTATAATGAATATGAGGCATTGGATCACTCATGAGAGTCTCAAAATGAGCCTACAGGGGTAGGAGCTACATACCTAGCATACAACTAGATTAGTTCTAGACCCTACTTGACCTAATGAGGTGTCATGAGGTATTGTAAAGTCATATGAAGAATGTATGGTAGTGGTTTATCATGTTAATATGTTTTATGACATGTATATGATATGTTGACATCTTGGACAGTGACTATAAGGTCAGCTTCAAGGCCTAATATGACTTGCAGGGTAAGGCCTAAAGAACAAAGTGAGAGATGGTGGCCAGATGGGGTATAAGGATAAATTTACAAAGGAAAGTGTGAGCATGTGATAATTTACATAAGTTTGTAATTTTTTTTCAATTTTTTTTACTAAGTTTTAGGTCAAAATTTGAAGGTTAAGGCAAGAAAAAGTGTTTTAAGGTCTCTCAAATACACATAATGAAGGGTTCTCAACCCGAGAAGAACTTTCAAGTGTTCATTGGAATGTATCACCTTTTAATGGGAAAATAGGATGTTTATAAGAGATTGGTAAGGGGCCTAGATAATATATATAGGCATTAGATTTAAAAATGAGCGACAATCCTTTATGAACAATTATTAACATCAGAAAGAGTGTTAACCCTCTCTACAACCCCAACAATAACCCGATGTGAAAGATTTTGTTCTAAACTAATAATAATGGATTGGTTTGGATAGTTTAGATATTTGATCATGAATTCAACTCTTTCAGGCATCTCCAGGTATGATTTTTTGTCAAGTAAGTGAGTGGACCCTATAGGAAAGGCCTTGTTTCTCAAAAATTTATTATAGCAGTCAAAGTTGACCAAGTCAAAATTGTTAAATGGATAGATGAAAAATATTGAGACTTTTATTTAATGTATATGGTTGTTTTTAATATTTCATATCCCTTAGGGGTGTTAAACCGGTCATACAAGTTGACCTATCACTAAAAATTTTAATGATGCAAATGGTGAGAAAACTAGATAGAAGTGAGAAGGTGATTAAGGATGTGATATCATGGATTAGGGATAAATAAAAGTGCATAGAGAAAATTTTAAAGACTTTTAAGACATGTTAATTTTGGATATAATTTTTGGAGGCCAATAGTTATGATGAAAATGTTGCTCAAAAGTTGACATGTCAAGTGCAGATGAGATAGTGAAAGCGTAAGGTTATGAGACTGGTCTACAAAACCAATATTGTAATATAAACATATTATTTATATATATTATAATTGTATAATGATATATTAGGATCATCCAAATACATTTAAAGTATCTGAAAGTGTCTACATAGGTGTTGAATATCATTATCACCATGATTGTGTTTTAAGGAAAACTGGCAGATCTGGGTAAACAAGTTGAAGTGATGAGTTTGTGAATATATGACATGATTTGATGCATCTATTGAAAATGATGTATTTTTTAGGAATTTTATATCCTATCCGGTATTTTCATAAGTTTTAAAGTCAATTTAAGAGGTTGTAACATTGGATCCAAAATGACTTTTCTAGCTGAGTAAGGTCTATGAGAGAGAAGGTCAAAAAATTGGTCTGCAAGACCAATAGGTGCCCTTAGATATTATGATAATTTTTTTGAATATTATTTTTATTATGTTTTAGGATAATATTAATGTATTATAATTCATTTATTATGTTTTATTATGTGTCAACATTTCTTGTTTCCATGACAATGTTTTGAGGCTATTTGGTAGTTCTAAGTGGGCTCTTTGTAGAGAAGGGTTTGAGTCCTTTTGCCCTGAGTTGTGAAGTATAAATCATATGATGGTAAAAACAAGGTAATTTGTATTATATATATTTTATTTTTCTCCATGTTTTCTTATAAAAATTGTGTTTATTCTTCAGTTGTTCAAGACAGGCTTTTTGGGTATACATAGGCCTAATTGTGAATAGTACTAATGGCATGCTTCAAGTGGTGGTTGAAGATAAAAAGTTTTTTGGAGCCTATATGGGATTGTAATAGATATATTTTATTTTAATATAATATTTTCCTTTCATGTGGTGTGTTTGAATGTGATCCAATAAGATCAAATGGTAATGTGTGCTAAGTAGGCCTAATGTGACTAGGTTTCCATAAGACCTAAAGATGAAATAAGGGCTAATTGAGGCAGGTTAGACATAAAGGGAATAAAATAATGATTTATAAATGTCTATTAGATTTCATAATACCAATTTAATTTCTAAAAAAATATGGTAAGAGTGTTTGGCTAACCAAGAAGGATATGAACGAGAGACTTGTATAAATACTAGGTAATTTTAAGCATATTGGGGTGTGCATGAGTAAGTGAACAAGATAACATATTGGTGAGAATAATAAGGTATTATATAACATAATAATAGTTTTTAGGATAATTTATTAAGATTTTATATAGGTTATTTATATGAGTAATAAGGTCATATGACCTAATCAAGTCAAGAAGAGGGCTAGTTTAGCAAAGAAAGCTAGAGGCCAATTTGAGAGGGATAGAAGTGTGTGAAGATCTGAGAAAGAAGATCATCATGTATTATATAATAAACAATGTATTTTTAATTTTATCAAGTGTTTTAGGTGTTTGAGTTGGTTATGAGTCATCTGAGGTGTTGGTTCCTCCTTACAAATAGGTGCTTTCTAAAGCCTAGCTGAGTTGGTGCTTAGCTAGTTGGGGTTAGTGCTCCATGTAAAGTTGGTGCTTCAATAAGGTTGGTGTTTGTATTATATGAATATATAAAATTTTCACATATCATTTTTTTTCATCCCTTGAGGGTTTCCCACATATAATTTGTGTTATCTTGTGTTCTTATGTTTCATGCATATGTGGATAATTACTTAGTCATTGTTTGATCTACATGCTTGAATGAATGTTCATGAAAGATTAAATGAAATTTAAAGAAATGTTTTTAAATATTTATTAACCCCCCCTCTCAGTCATATTTCTTCCAAAATTTTATATCAGATCTTAGTCCTTTGAATCAGGTCTAAAATCCTAAAGGAGAACCTAGAAGCAAGGATGGCTAGTCAACAAGCTCAAGGTGGTTTCTCTACCAGTAAGGCTCCATTATTCAATGGACATAATTATTATTTTTGAAATGTCAAGATGAAAATATATCTAATGTCTCAAGGTCATGATATTTGGTAGTCAGTTATGGATGGCTATAGTGCTCCTCATATTTCATCTACTGATGCAATAGGTAAGAAGGCTAGTGAAAACAATTCCAAGACAATGAATGCCATTATTTGTGGCCTAATAGACGTAGATATTATTAAGGTGATGTATTGTGTATTAACCAAAGAGATATGAGACAAATTTAAGACCATTATGAAGGAGAAACCAAGGGGAAGATGTCTAAATTACAAACCCACTAAAGATAGTTTGAAAGTCTGAAGATGAAACCATTGAATCCTATTTGTTGAAGGTTGATGAAGTTGTCAATGCCATTCAAGGATTGAGAGAAGAGGTGAAAGAATCTGTAGTTGTTCAAAAGGTATTGAGATCACTAACTCCTAAGTTTGAATATAAGGTATATGTATTAGAAGAGATGCAATATTTGGATACAATAGAGATGGATGAGATTAATGGCATCTTGACTGCCTATGAGATGGGAACAAATAAAGGAAGACATCCCAAGAAGGAAGTTTCTTTCAAAGTTGAGAAGAAGTCAAAATATAAGAAGGTAAATGATGAGGAATTTTTAGATGTTGATGATGAACAACTAATATCCATGTTTATAAGAAAATTTAGGTTTGGCTCAGGTAAGTACATGGGTAAATTTCCCTTAAAATGTTTTAACTATGGAAAGATTGGTCACTTTGCATCCTTTTGTCCTAACAAGGATAAATCTGAGCATAATGAAGAACATGATGAACATCATGGAGATGACAAGAAGGATTATAAGCCTAACAAAAATAAGAAAGAGTTTAGAAAGTATGAAGATAAGAAAGGAAATTTCAAGAATAAGAGAAACTTCTATTCTAAAGAAGATAACTCTTTTGATGTAAGCGACTCAAGTGCATTTGATATTGATGATGGAAGTAATGAACCTGAACATGAAAATAATAAAACTTGTTCATAGACATAAAATTAGACAATGAGGGTTGATCAAGTGGGAAAGGCCTCATGGTTGATATATAATTAGATGAATAAGAAGCTGAAGTGAATCTTGAGGTAGAATTAGTAATTTTGCTAGAGGAGTTGAAGTTTTAAAGGAGAAAGAATCAAAAACTAAGGTCATTAGTTAAGGACTATGAGAATCATATTGGTTTGTTTGAGGAAAGGTTAAGTAACACTTCCAAGGAGTATGATGAGATCATCAATCAAGTTGAGGCACAAATAAAGGTAGTTAATGCAAGCCTAAAGGCTAAAGAGGAAGAATGCACTAGGTATGAAACTGAAGCAGAATCCCTAAACACTGAGTTGGATCAAACATATACCAAGGTGAAAGATTTGTGAATTTTGAAAAGATCATTGAGGTTATAGATGACATCTTGAGTAGTCAAAAGTCTACAAGTGATAGGACAGGTCTTAATTTCAAAGAAGACCAAAAGGTGGCATCTCAAGTCAAAGAGAAGGTTATTGAAGACAAGAAGGTCAACTTAAAAAAACCTATCAAATACCCTAATGATATGAGGTATGCTAGTTCATTCAATGGCTATTATTTTTTATGTAGTTAGTTTAGTCATAGAGCAAGAGAGTATAAAAGACTCTCCAAGAATGAGTACTCATGGGACTATGCAAGGAGTCATAGCTCAAATTAGTCTAGAGGTATGTATAAGGTAGTTTACTATAGTTATCATGATGTAGGACACATTGAAAGGTTATATCCTAACAAAGCTAGAAGGTCATCAAGTAAAAATAGGAGGTTTGAATCCCCTATAGTGAAATAAAGAAGGAAAATGCATGTATTAAAGCCAAAGATATTGAATAAGGGTTGTGCTTAGTCTACTTACTCAAGTGGAATATTTATTGTGATATAACATACTTCTGATGTGAAATCAAGTCAAGAATGTCTATTGTCGACTCATATTGATGATAAAATGGTTGATGAAGAGATCAATCCTATAGTTCCAATCAAGCCTAAAAGGATACCTAATGATATTCAGTCCTATGAGAGCATGGATATCTGGGAATCTCCTAAACTTGTGTTATCTTAGTGCCCTATGGAAAGGGGTGACTCCATTATGCTTTATGGAGACATTATTTAGTTAACAAAAACATGTTGGATGCTTTATTTGAGGGGGATATATTTAGGTTATTGACTTAGCTTGATCTATGTTGAGAAGTGGACTTGTGTTCTGAGTTCATCTGAAAGAGGTATCCATGTAGTAAATGGGATCATGTTACTTTGATGATTCATAATCTGTATTGTAAGAAGGTGTGGTTCCAAATGGTCATTTATGGAAGACCATTTGTCATTAATGTCAAAGGGGGAGAAATTTTAAGAAGGAAGAATAACCATATTAGAGGAGATGAGAGTGATCAAATTGAATAATGTTTTTCCATCAATGACAAAAGGGGAGTTTTTTGAGAAGTGTTGTCATTGATATAAAGGTTAAGGTTGATGTCATTGATGTCAAGATCCATCTGGTAAAGATGTATGGTGAGTGGTCTATGAGATATGAACCATGTGACAAGAGATAATTTTAAGGCAACCTAATGATTCTTTTGATGTTGATGTCAAGATTTAGGTCAAGGTAAGCATGTTTTGAGTACTAGTCCTTGAGTATAGGGTGCCTTGAGAAGCCTAGTCATAACAAGCATAGTCATATCATGAGCTTATGCATGATGAGCATGGAAAGGTATGTAAATAGGTATGATATTGTCTAAGGAGTATGAAATTCATGTGAGAAAGGTGTAGAAGCATCAAGGAGTGTTTCAAGGTCAGTTTTCAAGTTTCAAGTGCTTGAGAAACCTAGTCATGACACTAGTCATAGAATGCAGAGACCCTGTGAGAAGATATGATCTTGGTGTCTTGGTGATATGAATGCACAGAGGCATAAGAGGATGTCTGAGGTTGTTTTATAATGCATATGATGCATTGGATCACTCGTGAGAGTCTCAAAGTGAGCCTACAAGGGTAGGACCTACAAACCTAGCATGCAACTAGATTAGTTATAGACCCTGCCTGACCTAATGAGGTGTCATGAGGTATTTTAAAGTCATATGAAGAATGTATCATAGTGGTTGAGAATGGTAAGATGTTTTATGACATGTGTATGAGATTTTGACAACTTAGACAATGGCTAGAAGGTCATTTTCAAGGCCTAGAGAGTAAAGATAAAGATGGTGGCTAGATGGGGTATCAATATCAATTTACAAGGAAATTATGAGAATATTGGAATTTAAAAAAGTGTGTCATGTATTTTTCAAGTATGTTGACCATGTTTTAGGTAAAAATTTGAAGTTTAAAGTAAGAAAAAGTGTTTTAAGGTCTCTTGAGTGCATATAATAGAGGGTTCTCAACACGAGAAGAACTTTCAAGTGTCCATTAGCATGTTTAATCTCTAAATGGGAACCTAATATATTTATGATATATGGGTAATGGTCCTAGATAATATCTATAGGCTTTAGTTTTGAAAATGAGGGGCAATCCTTTATGAACAATCGTTAACACTAGAAATAGTGTTAACCAACTCTAAAACCCTAACATTAACCTGATGTGAAAGATATTGTTATAACATACTTATAATGGATTGGTTTGGATATTTTATATATTTTATAATGAATTAAAATATCTCAGGCATCTCTATATGTGATTGTTTTGTCAAGTGAGTGAGTGGACCCTAAAAAAAAGGCCTTGTTTATTAGAAATTTGTTGAAGAAGTTAGAGTTGACCCAAGTCAAAATTGATAAATGGATGGAGTAAAAATATTGAGACTTGTATTTAATTTATATGGTTTTTTTTATTAGGTTCTATCCCTCAAGTGTGTTAAACCATTATACAATTTGACCTATCGCTAAAAGGCCTAATGGTGTAAACAGTGAGAAAACCAGGCATAAGTGAGAATGTGATTAGGGATATTTTATCATGTATTAGGGATGAATGAAAGTGCATAGATACATTTTTATATACTTATACGACATGTTAATTTTGGATATAATTTTTGGAGACCAGTAGTTATGATGAAAATTTCGCTCATAAGTTGACCTGTCTAGTGCAAATGATACAGTAAAAGTGTAAGGTTATAACACTAGTCTACAAAACCAATATTTCCATATGAACATTTATATATCTATCTAAGATTGGTATAATTATATATTAGGATTATAAAAATACATTTAAAGCCTCTGAAGGTGTATACATAGGTGTTTAAGATCATTATCACCATGACTATGTTTCAAGGACAATTAGCAGATATGGATAAGCAAGTTGAAGTGATGAGTTTGGGAATCTATGCAATGAGTTTATGCATCTAATGAAAATTATGTTGTTTTTTTGTAATTTTATTTCCTATCCATGCTTTTTATAATCTTGGAAGTCAGTGTAATATGCTGGAACATTGAAGCCAAAATGGCTTGTTTGGCTGAGTAAGGTCTGAGAGAGAGAGAAGGTTAACAAATTAGTTTGCACGAACAATAGGTGCCCTTAGAGATTATGACACTTTTGTTTAATATTGTTTTGAGGATGTTTTATTATCATATTCATGCATTTTAAGTCCTTTATTGTGTTTTATCAGGTGTTAAAAATTATTATTTCCATGACTATGTTTTGAGTCTAGTTGGCAATTCTAAGTGGGCTCTTTGTAGAGAAGGGTTTAAGTCCTTTTGCCTTGAGTTATGAAGTATAAATAATATGATGATGACCCTAAGGTAATTTATATTCTATATAATTTATTTATTTCCATGGTTATTTTTAAAATTGTATTTATGTTTTAGTTGTTCAAGACATACTTTTTGGGTATGCATATGCCTAATTGTGAATAGTACTAATGGCATGCTTCAAGTGGTGGTTGAAGCTAAAAGGTATTTTGGAGCCTATATGAGATTATAATGGATATATTTGAGTGGAATATAATATTTTACTTCCATGTGATGTTTTTTAATGTGATCTAATAAGATCAAAGGGTAATGTGTGCTAAGTAGGCCTAATGGGATTAGGTCTCCATGAGACCTAAATATGAAATAAGGCCTAATTGAGGTAGGTTAGACCTAAAAGGACTCAAATAACATTTTATCCATGTATATTAGATGTATTAAGATCCATTTCATGTCTGAACTAAGAGGGTAAGGTTATTTGGCTGACTAATAAGGATATGAATAAGAGATGTGTATAAATTCTAGGCAATTTTAGGCTTATTGGAGTGTGAATGAGTAACCAAACAATATACAATATTGGTGAGAAGAATAAGGTATTATATACCATCATATTATTATATATTATCGGTGATGAATATTTGATGTAGGTTCTGCATATGAGGAATAAGGTCATATGACCTAATTAAGTTAAGAAGAGGGTTAGTTGAGCGAAGAAGGCTAGAGGCTAGTTTGAGAGGAATAGAAGTGTGTGAAAAGATGATAAATGAGATCATAATATATTGTATAATAAATAATTTATTATGAATTTGATCAAGTGTTTTAGGTGGATAAGTTGGTGATGAGTCATCTAGGGGGTTGGTGCCTCCTTGCAAGTAGGTACTTACTAAAGCCTAGTTGAGTTGATGTTTAGCTAGTTGGGGTTGGTGCTCCATGTGAGGTTGGTTCTCACTAAAGTTGGTTTTTGTCTTATATAATTATATTCCATTTTTATTTATTATTGGGTTTTCATCCCTTTAAGGGTTTCCCACATATAAGTTGTGTTATCTTGTGTTCTTATGTTTTATGCATATGTGGATGGTTACTTAGTCATTGTTTGATATAAATGATTGAATGAATATTCATGAATGATTAATTAAATTTTAAAGAAATGTTTTTAAAGACTGATTCACCCCCCACCTCCCCCCCCACCCTCTCATTCATCTTGATTCTAATAAAAAAATCATAACCTAACAATGAACTGTTGAAGAATAAGTCAAGATATAAAGGACATAAAAGGTGGCTGTGAATAATGATCACAAGGTAGAAATGAGGAAGACAAAGGAGGAGGTGAAACATACAGATGTTGACTATGAAGAACAAAAGAAACAACAAGATTAGGATAATAATAAAAATTCTAAGGAAGCAGAAGCACAAAATAAAAATGAAGATATTGCACAAAAGAAGAATGAAGAAGTGAAGTCCTAGTTAAAAACACAACAAACAACACATGATGAACAAAAAAATAATAAATAGGTAGAATAAGAAGTTAAAAATAAATAATATGAATGGGAAAATCAAGAGATGTGAGCAATGCAATAGAATAAGGTCGATGATGAGGAAGAATCTAAGGTAGAAATAGATAAATCAAAATAATCCCTATGTAAGAATTAAGAGAAAGCAAAGAAATGTGTCAAGGAAAAATAGGTTAAGGACATGGAAAATTTATATGCCAAAGATAAAGTAGAGGCATAAAACAAATCTAAAGTATATGCAAATTTCAAATCTAAGGCAGTTGAAAAACACATGGAGTAAGAAGTTGCAACAAAATAGGTGACAGAGTTCTAGATGAAGGGTGCAATACCTGAAGCCCAACAAATAACTTAGACATCACAAGGCTTAGGGTCCACCCCAAGGGGTTACACAAGATGAATCATATTAAAAAAATCTAAAATTCTCCAGCCAATGATTATGGGATGTACTTGAAACAATAACTTGTAGATCAAATTTTTCTCTACCAATGACAAATATCAAGAAGACACATGTCAAAACTATGAATCCAAGTTTGAATCAAGATAAAATAGTAAATGAAGCATTTATTGATGTTTCATAGCTTCTTTTCTTTAAATAAATTAAAGGAATAGATGCATTTCAATAATCTATCACTCAAAAGGCTTTGGCCTTAGGGCAAGAGGTATCATAGTTCTGGGAGGAAAACATAGATCTACACCTTTGACTCACCAAGGTGCATCAAATTATTGATAACACTTTCTCTATGTTGGTCACTCAAGTATTGGGTGACTAAGTGATGTTAGAAGACAATTAGTTCTTAGCTCTCTTGTCATAGCTAACAAAAGACTGGCTTGTTATGCATAAACTACAATAGCTTCACACATAGGGATGAAACATAAGGCAGAGACATAAGTAATTTTTGAAATATTAGAAGAATATAATAAGTCTTGGATATGGCTACACTCCAAGATTAACATATAGCATGAGGCATGCTCAACTAGAAGATATAATTTAACACTTCATGATCTGAAGCAAAACCAAAGTTTGATAAGACAGACAAAGCCAAAGTAGCAATGGAGGATCAATATACTACCTCTAACACACTGGACATCACACTCAAGTAGTCACTTGAATTAAGAGACAAAGTCATGCATAAAATAAAAACATGGAAAATAAAATGGCACATAATACATTTGTTGGAATTCAAATGTAGAGGCATACAAATCACCTAAAAGAGCTATCTCAAGAAATCTAGTACAAAGTGTCAATCACTAGGGTAATCTTCACCATCACTAAAGAATATGATATTTAGAATATGATGGTGTGTCAAATCCTGCTACAGACAATGCTCATTATGGTGTGAGAAGTTCTCATTGATTGGACAATGTTCAAAAAGGACTTGGCACATTGGATAGCTATATTGTAGACATCATCAAGGAGCCTCAATTCATTCATCCAAACTAGATATAATAGGTGATTCATCATAAAAATATGGATACATATTTGTAGCCAATGATTCAACCTCAAAAACTGCTACCGACACTAGATGATCCAACTAAGACTTCCTCAACAACAATTCAAGCATAGTCATCTTTGTATCCTCCTCCAATTCCTCTAACATAGTCCATGACACCACCTTCTTTGTAAGTATTGTTATCAATCTAAGTTTCACCCTTGGGGAGGTTGTTTAAGCCTTCCTCATTTAAATGATAACATGGAAACACCTCTAGGCTATGGGTGACCTAATTGTTGAGATGAATCTCTAGATTAGGGCTAGCTCCCTTGATGTGTCACCTAAAATTACTACTAAATCTATTTCTTATAAAGAAAAGGGAGAGATATAATTGAAAATAAGTAAATGGGAGGTGATGCACCAACCTTAGTCTCATCCACCTACTTATATTTCTCTATGAACATGAATTAGGACTGAATCTTAGAACACAACCAACATGAGTATCCAAGCATTAAAATTTCAATATGGAGGTTATGACCAAGACACTAACCAAGAGGGAATGATCAATAGGTATCATAAGATACACTAATGAAGTAATTTTCACACTTATCCATTTTATGACCATGTAACACACTTCATATGAATTGATAAGATGACTAACAACCTATAAAAAGGTAAGAAGATAAGACACATGAGAGGAAGTTGAAAATAATATCACTAACATTCATCAAACCACCATGGACATACACTAATTTTAGCATTTGAGAAGGCTATAAATCAACATATATTCATTTCATAGGCAAAGTAAAAGTGCTATTTGATCAGGCCTTCCTATATTCAGATTAAGTATCATTTTCAAGTCATTTAAGGATAACTTTATAGGGGAAAGAAGAAGAGAGAGAAGGGAGGTGTCAAGAGTCCATCATGACTAAAAATCTATCATAGGTCAGTTTCATAAAATAGGTGGAAGAGAAGAGAATAGGTGTTTCTAATCCTCTTACCCGTGTGTCAACTCAAAAGGTAGAGATCTCCAAGAAGTTGGCAAAGATATGAGGAAAAGACATTCATTATACATATTAAACTGCTTCTTCTTATCTGAAGGAAGAGTTATGGAATATTTATGGTGAGTTACCCCTAAATCTTGACACATTATGGCTTCTTACCCTCTCTTAATCTAATAATTCAAGTTAACAAGTCATCATGAGGGATTTGATGATCAAAGGGCTCTTGGATTGCTCCATACTCACTCTAAGAACACTTGCAAGACTAGTCATGACCATTTCACCTTGTATGAGCTTAGAGTTATCAAGAAACCTATTTATAACTACCTATCCTATCTCTTGGACACTTTTTCATGTTTGGGAACCTTCCATGTTTATGTTATAAGGTGTGTCAATCCCTCTAGGATCTTCAACATTTGCCCAACTGCCACTAGGTCTATCTTGAAACTCTTAATGTTATCTAAGCCACTCTTTTGCACTTGGTTGAAGAGTTACAAGTTAGATTTGACACCTCATATGAGGTCTTGGATATCATCATTAAATGTTTTCCCAAGGGCATAGGTGATCCCAAGATGATTAATTAGGTTTCACTGAGTCAATCTCCATGAAAAACAACTAAAACCTATAGTTTTAGGCCTATTTTGCACCCCTTTTAGCTCACATGTGCCAAGTAAATGGATTATTCAGGTTCCCTTAGGACCTATACATGTCATTAAAATCATTTTAAGACCAAACAAGTATATTTAAGGTCATTTATGAGGATTCCAATTATGTCAGGTTATAAAGAGGGTTTTAAGAGGGTTTAAGGGTCTTTATCCTCTTAGTGATGGTTCACAGAGTACAAGGCCTAAAAATATGAACTAATGCAAAAACATTAGAGTAGGTGGACCTATTTAACTTCTAAAAGAACCATTTAGACCCATGCACTTGGTGGATAGACTTGCAACATAGAGAAGTTGTTCTCTCAAGCTTGGTAGGATTGTGTGTGTACCTTGGGATGTCTATTTTGCTTCAAAACCCCTCAAATTACTTGTTTGTGAATTGTATAATTTCCTATGAGGTCTTATGCATATCCCCTAATGTATCCAAATAACTTATCAAGAAATTTGACTCTAATAACTTCTCAGAACCTACCTTAGCCCACCTCAAGGGTTTGTAGGCAACGTTGGAGTGTTGATCCTAATGTCCATGTTTTGGTGTTTTCACCTCTTGATCAAGATCCAAAAATATATATAAACATATTTTAATACCCATCACCCCATTCTTGGCCATCCAAATCCCAATATTAACATAAAAACTTCATATTCTCTTTATGTCCTTAAATACAAGCTTGTAGCTCTGTTTTAGGCTGAAGACCTATTTCAAACATGTTTCTTTAAATTAACTCATTTATTTCTTATGGCCTTGAGAGGTCTTGATGATAAAATGGAATTTTTATTACTTTTTTTAGGGATCCTTCTCCATGTATAACAACATAGGACTTATAGTTATGAAACCTATACTCATGCCATCTTTAGAAGCCTATTTTCCAAGCATACACAATCCTTTAACTAGTTGTGCTCTTTATCTCTTTTTCATGTTTTATCTTCATTTGAGAGCATTAAATCACCTGAGACACATTTATCAATGTTCCCCATGCTTAACAGGACTTTTCAAATCTCATGTCCAACACAAAAGTGCATTTTCTCCATATTCTTGTAGGCAAGCCCTTAAGTACCTATTTAAAGCTCAAGACCCACTACCAACTTATTCTTGGATTGGATAATCTAATTTTAAATACCTTGGGTGGTGTTGAATAAATTCTAGATTCATCTTAATTGGTTGATAACCTATTCAAGTAAGAGACAATACAAGATTTTGTTAAGATCCTTTTATTCCAACTTTATAAATTTAGCATAGTCTAATTGTAGTTGTATGACTATCTTTTGATCTCCATCCAATGGTTTCTCCTCTCTATAATGACTTTGGTCACTCCTAAAATATTTATCCATGTTTATAACACCTTTACTAACCTTCCACATCTCATACTCAAGACAAAACCATGCATCTTCTCTGCCTTTTACCAGTAGGCTTGTAGGTGTGTATTCCTCCATGTTTATACCCTATTCAAGCTTGTTTTTAGACTAGTCTTGACTGACCCAAGGTAATCTACAATGGTTTGAGAGATAGTTTAGTTCTCTTTAGGTTTGTTTGAATATCCTTTTCATTGAAAAAATTTACAAGACTTGTCATTTGTCTCCCAAATCTTCTTAAAGACCCACAAGTTTAGCTGTAGCTGTAGAACTACATAGTGATTATTTTATTGATCATACATGCTTGATCGATATGTTTTATAATGACCTAAAAATTTATGTATGATTTTAGAAACAAAATATATAATTGTTTTCAAGCATTCTCAAGTTGTAACAACTTTGAAACCTATAGAAACCCTAACTGTCAAATGGAAATAATGAAAATAACTCATTTTATTACTAATGCATGTGCATGCATGGTGTACTTGATTGAATTTGGTGATATGGAGATCCCCTTACACATTGATATCACATTTGTATGATTCAATTGCTTCCATTGAGCTCAAAAATAAAGTTTTGAAGAGAAAACCAATCCTATGGGGATAGAAGAAGAATTTTCAATGCTTAGACTCTTAAAGATTGTTCATAAAGTTGAGGGTCCCCTAATTTTACTAAGATATCTAGTTCCAACTCTCTCTCTCTCCTTCATGAAACAACCTTATGAAAATGGCACTTATTTGCCAGCCCCTTAAGGACCCGATAGAAGACCTGAGTGGTTTTCTATATTTTTTAGATCTAAAAATTCCTTCTCTACATGATCTAAGCTTAGGGAAGATGGAGGAAGCCTGGGAGAGGGTCTAAGACAATTTTCAACTTTCAAAACCTTTCATGAAGACCTATACAAACCCTCTTTTACCAATAAATTATCACATTCTGCTAAAAAACCTTTTGGAGCCATGAACCATATGATAATGGTGTTTCTCTTGGCTTGTACAATGCTAGTGTAACATATCAAGAGTCTCTTCACTTTATTTCACCTAAAATTCTTCATTATGCCTTGTTTGGATGTTAGGAATGATGATTAAGGTAAATTCAAGAGTGACTTAACATTGGGAAAGGAGGCTTATGACACCTTAACCAATATGTATGGGAGAGAGAGGTATAATATGCTATTCAACAAGTCTTAAATAACTTAAAAGACCCTTTTTCACCTCTTGACATGAAATAAGACCATTATACTTGATATCTCCTAACAAGTCCTTTCACAAAATTAGAACATGCAATAAGTCTAGAATAATTGAGTGCCTTAATCCTTCCAAAAATACCTTAACTTATTCAAAATCTTGAAGTGGCCATGCTGCTATCTTCTTAACTTTGCTTCTTGGTCCATCATCTACTGTAGAGCACTATGTCATCTTGAAAGTTCACTACCTCATTGCTCTTCATCATGGAACAAACATTCCTCAACCTTTGCAAACTAACCTTAACATTTACAAGGTTACCTTAGTCTCTGCTAAACTACATCATAGAAGGTCAAGACCATGGAAACTAGTTATAAAGTTGAGGTGACATGACTGTCATTTTGACTATGCCTTGCAAGGGACTTTGAAATGACCTAAGAGAACTTGACAGGATACCACCAAGACAAATCTTGACATCAAAACATTGACCAATAAAGGATATCAACAAAATTAAACAAGAATAACTAGCAACTTTTGAAATGTAATGGCCTATGGTAGCCATTTTGACTAACAAGTACTACACACACTTTAGTTTTTAAAAATTGAAGTTTTTTTAATAAAAATGATTGAAATATTAGGATTAGGGCAAGTTGGTTGAAAACCTATAAATGGTGGCCCCCTGGTTATGTCAATCTATTTAAAACATACAAGGGTGGTAGATTGGTGCACTACTTAGTTGAAAACTCAAAAGGGCGGCTAAGTAGTGTATAAGAGGTGCAAACTGGTCAATGAAACCTTGAGAGACAATTGTGAAGAATGATTTTAGTCTGATCCTTTTTAGCATGGAACTCCACCAGATCCAAATGTAGCATACTTCCTGTAACTTTGTCTTAAAACAAGATAAAAATTTAAGTTTGAGAAAGTGTTAGTATTAGAACATGGCTATAAAGTTACAGTGTATAGTTGTATGACAAGTGTGTGTTTCACACCATTTTGTATGTGGTATATTATTTTATTTGTATCTGACTCTCATTGTATATCAAAATTCTTTAGAATGTGAAGCCTTCTTCTAGATTGTAGTGACCCGCTAGAATGTGAAGTGATAAGGTCTTTGGAAAGATCTATAAATACTATTCATTTGTACTGAAAAATGGTTTCAAAATATTAAGATCAATATAGATATTTTGAAATGGTTTTCCTTTATGTTTCCTTATGTTCCTTGCATCAATATGTTTTGAGTTATTTTAATTTGTTTTCTTTGAAAACACGTACTATTTTGAGTTGAATATATCTATGAATCATGATTATTCATGTTTTGTTCCATGCTTGTATTAATGTAAAGTTCTTGTGTGATTTCTACTCTCTTATTCTGTAAGATGTTTCACACCATTATCCCCTATTAGCATGTTCTAATGGGTTTTACCACAAACCTCCACTAACAAGATGTCAAAATTTTGACATGCATATCTTTATGAATCCAAAACAACAAACCAATCTTGAAAAATGACATTGAAATTTCAACATAGAATTAAGAATGTTGAAAAGTTGGCATGAAATTCCATAAGAAAATTTATAAAAAAAACATTTATGACCAATATGGTCTAAAATTATGAAAATTCAAACCTATGTCAAATACCAGATCGAAATGGACGTCAAAATTTGTAATGGCTTCATTATCCCTTGACCATTATTACAAACATAAATTTTTCCTCTAACATTACAAACTTTTCCTCTAAACAATGTGGCATGGGTTTGGGAATGTTACTTTGTTAAGTCTTTTGTGCTAGAGGGGTCAATTAGATGTGTTCAATAACAATAGGTAAATTATGGTTCAAGGTTGCAGACATATATAAGCAAACACCCTTGTAGCTTGATAGTTAAGGGTGACCACTCTCCTCACTGTAGAGGGAAGCTCGTGGGTTAGTGCTAGCTAACTATCATTGAGGGAGGAAAACAAAAATGAAAAACTCATTAATTTATGTTTTCTCTATTTTTTCCATCAATTATTGGATGAACACCAACACAAGTGTGATATATAGATGTTAATGCCTTTCAAACATGAAGGTAAAGAATGGGACAAAACATTGCCAGCCAAAGTCAGTATCATTAGATTTAATAAATTCCATTAAAATTTGACATTAAATACATTGTAGAGGGATGGTTTAGACATGTGTTTTATACAAAGCAAATCCCCACAACACATTTTCTCAAATGTACGTGCAATGTAATGCTCAAATCTTGCTATTGTGACCTAATAGAAGATGAATGGCATATAGTCAGCAGTAAATACATATTGAATGTTTTTTGTGTGGCATTTTAGACCTTGCATGTTTGATACAAACAACACCACAAGGGCCCTACCTACAATTTCATGTACTAGCCCCACACCGTATTTTCTCAAATGTATGTGCAATGTAATTGTAAGGAGTGTGATAAAAAACCAATAGGTTGTAAGCTTGAATCTCCCTATTGTGACATAATAGAAGATGAATGCCATATAATTAGTAGTCAAAACATATTGAATGTTTTTTGTGTGGCATTTTAGACCTTGCATGTTTAATACAAACAACACCATAAGGACCCTACCTATGATTCCATGTAATATATGACTCTATTGAGGTAACACTTTTTGTTTGATACAACACCACAAGGACCTTGCCTACAATTCAATGTACTATGTGACTTTGTTAAGCTAAACTTTTTTGTGGCCATAGTCCTATTAGACATGTTATAGTCATTCATTTGTTACCTTTGGTCAATTGGGTAACACAAGCATTTTTATTTTCACATTCTTTTTATTCTCATATAAACAAATACATTTAAACATATTTAGTTACACAATAATAAAAACTTGGGGCCTACCACTAAATTGTCTTGAGTTTAAGTCATAGACATTGACTCCTCTAAAAAATGTGGCATGGGTTTGGGACTCGGGTTGACTACAATAACATGTTACTTTGTTAAGTATTTTGTGCTAGAGGGGTCAATTAGATGTGTTCAATAGTAATAGGGCAATTTTGAATCAAGGTTACACATAGATATAAGCAAACACCCTTGTAGCTTGATTGTTAAGGGTGACCACTCTCCTCGTTGTAAAGGGAAGCTAGTGAGTTAGTGCTAACCGACTGTCATTGACGGGGCAAAAAACAAAAATGAAACACATGCATTTATGTTTTTTTTGGTGTTTCTCGTCAATGATAGTCGACAAACACTAACACAAGTGTGATATACAGATGGCAATGCTTTTCAAACATACAACTAAAAAAATGGAAAAAAAGCATTGCCAATCAAACTCAATCTCATTAGATTTAATAAATTCCATAAAAAATTTGACATTATATACATTATAGAGGGATGGTTTAGACATTATATATATAGTAATCTTAAAAAAAAATAAAATGGACGTTTTATACAAAGCGAATCCCCACAACGTATGTTCTAAAAAGAAATGTTCAACATAATTGTAAGGAGTGCAACAAAAAACTGATAGGTTTTAAGCTTGAATCTCGTTGACGTGACCTAATGGAAGATGGATGACATAAGTCAATAATCAACACATATTGTATGTTTTTTGTATGGGATTTTAGACCGTGCATGTTTGATACAAACAAAATCACAAGGACCCTACCTAAGATTCCATGTACTATATGACTTTATTGATGTAATCTTTTTTGTTTGATACAACTAACACCACAAGGACCTTGCCTATGATTCCATGTACTATATGACTTTGTTAAGCTAATTTTTTTTTTGTGGTCATAGTCCTATTAGACATGTTCTAGTCATTTATTCAATCCTTACCTTTGGTCATATGGGTGAGACACGTTTTTGTTTTCACATTCTTATTATTCTCATATAAAACGATACTTTTAAACATTTTTGAAACTTGGGGCCTACCACTGAATTGCCCTAAATTCAGATGAGAGAGAGTGGCCTCCTCGCTACATACCTTTAATCTAAAAAATAAATAAATTTAAAAATTTGATATTTTCACATTTTATATCAAAATCAATATTATTTCTTAAAATAATTAAATGAGTTTTTGCTTCAAACATTTCGGATCACTACCATGACCCTTCTTCACAAAAAAAACTCACACAATTATTCCAAAAAAAATATTGAGTTTAAATAAATTTGAACAACCCATATGAGGAAATTCCCTGAGGACTGTTATACAATCTAATTGTATCGAAGTCATATTCTGCAATGCCATTACGCCATCCAACGGCAATACTTTAATTTCTCTTGCTTGTAGTAGCGATTCTGTGCAGATTTTTATACAATCGGTGGACAAATGTCCACCAAGTTCAAACTAATTGAAAGCGAGATGAGAGAGGGCAGCACAGCTTGTTTTGCAGATGTTTTGTCCACACATGAAATGCATAATACAGTCTTCATGTCCCACCCTGCATATTCCCACTACCGTTACCAATCACAGACGCACACACAATTACTGTCACTGTCACCGTCACCACCGCCTGCGGCACTGTTTGGCGAATTTGTTTCCTCCTGTAAAGCCTAGCCTCCCCATCTTGGTTGGAGGTACTTGACGGTACACTTTAGCTTTTAAACCAGACGTTTTAAGCAAAATTACACGTCGCTTGCATTCCCTACAGAGAAGACAGTCCGGTAGATTTACATCACACTCTGAATTAAATATAGGAAAAAAGCTTCAACTGTCCACCAGGTATTTTGGCAGTGCATTGTATAGAGTGTTGTGGGGCAAACCCTTTTTGTCAGTTATTTGGAGGTGACGGAAATTTGGGTTTATGGAAGCAGTGCATTGTATTGAGTTTTTGTAGGACCAACTATTTTTTTGGTCAATGACTTGGAGGTGATGGAAATTGGACTTTATAGAAATTTATGGACCAACTTTTTTTTTTGTCAATGACTTGGAGGTGATGGAAATTGGGTTTTATAGAAGTGCACGTTGAGATGGTAAACTATAGTGTCGATACATTAAGTGGAACTTGGATAATAGTGGGCCCTAGGTGTGGTACTTTATGTTGGGATGTAGTTTGAAGCACATGTTGAGATGGTAAACTATAGTGTCAACATATGAATTGGAACTTGGACAATAGTAGGACTTGGGTGGTACCCTATGTTGGGATGGCAAACTATAGTAAATTATAGTGTCAATATATGAAGTGGAACTTGGATAATAACATATGTTGGTTGATAAAGTATGATGTCAACACGTGAATCCTTTATAGTATAGGTTTGAAATTAGAAAATGTTAAGAATTTTATTTTGCTCATTCATTCAAAAACAATGTATTGAGCTCTTCCATATGTCATGTGTGCGGTCAAACCGAGTTTCTATTAAAATGTATATTTTGGTTTTGCGTTTGAGCCCAAGAGGTTTGGAGATGGATTAATTCCTTTTTCTAGCATTTCAACCTAAACCATTCTCTTGGAACATTGCTCTTTTAAGGGACTCTGGTGTATTCCTTGCAAGATTCAAGTAAATTTGGGACATCTTTCAGATTGAAATTCTCTTTCTGCTTTAGAAATATAGAAATTATGTTATATTTAATAAAGAGCATCTTGATAAATATTTCTATGTTACTAACATAATTGCTATATTGTCCAATGTTATACTACATATACAAGTGTGAATAAAGAAAGTGGTCTTGGAGATTGAACCCCTGTAAATGCTCACTAACCATTGAGGCAATGCTCTTTGCACTATCAACTAGGTTCCCCCAGATGCACTGCACCAAGACCTTTTAAGAAGGGAACATGCGCAGTGGGGCCATGACAGAGGCCGTTGTAGATTGCAAAGTCGCCTCTACCCACCTCATCCTTCCCGTCAATGATTCTCACCTTCATGGAGTCATGGAGGCTGGCCCTTGTAACAAGCTAGCTATGGTCATTTTGGGTATGCACCTCTAGGAGGAGATCGATAGGGGAAATTTCTTAGGTTGGCAATTGCCATTTTAATCCCATTGTCAAACAAAAGAAGTTGAGGAAGAAACTGAAGGACAAGATGGTTGGGAACTCATACTTGATGATCTATAGCCCCATGAGGGCAGTGGGAAGGATAACCCTGACAGTCTGCCACCTCTTCATCCTTTCTCTGTGGGATTAGTAGCTCCTGTAACTTAATGTCTTTTTACTTAGTTTTTATTGATGTATTGTTGATGTCACCCGTGATGTAATGTTGTATAGTTAGTAGTTTTGTAGGCCTTGCACCATGACGTTGTTTCTCTCTCGGGTTTTGCTTACCTCAGTGTGTTTCATGTTTGTGCTTTTGCTTGAGGTGTGCTTTCGTACCACCTTATTTTTGATCGGGCTTGTATTATGTTTTTGTTTAAATGGGAATATATTTTATGCTTAATATAAAAAAAAATGGGAGTGAAATAATTTATCATTTGAGTTAAAGTGTAGTTAGTAACTAGGTCTTGGATTGAGGCTTATTGTGTTGATAATCTCTACTTCCTCTAAGACTCACGACCTACCATTCTGCCATGTGCATATTACAAATATGTAATTAATTCGAGGCTAAATGTGCCAACAAAAGTGCTTATTTCTCTTATGAAGTTTTTATAATGTTTTTTTAATTGCCATGTCTTTTCTGACTTGGTTGTTTGTTCTTGTGTTTTGTTGTTGTGATCTGAGCGAGTGTTTTGTCCTCCGACATGGGGGGTCACCCTTATCTATCTTTGGGGAGGGTTCGATATTGTTGAATTTTTCATTTTTTTCCTATTTTTTACATGTGTTTCATAAGTGTCACGTTACAAAAAAATGAGAAAACGACAACGAAAACAACTTTGAGAGAGATTATATATGAAAAAGGGGTGTTCATTATATACATATAATTTTTATTTTATTTTATTTATTAATTTAATTTTGATTTTAGAACAAATTTTAAAAAATATATAGATTTAGAGAGATTTCTATCTTGATAGATGGATATAAACATTGTCTTAACCAGTTAGCTACAACTCTTTCGAAAATTGAATTTTTCGAACTATCATTCAATATGAACAGAGATAGTGACTTTCTATGTAATTCAATGAGTTGGCATTCAAGAAAAAAGTATAGGTCATTTCAAATTTGGGAGGTGAAATGATTTATCATCTGGTGATGAGCTGGTTCACGAGAGGCGTTAAGTACCAAGATGCAGATGACGACATGGCGCCTGTTACTGCTGTTGTCCTGACACCAGCTGAACTGTTTTTTCATTTCAATGGTCCTTTGAATGGAAATCGGAAGAGAGGATAACTTAGACAAAGAGCTACAGTGTTGAACTGGAGTGGGGTCTGAGCGTAAGGCGCTGTCGGGTGTCCCCGAGACAAGCTGAATGCCACGACCATAACCACTTCCACACCACACGCTACCCAACACATCACTACCTACATTTCTAAACATATTAAGAGAGACGTGCACTGCACATCTAGAAATTTGCATTAGAAAGCAACCACTCAACAGATGGGATTAAAGGACATCAGTGCGAAAATTGGTTATCTTAATTTATTAATGATCGACTTTCTTCTGTTTAGTATTAAGGATCAATGGTTGGTAATTTATTATTTTTGTTCCAATTGTAAGAATTAAGAGATATTCATTCTGTCAGATTTTTATTTGATTTGAATTCTGCTGACAGTCAAATTCATGATTTGAATCTAGTTTCATCTTTTTTATATTAATTATCTTCGACTTTCTTCGACTTGGTATTAAGTAAGATATCCATTCCTGCAGATTTATTAGACTTGAACACGACAATGTCCCTTTATTTCAAAGATTTTCAAATATTTGTATCTTAATAAATAAATTAACAATTACAACATAACATCATCTTCACCAAACAAACTACAACCCTTTGATCAAAGTGGTTCCAATCTTAGTAGGACCTCACTTCTTGTCAAAGTACCCAAGTGGGAGCAGGAGCTCACTTGTGCTTGTTATTTAGAGGCGCCCCTTAAACTGTACTCCCAACTAGGAGGTTCTACTCAATCAACAGGAGAGGAAATTTAGGGAAATGGCACTTAAGAATTAGAGCAGCTGCTGCTATTAGTTTATGAGACCTATTAAACTAGTTCCACACCAGGTTGGGAACTTGTTTTAGTGTCTAGGAGTTGAGTTGACGCACTCAGTGCTAAATAAGGAACAAAGCCCAACTTCTAATATTACATATGTACCTAGATTGCATTAGGCTTTTGGTGCTGGTTCAGGCTGCAAACTATCTGCTAATTTTTTCAACGTTTTGCATATGGGAAGACATGACAAGGCCAGTGCACAGTAGGTTCATTGGTTAGGGTGAATCATGAATATTTGTGTCAATCATGAATGTTTTTGTACCCTGTGGGAGATTTCATGGAGTGCAGATTAAAGTCTTGCTAGATTTGTTTCTTGTTTGCTTTGGTCAACTTGTGGATGATGTTCTCATGAATCAGTACTGACATATAACAATATTCAGCTTCACTTAGTACTATAAACAACCATGAATGCTAGAGGAGTTGGCAATGCAGGAAGCCAAGCAGGACATGGGCATTTATAAAACGTACAGAGGGTTCAAGGGGGTTCATATTATTATATAACAGACGGAAGCTGTGGAACCCAACAAGTAGGTGGGCTGATCATTATACAGGAGCAGCAGATGCATCATCAAAGATGGAGTTCATTCAGCCGCCAGTTCTGAGCCCTAAAATAAAGCAGATTATCGTCTACTGCTTTGTACTGTTACTATATTCCAGCGCCTTTCTTCTGTTCTTACAAGTCATACAAGTCACAAGCTCGTACACAGGTGAGTGAATTATTCAAAACATTCACCATAATTAGTTAGGTAGTAACTGCATTTCGATCCAAACACAAAACACCAGAAGTGGATACATGTGATGGAACACACTTTTCTTTGCTTATCATTTCGATCCAAACACAAAACATCAGAAGTGGGTGCATGTGATGGAACACACTTTTCTTTGCTTATCATTTCGATCCAAACACAAAACACCAGAAGTGGGTGCATATAATGGAACACACTTTTCTTTGCTTATCATTTCGATCCAAACACAAAACACCAGAAATGGGTGCATGTGATGGAATACACTTTTCTTTGCTTATCAAGACTTGTTCGACCATGGAGGGCCATAAATGTTAATAAGTTTTATAATGATATGCAAGCAGATGTTCATTCCAGTGAGGGGGTTACAGATAAAGGAGTTGCTACAATATCATTACAACAGGTACAAAATCTTCATGTCTATAATTTTGTGCTGTAAACTTTTAGTAGTGAAACAAATTGTGATTGAGACTTTTGTATATTGTGGGGGTTTGCAGAAGAGATCAAAAGAAAGCATAGAGATTAGAAGGGAGAGGCATCTAAGCGGACCAGGGTCCTTCCCACCGAGATGCATCTCCAAATGTGCAAAATGTACACCATGTAAGGCTGTTCGAGTACCTGTGAAACCAGGAACTCCGAGATTAGAACCAGAAGAATACTATCCTGAGGCCTGGAGATGCCAATGTCATAACAAACTATACATGCCTTGATATGGAATTGAAAGTACGCGACTTAACACTCACCAACACCCAAAAGTGTTAAACAAACTTTACACGATGGAAAGTTCTCTATTCCCCAGAGTAATCTTATCCTTAGTCAGGGTTTGAACTTTAAAACAGATGGGAAATTCTTACACTCCGAGTCTGCACGCCGACACAATAGGCAATTCTGTTAAAAAAGGTTCCAATGTATTACAGTCTGATTTTTGATGTTTATGTAATTTATAAAAAAAAATTGGGTACAGGTTATTTTGAAGAAAAGGCCGAGTCAAAACTTAACCCTCTAACCATTATGTTTGGGTAAAATATTTCTGGAATCAACTGTGTAGTAATTATTTATTCCAATGTTTTAAAAGTGAACCCATTTTTGCCTTTTCCAATGAGTTCCATTTAACTATTTGTTTTGGTCATGGAGTATTATGTAACTTCTGTTTCAGAATGATCATGGAACTTTACCAATTCTTTTAATGATTTTTAAAATTAGTTGAATAAAGGGCACCCCGAGATCTTTTGGATATTGCTTTCAAAATTTTGATTTTGCTTTCCACCTCCGGAGGTCAAAATCAAAGGTTTTGAAGGCTGTAAAACATGGAATTAGATATCAAATCTCTGAGTCAAAATTTCAACATTGTATAATTTTATGTTGAAATTTCAACGTAAAAATGTCTAAATTTTGATTGCATTGATTATTTTTATGGAGACTAATTTCTGTGGACTGTCATTCCTTTCAACATGCATACACATGTGGAAATTGGACATAATGTACTACACATCAAAATTTCATCATCGGTTTAATATTAAAAAACAAAAAAATATTTGCATAGCTATCAAAGTCGTGTTATTGTTATTGCATTAGGATAGCTTATAATCATTACAATAGATTGTCAAACAGTTTACATGTCTTCTTTATGCTGCCACATGATGCAACTAAGAATATGGGGACAAACTCACTCATTGCATCAGGGTATCCTTATGTAATTATTAAATTAATTTATCAAACAATTCAAGATTGATATATAAGGGTTTGTACATCCATTAAAACATGATCGAAAGTGGACATTTGTCATATGTTGTAGTTGCAAACACCCTAAAAAACATATATATTATAAAATGTGACCACAAAATACATTTAAGTCTTAAGTCAATAGCTAGAGTCTATTTGACCATATTTTGTCAAAACACAATTAGTAAATTCCCTTAAGTGGAAGTACAAATCATTATAACATTTACTTGTGTTTGATGAACATGCAACAATCTTAGTGTTATGACCTGATATGGCTTGATATGTTATTCACTTTTGCAGATGTTGCTCTCAATGTAGTGACACATGAATGGTCATGGAACTTTACAAATTCGATGATTGTCGATTATATTTTGATGTTCTGAGTGGATTGTCTCAAGTTGGGAACACCAAACTTGCCAAAAAATAGCTATTTTTGTGATTTTTTAAATTAGTTTCAAATAAAGGGCACCCATGACGTCTCCAAAACACTATAATATTTTCAAAATTTTGACGTTGATTTTAACATTCACATGTCAAAATCAAAGGTTATGAAGGTTGGGAAATGTGGAAATAGATGTCGAATCTCTTAGGTCAAAATTTCAATGTTGTATATTTTACGTTGAAAAATTAAAGTCAAAATGTAGAAATTTTGGTTGCGTTGATTGCTTTGATGGGGGCCAATTTTTGTGGGCTATCATTAATTTCAACAAGCACATACATGTGGAAATGGGATGTAATGCAATGCACATCAAAATTTCATCATCAATCCAATATTAAAAAATAATATTAATAACAAAATATTTGCATAGCTATCAAGGCTATGTTATTATTATTGCATTATGATATCTTGTAATCATTGCATCAGATTGTCAAACACTTCACATGCCTTCTCTATGTTGCGACATGTTGCAACTGAGATTGTGTTAAGAGAAAGTCACTCATTGCATTAGGTTATCTTGACGTAATTATTACATGAGTTTATCAAACAATTCAAGGTTGATACATAAGGGTTTATACATCCATTAAAACATTATCGAAAGTGGACATTTGTCATATGTTGTAGTTGTAAACACCCTAAAAACATGTATATTATAAAATACTACCACAAAATACAATTAAATGTCCTAAGTCAATCACTGCAGTCTATTTGACCATATTTTGTCAAAACACAATTAGTAAATTCCCTTAAGTGGAAGCACAAATCATTACGACATTTAATTGTGTTTGATGAACATGCAACAATCTTAATGTTATGCCCTAATATGTTATTCACTTTTGCATATGTTGCTCTCAATGTAGTGACACATGAATGGTCATGGAACTTTACGAATTCAAGGATTGTTGATTATATGTTGATGTTATGAGTGGATTGTCTCAAGTTGGGAGCATCGATCTTACAAAAGAATAGTTATATTTGAGATCTTTTAATTAGTTGAATAAAGGGCACCCCTGACATCTCCAAAACAATAAAATATTTTCAAAAATTTGACATCTATTTCAACATTCGTAGGTTGAAATCTAAAGTCATGAAGGTTGGAAAATGTGGAAATAGATGTCGAACCTCTTAGGTCAGAATTTCAACTTTGTATATTTTACATTGAAAATTTAAAGTCAAAATGTAGAAATTTTGATTATGTTGATTGCTTTGATGGGGGCTAATTTTTGTAGGATGTCATTCATTTTGACATGCATATACACGTGGGAATGGTATGTGATGCAACGCACATCAAAATTTCATCATCAATCCATAATAATAATAATAATAATAATAATAATAATAATAATAATATCTATCAAGGCTATGATATTATTATTACATTATGATATCTTGTAACCATTACATTAGATTGTCAAATAATTCACATGCCTTCTCTATGTTGCCACATGTTGAAATTGAGATTGTGTTAAGGCAAACTCACTCATTGCATTAGGTTATCTTGATGTATTTATTACATTAGTTTATCAAACAATTCAAGGGTGATACATACGGGTCTATACATCTATTAAAACATGATTGAAAGTGGGCATTTGTCATATATTGTAGTTGCAGGCATCCTAAAAAACATATATTTTACAAAATGCAACCACAAAATACAATTGAATATCCTAAGTCAATCACTAGAGTCTATTTGACCATATTTTGTCAAAACACAATTAGTAAATTCCCTTAAATAGAAGCACAAATCATTACGACATTTACTTGTGTTTGATGAACATGCAACAATGTTAGTGTTATGTCATAATATATTATTCACTTTTGTATAGGTGTTGCTCTTAATGTAGTGACACATGAATTTTGTAGTTAGTGAAGTAAAATTTGTGGCACTAGACTAAATGTTGCTAGGTATTGGAGACTCTTACTTAAGGATGGTATATAATTTGGCATTGATACTTTCGAACTGAAATCTAAAAGTGATTCACATGTTAAAGAATAATATTGTGTCCCACTAGGTGGATATCTAAAAAAATATATTAATTTAGAAATAAATCCTAAAAAATATTTAACAATTTTTTAAAATTTTGAAAAAATATATATGTACTATATCTTTGTATATATAAGTGAAAACACATATGTTTGATTAATATCAATGACCCAAACTCAAGATATTTTGAGGGGAGATTTTAAGTGTATGTGACATCCTTATGCCAAAAAGTGGGGCACTATTATAATTTTGTGAAGTCCATGATATATATTTTATCATTGATATTTTGAACTTCGACACTATAGTATATTAAATTTTAGAAGTAATTTAATAAATGTCAAAATAATCAATGCTAAGATCTTTTCATATTCACAAAACACACTTAAATGTCTGAATCCCATCATTGTAGTCCATGCAATCACAAGTTTCAAACAATTGGTAAAGGCATAGCAAATAAAGAATATTTTTTATATATAAGAAGCACAACAAGAATGCCATCTACATAAGGGTATGCACATCGATCAAACCTGATAAGAATCGAATATTTATCATATTGCATAGTAAAAAAATCTTGAAATACACCTATATTTTAAAATGTAACCACAAAGAATAACTTAATGTCCTAAGTCCATCGTTACTATCTATGTGATCAAATTTTGTCAATATATAATTAACAAATTCTCTCAATTTCATAACTAATGTAAAGGCATGTGATCATTACAATAATTACTTATGTTTGGTAAATAGGTAAGAATGATGTAGTCATATTTAGGGTTCTCAATGAATAGATACCATTGACCACACAACCTTCAAAATTACATAGAAAAAAATAAAAAATGTAATAAAAATGAAAATAAAATAACTGATTTTTCTTATTTAATTTTAAGAGCTGGAAATATAGATTGCACAAATGATGAAAATAATACAACACTACATGATCTCAAGTGAGATGAATTTACAATATCAGATCCTTAGATCTTTGCCTATTAACTCCTAGTATTTACAAGTTTAGTTCTCTCATAGAATATTCACTATGATCTATATCCTTAAGTTTGTTGACTTGTTAGCTCAAGAGTAGGGGCATGCTTATATAAGCACAATACCCACCTATTTATAATAATGTTCAACGACCCACTATCATCATTAAATATTTGTACCACATCATAAATATTAAATGTTCATTACAAGTCTAGTGTATAGAACAAGATTACAAGATGGATTAATTTCTATGTTAGTATTCAAATACAAACAAAATCACGAAACACAACAATTCAAACTTACTCCCTAGGGTGAGCTATAATCACTAAATCAAAGAAATCAATGCATGAAGATGAACAATATATTCACCTTCTTTGAAGACTTTGTATAGCAATTGTTAAGCAAATGCTTGTGCTCAACTTGTGGATATATGAGTTTTTGTCAATGCATGTATTCAATCTAATGGCATCTCCCTTTGTCCACTATGGCTTTGTTCACTTTGGATGAAGAATGGTGAAGCTCTATTAGCCATATTTTGGAAAATTAATTATTTTCACATAAAAGCTTAATAAAAAATGGTCATGGCCCTTGTATTTATAGCTTGGCTAAAATGATATTGACCATCCATCTCAAGATCAAGATGTGTGGCCCAAGATTAGTTCAATTTTGGAGGCCAAATACCATTAATTTTGCAATTAATATTATATTTATTAAGCACGGCTTGCACAAACCAAATATTTGTTTGCATTGATTCTTTAGTGATTGACAACTTTCATGATGATGTCATCATTCCAGATATTTGTTGTGATGTCATGATCCACTTGGCCACTAGTCATGAGATTTGAGGCATAAATATAATTAATGAATTTAAAAAATAGGTAATTCCAAAAGCTATGGATTTTTCTATTAAAATAATATTAGGTTAATTGAATAAGTTTAATTAACTTAATGAAAAGTGATATGAATTTTTAAATTCAAATAACCATTCGACATAATTTATCCCAAAACATCTCTTGCATAGTCACAATTTAACTCAAGATGAATTAAGGGAAGTTGACAATTGTGTGCGGTGTATTTCCCTAATTAGGATGCCCCAATACATTTAAAAAGATGCATGCCAAGTGCACAAAATAATTTAGGTGTTTTGGTGATTCATGTGCTATTACTAGAAATTATTCTGATTGTAATTTTGACATGAGAGTGGTGAGAATTGAGTGTCTACATTTTACCCTTGTTTGAGAAGGTGTTGCGAGACACAAATGAAGTAACGTCTTTTCAAAGAATGAAAAAATTGTTAAGAATAAGTTTGAAAAAATTAGATGAGTAAATAACTAGTGACCCATGATGCCCCCTCGAGAGGGCATGTGGGAATGAAATACATGAATGGACTCTCAAAAAAGAGAGAAATAAACAAGAATAATAGTGAAATTAACACATGGATGAGATTAATCCAAATAAGCTAATGATTACACACTTTGACTTTCAATATTTGAAAATAATAGAATATAATTGGCCCCAAGGTGGGGGAAATGGGAAGGATACATCCCAAAACAAGAGACACACTTTGACATACCCAAAATAGGGTGAAAGTTGTAGACTTAGGGAATGATTGATCCCGAATCAAGTTGCACACTTTGATTTTCCCAAAGAGGTTGAAAGCTACAGAGCTTAGAATTAGAATAAAGACAAATAGATTGACTAATGATTTTCCCCAATAGGGTGGATTTGATTATTGATTCAAATGAGTTTCTCTAGTAGTGAAGATTTGATTGTTGATCGGTCTAAATATTTTAACCCAATAGGGTGGATTGGAAAGAATAGCTCAAGGATATAACCATTTCCATAGATTAAATATGAGATGAATGATGAAAACGTAGGTGTGATGGTATAATGAATTTTTAAAGAATGAATTATCCACAAAAAATAGGCATATGAGGATGCTCAAAGGTAATCAAAGAGATGATTGGAAGGCATAATAATGATTGAAGAGTGACGTGATTGGATTAGAAGAATATGGATGTGAATAAGAAAAAAATAAGAGTGGCCAAACTGACCTCAAAAATTGGTTGATACTGAACACTGCTTACATAGTCCATAGGGACCTCAACCCAATGTAGTTATCCCAAGAAGGGAGAAAATGGATGAGGAAAATGATCATGACAAGATAGGTAGTTAGTGCTTGGAAAGATGTATTTCAGTGCAACATTGCTAAACAAAACTTGAACACTTGGTTTTTAATGTAGTACAAGAAAATATGCATCATGATATAAAACACCATGATGACTTAGTCACAATGTGCATAAGGATTGAATTTTGATCCAATAGACAAATGGAAATAATACACCAATGATAAAATCCATGATGATGATGTTGGTAGATGTCAATGGATGGACTCAAGTACAAATGCATGACAATGACCACCATGATGATGATATTGTTATCACAATGGATTGATCCAAGGCAAAAACAATAAAATCAAATAAATATGTAAACAAACAAACAAGCAAACACACAAACAAGAAAATAAAAAGCAATAAAAAACATCTTATCATTAACCAAGTCAAGATGCATGTGTGAAGGCTCAAAGATAATGATAATGGAATGGTTCCCCCAAGTAGGGATACATGCAAGGGGAGGACACATCCCAAGGTGACTCTAATGATTTAAATAGTTAATGAGTCCACCCCAATAGGGTAGATTTGGGAAGGACACATCCCAATGGTTGCTAAAATGAGTGGCTCAATAAAAATCAAGGATAATGACTAGATTTAGGATAAGATAAATGTTTTTGAATTGTGTGGATTAATATCTTTCAAGGAGATTGTAAGCATTTTTATAATTTTTAGGTCTTTATGGATTTATATCTCTCATGTAGATTGTAATCCTTTTTCAAAATATAGGTCTTTTGGTCTTTCTAAATGTTTTTGGGCTTTTGACATCTCAACTCAATGGAGGATTAAGAGATGTAGAATATTTTAGATCATAAAACAGTGAGAGCATGGCCTAAATGGTAACTCAAAAAACATCAAGAGAGTGGCTTGGGATGCTCATAAAATAGTGAGATTATGGAATAGGGGTGATCAGTCTCATCTCAAAAATTGAGTGTTGCCTACATAGTCCAAATAGACCCCAAATCAATGCAGTTCAACCTATAGTGCATGATAATAATGGATGACAATGAGGGAAGGGTCTAGGAGTCTCCAAAGACCATGTCACATGAGAACCAAATGGTCATGTCGTCAAAGTGTCATGTGAGTAATAGGCTAAAAGGTTTCCCAAAATAGGTCTAAATGTACCTTCCACTTTTGTGACAAGTTTAAGTTGGGAAGACTAATGGTCACAATAAGATGGGTTTGGTTAAATAGGAGTGAATGGCTAAGATGGATAAATAGAATGTAATGGTCTATAATGTAGATAGGGTTGCCCCCAAGTGTCAAGGTACTTACAGATAACAAATTATTTATAAATGATACCATAAACCTGGTTTTCATCATGGTACTTGCCCAAGTCACCATAATCATGGTTTTCACTATTGGGTGAATTATTTCTATTTTGATTGTTTTGTATTTTTAATATATTTTTTATTTGTATCATCTCAACTCAATGAATAATGATGATGAGATGCATAATTTAGACCCTTTGTTGTCTAACCAATACCTACTCTGAATAGCTACTCTGTTAATAACCTACTACTAATTTGGACTACACTGGGGTTGTTATGATCTTCATTAGCTATTGATTTCCTTTCCTCCAAAGCTCTAAATAAGGTGTTTTTATAACCTCTTTGAAAAAGAGTGTTTCTAGGAAGGGTAAAGAAGGGTAGGCATGGGATAAATGGTCTAGTTTGGTGATGCAATATAGAAGTTGAATAAATGATAGGATCACAATGGAATGTATAATGGTTGAAGGACAAATTAAGATTGGGATTTTTAGTCACATATATTGTTTTTTATTCTGGATTCGACATGATTTTGGTTGTGGCAAGGTCAATATTGAATTCAATAATGTCTTCATCAAGCAATGGGGAACTACTTAGCTCAACTGTTATCACCTCGAAGAGGTTTTCACCAACAAAGTCTTCTTGATTGTTCTTCTTTAGATTGTCCAATAGCACCTAAAATAAGGTTTCATTAAGGGATGCTGATAATTCATTTTGATTGTCCCTTAGTGCCTTAATCAAGTTTTCAATAAAGTCTGATTTTTTACTTTGATTATCATCTAGCACCTCAAATAAGGTTTCACTAAGAGATTGTTCTTCTTTAATTTTGTCTTGGATCCCTAGAAATTCTACCACTGAAATGTCACCATGGAATAGATTCAAAAATGTGTGATGTTAACGATCCTAATCAATAGTTGTGGGAGGTTGTATGGAAATATAATGGCAAGGTTGGTTAATGGTAAAGGCATTTGTAATGATAATGGAAAAGTAAAAGGTAGTACAATACTCACAAAGGTTATTAGGAGAGCTTGTGTGGATGCTTAAGTAAACGCCCTTAACAATCATATAAGGATCACAAATGTGTTTAATTGGATCTTCAAGGAGTGTGTATCCGATGTCGTAACATATACTAAGGTATGGTGATTCTAAAGTTGATCTTGACTTAAGTGGATCTAATAGAAGTGAATAGTCAATTTTGTAATATCCACTAATATATTCTGATTTCAAAGCTAATTCTGACTCAAAGATATCTGAATCTAATGTTGAGACTGACGTTGATTCTGATTTTGATGCTAAATATGATATTGGTTCTAGAATTGAACCCAATTCTAATGTTGGCTCTTAGATAAAAAATAATTTTGATTTAGATGTTGATAATAATGTTATCTCCAAATGGGAAATTATTTATGATTTAAATGTGTCTACAAAAATGGCCTATTGAATTACATTGTCCAGTACCTTGTTCAACTTTCACTTGGAAATCGAGGCTTTGGGACATAGGATTTTTTTAAATGGTGAATGTTTGGAAATGGATGAATAATGGGTTGTTGCTCAATGATAATGGGCTCTTTAAAAATAGGCTCATCGAATATGGGTCCTTTTTCAATTATAATTACTTTGTCAAATATAGGTGGACTAAAAATGGTTTGGGTTTGGTTAATGATGGACGATTCGACAAAAACATTGAAAATGGGTTGATTGTCTTGACTTTGATTTTTTGGACACATCTGATCATGCTTGGGAAGGGGATCATGACATATCCTGATCAAGTAGTTATCATACTTGGACACACTTGGTTCTTCAATAGATAGTGGCCCTTGGAGAGGCAATGATTGCATTTTTTATGGATCTAATATTGGATTGGATATTAGACAAGTAGACAAGGAATTATCAAATAGAGTAGCAGATAGAGATGTCTCTAAAGTAACCATGAGCTGATTAACAAATATTTGACCATCTGGGTGTATTTGAGAAGTGATGATAGGGTTATGTTGGTTTGGGTTTACAATGTTCATCTTTAACACATGTATTTCCCTTAACACACGTATTTCCTCTTTTTGAACTAGGGTATGTATGATCTAGAGGAAAGTTAGGTGGTAGTTTGGATCCCTCTTCTATGAGTCACAAAATAATGGCAATCTTATATCATTCATATAGGGCTTTATCCAACTCAACTTTGAATGTCATGAATCAATATAGAAGAAAGGTTATCCCTAAGCAAGGATACATGCAAGGGGATTGGTTTTGAATGGAATTAACCCAAAGAGGGCAGTCTTGGTCTTAGTATAAATGGTCCAAAGAGGGTCATCTTAGTCTTGGTAGAAATGGACCAAAGAGGGCGGTATTGGTTCAGATAAATAGCCCAAAAAGCGTGGTCTTGGTCCTAATTGGAATTTGCCTAAAATAGGGTGGCATAGACTTGATATGACTCATGAAAGAAATTATGGATGATATGACTCTATTATTCCCAATTGACAGGTGTGGGAGATTGAATTTAAATATAATAGGTGATTTGAATTGGCATGCATAGACTTAGAATAATTATATTTGGTCCAAAATAAACCTAATTTGGAATTGTTTCAATGGTTTGGATTTGAAGTTAACTTTGGTCAAAGTTTAATTAATTTGGAATTAAATTCAAAATGTAGTTCAAAATGAATCTAATTTGGTTTGGTTTGGATCCTAATAGGTATGTTATTTTAAAACCTACCCTGCTTTGGCATGGCTTGGCTCAAAATAGGTATAAGGGTTCAAAAAAAAACCCTAATTTGGCATGGTTTGGATCAAAATAGGTATGTGGGTTCAAAAATGAATCTTGATTTGGCATGGTTTGGCTCACAATAGGTATGTGGGTTCAAAAATGAACCCTGATTTAACATGGAATTTCAAATGGATTTAGTTCAAGACGAACCTGATTTGGCCTAGAATTTCAAATGGATTTGGTTTAAGATGAACTTGATTTATCTTAGAATCGCTTGGTATAGAAATGGGGTCAAAATTGATCCATATGAACAACTGATTCCAAACTAGATTTGGACCCAAATAGACCTGATTTGAATGGTTTTCAATTGGATAATATAACATCACCAAATGAGAATGAAATGAATGCAAATGGTTTTGGAACTTAGAATCAAGTTGGCACAAGAGAATCAAGTTGGCAATGAAATGGGTAGCTTAATGATACCAAATGAGACAAGAGTCTATTTCAAGTGGAAACTATAACATTGCGAGAAATGGCTAAGTGTGAATTGGTAATGTGGGCAGCATAACACATTAATGTGCAAAGAGGTGACAATGTGTTTTGGACTATTTAGTAATGGCATGTTTGGTTTTAAAGATGTGGTTGTGAATACAACACAAATTTTTTACAAAAGTACCTAAGCAATCATGACTTACTCTAGAAATTGACACAAGTTTAAGGGAAAATCATTGATCTTTTTGATATACTTACTTTTAAGAGGATTAAAAGTTTAATTTTTCATTAAATAATTATAAACAATTATTGACAGGGTTTTTAGTCACCCCTTATCTCAAAAGTTTGTATGAAAAAGGTAATCTTCAAGGGTTGTTAACCTTTTCACCCCTGCATCAATGAGAATTCCATGGCAAATTAGATTTCTACCCTAAGTTTTTGATGGAAAACTAAATGGTATCGATATACCTTACAATACATTTTTGATTTAGAATAATCTATAAATTGGATGTGAGGTCTTATGGGACATTATGCAAAGGGTCTAGTCCCTTTGTGACTACTTCAACCATTGGGGTTTCAATATAGTGTTATCGATGCAACCAGGTTCCAAAGTGTATACCAACTAAAATACCAATGGTGTTAGTATACCCCATTAGATAATGGGGTTACTACAATCCTAAGATGTCACTTATGATGCCAGGATGATTCAAGGGCTATGAACCCCACCCCATGAAATCATACAAAGTGCAAAAAGGGAAATACATACTTGATTTATGATTCTCAAGACCCCATGAATGGGAAAAGAAGAACATACACCGAGTAAGCTTTTAGGAGATAAAAAGACAAGTAAACCATTATATTTTTGGTTATCCAGGCTCCCTAAAAGGGGCAAGGGGAGTGCATGGGCTCAATGGTTTACAAACAAGTAAGAAATGAACAAGTACTTGAAACAAATAATTGAAATGAAAGTTTTTGTAGAAGCACCAAATTAATGTGAATGTTGTTTGTTAAGCATAAAATAGAGAAGTGAATGAAATTTTACTTTACCAAATGTGTGAAAAAACAACCTTTTTATATGTCAAAACCTAAAAAGTAACAAGTTAGGATTTTATAATGTGGTCTTTGACAAGTGAAACCTGTGCAAACAAGTTAGATTTGCAAACAAATTAACATTCTTTGATATTCTATTTTATGAAAAATATATGCAATATGAAGGAAAACTAACTACATAATCTAAAAATTCATGATGGAACATGTGGTTTAAAAAATAAGATCATAAAAAATGGAGTCCAGATGACCCCAAAAAAATCCTCGAAAGTTGGGCAATTCATATCCTAGCCACTTTGTCGATATGTAGGTCAATCTTGCTATTTAGTAGGGCAATCCCACCATTTACATAGTGACCTTGTCATTTTATAGGGCAACTTCGCCGTTTAATAGAGAACACATAAAAAAAAGGGAAAATTGATGTGAAGTCATTGTTTTGGTCATAAAATTACCATTTTCAAGGTAAAACCACTATTTAACAAAGTGAATCCATTGTTTTGGTCATGAAATCATCATTTCCTTAAAACACATTACCATTTAGTAATTTCCATTTTATGAAAAATATATGCAACATGAAGAAAAAATAATTGCATAATATGAAAATTTAGGAGGAAACATATGGTTTTAAACACAAAACCATCAAAAATAGAGTACAGATGACCCCAAATGAGCCCCTAATAGTTTGGCACTTTTATGGCCTAGTGACTTCACCAATATACAGGGTGAGTTCACCATTTGCTTAATGACTTTGCCATTTAAAAAAACACAGGAATGAGCAAAATAGAATTGAAACCACCATTTAGCAGGTCAATCTTTCTGTGTTCATCATAATATCACCATCTTCCTA
This sequence comes from Torreya grandis, assembly GCA_037957365.1. Lineage (NCBI taxonomy): Eukaryota > Viridiplantae > Streptophyta > Pinopsida > Cupressales > Taxaceae > Torreya > Torreya grandis. Next base: position 2,159,446 of record JARHVA010000094.1, on the reverse strand, counting down.
AAAATACAGAGAACAAGGAACATGAAATTATCGATACGCAGGTTGATCTTCCCATTTATGTGATCAATCTCATCGATATGTTGTGTGATCCCACTAATATTTAAGGGACAGAAAAACAAAAAAATGAGAGGAAAATGAAAGAGATCAAGGACAAAACTTGGTCCAATTTCATCATTTTAAGGATTTAGGAGGCCTCAAATGTATTTGTGAGGTGTGGGGTCCCACCAAACATGCCATTATATAGAATAAGATTACAAAATGGGTTAGTTTATATGTTAGTATTCAAATATAGACAAAATCATGAAACATAACACTTCAAGCTTACTCTTTAGGGTGATCTATAATCACTAAAGCAAAGAAATCAATACATGAAGATAAACAATACACTCTCCTTCCTTGAAGACTCCATATACCGATTGTTAGGAAAATGATTGTGCTCAGCTTGTGGATATATGAGTCTTTGTCAATGTGTGTATTCAATTTGATGGCATCTCCCCTTGTCCACTATGGTTCTATTCACTTTGGATGAAGAATGGTGAAGCACTTTTAACAATATTTTGGCATTAATTCTTTGCACATAAAAGCTTAATAGAAACTGGTCATGGCCCTTGTATTTATAGCTTGGCTGAAATGATATTGATTGTCCATCTCAAGATCAATATGTGTGGCCCAAGATTGGTTTAAGTTTTAGAGGTCAAACACCATTAATGTTAAAATTAATATTACATTTATTAAACACGGCTTGCATAAATCAAATGTTTATTTACATTGATTCTTGAGTGCTTGATAACCTTTATGATGATGTCATCATTCTAGATATTTGTTGTGATATCATGATGATGTCATGATCCACTTGGCCACTTGTCATGAGATATGAGGAATTAATATAATTAATGAATTTATAAAATAGGAAATTCCAAAAGATATGGATTTTCCTATTAGAATAATATTAGGCTAATTAAATGAGTTTTATTAATTTAATAAAAAATGGTATGACTCATGAAAGTCAAATAACCATTTGACATAATTTATCCCAAATTGTCTCTTGAAAAGTCATAATTTAACTTGGGATGAATGAATTAAATTTGATAGTTACGTACAATGTATTTACCTAATTAGGGATGCCCCAATACATTTTAGAAGATGCATGCCAAGTGCACAAAAGAATTTAGGTGTTTTGGTGATTTGTGTGCTATTATTATAAATCATATTGATTGTAATTTTGACATGAGAGTGGTGAGAATTGAGTGTCTAAACAGTGCACCTTAATGCATCATAGTATAAGTCATCACATCATACTACATCAAAAAATTATATTAAATAAAAGTGTCTACACTTAAATTTGCTCACTTCATTTATCATTACTAATATTAATATTAAACAACACTAATTACACTTATCCCATTTATCTCCTTTAATTCCATCCTAATATCACCCTTCTAGTCATTTATCTAATATCCCCCTTCATTATTCTTCATTCACTAAGCTTATCCCTATCCCACTAATCTATTAATCCTTATAATTATCTCTTAATCCCATCCTAATCCCATTTATTCATTATTTAAGAATTTAAAATTCCAATGGCCCACCTACCCACCTACTAATCCTACTCATAGGATCTCCTACACCCCTAGTCCCTAATCACCTACCTAACCCCTATCCAAATCCCATACTAATCCTAATTAATCCCTAAGAAGATTCCAAAATTATCCAATTCTAGAACCTTCTCTAGCTTGGCCCTTTCTCTCTAGAAGCCTCCATTCTAGAGGCTTCCAAGGAATTTTTAATTCCTTGGAAATTCCTCCACCCTTGATCCTCATGGATCAAATTTTAATGTGATCCATTGATCTTCCCCCCCTTGGCTTATTTGTACAAGCCACTCTTCCATGGCCAAGCTAACTAGAAAGTTAACTAGAAACAAACTTCAATATACATACCAATTCCATGATCAACTAGTCCATCTAAGTTAATGAATCAAGTTACCATAATGTTTCAAATCTGAGTCTAAGGTAATATCAATCCAAATCCTTTTGTTTTTTTATTGTTCAATATTAGTTTGGAGCAATTAGCTTTAGGATTAGAGTGTTGTTTTGAATATTCGTTCATTTATTTTCATTTTATCCTAATGGATCTAGATCTTAATTAGTGGAATGACATTTTGGATGTTTTGATGTAATTTTCACAATAAAATAAATTTGCCTAAAATTTCATCTACAGAAAGCATAACAACTTTCCATGAATCAAGGAATTAAGTACAAATGATCAAAAATTGTAACAACTCTTTACCCATAACACATCACTTTTGCACATGTGACAAGTTAAACATAATACAAGTTATGTGGAAGTCATAGCCTCATAAGGCTAATTCATAACACCTCACAATATTCAAACCATTGTGCATCAATATCCAACATAAAATGTCACAAACTTTTGCCTTGAAAATCATAAAAATTCAACCTCAATTCTCCGGGCATGGATCTTTTGAACTTATGTGGAATAAAAAAATAAACTTCAAAACATCATCATGCAAATATTTGTAATACAATAGATATAATAACTAAAACTACGCTACCATCAAGGCTACAAAAAATGTACACGTGCAAACACTGTGAAAAATAACATAAATAATTTTCACACAAATCTAGACTTGTGTTAAATTAAAAAAAATACTTACTTTTTACTCAGTGTTTTTGGTTTAGGTAGGATTACAAGTGAACCTGAATGCTACTACACCATATACCTTGGGTAAAAATAATAAACATGAACTCCAACTCATGTGTTTTCTAAGAGTTCTGATATACATATTCTTTATTTTGTAGCTTCTGATATGTTTATTCATGTCACATCCTCAATTTATTGTCCCTTAAATTTTACCATATATTATTTACACTCTCTATCATGTTTTTTTATTATTGGTTTTGTAATCAATCACCCTTTATACTTCCTTGCATAATTTCTCAGACATCTATGCTTTATAGTCAACTTTTTCTAAAATTGCACTTGTGCTTTCATTACTATGCCCTTCATGATATTGATAAAAATATACCACATTAAAATTAGGTGATATGTTTATCCCTTCAGGTAACTCTATCTCATATTCATTGATCATAAACTTCCACTACACTTTTCATGCTCCAATATTTTTCCACTTCAACTTGTCATAATTTCATTTCAAAAACATTTCTTTTATCAAGTGTGCTAAGACTAAGTCTCCCACCTGATATTCTACCATATGTATTTGTCACAAACTTTCACAATAATTTGAATGGCTTAATATTTTTCCACTTCAACTTTTCATAACCTCCTTTTGTTTATATTTATTTTCTCATATGTGAAAAGATTGTCTCCCACCTGATATTTTATTTCTCTTCTCTTCACATCTATGTGTTTTTTATAATACAAATTGATTCTCTCAATTTTTTCGTGTACTTATTGATGTAAGTCACACATATACTCAAAAAAATCCATTTTTTCAAAATTCTTTCTTTGCTCATCTATTATGTTGTGTAATTATAAAACACTTTATGGACTTGACATATAATTTTTTGGAAATAGTGTCCATATATTACTCTTATTAACTTAATTATTTTAATAAAACTTATCTTTTTTTAGAATTACATCCTCCATTCCTGGATTCCTTTTAATCAAATATCACAATAGGTTACCAAGACTTATGTTGACTATATTTATTTGTGCATCCATCTAAGGATGATATGTTGAGCTAAATTGTAGCTTGGTATTCAACTTCTTCTATAAATTCCTCTTAAAATGTCTAAAAAACTTCACTTTTATGTCCCATACTATGAAGCATGTAAATCCATGCAATTGCATAGCTTCACTAAAAAATAAGTTGGTAATGTTTGTTGCATCACTAATCTTCTTACAAGCAAAAAATATGTCATCTTTAAAAATATATCCACAATCACACATATGTATTCATGTTCTCTTATATTTTCTAGGTAGTCCTAAAATAAAATCCATACTAATATCCTCGCATCATTTCTCTCGAATAGGAAATGGTTGATACAACACTATGTTTTGGCTTCTCCCTTTCACTAATTGGGAAAATATACTCTCCTAAACATACTTGAACACATTTTTGCTCATTCAAAATCAAACATAATTATTAGACAAACTCACATAAGTTTTTTCATAACTAAAATGACCTTCTAAACCTCCACTATGTTACTTTTTTATCATAGTCTCATTCAATGAACATCTAGGTATACAGAATTGCATTCCTCAAAACAACAATCCTTATTACATGAAATAATCAAAGCACAATGTTCCTTCACCACTTATGGTTTTGTGCATGCATTCTATGCATATGTAAGACATTTATCTTATCCATATGTCTATTTCATATATTCAAATCCTATAACTTCTATTTACATCTCATTCAATAAGAGACACTTTCTAGTCAAGGCAACTACAACTATGTTTGACTTATCACATCTATGTTTAAAAAACAATGTGTATATATATAGATACTCAAACCACTTCATATGTATAATATTAAATTTTCCTTGATTATTTATGAATTATAATGCTTGATGGTTTGTATAAAACACAAATTCCCTAGTCAACAAATAATGGCTCCACTTTTGAGTGCTTGCACTATGTCAAGAACTACTAATCAGATACTAATTAATTTTTATTCACATCATTTAGTTTCTCATTTAAATCAGCTATAGGCCTACCTTCTAAGATCATCATGGATTCTATTATTGCACTGTGCTCACATCACAATCTATCTTAATTACCTTATTGAAATATGGAAACACCAACATTAGTTGTTCTGTCACTTTCTTCTTCCACTACTACGCTTCATAAAATTTATTTCCTATCCTCATTCACCACATTAGTGATCAATGTGTGCATCCCAATAAATATGTTTAATTTCATTTAAAAACTCACAAGTTCATGAAGTATTTATGCTCCAAACTTGCTCATAGGTGATGGCCACTCAAGTATAGCTTACACCTTTTCTGGATCCATCTTCAAACCTTCTCAGTATATTACAAAACCAAATTAAACTAACTTATGCTTCATGAAGATACATTTCTTAAAATTTACTATAAAAACTTCATCTCATAACCATTATAACACTTGTATAAACTGCACTAAATTTTCTCCCTATGTTTTACAAAAAATCAATATGTCATCTCAATATACTAAGACAAACTTTCTAAAAATTTGATTTCAACACTTCATTCATGAGTCTCATGAATGCATTCGGTGGGTAAATCAGTTCAAATAACATGACTAACCATTCAATCCTTCATGTGTTTTGAACACAATCTTCCCCTCATCACCTTCCCTTATGTGGATTTGGTGATATAGACTCTTCAATTCAATATTCCTAAAGTATTGCGCTCCACTTAATAAAACCATCAAATCATCCATGTGTGGAAATGAAAATATATATTCGATAGTAAACTTGTTGATGGATATGAAATTAGTGTACATCCTTCATTATCCACTTTTCTTAAGCACTGACACTATTATAATTACACATGGGCTCAATATTTATGTTATCATCCCTTTATCTAATAGTTGATGAGGGTTGTCAATCCTCTTCATTTAATCAACTGAATTCAGTCAATGTCATATCAAACCACAGTAGGTATTCAAAGACTATATACAATAAAACACATAATATATTCAAGTAATAGTTTTTTTTTAACAAAACACTTGCATTAATTGAAATTTTATAAATAAACACATTTTATGAAATTCAAATTGTATAAATCAAACACACTTGCATAAATGAAAACACACTTGTGTGAAGGAAACTAAACATTTGTTGTCTATGGATCTAATTAATTTTTAGGTTGTTGTCTCTGGAGATCTTTACTTTCATATTCTTGAACTTGTAGATTTATGGAAATGATTTCTGCCAATGTTTATTTATGGAATTCTATTTATAGAATTTTCATATATAGAAAGACAATAAAATTTATCCCAAAACATTATTTCATTCTATCTTTGGTCTTCTAGATCCCAAAATTAATTTTTGGCATCTTCGAAGCCAATTCCAGGCATCTTTAGAGTCAGACTATGCATCTTCGGAATGAGACTGTGCATCTTCAGAGTTAGATTGTACATCTTCGAAGTCGGCTTCAAATGCTTATAAATTTTACATATGGTCTCAAATATATGTGCATCTTTAGAGTTAGATTGTACATCTTCGAAGTTGGCTTCAAATGCTCATAGAACACTAGAATTCATTTGAAATTTATTTATTTATTTACATCTAGTACTTTTATGTTATGCAACCTCTCTTTTCAATATTAACTTGTATCAAAAGGTGGATTGATAGCATCTTAGAAATCTCACACTTATTGGATCTAGCTTGCTAGGCAATCCACCCAACCTACTTAACTAACCAACCCTTTTCTAATTTTCTCTTATTTCAAGTCATCTTCCCAAGCCAAAGAAAAGTATCTACAACCATCTAGATAATGGAGCACACACCACATCCAAATTCTACTAACCTCTACCTCTCTTTCAGTTTTACCTTCTTCTATAAACAGAAAAACAAAATTCAAGTAAAACATTATGGCATGCCCGGTGGGACCTAGTTACATCTAGTCCCCTTTTCTTCTTTATTTTATGCTCATACAACAAAATTAAAATTTCATTTTGGGTATAAAATTAACTACTTACATTGATTGCTTGCATGTTTAGCTCATTTAGTTAAATTAAAAGCAAAGTAATCAATCGTAGCTTCACCTCTTTATCACATACCATACCAAACCATTTATAAATCAACACATATTAACACCTAACATAAGGCCCAACTAGGGTTTCATCTCCTAGTAGTAAACCTTTCCCTCTTTCTCTATCTCACTTAGACTGCACTACCAAGGGGAGAAACCAAAACTTAGCTCTCTGGTTGAGTCTAAACTTTAAAAATCAATATATCTTGGGTAAGCACCTGGCACCTTTATCACTACAGTGTGTGAAGTGAGGGGGTAGGACCCAATATCAAGCCACGTACTGACTTTCAATATAGATTTTGAGAGCCATAACTAACCTGAAATCAACCATAGACTTATTTTCTAGTACCTACTCTATAAACCAAGTCTTCACATATTATTTCTAACTTAAGGCATAAGCCAAAAGAGAGACTAAAAATAACCTTAGGAGGTAACATTCTTTAGTGTGTGTTTTACTTCTTTGACTTTTTCTTGTCTTCTCTTTGTTTGAGTTGTAATAAATCAACCTTACACCATCTTGCCTCCATTGTCTTGTTCAATGGGGAACCAACCTATAAACTCTCTTGGAGATCCTAAATTTGCTAGGATCTTAGACAACAACCATCTCACCTTAGAGCGATACCTTGTATCACGATCCACTTGTGCTCCTAAACCTACCTACAACCAACCTAACCTACCATAAAACCAACCTAACCTTACCTATGACCAACCTAACCTCATCAACAACCAACCCAACCTCACCCACAATCAATCAAAACCTACCTATCACCTATCAAACCTCAACTACAACCAACCAATAAATTATCAACTACCACCTGAGTTGGTTATAATGTTAATGGATAAGATAATCAAAGTAGAGTCATCTATTTATGGTACCCATGACCAATCAACCCTCACCTACAACCAATCAAATCTCAACTACAACTAACCAACAATCTATCAATGACTATGTCACCATCATCATACCCAACCAATAACCCATTAACATAAACCTAAAAATTATCATAACTAACGTCAACTTTAACGTATCTAACCTCATCAATCATTGGGTTACCTACCCCAACCATCATATCAACTACTCCAACCTGCTTTGAGACAACCCTTTTTATCTCAACACTGATATTTGGTCTATCCTCTTTGCCATCCAACCAATAACTATTAAACCAACTTATCAATCTTACCTAACCTATAAAATCAACCCACCTTATCAACCTTACACAAATAATAAAACCTACCCAACCGATCAACTCAACCAAACCTATCAAACCAACTAACCTCATCAAACCAATTTATTAGCTCACAAACTCAAGATCAATCCATCATTGAACCTCTTTTTGCACCCATTATTGTGCACACTAATAACCAAATCCCTCAACATAATGAGGCCCATCCATTATATTTGGTTCTTAGTCAACCTATAACTAAGGAAACCATAATCCAAACCTTAACCCAACCACTTGTTAACCAAGTAGAATCCTATCAACTTTCCTTCAAAATCACAATCAAAGAAAACAACCTACCTTTTCCAATTACCTATGTGAAACCAACCAACCTACCTCTTCCACTTACCTATGTAGAACCAACCTACCTACCTCTTCCACTCACCCATGTGGAACCAACCAACCAACCTCTTCCACTCACCCATGTGGAACCAACCAACCTCTTCCACTTACCCATGTGGAACCAACCAATCAACCTTTTCCACTTACCCATTTGGAACTAACCAACCAACCTTTTCTACTCACCCATGTGGAACCAACTAACCTACCTCTTTCACTTACCAATTCTATGGAACCAACCATTAACCCTACCTCACCTACCATCAACCAAACTAAACCAACTATTAACCTAGCCAAACTTACCATCAAACTAACCTTATCTATGACCATCCACCCAATCTTATCTCACCAACCAAACCAAATAATCAAACCAACCCAACTAATAAACCAACTCAACCATTTATCTTACCTCCCTCAACTAATAAAACCAACCTCTACACCAAATCAATCAACCACAATCAACATACCTTTTAACTCAACCATAACCAACCTATCTAACAACCCAAACCAAGATCAACCCATTAAACCTACCAAACCTACCATAACCTACCAAAATTAGGTCCAACAACATTTTCCTAACCTTAGTGCAATAGAGGAAATCCCACCTGAACCACCACCTACAAACTTGACCTACTAACAACCCCTTTTGGGAGGTGGATGGAGTCATCTTCACCCCTCCTAAACCCTCTTATTAACCAACATCTCACCTTGGGATCATTTTCCTATATTTGACCATCCATGGAAAGAGAAAACTAGGGAAACTTTCCCTCCATAAGGCTTTGACCATTTATCAACCCAAACCATACCTTAACAATTAACCAAACTAACCCTTGGCATTTTTGACTCAACCTACTTAACTAACCAACCCTTTTATAGTTCTCTCTTATTGCAAGTCATCTTCCTAAGCCAAAGAATAGTATTTACAGCCGTCTAGATTATGGAACACACACCACATCCAGGTTCTACTAACCTCTACCCCTCTTTCACTTTTACCTTCTTCTATAAATAAATAGAAAAAACAAAATTTGAGTAAAACATTTTGGCATGCCCAGTGGCACCAACTTGAATCAACTAACCACTAACAACTAACAACCCATTTTGGGAGATGGATGAAGTCATTTTCACCCCTCTTAAACCTTATTATTAACCAACACCTCACCTTGGGATCAGTTTCCCATCTTCAACCATCCATGGAAAGAGCAAACTGGTGGAACTTTCTCTCCATAAGGCTTTGACCATTTATCACCCCAAACCATACCTTAACAATTAACCCAGTTAAACCTTGGCATTTTTGCCTAAACTTATCAACCAAACAACCCTAAACTATTAGATATTACCTTTCTCCTTCACCCAACCAACTTTATTGGATAATCACCTTCTCCCCCACCCTTTGGAGATTACCTTCTCCATCAACCCAACCTAAACCAAGAGGTATACCAAATTGGAGCAACCCATTTGGACACCACTCAAACTTATTAGAGAATCACCTTCTCGCCCTACCTAGTGGAGTCACCTTCTCCACCAACCTACCTAATGTTTGGAGACTACCCTTCTCCACCTTACTAACCCAACCAACCACCTTATCTTAACCATGAAACTATTGGAGATTACCTTTCTCCTTCACCCAACCAAACCTATTTAGGAGTCACCTTCTCCCCCAACATTTGGATAGTACCTTTTCCACCAACCCATTTGAGAGTCACCTTCTCCCCTACCCTTTGGAGATTACCCTTCTCCACCAACCTATTAGAGCCTCAATGAAGCATCATTTAATCAATCACCCACACTTATCCAACCAACTACCTTACCTCAACAAATTATCTTTTAGGATTTACCTTCTCCCCCAACCTAAACCAAGTGTTATACCAAATTAGGGTAACCCATTTGGACACCACCCAACCTATTTAGGAGTCACCTTCTCCCCCAACATTTGGAGAGTAGCTTCTATACCAACCCATTTAGGAGTCACCTTCTCCCCTACCCTTTGGAGATTACCCTTCTCTACCAACCTATCAGACCCTCAACCAAGCATCATTTAACCAATTATGCAAACTTATCTAACCAACTACCTTACCTCAAAAAAATATCCTTTGGGAGTCACCTTCTCCCCCAACCTAAACCAAGTCATATACCAAATTAGGGCAACCCATTTGGACACCACCCAACCTATTTAGGAGTTACCTTCTCCCCCAACCATTGGAGATTACCCTTATCCACAAACCTATTTTGGAGTCACCTTCTACCCCTAACCATTGGAGATTACCATTCTCCACCTATTTTGGATTCACCTTCTCCCCTAACCATTGGAGATTACCCTTCTCCCACAAACTATCAACTAACCAACATCACCTTTTTATCAATCTAAATCTCTTCTATGTCTAATAAAGTGTCAAAAAGTAACTGGGGGGAATCTACTCTCCTGATTGACATCAACCATTTATGCAAGCATGGATTTGGGGTATATTAAAAACTCAACCTCCTTAAATGATTTTACATTTGTGTACCTGTTCTTTGGTTAAATCAAGTTCCTTGTCATCTTGTGTCTAACTTAGGCTCATCCCTTATTCTTAATCACCTTTATCTCCTTATCTTTAAGGACAACTGATTAAAAATAGGATCATGTGATTATCCATCATAACCTTAGCCTAATCCTAAGCATGAATACCACATCTCTACCCATGACATGATCCTCATAGAACTTTTCCACCTTTTTAAGATGGATTCCCATGGTCATTGTCACTTAAACGACCTCCTTTACCTATCAACAACCTCCTTGTGCTATGGCTTTGCCTCCATAAAGGAAAACCTTAGACCTATATAGATAGTCCATGTCTAAATCATCATTAAATAATTTGGAATACCAAAATATCATTTGGGTCAACATCTCTAGCATGCAAATTACCCCTTAGAAGGACAACTTCCCTAAAACAAATGATTGTATTTTTACCCAAAATTCTAAATTGCTTAAAAAGGTAGACTACTCCCTTGAAGGACAACTATCAACCACAAACAAATCCAAACTTAGACCACTCCCTTGAAGGATGGGTAAGTCAATTTTGTCAAAAGCAATCATTTGAATATTTTTGCATTAATCAACTTCAAAAACCTACTAGAATAAAGCAATAAATAGACCCTATATCAAAATTAAAAACAAACAATCCCAAGATAGTTGCAATCATCTTTCACAATAGCATCAGTAAACTTCCTGCATTGATTAGTCTACACCTAGCATTAGGACATGGACTTGTTTATCATGGTTCCGAAGTCACCTACAGAAGGGGCAAGTCATCCCCACAATAAGGTCACCCTACCTATCATCCATCACCCCTTTTATATTCCATAAATGAAGGGATTTTTGAGCTAACTTGAACCATGTGATCAATCTACTTTTTTTAACCATCTAACTAACAACAAATTAAAAACATGATAGGGGTTTATGTTCATAAGTCTACCCATCTTGCCATCATGGTCTTTATCAATCAGAGTCTTTAGCCTCTTCCTTATACTTTCATGACCACTTAAGAAGACATATCTTCCCCCTTTCAATTCATTGAAACCAATCCACCTTACCTTAACCATAAACCATTAGAGATTACCCTTATCTAACCAAACCAAACCATGTGGTACACCAAATTGGAGAAACCCATTTGAGCACCACCCAACCATTTGAGATCACCTTCTCCACCAAATCCAACCTTTGGATATTACCCTTCTCCAACCTACACTTACCTTAACCATGAACCATTAGAGATTACCCTTCTCAACCAAACCAAGTGGTACACCAAATTAGGGAAACCCATTTGAATGCCACCAACTAACCACCTTAACTTAACCAATATTTGGAGAGCACCTTCTCCATCAACCCCAACCATTGGAGATTAACCTTCTCCACCAAACCTTTAACCCAACCAAAATAAAGTGGTACATCAAATTAGGGAAACCCATCTGAACACCACTAACCAACCTTTGGAGGAGAGCACCTATTCTTTGCAGACCAACCATGAACCATTAGAGAACAGCCTCTCCAACCAACCAACCAACCATCTGACCACATCCACTTTGACGTTGGCCATTTTTTACCCAAACTATTCACATATTTTGTGATGACCTTGCCTTGGTCCTTTTAACCATACCGATTACTTTTCCATGTTCAAAATTTGAATTTGCACCACCTAGTGCACATAAAACCATTTTTGTTTTTCCTAGGATTACTTCCTACCTTAGACACTAACCTTGTCTAGGAGACTTAAATATTAACCCACTCATTTATGCCTAATGTTGTGGCTTGGTTTCCTTGTCACTTGTCCTTCTAAAACTAACCTTATTTTAACCAACTATGACAACTTAGTCTATGCATGATCTTGACTATCACACTTAGTCATATTTTATGCACATGTTTATACCTTAATGCCCAACCTCACCTACCACCTTTATCACCTACCTTTCCATCTACATAACCACTCATCAAACCCATACCCAATTTTGCTTCACCTCATCGATTCCCAATTTGAGGGGGACACCTCCTCCCACGCTCAAGGCAACTAAACCTTTAACCCACAATCCATTTTTATTTTACAGCTTGCTAATACAAACTACATAATAAAAAAGGGCGAAATGTAGACACTAAAAAATTACACACTATAGTTCTAAATGTAGAAATATCCCTAGATGACCAACCTATCATTCACACCCTTTTAACCATAAACTCGAGTCAAAACACTCCTTGACCAAACTTAACCCCTTAATATTCAACCATTTACCTTTCAACCAAACTTAATCTTCAACCACCGAAAGTCACTCTGACCATTGATGATCAGCACTCTGACTGTTGATGGTTAGCACTCTGACCACTGATGGTTAGCACTTGAACTTACCAACTTGATCTGTGTCCAAACCAACACATCAAAATATTATCTAGATGTCCACCTTCTCCATTTGATAATGCATCATAAGCCTCAAAATTATTAACCAAACCTCCTAGGGAACCTTCTACCTCCATCTCTCTTTGCCTATAAAAGGAGTGGAGGAGGTGAAAAGGCATGAATGAGGATCCACAAACAAGCAGGTTTTCATTCTTTTAGTAGCTACAATAGAGACCTAAAACTCTACCAAAATTATTCTTTAATAAAAGTACCATTTATTAGATTAAACAAAACACAGAGATAAAATGAGATTGAGAATAGCAGAACACATATTCAACATGTTCAACCAAGCATGAAGGCCTATTAAATAGGCAAACAAATGAAATACCCATGAAGCATGAGACGGGTATAAGAAAACTAACCTACGTCAGCTTGCATGAAATAGCAAAGACCGAACAAACAACTAACCTCTTAACCAAAATGGTTAAGGCAACTAACCAACATAAATTACCTTAGTAAATAACCTAAGGTAAATACAATAATATGCTAACACCCTCCCTTAATGACTAAACCAAAAACAAGACCAAGGTTATCTCTGAATTTTAAGAACTTGTCTGTACCAAGTGGTTTGGTCATTATATCAGCTGGCTGCTCTGTCGTGGGGCAGTAGGAGAGACTGATGTCTTCATTTGTAACCAACTGTCAGATGTAATGATAGTGAACCTCAATGTGTTTGGTCCTGGCATGAAATACTGGATTCTTCACCATCTTCAAAACACTTTGGTTGTCACAAAAAATTAGAGTAGATTTTGATGACTCAAACTGAAGATCCTCCAAAATTTTCTTTATCCACATGGTTTCACAACCTGCACTAACCATAGCTTTATACTCTGCTTCTGTTGAAGATAATGCCATTGTAGTTTGTAGTTTGCTCTGCCATGAGAAAAATCTTGAACCAAAAGTGAAAACATACCCTATTGTAGATTTTCTTGAATCAACTAAACCTACCCAATCAGAATCAAAATATCCTGAAAGTTTAAAATCTACAGACTTCTTATATAGTATGCCAAAGTCAAGAGTACCTTTGACATATCTTAATACTCATTTTGCAGCTAACCAATGGACTTCCTATGGTTTAGACATGAAGCGAGATAGAAAACTCACTGCAAAACAAATATCTGGTCTGGTGGTAGTGAGGTAAATGAGACTACCCACTAGCTATCGATACACTGTTTCATTGACTGGAGATGAATCAGTGTCTATTGAAATTTTAGCTCCTGCTTCCATAGGTGTGTGAGTTGGATTACAATCCATCATTCTGAACCTTTCTAGCAATGAATTGGCATACTTATTCTGTGACATGAATACAGTATTATCACTTTGCCAAAACTCAACACCTAAATAGTATTTCAGTAGTCCTAAGTCTGTCATGTCAAAAGTACAACAAACATCAGCTTTCATTTGCTGAATGAGACTAGTACTATTCCCAGTGATGGCTATATCATCAACATATATAATGAGAATCAAGATATCATCACCAGACACCTTTACATAGAGATTTGGTTCCGAGTTACACCTTTTGAAACCTGACTCCCTAAGATATGAGTCTATTTTTGTATACCAGGCTCAAGGAGCCTGCTTAAGTCCATACAAGGACTTGATCAACTTGCAAACAAGATGTTCCTTACCAAGAACTTGAAAACCATGTGGCTGAACCATGTAGACTTCCTCCTCTAGATCTCCATTCAAGAAAGCACTCTTTACATCCATTTGGTGCACATGCCATCCAAACTGAGCAGCAATAGAAATAATCAAATGAAAAGTTACCATCTTGGTGGTTGAAGCAAAAGTTTCCTCATAATCAACCCCTTCCTCTTGTGCATAACCTTTTGTAACAAGTCTGGCTTTGTGTTTATCCAAGGAATCATTTACTTTGTATTTTACCTTATAAATCCACTTACAACCAATGGATTTCTTTCCTGGTGGTAGTTCCATCAACTGCCAAGTCTTATTTTTCATCAAGGAATCATATTCCAATTGCATGGCTAATTCCCACTCAGACTTCCCTTTGGCCTCTGAAAAAGAATTAGGCTCAAATACTTGTGAAACAGTAGTTGTTAGAGCAAGATTGACATGCTCACCTTTATTACCAAACTACTTTCCCAATCTCAATCTTCTACCTTCCACACCTTGTGGCAAGTCTCCTTCTTTTAGTGCTTTAATTATGGAAGTATACCACTTCGGCTTCTTTGGTTGTTCTGCTAGAACCTGATGTCTTCATTTGTAACCAACTGTCAGATGTAATGATGGTGAACCTCAATGTGTTTGGTCCTGGCATGAAATACTGGATTCTTCACCATCTTCAAAACACTTTGGTTGTCACAAAAAATTAGAGTAGATTTTGATGACTCAAACTGAAGATCCTCCAAAATTTTCTTTATCCACATGGTTTCACACCCTGCACTGACCATAGCTTTATACTCTGTTTATGTTGAAGATAATGCCATTGTAGTTTGTAGTTTGCTCTGCCATGAGAAAAATCCTGAACCAAAAGTGAAAACATACCCTATTGTAGATTTTCTTGAATCAACTAAACCTGCCCAATCAGAATCAAAATATCCTGAAAGTTTAAAATCTACAGACTTCTTATATAGTATGCCAAAGTCAAGAGTACCTTTGACATATCTTAATACTCATTTTGCAGCTAACCAATGGACTTCCTATGGTTTAGACATGAAGCGAGATAGAAAACTCACTGCAAAACAAATATCTGGTCTGGTGGTAGTGAGGTAAATGAGACTACCCACTAGCTGTCGATACACTATTTCATTGACTGGAGGTGAATCAGTGTCTATTGAAATTTTAGCTCCTGCTTCCATAGGTGTGTGAGTTGGATTACAATCCATCATTCTGAACCTTTCTAGCAATGAATTGGCATACTTATTCTGTGACATGAATACAGTATTATCACTTTGCCAAAACTCAACACCTAAATAGTATTTCAGTAGTCCTAAGTCTGTCATGTCAAAAGTACAACAAACATCAGCTTTCATTTGCTGAATGAGACTAGTACTATTCCCAGTGATGGCTATATCATCAACATATATAATGAGAATCAAGATATCATCACCAGACACCTTTACATAGAGAGTTGGTTCCGAGTTACACCTTTTAAAACCTGACTCCCTAAGATATGAGTCTATTTTTGTATACCAGGCTCAAGGAGCCTGCTTAAGTCCATACAAGGACTTGATCAACTTGCAAACAAGATGTTCCTTACCAAGAACTTGAAAACCATGTGGCTGAACCATGTAGACTTCCTCCTCTAGATCTCCATTCAAGAAAGCACTCTTTACATCCATTTGGTGCACATGCCATCCAAACTGAGCAGCAATAGAAATAATCAAATGAAAAGTTACCATCTTGGTGGTTGAAGCAAAAGTTTCCTCATAATCAACCCCTTCCTCTTGTGCATAACCTTTTGTAACAAGTCTGGCTTTGTGTTTATCCAAGGAATCATTTACTTTGTATTTTACCTTATAAATCCACTTACAACCAATGGATTTCTTTCATGGTGGTAGTTCCATCAACTTCCAAGTCTTATTTTTCATCAAGGAATCATATTCCAATTGCATGGCTGATTCCCACTCAGACTTCCCTTTGGCCTCTGAAAAAGAATTAGGCTCAAATACTTGTGAAACAGTAGTTGTTAGAGCAAGATTGGCATGCTCACCTTTATTACCAAACTACTTTCCCGATCTCAATCTTCTACCTTCCACACCTTGTGGCAAGTCTCCTTCTTTTAGTGCTTTAATTATGGAAGTATACCACTTCGGCTTCTTTGGTTGTTCTGCTAGAACCTCACAATGACCTATATCAATTCCATCCCTAGAATGTGATTCCACTGATGAACAAGAATCCTGCTCACTTTTCACATTATAACTAATAATTGAATCATTAGATAACAATGACTCAATATCTGAAACTTGACCAGTTGCTGTGAAGTATGGCATTTGTTCATTTACTATGACATCTCTATTTACCACAACTTTGTTAGTAGAAACATCAAGTAATCTGTAGGCCTTTGACTGATCACTGTATCCAACAAACATGTATGCTTTGATTTTTGCATCCAAATTTCTTCTCTTTTGACTAGGAATTACTGCAAAAGCTACACAACCAAATTTTTTGAAATCACTTACATATGGAGTTCGACTTGACCAAGCCTCCTCTAGAGTCAAATTCTCTAAAGCTTTTGTAGGACTTCTATTGAGGATGTATACTGTTGTATTCACTACTTCTGCCCAATACCTATATGGGATATTTTTGCTTTGGACCATACAACGAGCCATGTCCATCACCATCCTATTACGCCTTTCCACAACTCTATTTTGCTATGGAGTGTAAGGTGTAGTGTATTGTCTGTGTATGCCTTCAGTGGCACAAAACTCCTTGAACTATTTTGAGATGAACTCAACCCCATTATTTGTTCTAAGAGATTTCACTGGCCGTCCTGCCTATTTTTCAACCATAGCTTTCCAAGCAATAAAGTTAGAAAAACAATCAGATTTCTTCACTAGAAAGCATACCCACTTTTTCCTAGAGAAATCATCAACTAGTAACAGGAAATAACGAGCACTAGAAGGGGTAGGTGTCTGCATTGGACCATACAAATCCGCATGTACCAAATCCAATACTCCCTTTGCTCTCGAAGCTTTACCAACATCAAATGAATGTCTAACTTGCTTCCCCAACTGACATCTAGTACATACATGATGACTATGCCGAATAGAAGGAATCCCCTTAACCATCTTAGTCTTACTTAATGTAGTCAAATACTAAAAATTCAAATGCCCATACCTTTCATGCCATAGTGAACTTGTGTTATCAACCGCTACAAGTGCACTTTCCTTTGCTTTGATTGGATTTGCAAGCTTATACAAGTCTTTCTCACCGATCCCAACAACAATAATCTTGTTATCTTTAGTGGTGACTAAACATTGTTGTTCTTGAAATTTTACAACAAAATCAAATTTTGAGGTGATCTCACTGATTGAAAGAAGATTTTTGTTCATATCCAGTACATACCTAACATTCTTGAATGTATAATTTACTATACCATCAAAACTTATATGAACATTACCAAATCCTTTCACAAAATATGTTGTACCATCTCCCAAAGATACATATTCATTACTACTATTATCTTCAACAAAATCCACATACCAGTCCTTATGGCATGTATAATAGCGAGATGCCCCTGAATCAAAGTACCAAGCTCGATCCACCACATAATTACCTCTGGAAGCCATGAAAGCAAAATCTAGTGATTCCTCGCCTTCACCTTTAGCTACATTCGCATGATGAGCTTTCTTTCTGGGGTTAGCCATATCCTGTTGTCTTTTCCTACAATATTTCTTAAGGTGACCAGGTTTCTTACAGTAAAAACATTTCCATTTAGATCTCTTATTACCACTTGTGAAGATTTTGATGGGTAGCTATTTTTACTAGACTGCTTACCATTTTCCTTGATAAAGAATGCACTCTCTGTGGAAGTGGATGTAGACAACACTGCCTACCCCTGTCGTCTCTCCTTTTGCAATAGCAATGTAGACAATGTTTCAAAATCCAAAGTCTGCATCTCAGCAATCATGTGCAAGGACTCCACAAATGACTCAAATGATGGTGGAAGATTTTGCATACAAAGAGCAATCAAATCTTGTTCATCAACAGGTTTCTGCACTGCTTCCAACTGGTCACTGATGTCCTTGATCTGCAACAAAAACTCAAAAATGGAGCCACCTTCCTGTATCTTAGTGGAAAACAACAAATTCTTCAAATACAACACTCTACCGGCTTCAGAAGCTTGATATTTTGAAGATAAAGTTTTCCATAAATCTGATGCTATAGTCGCATTTCTGACCTCTAAAATTAAATTATCTGCTACTGATAATTTTAACAACATGAGAGCCTCACGATGATGTTTATCATAGTCATTGGTAGCAGTGGCAGGCCTTTACTCTTTATTGAGAACTATTTGATCAATATTCATATATTCACATATTGTCAAAACCTTGTGACTCCACAAACTAAAGTTCTTGCTAGTCAATTTCTAAGAATCTGGTAGTAACAGGTGTTGAATACTAGCCATTTTACCTAGTTTTTCACGAAAATGACAAAATTGGAAAAACTATAATGACTTTTTTTTTATAATGACTTTTTTTTTTAAATTCCTTCTACACACTGATTATATATTGACACTGAACAACCCTATCCGTTTTCAGCAACAAACTCAATACCGTTTGCAAGATCACAAAAATTCTACCACTGAAATAATTAAATCGGGAAAACTATAATTCTGATTTAAAAAATTCTTTCTCCATTGACATCTAGATAAAAAACCCAAAAAACGGTGAAATTTTTAGCTTCCCAAACGCTTCCGTGATTATTAGTCAACGGTAGGTCCCCAATAACCCTTATTGGCTAAAGTTTTGATTTATTTCAATTAAAAAAATAAAAATAATTGAAATATTAAAACTTTAGGCTAAAAATTTTATAAAAAAATTCAGCCAATCAGAAAATTGGCCTACTTCTAAAACTTCAGGCAAAGATTCTGAGCCCGTTTCTCAACCAAATTGCAAACCGTTTTCACCAGTGTCTTAGTTTTGATTTAACTCGCAATTTAGGCCTTTGTTTCACTGAAAAAGATGAAGAAATGATTTTTTTTATTTTGCCGAATGCATATGGTGCCCTTGCACAAATAAATTCAATAGAGGCTTTTGAGCCTCTAAAACACCCTATTTTCACTTCCTTTTGGTCTTATTTAGCCTTCTGATGCTTCCTGGCAATTTTCAGACCTTCTGGTTGAGTTTTTTGAATTCTGTGATGCTTTCTCTCTCCTCAGCTCTCCATTGGACCCCTAAAGCTCCTCCTTGGCAAGACACCAACCTCTCTCTGGCTTCCACAAACCTCCACTCAGGTTCTACAAACCATAGGCTCTGATACCATATTAGATTAAACAAAACACAGAGAGAAAATGAGATTGAGAATAGCAGAGCACATATTCAACATGTTCAACCAAGCATGAAGGCCTATTAAATAGGCAAACAAATGAAATACCTGTGAAGCATGAGATGGTTATAAGAAAACTAACCTACGTCGGCTTGCATGAAATAGCAAAGACCGAACAAGCAACTAACCTCTTAACTAAAGTGGTTAAGGCAACTAACCAACATAAATTACCTTAGTAAATAACCTAAGGTAAATACAATAATATGCTAACACCATTACTCTACCCAAATCACTTCAGGCCTCATCAACATCTATAATAAGTCAACCTTCCATCAAGAACTAAGTATTTATTTTCATGTATCCATTTACTTTGCTCCTATTTCTAACCTACTACCTCTGACATCTTGACCAATTAACTAATCCCTAATAACCTATTATACCTATCTACCATTTGTCCTCTAACCTTTAACATGCATATCAACCTTTACCTGAACCATACCTGTCAATAGTAACTATTGAAGGTCATCCTGACTGCTGATGATTGATTGTTAAACTATTGACATTCACCTTGACTATTGATGGTTGGTTGTTAAACTACTACTAGTTATCCAACCACTGATGGTTACTCTAATCATCGATGGTTAGCCTAACCGTCGATGGTCACTATTTGAACCCAACCTAACCAAAACCAACAAGCACCAAATACCCACCAACCTTAACCAAAACCCTATTTTTTGAACCCTTTGTCACCTCACATACCAAAAATAACAACCTGACCCTACCTGAACCATTCTCTAACCATTTAGCATTTACCTTAATGTTTTTTTATTAGAACGCTAGCATTTATTTAAAAAGTATTTATTTCTTTAAATCTAGTATTTTTATGTTGTGATACCTCTCTTTTCAACTTTAACTTGTATCAAAAGGTGGATTGATAGCCTCCTAGAAAGCTCAAGCTTCTTAGATTTAGCTTTCTAGGCAATCCACCTAACCTACTTAACTAACCAACCCTTTTTTAGTTCTCTCTTATTGCAGGTCATCTTCCCAAGCCAAAAAAGAGTATCTACAACCATCTAGATTACGGATGACACACCAAATATAGGTTATACTAACCTCTACGCCTCTTTTAGTTTTACCTTCTTCTATAAACAGAAAAACAAAATTCAAATAAAACATGATCCACCATTTTTATGTTTTGTGATCATGACCTTTTACTTATTAGAAACATATTTTCTATCGGGAAGATTGACTCCCATTTTTCAATGAATTAACTAATTCATCACATCTCTTATTACAAACCATATAACATAAACTAAAATGTCTCAATGAATATTCTTTTGAATTCAACAATGTATTTATTAAGTGTTGAAAAGAACCATCATTTACTAGTTTTCAACTCTTTCCTTCTCTTCTCTCCTATACTTAGATTTATTCATGTCCTCATGCATGGGGAGATTATTTTATTTTTCTCTCTCATTTTTCCCTTTTTTAATACTCTTTTCAAGAAGTCCACCAAGTGAATCTATTTGTAATTAAAAAAAATTATAATTATATTTAAAAATAAAATAAGAGAATAAATACTTTAGTCACATTCCTATTGAGAAATGTTTTCAATGATGTTAAGGTTGATGTTATTGATGTTAAGATGCATCTAGTGAAGATGTATGGTGAGTGGTATTTGAGATAATTTAAAGGCAACCTAATGTCTCTTTGTTGAGAGATAATTTTAAGGCAACATAATGATTATTTTGTTGGTTGATGTCAAGTTCAATGCCATGATTCAGGTCAACTTGATGATTGCCAATGTTGTCACAAAAAATTTGATGATCAATTAAGAAATGAAGCATGGTTATTAGGCTCTAGGTCTACATGAGGTCACAATATCATGTTAATCAGCAAGAAATTATTTTAGTGGTGTGAGAGTGTTTTTTGGTGAGTACAAGGTAAGCATGTTTGAGTGCTAATCCTTGAGTACAAGGGGCCTTGAGAAGCCTAGTCATAACAAGCATAGTCATATCATGAGCATGTGCATGATGAGCATGAATAGGTATGTGAAGAGACATGACATAATTTTAATAGAATTTAATGCATGTGATCAAGGTTTAGAAACATCAAGGAGTGTTTCAAGGTTAGTTTTCAAGTTTTCAGTGCTTGAGAAGCCTAGTGATGGCATGTAAAGCCTTATTGAAAAGGTTTAATCATGGTGGCTTAGTGAGATGGATGAAAAGAGGAAAAATAGGTTGTATGGGTTGATTGAACATATATTTGAGTTATTATATCACTCATGAGAGTCTTAGGGTGAGCCTATAGGGGTAGGACCTTCAGACCCAGTCTATACCTAGACCACCTCTAGACCCTACTTGACCTAATGAGGCATCATGAGCTACTTTTAAGACATATAAAGGATGTTTGGATATTTTTAATAATTATATAGGTTTTATGGTATGATAATGAGGTGTTAATAATGGCATTGAGGTGTTGAGATCACGTAAGAAGGCATGAAGGATAGTTCAAGGCCTAATAAGGTATGAAGACTATGGTGTAGAGAAAGAATGTAAGCCTAATAGGGTATGAGGTTATGTTTACAAGAAAATTATGGAATATTAAATATTTTTATAGGTATTATATGTTGTCTCAAGCATGTTCACAAAGTTTGAGGTCATGGTTTTTAATAAAGGGCATGAAAAGTGGTTTTTGAGGTCTCTCAAATACACATAATGAAGGCATGCAAACCCGACAAGGACCTTTAGGTTTTCATTTTTATGTGTAAAATTTGCATGGGAACATAAGATGTTAATTATATGTGATTAAGGGTCCTAGATAATATCTCTAGTAATTATTTTTAGAAATAAGAGGCAATCCTTTACGAAGAATTATTAACATCATAAATAATGTTCACCCTCTCCAAAACCCTAACAATGACCCGATGAAAAATAGATTATAATGGTCTTAAATGACTATAAAAACTATTGGATCTTGTATTAAACTCTCCCAAGAACCTTCACTATGATTGAGTTGTCAAGTGTGTGAGTAGACCCTACAATAAAGTGCACATTTCTCAAAGATTTATTATGGCAATTAGAGTTAACCAAGTCAAAGCATGAAAATAATTGTATGGAAAAGGTTGATAATTTTATTTTATTCCAATTTTTTTATATACAATTTATATATATTATATGTGCTAAACTAGTCATCTAAGTTGAGTAATCGCTAACAGGGCTAATGGTGGATATAGTGAGAAATCTAGGCAGTAATGAGAAGGTGATTAGGAATATGATATCATGAAATATGGATGAATAAAATTGAATGGATATATTTTTTAGGACTTTTAATATAATTAATGTTTGGTATAAATTTTTGAGGTCAATGGTTATAGTGAAAAAGTTTCTCACAATTTGACCTATCTGGTTCAGACGAGACAATGAGATATAAGGTTATGAGATTGGTCTTTAAGATCAATATTACAATTTTACCATATTTTTATTATATATAATAATTATATAATGATATCATAGGATCATATAAATTCATTATGAGTCTCTATAAATGATCATACAGGTTTTGAAAGTCATTATCACTATGACTGGTCTTTAAAGAAAACTGGCAGTTTTGAGTGAGCAAGTTATAGGAGTGTTTTTGAGTCATTTTGCCTTGTGTAATGAAGTATAATGATCTTGATATATTTTTTTAGATATTTTAGGTTTTTTTTATATTTTTTATTGTCATGGTTTTGTGTGCAAACATTGTGTTATCTTCAGTTGTTTAAGACAGACCTTTTTATGTATGCAAAGGCCTAATGTAAACAGTACTAATGACATGCTTCAAGTGGTGATTGGAGATAAAAGGTGTAATGTACCTAATATTATATTATTATGGGTCTATTTAAGTGTCATATGAAATTTTTATACCATTTATGAAGTTTTAAAGTGCTCTAAGAAGATCAAAGGGTAACGTGTACTAATGAAGGCCTAATTGAATTAGGTTTCCTTAATGCCTAAAGAAGGATTTCATCCATTTGAGCTATGAATGACCTAATGTAATGATTTATTCATGTTCTTGGAATTAAATAAGTCCAATTTTTTTTAATATATAAGTTTCAAATTGTGTGTGTCTAACCAAGAGGTGTATGAGCAAGATCTTAGTATAAAAACAAGACCTAATAGGCCTAATTGACTAGTTAGAGAATGTGTGAGTGAAAGTGAAGGATATATCACTTTAAATATTTGAAATAGGTCTTATAAACCATAAAAATGGTTCAAAAAATATATCATGAAGATATAATATGGGTAATGTAGATGAATATCAAGGTCATATGACCTAATCTATCTTAAAGAGATCTAGATGAGCGAAGAAACCTAAAAGGTAGTTTGAGAGGGATAAAAGAGAGAGAATAAATTAAGAAGGCCATCATAATATTTTGTATGGAAAATATTTTTTTCTTAATTTTATCAAAGTTTTTACATGGATGAGTTGGTGCTGAGTCATTTAGGGGGTTGGTGCTTCCTTGCAAGTTGGTGTTTGATAAAACCTAACTGGGTTGGTGCTTAGCTAGTTGGGGTTGGTGCTTCATGTAGATTTGGTGCTTCAATAAATTGTTATTTTTTTACTTATAATAATATATTCCATTTTCATGGATTAGTGGGTTTTATTCCCCTTGAATTTTTTTGATTCATATCTGTGTTCTCTTTTATTATGTTCATGTGAATGACTCTGTATGCATTGTTATATCTTTGTATTGATTTGATGGTTCAAGGAACGTTAAAGTACATGTGAAATAAAAATTTTAAGATACTGGTTCACCCCACCCCCATTAATTGTGTTTCCAATAATTGGTATCATATTAGTTCTTTTAAAGTAGGCCTAATAGTCTAATGGAGATGTTAGAATCAATAATGGCTAGTCAACAAGCACATGGTGGTTTATATACCAGTAAGGCTCTGTTCTTAAATGGGACTAATTATGCATTTTGGAGAATCATAATGAGGACATGTATTATGTAAATGGGACATGACATATGGTATTTAGTTGTGTATGTATATACTCCACTTCCTATACCACCAATTGATACAACAAGAAATAAGGAAAGTGAGCAATTCCAAGGTAATAAATGTCATTCTATATTACCTATCAAAGGAAGAGTTTGTGAAGGTGATGCATTATGAGTCAACCAAGGTGATATGGGAAAAATTTAATAATATCTATGAAGGAGACACTAAGGTGAATATGGTCAAGTTGTAGACTCATAAAAGACAATTTGAAATTCTGAAGATGAATGAAGATGGAACCATTGCATCCTACCTATTGACAGTTGATGAAGTTATCAATGTCATTATAGGATTGGGAGAAGAAGTGAAAGTGTATATAGTTTTTAAAAGGTATTGAGATCACTAACTCCTAAGTTTGATTCTAAGGTGTCTACAGTAGAAGAGATGCAACATTTAGACAAACCATAAATGGATGGGCTTCATGGCATCTTGATTGCCTATGAGAAGAGAACAAATGAAGGAAAGCCTTCCAAGAAGGAAGCAACATTAAAAGATGAGAATAAGTCAAAATCCAATAAGGTCAAGGATGAGGAATGCTCAAATGTTGATGATAATCAACTAATATCCATTTTTTCAAGGAAATTGAGGTTTGGTTCTGGTAAGTACAAGGGTAAGTTTCCCTTCAAATATTTCAACTATGGTAAGATTGGTCACTTTGCATCCAAGTTTCCTAATAAGGATAAGATTGAACATGATGAACATCATGGAGATGATAAGAATGACTATAATCTTGACAAAAATAAGTAGTTTAGGAAGTATGAAGGTAGAAAAGGATCATTCAAGAACAAGAGAAGTTTTTACACCAAAGAAGATAACTCATCTGATGTAAGTGACATAAACACATCTGATAGTGATGATGATAGTAATGAATATGAAAATGACAACAATAAATCCTTATTCATGGATATATAAATAGACAATGAGGGTTGATCAAATGGGAAAGGCCTTATGAATGATGAAGAAGAAGTTGAAGTGAATTTTGAGGTAGAATTTGTGAGTGCTCTAGAGGAGTTGAAGTTCTAAAGAAGGAAGAATCCTAAACTAATATCATTAGTTAAGGAATATGGAGAGCATATTAGTTTGTTTGAGGAGAAACTAAGTAACACATCTAAAGAGTATGATGAGATCATCAATCAAATTGTAGTACAAATGGAGATAGCACTGCTAGCTTAAAATCTAAAGAGGAAGAATGTAAAAGGTATGAAACTAAAATGGAATCCTTGAAAGCTGAGTTGGATCAAGCATCTAGCAAGTTTAAGATCTTCATGAAATTTTAAAAGAGTACTGATGCTCTAAATAACATCTTGAGTAATTAGAATTCTAAAAGTGACAAGATAGGTCTTAGTTTTAAAAAAGACCAAAATTAGGTGGCTCAAGTCAAGGAAAAGGCTAATGAAGACAAGAAGGTCAACATGAAAACACCAACCAGATAGCCTAATGCTATGATGTATGCTAATTCATTCAATGATTATTGTTTTTCATGCAATCAGTTTGGTCATAGGTCAAGAGAGTGTAGAAGACCCTCTAAAAATGAATATTCATGGGATTATGAAAGAAATCATCAGTCAAGAGGTATGTATGAGGTTGTATGCTATAGTTGTCATAGTGTGGGACACATTGTAAGATTCTACTCTAATAAAGTTAGAAGATCATCAAGTCAAAACAAGATGTTTGAATCCCCTAGAGTGCAAGAAATAAGGTAAGTGAATGTGTGGAAACCAAAGATAGTAAAGGTTAGTCATGATTAGTCTACAAGCTCAAATGGACTATTTGTTATGATAGAGCATACTTCAAATGAGAACTCAAGTCAAGGATGTTTGTTGTTAGTTCATATTGATGATCAAATGGTTGATGAAGAGGTCTAACCTATAGTTTCAATCAAGCCTAAAAGGATACTGAAGTATATTCGGTCTTGTGAAAACTTGGAGATCTAGGAATCTCTTGAGCTTGTGTTATTTTAGTGCCCTTTGGAAAGGGGTGACTCCATTAGGATTCATGAGACATTATTTAGTTAGTAGAAGTATGATGGATGTTTGGTTTGAGGGGGAGATATTTAGGTTGTTGATTGAGCTTGATCTATGTTGAGAAGTGGTCTTGTAATCTGAGTTCATTTAAAGGAGGTATGTATAGAGTAAGGGGGAACATGTTCCTATAATTCTTCAAATTCTATATGTTGAGTTTTTATTATAAAAAGGTGTGGTTATAAAAGTTGTAGTATGTATGACCATTTGTCATTAAAGTCAAAGGGGGAGAAAATTCAATAAGGGAGTTTGATTAGTTTGGGGAAGATGAGATTGATTAGATTGAAGAATGCTTTTCCATCAATGATAGAGGGGGAGTTTATTGAGAAATGTTGTCATTGATGTCAAGATGCATTTGGTAAAGATGTATGGTGAGTGGTCTTTGAGAGAATTTGAAGGCAACATAATGTCTCTACATTGAGAGATAATTTAAAGGTAACCTAATGATTCTTATGTTGGTTGATGTCAAGTTCAATGCCATGATTCAGGTTAGCTTGATGATTGTTAGTGTTGTCATAAAAGGTTTGATGATCAAGTAAGCATTGAAGCATGATTATGAGTCTCTAGGTCTACATGAGGTCATGGGATCATGTTGATCAGAAAGATATTTTTTTAGTGGTGTGAGATTTTTGTTTGGTGAGTACAAGGTAAGCATGTTTGAGTGTTAATCTTTGAGTACAAGGTGTCTTGAGAAGCCTAGTCATGACAAACATAGTCATATCATGAGCATGTGCATGATGACCATAAAGAGGTATGTGTAGAGTTATGGCATAATTTGAAGATCATGTAAGGCATGTGATTAAGGTGTAGAATCTCAAGGAGTGTTTCAAGGTTATTTTTCAAGTTTCAAGTGCTTGAGAAGCCTAGTCATGACACTAGTCATGGCATGTAAAGTCCTAGTGAAAAAGTTTAAGCATTGTGGATTGGTGAGATGTATGAAACATATGAGGATGTATGGGTTGATTTAAAATTTATGTGAGGCATTGAATCACTCATGAGACTCTCAAGGTGAGCCTATAGGGGTAGGACCTTCAAACCTAGTTTACACCTAGACCACCTCTAGACCCTACTTGACCTAATAAGGCATCATAAATTATTGTCAAGACATGTGAAGTATGTTTGGATATGTTTAATCACGATAGATATTATATGGCATGAGAGTGAGGTTTTGATCATGACATTGAGGTGTTGAGAGCATGAAATAAGGCATGAAGGATAGTTTAAGGCCTAGTAAGGTATGAAGACTATGGTGTAGAGAGAGAATGTAAGCCTAATGGGGTATGAGGTTCTATTTACAAGGAAATTATGGATAGGTGAATATTTTTATAGGTATAATATATTTTCTCAAGCATGTTCACAAATTTTGAGGTCATGATTTGCAAGAAAGAGCATGAAAAGTGGTTTTGAGGTCTCTTGAGTACATAGAATAAAGGCATGTGAACTCGAAAAGGACTTTTAGGTGTTCATTGGTACATGTAACCTTTACATGGGAACATGATATATTAATGATAGATGATTAAGGGTCTTATGTAATATATCTAGGTATTAGTTTTGGAAATGAGGTGCAGTCTTTTATGAACAATCGTTAACACCAAAAATAATGTTAACCCTATCTAAAACCTTAACAATGACCCGATGTGAAATTTTTTTCTCAATATAGCCCATAATGGTCCCAAATTACTATAGAAACTATTATATATTGTATTAAACTCTCCTAGTTACCTCTAGGTGTGATTGAGTTGTCAAGTGTGTGAGTAGACCCTACAAGAAAGTGCACATTTCTTGGAGATTTATTATAGTAGTTAGAGTTGACCAAGTCAAAGTATGAAAATCATTGGATTGAAAAGGTTGAGACTTTTAATTTATTTACATGGTGTATTTTGGATAGGTTATATCCTTTAAGTGTGTTAAATTGGTCATTCAAGTTGATTAATTGCTAACAAGCCTAAATGTCAAAATAGTGAGAAATCCAGGCAGCAGTGAGAAGGTGATTAAGGATATTCTATCATGAAATAGGGATGAATCCAAGTAAATGGATATATTTTTAAATACTTTTAATACATGTTCATGTTTGGCATAATTTTTAGAGTTCAATGGTTATAGTGAAAAAGTTGCTCATATGTTGACTTGCCTAGTTCGAATGAGAGAGTGAGATATAAGGTTATGAGATTGGTCTATAAGACTAATATTGATATTTAACCATATTATCATTGTATATGATAATATTATCATAGGATAATATAAATTCATTATTATTCTCTAGAAGTGGTCATATAGGTGTTGAAAGTCATTATCACCATGATTGGTTTTTGAGGAAAACTGACAGTTCTAAGTGAGCAAGTTGAAAGAGTGTTTTTGAGTCAATTTTCCATGTGTAATGAAGTCTATTTATATTTATGAATTTTTTGAGGTATTTTAGGTTTTATGTATATGCTTTATTATCATGTTTGTGTGGACAAACATTGTGTTATCTTCAGCTATTTAAGATAGACCTTTTTTGTGTGTGAAGGCCTAATGTAAACAGTATTGATGGTGTGCTTCAAGTGGTGATTGAAGCTAAAAGGTGGAATGGACCTAATATGAGATTATTAGGGGTATATTTAAGTGTCATATGAAATTTTTTTTCTGTGTATGAATTTTTAAAGTTATCTAAGAAGATCAAAGGGTAGCGTGTACTAATGAAGGCCTAATTGAATTAGGTCTCTTTTAGGCCTAAAAAAAGATTTGGTCCATTAGATCTATGGATGACCTAATGTAATGATTTATTCATGTTTATTTCATGACCTAAGTCCTATTTTTTTGGATATATAAGTGGTCAAGTGTGTATGGCTAACCAAGAGGTGTATGATCAAGATCCTAGTATAAGAACAAGACCTAATAAGCCTACTTGAAATATTAGAGAATGTTGGAGTGAAATCAAAGGATATATTAATTTGAAGAGTTTAAGGAGGTCCTAAAAAAAATCATAAGGGTGAATAAAAACTATCATGAATATATAACAAGAGTATTATATATGAATATCAAGGTCCTATGACCTAATTTTTCTTGAAGAGATCTACATGAGTGAAGAAGCTTAGAAGACAATTTAAGAGGGATAAAAGAGAAAGAAGAATTGAAGAAGGTGATCATAATTTTTATATGGTAAAAAAATTGTTATAAATTTGATCAAAGGTTTCATGTGGTTGATTTAGTGTTGAGTCATCTAGGGGATTGGTGTCTCCTTGCAAGTTGGTGTTTGCTAAAACCTAGTTGGGTCGACGTTTAACTAGTTGGGGTTGGTGCTCCATGTGGAGTTAGTGATTCACTAAATTGTGATATTTTGAATTATAGAAGTGTATTCCATTTATAAGTATCAGTGGTTTTTCTTCCCCTTGAGGGTTTCCCACTCATATGTCTATTCTCTTATATTATGTTCATGTGAATGACTCTTTATGCATTGCTTTGATGGTTCAAGGAATGTTAAAGTACATGTTAAAAAAGTTTTTGAGAGACCGGTTCACCCCTCCCCCTCTCAGTCATTGTGTTTTCAAAAACTCCTAGTTCTCTTTTGTTGTCTTCATTTTGACATGGTCAAAATTATTTGATGTTGAAAGGGATATGAAATCAAAGTTGACCAGGTATAACTTTATTCATGTTTGGGAAAAATAACCATTTGATAATTTTAAATTATTTCCTCCTTTTTTATTTTATTTTTTGTGACATTGATCAAATTTTTATTAGTTTTCTGATTGAGGCTATTTTACTAATACATGGCCAACAAACATGTTAGTTTTCTAAACATGACCATCAATAACCCGAGGGTTTTCATTGTTGATTTTTTGAGTTTAATTTAATTTTTATATTTCAAAAAATACTAACATGATGATAAATTAGGAAGTGGTTATTCATGTTCCTATACATCACTCAAATCAATTGGAAAGTTGATTGTACTCATGAATTTTTTTAAGCCATCCTTACAAAAAAATTAGCCTATTTTAAAATCTTGAAGACAAGTCTCCCATTATTATATAAAATATTCATATTTAAAGTATATTGAGGCTTGTTAATTATGACATAAATGTTGTGTCAAATTACTCTCGAATTACTCCAAGATCTCTTGACATCACAGATTTCATGAAAACCCTAGTATTAGGTGAGAACAAGATTTTCACAACATAAGTTACATCAAATGCATTAAAAGCTTCATGAAATAATTAAAATATTAGATAATTAGTTAAAAAGTAAAAAGGAGGTACATTATATAGTTAGATATTAGGTCACCAAAAAGGTAATAACTCAACTCGTTATTAGAACACACATTAAGTATAATTCCCCTATTAACCTTAATAAACCTAAGCAAGTGATGCAAAGCTATTGGGGAGAAGACACGTAATCACCACCATTGTCTTCATACCTGAAATCACAAACTCAAAATCAATGTTAACGTACAAAAATAGAGACCATATAATCTCCCTGAATGTCTTTGGCATAGACATCTTCCATCTTCTCTTGTTTTCCTCCTTATTCTTTTGTGCTCTCCTTGGCACTTATATCTCTTTATTGTTATCCTCAATGAGAACCCTCTTCTCAAATTTGCTATCTTGTATCTCACTTAGAAACATCTTCTTTATCATTCCTCTCTCTCTCTCTCTCTCTCTCTCTCTCTCTCTCTCTCTCTCACACACACACACACACACACACACACACATACACACACACACACACACACACACACACACACACACACACACACATCTTTTAAGCCACCTTTCTTATGCCTTCTTCTTCTCACAGGTGACTCTAATAGCCACTTTACCTTTCTTCTCACATTTTAGCTACTCCATTGGCTCTCTTGTTCTTTTATGATCTTTATCACGAGCTCTATACTCTCTATACATTTCCCTAATTCTCTTCTTATGTCTTCCACTTCTTTTTCTATATCCATCTTCTCACTTTTATGTTTTCTAGGCATATTTAGACCTTCCTATTAGCAAGTATATCAACCTTTCCTCTTAGACCTATTTTGGGCATTTCCTCTTCCTTGAGTCCTCTATCTAGGATATCTTATTATCCTTCTTGACTTTATTTTGGAGTATTTACTTCCTCTCTTCTCTCTTGGAGCTTTAATGCTCTCTTTTTCCTCTATCTTTTCTAGTCTTCTCTTGAATAGCTTCTTGTCCTTCTCAAAGGACTTTGGGGATTTCTCTCTTCTCTTTATCACTCTTATTCTCCTCTATAATGATCTTAATATATCATACCTATAACCTCATTCTCTTTCAATACCTTTCAAGGTTATCTCTCATGCACATCTCATAGCATGTTATCGTTATCTCAAATCAACAATTTGCAAAGAAATCAAAACAATATTTACCCAAGCATACATTGCCTTGCTCTAATACCAAATGATGTAGATATATTTAGGAGAAGCCTTAAAACCATCATAATTTGGTTCATTATTCAATTGGTCTCTATTGGAGTTGTTGCCAGAATCTGGATAACGCGAGTGCAATGGAGACGTGATCACACAAGATGAACAAGTGCACACCACATAGATGCTAAAGCAATTTGAAAATAACACAAAAAGATAAATTGCACAAGACAAAATGGAGAAAACCAAAATCTGATTAATATGAGATGGCCAAAGTGAGGACTATAAATAGGAGAGTACATAAGTAACTCCTCCACAAAAGGTGGACAAGGCACCCCAAGAATAGACTGTAACTCCTCCATGAAAGGTGGTGACAAGGTGCTAAGAATAGAGAAGTAACTCCCATCAAGGGAGTTACTTATGACATTCCTATGACACTTATGACACATCTATGACACACACCTCCACATAAGCTAGCCTATCCCACAAATGTAGGAAAACTCCATGTATGCACAAGAAATACAATTTTCCTAATTAATAAATAGAGAAAAATAAAAACCTACACTAATACCCCCCCATAAGCACAGCTTAGGTGGGTAGTGTGGAAATATAAAATGGGTCCCGACAACTAAGCATGATGAGGTACCCATGTACAAATGCAATCTCCCATAAGATAGATAAAAGGAGAAAACTTGTAGGAAAAAACTCCCCCCCCCCCCCAAAAGAGAGACATAAAAGAAATGAAGAGGCTAGAAGGCCCCCTTGAAGATGATGCTGCTATAGATGTGGACCACACCCCAAGAAGAACTCGTAGATGAATGAACTTGATCTCAGTGAAAGGTTTGGTGAAGATGTTTGCAACCTGCTCTGAAGACTGGCAAAATATCAAGTCAATGACCTGACTATGAATAAGCTCCCGAATGAAATGCATGTGAATCTCTATGTGCTTGGTTTGCTGGTGTTGTACTGGATTCTTGCAAATATGAATGGTACTCTAGTTGTCACAATAAATGATGGTGGGCTGCCTGATAGGAATACCAAACTCAGAAAGTATACCTTGAAACCAAATAGCCTCAGTAGCTGCATTAACAACTCCCCTATACTCTGCCTCTATGGATGATATAGCAATAACATTTTGCTTCTTGCTAGACCAACTGATACGACCAAAACCTAGAGAAAAACTGTAACCAGAAGTGGACTTGCGAGTCTGTGAATGGCCAGCCTAGTCTGAATCTTTTTATCTAACCAAGTCAACCTCTATGCCAAATTTGTAATGAATCCTGTATCTATGTGAACCCTGTATATGTAATGCAAGATCCTCTTAGCTGCTTTCCAATGCAGCTCATGAGGTTCCTACATGAATCTGGAGACAAGTCCCACTATATATGATATGTCAAGCCTAGTGTGAGTCAAGTAGATGAGACTACCAATAAGTTGTCGATATCGAGTGGCATCAACCAATGGCGAAGAAAAATCAGCCTCAAGCTTGACTCCTAATAGAAAGGGAGTTAGAGATGGCTTGCAATCAGCCATGTGAAATTGAGCCAATAAGTCAAGAGCATACTTAGGTTGTGCAAGATAAATCCCTAAATTTGACTGTGAGATCTCAAAACCAAGGAAGTAGTGCAACAAACCCAAGTTTGTCATGTCAAATCTATCCTGAAGAGATGCCTTCACTATTGTAATAGCCGATGAAGAACTCTCGGTGATCAAAAGGTCATCAACATATAGAACCAAAATCAAGAGCGAATCATCCTACCATAAGAAGTAGAAATTGGGATCAGAATGGTACCTAGTGATACCCACTGTGAGAAGGAAGGAATCCATCTTGGCATACCAAGCCCGAGGGTCCTGTTTGAGGCCATAGATAGATTTCCTAAGTCTGCATACTAAGGAAGAATCCTAAACAAATCTTGGTGGCTGCTCCATGTAGATCTCCTCCTCTAGGTCTCCATGAAGAAAGGCACTCTTCACATCCATCTGATGCACATCCCAACCATGTATTACAGCAATAGCCAAGGTGAGTCAAATAGAAGTCATCTTTGTAATAGGTGCAAAGGTCTCTGAGTAGTCAATGCCCACCACCTGTGAGAAACCCTTGGCGACCAATCACACCTTGTACTTATCAACCGACCCATCTGATGCAAACTTGGTCTGATATATCCACCTACATCAAACCATCTTTCTTCCCCTAGGAAGTGAAGTCAAATCCCAAGTGTGATTTTTGATTAAGGAAGAATATTCTTCCTCCATAGCATTATCCCACTCAGGTACCCCCGATGCCTCTCAAAAAGTCTGTGGATCCAAAACTATAGCAAAGAAGGCATGTGGATCTCTCTAAAAATCCCCCCTAGTATGTATGTCATATGTGGGATCTCCTACCCAAGTGCTAGCACTCTCAAGTGTCTATCTGGCCCAAAGTGGCCCAGAAGTGGATGAGTCAGGTGCTAACTCCTCATCCTCTGATTGACTAGAGATGAATGACTCTGCATCACTATCCTTGCTGTCTGAACTCGAAGAAGAAGAAGATGTCTCTAGCTTAAGAACCTACTGTGGCTGATCTAAATCTGATGAGGAATCATCATGAAGAAGTAGATCTGATGAGGGAGAAGAAGTGTCAAGTGTTGAGTCTCTAGGACTCTCCTAAAAATGGACACTTCTCTCGATGAACAACTCATGAGTGACTGGATCTAGAAGGCGATATCCCTTAATACCATCTGGATATCCTACAAAGATGTAAGGCTTGGATTGATGTTCCATAGATTTAAGTTTCTTCATCAGAATGCAGGCCATGGTTGGGGATTCGAAAACTCTAAGGTGCTCAACATCAGGTTTCCTTTTATGCCAAGCTTCAAAGGGTGTTATCCCTTTCAAAGCTTTGTGAGGAACCCTATTTTGAATGTAGCAAGCACAATTGATGGCTTCAGCCCAATACTGTGGTGCTAAGGATTTGGAGTGAATCATATAGCTAGCCATCTCTTTCAAGAACCTATTCTTGTGTTCTACAACCCCATCTTGTGAAGGACTGTAAGTGACTATGTGCTGCAAATCAATCCCCTCTATGGTGCAAAACTGCTCAAACCTGATGCTGACATACTCCCCTCCATTATCAGTTTGAAGAACCTTGATGGATTTCTCACTCTGTTTCTCAACAAGAGCTTGAAGTCTAGAAAATTTTCAAACAGTTCAGACTTTTGTTTGAGGAAATATATCCAAGTGTACCTAGAGAAATCATCAATGAAAGTGAGGATGTACTTGGCCCTTGTGAAAGATGGTTTGGGAAAGGGTCTCAATACATCATTGTGGACTAACTCCAAAGGTTGTGAAGCCCTCCAAGCTTTGCCTTTGTCAAATTTTGCTTCTAGATGCTTCCCAAGGGATCACCCCTCGAAAAGTCTTTTTGAGAATTCGACACGAGGCAAGCCAATGACCATGTCATTTTTGCAAAGTTGCTCAAGGTAGTAGTAGTTAAGGTAGCCAAACCGCTCATGCCATAATTTGATAACTCCATCTAAATGAGTCAACAATGCTGTTGGAGAAGAATTTGATGCAAAATGGGAGAAGGTGTATAACCTGGCTTGATGATCTGCCCTACCCACTGCCACTGTAGTATCACTATGCAACTCCCTGATAGCCACTGAATCTAGTGAAAACTTAACTCTCATGCCCCGACCAATGTGAGTGATTTGGTACATTAATAGGAGATTAGTTGAAAGAAAAGGAACACTTAGAACATTGTTGAATGTTCCTCCTTCCATTTCAACTGACCCTCTCCCTGCAACAGAAACTGACGTGTCATCACCCAAACTAATTGAAGTCATGCTACAAGGCTCTAAAGATGAAAACTCAACTAGTGAAGAGCCCATGTGGTGAGAAGCACCCAAGTCGATGACCCATGAAGATGTAGAAGTTTTTGTAGCTACAAGGGCCTTGCCCTTTTCTTTCTCCTTACCCTTGCCTTTTGCCTTGGTAGAATCTTGGGTAGATGAATTTTGCTTGATGGACTCTGGAACACCTATGTTGTTCTTCTCTAGAAGATGAGTTAGGTGATCTATTTGTTTCTTCATGCACTTGTGTTCATCATACCCTGTGTTTTTAAAATAGGCACACTTAACCTTCTCCTTCTTAGGTTTAGCATTGGAAGAGGAAGTCTCAGTGTTGTTTTTGGTAGGATTGTTGTTTTCTTTCTTCTTCTCTTGGTCCTTGTTCTTTTTCTTTTTCTCCTTTGTTGAAGTCTTATCCTTACCATTTCCAGCTATCAAAGCTTGGGGTTGAGTAGAATTCACTGTGCCCATTTGAATTAGCTTATCTTTCTCCCTAGTCAAGTTGGCAATGAATGAATCCAAAGAAGGCATTTTCCATGTAGTGCCAAGGGCACTTTTTGTGGCATGGAAAATGGAGAGAAAGACTGAATAACTTGGACCTAACTTTGCAAGAATAGAAAGTATGAGTTGATCATCTTTCTTCTATATTCTGCATTCTTTCAATTTCAATCTAAGGGCCTTAAACTTAGTGAAGAAGTCTTGTAGGGTGTCAAAGTTGCTAGGACTTAGACTTATGAGTTCGTTTTCAAGCTCATGACATCTCATCTCATCAAGCTTTCCAAATAAATTTTCTAAGGTGTCCCATATGTCATTAGGAGTTTGGGAGGATTCTAAATGGAAGAGAAGTTCTAGAGACATAGACAAGCTCAGTAATCCATAGGCTTCATCACTACGGTTGTACCGCTTGACCTTTTCAGCATCAGTGTTGGGTTTTACTTCAGTACCCATGGTGATCCTATACAACCCTTTGCTTCTAAGAATGATTGACATTTTAACCTTCTATTCATGATAGTTGAAGGGTGTTAGAGATTTAAGTTGAAAAGAATCCATTTTTAGCTGAATTTAGGTGAAGTTGTGTTGATTGCAAGTTGTGAATCTATGTAGAAAGGAGAATGAAAGCAAAGATTTGCAAGTTGTGAAAAGCAATCACACCCCCCCAAAATATTGAGCCCCCCCCCAAATATGAAAGTGCATGCTCAAAAGACATCGGACTCAGCTGAAAATGCATCTTAGAGCAATCAGTGCAAGACTTAAGCAAACAGGATGTCGGACTCAGCCGAAAATGCGTCTTGGGAGACCCAAATTTTAGGCACTTTATAAACTAGTGCATTTCTAACAAATAACAAGCCTACATTGTGGAAAATTGAATTACAAACGCTTTTGAAAAAAATGGCACCCAAAATTGAGCTTACGTTTGCAAGATATTAAAGGTATAATTTTCTCATAAAATAGTGTTTTTGCAAAAAAAAACACTAAAACATTAAAAAAATGCCTGTTATGAGAGTGAAAGTGGTCTTCCAACCACTCATTGGATTCATCACAGAATGAGGGATCTAAAGGAGGTTTGTGTGAGGGGGAATTGGCCTCCCGCCAACCCGGGCCTCACCCTTCGTCTTCGTAGGTCGAAGATACAAGTTAAAATTCAAACCCCAAAAATACAAAACTATCTATGAAACTAAATATTCAGTCAAATTGACTGATTTTTGTTTTAACAAGTCAATTTTTAACTGAAGAAAGTAAATCAAAGATATAATTTATGAAATCCACGTGTCCAAGGGCCCACATGGGACGCCAAGCAGGAAGGGGCGCCAAAAAAGATAGTCCAGAATTTACAGTAGAAAAGACAAAAAAAATTGTAGACCTACTGGTCGTATGCCCTGATGGCACCTAGCAAAAGTGGCAGAGAGGACTGTGGCATTGTAGAAGAGGACTATGGCAGAATATCTTCACCAAAAAAGAGGCACAGTCCTTGTTTCTAGACAACAAACAAAACAACAAGTGGTGTCCCAAAAGAAAGGCGTAGTTCTGAATTCTTTTTACAAAAACAAAAAGAAACAACAGACCTGGACGTCGTATGGCTTATGGCTTGGCTGGAATTGACTGCTTGCTACTTGGAGGAAGCTGTAGAAAGGAAGTTGGTGCAGCCAGAAGTGTGGTGTGGAGTGCTGGAGCTGAAGTTGGTGCAGGCCAAAAGTTTAGCTGTTGGAAAGGATGCTCCTCCTTCTGCTCCTTGCAATGGCGCCCAGCTGAAGCAAAACCAGCACCTGAAGTTGCTGCTGCCCCTATAAAGAGTGAAGAGAAGATAGCCAAGACACCCAAAGGCCAAGGATCCCAAGGAAACTATACCAAAAATAATATTGAAAGTTTTTTTTAATTTTAGATCAGATATAAAAAAACAAAGAGAACTCCACTCCTCTTGATTTCAAAATAAACTAAAAGCATAGCCATACACACGATTACCATTCTTGCTCTGATACCATATCAGAGTTGTTGCTAGAATCCGGATAATGCGAGTGCAATGGAGATGTGATCACATAAGATGAACAAGTGCACACCACATAGATGCTAAAGTAATTTGAAAATAACACAAGAAGATAAATTGCAGAAGACAAAATGGAGAAAACCAAAATCTGATTAACATGAGATGGTCAAAGTGAGGATTACAAATAGGAGAGTACGTAAGTAACTCCTCCACAAAAGGTGGACAAGGCACCCCAAGAATAGACTGTAACTCCTCCATGAAAGGTGGTGACAAGGTGCTAAGAATAGAGAAGTAACTCCCATCAAGGGAGTTACTTATGACATTATTATGACACCTATGACACATCTATGACACACACCTCCACATAAGCTAGCCTAGCCCACAAATGTAGGAAAACTCCATGTATGCACAAGAAATACAATTTCCCTAATTAATAAATAGGAAAAAAATAAAAACCTACACTAATAGTCTCTTCCATGATGATGGTTGGTCATTCAACATACCATGTCTAACTCAATATTGCCCTTCTTTGATGAGGTCTAAACAATTTCTTTTCCATGTAACTATTTTTTGAATATATAGAGACACCTTTTTTGATGTTTCTATACCCCTTTCATATAATTTTTAATCATTTTATGCCACCTTACATTTCTTTTATTGGTTAAATTGTGCTTACACTTTGATTTTTTCCACCCACTTGCTTCCTTGTATCTTCTTGGGCTGCCACTTGCCTCTTATTTCACCTCTTTCATGCTTCTTGCATTGATCATCTATCTTTCCAACTTGATACACTTTTCCATTTGTGCTTTTTTTCCATACTCATGCTTTTGATTTCTTT
The DNA here is from genome assembly GCA_037957365.1 of Torreya grandis. NCBI lineage: Eukaryota > Viridiplantae > Streptophyta > Pinopsida > Cupressales > Taxaceae > Torreya > Torreya grandis. The sequence goes on along the minus strand of JARHVA010000094.1, from coordinate 2,119,735 downwards.
GACCTCTTATTTGAGGTTCCATTCTTTCTTCTCACCACCTATTTGTTTTAGCCACTTAGGCCATACATATACATGCCCTTTTGTTCTTCATGAGGGATTTAATATATCATTTTTTTCCACAATATGCATATTAGATTTTCCTTCTTTATATATACAATCAAATTCAACATTCAAACACTCATTTACCTCCAATGGCAATTGCTGCAACCTTGTCTCTTTCTTTATGTCTTCATGGGTGATCTTCATGTCTTCTTGTTTAATATTCATGTCCTCTTTGTGAACCATATCCTTTATTTTAGCTGCTATACATGGCAATGCATCATAAAATTCCTCTTTCTCTTCATTTTCAACATGCAATATACCTTCAATCTCCTTCTCTTTGGCTTCTTCAAGAGGTTCTTTCTCTTTATCATCTTCTTTCCAATTGATGGGTGTCATTCTTAGCCCATTATTCATCCACTTTGAGGCCTCATGATTAGTTTTCACCACATTTGTCTTCTTTCTTTCTCTTGAAGACATATACTAACCTCTCTTGGCTAGTTCAATTTACAAACAAATGTTCTCTAGGAAAATAGATTTTTGTGGCATTGGTTCTCTATAGGAACAAGGAAATTTGGTGTAAATTCAAGAAGAGAAGTTAATAATGAAGGTGACAAGGTTGGATCAAGATAAAAGAGAGCATCAACTAAAACAAAGAATTTTGGATAAAGACCTTGAACCTACAAATAATCAATGCCATATAACACTATTTTCCTAGAAAACATTTGTTTACAAAGTAAACTAGCCAATAGAGGTTAGTATATGTCTTCAAGAGAAAGAAAAAAGACAAATGTGGAAAAGGCCAAGCATGAGGCCTCAAAGTGGATGAATAATGGGCTAAGGATGATACCCATCAATTGGCAAGAAATGATAAAGAGAAAGAACCTCTTGAAGAAGCCAAAGAGAAGGAGATTGAAGGTATACTATATGATGAAAATGAAGAGAAAGAGGAATTCTATGATGAATTTCCATGTATAGTAGTTGAAATAAAGGATATGGTACACAAAGAGGACATGAATGTTACACAAGAAGACATGAAGTTCACCCATGAAGACATAAAGAAAGAGACAAACTTGCAATAGTTGCCATTGGAAGTAAATGAGTGTTTGAATGTTGAATTTGATTTTATATATGAAGAAGGCAAAGCTAATATGTAGATTGAGAAAAATAATGATAGATTGCAGCCCTCATGGAGAACACAAGGGCATGGATATGTATGGCCTAAGTGGCTAAAACAAATAAGTGATGAGAAGAAAGAATGGAACCTCAAATAAGAGGTCAAATAAAGCAAAAGCATGAGTGGAAAGCAAGCACAAGTATGGAGACAAAGCAGAAATGGAAAAATGTATCTAGTTGGAAAGATAGATGACCAATGTAAGAAGCATGAAATAGGTGAAATGAGAGGCAAGTGGCAGCCCAAGAAGGTATAAGGTAACAAGTGGTTAGAAAAAAGCAAAGTGTAAGAGCAATATAACCAAGAAAATGAATGTAAGGTGGCAAAGAATGATTGAAAATGATATGAAAGGAGTATAGCACCATCAGAAAAGGTGCCTCTATATATTCAACAAATAGGTACATGGAAAATAGATTGTTTATACCTTATCAAAGAAGGGCAAGATTGATCTAGACATGGTATGTTGAATGACCAACCATCATCATAGAAGAGATGAATTGAATAATGAACCAAATTGTGATGGTTTGATGGCTTATCCTCAATATATTTGCATTAGCAAGCTAACTAACAAACATGTAGGTAAAACTAAAAGTAAAAAAAATCCTACACTAACAGCCTCTAAAGTGTAACTTAGGTGGGTATAAGAATTGGGTCTTGACAATGAACCTTGATGAGGTACCCAAACATAATGCAACTCCAATAAAATGGAGAAAATGATCAAACATGTAGAATAAAAATCCTCTCCAAAGAGAAAACAAAGAAGATAAGTGTGGGAAAATGTCCCACTAGAGTATACAACTACCTAAAGCCATCCTATATCCTACAATGGAGTTTTTAGAAGTGACTATGGATCAGAAGTAGATGTAGTGAAGAGTGGATCACCCTAAAAAAGTGAATGTGTTACTGAAGTGTCTGATGGATCTTCAACCATGGTGTGATTCCTATACAAGGAATTGTTCTCCTCATGTAAGGTAGGAGGACCGACTACTCTGTGCAATGATGGTGTAATAGGAGCAAAGGAAACAAAGGACTATTGAATGCCCTAAAATAGTGGAATAAACTAACTGATATCTGATGTGTCCTAGATTACTATACCTACACCTTGTAATGTCTAAAGTGGACCAAAGGTGAGTTGATCAGAAAATAACTCCTCAACATATGAAATGTGACAAAGAGATGGTGGAAGTGTGTCCCCATCACTATTGTAGTCATTTGTGTTAGAATAAGAATCATCAATATTAGATGAATACTCAAGGTCAAAAATGTCATCAATTTTAGGTGAGTCTAAAGAAGAAGAATTTGAAGGAGAGTTAGGAACAAAGTGGGATAAGTTATATTGTCGACTCTGATGATCAACCATTCCATCTACCAATATAGTATCATAGTGTAGCTATCTAACATACACTGAATCTAGAGTGAACTCAACTCACATGCCTAAACTGAGGTGAGTGATTTGGTAAACTAATAAGAGAATAGTTGAAAGTGAGGGAAAACTTAAAACATTATTAAATCTTCTACCACACACTTCAACAAACCCTCTGTTAATAATTTTTTATAAGTGTCATCACCTAATTATATAGAAGACATGTCACATGGTTCTAAGGAACTAAAATCTATGTGTGAAGAGTCCATATGATATGAAGCACTAGAGTCAATGGCCCATTTCAGATTCAAAGGTAAAAATACAACTAGGGCCTTACCCTTTGCTTTCCCCTTACTATTCTCTTTTCTCTTTTCTTTACCATTGTCATTTACATTAGAGGATTTATGGGTTGATGAATTCTGATTAGTAGAATCAAAGACATTAATATTGTGCTTCTTGAGCATCTTAGTCAATTGGTCAATCTACATCTTCAAACTTTTACTTTCATCATGATTTCCCAAGTAAAACCCACATTGGATCCAATCTTTCTTAGGATTAACATTGGAAGAAGAGGTCTTATTGTTTGATTTTTAGGTGGAAGGATTTATATCCTTCTCTTGATCCTTTTTATTCTATTTCTTCTCTTTATTGTTTGAATCTTTATCTTTCTTAGTAAAAAGTGCATGAGATTTAAGGACTTCATTGTGCCTGTATATAGGTTAAATTTTGATAATGCATTCAAAATGCATATAAACAAATCAAATCAATTCAAATTCATCAAAAACTCAATGATTGGGCAAGGATGTTAAGCATGGGATATACTGAGAGGGGGGTGAATCAATATATCATAAATATTATAAACTTTCCCTTAATCAAATTCCACTTAACCAAACATTTAAGATATGAAATAAAACTGAAACAACAAACACCACAAAAGATAGAGAGAGACACCAGATTTAACATGGAAAACCAATGTGGGAAAAACCATAGAGAACAATCTCAAGTATATGAATGAGCACTAAATCAAACTACAATATTCGCAAGCACCAACTTGCAGGATCACCAACCCCTTTGCTGAGCACCAACATAACAACTATTCATGATCACCAACCCACAGGAGCACCAACCCCTTTGCTGAGCACCGACACAACAAAAATTCATGAGCACCAACCCACAAGAACACTAACCCCTTTGTGTATGCCACACAACTATCTCTCAATGTTGCTATCTCAAAAAATGATAGTTCATTACAATATCTCTTTCCTCTCTCACCTTTGCTCTTCTAAGCTAGATATAAAAAATACAAATCATACTCATCTCTCTCATTGCTCTTCTAAGCTAGATATTACTATATTAAATCAAACTCTATCTCTTACATTACAAATGACTTCTCAAGCCTTTATTTATAGCTTTCTAAATTAACTTTGGCCTTCCCCCTTTGTGACCCTTCAATCCTCATGGAAAATGGTGCCAAACTTGCATGACCCTTTGTATCCTTGCATTTCAAAAGTTATGTGGTGACCCTTCATAAGCAAAAGCATCATTTCCTCTTTTGTCCTTATCTTGGTGACTTTTTGTATTCCTCAAAGTGTCCCTTCATGAGAAATTGTGCCCTTCCTCTTTTGTCTTCACTTGGTGACTCTTGGAATTCCCCAAGATGACTCTTCATGGGAAAATACGTCCCATTCTTCTTTTGTCTTTACCCCATGACTCTTTGACTTCTCCATGGGCCTTTCTTTTGTCTTATATGCAACCAAAAATATATTCATTAATATTAAATAAATATTAGCACACATTAGCCAAGATATAACTATTAAAAACATCATTAAATGCAATGGGGCCTTTATCACTAATAATGCTAGACCTTTGACATCAATGACAATATTTGTAACAATATACCCCTTTGTCATTGATGGCAACCTCAATCCTGAAACTGCCTCATCCTAAATCTTACACATATTGTCATTTAAAACACCTACAGTAACTCCCCCTTACTATAGCAACTTGTACCTATTTTTGCACCTGTACCTATACCTGTACCTGTTATTCTCCCCCTTTGACATCAATGGCAAAGAGCCTACCTAGAGATAACACTTAGCTCCCCATCAACTGATGTTGAACCTCAATGGTAGGAAGTAATAGAAATTACTCCCAACTTCTCTTGTAGATATTCAAATGTGTCTTTTGGTAGTGCCTTTGAGGAAATATCTACAATCTGCTTTTTAGTACTGATATTTTCCATCTTAACCTATTGATCTGCAAATTGCTCTCTCAAGAAGTGATATCTAATGGGAATATGTTTTGTTTTTGAATGCATTACTGTATTATTCAAAATATTTATAGCACTTGTGTTATCACAAAAAATGGAAATAGGTTCATCATACTTTACCTTGATATCTTCCAAAGTTTGCTTCATCCAAAGCACTTGAGTACTACACAATACTACTGCAATATATTCTGCTTCAGTTGTAGAAAGTGATATTGAATTATGCTTCTTGTTTAGCCATGATACTAAGCTATCACCAAGGAAAAAAGATCCTCCACTTGTACTCTTTCTATCATCCAAGCACCCTGTCCAATTTGAATCTGTATAAGCAACCAAAGTGAAATCTCTATCTGTGGGATACCATAATCTATAATACAATGTCCCCTTGATATATCTGAATATTCTCTTTACCAATTGAACATGACTATCTTTCAGAGATGATTGATATCTTGAAACCATACCTAATGCATGCATGATGTCTGGCCTCGATGCTGTCAAATATAAAAGACTACCAATCATAGATCTATATAAATATTGATCTGTAACAGGTGAATCTTCATCCTTGTTCACCTTATTTTCTATACACATAGGTGTGCCAACTGGTGCACAATCCTCAAAACCAAATTTCTTCAACATTTCCTTGGCATATTTACTTTGAGATATGAAATTCTTTTATTTGATTAAAATATTTGCAATCCTAACAAAAATGATAATTCTCCAAGCATAGACATCTAAAATTCTTTTTGCATTCTATTAGAAATTTTTTTTGTCATCTTTTCAATATTTTCTCCAAAAATGATATCATCAACATATACCACAATAATAAATTGATGCTCACCTTCTATTTTGATGTAAAGATTACTATCAACAAATTCTCTCTTGAATCCTTGATCTTGCAGGTACTTATCAAGTCTTGCATACCAAGCTCTAGGAGCTTGTTTCAATCCATACAATGCTTTCTTCAATCTACATACAAGGTTACTAATATTTGAGAGAATAAGTCCCTCAGGCTGCTCAATGTAGACCTCTTCTTTAAGATTCCCATTTAAAAAGGTAGATTTGACTTCCATTTGAAACACTTTGAAATTTTTAAACACTGCATATGCAAGAAACATTCTAATAGCCTCTAACCTTGCCACTGGTATAAAAATTTCTTCAAAATCTATTCCCTCAATTTGACCATATCCTTTACATACTAATCTTGCATTATTTCTGGTCACTTCTCCATTTTCATTCAACTTATTTCTATAAACCCATTTTGTTCCTATCACATTGTGATCTTTTAGTCTAGGCACTAATTCCCAAGTATCATTCTTTTTTATTTGATTTAATTCTTCATCCATAGCCTTAACCCACTGCTCATTATGTCTAGCTTCTGAAAAAGTTCTAGGCTAAATTTTAGATAACAAAGAGAAATTAACTTGTTCAGATTCACTTACCATTATTCTTCTAGTGTAAATTCCTTCATTTATGTCCCCAATGATGTCACTTTCATTATTATTTATTTGAACGTATTTGGATGGAGTTTTGGTTCCCTTTTTCTCCTTCTCCTCATCTTTGTCTGATTCTTCAAAGTCTTCCTCATCAATGATTTCAAGAATGTCTACTAGATCACTGATTCTTTGTGTTCCATCTTATTTTGTTCTGACACTTGCACTTTTAACAATTTTCTTAGTTCTTTTCTTATAACATTTAATTTTGAAATAATAACCAAGAAATAGACCTTAATCTACTCTAGATTCAAACTTACCGAGTTTTTCATCAGTTCTCTTTATGAAGCATTTGCTACCAAAGAACTCTAAAATAATCAACTATTACTAGTTTGTCTTTCCACAGCTCATAAGGAGTCTTGTCACTATTGACTCTTAATAATGCTCTATTCTGAATATGCACTGTTATACCAACTGCCTCTCTCCAATATTTATCTACTATCTTAGATTCATTTAGCATTTTCCTCGCCATCTCCTAAACTATTCTATTTTTCCATTCAACTACTCCATTTTGTTGTGAGTTCTGGCTGTTGAATAATGTCTCTTTATTCCATGATCTTCAAAAAAATCAATAAATTGGTTTGACATGAATTCTCCTCCTCGATCTGATCTTAAAAACTTAATCTTCAAACTATTTTCATTCTCAACTAATGCTTTGAATGCTTTGAAATGTCTAAAAGCTTCTGATTTTTTCTTTAAAAACATTACCCAAGTCATACGTGAAAAATCATCAATAATAAACATGAAATATTTATCACCTTGAGTGCTTTGAGTCATCATATGTCCACATAGGTCAGTGTGAACAAGTTCTAGCATCTGAGTGGTCGAGTACTCTTCTTTTTTGAATCACCTTCTAGCCTGCTTCCCATGCTGACAAGGTCCACAAAGCATGTCAGATGGCTTTGTAATCTTTGGAAGATTTATGACTACTTGATTTTTGCTGAGTTTTACAAGATTGTCAAAATTTATGTGCCCCATTCTCCTATGCCATAGCCAACTTTCTTCAATCTAACTCAAACAACATCTTTGACCTTTGATGTCTGATAGCATATACAAGTTATTTCTTATTCTCTGAGCATCTGCAACCAATACATCTGAATAGTTTCTTCTAATTTCACAACCTTTTGCATAAAACTTTAGTGTGTGCCCCTAATCACACATTTGATTTACACTCAAAATATTATGCTTAAGACCTTCTACATATAAAACATTTTTAGTTTTAGTTATACCATTATCCAAAGTTAGTGTACCTTTTCCAGCAATTCTGGTAGTAGTATTGTCTCCAAATTTCACTATGCCACCATTGATCTTCTTCAAGGTTATGAACTTGCTCTTGTATCTTTTCATGTGCCTCAAACATCCAATATTAATGAACCATGAATTTTCTTCATTTCTTGCATGCAAAGCTGTTTGAACCAACATAGAATCTTCAAGTTGTTTCTTCTGCCATGTCTGAACCTTCTTCTTGATGAATGGAGCCTTGAAACTCTGGTCCTTCTTGACTGACTCAAACATGCTTCTATAGTACTGAGCTATGTGTCCAAAGTTTTTACACTTGTAACAAATTATGGCCTCTTCATCAAAGCTTGATAGAGGAGCAAAAGAGTTGTAGCTTATGCTTGACTCTACATGACTTTTCTTTTCCTTATTTCTGAGAATATTAGCTCTTTTTCTACAATCTAATTTATTGTTACCATATTCATTACAATAAAAATAATAACCATAAAAATAGGACTTGTTTGTGTATCTCTGACCTGATTACCTTTTATAGCTTTGTTCCCTCTAGCCTTCTTTATTTGGGATGTCCTCTGTATTCTTCACTTCTTCCCTCTTTGTTTCCTCTTTTGTAAGGGCTTCAACATAGCTCTTTTTCTTTTCAAATTTTATACTTGTCTTATTTGATATTTCCTTTTGGCTTTCTAATATATTATTCAACATATTAGTGCTATTCTCAAATTTTGAATCATTGGCTGCTCTATCATTGATTGCTTTATTTGTTTTATCAAGATTTGTTTTTAAAGAAGCAATTTCAATAACATACCTTTCACATTATTTTCTTACTATTTTCAACTATTTCATTAGATCTTCTTCATTCTTCTTGGCTTCTTCAAAGTGTGCTTGTAGATTTTCAATTATTTCTTTGGATTCCTTTTCATTTTTCTCAATTGGGTGCTTCAATCTTTGATTTTTCTTTTCAACAACCTTTAACTCTTCTAAGGCACAAATGAGTTCTCCTTCCAGATTCACTTTGGCTTCATCCTCTTCTTCTTGATCATCTATCATTTTGCTTATAGAGGCATCTTCATAAATGGCCATCTTGTGCTTTCCTGATCTACCTTCAAGCTGTAAAACTTTTTCAAAAGGAACCTACTCTGATACCAATTATTAAGCATGGGATATACTAAGAGAGGGGGTGAATCATTATATCATCAATCTTATAAACTTTCCCTTAATCAAACTCCACTAAACCAAACATTTAAGATATGTAATAAAATTGAAACAATAAACACCACACAAAATAGAGAGAGACACCAGATTTAACGTGGAACCCAATATGGGAAAAAACACAGAGAACAATCTCAAGTATATGAATGAGCACCAACTCAAACTATAATATTTACAAGCACCAACTTGCAAGAGTACCAACCCCTTTACTGAGCACCAACATAGTAACTATTCGTGAGCACCAACCCATAGGAGCACCAACCCCTTTACTGAGCACCAACACAACAACAATTCATGAGCACCAACCCACGAGAGCACCAACCCCTTTGCTGAGCACCAACACAACAACAATTCATGAGCACCAACCCACAGGAGCACCAACCCCTTTGCTGAGCACCAACATAGCAATAATTCATGAGCACCAACCCACAAGAGCACCAACCCTTTTGTGTATACCACACAACTATCTCTCAATGTTGCTATCTGAACAAATGATAGTTCATTACAATATCTCTTTCCTCTCTCACCTTTGCTCTTCTGAGCTAGATATAAAAAATACAAATCATACTCATCTCTCTCATTACTCTTCTAAGCTAGATATTACTATATCAAATCAAACTCTATCTTTTACATTACAAATGACTTCTAAAGCCTTTATTTATAGCTTTCCAAATGACCTTTGGCCTTCCCCATTTGTGACCCTTCAATCTTCATGGAAAATGGTGCTAAACTTGTATGACCCTTCGTATCCTTGCATTTAAAAAGTCATGTGGTGACCCTTCATAATCAAAAGTGTCCTTTCCACTTTTTTCCTTATCTTGGTGACTTTTCATATTCCTCAAAGTGTCGCTTCATGAGAAATTGTGTCCTTCCTCTTTTGTCTTCACTTGGTGACTCTTGGAATTCCCCAAGATGACTCTTCATGGGAAAATGCATCCCATTCTTCTTTTGTCTTTAACCCGTGACTCTTTAACTTCTCCATGGGCTCTTATTTTTTCTTATATGAAACTAAAAATATATTCATTAATATTAAATAAATATTAACACACATTAGCCAAGATATAACTATTACAAACATCATTAAATGCAATGGGGCCTTTATCACCAATAATGCTAGAACTTTGACATCAATGATAATATTTCCAACAAAGGAAAGGAGATTAAATGGAAACAACAATAAAAATAATAACCATGTTACTTCAATCTTGTAAGATTAATCTTTATCCAAAACAAATGATTTGCCCTAATGATAAAATGATGATGTTGGACTGCTTTTGTTGTAGACTCAGAATTTGGACAACATGTTGTTGGCTATGATATCTTAACAATATACTAATTTGATGGCATATATTTAGCATAAAATCCTCAATACCCTTTCATGGAGGATGCATGGTTATTTATAGGAGAGGATGAGGGATTTCTAAGGAATTTAAAATTTCTTATAATTATCTAGAAATGGAGAACTCTAGAGAATGTGGAAGATGAGATAAACTTATAGAGAGTAGAAGCCTCTAGGTTCATATTAAGACTAAATGATAATTAAGAGGGGATTAGGTGAGGATTAATTACTAGGATTGTAGGAAAGCCTAGTAGTAGGTAGATAGTTGGGGTAGGTGAGAACTAAAATTTTAAATTCTAATATAATGTAAATTATAAATTAGTAGGTGAATGATATGTGATTAGAGGATAATAATATAATTAATTGACATGGGGGAGTTATAAGTTTGATGGATTATATGGAATAAAATGGGATGTTAGAATAATGACTAGAAGGACAAATTAGATGAGTTTAGATTAAATTAGTGAGGATAGGTGATTGTTAGTGTCGACTAATAATAATATTAGTGATGAGGAACAAGGTGAGAAAATTTTGATGTATACATTTTTACCCTCTTTGAAATGGGCATTGAGAGTGGACAAGAGTAATGGTATTTCAAATAAAAAATATGCTCATGGATATATTTTATTAAATTAGAGGACACATTGCCCATATGTACCAACTTATATTGTTCCCAAGTCAAGTTGTCAACAAAGGTATCTAAAGAAGGCATCTTCCATATAGCTCCAAGATCACTTTTTATGGCATGAAAAGTGGACACAAACACAAAATAGTCTATACCCGATTTAGAGAGTATAGATAGAACAAGTTGATAATTTTTCTTATCTATTCCATATTCTTTTAACTGTAACCTTAGAGATTTGAACTTAGTGAAAAAATCTTATGGTGTGTCAAAGTCACCTGGTCTCAAAGTGATGAGCTCATTTTCCAATTCATGACATCACATTTTCATTCCCAAAGAGTTTTTAGTGTGGTCCATACTTCATTTAGTGTTTTAGTAGATTCAATGTGAAAATGTAAGTCAAGATAAATAGATAAACTAAGACAATCATGTGCTTGATCACATTTGTTAAACTATTTATTTTTCTTTGCATCCATTACAAGTTTAATTTATTCATTCGTAGCTATCCTATAGAAGCCTTATTTTCTTAGAGCAAGTATCATGTTACTTTTCCATTCATAATAATCGAATGTCATACGAGGTGGAAATGACTTACAATGCATGATGCAATAAAAGAGGTTATTTTAGAAAGTAAATAAGAAATACATAAAATAAAATTACATAACACCACATAGTATGCCATTATAACTATTAGAATGACCTCCCCTAAAGTTTCAAATACAAACACACTCATATAAACATTGAACACAACCAAGAATGCATATTGAGTATTTTATACGTAAGTATGAAAGAACTAGAGGGATGTCGAGCTCAGCTTATAATGCATCTAAGAGTGTATAATTTTTAAATAATAGGTGGTGTTATAGGTCCAAAAAATATCACCAATTCATAAAGAATGAAAAATAAGCACTTTTAAATAAGATGACAGTCAAAAATGAGTTATCGATCAAAAGTTATAGCCATTTGAAAATCTGAGCTCACATAAAAACTACGGGCTTAAATTTGGCATCATCTAGACCATTATCAGAGATTTGGATCTACATGTTAGTCATCAAGACTCTGAAGAGTTCCCATAATACTGGAGGTTCTAAAATTTGATGTAGTGTTGGGGGTTCAAAGAGTTCCTATAACACTTAGGGGTCAAAGAATTCTTACAGTACTGGAGGTTTGAAGAGTTCCCATAGTGTCAAGGGTTTGAAGATTTTCTATAGTTTATAGGGTTTGAATATTTCTTATAGTTCCAAGAGTTTAGATCATTTTTGTAATAGAATTTTATGTTGAAGTTGTAGTCACCTCCTACGATTACCAAGGTTGTAGTGCCAATGTCAGGGTTGTTGACAATATGTGCATTCTTAAGTCCTATTGTTAGGGTTGTTGATTATGTAAATCCCAATATGAGGGGTTTTTATTTTGGTATCACACCAAACTCCCCATAGGTACAACAAAGGCCTGAAACTCTAATTTATGCATGCAAGTGCATAATTTTTGCCAAGTTTAGAAACTCTAGATATGGAACACTTATGGAAAATATACTAAATACCTACTAGAGATCTTCAAAAACCTATAAATCCCAAAAAAAAATCTCTTAGAGAACCTCATTGTACTTATTTTTTTGAAACCATCGAAAAAGGTTTGAAACCCTTCAAAATGGTCAAAGTCAACTGTCATAAAACTAGGCCATGTTTATAGTTGATCCTAGGTTTTTGAAACCTTCTAAATTTGATGGCATTGTATCTTTTATGATTTGAGACTACGGTCAAATAATTTTAATGGATTTTCTCAAAATTCCACTAAATCCTTGAAAACATTGAAAATAAAAAAAATCTAGCAAAAATGTATGCAAGAAATATCTCACCAAGAATTTTAGAAAAGACAAAATGGTCATGAAATCATAGCTCAAATACCATTATGGATTATTCCAATGTCTTGTAACATCAAATATTGCATGAAAACCCCTAGTATTAGGTGAGAGCAAGATTGCCACAACATAAGTCACATCAAATGTATCAAAAGCCTCATTAACTGATAAAAATATTAGCTAATTATCCAAAAAGTACAAAGGAGGTACATTATATAGTGAGAGATTAGATCACCAAAAGAATAACAACTTAACTCACTATTAGAAAACACATTTAAGTTTAATTCCCCTAATGACCTTAACGACCCTGAGAAAGCTGACTAATAACCATGTAGGTAAAAATAAAAGCAAGAAAAAGCCTACACTAACATGTAGCATCATTCATATTCTTATTTATTTCATGGTCAAAACATCTCTCTAAAAGATAATTGACATTTATGCTCAGCACCACCTCCATAAGCAATCTTCACATTTATCTCATTAATCCTGAGCTTAACTAAAATATGGTCCAAATCTATTTAATTGTGTTTTTGCTAACCAAAATAATACTATGAAGACTAAGTTACAACTAATTTTCTAGCAAACCAAAGAGTGCAAAATATGACCATCAATACTTGTATACTACACTCAAACATTTTATGTTAGTTTAAAAATATTATAGTAAAAGGTTAACAAGTCCAACAATATGGGTTTTTTGAAAACCTTTCATCTGATATCTCACTTGTATAATTTCACATATTTACTAAGGTTTTTTGGTTGAGACAAGTGGGAAAGTTATCATTTATTTATTATACACTAGTCAAGCTAGCTTATGACTAAATTTAGGTGTAATAAGATATTTAATTAATAAATGCCATGGAAAAATATCGCATTGGTTTGTTTTTGAAATGTCCAAATCTAGCATAATATTAATGTTTGGATGGAGGCTGTGATGAATGGAAGTTTGGTATTTCAATATTTGGACGAGTGGTTGTAAATTATTTGAACAATATTGAGATGCATAAATATAAGAAACATGTTCATATTTATATGAAAAATAAAAATACATACCTGAATTATCTTGATTTAGTGGCCATGGTTCTCTTTGAACTACAACTAATACTTTCATGCTTCCATTTGCATCTATTAATTCTAAGTTTATGCTAACCTTATTTGTATAAGTAACTTAGAATTCATGCTCAACATTTCTAAAACAACAAATTGTCAAATTATTTTGTGTTGTTTGTTCTTGAAAGATTTCTTCCTCTAAGAATTTTAAAAGTAAATTCTCTTGCTCAACTCCTGAAAAATAATAATATTTGCCCTACATTCATTAGGAGTCAAAAAAATAAATGTTTGTCTTAGTACATATCCTCCATAGATTTATCCTTTGATTTGAAATTTGAATTCGCAACCGATCCATGATTTGAAATGAAATCAATTACTCTAGGTTGGTTTATCACATCAAAAGGTGAAATATCATATTCAAATTCATCAATAGCATGTGCAGATATAAATTGACTATTTATATAGAAACTCATGAAGAAATAATTATTCTTATAATTCCTAGTTCTTAGCTTTGAGGGATGCAATTTCTTGGTATGCAACAATCAAATCTGAATTTATCATCCACCTTGCATTAACATTCAAGGTTGGATATTCCTAAAAAAGGTTTTTAGTCATTACTTCTTTTACACAACATTAGTTTTTTTAATGGTTTTTGGGGGAATAAGTCTTCCTTTAAAATCTATTTCTATTTTGTAGAAGAACTATTCTATAGAACAATCTTAAGAGAACTATTTAGTAAATATATGCTCAAAGCAAAATTGATGCCTATGAAACAAATTCTATTAGATCTTTTCTTCTCTAAATGTTCATAGGATTAAAAAAAAATGGATCCATTTTAAATCTTAATTTATTTGTTCAAAATTTAGATCACACCTTTGTTGAAAATTAAAACATGCATTTTAATCTAACTGCTAAAAATTTGAAATCCTTAATCTATTTGATAAAAATTATATACTTACAAGAATTTTAAAATTTTAATATAATTACAGGAATCTGAAAATTCTAATCTAATTTTTGAAAATAAAAACATACCTTGGTGAAAATTAAAATGACATAATTGTTAGAAAATAAAATAAATTCATTTTTTGATGTGAGCAAATGAAGGATAATAAAATTCGACTACGATTCTATCACAAAAACCAATTTTAGCAATCCCTTAATAACACCAGTGTCCCCAAAGACAATGCTAAAAATGATGAGGTTCATCAATCCTCTTCATTTAATCAACTAAATTTAGTCGCTCTTATATCAAACCAAGGTTGGTGTCTAAATATTGTATGAATAGGGCATATAATACGTTTAGGTAATAGTTCTTTTATTAATGTGCCATTTACATGAATTAAATTTGTAAAACTAAACACACTTTTATAAATTCAAATTGTATAAGTTAAACACACATCACATAAAGGGAAATGTTCTTGCATAACTAGAAACACACTTGCATGAAGTGAAACTAACTAGTTGTTGGTTTATGGTTCCAATTAGTTTTCAAGTTAAATGATACTCTAAGAATAAAATAAATATTTAGAAATGAAAATAAAATATAAATAGATTTAATTTAAAAAACATAAATACGAACTAACCTTATTTTTTGGATTGAGTGGGCCCTTACTCTCCCTTTAGAAAAAGGATTAAAAACAAGAAATTTTATAAATTCTCAAATCCTTTATTAAATCTTTCTTCTGACTTTACAATTATTTTGTACTTTCTTCTACTAACAACTATGAATGATAAGGTTTTATTTATAATACAATTCCTTCAACATTTTTTTTTGAAGACGAACAACTTTAAAAAATTGGTTTTAGAATTGATTTATTAATATTAACAACCTAAAAAATATATTTTGCAACTGATTCTTATTCTAGGCTAACAACTTAACAAATCAATTTTTAAACTTATTCTTATTCTAAGATAATAATAAGAAAAATTTGATTCTTATATTATTTGAAAAATATCAATAATCTTCATTATTCAAGAAAAAATAGTGAGAAATACTAGATTCACAAATCCAACATCTTCTAATTTATTGGAGGGAATCTAGGTGCTTTGTTTTCTTTCCAACTTTTGATTTTGTTGGAGAGAGTCAATCATAATTTTGACCAATTTGATTTCCTAAAAAATTATGACGATTGAGATATTCATAGCAGTTGAAATACTATATTTATCTTATCTTTTTTATAAATACTATAAATTTATTTCATAGAAATATTTTTAAAAATATGTAGCAATCATATCAAGAGCTCTTTTCTTTTATGTTTTTGAACCTATAGATTTCTAGAGCTAATTTATGTTGATGTCTATTTTTGGAAGTTTCTATTTATCGAATTTTTATACATAGAAAGGCTATAAAACTTATCTCAATATCTTCTCTCATTATTTTTTGTGCTCTAGATCCCAAAATTAATTCTAACCATTCCCAGAGTCAATTCTAAGCATCATTGGAGTTAGGCTATGCATCTTTAGAGATAGAATGTGCATCTTTGAATCCAGACTGTGTATCTTCAGAGCCAAACTACGCATCTCCAGATCCAATTTCAAACACTTATAACTTTTACGTACAAAATCAGATCAATATGATTCTTTTTTTGATCTTCCATATTTTTTCAAAATAAATTCAAATATGCAATTAGATTTAGGAGGAAAGATGTTATTAATTACTATTTTTTTTCACTACAGCCTATTCATTTTATTCTTTAAACTTCACATGTCAAAACAATAAACAAACCAACACAAAATCACACCAACTATTTTCAGTTGATGCAATTTTTATTGTATGCCTTGGATGCTCCTACATCACTAGTTTATTTCTATCAAGAGCTACTAAATAAATTTGGATATGATTTATGTAGGTCTCAAAATCTATTAATGATCTCCATAGTTGCTTCAAGGTTGTCCCTGATTTGGTATTTTAGCACTTCAAATTTTGTTATCTACATTTATAACTTATTTCATCCTGAATAGAAAATATTGGACATATATTCTCCAAGAACTTGTTAGAAAATACCAACAATTTAGATTGTAATAACTCATAAAGAATAAACTAGATATATATCCCATATTTTATTGTAAATAAGCTTAGGTTCTTAAAACTATATCTAAATCCACTATAAAACATAATTTATGAAAGAGTAAATAATATTATTTATTAATATAATGAGACATATTATGGTCTCATCAATAGTTCTTGAACTTGTCTTTGCAACTCTACATTCTCATTAGGTATCAACTTATATGTTAATTTATTTGGTATAATCAAAACTGGAATAAAACCTATTTGATGACTTATACTCCTCACAAGTGAAAACCCATCGGGTAGATCATTATAAACAATCTCAACAAATTTTCTCAGTGAGTCCTTTACTTCATGTGGAATTATTTATTTTTTACTCCTATGCCAACAACTTAAATAGGAATTGGTATGAATGCATAGAATTCATGCTCCTTCTTTAACTCTCTCAGGAATTATATTCTTAAAACCATCAATGTCCTTGGAACTTTCCCACTTTGTCACTATTATTCTTATGATTAATTAAATTGTGTTTAATCCATCTTTCATCAATGTATAGATTTTCACATGGCTATCATGCTACACCTTCCTACCAACCTAGGTACCAAGACCTTCCAAGCAACACATGGAAAGCTTCCATGGGTATTATGTCACACATGAATTCATCCTTATACATTATAATATGGAATCTTAACAAAAATTTCTCATTCACTAAAATTTGATGTCCCTTTAGTGACCAATATACCATATATGTATTTATATGTCTAATCCTTTTCAAACCAAGTTTCTAAACTATCTCTTTTGAAACAAGATTATATGTACTACCACTATCAAAAATCAACTTGTAGAAATTGCCTCTAAATTCACAAATGATTATAAAAATATTATTCCTTTATGTGAGACTATTCACCACCTTTTTTTTATTTCATCAGTACCCTCTATAGATTATTTATTCCCATCTCTTCTACCTTGAGTCCTAAAACTATTGTTTCATACTCAAATGTGTTATTATTATTTAAAAATATCAATTTTTAAAAGAAAGGAAACATGTCTTCATTTGGTGATATAATCACTCCACCAACACTAGAACCTATAATAGAGTAACTACCATCAAAGAATAAAGTTTATAAATCATTTAAATTACATTATACTAGTTCATGAAATTTTTTATCATCCTCAAACATCATCATATAGTTTTCCAACCCTGCATCTTTATAAAATATGTCTTCATGAGGATCATCTAATTTCTATACTATAAACATGGTTTTTAGTTCAGGTTCAAGTCTTTGCTTAACTCTCTTAATTGGAATCATGGCATGGGATAAATCCATCTGAATCTCTCCACCCAATATTTTACAAAAAAAATTTCTCAAAAATATGAAATGTGTTGTAAGATTGTCTAAAATGAGAATGGTCATTTTGATTATATTCTATGGAAAGGTTGCCAAGGCTAACTAAACATCTTTAATCTGACCTATCATAGGTATTTTTTTGGTATCCATCGAAACACATTTACCAAAAGTTCTAGAACATGTGAGACTTATTATGTGATTAGCTTTTACAAACATAATGTTATCTGAAGCTCTAGTATCAATTATGCAATTACTCATTTTAAATCTTTTGGGACAAAAAGAGATAAAATTATTTAAGTTTTTTATATTTTGAGGTACAAGCTACCATGGAATTATGAGAACTTGGATTATTAGGTGTTGTAAGGATTCCTTTGGATGTAGGTCCAAAGGTATTATATCTTTTAATTTTGATAAACCTAATCAATCTATCTAATTGGTTAGAAGTATTTTTTTTTAGGACATTTAAATTTTGGAATTGTTTACATGACCAATGATGTCAAAAATAGGCAAGAAAGTAGAGGATGATAGTTATAAATTTGCTTCTTTTATATATGTGACACTAATATTTGAAATAATAAAAGGAATCTAAGGTATCACACACACCATTACTTTATACTCCTTATCTTTAGCTTGGTTGGGTATTAGATATCTTCTAAGAAGGATGACTTTTGTAGGAGGTGTTTTGAAAACTTACTTATTTTTTGTCCTAATTTTTCTTGGTCTCTTCTTTTAGTGTTGTGACCTTGTAAATTTTTTGAAATATTGGATATTCATGTCACCAATATCATCATAATAATCTTCTTTATTGGATTCATATTCAAGATACCCATTATAGGATCCACCATCAGGTTGTTTTATTTCAAAATATTGAAAATCTGAAATTTTATTTTAAGTTCATCTTATCTGTATTTATATACCTTTTTTGCTTCAAGGAATACATTTATGAGAGAATTGGATGTTGGGGGAGATTCAATGGAATGGTTTTTTTTAAGATCTTGTAAACGAGGATGATTATTTTGTGGCACAAAATTCCTTCTACAAATGCCTTTATATAGTGGAGTTATAGCTTTCTAAGGTAGTTGTTTCTTCAAGGTGATTGTATCATTGTCCATTTTTTGAATTAGTTGATCAATTGAGTTTTGATCTGATTTTTTCACTTTCACTTTAATGAAATATTTTTTTAATTTCCCTCCTATGATTAAGTCATCTTTAATTTCAATGGCCAATATTTAAGCTTATTCCAAATTAGCAACTCAGTTTATTTTTAAAATAAACTCTACTTCAAGTAGCTAATCATTTATGAATAAACACTTTTGATTTTCCATTGTGGGCTCAGCCACAATAGGAATTTTTTTGAATAATTTTTTAAACTCAATAAATTCTCTCATTAATTCATGTTCTTCTTTATACATCTGTGTTATTTGATAAAGAGTGAATTTTCATCTTTAGATAGCCCGAAATCATTTTCGAACTCAGTTTTCATTGCTTCCCAATTATTAATAGATTTAGAAGAAAGATAATAGAACCATTCTATTGCTCCATATATTAGATTTTTAACAAATAATCTAACTTATAAATTGTCATATTGAACACTTGAAATACCACGCATAATAATGAAGATAGATAATTTGTCATTCAGATGTTTTTTCCATCACCAATGCACTTAGATAAGTTCTTTCCCAATCTTTTTGAATAGTCATGCAAATATCCACCAAGGGCTAATGGCCCTATATCTAGTCCCCAGAGTACCACAACCATTCGAAAAAAGTTTGTAACTTAAGTTATTACAATTCAAGAGAGAACCAATGCTCTATTATTATTATTATTATTATTATTATTATTATTATTATTATTATTATTAAATTTTGTCTTTGGTTTATGTAGATTGGTTGAGGTACTTGCACATTTTACATTTAATATCCTTTTATTTGAAAGATGGTTTGGGTTTAACTTCTCATAATTACCTTCTCTTTTACTAAGTCTAGTAAATTTTATTTCAATCAGTGTGAAAGAACATTATTTCTATATCAGAGTAGGATGTAGTTGGATAACTATTTGAAAAACTCTTCTTGGTTGTATTATTCTAGCAGCAAGTGTTGTGGCTCTTTGGGTGAAGTCAACATGATCTTATTTTTCTTCCAATACAAATACATCCCTCTATAACTTAATAGGATTGGTTATATTACCCCAAACACATGCTTGGAGATAAAAATAAATATCCTATGGTGTCGCATGTATCCAATCAAAAACTAGATGAAGAATAAGAGTTTGAACTCTAAGAATGGTCATGTGAATAAAAATGAAACTATATTTTGGGTTGCATGGAAAGTACAAAATCGTGCCCCATGGTGGGTGCTAAAATTTGTTGGTGAAATATTTTGTATGGGGTAAAAAATATGGAATTTATATCAATAGTATAGGGAACTAGAATTCCATCCTCTATTTGCAAAGGAAGATGCTTTTATTGCAAATTGTAAAAGTATAGGAAACTCACTATTTATATTTATACACAAACACAATTATTTTCTGGGGGGTTGTGAAAAGAACATAATTTTCAACAAAGACAAAAAATATGAAGACTAAAAATAAATGAAAAGATATGGAAATGTATAACATGCTTAATTGAACAAATACATATTTAAATTAATTTATTATGTTAAAAATACTCAAATCAATGATAATTCAATTTAAATTTTTTCATAAAATAAAGAACATGAATCAAATGAACCAATAAACATAAGAATACTCCTCATTCATCAATATGCTAAAGGTGCAAAGTTTTGTTAAAATTTATCGTATTGATTCTTGAGAATAATACAAAGCTTTTTCTAGTTTCCTCTTCTTGTGTTAAAATTCCTTAGACTATAAAAAATTGATGATTACAATGGAAATCCATATATATATATATATATATATATATATATAACTTAGAGCAAGGTTTGTCTGATTGAGATGGTAGATGACTAAAATCCACCATATGTCCCCATTCCTAAATTTGTGCTAATTTTAACTTGAATGCTCTAAACTTTTAAACTGTTGTCCTGATTCATTGTTGTTTTAAAATTATCTATTTGATAGTATTGTTAACCAAGGTATAATTATTTCATTCATTTCTTCATTTTCCTTGAAAAAAATAAGAAAATATATGTTGCACTCAATGGGAGCACTATGAATATCATTCAATTTATTCATGGGTACCAAACTGAATTTTTTTTTGCCAAACAATTCTTCCTTAACCATTGTTTAAAATTATTATTTGATTTATGTAGTAGTAAATGGTTTAGTATCTCCATTTTTACTGGTTCAATATCTCCATTCTTCATCAATTCACAACCAATGGACCATATGTCACCACAGATCTCAATCATGAGATCATCACAAAACTTGTTATATTTTTGAAAATATTTCCATGCTTCTTCTATATACTAATTTTACATTCAACACTTTGAAATCAAATAAATGGAATATTATCCTCTACCTTACTGAAGATTTGCTCAAATATGAGCATGTTTTCATCAAAATGTGTCATATCCTCCAAATCCTTGACTACATTCATCAACAATCCACTTTATTTAGAATTTGTTTTCATTTCTTATGAAACCTTGATTTTATACTCTCATATAAGTCCATATGATCTTATTATCTCACAAATTAATTTGAGTCCTTCAAAAACAAGTTGTTCGACCCAATTTTACATGATTATTCTATTTACAAATATTTTCAACAACATTTTTATCAAGACCCTCAAAGAAGATTAGAATATAGAAGAGAAGCCATAGAAAACATGTCTTGACTCAAAAATGTCTTTATATATGATAAATTTTCTTGTACTTGATCCTCAAGATATTTTTGAGTTTGTTTCCCCAATTTTGTTTTCTACCATTTTTGTTGTAGACATTGTAAAATTGTGAATATTTCCCTTAAGAGTAGATTGTCCAATGTGTATTTTGCTCATATTGTAGTATATAGGGGTCATATATTCTTATTTATTATCAGTTATAAGCTCATAAATATAAAAAAATCCACACCTAAAAGATCACACATCAATCTTGATGTAGTTTTCCTCCATTTTGGATGGTGAGATTTGAAAGATATTGGGTACCTTTACACCACTTGTATGCCCTTTTTATCATCTAATAGACCCAAGAAAAGGATAGAGTACTATAATAAATGAAAAATTAGGTATCTTGAGCCTTGGATGACCCAACTGGAGAAAGAGATTATTGAGAAACATTTTTATGATCTCTTGAGACAATAAGTTGTTATGGAGTTGGTGATGGAGGAGTGGATGAAGGAAGTAGAGGAAGAGATGAAAAATGAGTGGGATATGGAACACAAGGTGGTATGGAATGGATACATGAGGATATGGAATATGTTGTGAAGGTTCAATGGAAGAAACAATAAGCACTTACATAAGAGTAACATAAGATGCAAGAGGTGATTACATTGGGCCAACAAAAGACACAAGAGGTGCTTGTGACAAACTTGAGTCAAAATCAATATATTATTGTGTTGTGTTGTCAATTATAAAATAAGGATATAATTATTTTTTAGTAATGGACCTCACCTAAATAAATGGAAGAAGGCATTGTATACCTCTTAATAACAAGCTTCTGAGGTCTTTTTGCAGGTTCATTTGCACAAGTTTGTTCTTGTAGTTTCTTCTTGTTTGGATCTTCCCCATCATTTCTACCACTTGTTTTTTTACTCAACCAAGGCCTTTTTATATACACCTTGGTGCCGAATAATTAACATATGTTATTTACTTAATCTTTATAAGATCGAACATTCCTTGAGCTTACTATAGGTTTATACTATGTCATTTAGTTTCTCATTGAAATAAGCTACATGCCTACCTTCTAAGATCATCATATATTATATTATTTCATTGTTCTCACATCAAAATCTATCTTAATTACCTTATTTAAATATGGAAAATCCAGCATTAGTTATTTTGTCACTTTCTTCTTCCACTACTGGAAATTATGTTGCACTACTATGCTTCATAAAATTTATTTCCTATCCTCATTCACCACATTAGTGATCAATGTGAACATTCCACTAAAAAATGTTTAATTTCATTTAAAAACTTTCAAGTCCATGAAATATTTATGCCTTAAACATGCTCATAGGTGATGGCCACTCAAGTATAGCTCACACATTTTATGGATCCATCTTCAAACCTTCTCCAGATATTACAAAACCAAATCAAATTAACTTATGCTTCATAAAGCTACATTTATTAAAATTTACTAAGAAAATTTCATTTCACAACCATTATAACACTTGTATAAATTGCACTAAATGTTCTCCCTTTTTTTTACAAAAAAATTAATATGTCATCTAGATATACTAAGACAAACTTTAAAAAAAATTGATTTCAACACTTCATTCATGAATCTCATGAACGAATTTGGTGTGTAACTCAGTTCAAACAACATGACTAACCATTCAATCCTTCATGTGTTTTGAGCATAGTCTTCCCTTCATCACCTTCCTCTATGTGGATTTGGTGATATATACTCTTAAATTCAATATTCCTAAAGTATTGTGGTCCACCTTAATAAATATATCAAATCATTCATGTGTGGTAATGAAAATATATATTCGATAATAAACTTGTTGATGGATATGGAATTAGTGCACATCCTCTATTATCCACTTTTCTTAAGCACTAACACTATTGGAATTATGTATGGGTTCAATATTTATCTTATCATCCCTTTATCTAATAGTTGATGAGGTTTGTAAATCCTCTTCATTTAATCAACTAAATTCAGTCAATATCACATCAAACCAAGGTAGGTGTTCAAATACTATATACAATAGGACACATAATATATTCAAGTAATAATTTTTTCTTAACAACACACTTACATGAATTCAAATTGTAGGATTAAACACACTTTTTGAAATTCAAATTGTATAAATAAAATGCACATTACATAAAAGTAAACACACTTGCATAAATAGAAACACACTTGTATAAACGAAAATGCACTTGTGTGAAGGGAAACTAAATAGTTGTTTTCTATGGATCTAATTAGTTTTTAGGTTAAATAATACTCTAAGAACACAATAAATAGTTAGAAATGAAAACAAAACATAAATAACTTTAATCTAGAAAACATAAATATAAACTAATCTTCTTCTTTCACTTGAGTGGGCCTTTGCTCTCTCTTTATAGAAAGAATTAAAAATAAGAAAATTTATAAATGCTCAAATCGTTTATTCAATCTGTCTTCCAACTTTACAATTATTTTTAACTTTCTTCTACTAACAACTATGAATGAGAAGGTTGTGTTTATAATACAATTCCTTCAACAATTTCTTGTTTAAGAATAATAACTCAATAAATGAGTTTTAAAACTGATTTCTTAATCTTAACAATCTAACACATCATTTTACAATTGATTCTTATTCTAGACTAACAATCTAATAAATTAGTTTTGAAACTAATTCTTATTCTAAGATAACAATACTAATAAATTTGGTTCTTACATTATTTGGAAAATATCAACACTCCCCAATATTTAAGAATAAAATAGTCAGAAATGCTAGATTCATAAATCCACCATCTTCTAGTTTGTTGGAGAGAATATAGGTGCTTTATTTTCTTTTCAACAATTTTTGATTTTGTTAAAAAGAATCAATCACAATATTAACCAATTAAATTTCCTCCAACAACATCATGTTTAAGATATTCATAGTAGTTGAACTACTATAAATATCATACTTTTTTTATAAATACCTATTTTTATAAATATTATAAATAGATTTCATATAAATACTTTCCAAAAATAGGTAGAAATCATCTTTGGAGCTTTTTGCTTTCATATTCTTGAACTTGTAGATTTATGGAAATGATTTTTGCTAATGTCTATTTTTAAAATTTCTATTTATAGATAATTATAAATAAAAAGACAATAAATCTTATCTCAAAACAATATATCATTCTTTATTTGGTCTTTTAGATCCCAAAATTAATTTTGAGCATCTTCGAAGCCAATTTTGGGCATCTTCAGAGTCAAACAGTGCATCTTTGGAATGAGACTGTGCATCTTTAGAGATAGTTTGTATATCTTCGTAGCCAACTTCAAATGTTCATAAATTTTACATAGGGACTCAAATCAAGACTTTTTTTAAAAAAATCATATTTTTTCAAGAGGAATTCAAATATGTAATCAGATTTAGGATGAATGATGTTATTAATGATTAATTTAGCTTTTTACCACAATCTATCCATTTTTAGTCATTAATCTTCATATGCCGAAAAACAAACCAACTCAAAATAATAACAACTATTTTTGGTTGATGAAAGGTTGCTTGTATGCATTGGATGCTCCTACATCACTAGTTCATATCTCTTAATAACTACTAAATAAATATGGAGATAATTTATAGAGGTCTCTAAAATTATGATGATCTCCAGAGCTACATCAAGGTTATCCCTGATTTGGTATTTTAACACTTTAAACTTTTTTATCT
The DNA here is from genome assembly GCA_037957365.1 of Torreya grandis. Lineage (NCBI taxonomy): Eukaryota > Viridiplantae > Streptophyta > Pinopsida > Cupressales > Taxaceae > Torreya > Torreya grandis. The sequence continues at coordinate 2,094,245 of JARHVA010000094.1, read as the reverse complement.
ACATTGATGACTTATTTTAGCCTCCATAGACAACATTTGACATCTATTCTCCAAGAACTTATTAGAAAATAAAAATAATATAGATTGTAATAACTCCTAAATAATAGTCTATATATATATATATATATATATATATATATATATATATATATATATATATATATATATATATATATAGACTATTATTTAGGAGTTATTACAATCTATATTATTTTTATTTTCTAATAAGTTCTTGGAGAATAGATGTCAAATGTTGTCTATGGAGGCTAAAATAAGTCATATATATATATATATATATATATATATATATATATATATATATATATATATATATACTTTATTTTAAACAAGCATAAGTTCTTTAAAATACAATTAAATCTATTGTAAAACAAGATATATGAAAGAGAAATGGTATTATTTACTAATTTAATGAGGCATATTATGGTCTCATCATCTCTCCCACACTTAAACTCATGCATGTTGCTAATTTTCCTATAGATGTAATTTTTTCAATCAATTATTGCAGCCATATTCCTTGTAGAAATTAGTCTACTTATTCTATCCAAAAACAACACTTTTTGTCTTTCAAAATGTTCATGGGCTAGTTATATTTTGATAACCTATGTTAAGAAAGTAGTGTAGATTTGTACTTTATTTTTATCCACCATTTTTATGTTTTGTGATCATAATCTTTTACTTATTTGAAATATATTTTCTATTGGAAAGATTGACTCTCATTTTTGAAAGAATTAATTAATACATCACATCTCTTATTACAAATCATATAATATGAATTGAAATATATCAATGAACATTATTTTGAATTCAAAATTTTATTTATTAAGTGTTGAAAAGGGTCATCATCTACTAGTTTTCAACTCTTTCCTTCTCTTCTCTCCCACACTTTGATTTATGCATGTCCTCATACATGGAGAGATTATTTTATTTTTCTCTCTCACTTTCTCCTTTTTTTAATTCTCTTTTCAAGAGGTCCATCAAATGGACCTATTTGTAATTAAAAAAACTTATAACTATATTTAAAAATAAAATGATAGAATAAATATTTTAGTCATACTCGTAGTTGTCTTTTATTGTCTTCATTTTGACATGGTCAAAATTATTTGATTTTGAAAGGGATATGAAATCAAGGTTGATTAAGTAAAATGTTATACATGTTTGGGAAAAGCAATCATTTTTTGGTTTTCAATTATTTCCTCCTTTTTTGTTTTGTTTTTTTGCCATTGATCAATCATTTACTAGTTTTTTTTATCAAGGTTATTTTACCAGTACATGGCCACCAAACATGTTGGTTTTATAACCATGACCATCAACAATATCCAAGGGTTTCCAATATTAATTTTTTTAGTTTAATTTAATTTTTATATTTCAAGAAATGATAACGTGATGATAAATTAGGAAGTGGTTGTTCATGTTCCTCTACATCACTCAAATCAATTAAAAAGTTGATTGTACTCATGAATTTCTTCTTTTGTAAGACATCCTTACAAAATATTAGCCTATTTTAAAATCACAAAGACAAGTCTCCCATTAGACTATAAAATATTCATATTTAAAGTATCTTGAGGCATCTTAATTATCAGATAAATGTTGTGTCAAATTACTCCAAAATCTTTGAACATCACAGATTGCATAAAACCCCTAGTATTAGGTGAGATCAAGATTATCAAATCACAATTTATATCAAATGTATCAAAAGTTTCATTATTTTATTATTATATTATTTAATTAACTAAAAATTATAAAATAAGTACATTATATAGTGAGAGATTAGGTCACCAAAAAGGTAACAACTTAACTCACGATCATAAAACACATTAAGTATAATTTCTCTAATGACCTTAACAATCTTAAAAAAGCTGACTAAAAACCATGTAGGTAAAATTAAAAGTATAAAAAATACTAAACTAACACCTCTTTGAAGTGTAGCTTAGGTGGGTAAAAGAATTGGGTCCCGATAATAAGCCCTGATGAGGTACCCAAGCACAATGCAAATCCAATAAAGTGAAGAAAATGATAAAATATGTAAGACAAAACTCTAGTAAAAAAGGAGAGAAAAGAAGAGAAGAGGGGGAAAAGGCCCTACTAGAATATAAAACTACTTATAGCCTTCCTATATCCTATAACATAGTTTACAAAAGTGACTGTGGATCATAAGTAGATGTAGAGAAGAGTGGATGACCTTAGAACAGTGAATGTGTTCCTCAAGTGCCTGATGGATCTTCAACCAAAGTTAGATTTATATACAAATAATTGTTCTCCTCATGAAAGGTAAAATAAATAATTTCTCTATGCAATGATGGTATAATGGGAGTAGAGGTAATGGAGGACTGCTAAATGCCTTAAAATAGTGGAATAGACTACCAATATCTAATGTATTTTGGATTAGTATACCTACACCCTATAATGTTTGAAGTGGAAAAAGGTAAGTTGATTATTAAATAACTCCTTAAAATATGGAAGGTGACAAGGAGATGGTGGAGTTGTGTCCTCATCACTGCTGTATTTGTTTGTGTTATAAGAAGAGTCATCAATATAAGATGAATGCTCAGGGTCAAAAATGTCATCAAATTTAGGTGAATCTAAAGAAGAAGAATCTAAAGGAGAGTTAGAATAAAAGTGGGAGAAGTTATATAGTTGAGTCTAATGATATACCAGTCCTTCTACCAATATAGTATCATAGTGTATCTCTCTAACATACACTAAATCTGGAGTGAACTCAACTCACATGCCTGGACCAACATGAGTGATATGGTAAACTATTTAGAGATTAGTTAAAATTGAGGAAACACTTAGAATGTTATTGAATCTTTCACCACTCACTTCAACATACCCTCTCTTGAGAACCTTTTTAGAAGTGTCATCACCCAATTGTATAGAGGACATTTCACATGGTTCCAAGGAACTAAACTCTATCTTTGAATAGGCCATGTGATGTGAATCACTAGAGTTAATGACCCATGTATGATTTAGAGATATAATTGCAACTAGGGGCTTGACCTTTGATTTCCCCTTACTATTCTCTTTTGTCTTTTCTTTACCATTGTCATTTAGTTTAGAGGATGTATGGTTTGATTAATTCTAATTGGTAAAATCATGGACACTAGTATTGTGCTTCTCAAGAATCTTAGTCAGTTGGTCAATCTACTTTGAACTTTTACTTTCAACATGCTTTTCCAAGTAAAACCCACATTTGATCTAATCTTTATTAGGATTAACACTAGAAAAATAGGTCTCATTGTTTGATTTATAGGTTGGAGGATTTATATACTTCTCTTGATCCTTTTTATTTTGTTTCTTATCTTTGTTATTTGAAGCCTTCTCTTTCATAAAAAAATTACATGAGATTTATGGACTTCGTTGTGCCTATATATAGGTGAAATTTTGACAATGGATTCAAAATGAACATTAAAAACTCATATCAATCCAAACTCATCTAAAACTCAATGATTAGGTAAGGAAAGGAGATTAAATGGAAACAATGATCAAAATAAGAACCATGTTACCTCAATCTTGCAAGATTAATCTTCTTCCAAAACAAACAATGTTCCTGAATGACAAAATGATGATGTTGAAATACTTTTGTTATAGACTTAGAATGTGGACAATATGTTGTTAGTTATGATATCTTAACAATAGACTAATTTGATGGAATATGTTTAGAATTACAATATTAAATACCTTTTCATGGAGGATGCATGGTTATTTATAGGAGAGGATGAGGTATTTCTAAGGAATCTAAAATTTATTAGAATTCTCTAGAAATGGATAACTCTAGAGAATGTGGAAGATGAGAGAAACTTCTAGAGAGTAGAATCCTCTAGGTTCATGTTAGGACTAAATGAGGATTAAATGATGATTAGTGACTAGGTTTGTAGAAAATCTTAGTAGTACCTGTAGATAGTAGGGGTAGGTGAGAATTGGAATTTTAAATTCTAATATAATGTAAGTGATAAATTAGTAGGTGAATGATATGTGATTAGAGGATAATAATATAATTAATTGACAAGAGGGAGTTATAAGGTTGATGGATGATATGGAATAAAAGGGGATGTTAGAATAATGACTAGAAGGACAAATTATTGAGTTTAGATTAAATTAATGATGATAAATGATTATTAGATGAAATTAGTGTTGATTGATAATAATATTACTGATGAAGAACAAGGTGGACAAATTTTGATGTATACATTTTCCCCCTCTTTGAAAGGGGCATTGCGAGTGGACAATAGTAATGATTTTTCAAAGAATAAAGATGCTCATGGATGGATGTTAATAAATTAGAGGACACAATAGCCATTTATATCATCTTATCTTGCTCCCAAGTCAAGTTTACAACAAAGGTATCTAAATAAGGCATCTTCTATGCAGCTCCAATAACACTTTTTGTAGCATGGAAAGTGGACACAAACACAAAATAGTCTAGACCCAATTTGGAGAGTGTCAATAGAATAATTTGATCATATTTATTATCTATTCCACATTATTTTAACTACAACATCAGAGTTTTAAACTTAGTGAAAAATTCCTATAGTGTGTTAAGTCACCCAATCTCAAACTAATGAGCTCATTCTTCAATTCATAACTTTTAATGACACCCTACTTTCAAATAAATTTTTAGTGTGGTCTATAATTCATTCAGTGTTTTATCAAATTCAATGTGAAAACATAAGTCAGGGGAAATAGACAAACTAAGAAAACCATGTGCTTGATCACATTTTTAAACCATTTATTTTTGTTTACATCTATTACAAGTTTAGTTTATTCATTCATAGTTATCTTATAGAAGCTTTGTTTTCATATATCCAGTAGCATGTTGCTTTCCCATCATAATAATTCAATGTTTTAAGAGGTGGAAATGACCAACAATCCATAATGTAATAAAAAAGGTTATTTCATAAAGTAAAGAAGAAATGTAGAAAAGAAAAGTACATAAAATCATAGAGTACTATATTAAAACTATCAGAATGACTCCCCCAAAGTTTCAAATACAATCACACTTGTATATACATTGAACATGGCAAAGAATGTGTCTCGAGTAAATTTTGTGTAAGTATGAAAGAACTAGAGGGACATTGGGTTCAACTAATAATGCATCCAAGAGTGTATGATTTGTAAAAAATAGTTAGTTATAGGGACCAAAAATCTCACAAATACATAGAACACAAAAAAATAGGAACTTTTAAAGAAGATGACACTCAAAAAGGAGTTACCGATCAAAAGTTATGGTAGTTTGAAAATCTGAGTTTGCATAAAAACTATAGGGTTATTTTTGACATCCTCTAAACTGTCATCAGAGTTTTGAAGCTGCACTATAGCCATCATTAATTTTAATAGTTACCATAGTTTTTGAGGTTCTAAATTTTCCCACAGTACTAGGGGTTCAAAGAGTTCCCATAGTGCCTAGGGTTCAAATAATTCATGTAGTACTGGAGGTTTGAAGAGTTCCTGTAGTGTCGGGGGTTCAAAGAGTTCCTACAGTGCCATGGGTTTGAAGAGTTCTTGTAGTACCAAAATTTTATATAATCCTATAATAAATTTTTGTGTTGAGGTTACAATCACCTCTTTCAATCATCAGGGTTTAAAACTACGCCATTAGTCAGAAGTTTTGATGTCTAAGATTTTGGCCTATACGTGCACTTAAAGTCTCAATGTTGGGGTTGTTGAATACACATGCATCCTAAAGTCCTGATGTTAGGGTTATTAATTGTGTGTATAAATTTAAGTCTCAATGTGATGGTTTTTGACTTTATTAACACCCCAAACTTCCCATAGGTTCAACAAAGGCCCATAACTCTAATTTGTGCATGCAAGTGCGGAATTCCTGCCAAGTTTAGAAACTCTAGATTTGGAAAACTTATAGAAAAAATAACAAAGACCCACTAAATATATTCAAACACATATAAAAAATATAAAAATATTTTCTCTTAGAGAACTTCATTGTACATATTTTCGTTAAACCACCGAAAAAGGTCTAAAACCCTCCAAATGGCTGAAATCAACTATCATAAAAATAGGACATGTTTATAGGTGATCCTAGGATTTTGGCACCTTCTAAATATGATGGAATTGTATTTATTGTGATTTGAGACTACATCCAAATAGTTTTCATGGATGTTTTTAAAATCCACCAAACCCTTGAAAACATCAAAAATAAAAAAGCTAGTAAAATTGTATGCAAGAAAGATCTCAACAAGAATTTTAGAAATGATAAAATGGTTGTCAAATTAGAGATTTGATACTATGTTGGATTATTCCAAGATCTTTTAACATCAAATATTGCATGAAAACCATAATATTAGGTGAGAACAAGATTTCCAAAAGATAAATCTCATCAAATACATCAAAAGTGTTACATCTCAATTTCTTGCCAAGTAAATTTACTTAATTATCTGTGAATTATTATGGTTGGAAATTTGATTTGATTATTATTTAACTAAGTTGAAATTCATATGCTATTATGGGATAAATGTATTTTGATTTTATTTTATGATTGTATTTCTATGAGTTTAGATGTATAGTATATTCTTACATTATGATCATGTTGATTTGTTTTTTTATCGATGCTTAGCTTTTCACCAGAGCCTCAACCGGTTCTAGGACACAATGGAGGTCCAATCTCCCCAAATATAAAGACCAAATATTAAATATAAACCTTTGACCTAGAGAATCTCTTAAAAATAGAGAGGATAAAAAGAGGACAACTGAAATCAAAGATAATTAAAACGACTGATCTTAATAGCCAAGAAAGGGGTTAATCTACAATGAAAAATAGGAAATTGCCCCTAAATCATGCTATAAGTTAGCCATTTACTACTTAACACCATCTGATTCTACTAGATAATAGGGATTCCTTAGTCCATTGGGTACCTCCATCAATGGCATTTTGAGCATCTAGTTGCAACCTTTTTGCTTCCATTTTTCTGCCTCTTTTTCCTTTCAAACCAAAAATGGAAGTCTTTAAAGTACTTTTAGACTAATTGATTGACAAAACTATCAGGCACCTAGAACATAAATGCTCTGATACCACTTGTTGGGGATCAACCAATAATCTTGATTACTAAATGAAAGCAACTAAATGCGGAATTAAACCAGAATGATAAGTAATTAGAATCAGAAAACAACAAACAATAAGAGATACAAGAAACCACCCTGAAAACTTGTATTAAACTCTTTATAGAAGGAATACAATTGAAGAAACTTATTTTCTTCCACACCTCTCTCAGATGTACAGATCTCTTTCCAGATCTCTTTCCCTCAAGAGTTCTCTCTCTCAATTACAATCAATTCCAACAACCTGGATTGATACACATATACAATTCTTGTACTGTTCTACACACTTACAAGCTATGAAGATCTATCCCATTATATAACTTTAGGGATCATGAGCATACAATCACAACCATTAGATGCACCTCCTAATCAAGGGCTCAAAACATTCTTACTAAAGATAGAGATGCGGACTTAAGACTAACACTTAATCCTACCATGCAAACATTTTGTTCTGTCCACGAAAATAGCATTTTGGATGCATAGGTGACCGACATCAGTCCCTGCCTATCTACCTGTGACCGATGTCAGCATATCCATAACTGATGCCGATATCTCCTAGTCAACTCCTAACCGGCATCAGTTGCTCCTGACCGACACCGATGACTGTGTAATTCCTGCAACCTGCAACTTGCTCATTTGGTGAAGCTTTTAGCTCCACACCTTAACAATCTCTCACTTAGAGATAAACAGCTGCACCAGTACCTGTACAACAACATCTTCTAGCTTCTCCATCTTCAAACTCAATCATGAAGACCTACAAAAGTTGAATGAAGATTCAACTTCTCCTTTGTTACTGGATTGGTTAACATATCAACATGGTTCTTATCTATATGGATCTTCTCCAACTTCAACTCACCATCCTCCAATACCTGTCTAATGAAGTGGTACCTCAGATGTATATGCTTGGTTCTTGAATGAAAGGCTGAATTCTTAGCCAAATGAATTGCACTCTGACTATCACTGTATAGTCTGCAACTCTCTTGCTCCTTTCCTAGCTCTTCCATGAACCGTGTCATCCATATCATCTCTTTGCTAGCCTCTGTGACTGCAATATATTCTGCTTCTGTAGTTGACAAGGCAACAACCTTCTGTAACTTTGATAATCTAGCTAACCGCCATTCCACCAACAGTGAAAACATATCCTGTGGTGCTCCTTCTGCCATCCAAATCACTTGCCATATCTGAATGTACATAACCATGTAGAGAAGTATTTGACCCACCATAGCACAAATGCCTACTGCTGGTCCCTCTCAGATATCTAAGGATCCATTGAACTGCTTTCCAGTGTTCCTTCCCTGGATTGGCCATATACTTACTAACAACTCCCACTACTTGGGCAATATCAGGCCTAGTACAAACCATTACATACATTAAGCTCCCTACTATGGAAGCATATGGAACTCTACTCATGTACTCTACCTCATCATGTGAATTAGGACACTGTTCTTTACTCAATTTAAAATGTCTAGCCAAAGGTGTGCTTACTGGTTTTGCATCCTGCATATTGAACCATTTCAACACCTTGTTCACATAATCCTCTTGAGACAAAATCAACCTGTGATTTTTCCTGTCTCTCTTAATGCTCATGCCAAGGATTTTATTTGCTGCTCCCAAATCCTTCATGGCAAATGTGTGAGCTAATTTCACCTTAAGCTTAGAGATATCTTGCATGTGTGATCCTGCAACCATCATATCATCTACATACAACAATAAAATAATATATCTACCATTATCCAATCTCTTAAAATACACACAATGGTCAGATTGACATCTACTATAGCCATGCTCAGTCATAAACCTGTCAAATCTCAAATACCATTGTCTAGGAGCTTGCTTGAGGCCATACAAACTTTTCTTCAATCTGCACACTAGCTTCTCCTTACCTTTGACCTCAAATCCTTCCGGCTGATCCATATATATTTCTTCATCCAAATCTCCATGAAGAAACATTGTCTTAAATCAAGCTGCTCAAGATGCAAATCCTCAATAGCAACTAAAGACAGTACAGTCCGTATAGAAGTCATTTTAACAACAGGAGAAAAAATCTCACCAAAACCAATACCTGGTTTTTGTGCAAATCCTTTCACTACCAACCTGGCCTTATATCTCATCTGTCCATTCTCACCTTCCTTCAATTTGTAGATCCATCTATTCTTCAGTGTCTTCTTTCCCACTGGCAACTCAACCAAATCCCACGTTTGGTTCTCTTTCAAGGAATCAATCTCCTCATTCATGCCTAGCTCCCACTGATTCTTGGATTTCACCTATATTGCTTTATCAAAACTCTCTGGTTCTCCACCATCAGTAAGCAATAAATAGAATAATGAAGGGGAATATCAAATTGGAGGTTTACTTACCCTTTTTGACTTCCTGATGGGCGTTTGAGACTCATTCACAACATGTTGTCCGCCCAAATTCTCTGACAGTGACTGACCTCGGTCACCTCCAGGCCTGTTACTGGCCGATGTCGGTTCTCTCTGACCGACGCCGGTTCCTTCCTGACCGACGTCAATCACTTTCTAACCAACATCGATTCCTATATTGCCAACATCGGTTCCTTTTTGACTGACGTCAGTCTCTATGTTTTCCTGTCTGTGATTATTCTTTCTCATGAGCTCATTTTGGACTGTCACCTTGTCTAATTCTCCATTGCTCTACCCAGATTGATTCAGCTTTTTGAGCTGATCACTATACATCACTTTTTCATTGAAAACAACATCACAGTTCCTAATTATTTTGTTAGTTCCTAGATTCCAAAACTTGAATCCAAAATCTCTAGATCCATAACCAATAAATGTGCACCTCATAGACTTAGCATCCAGCTTCTTTCTATTTTCCTTATCAACGTGCACAAAAGCTTCACAACCAAAAAACTTTGAGAAATGAGAGATCTACCTTTTTATCTGTCCATGCCTCTTCTAGGATTCCACCATCCAGAGTTGTAGAGGGTCCTTTGTTAATTAGGTACACTGCAGTATCCATAGCTTCTACCCAAAACTCTAAGGGCAAACCAACATGCAATCTCATACACCTTGCACGCTCCATTATTGTTTTGTTCATCTTTTCAGCAACTCCATTTTGTTGAGGTGTCCTTGGAACCATCCTTTGCCTGCGTATTCCATGCATATAACAATACCAGTTGAACTTGTGGCTACAGAACTCACCACCATTGTCAGATCTTAGGCACTTCAATCTCCTACCTGTTTCATTCTCAACCATAGCTTTCCAAATCTTAAAAGTGTCAAAAACATCAAATTTCTTCTTTATACAATAGACCCATGCCTTTTTTGTAGCATCATCTATGAAAGAGACATAGTACTATGATCCTCCAATAGAAGCAACCTGAGCCGGTCCCCACACGTCTGTGTGAACAAGCTCCAATTTGTGCTTCTTCTTTGTTGACCCAATTTTGAGAAAATTCACCCTCTTCTATTTTCCAAAAATACAGTGCTCACAAAAATCTAGATCTATGCTTTTCAAATCTGAAAGCTTACCTTTTGACTTAAGAATAGACATTCCCTTCTCACTCATGTGGCCAAGCCTCTGATACCACAACTTTGCATCCACATCTGAAGTAGATAATACAGAAGGAGAATTATCAGTAATACAATTACATAAATAGACAGTACCTACTCTCTTACCTCTGGCCAATACAAGTGCACCCTTGGTAACCTTCCATGATTCAGCTATGAGAGTTACTGTACAACCCTCATCCCCTAACTTTCCTACAGAAATCAAATTCCTCTTCAAGCTGGGTACATGCATGACATCTCTCAACACCCATGTGTTGCCATTATGCATTTTTAGCTGCACTTTTCCTTTGCCAACAATTTTACAAGGCTCATCATCCCCTAAATAAACTATTCCAAAATCTCCATGGACATAGTCACTAAAATATTCTCTATTTGGGGTAGCATGAAAAGAGGCACCAGAATCTAACACCCAAGATTCTATATTATTATGCAAAGAGAATATAAGAGCATCTTGTGCAATACCTGCAACTTTTGCTTCTTCTTTACCTTCATGCTGATTGTCTTCTTTAGGTTTTGACCAACAATCTTTGCTTATGTGCCCTATCTTTCCACAATTCTAGTAGGCTATCCTCCTGCCATTTCTGGATTTGGATCTACCTCTCATCTTTGACTTAGACCTTGATCTCCCTTTCTTGCTCTTCTCTTTTTGCCTTCCCCTGCTCTCAAAACTTAAAGCGTTCTTTGATGTTTCCTCTTTGCTTTTCCTGCAAATTTTTTCATTCAAGATTACACTAACAACATCATCTACTTTTAAAATATTTGAAGCAAATGCAGTATTACTAACTGCCATTACCAAGCTATGCCAGCTTTCAGGCAAAGAACATAAGATTAATAGAGCTTTAATTTCATCATCAAACACTATTTTGACTAAATTTAATTGATTTACAATTCCATGGAAATCATTTAGATGATTAGATACATATCCACCTTCTTGCATTTGCAAATTAAATAACTGCTTCATAAGATATACCTTATTTTAAGCTAAGGGTTTTTCATATAAATTTGCTAAAGTAGTCATTAACTCTACCGTTGACTTTGCCTGTGATAAATTAGATATCACAGTAGATGTTAGACTCAATCTTATAGATCCAAGAGCCTTTCTATCAAGAACTTCCCATTCTTCATCTTCCATGTCTGTGGGCTTCCTTGAAACTCCACCTAATAGTAAGTATAGATATTTCTAATACAGATAATCCTCTATCTATATTCTCCATAATTAGTAATTCTTGCCATTAAACTTCTCCATTCTTAGTTTACTTTCTTCTGCCATTGCTTCTCCCACTCAAATAGAAATCCCTATGAGTAACCTGTAATCAATACACACTAACCAGATCTGAAACACCTGTTAGTCAACCTGAGCTCTAATACCACTTTGTCAAGCACCTAGAACATAAATGCTCTGATACCACTTGTTGGAGATCAACCAACAATCTTGATTACTATATGAAAGCAACTAAATGTGGAATTAAACCAGAATGATAAGTAACTAGAATCAAAAAATAGCAAACAATAAGAGATACAAGAAACCACCCTAAAAACTTGTATTAAACTCTTTACAGAAGGAATATAATTGAAGAAACTTCTTTTCTTCCACACTTCTCTCAGATGTACAGATCTCTTTCCCTCAAGAGTTCTCTCTCTCAATTACAATCAATTCCAACAACCTGGATTGATACACATACAATTCTTGTACTGTTCTACACACTTACAAGCTATGAAGATCTATCCCATTATATAACTTTAGGGATCATGAGCATACAATCACAACCATTAGATGCACCTCCTAATCAAGGGCTCAAAATAGTCTTACTAAAGATAGAGATGCGGACTTAAGACTAACACTTAATCCTACCATGCAAACATTTTGTTCTATCCATGGAAATAACATTCTAGACGCATAGGTGACCGACATCGGTCCCTACCTGTCTGCCTGTGACCGACATCAACCAATCCATGACCGACGCTGGCATCTCCTAGTCGACTCCTGACCGACGTCGGTTGCTCCTGACTGACGCCGGTGACTGTGTAATTCCTGTAACCTGCAACTTGCTCATTTGGTGAAGTTTTTAGCTCCACACCTTAACAAAAACAACCTTGCTAATTAGTTATTCTTCTTCCTCCTCTTATAAACTTTCCTTCTTCATATTAACTTAATTAAATGGATTACATTTATCTACATCTTTTGGTACAATATTTTTTAAACCATCTTGAAAAACACTAGTTGCCTTTTCTAGATTTTTAGAAGATGACAACCTTGAATCCAAATCAATCCTTTCCTTTGCGACCACCAGCATCTCCCTCCTTTGAGGAGAATGTTGAACTTGATGAAAAAATTCCATGGAAACTTTCTCAACTGATTTGATTTTAGTTGGCCCATACATACTAAAAATCAAATCATGATTCGAGCAACCAATCTTTTTTACCCATTTATGAACAATCGAAGCTTGGGATCTTTTAAAGTTCTTTTTCGGACAATCAACCAACTTATGATTCAATTTATTGCATTTGAAGCATCTAAATAGGAGACCTTAAAAGTTTAAAAATTGATACCATAATCCATAAGAAGAAGAAACTTTAACAGAGTGAAACAGGGGTTTGGAAAAATCTACCAAAATATAAACTTTGACAAAATTTAGATGAGCAGAAGATTCATCAATTTTCACAAATATTCCCAATTTACTCAACATCTAATTGAAAATATCAGGATCTCATAAGACCAAGGGTAGATTATAAAATCTTACCCAAACTAGAGCTTACAAAATAACTAAAGGATCCCAGGGGCAAAAAAATACCCCTTGTTTCCCTACAAACCAAGGACCATTTGACCACACAAAATCCCTATCTTCCACTAATTGAAATTAAATAAGAAAGAAACCATTAAAAATCAATGAAATAGATGAAGATTTCAATGTTTCCTAGGTGGCCTCTACCTAATGTTGAATCTCTTCCCATGCTGGCCACTTCCCTACACATCTGTCAATCAATGATTTGTTGCCCCTTTCCATTCGAACCTTAGAAAGCTCTAAATCTAAAATATCTAGGGTTGGAGAAAAATTAGAGAAAATTAAGGGAACATCACCAAGGTGTGCCATTTTTGGGGCCAAATCTTGAGGACAATATGCTTCTGGCACATCCTTAAAGTCTTCCTCTATCACTTTATCCTTTGTTGGAGATGATTAAGGAATGACTTTTTTTTTTGGAACCAGAGTGGGGTCATAACCTAGCTGCCTCTTTAGGATGGTTTATTTACAAAAGTATCTACAAGTGTGAAAATTATTTAAACTATTGACATAGGATATAAATATAACATCCTTAGAAACCCTATTTTTTCCTATTGATGTTTCATCTTTTTTTCTTCCATTATGGCATAACTTTTAGATAGATCATAACTATTAACTGACTAAAACTACCCTAAACAAACCCTAGGGAGACCAAAATTTGCTACCATGTGCTCAGATTGAGAAAAGGCTTGATCTAATATTTGATTGAAATGTTGAGCCCTACCTCACCTAGTTGTTGAACCGCACTCCAACAACTGAGTACTGAGACCAACTTTGTCTTTCCTCTCATCTTTGATCTCATCTTCTACTCATCCACTTAACTACTCACTTCCTTCCATATGGACCTACCTATTATCCTCTAACCTAGCACCTAAATCTTACAAAGAGTTCATAACCGTACCCTTTGAATGCCCTCTTCTCTACCTACCATGTTGCTCTACGTCTGTCGCCTCTGATGCCATCATTTTTTTGACACTTTAGAGAGGTCTTTCTCAACAAAAACAAATATATGATCATGTTGATTTGTTATTATAGCATTATTTTATGATATATATATATATATCATGATGATTATGGGATATCTAACTTCTTGTCATGAGTTTGATGCAGGAGAGATTCATCCCTCAGAGCATGACATAGGGAAAGCATCATTAGAGAGGGTGGTATAGATGGAGGTGTTCGGGGATGATAGATGAATGACTAGAACCCCTGCACCCACCATATTAGCTAGTACATATTATATACATAGTTTGAATTATTAACATTAGTACATTCTTTATGTTATCTGTATTTAGATAATTGTATATGTGTGTGTTAGTTCAATTTAATACTTGTATGTAGAATAAATCATGTGTGATTGCATTATGGATATTTAATGAAAATTTAGTGTATAATGTTATTATGTGGTTATGTCATTGTATTCATGATTATTAATGTTTTTTGAGAAAGTAAATTTATGTGATTAGTACTTAGTTACTACTGCATCTAGCCTAACCATCATGTTTTGATATAATATTTGTTGATTCACCATTTTTGATAACAGAATGTAAATGAGTTTATATTAGTCATATTACTAGTAAGTCATGATTATTTATTTATACTAAGTGATTATTTATTACTAAGTCATATTAATATTAAGTAATTAAAAAATAAAAATTGGAAAAGCAGGGGAAAACACAAAAAGAAAAGAAAAGAAATATGGCAATTGTATTGATTTTTATAATTAGGAAATTAAAAGAATAAATAAATAAAATGTATATGGGAAGTCATTCAATAAAATAAATAAAATGATAGATTTAAATAAGTAAGGTGAACTCAAAAGCAAAGAGCAAGCTTTAAAAAAAATAGATAAAAGTCATTCAAAAAGGAAAGAAAGTCATGCAAATGAAAAAGAAAGGAAATGAAGAAGCATGGCATAAGAGTGGAATAGGAGAAGGAAAATGAGGAGAGTAGAAAAGAGCATGAAGGGGAGAAAGGAGAGAGCATGAAGAAAATAGAGATCAAGATGATAGGTAATTCAACAAGCAGATATTACAGTTTGAGGTATGTATACTTACTATCTTAAAATTCCTGCAAAATATGGCTGCTCTAAAAATTATATAATGTTTGCCAAATGAATATTATTTACCTTAAATATCTATAAATGATTTGTGTAAATATAGTGACCTATATATAGCAATATGATTATTTTATTATTCAATATAACACTCTGAATACAACATCATTCTTATGTAGAGAACTATATATATAATGAATAATGAATCTATAATGCATGGCAAGCTTATTGAATATGTACAGTGATACACACACACACACGCAATGATGTTTATTAAATTTTGGTAAATACCCAGTTAATCTCAACAAGCTCTCTTTCCAAAAACGTGTTTACCAATCCAAATACAATTGCCAACTTCTCACTATGGTGGTAGAGGAATAATTGTCTTTCCTAAATCTGAAAATATAAGTTCTCTAGATTTGCATAAATCTCCTTATCTTTTTAACATCATCCACTTTTACATAGATGTCTAACAGAAGAACATAAGATGCATCATTTTTAAGAACTAAGTCAAAAATATGAGTTTTAAAATGTGCAATGTATAAAATTATGTGGAATTCAAGCCGATATGTGTGTGTGTGTGTGTGTGTGTGTGTGTGTGTGTGTGTGAAATTATAAGTGTATTGATATATCCACACTTATAATTCCACATATATATCAATATATACTTTAGGTCAACTTGAATTTCACATACCGCTATATATTGTGCATTTTAAAACTCATGTTTTTGACTTAATTCTTAAAAATGATGCATCTTATGTTCTTCTATTAAACATCTATGTAGAAGTGGGTGATGTTAAAAAGATAAGGAGATTTATTCAAATCTAGAGAATTTGTATTTTATACAAGTATGTAGGTTATCAAATTATATATAGCAATATATAAGGGCAATCTGAGAATGTTGAATAGTGAACTATCTAAATATGGATAACAATTTATATGTGTATAAGGTTGAGCGACTTGGATGATTAAATAACAATGCATTGTGTGGAGCACTTGCCATATGAGTTGAAACTTTGCATTATCAACATATAATATTCATTACAGTTATAAGGTTATTCAAATAATATTCTGATAAATTAACTAACCTAAAATAAACTATATTTGGCTTGCATAAATATGCACTATATAATGTTCAGATAAGTTTATGGGTTGTGAAATATAAACATCAACATATAATATTCATTAACTCTATATCGAAAATACTGTTGACTACATAGCAAAACTGTGTAAAACTAAAACATATAATATTCTTGTATCAATTATGGGTGTTTGAATGCCATAACTAGATGGCAATTTGATAGGGATATAAATAGGTTATTGACTATACCAGTATATTCTTTAATATTCCAAGAATATTAATATCTTATAAAATATTGTCAATGTATTTTGTGAATAGGAAAGTTGTAATGATTGTTGAAATCATATGAAGTTCTTGATTAAAAAATATAGATAACCATTGGCATAGTATTATATATTATTTAAGTACTTATATACAGTACATATTATGATGTACAAGTACTTGTATATAGGAAATATATCTATATGATAACTTAGGTATTCATATAAAATATAATATATATTGGTGTATTAGGCCATGAGCCCATGTCTATAGTTTTATTGACTGATAAAAAAAAAAGTTATAAGATCCTAAGGGTCAAGAAACTATGACTATATGAATACAATCTCCTACAAACATAATAAGTTGTTTAAATAAAATATTATGTTCATATGAGTTATAACTTGGTTTATGAGTTATTTGATTCTCTGAAATTATTATGACTGGCTATTTAAAATTGAGTAGAGTGTACATAAAATGATGGATTGTGATATTAGTGCTTGTCATAGAATATATTGTATTTGAATCTACTTAAAAAAATTGGAATATGTAGTATACATTTATATTATACCTAGTTGGTATAAACTATACTTGTATGCTTATTACTATTTATGTAATAAATAGTTTAGTGGAGATTTATTCATATGTTTGATGGATTAAATATATGCATTTTGATTATTCATGTATTTATCATGTTTTATGCTTGTTAGTAGGAAATAATCTATATGAATCTATTGGTTATATTTATATTAACTAAATATCATATTGTTGGTACTATGTAAGTAGTGAGATGAACTTCACTAGCTTACTAGCATCACCAATGCCAAATGAAATAAATTCAATCAAATGGTGTGTATAAATTTAAGTATTACTAGAGATCAATAACTATTGAAAACTTTGGTCAAAGTAATGTTAGTTAGACATTGTCATTTCATAAGTATGATTTACATTTCTGTGTGATATCATGTTAAATTTTTATGGTACACTTCATGTTCTTAGAAATCATACAACATGTGAGTATTAGCTTGTCTCTCTAGATTCCTGCACCGTCACTATCTACTCATCCATAAAAAGAGGGTCATTATCTAATGGGAGATTATGTGGGGTATCGATGGTCTATTTTTGATGTGGAAAAGTGTTTGGATGATGATGTCCCTCCTCACAACAATACTTATTTAGAGACTACACTTGAGATTGCCATAGATACTAGAGTTTCAAGAAACTCATGCTCTGTGGAGCCTTGTATCTTATATATTATATTGTATTATTACTATTGAAATATTATTCTTAATAAACTATAATTATTTACTTATTTGTACATTGACATCAGTGGTTGTATGTTTGTACCAGTCATGACTAGAAATCTATAATTACATTCTATATTTAGTTATGTCTTGATTCATCTATTGATAGTGATTAGTGACAGATGGATGTCACACATTTTTTTTGTGGTTAACATACTTAAAGTGTTTTATATGGATCACTAATTATATAATTGTGGTGAAATATAATGAAATAATGTATTGATTAATTTTTTTTTAAATCACATTATTCTAGGTAGATCTTAGTGAGAATGTTACATGTGGTATAAGAGCCAGGTTCAAACTCTAGGACTTAATGATTTAACTAAAAAAAAATTATCCTTATGTTTACTAGAAAGGATAATGGTGAAAGATAGAGTATCTAAAGAGGGTCCTTCAAATTTCAATGATAATAACCTTCCATTTGATCTTAATCAATTTGCCATGGAGCAAGCAACAAAGTTAGATCAGATTCTTACAGCCATGAATGCAACCAAGGACTAAATTTTAGCCTTAGAATAAGAATTTAATTGCCATGAAGAGGTAAAACATCAAGATTTACCTGAAGAGCAATCCACTAAGCAAGAAAACCCTCAAGATGTGAGAGATTAGGTGGTTGTGGAATTAACAAGAGATATGAAATAGCTGAACCCACCTAAGTTTGATGGAAATGTTTTGGGTGATAGACCTGAAGCATGGCTGATTAATATGGAGAAGTATTTCAAGATTTAGAACTAATCTAATGTCACTAAAGTATTTTGGAGATATTACCAGTTGGATAATGAAGTAGTTACATAGTAACCTAACAAGAAGTTGGAAATGGATCTTAACTCAACCACCACTTCATTGGATCAGTTTATGACATTGTTCATATCTCGATGGCTTATGACTAGTAGTTGATTCATAATTAGATATAATTCTCTTGATCAAAATGAATAAGGAGATTTATCATAGACCTGTACCTTCTACTTCATTTAAATATAAACTCAAGGATGTAGAGTTAATAAAATGGCATCAATATATGTACACACTCAATATTCTAATTTGACCTTCTACTAATTATAATCTAAGATGTTGAAGTCATGTAGTAAATTAAATTTTGAAATTTAAACATAAACGTAATACCATGAAAAAAATGCTTATACATTGGAAGCTTCCTTAAACAAATATAAGAAAGAATGTAAATCACACAATTTGGAAATAAAACACACAATGCATAAAGAAATCAAATAACATGCTTAGCTATTTTAAATGGGTTGGTTTTTTTACTATAGACTTACAAAGGGAGCCCTTATTCCTTTCGACTCTAGCTTTAATCCTTCCTCTCACAACACTTAATTGAATTCAGAAATACTTGTTCATATTAATGAATTACTGTAAGAAATTATGATAATAGTTGCTTGACAAAATGTACTTCTGATAATCTCTAATCAACATCTACTACATCTCAACTCTATTGTTTACATTTATATACCACAAAATATATTTTTTTATACAAAACAATATATATTCTAATCTAAGAAACATTCAACTTAAGATAATTGAAATTCACTCTTTTTGTTAAAGTCATCTTTCATGTGAATTATGTGACATTGTTTTAGAACAAATAAAGTTATTTCATTCTTAAACAACTTTCTTATTAGGATCCATGGAGGTTATAGTTATTTATATGAATCAGTTGAAAGAGGAATCAAAATATGTTCACTTATGGCTTTGGTCATGTAGTGGTTGTAGAATAGTCTATGTAATGAGATTCCTTTGCTATAGAACATTCCATTCTATACACCTATTTCTCCAAAACATCTTTAAAACAAATTATAGAAAAAAAATCCTAAATCAGTCGATAACTATTATATATTTAATCTAATACATAATTCTAACTATTCAAAGAGTATGGAAACATAATGCTATTCGCAAGATTGTGGCTATTTGTGAAAATAAACTTTATGGAAAAGCATAGAAAATAAGAAGGATGAGTGTGATAGATGAGGACAAGAACATAAAATTTATGGGGCTCATCAGTTTCCATAGTATACTTTGACTATAAACTTACAAATTTCCAAAATCTTGAGTAAGGAGACTTATTAGTGAATGAGTACTGAGAAAAGTTCACCAAATTTTTGAAGTATATATCTCAGTACTAGGCATATGAGAGGTTCAGAATTAGGAATTTTATCATGGGATTAAAACCCTAGATTGGTGAAGAGTTGGATGTTCATGGACCATCTACCATGAACTAGGTCTTCAAGAAGGCAAACAAGCAAGAATAGAAGTTGAAATCTCTTGCTCAGGCCAAGGACAAGTTTAATAAAAAGTTTGGAATTTATAAACCAAATTTCAAAAAGAAGAACCGGAATTAGAGGAGTGGATACTCTAAGAGTCACTTTAAAAATCAAAATGTTAGATTCAACAATGGTTCAAGAAATAAGAAATGGGGCAATGATTTCAAAGGTGGTTTCCAAGAAAACTAATAGTCTAAAAGGAATGGACCACATTGAGGTTGATTTATTTGTGGAGGTGACCATTATGCTCGTTAGTGTACCCAAAATAAGTCAAAAAATAAAGGTTTTACTCCTCAACATGGAACTTTTTAGAAAAGTATTCATGCGGTAGTTGATAATTGACAAGCTAAATTCCAAGCTTCACCCATAGAACTATTAGGTATTTTGTTTGAACATCTAATTTCTATTTTGATAAATACATGGGCTAAAAAAAATTTTATAACTCCTAAAATGCTTAGTAAGTTATCTAGAAGATCTGGAGAAATGGCAAATACATGGTCAGTATAATATGGGAATGATTTAAAAGTCAAAATTGACAAGTGTTTAGTTGAAGCTGAGATTAGTTTTTCTAAATTCATAACAGTAGTGGATCTTTATGTAGCACCACTAGGATCATATGATGTAATCTTAGAAGTCAACTGGATTACAAAACATAAGGCCAAAATTGAATTTTATCTAAAAAAGGTTGAGTGTTTGGATGATTTTGAAAATTAGACATAAATTAAAGGTGAGAAGAGAGAGTTGAGGCTTAGGTAGATTTATACAATGTAACCTAAAGAGGCTTAAAAAAAAGGATGCCAAGAATTTATCATCAAGGTAAATGAAATGGATGAATTTAAGGAACCATCTCTCAAAGATTATTTATTCCTTAAAAAATTTCATGATGTGTTTTTAGAGGAATTACCAAGATTACCTCCTAAATATGAGTTTGATTTCTCTATCAATATCATACCTAGATCGAAACCATAGTCTAAGGCACCATACAAGATGATAACCATTGAATTGGTTGAATTAAAGGCTCAACTCTAGGAATTTTTATCAAATAGGTTGATCAGGCCAAGTGTGTCACCATGGGGTGCACCGGTTGTCTTCACCAAGAAGAATGATGGTACTCTTTGGATTTGCATAAACTATATAATGTTGAATAATATGACTATCGAAAATAGGTATCTTTTACATCATATAGATTATCTTTTTGATCATATGTGAGGGGCAACAGTCTTTTCTAAGATTGATCGTAGAGAAGGATACCATTAGTTGAGGATAAGGGATGAAGATATTTCAAAAACAATAGTTAAAACTTGTTATGGGCACTATAAATTCATAGTGTTACCATTTAGGTTGACAAATGCTCTAGAAGCATTCATGAATCTAATGAAAAATATGTTAAGATATTATCTAGATCATTTTGTTTTGATCTTTCTTGATGTCATTCTTATATAATCTAAGAATAAAGAGGAGCATCTTCAATATTTGGAACTAGTTTTGTAATGGTTGTGGAAACACAACTTGTATGGAAAATTGTCTACGTACATATTTTTCTAGGAGAGAGTATAATATTTGGGACATATTATCTCTATGGACAACATTTTAATAGATCTATAAAAGATAAGAGCCATTATGGAGTGGTCAGTACCAAATAATATGCATGAGGTAAGGAGTTTCATAGGATTGGTAGGTTATTATAGGAAGTTCATTCTAAATTTTTCTAAGATAACTAATCCGATTACCTCTCTGTAATGTAAAAATCAAAGTTTTATCTAATTAGATAAATTTAAAGTAGCTTTTCAAGAGAGGATTATTGTAGCACTAGTACTAAGAGTTCATGATCCCAATGGTAAATTTTTGGTGATCATAGATACGTCTAGGGATGGAATAGGAGGAGTCCTTATGTAGGATGGTGTAGTAGTAACTTATGAGTCAAGGAAGTTAAAGCCTTATAAGGTGAAATATGCCCCTCATTGACCTATAACTTACATCAATTGTTCATGCTTTGCAAATTTGGAGGCATTATTTGTTTGGAAAACCATTTAAACTTAATACTGACAACTTTCAACTTAAGCATATATTCACCCAAATAAATTTGAATGTTTTTTAGAGATGTTAATTAGAGTTCTTATCTAATAATGATTTTGATATCAACTATATCAAAGACAAGAAAAATAAAGTAATTGATACCCTATGTCGTAGGAGGTATATAGAAATTATGACTACTATCAATAGTAGTTTCAAGGATTGAATGAACAAATTCTTTCCAAGAGATGAATTCTATGATAAGGTCAGGAAAGCATTATCTAAGAATGCTCAAAATCCTATGTATAAAAGATTCATATTAGAGAATGATGGTCTTTTATGATATAATGAAAGGATGTATGTGTTATTTTGAGAGAATCTAAGGAGCATAATGCTAAAAGAACTCACAATGCCCTGTATTCAGGACCTCTAAGAGTAGACAAGCTTATGGTAGAGCTTAGACCACTTTACTTTTGGAAGGGAATCAAGAAAGATTTAGTGGACTTTATGTCACATTGTCTAGAATGTCAGCGAGTGAAAGATGAACATATGCATCTATCTCAATTATTATATCTGCATGATATATCAAAATGGAAGTGGTAAGTGATCAGTATGGACTTCATCCAAAGTTTGTCACTATCATAGAATAGGCATAATATGATCTTAGTTGTAGTTGATAAACTAACCAAGGTAGTTCATTTTCTACCAGGTAATTTGACAAATGATGTACCCACTCTTGTAAAGAAGATTGTAAAATAAGTGTACCATTTGCATGGATTTCTAGAGAAGATCGTTTCAGATCATGATTTGAAGATAACTTCTAAGTTTTGGTTAACTCTAAATTCAGCCTTGGGTACATAATTAAACTTTAGCATTGCATATCACCCAGACACTGATGGTTAGAATGAATTAATTAATCAAGTGTTAAAGGTTTTATTCATATGTATTTCATGGATCAAAAATATAAGTGGAAATATTATCTTCTATTTGTTTATTTTGATTACAATAACTCATACCAATCAATTTTGAATATTTCACCATTTGAAGTATTGTATGGAAGAAGGTGCAGGACACCAATCAGTTGGGATAGGTTGGAAGATAGGGTAGTCTTTAGACCTAAGATGATTTCAGTAATAGAATATCAAGTTAGATCAATCAAGTGGAGATTGGTTGAGGCCAATGATAGGCAAAAGAGTTATGTTAATCTATAAAGAATAGATAGATAATTTTTAGTAAATGATAAATTATGCTTGTGGGTTAAGCCACAAAAGATCTCGATTAAATTTTAGAAGTCAACAAAACTTTCATGAGATATGTGGGATGCTTTGAGGTGTTAGAAGTGGTCAATCCTATAGTGTATAAGCTTGCATTACCACTAGTCGTAGCTCTACTATATAATGTCTTTTATGTTTCTTATCTTAAAAAGTATGTAGTTTATCCTTCACATATGTTCGATTAGAATGCTTTGCAGGTTCTGAATCCTGGGGTGGTCATGGTAGAACCAATCAGAGTAATTGACACTCACAAACTTTATTTTATTAATAGAGAGATGTCACATTGTGAGGTCTTTTAGGACCAATACTCTGAGGATAGTGCTACTTGGTGTTAGAAATATTGTCATTGATGTTAAAGGTCTAGCATTATTGGTGATAAAGGCCCCATTGCATTTAATTTTGTTTGTAATAGATATATCTTAGCTAATGTGAGTTAATATTTATTTAATATTAACGAATATATTTTTGGTTGCATATGAGACAAAAGAAGGGCCCATGGAGAAGTCAAAGAGCCACGGGGTAAAGACAAAAGAAGGATGGGATGCATTTTTCCATGAAGAGTCATCTTGGGGAATTCCAAGAGTCACCAAGTGAAGACAAAAGAGGAGGGCACAATTTCTCATGAAGGGACACTTTGAGGAATACAAAAAGTCACCAAGATAAGGACAAAAGTGGGAAGGATGTTTTTGCTCATGAAGGGTCACCACATGAATTTTCAAAGGCAAGAATAGGAAGGGTCATACAAGTTTGGCACCATTTTCCATGAGGATTGAAGGGTCACAAAAGGGGAAGGCCAAAGGTCATTTGGAAAGCTATAAATAAAGGCTTGAGAAGCCATTTGTAATATAAGAGATAGAGGTTGATTTGATATTGTAATATCTAGCTTAGAAGAGAATTTGAGAGAGAAGAATATGATTTGTATTTGTTATATCTAGCTTAGAAGAGCAAAGGTGAGAGAGAGGAAAGAGATGTTGTATTGAACTATCATTTATTAAGATAGCAACATTGAGAGATAGGTGTATGGTATACACAAAGGGGTTGGTGCTCATGTGGGTTGGTGCTCACGAATTATTGTTGGGTTGGTGCTCGGCAAAGGGGTTGGTGCTCTTGTGGGTTGGTGCTCAAGAATTTTCACTAGGTTAGTGCTCGACAAAGGGGTTGGTGCTCTTGTGGGTTGGTGCTCGGCAAAGGGGTTGGTGCTCATGAATAGTTACTGGGTTGGTGCTCAACAAAGGGGTTGGTGCTCCTACAAGAAGGTGCTTACAAATATTGTTTGGGTTGGTGCTCATTCATATATTTGAGATTTTTCTCCATGGTTTTTCCCACATTGGGTTTCCATGTTATATCTAGTGTCTCTCTCTATCTTGTGTGGTGTTTATTGTTTGAGTTTTATTGCATATCTTGAATGTTTGATTAAGTGGATTTTTGGTTAAGGGAAAGTTTTATAAGGTATATGATATACTGATTCACCACCCCCCTCTTAGTATATCTTGTGCTTAACAATTGCTATCAGAGCAGGTTCCTTTTTGAAAAGTTTTACAGCTTGAAGGTAGATCGCGAAAGCATGATGGCTGGGTCACAGGAAGGATTTTTTACAAATAAGGCACCTTTGTTTGATGGGATGAATTATGCTTGTTGGAGCATGAAAATGAAGGTTTATTTGATGGCCCTTGGATTTGACATATGGAAAGTAGTGGTGGAGGAATATGAAGAGCCATAGACATCTAAAATTACTCCAGCAGAAAAGAAGCCAAGTGAATGTAATGCTAAAGTTTTAAATGCTATTTTATGTGGTTTATGTGAATCTAAATTTGTCACAGTTATGCAATGTAAATCTACTCATGAAACTTGGGTAAAACTTGAGAATATTTACAAAGGTGATGGAAAGGTTTAGCAAGCTAAGCTTCAGACTTTTAGAAGACAGTTTGAAAGTTTGAAGATGGAAGAAGAAGAAGATATAACAAGTTATCTTTTGCGAGTTGATCAAATCATAAATCAGATTCAAGGTCTTGGAAGAACTTTGGATGAGTCAATGGTGGTGCAAAAGGTTTTGAGATCTCTACCAATGAGATATGATGCAAAGGTTTTGGCAATTGAGGAGATGAAGAATTTAGCCAAGCTAAAGATGGATGAGCTTCATGGTATACTCACGGCATATGAGATGTAGATAGAATAAGATAAACCCTCAAAGAGAGAAGTGGATTTCAAGAAATCAAAGAAAGAGAAAGCTAAGACTCAAGAATCAAGTGATATTTCTAGTGATGATGAAGATGACAACAGAGCACTTTTCATTCACAAGCCGAAAAGAGGAACAAGTAAATATCAAGGAAAATTACCTTTTAAATGTTTTAATCATGGAAAGATTAGACATTTTTTAGCTAGATGCCCAAATAAGGGTAATGATGATGAAGAAGAAAAGCCTACATACAAGAATAATTTCAAAGGCAAATCCAAGAAGGGATTCGAGAAGAAGAGCTTGTATTTTAAGGATCCTAGCTTAGTCAAAGATAGTGGAGTCAGCAATTCAAAAGAAGAAGAGATTCTATTCATGGCCATACATGAAGATGATCAAGAAGAAGAAGAGGAGGAAGCTGAAGTGAAAATGGAAGGAGAAATCATTTGTGCCCTTGAAGAGTTAAAAGCTGTTGAGAAGAAGAATCAAAGATTAAAGCTTCAGATCAAGAAAAATGAACAGGAGTCAAAGAAAATTATTGATGATCTAACAACACACTTGGAAGAAGCCAAAAAGAATGAATAAGATCTCACAGCACAGTTGGAAATAGCAAGAAAAGAATGTCAAAGGTATGTTAGTGAAATTGCCTCTTTAAAAGAAGATATTGATAAAGCAGTCAATGATAAAGTAGTTAGTGATTCAAAATTTGAGGATAGCACTAACATGCTAAATAAGATATTAGAAAGTCAAAAAGAAAATTTTGATAAGATAGGGATTGGATTTGAAAAGAAAAAGAGCTATTCTGAAGCTCTTACAAAAGAGGAAACAAAAAGGGGAGAAGTGAAAAATATAGAGGACATTTCAAACAGAGAAGGCTGGAGAGAACAAATCTACAAAAGACAATTAGGTCAGAGATATACAGATAGGTCTTATTTTTATGGCTATTATTTTTATTGTAATAGATATGGTCACAAGAAATTAGAATGTAGAAAAAGAGCTAACAATTTCAGA
Organism: Torreya grandis; assembly: GCA_037957365.1. Classification (NCBI taxonomy): domain Eukaryota; kingdom Viridiplantae; phylum Streptophyta; class Pinopsida; order Cupressales; family Taxaceae; genus Torreya; species Torreya grandis. Next base: position 2,067,412 of record JARHVA010000094.1, on the reverse strand, counting down.
AATAAGGAGAAGAAAAGTCAAGTAGATTCAAGCAAAATCCACAACTCTTTTGCTCCTCTATCAAGCTTTGATGAAGAGACCATAGTATGTTACAAGTGCAACAACTTCAGACACATAGCTCAGTATTGTAGAAGTGTGTTCGAGTCAGTCAAGAAGGATCAAAGTTTCAAAGCTCCATTCGTCAAGAAGAAGGTTCAGACATGTTCATGGCAGAAGAAACAACCTGAAGATTCTATGATAGTTCAGACAGCCCTGCATGTAAGAGGTAAAGATCAGCCATGGTTAATTGATAGTGGATGTTCAAGGCATATGATAGGAGATAAAAGTAAGTTCATTACTCTAAAGAATATCAATGGTGATACAGTGAGATTCAAAGACAAAACCACTACCAGGATAGCTAAAAAAGGTACTTTGAGTTTGGATTATGGTAGAACTAAGACTAAGAATGTTTTATATGTAAAAGGTCTTAAGCATAATCTATTGAGTGTTAGTCAAATATGTGATCAAGGATACACATTAAAGTTTCATAAATAAGGTTGTGAGATTAGAAGAAAAGATTCAAATGAGTTGATTGTAGATGCTCAAAGGACAGGGAACAATGTTTATGTATTGTCAGATATCTTCTCAAAGGCATGATCAAAGGACACATTCAAAGATCTGTAAGAGGAGTTGGGAGTAATTTATATTTCTTCCTACCATTGATGTTTAACATCAATTGAGGGGGAGATAAGTGTTAGCTCCAATTAGACCCTTTGCCATTGATGTCAATGGGGGATAATAACAAGTACAAGTATAAGTACAAGTGTAGAAACAAGTATAGGGAACAGGTATAGGTTGCTACAGTAAAGGGGAGTTACTGTATGTTTTTAGATGATAGTATGTGCAGGTGATAGAATATCGTAGTTTCAAGATTGAGGTTGCCATCAATGACAAAGGGGGAGATTATTGGAAATATTGTCATTGATGTCAAAGGTCTAGCATTATTGGTGATAAAGGCCCCATTGCATTTAATGTTTTTTGTAATAGATATATCTTGGCTAATGTGAGTTAATATTTATTTAATATTAATGAATATATTTTTGGTTGCATATGAGACAAAAGAAGGGCCCATGGAGAAGTCAAAGAGCCACTGGGTAAAGACAAAAGAAAGATGGGACGTATTTTCCCATGAAGAGTCATCTTGGGGAATTCCAAGAGTCACCAAGTGAAGACAAAAGAGAAAGGGCACGATTTCTCATGAAGGCACACTTTGAGGAATACGAAAAGTCACCAAGATAAGGACAAATGTGGGAAGAATGTTTTTGCTCATGAAGGGTCACCACATGACTTTTCAAAGGCAAGGATATGAAGGGTCATACAAGTTTGGAACTATTTTCCATGAGGATTGAAGGGTCACAAAGGGGGAAGGCCAAAGGTCATTTGGAAAGCTATAAATAAAGGCTTGAGAAGCCATTTGTAATATGAGAGATAGAGGTTGATTTGATATTGTAATATCTAGCTTAGAAGAGCATTTGAGAGAGAAGAATATGATTTTTATTTGTTATATCTAGCTTAGAAGAGAAAAGGTGAGAGAGAGGAAAGGGATGTTGTATTGAACTATCATTTGTTGAGATAGTAACATTGAGAGATAGGTGTGTGGTATACACAAAGGGGTTGGTGCTCACGAATTATTGCTAGGTTGGTGCTAGACAAAGGGGTTGGTGCTCACAAATTGTTCCTGGGTTGGTGCTCGGCAAAGGGGTTGGTGCTCCTGTGGGTTGGTGCTCACGAATAGTTTTTGGGTTGGTGCTCAGCAAAGGGGTTTTGCTCCTGCAAGTTGGTGCTTGTGAATATTGTTTGGGTTGGTGCTCATTCATATACTTGAAATTGTTCTCTGTGGTTTTTTTCACATTGGGTTTCCCCGTTATATCTGGTGTCTCTCTCTATCTTGTGTGGTGTTTATTGTTTGAGTTTTATTGCATATCTTGAATGTTTGATTAAGTGGATTTTTGGTTAAGGGAAAATTTTATAAGATATATGATATATTGATTCACCCCCCCCCCTCTCAATATATCATGTGCTTAACACTTGGGAGGAGTATGATGAATTTTACAGGCGATTTCCACATTTATTTATTTGATTTGATGTTTTTTACTATGTTATCTTTCTACTAAATAATGTTTTAATTCAAAATTTATGTTTGAATAAGTGTCATCGAGATGATGACCAGCTTTATGGGAGATGGATGCTACATCCTAATTTCTTGCTAAGCAAATTTAATTGATTATCTGTGGATTTTAATGATTGAAAATTTGATTTGATCATTATTTAACTAAGTTGTAAGTCATATGTTGTTATGGGACATAAGTATGTTGCTTTGATTTCATGATTGCATTGCTATGAGTTTAGCTGTATGGTATATTCTTACATTATGATCATGTTTATTTTTTATTACAATAGTATTTTATGATATATATATATATATATATATATATATATATATATATATATATATATATATATATATATATCATGATGATTATAATCTAAATACTTTCTTGTCATGAGTTTTACGCATGAGAGATTTATCCTTCAAAGCATGATGAAGGGAGAGCATCATCAGAGAGGGTGGCATAGATGGAGGTGTTGGTAAATGATATAGAAATGGATAGAACCCATGCACACACCACATTAGCTAGTACACATTATATGCATAGTTTGAATTTTAAGCATTAGTGTGTTCTGTATGTTATCTATATTTAGATAATTATATATGTGTGTGTTAGTTTAGTTTAATACTTGTATTTGGAATAAATCATGTGTGATTGCATTATGGATATTAAACAAAAATTTAGTGTAGAATGTTATTCTATGGTTATGTCATTGTATTCATGATTATTAATGTTTTTTGAGATTGTAAATTTGTGTGATTAGTACTTAGTTACTATTGCATCTAGGCTAACCATCATGTTTTGATATAATATTTGTTGATTCACTATTTTTGATAACGGAATGTAAATGAATTTATATTAGTCATATTACAAGTAAGTCATTATGATTATTTATTTGTACTAAGTGATTATTCATTACTAATTCATATTAATATTAAGTAATTAAAAAAGAAGAATTGGAAAAGCGGGATAAAATGCAAAAATAAAGTAAAATAAATAAGGCAATTGTATTGATTTTTATAATTAGGAAATGAAACGAATAAAGAAATAAAACATATATGAGAATTCATTCAATAAAAGAAAGAAAATAATAGCTTAAAAGGAGTAAGGCAAACTTAAAATGAAAGAGAAAGATTTAAAAAAAGAGAGAAAAGTCATTCAAAAATGAAAGAAATTCATGCAAATAAAAAAAGAAAGGAAAGGAAAAGGTGTGGCATAAGAGGGGAATAGGAGAAGGAAAAGAAAGAGAGTGGAGAAGAGTGAAAAGGGTAGAAAGGAGGGATTGCAAAGAAAATAGAGATCAAGAGGATAGAGAATTCAATGAGTAGATATTGTAGTTCGAGGTATGTATACTTACTATCTTAAAATTCTTGCAAAATATGACTACTCTACAAATATATATAATGTTTGTCAAATGAATATTGTTTACATTGAATCTTTAGAATTAATGTCTAAATGATCTGTGTAAATATAGAGACCTACAGATAGCAATCTAAATATTTTATTATTTAATATATGCTCTAAATACAACATCATTCTTATGTAGTGAACTATATATAATGTAGCGAGTCTACCTATAATGCATGGGGAGCTTGTTAGATATGTACAATGATATATACATATATAGATATAGATATATAAGCATAAATTACACCTAGATGAAGTGTTTACATACATTGGTTCTGCTATTTATTTCTTTAATAGGTGATGATGTTTACTATACATTTAAATTTTGGTAAATGCCCAATCAATCTCAACAAGCTCTCTTTCTAGGAGACGTGTTTACCAATTCAAATGCAATTGCCAAATTCTCACTGTGGTGGTAGAGGAATGATTCTCTTTCCTAAATCTAAAAATACAAATTCTTCATCTTTGCATAAATATCCTTATCATTTTAACATCGCCCCACTTCTGCATAGATGTTTGATAAAAGAACATAAGATGCATCATTTTTAGGAACTAACTCAAAAATATGAGTTTTGAACTGTGTAATATATAACGGTATGTGGTATTTAAGCTGATCTAAAGTATATATTGATATATGTGTGTGTGTGTTCATGTGGAATTATAAGTGTAGTGATATATACATAATTATATATATATATATGCACTTTTTTTAGGAACTAACTCAAAAATGTGAGTTTTGGATTGTGTAATGTATAGTAGTATGTAGAATTCAAGTTGATCTAAAGTATATATTGATGTGTGTGTGTGTCTATGGAATTATAAGTGTAGTGATACACACACACACACACACACACACACACACACACACACACACACACACACACACACAAACTTATAATTCAACAAGTAGATATTTTTTTATATTAGTCATATTGCTAGTAAGTCATTATGATTATTTATTTGTATTGAGTGATTTTTTATTACTAATTCATATTAATATTAAATAACTATAAAATAAAAATAGGAAAAGCAAGAGAACACAAAAAAATAAAAATAAATAAGGCAATTGTATTGATTTTTATAATCAGAAAAAGAAATGAATAAAGAAATAAAACATATATGGGAAGTCATTAAATAAAATAAAGAAAACAACTTTAAAGGAGTAAGGCAAACTTAAAAGGAAAGAGCAAGCTTTTAAAAAAGGGAGAGAAAAGTCATTCAAAAAGGAAAGAAAGTCATGCAAATAAAAAAAGAAAGGAAAGGAAGAAGCATGGCATAATAGGGGAATAGGAGAAGGAAAATAAGTAGAGTAGAGAAGAGCGCAAAGGGGAGAAAGGAGGGATCATGAAGAAAATAGAGATCAAGAGGATAGAGAATTTAATGAGCAGATATTATAGTTTGAGGTATGTATACTTATTGTCTTAAAATTCTTGCAAAATATCGCTGCTCTATAAATGAATATTGTTTACCTTGAATCTCTAGAAATAATGTGTAAATGATCTATGTAAATATAAAGACCTATAGATAGAAATCTAAATATTTTATTATTCAATATACACTCTAAATACAACATCATTCTTATGTAGTGAACTACATATCATGAAGTAAATCTACCTATAATGCATGGCGAGCTTGTTAAATATGTACAATGATATATATAGTTATAGATATAGATATATAAGCAAAAATTACACCTAGATGAAGTGCTTACATACATTGGTTATGTTGCTTATTTATTTAATCGGCAATGATGTTTACTATACATTTAAATTTTGGTAAATGCCCAATCAATCTCAACAAGCTTTCTTTCCAGGAGACATGTTTACCAATCCAAATGCAATTTCTAACTTCTCACTGTGGTGGTAGAGGAATGATTGTCTTTCCTAAATCTAAAAATATAAATTCTTTAGTTTTACATAAATCTCCTTATCTTTTTAACATTGCCCCACTTTTACATAGATGTCTGATAAAAGAACATAAGGTGCACCATTTTTAGGAACTAACTCAAAAATGTGAGTTTTGGATTGTGTAATGTATAGCAGTATGTGGAATTCAAGCTGATCTGAAGTTTATATTGATGTATTTGTGTGTGTGTGTGGAATTATAAGTGTAATAATATATATATATATATATATATATATATATATATATATATATATGTTATCAAATTATATATAGTAATATATAAGGGAGATCTAAGAATGTTGAATATTGAACTATCTAAATATGGATAGAAATTTATATATGTATAAGGCAGAGTGACTTAGATGCTTAAATAATAACACATTGTATGGAGCGCTTGTTATAGGAGTTAAAACTCTACATTATCAACATATAATATTCATTATGATTATAAGGTTATTCATATAATATTTAGATAAATAAATAACCTAAAATAAAGTATATTCGGCTTGCATAAATATGCACTATATAATGTTCAGATAAGGTTATGGGTTGTGAACTATAAACATAAGCATATAATATTCATTAACTCTGTACTAAAAATATTACTGACTACGTAGTGAAACTGTATAAAACTAAAACATTTAATATTTGTGTATCAATTATGGGTGTTTGAATGCCATAACTAGATGGTGATTTGATAAGGATATAAATAGGCTATTGACTATACTAGTTTGTTCTTTAATATTCCAAGAATATTAATGTTTTATAAAAGATCGATGTATTTTGTGAATATGAAAGTTATAATGATTATTGAAATCATATGAAGTTCTTGATTAAGAAATATAAATGATCATTGACATAATATTTATATATCATTTGAGTACTTATATATGGTATATATCATGATGTACAAGTACTCATATCTAGGAAATATATCTATATGATAACTTAGGTATTCATATAAAATATAACATATACTAGTGTATTGGGTCGTGAGTCCATATCTATAGTTTTATTGACTAATAAAAAAATAAGTCATAGGATTTCGAGGGTCAGGAAATTATAACTATATTAATATAGTCTCCTAGAAATGTAATAAGTTGTTTAAATTAAATATTATGTTCATATGAGGTATAATTTGGTTTATGAGTTATTTGATTATTTGAAATTATTATGACTGGTTGTTTGAAATTGAGCAGTGTACATAAAATGATGAACTGTGATATTAGTGCTTGTCATAGAATATATTGTATTTAAATCTACTTATAGAAATTAGAAAATTCAGTCTAAATGTAGATAATACTTGGTTGGTATAAACTATACTTATTATGCTTATTACTATTTATGTGATAAATAGTTTAGTAGAGATTCATTTATATGCCTTTTGATTATTCTTGTGTTTAGCATATTTTATACTTGATAGTAGGAAGTAATCTATATGAGTCTATTGTTTATATTTATATTAACCAAATCTCATACTATTGGTACTAAGTAAGTAGTGAGATGGACTTCACTAACTTACTAACATCAATATTGCTAGATGAATGAAATCCAATCAAGTGGTGTGTATGAATATGACTGATCCTAGAGATCAATAGCTATTGAAAATTTTGGAAAAATTAATGTTAGTTAAATATTATTATTTCATAAGTATGATTTACATGTTTATGTGCTATTATTTTAGAACATATTTCTTTATGGTACACTTCATGTTCTTATAAATCATACAACACACAGGTACTAGCTTGTCCCTATGGATTTCCACACCATCACTAACTACTCATTCATGAAGGTAGGGTCATTATCTAATGGGAGATTTTGTGGGAGATCAATGTTCCATGATTGGTGTGTAAAAGTGCTCAAGATGATGCTCTCCCTTCCCATAGCAGATTTATTTTGAGACTACACTTGAAATTGTCATAGATACTGGAGTTTTACGAAACTCATACTCCATGGAGCCTTATATATTATATATTTTATTATATTATTATTATTGAAACATTATTCCTAATGAATTGTAATTATTTACTTATTTTTATATTGGCAATAGTGGCTTTATGTTTTTACCAGTCGTGATTGAAAATCTATAATTACATTTTATATCCAATGATGTCTTGATTCATTTGATGATAGTGCTCAGTGATGGATGGATGTTGCATGCTTATTTTACAGTTAACATACTTAAATTATTTTTATATGTATCACTAATTAGATTATCATGGTGATATCTAATGAAAAAATGTGTTGATTAATTTTTTTTTAAAATATATTTTATTCTAGGTAGATCCTAGTGGGGATGTTACAAAAAGATTTATTAACTGACTAAAATATTAGTTAATTAGTCAAAAATTATAAAGGACGTACATTATATAGTGAGAGATTAGATCACCCAAAGGACAACAACTCAACTCACTATTGGAAAATACATTAAGTGTGATTCCCCCAATGACCTTAATAACCCTAAACAACTTGACTAATATCCATGTAGGTAAACTAAAAGCAAGAAAAAGACTACACTAACATATTGCATCATCCATGTTCTTGTATTTTTCATGGTCAAAACATCTCTTTGAAATATAATTAACATTTATGCATAGCACCACCTCTATAAGAGATACTTACATTTATTTCCTTAATCTTGAGCTTAACTAAAAATATGGTCCAAATCTATTTAATTGTGATTTTTCTAACCAAAAAATTATTGGGAAAATGATGTTGCAAACAATTTTTTAGCAAACCAAAGAGTGGAAAATATGAACATCAATATTTCTATACTACACTCAAACATTTTATGTTAGTTTGAAAGTATTATTGTAAAAGGTTAACAAGATATCCAAGAATATGGGTTGTTTTAAAACCTTTCATCTAATTTCTTTCTTGCATAATTTTACGTATTTACTAAGATTGATTAGTTTAGACAAGTGGAAAAATTATCATTTCATTATTATACACTAGTTAAGCTAGCTTATGACTAAATTTATGTGTAAGAAGAGATTTAATTAATAAATGCTATGGGAAAAGATCATGCTGATTTGTTTTTGAAATGTCTAAAGCCAACATAATGTTAATGTTTGAATGGAGGTTGTCATGAATTGACTTTGTATTGCAATAATTTGATAAGTGATTATTGTAAATTATTCGAACAATATTGAGAGGCATAATTATAAGAAACATGTTCATATTTATATGAAAAATAAAAATACATACCTGAAGTATCTTGATTTGGTGGCCATGGTTTTGTTTGAACTAAAACTAATAATTTCATGCATCTATTAATTCTCGGTTTGTATAAGTAACTTGGAATTCATACTCAACATTTCTAAATCAACAAATGGTCAAATTATTTTGTGTTATTTTTTCTTGAAAGATTCCTTCCTCTAATAAATTTGAAAGTATATTCTCTTTCTCAACTCTTAAAAAATAATAATATCTAGCTTACATTCATTAGGAGTCAAAAAAACAATAGTTTGTTTCAGTACAAATCATCCATAATTTTCTCTTTTAGTTTGAAATCTGAATTCACCACCAATCCATGATTTGAAATGAAATCAACTAATATAGGTTGATTCATCATGCCAAAAGGTGAAATATCATATTTAACTTCTTCAAGATCATGTGTAGATATAAATTGACTATCTATCTATAAACTCACGAAGAAATAATTCTTCTTGTAATTCCTAGTTCTTAGCTTTGAGAGATGCAATGTCCTAGTATACAGAAATCAAATCTGAATTTCTCACCCACTCTGCAATAACATTCATGGTTGGATCTTCCTAAAAAAGGTTTTCAATCATCACTTATTTTGTACAACGTTAATTTTTTTTATGATTTTTGGGGGAGTAAGTCTTCCTTTAGAATCTATATCTATTTTGTAGAAGAATTATTCTATAGAACAATCTTAAGAGAACTATTTGGTAAATATATGCTCAAAACAAAATTGATGTTTATGAAATAAATCTATCAGATCCTTTCTTCTCTAAATGTTCATAGGAGTAAATCAAATTTGATCTATTTTAAATCTTAACCTAATTGTTATAAATTTAAATCACACCTTTGCTGAAAATGAAAACATGCATTTTAATTTAATTGATGAAATTTTGAAATCCTTATTTTAATTGCTAAAAATTTAAAATTCTAATCTACTTACAAGAATTTAAAATTTCTAATATAATTTTAGGAATATAAAAATTCTAATATAATTTCTGAAAATAAAAGCATATCTTATTGAAAATTAAAATGACATAATTGCTAGAAAATAAATTAAATCAAACAAATTCATATTCTAATGTGAGAAAATGAAGGGTAATAAAATTTGACTAGGATTCTATCACAAAAATCAATTTTAGCAACTCCTTAATAACACCAGTGTCCCCAAGCAACAATACTAAAAATGATGAGGTTCATCAATCCTCTTCATTCAATCAACTAAATTCAGTCAATATTATATCAAACCAAGCTTGGTGTCTAAAAATTGTATGCAATAGGGCATATAATACATTCAGGTAATAGTTATTTTCTTAACAAAGCACTTACATGAATTGAAATTACAAATTTAAAAACACTTGTAGAATTTCAAATTGCATAAGTCAAACACACATTGCATAAAGGGAAACACACTTGCATAAATGAAAACACACTTACATGAAGTGAAACTAAACAGTTGTTAGTCTATGGATCTAATTAGTTTTTAGGTTAAATGATATTCTAAGAATAAAATAAATATTAAAAAATAAAAATAAAAAATTAATCAATTTAAAAAACATAAATATGGGTTGAGTGGGCCCTTGCTCTCCCTTTAGAAAAAGAATTAAAAACAAAAAAATTAGAAATTCTCAAAGCCTTTATTAAATCTTTCTTTCAACTTTAAAATTAGTTTTTAATTTATTCTACTAACAACTATGAATGATAAGGTTGTATTTATAATACAATTCCTTTAACAATTTCTTATTTAATAATAACAACTTAACAAATTAGTTTTAGAATTGATTTATTAATATTAACAACCTAAAAAAATTGGTTTGCAACTGATTCTTATTCTAGACTAACAACCTAATAAATCAGTTTTTCAACTGATTCTTATTCTAAGATAACAATATAACAAATTTGATTCTTAAATTATTTTAAAAATATAAATAATCCTCATTATTCAAGGAAAAAATTGTGAGAAATATTAAATTCACAAATCCAATGTCTTTAAGTTTTTTAGAGGCAATCTAGGTACTTTGTTTTCTTTCCAACAACTTATGATTTTGTTGGAGAGAGTCAATCATAATCTTAAACAATTTGATTTCCTCAAAAACTATGATATTTGAGATATTCATACTGGTTTAAATACTATAAAGATGATAGAACCATTTTGTTGCTCCATCTTGTAAAGTTTTAATAAACAATCTAACTTCTACATCATCATACTGAACATTTGGAATACTATACATAACAATGAATTTAGAGAGTTTCTTATTCGAATGTTTTTTTTCCATCACCAATGCAATTAGGTAAGTTCTTTCTCAATCTTTTTGGTAAGCCATGCAAACATCCACCAAGGGCTAATCGCCCTATAGCCAGTCCCCACAGTACCACAACCATTCTGAAAAAGTTTATAACTTAAGTTATTACAATTCAAGAGAGATCCAATGTTCTATTACTTTTATTTTCAATTTTTGGATTTGGTTTATGTGGATTGGTTGAGGTACTTGCACATTTTATATTTAATATATTTTTATTTGAAAGATGGTTTGGGTTTATCTTGAAATTAAACTTTTCTTATAATTCAAATATATGATCAGAATTACCTTCTCTTTTACTAAGTTTAGTAAACTTTATTTCAACCAACGTGAAAGAAAATTATTTCTATATTAGAGTAGGTTGTAATTGGATAACTATTTGAACAACTTTGCTTGGTTATATTATTCTAGAAACAAGTGTTGTGGCTCTTTAGGTGAAGTTGACATGATCCTATCTTATTCCAACACAACTACATCCCTCTGGAACTTAATAGGATTGGTTCTATTACCCCAAACTTGTGCTTGGAGATCAAAATAAATATCCATATATCCAATCAAAAACTAGTTGAATCATAAGAGTTTGAACTCTAGAAATGGTTATGTGAATAAAACTAAAACTATATTTTGGGTTGCATGTAAAGCACAAAATCATGTCGCATGGTGGGTGCCAAAATTTGTTGGCAAAATATTTTGTATGGAATAAAAAATATGGATTTTTTGTCAATAGTAAAGGGAACAAGAATCCCATCCTCTATTTGCAAGGGAAGTTGCCTTTATTAAAAATTGTAAAAGTATAGGAAACTAAATATATATATTTATACACAAACATAGTTATTTTCTGGGGAGGGTTATGAATAGAACATAATTTTCAACAAAGATAGAAAAGATAGAGATTAAAAATAAATGAAAATATATGGCTATGAAGAACATAATTAATTGAATAAATACATATTTAAATTAATTTATCATGTTAGAAATACTCAAATCAATGATAATTCAACTTTTAAAAAAAATCATAAAAGAAAGAGCATGAATCAAATGAACCAATAAACATTATAATACTCCTTATTCATCAATATGTTAAAGGTGCAAAGTGATGTGGGGACATCAAACAACATATTGATCATATAGTCATGAGGGAAATGTTTAGGGGAAATATAAGTGTCTTAGGTCTTAAAACATGCCTTAGAAGGTATTTGAGCTTTTAGAAGGGTTTGGTAGTGTGTCTAGAGAGCCCTTTGGCATTTTCTCACCAAATTAGGCATTTGAAAATTTGAATTAGGTAAGTGAGTTTTGAAGCATTTTTGGTGTGTATCAAGTTTTTAATTATTATGATAAGGTTATGTAATGGGTCTAAGTGTGTTAGATGTTTCATGCATATGTCACTAGGGAAATGAGAAAGAATAAGATTTTTGAATGTCATGTCCATGATAAGGTGGTTATCAAGATAGGTAGTTACAAGAAGTTAGCTTCTTTCACATATGTAATGAGTCTTAGAATAGAATAGGTATGTTAGTATCATTAGAAAAATAAGGCAGAAGGTATTTTTGGTATGAATTTAGTTAGAGAAGTGATAAAGGAAGGTATGGAGTAGAATTCAGAAATGAAGAACAATTGAACTCTGTATGTTGTTGCCAAGACAAGGTAGACAATGTATATATGGAAGAATCAATAAAATTTGCAAGTTTTTGAACATTTTTGTCTCTCTATATTTAAAATGTCTTATTTAAGTATTTAATATGTTTAAAACTTTATAATCTCTAAAAGTAAGCATTTAATAGTGTAAATTGGCAAAACAAAGATCATATTTATGTATGTGGTCATTGAATCCAAAGTTCAACAAGAAGGATTCCTCTTAAGGTGAGGTAAGGACTGTTCACATTTTCCTCAGGGTGAGAATTAATAGTGTAAAATAATTTCATGTATATTTAATCTCTATATGTTGTTATTAAAGAGCTAAGGTCAAACAACCATTCTGTATATACACTATTTATAAAATACTATCAAGAAGTTTATTTAAATCCTCCACAACAGGTTTTCAATCATCATTGAGATTACAAGATCATGAATATGGTGTTTATAGATAATAACATAGATGATAAATTCTAAATAAAACTTAACCATGTTCATACAATGCCAATAGGCATCCAAAACTTTGTATTCTTTTGTTATAGTTAGATTGTGTCCATAAAACCCTGTTAAATTCATGTAAGGAACGTGAATAGGAAGTGATCAAGCAAATTAAGAGGTTTGAAAAGTTTTTTTTTAAGGTATTCATACCTTATTTATTCCTTTGGAGTATTTTAAATCCCAAAGGATTCTTGAAAACCAATTTTAAGCCCTCTTGGGCATTCACAGAACATAATAAACCCTAATATAGGGCTAAAATATAAAAAGTTATAGAAAACGAGTTTGAACCATCAAAAAGAGTTTAAACTCGGTAGTATTAAGTTATTTGACATGTATAATGATATTTTTAAGTTTATAAACTAGTATGAAACTGTATAGAGGAGAAATGGATGACTATGTTGTAAGTAATGGTCTTTAGACCTAATGAGGGCTAATTCCATAGAGAGAGAGGTTATAAAATGGTGATAGATAAAGAGTTAGTGAATGAAAATTTGAGGAGACATAAAATATGATAAATATTATCTAAAACCAATTTTATATTCTCAATATTTAAAGGTATATGTCCATACCAGATGAATTTATTAAAAAAAGGCTAGTGGTCATGGAGTGAGGTTGAAGGTTAGAGATGCAAAGTAGAGACTTGAGATTGAAAGAGGACCTAAATAGAATTGAAAAAAAAAAATTGAACCTATGTGAGGATAGGCAAGTTTATATATTGACTTTAGGATTCCATGATCAAAATGCAGTGAGTTGTGTGTTGAGAAGTAAGGAGCCTAGTCAAGCAAGTGAGAACCAATTAGAGTTTGAAGGAAAGGGAGTTAGAAAATTGAATGAATGAAGTGTAAGTGTGATGTTTAGGGTACAAAGGCATATAAAAAAGGGATTCAAGGTTATTACTACATAATATAAATAATAGAACAACATTGTACCTTGTGACCAAGTTGACAGGTAAGAGTTTAAATGAAAAGGTTAAATGCATGGGTTATTCAAGAAGAGTACAAGGATATTCATCTAGCAAAAGGTACATGTTAATTTGTTTTCATTTGATGTATTTTATTTGTTCATGAGTAGTGTTGAGATATGAATGCAAGTTATGAAGGTGGTAGGCAGCCCTAAAGCCAGTGAAGGCTTGAATAAGTGAGAGTTATTGAGAAGCTCAAGAGATTGAACTCATAGGTGGGCTTGAGGAGAGAGAAATAAGTCCTAATGAAAGGAAGAGAGAGAGAGAGAGAGAGAGAGAGAGAGAGAGAGAGAGAGAGAGAGAGAGAGGTCATGATATATTTATAAAGATACCAAGTGAATGGTCATGATGTGGCAAGTGAGAGAATACTTGTCAATGATAATAGGTATAGATGAGACCAAGATATTGATAGATATCTTAAATAAGATGAAGAAAGAGATAGGTAATAAGAAATAGGGAAAATTTGATGAGAGATACCACAATATGAAGGTGCATGAAGACACCAAGAAGAAGAGAGAGAGGGAAGAGATGACCCAATAGTTGGATGAGATGCTAACCGTATTAGAGAAGATGAGAGAGAGTGAAAACCCACATTTTGGATGGGTGATGAGAAATAAGCCACTCAAGTGACCTATCAAGCAAAAAATAAAGAGAAGGTAGATGAAAGTTATGAGAGAGGAAAAATAGTATAAAAATTTATTATATAAGAAAATTAGGAGAGAAATGATGATATATAGGATGAGTGGATAGCCAAGTTAGCAGCATAGTGATGTGGATGAAGACAAACAATGCCTTGTGGAGGATGAGAAGAAGTTGAGTGAAGAAGAAGAAGATAGTTGCATCTAGCCAGATGAAGATGAAGTGGATTATCTTGAAGGCCTATTTGAAGGCTTGGAAAATGAAGTACCAGTGAAAGACAAAGGTGATAATTTTGATTACATTTTTGTATTTAAGAATGTTGATCAGTTGGAGGTAGAAGTGGAAGCTTTGGAGAGTGAATTGAATGGTGAAGTGAGAGAAAAGGAAGAGATGGTACATATTATAGAAGGTGAGGACCTCTTGAAGTAGGATAAAGAACATGGAGAAGGAACATTACAAGGAAACAATAAATCAAGTTGAAGACATGAACCCTTATGGAGGCTTGAATTTCATGGAGATATCAGGTATGCATGACATTAGCATTATGTTTGCAGTAGGTATGAATATGGAAATAGAGGAATATAAAAGTATAGGTGTTATAACAGTTATTTGGGACATGATAAACCCATATGATAGATGCAAAGAGGCAAGAGGGAGTGCACATCAAATGCAAGTTGATGCAAGCAAACATTACAAGTAAAGAAGCAGGATGGTTTATGATAGAGTCAAGCAAGAAAGAAAATATGAGGACCAACTAAATCATATAGGA
The DNA here is from genome assembly GCA_037957365.1 of Torreya grandis. Taxonomy (NCBI): domain Eukaryota; kingdom Viridiplantae; phylum Streptophyta; class Pinopsida; order Cupressales; family Taxaceae; genus Torreya; species Torreya grandis. The sequence goes on along the minus strand of JARHVA010000094.1, from coordinate 2,051,947 downwards.
TTAGTATAAGACAATGATGATCTAAGGGAGAGGACTTAGAATACATGAAAGAAGTATACAATAGTTGCATTTGAGTTCAATTTCTTTCTTCCCTGAGAGTATGATGCAGGGGCATCAAATAACATGTTGATAATTAAGTCATGAGGGAAGTGTTTAGGGGATTTATATGTGTCTTAGGTCTTAAAACATGCCTTAGAAGGAATTTGAGATTTTAGAATGGTTTGGTAGTGTGTTTAGAGAGTCCTTTGGCATTTTCTTGCCAAATTGGGCATATGAAAGTTGAATTAGGTAAGTGAGTTTTGAAGCATTTTTGGTGTGTATCAAGTTGTCAATTATTATGATAAGGTTATGTAATGAGTCTAGGTGTGTTATGAAGATGTTTCACATATATGTCACTAGGACAATGAGAAATAATAAGAGTTTTTAATGTCATGCCCATGATATGGTGGTTATCAAGATAGGTAGTTGCAAGAAGTTAGTTTCTTTCACATATGTAACAAGTCTTAGAATAGAATAGGTATGTTAGTATCATTGGAAAAATAAGGTAGAAGGTAGTTTTGGTAGGAAGTTAGTTATAGAAGTGAGAAGGTCAGGTATGGAGTAGCATTTAGAAATGAAGAACAATTGAACTTTGTATGTTGTTATCAAGATAGGGAAGACAATGCATATATGGAAGAATCAATAAAATTTGCAAGGTTTTGAAGTAACATTTATATCTCTCTCTGTATTGAAAATGTCTTATGGAAGTATTTGATATGTTTAAAACTTTATAATCCCTAAAAGTGATTTCAATAGCGTAAATTGGCAAGACTAGGACCATATTTTTGTATGTGGTCATTAAATCCATAGTTCAACAAGAAGGATTCCTCTTAAGGTGAGGTAAAGATTGTTCACATTTTCCTCAGGGTGAGAATCAATATTTTAAAATATTTTCACATATATGTAAGCTCTGTATGTTGTTAGTAAAGAGCTAAGGTTAAACAACTATTTTGTGTATACACTATTTATAAAATATAGTCAAGAAGTTTGTTTAAATCCTCCACAGTAGGTTTTCAAGCATGATTGAGATTATAAGATCATGAATATGGTGTTTATAGATAATAAAATGGATTATAAATTTGAATTAACCCTTAACCATCTTTAGATAATGCCAATAGGCATCTAAAACTCTGTATTCTTTTGTTACAGTCAGATTGTGTCCATAAAACCTTATTGAATTCATGTAAGGAATGTGAATAGGAAGTGATCAAGTAAATTAAGAGGTTTAAAAGGTTTTGTTTAAGGTTTTCATACCTTATTTATGCCTTTGGAGCATTTTAAATCCTAAAAGATTCTTGAAAACCAATTTTAAGCCCTCTTGGGCATTCACAGAACACAAAAAACCCTAATATAGGGCTAAAATACAAAAAAATGTATTAAAAAGTTTGAACAGTAAAAAAGAGTTTAAAATTGGTAGTATGAAGTTATTTGGCATGTATAATGAGATTTTGAAGTTTATAAACTGGTACGGAACCATATAGAGGAGAAATGGATGACTATGTTGTAAGTAGTGGTCTTTAGACCTAATGAGGACTAATTCCATACAGAGAGAGGTTATAAAATGGTGATAGATAAAGAGTTAGTGAATGAAACTTTGTGGATACCACAAATATGATAAATGGTATTTGAAACCAATGTTATATTCTCAATATTTAAAGGTACATGTCCATACCAGATGAATTTGTTTAAAAAAGGCTAGTAGTCATGGAGTGAGGTTGAAGGTTGGAGATGCAAAGTAGAGACTTGAGATTGAAAGAGGACCTAAATAGGACTGAAATTTTTTTGTTGAACTTGTGTGAGGATAGGAAAGTTGAGATATTGACTTTAAGAGTCCAAGATCAAAATGGAGTGAGTTGTGTGTTGAGAAGCAAAGAGCCTAGTCAAGCAAGTGAGAACCAATGAGAGTTTGAAGGAAAGGGAGTTAGCAAATGGAATGAGAGAAGAATAAGTGTGGTGTGTAGGGTTCAAAGGAATATAAAAAATGGATTCAAGGTTCTTATATATATATATTCAAGAAGAGAACAACATTGTACCTTGTGACCAAGTTGATAGGTAAGAATTAGAATGAGAAGGTCGAATGCATGAATGTTCAATGCAGGTGTTAGAGCTTGGTTTAGGTAGAGTATGCAAGAGGTGCTCTACATCACAAAGTCTTATTAAAATTTATTGTATTGATTCTTGGGAATAATACAAAACTTTTTCCTTTCCTTCTCTTATGTTGAAATTCCTTATACTATAAAAAAATCATGATTACAATGGAAATCCATGTATATATAACTTGGAGGTTGAGTAATACCTTATAATTATATGTAACTACCTTTTTTTTTTTAAATTATATTTATTCATTCACTTTTTTAAAATATTTCCTAAATTAAAAATATAATGATTTCAAATTACAAATTTATGAGAAAGTACAACAAAGAAATATAGAAATGAAAGAGAGATTAAATCAAGAAGAGAGAGAAGTAGAAGATTTATCTAATTGAGCTGATAGCTAACCTAAATCCACTATATGTCCTCATTCCTAAATTTGTGCTAATTTCAATTTGAATGCTTTAAACTTATAAACTTCTCTCCTAATTCCTTAATTTTTTGAAATTATCTATTTGATAGTCTTGTTAACCAAGATATAATTATTTCATTCATTTCTCCATTTTCCTTGAAAATAATAGGAAATATATGTTACATTCAATAAGAGCACTATGAATGTCAATCAATTTATTCATGGCTACCAAATTGAAATTTGTTTCACCAAACAATTCTTCCTTAACCATTTTTAAAAATTATTCTTTGATTTATACAACAATAAATGGTTTAGTATCTCCATTTTTAGTAGTTCAATAACTCCATTCTTCATCAATTCACAATCAATAGACCATATGTCAACACAGATGTCAATTATGAGATCATCACAAAGCTTGTTATATTTTTGAAAATCCTTCCATGATTCTTCCATAAAACTAATTTTCCATTCAACACTTTGAAATCATACAAATGTAATATTATCCTCTAGCTTACTGAAGATTTTCTCAAATATGAACATGTTAACATTAGAATGTGTCATATCCTCCAAATCCTTGACTACATTATTCAATAATCCACTTTCTTTAGAAATTGTTTTCATTTCTTCTGAAACCTTGATTTTATATTCTAATGCAATACCATATGCTCTTATTATCTCAAAAATTAATTTGAGTCCTTTAAAAACAAGTTGTTCAACCCAACTTTACATGCCTATTCCATGATTATTAAATTTATGAATATTGTAAACATTTTTCTCGATATCCTCAATGGGAATATAATTTGGAAGAGAAGACATAATGAAAATATCTTGACTCAAAAATGTCTTTATATATGATAAATTTTATTGTACTTGATCATCAAGATATTCTTGAGTTTGTTCCCTAATTTTGTTCTTTCTACTATTTTTGTTGTAGACACTTAAAAAATGTGAATATTTCCTCAAGAGTAGATTATCCAATGTGTATTTTTCTCAAATTTTAGTTTGTAGGAGTCATATATTCTTCATTATTATCAGTTATAAGCTCATAAATTTCAAAAAAATCCACACCTAAAATATCACACATCAATCTTGAGGTAGTTTTCCTCCTTTTTGGATGGTGGGATTTGAAAGATATTGGGTACCTTTTACACTACTTGTATTCCCTTTTTTATCATATAATAGACCTAAAGAAAGGATAGAGTTCCAAAATAAATGAAAAATTGGGTATCTTTAATCTTAGATGACCCAACTAGAGAAAGAGGTTGTTGAGAAACATTTTTATGATCTCTTGAGACAACAAGTTATTATGTAGTTAGTGACGAGGGAGTAGATAAAGAAAGTTGAGGAAGAGATTCAAAATGAGGGGGAGATGGAACATGAGGTGGGTATGGAATGGATATATGAGGAGATGGAATATGTTATGAAGTTATAATGGAAGAAATAAGAGGCACTTACATATGATCAACATTAGATGCACGAGGTGATTACATTGGGCCACCAAAAGACACAAGAAGTGCTTGTGACAATCTTGAGTCAAAATCAAGATATTATTGTGTTGTGTGGTCAGTTATTAAATAAGTATATAAATATTTTAAGGAAGTGACATCACCTAAATCAATGAAAAAAGGAATTTTAGGCCTCTTAATAACAAGCCTAGGATGTCTTTTTCCAAGTTTTTTGCATAGGTGTATTCTAGTAGTTTCTTCTTGTTTGGATCTTTCCCCTCATTTTCACAACTTAATTTTTTACTCAACCAATGAATTTCTATATACACATTAGTGCCAAATAATTAACATGTTCTATTTTTTAATCTTTAGAAGATACAACATCCCTTGAGCTAGTTATAGTTTTATACTCTGTCATCAAACTCTTGATCTTTCCCAAAAAAAATGTGCTCTTTCAAATATAATGATCCCTTGATAGACCAATAAAATAATGGTAGAGGAAAAAGGTGGACTTACTCAAAAATATGATTAATCAAATTTGATCCATCATCATCTATTCCCTGAGTTACCCATTCTAATTTGAATGCTTTCATTTTCTCTAAGGTCATTCCTTAATAGTTTCTTTCTCTATCTTCAAATTCATCTTCACAATCTTCCCACTAGTCCTCAAATTATGGTATATGAAAATAGCCAAGACCAAGCTTGATATTTTTCTTCCCAAAATTATTAATATCAAAGGGAACTCTTTCTAGTATGAAATTTCATTAGGAAATAAATCATAGATTTCTCAATATTAGATGCATCATGAGCTGATTTACACATGTAATAGCTCAATCCAATAGTAAATGTAGTTCCTCCCACATGTTTTTCATTGCACCTTTTGTGAAATTTAATTAATTACCTATAAATCTCTATAATAATGTCCTTATCACTTTCATACCTTGGAAATGTATAAAAAGTTCACATGAACCCTCCAACTCAGATAGATGTGAATCTTGGGAATTGTATGAAATAGCCTCCATATTTATTGATTAATGTAGTAAATTCATTTGAGATTCATGTTGTTGTATTTCCTTCTAAATTTTTCACAGCTAACATAGTAAAAGCATTGTTCAATCTTCTAAAATGTTGTTTTCCATATTCATGAGTGAGTGATGGTAACACATCATATATCAACTTTTGTGGGAAGTCTTATCCTTCCACATTTAGTCTTATCCATTATCTCAGATCAAAAATATAGTATACGAAGTATAAGGTCATGTAGAATGACAGGGTTGATTCAATTTATTTTAGTTGTTCTTTGTATTTCCACTAATTACTTTCCCCTAATCAACATTTTTTCCCACACAAACAATGTTGATGTAGAAACACACCCATTCAAAGAAAAATTGAGTGTCATAATTACCCATAACTCTATTCAATAGAGTTAATGATATCAAATAAATCTTCATGAAATTTACCATAGGTAAGACCTTAGGAATATTTTATGTCCCTTTTATTTTGTTTGTAAGCCAAGTTTTATTGATCGTGTTTATATATTTATTATTTCTATGGCTCCATTAGTTCAATGCAATATATCATCATGAGTTGGAATTATAAAGGTTGAGTTGATTGATTGACTCAAGATTAGCTATTAGTACATCATCAACAAATTTGTTTTATATTTTATCTAGATTATTTTATTTGGCACAAGACTTGACCAAGTCTTTGTACTGAGTAGAGGTTGGGGAACCAACATCATATACGAGCCCATTGTAAAAAATGTGTTGTCCTAATGCAGTTTTTTTCCATCATCCATCCTCTCCAAAACTCCTAATGTCAATATGACCTATTTTTCTATTTTTTATCTCTAAAATATTTATCTCAAGGGTGGAAATAGGTTTTTAGCCCATGTAAATATGAATTTCATTTTGGGAAAATAGGATATGCATAATGTGATTTCAGCTAGCAATCTCAAATTTATAAGGAGAGAGAGAGAGAGAGAGAGAGAGAGAGAGAGAGAGAGAGAGAGAGGGGGAGAGAGAGAGAGAGAGAGAGAGAGAGAGAGAGAGAGAGAGAGAGAGAGAGAGAGAGAGAGACCTTGTAAAGAGTAAAATCATTGAATCCTGAGCAAAAATGTGAAAGCTTGAAGTATTGAATGCCATATATCATACTAACAGGGTAGTTCAGAGTTTTCACGTGCAAATGGAACCTTCAATCTCCTTTTATATTAGTTTGAAAATGTTTTATGACTTTAAAAATGTGCCTCTCATTCAAGCCAAGAGTTTTGGACATTGATATAACTAATTTGAAATAAATTTAATGTTTTGACACTTTTTAGTTAGGTCGAGGTTTTAGGGATTTTGAGAGTCTCAAGGGTTTCAAGTATCGAGGGTATCATCAATACGTGTCGTGACTTCCTCAAAATTTTGAGTTTGTTGGTGGATGAAAATGATTCAAAAAGGTCTTTTTGAAACAAAAAACACTGAAACTTCTATAATTTTTGGGATATCAACCACCTAAAGAGCTTCCCATGTACTTCAAAAGCTATAAATTCTCAAGAATTTATAACTTAATTAAAAACTATAAACTTGACTGATGCTTCAAAAAAATTAGTAATTTTTTGAAGTTGAAGAACTTAAATAAGTTCTCAAGGTGTTTGAGAGTTCCAAAATTTAGAATAACAAAGGAAATTTAAAATTTTCACTAAATATCAATAATGAAAATTTCTCACTTTGACTTGGTCTACACATTAACATAAACATTAAAAAGTTTTAGAGAACTCAATTTTGATGAAAATAAACATAAATATTTTATTTAAAATACCTCTTAAAATCTAATGATTAAATATCAATATTGGTATTCTTGCAACTTTAACTTAAAGTGGCTTGAAAAAAAAATCAAAAAAATCCAAGTGTTTTATAACCTATATAATTGAAATTTTCTTTGGAATTTAAAACTATAATTAAACAAGTATCATGATGTGACTTTAGTACTTGTTGTTCAAAAGAATAATATAAAATATAGTATAGTGTGTATATTTATTACAAGCATAATTTATTAAAAGGATGTTATTCTCATACGAATTATAAAATAGAATCAACATCTTAAATTATAAATACATCTAAAGAATAAGAGGGAATGACAATATCATTGCCCTCTTGTATACTTTTAGAAAAAACACCCACACTTATTTGATCACCTTCTCTTTACCTTTTACAACAAAAGTTACAATCATTTTGTTTAAAGTAGTTTAAAAAAAGCTAAATTGCCCTATATGCATAAGTAAATACAAAAATTAACACAAAACCAAGCCTAGATTGAAAGACACATGAGGTGGAAAGGCTATAAGTTGTGACATTTTTTAAATTAAAATATAAATTTTTTATCCCCAGTGATGTGGAGAATAAGGCTAAAAGTGAAAAATGGATTTTAAAAAAATTTATTAATAAGAACAAGAAATCAATTAACAATCATTACATTATGAGTAAAAAAGACATTAAATTTTAATGTTTTGATCAATAAAATATTTTAAAAACAAGTTTTAGAACTCTTTAGTCTTTAACGTTAAGTCGAAGATCTAGTCAATCAAAAAAATAGGTTTTAAAATTTGATTATAGATGAGAGGGTTTATTATCATGCATATAAGATTTTAGATAATGATAAAATAAAAGTCTGGTATGCTTTGAATTGTGTGCTTTTGTGTGGAACTATTTCCACCACTTACATTTATCCCTCAACTATCATGTGTGTGTGTGTGTGTGTGTGTGTGTGTGTGTGTGTGTGTGAATTAATTATAAGGATATTTCTTTGTAACTAAGGCAATTGACATTGGATTATAACAATTCATTAGAATATTTTTAATGACAAACAACATTTTCTTTTACAAGCTACAAGAAATCTCTTTTTCATTATGCAACATTATAAGGTATAAGACAATATTGTATCATAGGTGCATAATCACAAGGAAATTTATTTTCATTGTGCATATAATGGAAACAAAGTCCACAGACAAGATAAAAATACTTATAAATTATTCACTGCATTTGACCTATGTTTTTATGGTTACATACATATGTCAATGTTGATATTTGGGGTACCTTTATGTTGTGTCCTCCATACCTGCCATTATCGATTAACTTTAGGTTGGGAAAGGGACTCCACATTCCTTCACTAAAATTAGTGGGGTTTAACTAACATAATATCTTTGGAGTGATGTTGAAGGGCCTGCTAGATATGAAGTTAGGATTGTATTCATTTGGTAGGTAATGGAATAACATACAAGGAAATAATACGCTCAATTATTCAGCAAACTACAGTGGCCACATGCTTACTTAAAATTTATGAGGATAAAATTGATGGGGATGATATCGACACCCATTAATGGTTATAAATAAAACACTAGCAACCACAACAACCATCTTACAGTCAAAATCATTTTTGTAATGTTCCTATGTTTTTTATTTCATTTTACAAAAAAAATATATTTTAAACACATTAATACTAAGTTTCCTCAAATAATTAATCACCTCACTTAAATTTATTCAATAGAAAACTAATAAATTAATTTTTTTTTTTTCAGAAAATTGATATTACAAAATTATTGTTAAAAGTTTAAAATATGAAGAAATATTGTATTCTTATTGGTTGTACATTATCCAATATAAATTAATTGGTTAAAGTGATTCATAAAATTTTATTATACACAGGATTAATATTAAAATTAGTTAATAAACTATCAAATCTTTTTCAAAGTTAAAAACCTATTGTGTATTCATGTATATGCAAATTTATAGAAACTTTTTAGTCATTCAATTTGTGTCTATGTTCTTAAATCAAAATATATTTAAAAATAAACATAGTTTTCTAAATATATTATGTCATTTTCTCTTTTAATAAAGAGATAGAAGAAATGGAGGACATAGTTTTTTCCCTTCTTCCTTCTCCTAAAACCCTAGGGTTAAGGTTTCATTTGAAAGAGCATATTTTTAGGGGTGCAAGGTGCCAGGCAAGGTGGATAGTCACCATGATTCTTTTAGAAGATAACATGGATATATTTTTTCCATTTTTTTAGCTATGTGGTGGGAGTTTATGTTAGGATTTAGTAGTGTCAAAGATTCTCATTTTATAGTGTCTAATCATCTTTTATTTAGGTTTTATATGGTTTTTTGTGTGTTGTGAGGGTTGTCAATGATCCTATTATTTTCATGTAGTTATGGCTTTAAGCATTAGCTTAGTAATAGTGTTAGACCTATTATGGGGTTTGATTTGTTTAATGGTGCGATGATGTTTGTGCTAGAATTTATGGTGTAACAACAATCATGAGTCTTTGTTATGTTCATGGAAGCCTCTTATTTGTTTTTAAATTACTCTTTGCACATTTTCTTGGATGTTCTAGGCCAAGATTTTCATGTAATATTTAATACCCTTAGGGTTTGGTTTAGGGATAGGGTTTCTTAATATTGCTTAGCTCCTCCATTCCAACTGAAAGTCTTATGAGGGATCATGTTTCACTTTCTAGCTTTCCCAACCAATTAGTTAGTTTCTAAGGGTTTTGGTTTTCACCAATAACATGCTTTCATTATGACATCTTTTTTTTGAAAAGTATATAATAATTTTTAATTAAAAAATATTGTGTCCATATGTATATTGTAAAAGCTTTTCAATTGGTAGGAGTCAGGGAAAAATCTCAAGATCTTTGTTTTGTTCAAAAATAAGTCTTGAACAAACTTATACAAGATCAAAAAATGTATGATAAGCAAAAGTGAAAAAAAAAAACCTATATTAACAGAAATGAAAACTTTATAATAAGATTTATTAAGGAAGATAATAAAAGATGTGATCTCTCATGCTTCATCAATATAATCTCTCCCTTTAACAAGTTATCAAATAGGTCTCTCAAAATCACATTTTTCTTTCATGAAAATATAATTTACATGAGAAAAAATATAAAAATATTATAATCTAAATCTCTTTTTCAGATTAGTTGATAAAAAGAAAGACTTAAACGATCAGCTAAATGGTACAATCTTATTAACTATTTAAAAGGTTAATTTTATATTATAATAAGAAAATAAATTATATTCAAACTATAATATTCATAACAATAATTAACTTAAGTGAATTTATAGCTAAAATTATAAATATTTATATTATAAAATTAAATTATATAATTTTTATTTATTTTGATTGATTAAAGGGTTCATTTTATTGAAGGTCTTTAGATTTAGTGAGAATTAATTATTGGTGTAAACAACTTCACCAATAAATTAATAAACTTTTGATAAATTATTAATATATATATATATTTAAAGATATTAGTCATAATTATTTTCCACAATAATATGTATAATATTAATCAAAAAAATAATATTTCAAAAAGAAGGTGATCTAAATAGTGATGGCAGATGGAGGGTAGTCAATAGAGGCAACCGATGAAGGGTAGGTAATAGGTAACAGGCATTCACATGTCTATGGTAGGTGAGCAAGAGCAACAACGGTGGTGGTGGCATTGGGAGTGGTGAACAGGGGCGATGGCAAGCAGGGGTGTAGGATTTAATAGAGTAGGAGGAAGGAAAGAAAAACCAATCGAGGAGGCGTAGGTTTTGGGAAGTACCCAAGGGAGTAGAGTTTAGTAGAAAAGGTAAAATTTGGGTAGCGGATGAAAGATTAAAAAATCCAAAGACTATGTTGGCTTTTCTACTTCACAATTTTTTCATGCTAATGTGTCTTTTGAGGAATTTTTAGGGTTGGAGTCGTTGGATGTAGACAAAGGCATGTCTGTTGGTAGATCCTCTCCAAGGAAGTAGGTACTTGAATCAATAACAATGGAAAATCGGGTTTAATCTAAGGCTTCAGTATTTTCCAATTGCATTAATGTTTCAAACCCTTTTCATACATGTGGTGATTTCTCCAAAGAGCTTATTCTTAGAAATCAACCTGGCTTGGATCCAATTTTGATATTTAGAAGGCATCTTCAATTGGAAAAGATGTTTGAGAAGGATAATGAAGATGTGGAGGGTTATAAGGGGATTTTAGAAGTAAAACCTTCTCAAAAAATAACCCTAAAAATGACCTTTTTAGGTGATATTCCTTTGGTTTTTTTTATTACTCCTCCTATTCTATAAATTTTAGATGCAACACTTTCAGTATTAGTTATGTAAAGAGGGAAGAAGTATTTGATTGGAAAATGTGTAGGGAAGCGACCTCCCTTGTAAATTATTTTAGATTAGGCACAGGGAACCTGGCCTATATTAAAATCTCCTTCTCTTTCAATTTTGTCAAATGGTTTCTTTTTATTTTCATTTCAATCCCTGGAGGATAGAGATTTTGTTTGAGTGAATGGGTCTTGGTTAGTTGGTAGTAACGGGTGTTTTGTGTCTCTAGACTCCTTTTTTTTATCAACATGCATCGGTTATCTTGTAAGCCCTAGTTTGGGTTAGATTATATAATCTCCCCTTAGCCATGCATGATATTGATCTTCTCAAGTAATTGGTTAATAATCTAGGATTTTTTGTTAAAATTGATAAATCCATTGAAGATAATTTCATTTATTTTAGGGTGTGTGTTTTGGTGGATCTAGCCAAACCTCTACATCATCATATTTATATTTATTCCTCCCTTGGTGTTTGGACCCAATTTATCAATTTTGAAGGGCTTCCCTTTAGATGTTTCAAGTGTAATCAAGCTGATCATAAGATTAAGTATTGTCATGAGAAAGGTTTTAAAGAATCTCATATAATGCTCTTAAATAAATGGGTCAGAAAGATTGGTTATCCAAAACAAGTTTTGGTTCACCATATGCAATTTCCATAAAATGCTACTTCTTTTGAGGTTCTATCTTCAACAACCAATTAGGAAATTTAGGATAGTCTTGAGAAGGGTGAGGATTTGATAGTAACATAAGATCAAAATGACGTGGAGATAGGGCATCTTTCCTCTCCCTTTTTGAAATGAGAAGCATCTATTGAGAAATTTGGCCAGAGGGTGTAGCCAAAGCTTCTCCTTTAGCAGATCAAACCCAGTGAAAGGAAATCTTAGAAGAGGTTGGAGAATATTGAGAGGAAGAAGAAGAAGAGTTGGTTAGTAGGGCAGTTTTGTCCATAGCTGAATAGCCTTGTGATTTGAAGATACCTAATTGCAACAAGAAAGGGAAAAGAGGCAGGAAAATGGAAGTAGAAAGTCTAGAACTTGGTGCTAATAATTCCGTTAATGATGGTACTCAATGCATAATGGAATCTTTATTCTCCAGCAGGAGCAGGCATTTGTTGGTAGCAAAAGGTTGATTCAATGGTTGGGCTCACTATGTTTTTCCAAGCATTTGGCTAAATGGTTTATTTTATTGGCCTTTTAGTTTGTTTAGTCATTAAGTCTTGTTAGGTTCTTAGTTTTTAGATTCATATTTTCCTTAATTTGTTGAGTTTGTCTTGTTTATATTATTTGTGATTTGTATCCTAGATCTAATTTTTTAGGAGACTAGGCCTCTTGTTATACCCTAGAACCAGTTTTGGCTCTAGTAAAAAGCTGATATTTATAATAAAAAATTATGTACAATATTAATCAACTAAAAAAATAATATAAAAAGTGCAAATATGTGAATATTTTGGTGTACCACACTTTATTAAAGCACCACACCTTTGTACTCCATATGTACCTATGTATTCTTTAGAGCATAAATTAATACATATTTGATTTGATTTTAATTTAAGGATAACTTGGGACATATCATATTTGAGGCATTTATATGTCCTTATGGGAAAGTGGATTATCCTACCCATGAAATCCATATGTAAATATAATAGTATTCATACCTCAAATTAATCAATTATAATAATATGTCTACCTTAAATTGAGCATTATAAAAAATTCAATATCATAATAGGATTACCTAATTTAATTATATAATTGAATATAAATAATGATAAAGAGGAATATGGAAAAATATAAAGCTTTTATCTTATTCATATATTATTATATATTTATCTTTGTTTTCATACCCAACTTTGTCCATTATAACTCTTATCTTCTTGTGATGTACTAATTCTAATTTACACATAATGTTAAAGGAAAAACAAATATTTAAGATATAAGTTTAATGAGATGCCACATATTTATTAGGGACCTAAGATAAGAATAAAGATATCAAAAAATAATAAATTTCACAAAGAAAGGAATAGATAATTGTGTGCTAAAAGTTCTCTACAATAAAATACTAACTAAATTTGTAGTATGTTCTTCCTCCTTCCAATGATTTACCAAATATAAACTTGTGTACCAAAATTTCTCCAAAATAGAATTCTAACTCAAACAATGATAAGTCTTATAATGATTGCTTGATGAGTAAATGATGTAAAATTGAAATATAACAATATTGCCACCCACATCAACTTCCAGAAACTAGGACATAAAAGGGGAATTGAGTGCACTAGCTTAATGGGATAAAAAGAATAAGATACACCTACGATAAGATAGTATATACACAAATAGGATATTTCAAAAAAGCTAGAACTCAACAAGGTAAAAAAAATCCTAATTTGGATTTAATTACCCATATATATAAAATTGTAATAAAATTAATATAATAATGCTAAATAAAAACCAATGGCCCATTATAAGTTACTACATTTTACCCACTTTGTGTTGTGGTCATAGCCACTGAAGAAATGGGATACACATGTACTTCAAAGCAGGACATGAAAAGGATATTAATGATCTCAATCTTTAGAACTATAAATGGTAAACTTGAAAAACCACTTTCTTGTATAGACATGGGTAAGTGAAAAATAATAAATGATATATATATATATATATATATATATATATAGTATAAATATAACTCCTTTGGCCTCAATATGCAATAGAAGTTCTATGGATTTGTCGCATCATCAAAGGAAGAAAATAGTGGAGTGAGATTGAAACCCTATATATGTTATCGAGTGATAAGTCCCCATAACCAAATTAATCTTAAACACTAAGTCATTGGGTATTGAATAGTAAAATTAGAGTTGGAAACTTATAGTATAATACTATAATATTGAATCTAATGAGTTGCATGCCTCTTTGTCCCTAGTTACACATTAGGTTCATCATATCATCAAAGGAAATCATGGCCATGTGAAACATAGTATATGATTTAAGCCCAAGGATTCTCTAGTGATTCCTCCAAAATTCAATATGCCCCCACTACATATAGATTATAATGAGAAAGAGGGTGGTGCCCTCTATATATAAATAGAGGGGGATGATGGGTTCTTATCTAAATCTATGGCAATAGACCTGAACTCTATATGGGTGTGGCTATACTATAGGTTATATTTATGACCTATCATGTAATAATATATATTTTGAAAAACATGCACCAATAATATATTTCCTTAATGTTCTCATAGATATATCTAAGGTAAAACATATCAACATGGAATATATAAAATTATATCAATAATTTTTAAGCCTGAAACATAGATTAAGTAAAATAGAAAGACCATGCCTCAATAGATTCCATAAATATGTGTATGATATAGTTCATGTTCACTATTGTCACAAAATATTGCACCTTAGAAGAGGGTGTTCAAGCCTCTTCCAGATTTGGGAAACATGGGAAGACGTCCAGGTATGTCAGTGTACCTATAGTGAAAGTGAGCATCTAGATTTAAGGGCTAGCTCCCTGAATGTATCTTGAAATGCTTATCACCTAAACTAGTACTTTCTTGTGGGGAAAAGAGTTAGGAGTTTTCATGAAATTAACCTACTCTAAGGGTTGATACACCAATATTATTTCAATATGACCATCATACTTTCCTTTACTAAGAAACAAGGCATACAAACTAGCTTCTAAGTCATAAAGTATTATAACATGAGTATTTCAATATGGAGGTGAGATGCATGAAGGATATCCAAGGTAAGTGAACCATAGGCTATTTTTAGACACTAAGACTCATTATACATTTAAAATATAGACTCATACACTTAACAACACTTCATATGACCTTCTAGACTAGGAACTCTGGCATAAACATGAGAGGATAAGGGAAGAAAGGATAGAAAATTATCAATTTACATCACCATACATCAATTTTCACACTTATAAAAATGTTCTTTAACTCAAATAAAAACTTGCATTTATTTTTTGAAGGAAAAATATAATGTCATTTCAATAGGGCTTCACCATACATGGATTGGAATTTTTCCGCAATAGGCAAAGTGGCCAATACTTATATAACTTGAGAGAGAAGTGAGAAGAGATAAGTCCAAGAGTCATAAGAACACTTATCAAGCTAAGAGGAGTTACACATGTAGGATAATGAATTAATAGATATACCATACAAGCTTTCATAGGACATATGTCTTTCCAAGTCAAGAAACTCATGAAATGTGGTGTAGGATTCCTCATTCTGCACAAGAAAATTGCCTTCATCATTTGTCTCTTTTGGAATGTCCAAAACCTAACTAGGGATAGATCCCATGATTTCAATAATATGTAATGGTTTTAGATATGCTCCACCATGTATTAGTTTTATCCCTAATCATAATGATTCTTTTACACATGACTTACCACTACCTGCAGTCCAAGTAACTCCTCTTTCACTCACCCCTCACACTTGGCCTCAAAATTGGCTTAAATTTTCCATGAAAATCCATAAAATGGAGTTAATTACACATTTAAAGACTTCCCATATCCTTATATTCTTTAGCTACACCTTAAATAGACTCCCACTTGAAGTTCTGACCCTTCTCACTATCTTTCTCACTTTGCCAGTTTTGAATGGTTGAGATGAAGGTACTTGAAAAAGAACTTAGGAGTTTTGATGAATCATGAAATGATCATGGTGAGTTATTTTAAGTCATAATATCTCTCCCAAATTTGGTTTCATCCTTTGACAGTCCCTGAAAACTACAAAACACCAAAAATAGTTAAATAAATAAATTTTTTACCCTATCCGTATAGGTAGGGTACAACTCAATGTGATAAGAAGGTGACCTGATAATTATTATATAATATAAAAACATTTCCCAATCCATTATGTTCTATTTGGATTCATCTCCTTCCTTGTTTTTCCAATCGTGTCATGAATCAAGGTTTTGGAGGGTTTTGAATAGTTTTGACCTTTAGTGATCATTCATAAAGGTCTGACATTGGGTTTGAAAAAAAATTCCATAAATTTTTTTTTTAATACCTTACTTAACCTCCCCAAACTCCTAAAACTCCCATGCACAACCTTCAAGTAGATATGAGCATCCTAAATAGTCCTCTTGAGCTCTTGCTCTCCATTCTGCACAAGTTTGAGCTATTTTGGGCCAAATTTAACCATTCTATGAGGTTTATCTACAAATCAAATACTTTT
Source organism: Torreya grandis (assembly GCA_037957365.1). Classification (NCBI taxonomy): domain Eukaryota; kingdom Viridiplantae; phylum Streptophyta; class Pinopsida; order Cupressales; family Taxaceae; genus Torreya; species Torreya grandis. Next base: position 2,035,640 of record JARHVA010000094.1, on the reverse strand, counting down.
TTCCACTTCATATCTCCCTATAAAGGTATTTAAATTTCTTATAGTGCTCACTTGGGGTTATAAATGTTGACTACATCTCTTTAGGGTCTTAGGCCTAGTCAAAGCCTAAAGGCCTGACTATGTCTTAGATGTTTAGACCTCTCTTGTGCAGTTCTTGATGGTTCCAAGTCCTTGGATACAATTTTATATTATTGTATCAACCTTCCTCCAAATGCCTTGACACTTTTTCCTACTTTTTATACTTCTTTATCCCTATCTGCAGACTTCATGTTCTCTTGGAGTACCCTCTGTCTGAGACATAATAGAGGGTATCTCCCTTGTCTACCCAGGACAATCAAAGGTATGGGAGGTTTAAATCAGTAATGAATGTTTTATTTATATATATTCATTATTTTTTGATGTTTATAACATCCCTAAATTCCTTAGAACTCAAGACAAACCCTTATATGAGCTCACTGTGTATAAGGTTTTCTCATGGACTGTAATCACTTGATTAGAGGCCTCTATCTATTTTGTATCCACCATGAGAGTGTCATGAGGTGTTCCCCCTATTTTTTAGTCTATTTTAAACATGTAAATCATTAGACTCTCTTCAAAAATTTCATTGTTCACCTCCCACTTGATTGGTATAGACTGCAGGTCATATGGTTATGATTATGTTTCTCCTTCTTATAGGTGATACCTGCATGTTTAGACCTTAAAAACAATGCCTAATGACTTGATTAGAGTCCATAAATTCATTTATTATCCATTTTGATCCATTCACCTCATTTTCATGCTATATTAACATTGAGGACACTACCTTCTTGTTCACTGTCTACAACAGTCAACTATAATTGACTTTATTGAGGGGAAAAAAGAGCATGTAGGTAAACATTACCTTTGAAATCTATGCCGTGTGATCTATAATCCTCCTATAAGTCATGGAAAAATTTATGAAATTATATTTTATTTTTTAAGGTTTCCATGTTTATGTTTTTACCATAGACTTTTAGGACTCCATAGTCAGTTGTAGGTTAACATCTCAAGAAAAAGACACTTATAAGTGTTGATAAGGTCCAAAACATAACTATTCATCCTTAATTGATGTATTTTTGTCACTCAAATGTCTTAATCAACTCAACAAGGTCACCCAACATGTAAATATACTTTAAATTTGCAACTTTGGATTTAAAATACATTAGAAGTTCCAATTCTGTAGATGTCACCGTCAAACTTGAATGAACAAAAGTGCATATAAGAGCCTTTCAAAAACTATTTTACACTAATCATCCACCCTCTTTTCCAAGGTTATCCCCCTATGTAGGGCATAAAATATTAGAATATTATAATGCATCAAATCCTCTTTCCACATTATCATATTATATCCACAAAAGGGGTAGGTGCTTTGTTTTGTGTTTTTAGGGATTTGGTCCATAAACACAGTCATATTGATTTGAAGGTTGATTGCTGATCCAATTATTCAACATGGAATATTAAGATACTCCTCCATCTTTTTAGACCTTAATGAGAGATTAAATATGCTATGAAAATATGTTATAACCTCGCTTAGTCTCTACTAGTGTTACCAATAGGTGTATATTCCAAAACATAAGGCAGTGGAAGTCAATATTCAACAATGCATATGGATCTTCAAATCTACTTGATACTCTATCACTTTACCATGGCTTATATGATATCTCCAACACCTTAATACTTAAATAAAGGTCTCAAAACCTAATTAACCATCTATAAGAAACATTTTTTAGTCTCTATAGGTACCACCTATAGGTGGTCACTACAGGTTACAAGGTAATGACTTTGAGTATGGGTAGTAAGCATGATGAATGGAATTATATTAAGATTATAATTTATCATGGTCTCTCAATATAATATTAAAACTTTGAAGGGTTGAGACAATCTTCAAAACCTCCCTTTCGATGTCCTTAGCCTCTTATAGGTGTTGACTCGGCTACAAACCAGACAGTGAATGGAAACATGAAGAATGCCCATGATGTATGAACTTGAAATGAGGTTTAGATCACCTTAACACATTAAAATAATTTTCATCATGGAAAACCTAAATCACTTCAATAATCTCCTTTAAACATGATTAGCATCTATGAGGCACCTGTAGGCATGCTTTGATGGTGTATGACTATGTGTCCAGCTTGTAATGATTGTCATAGTCAGTTTCATGGCATTTGAGGAATATAGATTATTTTTTCATCATTAAAAGGGATGTTAAATATCATAATACTCTTCGTAAAATTGTCAAAATCATGCCCACAACTCAAAACCTCGGGATTATATGTGGATGTCTATAGGGAGTTGAATGTGTGTCATGCTTTTGAATCCAACTCCATGAATGTTAGTATGAGAATGAAATTGGAAGGAGAAAGGGTGAAAATTTTACTATAAACATTAAAATAAACACCTCACACTCCTCTAAAAATTTTTAAGATAAATAAACATTCTGTAAGTGGTGAAAGATTTACTGGAACCTCAATGGCAACACCTTCTTACAATATGAGTTATTTGACTTATCAAATCCTTTCCAAACATGAGACCAAGAATGTGTAACATGAGAGGAGATATTCAACATCATATAGAGGAAAAATAAAAAACTAATCTGTAAAAAATGGTTCAAACAATTGTGAGAGCTATAGGTTATGAGGTTTAATAAGTATAAAAACATAGTCAACTTGTAAAGGATGATTCATAAAGCACTAGTGACCAATCATTAAAATCTTATTATGAAAATAAATTTAAATGAGTGTAATATCATACCTAAAAGGTGTTTAATCTAAAACTTCTTTTACTAGTCATACTAAGCACAAACCTGTTGACTAGTTTTGCATGTCTAAAAAGGTGATGAAGGAGGAAAATGGGTTTGGACCATTTTTAGCACTTATAAAGTTGATAAAATGTTGATATGAGTCTAGGGAAGTTTAATCGTCATCCCATAAGGTTACCACATGTGTCACACTCTTCCATAGGCTGTATAAGTGCCAAACTCCTTTTTTAATTGTTTTCTTGATTATCAATTAGAGAACCTAAAATTTTCAAATAAAGCTATCATTCCTGATAGGGAATATAACATATGGGACATTGAAATGAAAACTAGAACACTTGGACACCTTGAAAACCATGCCACTTTCATATATGACCCCTAAGTGACTCAAAATGACATAAGGACTAATTAGACCATGACCAAGGCTAAAAAAATGTGAAATGACATCAAATAGACTATGAAACACCCTATGCCATTATATTATACCCATATTCAAGTTTTTAATTATAGGGGGTTGACCCATTTTGACTTGTGGTCAAAATGGTCAACATTCTTGATGATTTCCCAAAGGTGTTATGCTTGTTATGCCAAGACCAATTACCTAATCCTATTTATTGGGCTATGGAGTCATATGTACACTAGTTTGACACACAATTGCATTTGACAACACACTAAGAAATATAAAAAAACAAGACACAAGATAAGAAACACACATGTGCTTCATGAGCACTTATAAAACACAAACATACAAACCAAACTAACTAACTCAAACACTAAATAACTTGAAATGTGTTGGGTCAATATTTTGTCACCAACTGATGGGCAAAATAGGTCATTTCAACCATAGCATAGGGAGATTGGTCAGCCACATGTGCAAGTTTACCACATCAAAAGGGGACAATCTATTCTCTCATCAAGGGGAGGTTCCCTATAACTATGAGGAGCTATATACTATATACATATATGCAAAAAATAACACTCAGGGGTGGGAAAACACCATCTATCTCTCTTTTTTTAGAGATGATGTTCAAAAACAAAGGAGAAATCTAGGTGAAAACACTGAAAGCACTTCTCTTCTTTCAGAAGTGGTCTTGCAGCAAATAGCTGAAGTTCTTTTAGGTAGTGATAAGTAACAAGTAACTAGTAATAAGGGCGCAGTAACTAGCAGAATGAAGTGTAGCACAAAGTCTCCACCTCAACTTCCCAAGAGTGAAATATGAAGGATAATGGGGGCACAAATTCATCCCAAGATCTTTTACACAAAAATAAACTAAACACACACACACACACACACACACACACACACACACACACACACACACACACTAAAGACAATTGTGGTTGCACAAAGTCTCTCCATAGTTGGCTTCAGGACACCTTCCTGATTACTTCCACTAGTTTTGCTTATTTCATTAAAATGGACAAGAACACATTCAGGAAATAGACATAAGAACAATCCCCTAAATGACACAAGCTATAAAAGAACAAAGTCTAAAAGTAACATGCTTTCTCATTCAAACAAAGAAATATGATCAACAATCTGAGCTCAAAGTCTCAATAATCGCCTTTCAATTTTAGAAAAGTTTTGCTTCTATAACCGAAAAGATCTCTCTTGTATAAAATAGGAGATTACAATATATATTAGCCAAGAAAGGCTTGGCACTTTGTTTCATGGAACGGCCCATGTTGCCTTCAATGCCTTGAATGAATTTTTAGTTTTGTCAAAGAGGGCCATGCTAGAACAGGGCATCTACATTAACTATGGCATGTCAATTCATCTCAAATGTCTTCTCCTAGGCTTGGGTCATTTGGTCCTTTTCCTGATGTCTACGCATCCATCCACTTTGCCTTTACTCCAAGGGAGAAAAATAAGCTGCACTTTTAATGTTTGCAAGCTCAAATATCTACTTGGTGGACTATTCCACCTACTGGAATAACTCATGCGTAGATATTTTTGGTCTTTCCCTATTTCTTGCTGTAATTTGAGCTCTTGGGCTATCTTTTCCCTTTCTGATGGTTCTTTCAGCTCCTCCTTCAGCTAGTCACTGAGTTTGTTTTCAAGTTTCATGCCACATTTGAAAATCAATAGATATTTCATTACCCTAAATTTGACATCCATGGAGACATCATTAGTTCACTATTTCAATGGTTTGGGTGGCCTTCTCAACTCCTTAATTCCATCACTTCTTTGGTTCATTCACTTTCTTGGTTCATTCACTCTCGTTGAACCTTTGAACCCATTGAACCCGTTGAACCATTTTGGTTCAAGGTTCAATAGTTCATCTTCTTTCTTACAATCCTTTGTTTTCTCTAAGTCTTTTGAAGCTTTGAAATTATTTCATCTTTATCAAGCCTACATAGTCCGTAGAAACCAACCTACAGAGTTTGTAGAAACAAGCTTGTAGAGTCTGTAGAAACTAGTCTGTAAAAACTAACCTACGGAGTCCATAGAAATGAGTCTAGAGAGTCCATAGAAATGAGTCCATAAAAATGGGTCTATAGAGTCTGTAGAAACATTCCTATAGAGTCCATAGAATCAAGTCTATAGAAACAGGTCTGTAGAGTCCATAGAAACATTCCTGCAAAGTCTATAGAATCAAGTCCGTAGAAATGGTTTTGTAGAGTCCGTAGAAATATTCCTTTAGCTTAATGTCTTTGGAACCTCCCGAAGGGAAGGTGTCCCTTCGGGCCTTGAGAAGATCCATTTCCTGGTCACTAAGATCCCCCCGCAAGGGTACCTACCCTTTGGGGTCCTTCCGGTGGTCTTCGTCTTCAATTCCTTCAAACAAAATGCCCGAAGGAATTCCTTTAGACATTTTGTCTAAAATAAACCTTTCCTTTGCCTTGAAAAATTTCACCACAAAAAATCTTTCCAAAAGATATCTCTTTGTCTGCTTTTGTTCACTGCCCTCTACAAGGGCACTTGGCCTTTGGTTCACTGCCTTCTTCAAGGGCACTTGCCCTTTGGGCTTTGGGGCACTCCTTTGAACTGTTTGATTAAACCGACTGATTGAACCAAATTTGGTTCAATCAGTTCAATAGTTTAATCTTTTGTTTGAAGCCGTTAATTGACCAATTGAACCAATCTCGTTGAACCTTTGAACCCATTGAACCTTTTGGTTCAATGGTTTAATCTTTCTTCTTTTCATTAAGTCTTTTGAAGCCGTTGAACTTGCTGAAGCAATTAAACTTTGAACTCTTGCTGAAGCGCTTAACTCTTTAAGCTTGTCGATGACATTGAAACTTTGAACTCATTAAGCCTTTGAACCCATTGAACCATTTTGGTTCAAGGTGCAATGGTTCAATGGTTCATTCCTTTGTTTGAAGCTTGCCGATGAACCTTTTGGTTGAACCTCGGTGTTGAACCAACCTCGAAATTGCCTAAGTGTTGGAAACTTGTTTGTTAGAGAGAGCTCGCCTATTGAAGTCATTGAACCTATTGAATCTACTAGTATCTTAACTAAAAAATCTTGAATAATGAAGAATTTGAATGCTCAGAACAATTTTTGAGAAGGAAAGAGATAATTTTGGCCTTGAGGACCAAAATAGTTCAGTAGTTGTTCCTAAAAATGAGGGACAGATTTTAGGAACAACAGCGAGAATCAGTTCAAAAACCAAAATCTCTAGTGCCTTGAAGTATGCCATTGGGCTAAAGAGTCATGCTACCAAAAAGAAAGGCACCAAAAATGAAAATGAAAATTAAAAAATATAACTAAAGACTATACAAATATACATATGTACAGATGATCTTATCTGATACTTTAAGAATTGAAGTGCTTCAGATGCTACCCATTGTGAGGTAGAGAAAAGGGTGTGCCATCTTGATACTTCAACATGAAACTATTTTCACCATTGAGCTGATGGATAGTAAACGGGCCTCTCCATAGGGAATCAAACTTCCCATGCATTCCCTTTGGTTCTCTCCTTTTGTCCCATAACAGGACTTGATCTCCAATCTAGAAATCACAAGTTTTTTCTTTTTAGCTGAAGAGCTTCTTCACTAGACTTTGATGCACAATAATTCAGTCTACCACCATAGTTTGTTGCTCATCCAGCTCAGTTAAGCATATGATCCTCTTATCAATATAGCTTTCATATGTCTAATCTTCGACCGCCTTTGCCAATTTCAATGTTAGCAATTCTAGGGTGATTGGTATCTCTACATTGAGACCATACAAAAGTTGGAAAGGTGACATACCTATCACCCTCTTGGGTGTAATTCTATCTACCCATAAAGCATCAACCAATGCTTTATACCAGGTTCGTTGGTTGTCATCCCCCAACTTCTTGATGATGTTCACTAGGTTCTTGTTTCTCAATTCTGCTTGGCCATTCCCATGTATAAAATAATCAGAGGAGTGGGAGAGGGTAATCCCATAAAAAAAATATAACTGAGTGATCTCATGAGATGAGAAATAGGCTGCATTATCTGTGACAATCTTGGTTGGGACCCCAAACCTAGAAATGATGTTTTCCTTGAGGAAATCACATACTACTTCTCAAGTAGCATGCTTGGTTTGAATTGCATCCACCCATTTGGTGAAGTAATCTATGGTTGTGAGGACATAATCATGTCCAACACTTGAATATGGGTTTGCAGCACCAATGAAATCGATTCCCCATTGCTAAAATGGCTCTTTTATCACCACTGGCTTGAGAGGCAGAGCAGCTAACTTGGGTCTTCCAACGAACTATTGGCACAGTTCACATCTTCGTACCCATTCGTATGCATCCTAAAATAGAGTAGGCCAGTAATACTTGGATCGTAGAATCTTATGGGTAGTTACAGGAGCAAAAAAATGTCCTCCATAGGCTAGATTATGGAAGGACTTCAAAAGTTGGTTATGTTGTTCTTTATCTATGCAGCAAAGAAACACTCCATCAAGGCTCCTCTTATACAGGCTATTGTCCCACAAGACAAAATTAACAAATTTCAATTTAACAGTCCTCCTTTCTTTATGAGGTAGGTGAGCAAGACACTCACCATAGATAAGGAAATGAGCAATATTTGAATACCACTCATTCGTGGTGGAGACAAAGAGAACTGTTGGCGTGTCTTCCACTTCTGTTTCTTCATGCCCTGCTTCTTCGAGTTTTTTGTCAGCAATCAATTGGCAGAGACCTCTTCCTCACACAAGCTTTGTTGGTTTGATAATGAGATCAAACTCTTAGATTTTAGCAATCCAATTGCCCCTTTTGGTTCCAAACTCCTGTTGAGTTAATATGGATTTAACTGTGATATCAGGAACCAGGGTAATAATTTGTGAATTCAAGATGTAAAAATGGAAGTGCTTTACTACCTATACCACTGCATAAGCATGCATATCCATGTTTGAATATTTTAGTTCATGATATTTGAGAGGATAGCTCATGAAAGATATGAGAGATTCCACACCTTCTTGGTTCTGTTGAACCAAAATTGTTGAAAGCATGTGCTTGGAAGCATAATTGTACATGGTAAAATCTTTGGTATAATCTAGACAAACTAAAATTGGGGCATGGGCAATAGCTGTCTTAATGTCTCCGAATGCCAATTTGCCTTCTTCAATCCAACTAAAAGTGGCCTTTTCCTTCATCATGTTCACAATGTGGTGAGTTTTCTCAGCAAACTCAGGGATGAACCTTCGTAAAAAATTCACCTTTCCAAAGAAAGAGTGAACTGCAGTCTTACTTGTGGGTAGAGTAAGCTCTTGGATGGATTTGACTCTTTCTAAGTCAATATTTATGCCTTCTCAAGATACAATGTGTCTAAGAAGCTTCCTTTTTGTTACTTCAAAAATAGACTTCTTGGGATTTAGAGAAATACCATTCTAGTGGCAACGTTCTAGCACTTATTGTAAATGGTGCACATGATCAGGGTGATGCTTGAAAAAAATGGTTAAGTCATCAAGGTATACCATGATGAACTTACCCATTTCATATTTGAAAGCAAGGTCCATTGCTCTTTGGAAAGTGGCACCAGCATTTATCAGGCCAAAAGGCATTCTTTGATATGCAAAGGTGCCCCAAGGCATGGTGAAGGTAGTCTTATGCCGGTCTGCTTCACCAACTTCAACTTAATTGTATCCTGACAAGCCGTCTAGCATTGATAACATCTCTGAATTGGTTACTGTCTGAAGAACTTGGTCCATGATGGGTAGAGGAAAGTTATCCTTTAAGGATGACAGATTCATATTTCTAAAATCCATGTAGAGGTGAATTTTGCCATTCTTCCTCCTCACAGGTACTATGTTGGCAATCCATGTGGAATGATGGATTGGGAAAATTATCCTAGCATTCAGCATTTTTTGTATTTTAGACAGAATATTACTTGATATCTTTGGATTGTACTACCTATATTTCTGCTTATAAGGCACTGAATCATCTTTGAGAAGAATTTCATGGCAAATTTCATCAGGCCTGAGCGACTTCAGACCATCATAGGAGTATGCTAGGACATCCATGTACTAGCAGAGTAGAGCAGCAAATTTGAACTTCTCTTCTAGAGTGCAACATTTCCTAATGTTCACCATCTTGGGATTTTCCTTGGTACCCAAATTTATTTGATCAAACTCCTGAGAGGAGCTTGAATCCATTTGTTTCTATTTGACAAACCTGTCATGCTTGTCAAACAACTTCTCAAGGGAAACCAAGCCTTTTGGGATTTTATTCCCTTTAAGTTCTAGGAATTCTTCACCTATGTCTGAACTTGATTCAGGGGCTGGTTCAAGCTTATGAGGCTCACTACCTTCGAAGTGAAGCTATTCAAAGCTATCTTTTTATTCCAAAAAGGTGATGATTTTGTTGTTGCCATTGAATATTTGCCAATGATTGGCATTGTCAGGCACACTTGGTCGAAAGACTAGTTTTATAGTGTACCTATCTTCCTTAAAATTAGGGTGAGGAACTAGAAGAGTTGCTAAAATAGCCAAAGCATCAGCTCGATCATTGAACTCTCTGAGAAATATAGAGATGTTGAAAGCATCAAAACTTTCAATTTGATCCCAAACCAGATTGTGGTAATGATGTAATCTCTCATTCTTGGTTTGGTATAGGTTTCTCACCTGACAAACCACCAGCTCAGCATCTCCTTTGGTGTGAAGGAGTTTAATGCCCCTGACTTGAGTAGCCTTCAATCCAAGCAGCAACGATTCATACTCAACAGTGTTGTTAGTATTGCTAAACTGCAACTTGTATGAAGAAGGAAAAATATCTCCTTGAGGAGATATCAACACAATCCCAACTCTTGAACTAGTAGAGGAATAGCTGTCATCAAATTCTAGTATCCATACGCCATCAAAAACTAATTTTTCTTTAGATTTCTCTTTGTGTGGAGGGGAGAGTTCCTTTGCATTTGCACTACACTCTATCCTACCTTCTATTGTTCCGTTTGAACCAATTTTTAGATTGTCACCTTCAGGAGCTTCATCAGACACCTCATGAACTTCCTTTATGGATAAGAAGTAATTACCCATGCCTAAATACTCAAACATAATTTGAGCTTCAGGCGATGATATTTGAGTGATAACATATTTTGCCTCCTTCTCAAGGAGCAATATCTACATAATGCCTTTGACTGGGATCCTTACCTCAGACAGGTCCATACTTAATTTTCCACCAACATCCTTACAAAAATTTCTCTCAAGAAGGATGTCATATGAGGCTGGGACATCGGCCACTAGGACTGTCATCTTGATCCTTTTATCTGGGAATGCTACAAATGCAAATTGGGCATCCTTGATTTGTCCTAGCAGTAGCACTTGTTTTTTCTCCATGGAGAAACATCTCCAAAATGTCTTGGTCAGTGTGAGACCAAGGGATTCCACCACTTTGATAGGCATGACATTGTTAGATGCACCTAAGTCTATGATGCAATTATTCAACTGATGTCCATTTATCAGCAAGGAGACATAAAATGGTCCAGTCCTTCCAGGAGTAGCTAGAGGAGCAATGACAAGGTTATTCTGGGTGGACATGGGAGTTACCTTTAGAGTAGCAGGTCCTATAGGGATGGTTTTATTCTATACACACTGAACCAACTTATCCAACTACTCAGGGTTGGATTGCAAGAATTCAAATTCAGACATTTGAATTTTAGTTTTCTTGACATGGTCGACTATGTCAAATGTTTGAAATGAATTATGAACAAGGGAAGGGAGTTCATCCTTATATTTTTTAGGAGGGAAGGACTGATCTATGAAATTAAAGTGGAAGGTGAAGGCATACTTGAGGTACTTACTTTTTTATTACTCACTGGGTCCTTTGGCTGGAAAGGCAGAGAAGTTCCTTGTTTGGAAATTGAAATTATAGGTTGAGCTCACTCCTCTAATTTTTTTTTATTAGCTTGCTAGGCTGACTAATTTTTGGACTGAGTGAACACAATGCATGATCTCTCAACTACTTTACCTTCACTTTTGGGTTCATCCTGGTAATTCAGGAAACCAATGTTGGAGTTACTAGCTAATTCTTCTTCTCCCTCGGTGAAGAGATTAGCATCATCTTTTGGGTTCAACTCAGGCTAGAAAGAAAAATTTGATTTTGATTGAAGATATCCAACTGTTGAATTGGTTAGAGGTGCTTCAATGGCCAATTTTCCTTGAGTGGGAGGAAGATGATTTGGCTTCCCTTGATTCTTGGCAGCATTGCCTTGGTATGACTGATTGGGGAATGTCTTCCTTGGTATATCTCTATACGAAGGAGTAGAAGACATCCCTTGTGCCATTTGCTTTTTGAGAACATGCAACTCATTTTTTAGCTTTTGCACCATTGGATCAGTGGTGCCTATAGATAGATATTATGAAGATGAAGATTTTCCTCTATTAGGATCTCTCTTTATCTTCCCTGCCAAGATGAGATCATCTTCCACCTCAGTGGCCAAATCCTGAGCAGCAGTAAGGTCTATGTGGCCAGCACATCTCAATAGAAAACTCACTTTAGGTAGTTGAGAATTGATGAAGAAGCATTTGAGGTTCTCAGCTGTTGGCTGAATAATTACAAGAATCATATTCCTCAACTTGTCAAATTTGGCTATGAAGTCCCTCATAGGTTCATGAGGTTATTTCTTCATCTATGTGAGTTGGGCTAGTAGGGCATGCACATCTTCTACAGGATTGAATGTTGCTTTGAATTTGGCTTTGAGAGTGTCCCAATCAGTCACTGACTGAGCCTGCAGATGGTAGAACCAGTCTGCAGCAGTGCCTTCCAATGTTTCCACAAATAGCTTAACTTCTATGTCTTCATATTCCACACCTATCACACCACAGGCTATGTTGAAGGTTGTAATATGTTCATTAGGATGAACTCTCCCATCACCAAAGAATTTAGGGAAATTCTTCCTTGAACTACGTGGTAGCTCATGTAGAGGTGGAGTTAAATTAAGTGGGCCAAAAGAGTTACCCCAGGGGCCTTGAATTGCCATGATTTGATTATGGAAAGTGGGGATAACAAATCTAGGTGGAGTATGTATAGGCAAAGCTCTGTTAATAGTAGAAAAAAAAGCTCTGCCTTGTATTGGTGACTTGATATTGGTAGGAGGAATACTCCTAGTTCATTGAACTTGAAGTTGTGGAGGAAACAAATCAAAATTGCCCTACTACACCAACTCAAAAATAGGGTCAACAACACCTTGGGCTCTTTGGCTTCTAGTATAGTGTGGAGTTTCCAAATTGTAGAATAAAAATGGAAAAGAATTGGCCCTACTTTAGCTTGAAGCTTGAGGCTTCAAACTGTGCACTCTTCCCCAGCAGAGTCACCAAAAAATTGTTGGCATGGAGTTGGCAGTGTTCTTTTCTACTTTACGTCATTCCCCAACAATATGAAATGATTCAATTTGAATAGATTGGAAAAGGACTGTAAATGATCATCGATCCCCAGTTGAGTCACCAAAAACTATTGGCGCGAAGGTGGCAGAAAATGGTAATGGAAAAGGACTTAGAACATCGAAGAAAATGGATAAGGAAAAGAACTAAAACTGTTCGTTCTTCCCCAGTGAAGTCACCAAAAATTGTTGCCACGAAGGTGGAGGAAAATGGTAATGGAAAAGGACTTGGAATAGTGAAGAAAATGGATAAGGAAAAGAACTAAAACTGTTTGTTCTTCCCCAGCAGAGTCACCAAAAACTGTTGGCACGAAGGTGGAGGAAAATGGTAATGGAAAAGGATTTGGAACAATGAAGAAAATGGATAAGGAAAAGAACTAAAACTATTCATTCTTCCCTAGTGGAGTTTCCAAAAACTTTTGGGTGAATATTTTGTCACCAGCTAACTGATGGGCAAATAGGTCATTTCAACCACATCATAGGGAGATTGGTCAGCGAGATGTGTAGGTTTACCACATTAAAAGGGGAAAAATCTCTCCTCTCATCAAGGGGAGGTTCCCTGTAACTATGAGGAGCTATATACTATATATATATATGTAAAAAATAACACTCAGGGGTAGGACAACACCATCCATCTCTCTTTTTTTAGAGATGATGTTCACAAACAAAGGAGAAATCCAGGTGAAAACACTGAAAGCACTTCTCTTCTTTTAGAATTGTCTTGCAGCAAACAACTGGAGTTCTTTTAGGTAGTGATAAGTAATAAGTAACTGGTAACAAGGGCACAATAACTAGTAGAATGAAGTGTAGCACAAAGTCTCCACCTCAACTTCCCAAGAGTGAAATATGAAGGATAATGGGGGCACAAAGTCATCCCAAGATCTTTTACACAGAAATAAACTAAACACACACACACTAAAGACAATTATGGCAGCACAAAGTCTCTCCATAGTTGGCTTCAGGATACCTTCTTAATTACTTCCACTAGTTCTGCTTATTTCATAAAAATGGACAAGAACACATTTAGGAAACAGACATAAGAACAATCCCCTAATTGACACAAACTATAACAGTGTAAAGTCTGAAAGTAACCTACTTTCTCATTCAAACAAAGAAATATGATCAACAATCTAAGCTCAAAGTCTCAATAATCACCTTTCAATTTTGGCAAAGTTTTGATTCTATAACCTAAGATATCTCTCTTGCATAAAATAGGAGATTACAATATACAGTAGCCAAGAAAGGCTTGGCACTTTGTTTCATGGAACGGCCCATGCTACCTTCAATGCCTTGAATGCATTTTTAGTTTTGTCAAAGAGGGCCATGTTGGAACAAGGTGTTTGTCTTAACTTTGGTGTGTCGATTCATCTCAAATGTCTTCTCCTGGGCCCAGGTCATCTGGTCCTTTTCCTGATGTCTACGTAGCTATCCACTTCGCCTTTACTCCAAGGGAGAAAAATAGGCCATGCTTTTAATGTTTGTAAGCTCAAATATCTACTTAGTGGACTATTCCACCTACTAGAATAACTCCTGCAAAGATATTTCTAGTCTTTCCCTCTTTCTTGTTGCAATTTGAGCTCTCAGGCTATCTTTTCCCTTTTTGCTGGCTCTTTCAGCTCCTCCTTCAGCTGCTTGCTGATTTTGTTTTCAAGTTCTGTGCCACATTTGAAAATCAATGGATATTTAATTACCCTAAATTTGATGTCCATGAGGATGTCATTAGTTCACTATTTCAATTGTTCAGGGGGCCTTCTCGGCTCCTTGATTCCATCACTTCTTTGGTTTATTCACTTTCCTAGTTCATTCACTCTCGTTGAACCCATTGAACCATTTTGGTTCAAGGTTCAATGGTTCATCTTCTTTCTTAGAAGACTTTATTTTCTATAAGTCTTTTGAATCTTTGAAATTCCTTCATCTTTATCAAGCCTGTAGAGTCCATAGAAACCAACCTGCAAAGTCCATAGAAACAAGCCTGCAGAGTCTGTAGAAACTAGTCTGTAGAAACTAACCTGTGAAGTCCATAGAAATGAGTCTACAGAGTTCGTAGAAATGGGTCTGTAGAGTCTATAGAAACATTCTTGCAGAGTCTGTAGAATCAAGTCCATAGAAATGGGTCTGCAGAGTCCGTAGAAACATTCATGCAGAGTTCGTAGAATCAAGTCCTTAGAAATGGGTCTGCAGAGTCCATAGAAATATTCCTTCAGCTTAATGTCTTTGGAACCTCTCAAAGGGAAGGTGTCCCTTCAGGCCTTGAGAAGATCCATTTCTTGGTCGCTAAGAGCCCCCCGCAAGGGTATCTGCCCTTTGGGGTCCTTCGAGCGGTCTTCATCTTCAATTCCTTCAGACAAAATGAAGGAAACCTTTCCTTTTCCTTGTAAAATTTTACCGCAAAAAATATTTATGAAAGATATCTATTTGTCTGCTTTTGTTCACTTCCCTCCACAAGAGCAGTTGGCCTTTGGTTCACTGCCTTCCACAAGGGCACTTTCCCTTTGGGCTTTGGGGCACTCCTTTGAACCGTTCGATTGAACCGATCGATTGAACCAAATTTGGTTCAATCGGTTCAACAGTTCAATCTTTTGTTTGAAGCCTTCAATTGACCTCTTGAACCAATCTCATTAAACCTTTGAACCTTTGAACCCATTTAACCTTTTGGTTCAAGGTTCAATGGTTCAATAGTTCAATCTTTCTTCTTTTCGTTAAGTCTTTTGAAGCGGTTGAACTTGTCGAAGTGGTTAAACTTTGAACTCTTGCCGAAGCACTTAACTCTTTAATCTTGTCGATGCCATTAAACCTTTGAACCTATTAAACCATTTTGTTTCAAGGTTTAACAGTTCATTCCTTTGTTTGAAGCTTGCCGATGAACCTTTTGGTTGAACCTCGATGTTAAACCAACCTTGAAATTGCCTAAGTGTTGGAAACTTGTTCGTTAGAGAGAGCTCGCCTATTGAAGTCATTGAACCTATTGAACCTACTAGTCCCTTAATTGAAAAATCTTGAATAATGAAGAATTTGAATGCTCAGAACAATTTTTGAGAAGGGAAGAGATAATTTTGGCCTTCAAGACCAAAATAGTTCAGCTATTTTTCTTAAAAATGAGTGATAGATTTTAAGAACAACAAAATGGACACTTCCTCCTAGATCAAAGGGGAAGTTTGAAACCTCTTTTATTTCATGACATGGAGGACTTGATGAGGTATGTATCCTTTTGACCCTTGGCATTGATGCATCCATCTCCTTCATGGTGTTTTCCAACTTCATTGGCATGATGTTCAATGAGAACCAAGAAACTCCAAATAGATTAGCTGTGGAAATGAACTCCTCTTGTAACTCAAAAACCTCAACTTTATTATAATATTTCTCAACTATGACCTCTAATGATGGTTCAACAAGACATACCTTTTTAGTTTCCATAGTGCTCTTAATAGGATTGGGTTTATTTTCAGCTTCGAGTTTTTTAAACTCATCAAGGAGCTCTACATAGTCTACCCAATCTTGGTCATTGTCCTCTATGGAAGACTCTTTCTCCACCTTTTTAAGTATTTGACCCTCAACTTTGCAAAGATATTCAAGCTATTGAAAGAGCTTCATTTTTAGTTTCCAATCATCTTCACTCTCTTTATCACCTAGAACCACTACTTCTTCAATCTTGTCGTCTTGATGTATTAGGTCATCAAGCTAATGCTCTTCATGCTCCAAGAGGGTGATTCAAAATTTAAGAGAGGTATTGATTCATCTCTGAGAAATATATCTTCTACCTTGGTCTCATGAGACTCTTTTAGGACTACAACTTCTTGAGGAGTGACTTGACCTTCATCCTTAATAGTACACTCCACTTCATACATGAGATGGTCATCCACCACTTCATGATCAGATATGGAGTCTTTTTAAAATAACTCTTTCTTCAAGTCTTGGTCCTATTCCTCATGGACATATGAAAAAGAGTCTTCAATATGTTTCTTATCATTCAAAAAGGTTAAGTTGTCCTTGTATTCACCAAGGGGAGTTCCTATGGTGATCTCTTTCTCATAGTCACTCATGACATCTTCTTGATCAGCTATGACTTGGGCTCTTTCCTCTTCACTTGCTTCTCTCAAGATGGTATCTTCCTCAAGAAGGAGTGAGGTGAAAGACTTATGGATAGGATCATGAGATGGAGATGGAGAATGGGGTGTGTTGTAGGGCTTATGAATGGAAAGTAGAGTGTGAAGGGTATTAGAGGGCTTGTGAGTCGATTTAGGAAAGAGGAATATAGTAGTAAGCTCATGGGGAAGTGATTTCTTGGGTTTATTAAAAATAAAAACACTTACATAAGTAAGAGTTTCATCTTTCCAATATCCTCCTTGAGGATCTTTAACAACAACATGTTCATTTTTAGGTCCTTTGTCTTCCCACATCTTTATCATGTCTACTGAGCATGGAAGGCACTTCTTTGACAAGTCCATTTGTTTTTTGATACCCCATTAAATTTCATCTTCAACCACCTTATATGCACTCATCCATCTTTGGATAAAACTTCTTAACCATTCCATGAGATGGTTAAAAATCACATCAAACTCATTATCTCATGTTCACATAATGTATTCACTATCTAGCATTTCCGGTAGGAGTACTAAGAAGGATTGGACATGAGATGGGGATGATGGAGGAGGGTAGTGATGGAGATTAAGGCCAGTTATATGTTGTTGGATTTGAGTTTCTATAAATTCATACCTTGTCTTATAGTATCTTTGTGTATAACCCACATAATAATTTAATTCCTCATGACAAGACTCATAGGAGTAATCTTGAGGTTGATAGGTATCGCGCTCATATTAGGACTGATAGGTTTCTTGGTAACCTTCCTCATAGGTTTGTCCAAAAACATGGTGTCTATATGGAGAGGGAAATGGAGGACTATATGGCTGCCATAGATCATAGGATTAGTATCCATTGTGATAGGACTATTAAGGAGTAAAATGTGGTTCATATCAACGCTGACATAGAGGTTCATGATAGGGGTGTTCACCGTAGCTATTCATATCAACCTTATATGTAAAATGAGATAAAAAAAATTTGATTAAAATATTCAATGAGATATACCTGGGTTGCTTACAACCCGAATTTTTCATTTCGAGTCACCATTGGTGTTAAATTTCTTGCTTACAAAAGTTGATTAGAGGAAAGACACAACAATAATATTTCCACTCTCTTAGACCTTGGTCCCATTAGGAATGAAAAAAACTATTGTCACCAAATATTACACCTTAGAATAGGGTGTTCAAGCCTCTTCCATGTTTGGGTAACATGGGAAAACTTATAGGTATGTGGGTGTACCTATAGTGGAAATGAGCCTCTAGACTTAAGGGCTAGCTCCCTGAATGTATCTTGAAATGTTTATCACCTAAACTAGTACTTAATTATGGGAAAAAGAGTTAGGAGTTTGCATAAAATGAGCCTGCTCTAATGGGTGATACACCAATATTATTTCCATATGACCATCGTACTTTTCTTGCACTAAGAAACAAGGCATACAAATTAGCTTCTAAGTCCTACAATATTATAACATGAGTATTTCAATATGGAGGTGAGATGCATGAAGTATATCCAAGGTAAGTGAACCATAAACTAGTTGTAGGCATTAAGTCTCATTATACACTTAAAATATAAACTCATACACTTGACAACACTTCATATGACCTACTAGAATAGGAACTCTTGCATAAACATGAGAGGATAAGGGATGAAAGGATATAAAAGTATCACTTTGCATCACCATACATCACTTTTCACACTTATAAAAATGTGATTTAACTCAAAGACAAACTTTAATTTATTTTTCAAAGGTAAAATACAATGTCGTTCTAGTAGGGCTTTGCCATACATGGATTGGGATTTTTTTACAATAGCCAAAGCGGTCAATACTTATAGAACTTGAGAGAGAAGTGAGAAGAGAGAATTCCAAGAGTCATAAGAACACCTGTAAAGATGAGATGATGAGCTAAACATGTATTATAATAAATTAGGAGACAAACCATGCAAGTTTTCATAGGATAAGTGTCTCTCCAAGTCATGAAACTCATGAAATGTGGTGTAAGATTCCTTATTCTGCACAAGAAAATTGCCTTCATCATTTGGAATTTTTGGAACATCCCAAAACTAATTAGGGACAAATATCTTGATTTAAATCAGAGGGAGGGGTTGTGAACATACTCAACCATGCATTGGTTACATCCCTAATCATAAGGATTCTTCTGCACATGAGTTACCACAACATGTCGTCTAAGTAACTCCTCTTTCACTCACCCCTCATATATGGCCTCAAAAGTGGCTTCAATCTTCCATGAAAATATGTACAGATGAGTGAATGACACATGTAAAGACTTTTCATATCATTATATTATTTATTTACACCTTAAAGAAACTCCCACTTGAATTTTTCACCCTTCTCACTATCTTGCTCACTTTGCCAATTTTGAATGGCTAAGATAGAGGTACTTATAAAAGCATTAAGAGTTTTTTTGAATAATTAAATGATCATGGTGAGTTATTTTAAGTCATAATATCTCTCCCAAAGTTTTTTTCATCATTTTAAAGTCCTTAGAACCTACAAAACACCAAAAATAGTCAAAGAAATCAAAATTTTACCATGTCCGTATAGGTAGGGTACAACTCAATATGATAAAAAGGTGCCCTAGAGAGTCCTATAAAACATAAAATTATTTCTCAAGCCATTATAGTCCATTTTGATGCATCTCCTTCCTTTTTTCTAAATCAAGTCATGAATTAGGGTTTTGGAGGGTTTTGAATAATTTTGACCTTTAGTGATTGTTCATAAAGGTATAACATTGGGTTTGAAAATAAATTCCATAAAAACAATGTTAAATACCTTCCTCAACCTCCCTAAACTCCTTATACTCCCATGCATAACCTTAAAGTAGATATGAGCATCCTAAATGGGCCTCTCAAGCTCTTGCTCTCCATCCTGCACAAGTCTAAGCTATTTTGGGCCAAAGTTGACCATTCTGTGAGGTTTCTCTACAAATCAAATCTTTTTCCACTTAATATCTCCCTTTAAAGGTATTTATATGTCCTAGAGTGTTCACTTGGGGTTATAAATGTTGACTACATCACTTTAGGGTCTTAGGCCTAGTCAAAGCCTAAAGGCCTAATTGTGTCTAAGATGCTTAGACCTCTCTTGTGTAGTTCCTGTTGTAGGATAGAATTTCACCCTTTATGGGAGAGTTTCTCAAGATCTCTCAGTATTAGGTATAGGCATTGGGACAACTTCAGGCTGTGGGTATCCTATCAAGATGTTGAACCTCTAGGCTTTTTAATGATGCGAGTTCCTCATATGCTTCACTTTAGCTCTCATTTCTCATGTTAAAATCTATTGATAACTAAGGAAAAGGGATAAGAGGATAACATGAAAAGGAAAATCTAAGCTAAGGGAGGTGATGAACCAAAAGAGAGTGATCCACATTTATACTAGGAACCTTAGTGACTACTACTGGACTTAAACAAGACAAGTCTAGCAGATTATATTTCAGAGTTGTAAGCAGAGTAGCTATGTGGAGGTTAAAGGGGAAGGTACACTTTGAAGGGAAGGAAGAAATAGGTCTAAAAGAGAGACACTATGACTCATAACACTTCAAAAAGGAACCAAAGGCTAACACATCACATGACCTGTAAGAAACCAAGAAAACTAAAGTGAGGTGCATAGAGAAATCATAGATGATGAGGAAAGACATACATTCTATAAGTAAAACTTCAATAATGCACAATTGACTTTAGTATAAATTAGAAAGTTATTTTGTATTGATTCAAGATAATGTTACAAGTAAATTTTGATAGAGTGCCTCTATCACCAGTCGAGGGATCCATTTCTAGGCCTAGAAGCCTGTATATATAGCAAAAAAGAGATGAAATAAGAGGGATTTTTTATTTTTATATTTTTTGAAAGGATGGAGAGGGGGGGTCTTAATGATTGAAAATATTTTTCATTTTAAATCCCCTGATTGCATTAATTCTCTTTTTTATGAGGATGAAATCTCCATGCTTGTGTAGCATCGTGATTGGACCTGTCTTGGGTGGTAGCTTATCGAGGGCATGGCTGGAAGCATGGCTCTACATATCCATTCAAGTTGCTCACCCACTTTGTACAAGTGGGTGTGAAAAAATCTTTTATTTCCTTTAATAAATTTAATGATGGGGGCTGGTTCTTATTTAAATCTTAGTTCAAATTGGTTCATCTTTATTTTCATTGTGTTTGCCTTAATTGTTTAGTCCTTTATGTCATTAATATACTTGGTTTCACCAACCCCACTTGTGTATTTGATCCATTAGATTTGAATGTAAAATCAATCATGAGCCCTTGGATCCATCTCTTGACTTTTCAACATGTTCCATTTCTTTCAACATGTAAAATCTTAGAATCCCCTGACCATTTGACTTATTTTGCTCCATCGATCTAGGTCCATATGATCCTGACAAGTATTGCCTCTTTATTTATTGTTCTTTGTACTGCTTACTATTTACCTAATTATTTCTTTGAGTTTCTCATTGCTTGAATTTTCTTGAAGATCCTTTTATTTTGAACTTTTCTCTTGAAGGAATTCCTTTGGACTTTTTGTTTGGCTCAACTCCTTTAGGGTTTTAGATATCTTCTTCGAGCCTTTTGAACTTGGGCACTTTCCCAAAGAAAAATAATTTGAATTTCTAATTGGGGCACTTTTTTGAAGGGAAAGTACCCTTCAGATTATTTATAATAGACCTTTCCAAAAGGAACATACCCTTCAGAAAAATTGAAAAGGTCCCTTTATTTTTGAACTTGGGCACTTTCCTTTAGAAAATTTGTCTATGGAAAGATCTCCTTAGACTCCTTCCAAGTGTCCTTCAAAATTATTTAAGTGCCCTTCATAAATTTTCAAGTGCCCTTTGTATTTTTTAAAATGGACCCTTCCGAAAGGAACATACCCTTCATAAAAATTGAAACAAAGCCATTTCCTCAGGGAAAATGAAAAGTACCCTTCATAAAATTGTTTTGAACAAAATGTCTCAGATAATTCTTGATGTTTTGAATAAACACTTGTCCTTTGGAAGTTTTCTTTCAGAAAAAATGTCCAAAGAAATTCCTTTCCTTAGCCTGAACCAAAACTCTGAAAGAAAGCACTTGGTGAAGAAAAGGAGAGTTCTGAAAGAATTATAAGGCAATGTTTCTTCTTGCTTCATCGGGTTTTTTCACACTTGCCTACTTTGGACTTTCCACTATTTTCAACTTATAAGGCAATTTAAGCAAAACAACTTTACTGATGGAGTCTATAGTTCTTCAAATGAAGTTCATAGATATTTTGATGGAGTTCATAGATCTTCTAATGGAGTCTGTAGATATTATGATTGAGGCAGTGGATCTTCTAAACTCATGCTTGAAATGATTTAACTACTTGGTTTTGCCATGAAAACTACTCGAGAACTTTTTTATTTACTCTACAGACCTATCCCTTAGAATTTGACAAAATACACTTTAAGCAATCTTAAATTGTTTCAAAATATTTGTGAGAACTATGAGATCTCTCTGGTCCACTCATTTCATCTAGGACATCTATTCATTTACTCATCCATTAGAAACTTGATCCACCTAGGTGCAGCTTGGTATATGGGCCAAAATTGGCCAACATTTTTAGTGATTCACAGGGAAGCATGCCTGTTATACTTGAGAACCTAGCTCATCTAATCCATTGGGAACAAAGTCAATACTTTATTTGACAAGGCTAACCCTATCTAGAAACTCCCCTGAAGTGACAAGGACAACCAAAACAAAACAAAGTTCCCAAGGCACTTAGGATAAAACATGAAAAACTATATAAAATGTACAACATATATAATGGCTGAAAACTCTTTTAATATCAAGCCTTTAGATTAATCCCATTGACTAGGATGGGTAATACATCTCCATCCAGTTGGGCAAGTTGAAAAGCATTGTATTCTTTGCATCTATGGATCAAATAAGGGCCACTCCACAAGTTGTCAAACTTGGTATGGTTTCCTGGCTTGGCCCTATTTGAATCCCACTTGAGAACTACGTCTCCTTCCTTGAAGTTCCTTATTATGGATCTCTTATGAAAAGTTTTCTTGACCTAAGCTTGATGTGACTCTAGTGTTTTCATTTCAAGGTCTCTCATTTCTTCAAGCTCCATGAGTTCAGCTAGTCTCATTTTCATGAGCTCCTCTTCTAGTAGCTCCAGCTGATGGGCTAGTTCCAATGCAGACAACTCAAGAAAAATGGGAAACTTGGCCTCCCTTCCCTATACTAAAACATATGGAGAATTTTCAATGGAAACTTTAGGAGTCACCCTATGGCTTTAGTTTGGTGTGCCACACTCTCTAGTTCTCCTCCATAGTCCTCCTGATGATTCTTAGAAAATTCTTGTTTATGGACTCAACTAGTCCATTTCCTTGAGGATAATAATTGGAAGAGGTACTGAGGTATATGCCCATCTTGAGATCCCATTCACTTATTTTTAGACTAAGAAATGCCAATGCATTATCAAAAATGATAGTGGATGAAACACCAAACTTGGTTACAATGCTGTCATATAAAGTCTAGGATTGCACTTTCATTAGCTTCCTTCAACATGATGTATTCCACCCATCTGGTAAAGTAGTCAGTTGCAGTAATCACCCACTTATGCCCCACACTTGATGGAGGGTTGATCACTCCTATTAAATCTAAACCCTATTGCATGAATGGTTTCTCTACTTGAATTGGGTTGAGAGAAAAAGCTAATATTCTTTATTTACCCACAAATAAATCACACTTTTAACACTTCCTTACCCATGCATAAACATATTAGAAGAGGTTGGGCCAGTACTAGCCAGACCTCATTATCTTTGCTATTGTGTGTCTAGGTTCAAAATGGCCTTCTATAGGTCCATCATGGAATTGCTCCAAACTCTTGGTTACTTGGTCATTATCTATGCACCTTAGGAGCACTCCATTGAGGTCCTTTCTAAATAAAACCTCGTCAACCAATGCATAGGGTATGGTCTAAAGTCTAAAATACCTTATTTTTCCCTTTTCTAAACCTTGGGGGCATTCTCTTGTTAGAAAAAAATGTGTTATATCATGGAGCCAGCTCTTATGAAGTAGAGGTGCCTCTGCCTATGAGTTATCCTGAATCACCATGGCAACTTCTTTGTCTTTTTGAAGATCCTCCACCTTGTGTTCACACAAACCTCTACCTCTAACCAACTTGGTCACTTTGATTTCCACATCAAACTCCATGATTTTGGTGATCGAACTAGCTCTTTTCTCATTCAGATCTTTGTTGAGGAAGAAATCCCTAAATCTAGGGTGGGGCACCATGAGATATCTTGTTGCTGGAGAGCATTGGTTTGAACTTCTTAAGACTCTTTACTATTGTAAGGATCTTATTCTCTATAAAAGAGTGCCTCACCTCATATCCTTCTAGCCCTTGACTGAAAAAGGCAATTGGCTGCTCCCTTCCTTCACCATTTTTTTTGTATTAGCATAGCTGATAAGCTATCGACATTGGAAAAGGTGTATAACATGAAATCCTTGGAGAAATTAGGATTTATGAGCGAGGGTGCTTGGGCAATGGCCTATTTGATGGATTCAAAAGCATCTTTTCCTTCCCTTAGCCAAGAAAAAACTTGAATATTATTTAACATGGTAGTAATAGGCTTGACCAAGCTTGCAAAACCTAGTATCAACCTTCTTACAAAGTTTATTTTACCAAAAAAGCTCTGAAATCCTTTCTTATACTTAGAGAGAGACAGTGCTAAGATGACATCTACCCTTTCAAGATCAATAGATAACCCTTCTTTTTAAATGATGTGGCCCAACAGATTACCTTCATATATATAAAACACACACTTCTTGGGATTTAACAAGATCCTATACTCCTTACATCTTTCAAAGATTAGCCTTAGGTGGTCCATATGTTTGCTATAATTTTTGGAGAAAACTGTGATGTCATCTAAGTAGACGAGCACCATTTGACTCAATAATCCTTGGAAATCCATGTCCATGGCTCTTTGAAAAGTTGCCCCAACATTTTACAAACTAAAGGGCATCTTTTGGTATGCGTACATACCCCATTTGGTGGTGAAGGTAGTCGTGTACCAATACTTGGTTGTATCTTGAGTACCCATCTAAAAGAGAAAAATATTCTAAACCTATAACTATTTGAAGAAGCTTTTCCATGGATGGTAGAGGGAAATGATCCTTTAAGGAGACTTTGTTTAAATCTCTAAAGTCAACACACAACCTAATATCCCCACTCTTTTTCCTTATAGGTACCAAATTGGCTACCCATGATGAGTGCTTGATGTAGAAGATGATCTTGGATTCAATTAAGTTGGTTAGATCTCTCCTCATTAGCTCTTAAATTTTGGGATTAATGAGCCTTTGTTTTTGCCTCATATGCTTAGCATTGGCCTCCAGTTCTATAGTATGTTGGGCTAACTTTGGATCAAAACTTTTCAAATCACTGTAATCCCAAGAAAAGATGTTTGTGTATTCTTGGCAAATTGCTATGAAAGGATGCCTTTCAACCTTGTTGCTTACCTTCTTGAGCTTGAGAAGTTTGTCTTTGAAGATGAGGACTCTCTCAAATTTTTATTAATTGGTTGACATTTCTGCCTTTTCTTTCCTCATATGGTCTCCCTCATGGAAAAGACCCTCAAGGGTGACCCACCCTTTAAGAAGCTTGTTAGTCTTCAGTTGAACAATTTAATCTGCATACTGATGTTGAAATTTACCTTAGTTTATTAAAGAAAACTCTGCCTCATTTTGCAAGAAACAAGCAATTTATCTATCATTTTTGAAAACTTGCCAATGGACTTCATTATCTGGCACTGATAGCCTCACCACCATCTTGACATTTGGCTAAACCTTGGCCTCTTTTAGTTTAGTCAAAATATCAAACTAAGCTCCCACCATTGCTAACATGTTAGCATGTTGATTCTAGTTCCTTGGTATAGCTTGGATGTTGAAGGCTTCAAATTCTTTAATTAATTCCGACACTCTATTTTTGTAAGACCTCATCAAAGGATTCTTTGTGATGTTCAAGCCTCTGACTTGGTTCACTATAAGCTCACTGTCTCCATATGCTTGAAACATTTTGATTCCTCTTTTATTGGCCCATTGAAGACCATGGATTAGGCCTTCATATTATGTTGCATTAGAAGAGCAGTTGAAATAGAACCTATAAGAAGAGAAATGCTTGTTACTTGAAAGGGAAACCAACATTGCTCTTATGCCTACTCTATTTTTTCTCCTTGAACCATCAAATAATAACTTCTACATACCATTGAGGTCTTCTTTAGGTCCAATGAGGGAAGGCGTGAGCTAATTTTATTCATGTAGCAAATAGACACCCATGTCTCTTTCTTCAACACCCTCCAAAGGATTGAAAAATTGGTTATCCCCCCATAGCTCATCTAAGAACAAGTCTAGAAACTCCTCAAGATGAGTATTCATCTCTTGACTAGTAGTAATTATCCTCATCAAGGATGGTGCAATTGATGTTTATGTTATCTATCTAATGAGGCTCAATATGGAATTATGCCATGGGCTCAACCTTGATTGACACCTTAGTACTGTTGGGTAAATATTTTGTCACCAACTAACTAATGAGCAAAATAGGTGATTTCAACCACAACATAAGGAGATTGGTCGACCAAATGTGCAGGTTTACCACATCAAAAGGGGACAAATCTCTCCTCTCATCAAGGGGAGGTTCCCTATAACTATCAGGGGCTAGATACTATATATATATATATATATATATATATATATATATATATATATATATATATGCAGAAAATAACACTCAAGTGTAGGACAACACCATCCATCTCTCTTCTTTTAGATATGATGTTCACAAACAAAGGAGAAATTCAGGTGAAAACACTGAAGGCACTTCTCTTCTTTCAGAAGTGGTCTTGAAATAAACAGTAGGAGTTCTTTTTGATAGGTAACAAGTAACTGGTAATAGGGTGCATAGTAACTAGTAGAAAAAGGTGTAGCACAAAGTCTCCACCTCGATTGCCCAAGAGTGAAATATGAAGGATAATGGGGGCATAAAGTCATCCCGAGATCCTTTACATAGAAACAAATAGAAAATACACTGAAGACAATGGTGGCAGCACAAAGTCTCCCCACAGTTGGCTTTAGGACACCTTCCTAATTACTTCCACTAGTTCTACTTATTTCATCAAAATTGACAAGAATGCATTTAGGAAATAGACATAAGAACAATCTCCTAAATGACACAAGATATTACAACACAAATTTTGGAAGTAACCTACTTTTTCATTCATATAAAGAAATATGACCAACAATCTGAGCTCAAATTCTCAGTAATCGCCTTTCAATTTTGGTAGAGTTTCACTTCTATAACCAAAAAGATCTCCCTTGCATAAAATAAAAGATTACAATATATAGTAGCCAAGAAAGGCTTGGCACTTTGTTTCATGGAACGGCCCATGCTGCATTCAATGCGTTGAATGCATTTTCAATTTTGTCAAAGAGGGCCATGTTGGAACAGGGCGTCTACCTTATTTGTGGCATGTCAATTCATCTCAACTATCTTCTCCTTAGCATGGGTTATCTGGTCCTTCTCCCAATAGGTACGCAACTGTCTCCTCACTTTCCTGTCAAGGAGGAAAAATAGGTTGTGCCTTTTAATGTTTGTGAGCTCAGATGTCTACTTGGTGAACTGTTCTACCTACTAGAAATAACTCCATAGATATTTTTGGTCTTTCCCTCTTTCTTATTGTAATTTGAGCTCTCGGGCTATCTTTTCCCTTTCTGCTAGCTCTTTCAGCTCCCTCTTCAGCTGGTCACTGAGTTTGTTTTTAACTTTTATCTTTTTTCAGCTTTGTCTCTTCCTGGTTTTGTCTTTTCCTATAATTTGAGCTCTCAGGGCTATCTTCCTAGATTTGCTAGCTCCTTGTGCTCTTCTCTCAACAGTTCTTCCTTTTTGGCCTTAAGGCCTTTGAATGCATTCAAGTCCATGTTCAAACATTAAAATATCAATGGTTATTTCATTACCATAAAGATGACGTTCACGCGCTCGTCACCATTGAAAGCCAATAGCTAGTTTATTACCCTGAATTTGATGGCTTTGGGGACATCACCGAATGTTTGGATTCCAACGGCTAGTTCATGGTGCCCAACTTTGATTTTTGTGGGCCCATCACCCCTTGGTTAATTCCTTCAACTTTATTTCCTTCAGCTTTCCTTTGATTGAGCTTAGTCTTTGAATCCTTCTAAAGGGAAGGTGTTCTTTCAGGACTTGGGGGAGATCCTTTTCCTAGTCGCCAAGAGCCCCCTGCAAGGGTACCTACCCTTTGGAGTCCTTTGAGCGGCCTTCCTCTTTGAATCCTTCAGATAAAATGTCCAAAGGAAATCTTTCCTTTGCCTTAGCCACTTTTTGTCGGGCCTTTTTCTTTCAGGTGAATTCTTTCAGATAAAAGTTTGAAGGAATTATTTTGGACTTTTTGTCCGAAAGAATTCATCTTGTCTTTTGCCACGAAAAATATTTTCAAAAGACATTGTCTTTTGCCTTATGAATTTCTTCGGACAAAATGTCTAAAGGAATTCGTTCAAGGATTTTGTCCAAATAAATTCTTCATCTCTTACCTTGAACAAATCTGAAGGAATTCCAACTTTTCTACCTTTTGCATAGTCCATTTTGCTCATCACCTACCCTCTACAAGGGCTATTTGGTCTCCAAAATTGCCTTTCAGAAAAGTCACAAAGGTCCTTTTGGCACCTAGGTTCCCTCCACAAAGGCACTTGTCCTTTTGGAAGACTCCTTTGAACTTCCTATTTGAACCATTTCTTGAACCATCCCTTTGAACCAAATGTTGATCCAACCCTGAAATTGCCTAAGTGTTGGGAACTTGTTTCTTTCCTGTAGAGTCTGTAGAAACAAGCCTACGGAGTCCATAGAAATCATCTTGTGGAGTCCATAGAAATCACCCTACAGAGTCTGTAGAAACAAGCCTGTAGAGTCCATAAAAACAAGCCTACAGAGTTCGTAGAAACAAGCCTACAGAGTCTATAGAAACAAGCCTGTGGAGTCCATAGAAATCAGCCTGTGAAGTCCGTAGAAATAAGCCTGTGGAGTTCTTTAGCTGAAAAAGCTTGAATAATGGAGAATTTGAATACTCAGAACAATTTTTTGAGAAGGGAAAAGAGAATTTTGGCCTGCAAGACCAAAATAGTTCATATGTTGTCCCAAAAATGAGTGACAGATTTTGGGAACAACAAGTACCATACCTTATTTTGAATGCCATGTAGGACCAATTTGTTGCTAGATAACCCCCAATTTTTTCTATTAATTCTTTAGAGAGGCATAATGAAAAGTCAAAAGTTACATCAAGGATCAACACATCTTAAGCCATTGAAACATTAGGACAAGCATATAGGGTCATATTCAAATCCTTGATGATACTAGATGGCTTTTTGGAAGAATCATCAAGCTGTATAACTCCCTTGGTATGTGGCTCATATTTGAGGTTCAGTTGATCAGTGATAGACTTTGGGATTACCAAAGTGCTATCTCCACTATCTACCAAGCAATTATGCACCAAATAGTCACCAATGATTAATGAAATGTAGAAAGGAGGAGGTTTGAACACATTACTTGACATTTCTCCCATAGGACCCTTGGCTACATTAGTGAGGACCTCAACTTCTTTGCTTGGTTGTTTATCTGTAGTTGTTGTAACACATGTTGTTCCCAAAATTTGTCACTCATTTTTGGAACAACATATGAACTATTTTGGTCCTACAGGCCAAAATTCTCTTTTCCCTTCTCAAAAAATTGTTTTGAGTATTCAAATTCTCCATTATTCAAGCTTTTTCAGCTAAGGAACTCCACAAGCTTGTTTCTATGGACTCTGTAGGCTGATTTCTATAGACTTTGCAGGCTTGTTTCTATGGACTCTACAAGCTTATTTCTACGGACTCCGTAGGCTTGTTTCTATAGACTCTACAGGCTTGTTTCTATGGACTCCATAGGCTGATTTCTATGGACTCTGCAGGTTGATTTCTATGGAATTCGCAGGCTTATTTCTATGGACTCTGCAGGCTTGTTTCTATAGACTTTACAGGAAAGAAACAAGTTCCCAACACTTAGGCAATTTCAGGGTTGGATCAATGTTTGGTTCAAAGGGATGGTTTAATAAATGGTTCAAACGAGAAGTTCAAAGGAGTCTTCCAAAAGGACAAGTGCCCTTGCAGAGGGCACTTAGGTGCCAAAAGGACCTTTGTGACTTTTCTAAAAGGCAATTTTGGAGACCAAACAGCCCTTGCGAAGGGCAGGTGATGAGCAAAATGGACCACTGCAAAAGGCAAAAAAATTGGAATTCCTTCAGATTTGTTCAAGGCAACAGATGAAGAATTTCTTTGGACAAAATGCCTGAAGGAATTTCTTCAAACATTTTGTCTGAAGAAATTCATAAGGCAAAAGACAATGTCTTTCAGAAAGATTTTCCACGGCAAAAGGCAAGACAAATTCTTTCGGATAAAAAGTCTGAAGGAATTCCTTTAGACTTTTGTCTGAAAGAATTCACCCGAAAGAAAAAGCCTCGACAGAAAGTGGCTAAGGCAAAGGAATTTCCTTTGAACATTTTGTCCAAAGGAATTCCTTCGAACATTTTGTTCAAAGGATTCAAAGAGGAAGGCTGCTCGAAGGACCTCGAAGGGCAAGTACCCTTAAGAGGGGCTCTCAGTGACCAAGAAAAGGATCTCCCACAAGTCCCATAAGGACACCTTCCCTTTGGAAGTGTTGGGTGAATACTTTGTCACTAGCTAATTGATGAGCAAAATAGGTGATTTCAACCACAGCATAAGGATATTGGTTGGCCAAATGTGTAGGTTTTCCACATCAGAAGGGGACAAATCTCTCCTCTCATCAAGGGGAGGTTCCCTATAAAATATGAGGAGCTATATACTATAAATATATGAAACAAATAGCACTCAAGGGTAGGACAACACCATCCATCTCTCTTTTTTTAGAGATGATGTTAAAAAACAAAGGAGAAATCTTGGGTGATTGCTAGGGATACTTCTCTTTTTTCAAAAGTAATACTCAGTCAACAGCTAGATTCCTTCTTGGGTAGTAAAAGTAATAGGTAACAAGGGTGCAGTAACCAATAGAATGAAGTGTAGCACAAAGTCTCCACCTCAACTGCCCAAGAGTGAAATACGAAGGATAATGGGGGCACAAAGTCATCCCAAGATCCTTTACATAGAGTTAAACTAAACACACACACACACACTAAAGACAATTGTGGTAGCACAAAGTCTCTCCACAGTTGGCTTCATGACACCTTCTTGATTACTTCCACTAGTTTTACTTGTTTCATTAAAATGGACAAGAACACATTCATGAAATAGACATAAGAACAATCTCCTAAATGACACAAGCTATAACAGCACAAAGTCTAAAAGTAACTTGCTTTATCATTCAAACAAAGAAATATGATCAAAAATCTGAGCTCAAAGTCTCAGTAATCACCTTTCAATTTTGGTAGAGTTTTGCTTCTATAACCCAAAAGATCTCCCTACATAAAAGAAGATATTTACAATATATAACAGCCAAGGAAGTCTTAGCGCTTTGTTTCATGGAATGCCCCATGCTGTAGTCAATGCCTTGAATGTATTTTTAGTTTTATCAGGGGGTCATGCTAGAATAGGGCATCTCCCTTAGTTGTGGCATGTCAATTCATCTCAAATATCTTCTCCTTTCCATGGGTTGTCTAGTCTTTCACCAAATATGTACACGGCTGTCCCCTAGCTTTTATATCAAGGGAGAAAAATGAGCTACACCTTTAATGTTTGCAAGCTCAAATATCTACTTGGTGGACTGTTCCACCTACTGGAAATAACTCTTGTAGATATTTCTAGTCTTTCCCTCTTTCCTGTTGTAATTTAAGCTCTCAGGCTATCTTTTCCCTTTCTGCTGGCTCTTTCAGCTCCTTCTTCAGCTGGTCGCTGAGTTGGTCTTCAGGTTCCGTGCCACATTTTCAAATCAATGGATATTTCATTATCCTGAATTTGATGTCTATGGGGACATCATTAGTTTACTATTTCAACTATTCAGGTGACCTCCTCGGTTCCTTGGTTCCATTGCTTTCCTTGGTTCATTCATTTCTTTGCTCATCAGTTGAACCATCTCTTTGAACTGGTCTCTGGAATCTTCCGCTTCTTTCCTTTGCTTGAAGCTTTCATTAAACTATTGAATCCATTAAACCTTTGAATCAGTTTGGTTCAAGGTTCAACGGTTCATCTTCTTTCTTGAAAGCCTTTGTTTTCTCTAAGTCTCTCGAGCTTTTAAAGAGTCCGTAGAAACCATCCTATAGAGTCCGTATAATCAAGTATATATAAATCAACTTGTGGAGTTCATAAAAACCAACCTACAGAGTCTGTAGAAACTAGTCCGTAGAACCTAATTTGCAGAGTCCGTAGAAACCAACTTGCAGAGTCCATAGAAACTTTCCTTTAGCTTAATGTCTTTGGAACCTCCTGAAGGGAAGGTGTCCCTTTGGGCCTTGAGAAGGTCCATTTCCTGGTCGCTAAGAGCCCCCCGCAAGGGTACCTGCCCTTTGGGGTCCTTTGGGTGGTCTTCTTCTTCAATTCCTTCAGTCAAAATGTTTGAAGGAATTCCTTCAGACATTTTGTCTAAAGGAAATCTTCCCTTACCTTAGCCACTTTTCGTCGAGCTTCTGATCATTCCTTCGGACATTTCATCTGAAGGATTTCCCCTATAAAATTTGGCTACAAAAAATCTTTCCAAAAGATATCTCTTTGTTCACTTTTGTTCACTACCCTCCGCAAGGGCACTTGGCCTTTGATTCATTGCCTTCCATAAGGGTACTTGCCCTTTGGGCTTTGGGGCACTCCTTTGAGCCATTTGATTGAACCAACTTTGGTTCAACAGTTCAATCTTATGTTTCGCTCATTCAATTGACCACTTGAACCAACCACTTTGACCAATCTCATTAAACCTTGAACCTTTGAACCATTGAACCTTTTGGTTCAAGGTTCAATGGTTCAGTCTTCCTTCTTTTTGCTAAGTCTTTTGAAGCCATTGAACTTGCCGAAGCAATTGAACTTTGAACCTTTGCCGAAGTGTTTAACTCTTTAAGCTTACTGACATCATTGAACCTTTGAACTCGTTGAATCTTTGAACCTTTTGGAATTAGGGTTCAATGGTTCAATGGTTCGATCCTTTGTTTGAAGCTTGCCAATGGACATTTTTGGTTGAACCGATGCATTGAACCAACCTTGAAATTGCCTAAGTGTTGGAAACTTGTTCCTTTGAGAGAGAGCTCACCTGTTGAAGCCATTGAACTTGCCAAACCTGCTAGTCCCTTAGTTTAAAAAGCTTGAATAATGAAGAATTTGAATGCTTAGAATAATTTTTGAGAAGGGAATAGAGGATTTTGGCCTACAGGGCCAAAATAGTTCATATGTTGTCTCAAAAATGAGTGACAAATTTTGGAAACAATAGGAAGGATTCAAAGACTAAGCTTGTTCAAAGGAAATCTGAAAGAAATAAAGCTGAAAGAATTAACCAAGGGGTGATGGGCCCGTGGACATCAAATTTGGGCACCATGAACTAGCCGTTGGAATATAGACGTCTAGTGACATCCCCAAAGCTGTCAAATTCAAGGCAATAAACTAGCCGTTGGCTTTCAATGGTGATGGGCACGCGTACATCATCTTTATGGCAATGAAATAACCATTGATCTTTAAAGGCTTGAGCACGGACCTGAATGCATTCAAAGGCCTTAAGGCCAAAAGGAAGAACTGCTGAGAGAAGAGCACAAAGAGCCAACAAAGCTGGGAAGATAGCCCTGAGAGCTCAAATTCTAGGAAAAGACAAAACTAGAAAGAGACAAAGCTAGAAAAAGACAAGTTAAAAACAAACTCAGTGACCAGCTGAAGAGGGAGCTGAAAGAGCCAGCAGAAAGGAAAAAGATAGCCCAAGAGCTCAAATTGCAATAGGAAAGAGGAAAAGACAAAATATCTATGGAGTTATTTTTAGTAGGTGGAATAGTTCACCAAGTATACATCTGAGCTCACAAGCATTAAAAGGTGTGGCCTATTTTTCCTCCTTGATAGGAAAGTGAGGAGACAATTGCGTACCTATTAAGAGAAAGACCAGATAACCCATGCTGAGGAGAAGATAGTTGAGATGAATCGACATGCCACAGTTAAGGCAGATGCCCTATTCCAGCATGGCCCTCTTTGACAAAACTAAAAATGCATTCAAGGCATTGAATGTAGCATAGGTTGTTCCATGAAATAAAGCACCAAGCCTTTATTGGCTACTATATATTGTAATCTCTTATTTTATGCAAGGGAGTTCTTTTCGATTATAGAAGTGAAACTCTACCAAAATTAAAAGGTGATTACTGAGACTTTGAGCTCAGATTGTTGATCATATTTCTTTATATGAATGAGAAAGCAGGTTACTTCTAGACTTTGTGCTATAATAACTTGTGTAATTTAGGAGATTGTTCTTATGTCTATTTCTTGAATGTATTCTTGTGCATTTTGATGAAATAAGTAAAACTAGTGGAAGTAATCAGGAAGGTGTCCTGAAGCCAACTGTGGAGAGACTTTGTGCTGCCACCATTGTCTTTAGTCTATTTTTTGTTTGTTTCTATGTAAAGGATCTTGGGATGACTTTGTGCCCCCATTATCCTTCGTATTTCATTCTTGGGCAGTCGAGGTGGAGACTTTGTGCTACACCTTTTTCTACTGATTACTATGCCCCCTATTACCAGTTACTTGTTACCTATCAGAAAGAACTGCTATTTGCTGTAAGACCACTTCTAAAAGAAGAGAAGTGCCTTAAGTTTTTTCACCTAAATTTCTCCTTTATTTGTGAACATCATCTCTGAAAGAAGAGAGATGGATGGTTTTATCCTACTCTTGAGTGTTATTTTCTACATATATATAGTATCTAGCCCCTCATAGTTATAGGGAACCTCCCCTTGATGAGAGGAGAGATTTGTCCCCTTTTGATGTGGTAAACATACACATTTGATCGACCAATCTCCTTATGTTGTGGTTGAAATCACCTATTTTTCTCATTAGTTAGCTGGTGACAAAATATTCACCCAACAATTTTTGGTGACTCTGCTGGGGAAGAGCACACAGTTTGAAGCCTCAAGCTTCAAGCTAAAGCAGGGCTAGTTCTTTTCCATTTTTATTCTACAATCTAGCAACTCCATGCTATACAAGAAGCTAGAGAGCCCAAGGTGTTGTTGAACCTATTTTTGAGTTGGTGCAACAGGGCAATTTCAATTTGTTTCCTCCACAACTTCAAGTTCAATGAACTAGGAGTCTCCCTCCTACCAATACTAGGTCACCAATACAAGGTAGAGCTTCTTTTTTTGCTATTATCATAGCTTTGCCTAACATACTCCACCTAGATTTTTTATCCCCACTTTTCATAATCAAATCATAGCAGTTTAAGGCCCCTAGGGTAACTCTCTTGGCCCGCTCAATTTAACTCCACCTCTACATGAGCTACCACGTAGTTCAAGGAAGAATTTCCCCAAATTGTTTAGTGATGGGAGAGTTCATCTTGATGAACATATTTTGGCCTTCAGCATAGCCTATGGCATGATAGGTGTGGAGTATGAGGACGTAGCAGTCAAGCTGTTTGTAGAAACATTGCAAAGTGCTGCTGCAGACTAGTTCTATCATCTACAGGCCCAAACTGTGACTAACTGGAACACTCTCAAAGCTAAGTTCAAAGCAAGGTTCAAGCCTATAGAAGATGTGCATGCCCTACTATCCTAGCTCACACATATGAAGAAAGAACCTCATAAACCTATGAGGGACTTCATTGCCAAATTTGACAAGCTGAGGAACAAGATTCCTACAAGTGCTCAGCGAACACCTGAGAACCTTAAATGTTTCTTCATCAACTCACAGCTATCTGAGGTGAGTTTTTTGTTGAGATGTGTTAGCCACATAAACCTTGCTATTGCTCAGGATTTGGCCACTGAGGTGGAAGATGACCTTATCTTGGTAGAAAAGATAAGGAGAGATCCTAATAGAGGTAAATCTTCTTCATCATCTGAATATCCATCTATAGGCACCACTGATCCAATGGTGCAGAAGATGGCAAATGAGTTGCTTTCTCTTAAAAAGCAAATGGTACAAGGGATGTCATCTACCCCTTTGTACAGGGATATACCAAGGAGGACATTCCCCAATCAGTCATACCAAGGAAATGTTGCCAAGAATCAAGGGTAGCCAAATCATCTTCCTCCCCCTCAGGGGAAATTAGCCATTGAATCACCTCCAACCAATTCAACAGTTGGATATCTTGAAGTAGAATCAGATTTCTCCTTCTAGCCTGAGTTAAACCCAGAAGATGACGCTAAACTCTTCACAGAGGGAGAAGAAGATTTAGCTGGCGACTCCAACATTAGTTTTTTGAATTCTCAAGATGAACCCAGAAGTGAAGGTAAATCAGTTGAGGGATCATATGCTATGTTCACCCAGTCCAAGAATCAGGCAACACAACAAGCTAATAAAGAAAAAATAGAAGAGTGAGCTTAGCCTGTAATTTCAATTACCAAACAAGGAACTTCTCTACCTTTCCATCCAAAGGACCCAATGATTGCTAAAAAAATAAGTACCCCAAACATTGTTGTACCTTTAACTTTAATTTCATAGATCAATCCTTCCCCCTAAAAACCAAAAGGATGAACTACCTTTCCCCATTCTTAATTCATTTTAGATGTTTGACATAGTCGACCATATCAAGAAAACTAAAATTCAAATGTCTAAATTTGAATTCCTGCAATCCAACCCTGAGCAGTTGGATAAGTTGGTTCAATGTGTAAGGAATAAAACTATCCCTATAGGACCTGTTGCTCCAAAGGTAACTCCCACATCCACCTAGAATAACCTTGGCATTGCTCCTCCTATTGCTCTTGAAAGGACTGAACCATTTTATGTCTCTCTACTGATAAATGGACACCAACTAAATAATTTCATCATAAACTCAAGTGCATTTGACAATGTCATGCCTGCCAAAGTGGTAGAATCCCTTAGTCTCACACTGACCAAGACATTTGGGAGATGTTTCTCCATGGAAAATAAATAAGTGCCATTATTGGGACAAATCAAGGATGCCCAATTTGCATTTGTAGCATTCCTAGACAAAAGGATCAAGATGGCAGTCTTGGTGGCTGACGTCCCAGCCTTATACGACATTCTTCTTAGGTGAAATTTTTGCAAGGACATTGGTGGTGAATTAAGTATGGACCTATTTGAGGCAAGGATCCCAGTCAAAGGCATTATGCAGAGATTGCTCCCTGAGAAGGAAGTGAAATATGTGGTCACTCAAACATCAACGCCTGAAGCTCAAATTATGTTTGAGTCTTCAGGCATGAGTAATTACTTCCTAACCACTGAGGATGCTCCTATCTTAGTTGATGAAACTTCTAAAAATGACCATCTAAAAATTGGTTCAGATAAAATAGCAGAAGACATAAGAGAGCATAGTGCAAGCCCAAAGGAATCCTCCCCTCCAAATGAAGAAAAATCTAAGGTAAGGTCAGCTTCTGATAATGTATGGATACTAAAATTTGATGGTAGATATTTCTCTACTAGTTTAGGAGCCAAGATTGCATTGATATATCCTCAAGGAGATATTTTTCCTTCTTCATACAAGTTGCAATTCATAAACACCAACACTGCTGAGTACAAATCTTTGTTACTCATGTTGAAGGCTACTCAAGATAGGGGCGTCAAACTCCTTCATGCCAAAAGAGATGCTGAGTTGGTGGTTTGTCAGGTGAGGAACCTATACTAAACCAAAAATGAGAGATTGTTCCACTACCAAAATCTAGTTTGGGATCAAATTGAAAGATTTGATGCTTTCAGTATCTCTGTGATGCCCAAGGAATTCAATGACAAAGTATATGCATTGGCTATTTCAACAACTCTTCTAGTTCCTCATCTAGATTTTAAGGAAAATAGGTACGCTATCAAACTAGTTTTTTTACCAAGTGTGCTTGACAATGCCAATCATTGGCAAGTATTTAATGGTGACAACCAAATCATTGCCATCTTAAAACAAAAAGGCAGCTTCAAACAGCTCCACTTTGAAGGCAATGAACCAATCCCTGAAACAAATTCAGACGCAGGTGAAGAATTCCTATAACTTAAAGGGAATAAAATTTTCAAAGGATTGGTTTCCCTTGAGAAGTTGTTTGAAAAGCATGACAGGTTCATCACACAGTAAAAAATAGATTCAAGCTCCTCTCAAGAGTTTGATCAGATAAATTTGGGTACCAAAGAAAATCTCAAGATAGTGAACATTGGGAAGTACTGCACTCAAGAAGAAAATTTCAAGTTCACTACTCTGCTCCGCTAGTACATAGATGTTTTGGCATACTTCTATGATGATCTAAAGTCACTCAGGCCTAAATAAATTCACCATGAAATTCCTCTCAAGAGTGATTCGGTACCTTACAAGCAAAAATCTTGGTAGTATAATCCAAAGATATTAGGTACTATTCTGTCTAAAATATAGAAAATGCTGAATGCTAGGATAATTTTCTCAATCCATCATTCCACATGGATTGCAAACATAGTACCTGTGAGAAAAAAGAATGGTGAAATTTACCTCTATGTGGACTTCAAAAATTTGAATCAATCATCCTTAAAGGATAATTATCCTCTGCCCATCATGGACCAAGTTCTTTAGATTGTGACTGGTTTAGAGATGTTATCAATGTTGGATGCCTTCTCAGAGTACAATCAAGTAGAAGTCAGTGAAGCAGACCAGCACAAGACTATCTTCACCATGCCTTGGGGCACCTTTGCATATCAAAGAATGCCATTTGGCTTGATAAATGCTGGCACCACTTTTTAGAGAGCAATGGACCTTGCTTTCAAAAATGAAATGGGTAAGTTCATTATGGTGTACCTTGATGATTTAACAGTCTTTTCCAAGCATTGTCCTGATCATGTGCACCATTTGCAACAAGTACTGAAACGTTGCCACCAGAATGGTATTTCTCTTAATCCTAAGAAGTATGTTTTTGGAGTAATGGAAGGGAAACTTCTCAGACACATGGTATCTTGAGAAGGTATAAAGATTGACTCAGACAGATTCAGGTCCATCTAGGAGCTTACCCTACCTACAAGTAAAACTTTAGTTCACTCTTTCTTCAGAAAAGTGAATTTTTATGAAGGTTTATCCTGGAGTTCACAGAGAAGACTCGCCACATTGTAAACATGATGAAGGGAAAGGCCACTTTCAACTAGATTGAAGAAGGCAAATTAGCATTTCAAGACATCAAAATAGCTATTGCCCACACCCCAATTCTGGTTTGTCCAGATTATACCAAGGATTTCACCATATACAGTTATGCTTTTGAGCACACACTTTCAACAATTCTAATTCAACAGAACAAAGAAGGTGTGGAATCTCCCATATCCTTCATGAGTTATCCTCTCAAAGCTCATGAACTAAAGTATTCAAACATGGAGAAGAATGCTTATGCAGTGGTGAAGGTAGTAAAGCATTTCCATTTTTACATCTTCAATTCACACACTTCTGCCCTGGTTCCTGATACCACAATCAAATCTATATTAACTCAGTAGGAGTTTGGAACCAAAAGGGGCAATTGGATTGATAAAATCCAAGAGTTTGATCTCATTATCAAACCAATGAAACTTATACGAGGAAGGGGCCTTTGCCAATTGATTGTTGACAATAGACAGAAGCATGGCATGAAAAAATAGAAGTGGAAGACATGCCAACAGTCGTCTTTCTCTCCACCACGAATGAGTGGTATTCAAGTATTGCTCATTTCCTTACTTATGGTGAGTGTCCTACCCACCTTTCTCATAAATAAAGGACTATTAAATTGAAAGCTTCCAATTTTATCTTATGGGACAACAGCCTATATAAGAGGAGCCTTGATGGAGTGTTCCTTTGCTGCATGGATAAAGAACAACATAACCAACTTTTGAAGTCTTTCCATAATTTGGCCTGTGGAGGACATTTTTCTATGCCTGTAACTACCCATAAGATTCTATGAGCCAGGTATTACTGGCCTACTCTATTTCAAGATGCATACAAATGGGTACGAAGATGTGAACTGTGCCAATAGTTCATTGGAAGACACAAGTTAGCTGCTCTGCCTCTTAAGCCAGTGGTAATAAAAGAGCCATTTCAGCAATGGAAAATCAATTTCATTGGTGTTGTAAACCCATCTTCAAGCGTTGGACATGATTATGTCCTCACAGCCACATATTACTTCACCAAATGGGTGCAAGCAATTCCAACCAAGCATGCTACTTTAGAAGTGGTATGTGATTTCCTCAAGGAAAACATCATTTCCAAGTTTGGGGTCCCAACCAAGATTATGATAGACAATGCAGCCTATTTCTCTTCTCATGAGATCACTCAGTTCTATTTTTACTATGGGATTACCCTCTCCCACTCCTTTGATTATTTTTCACAAGGGAATGGCCAAGCTGAATCAAGCAACAAGAACATGGTGACCATCATCAGGAAGCTAGTGGATGACAACCAACGAACCTAGCATAAAGCATTGGTTGATGCTTTATGGGAAGAAAAAATTACACCCAAGAGGGTGATAGGTATGTCACCTTTCCAACTTTTGTATGGTCTCAATGCAGAGATACCAATCACCTTGAAATTTCCAGCATTAAAATTGGTAAAGGCGGTCAAAGATCAGACATATGAAAGCTCCATCGATAAGAGGATCATGTGCTTAACTGAGCTGGATGAGCAAAAAACTATGGTGGTGGACTAAATTGCTACGCATCAAAGTCTAGTGAAGAAGCTCTTTGACTAAAAAGAAAAAACTCGTGATTTCCATATTAAAGATCAAGTCCTATTATGAGACAAAAAAAGAGAACCAAAGGGAATGCATGGGAAGTTTGATTCCCTGTGGAGAGGCCCGTTTACTATCCATCAGCTCAATGGTGAAAATAGTTTCCTGTTGAAGTATCAAGATGGCATGCCCTTTTCTCTACCTCATAATGGGCATCATCTGAAGCACTTCAATTCTTGAAGTATCAGATAAGATCATCTATACATATGTATATTTGTATAGTCTTTAGTTCTATTTTGTGATTTTCATTTTCATTTTTGGTGCCCTTCTTTTTTGGGTAGCATGACTCTGTAGCCCAATGGCATACTTGAAGGCAATAGAGATTCTGATTTCTACTCCCCTCAGCTATTTCAAAATTGCAACTGAAAGAAGTTCCCCAACTGGAGCTAGCTATTGTTCCCAAAATCTGTCACTCATTTTTGGGACAACATATGAACTATTTTGGTCCTGCAGGCCAAAATTATCATTTCCCTTCTCAAAAAATTGTTTTGAGTATTCAAATTCTCCATTGTTCAAGATTTTTCAACTAAGGAACTCTATAGGCTTGTTTCTATGGACTCCACAAGTTGATTTCTATGGACTCCACAGGCTTGTTTCTAGGGACTTTGCAGGCTTGTTTCTACGGACTCTGCTTGTTTCTATGGACTCTGTAGGCTTGTTTCTATGGACTCTACATGCTAATTTCTACATACTTCATAGGATAATTTCTATGGACTCTACAGGCTTGTTTCTACGAACTCTGCAGGCTTGTTTCTATAGACTCTGTAGGAAAGAAACAAGTTCCCAACACTTGGGCAATTTTAGGGTTGGATCAACGTTTGGTTCAAAGGGATGGTTCAAGAAATGGTTCAAATAGGAAGTTCAAAGGAGTCTTCAAAAAGGACAAGTGCCCTTGTAGAGGGCATTTAGGTTCCAAAAGGACCTTTGTGACTTTTTTGAAAGGCAATTTTGGAGATCAAACAGCCCTTGCAGAGGGCAGGTGATGAGCAAAATGGACCGTTGCAAAAGGCAGAAAAGTTGGAATTCCTTCAGATTTGTTCAAGGCAAGAGATGAAGAATTTCTTTGGATAAAATGCCCAAAGGAATTCCTTCAAACATTTTGTTCGAAGAAATTCATAAGGCAAAAGACAATGTCTTTCAGAAAGATTTTCCACGGCAAAAGACAAGACGAATTCTTTTAGACAAAAAGTCTAAGGAAATTCCTTCAAACTTTTATCCAAAAGAATTCACCCGAAAGAAAAAGGCCTGATGGAAAGTGGATAAGGCAAAGGAAATATTTCCTTCAGACATTTTGTCTAAAGGAATTCCTTCAGACATTTTATCTGAAGGATTCAAAGAGGAAGGCCGCCTGAAGGACCTCGAAGGGTAGGTACCCTTGCGGGGGGCTCTCGATGACTAGGAAAAAGATCTCCTACAAGTCTTGAAAGGACACCTTCCCTTCGAAAGGATTCAAAGACTAAGCTTGATCAAAGGAAATTTGAAGGAAATAAAGCTAAAGGAATTAACCAAGGGGTGATAGGCCCGTGGATGTGAAAGTTGGGCAGCCATTAGAATCTAAACATCTGGTGACGTCCCCAAAGCTATCAAATTTATGGAAACAAACTAGCCATTGGCTTTCAATGGTGATAGGCACGTGAAATTCATCTTTACGACAATGAAATAACCATTAATCTTTAAAGGCTTGAGCACAGACCTGAATGCATTCAAAGGCCTTAAGGCCAAAAGGAGGAACCGTTGAGATAAGAGCACAAGGAGCCATCAAAGTTGGGAAGATAGCCCTGAGAGCTCAAATTCTAGGAAAAGACAAAACTAGGAAGAGACAAAGCTAGAAAAATACAAAAGTTAAAAACAAACTCAGTGACCAGCTGAAGAGGGAGCCAAAAGAGCTAGCAGAAAGGGAAAATATAGCCTGAAAGCTCAAATTGTAATAATAAAGAGGGAAAGACCAAAAATATCTATAGAGTTATTTCTAGTAGGTGGAACAGTTCACCAAGTAGACATCACAGCACATAAGAATTAAAAGGCACAGCCTATTTTTCCTCCTTGATAGGAAAGTGAGGAGATAGCTACGTACCTATTGGGAGAAGGACTAGACAACCCATGTTGAGGAGAAGATAGTTGAGATGAATCAACATGTCACAGTTAAGGCAGCTACCCTGTTCCAGCATGGCCCTCTTTGACAAAATTGAAAATGCATTCAAGGCATTGAATACAACATGGGCCATTACATGAAACAAAGTGCCAAGCCTTTCTTGGCTATTATATATTGTAATCTCTTATTTTATGTAAAGGAGATCTTTTCAGTTATAGAAGCAAAACTCTACCAAAATTGAAAGGCGATTACTGAGACTTTGAGCTCAGATTGTTGATCATATTTCTTTATAGGAATGAGAAAGTAGGTTACTTCTAGACTTTGTGTTGTAATAGCTTGTGTCATTTAGGAGATTGTTCTTATGTATATTTCTTGAATGCATTCTTGTCCATTTTGATGAAATAAGCAGAACTAGTGGAAGTAATCAGGAAGGTGTCCTAAAGCCAACTATGGAGAGACTTTGTGCTGCCACCATTGTCTTTAGTGTGTTTTCTATTTGTTTTTGTGTAAAGGATCTTGGGATGACTTTGTGCCCCCATTATCCTTCATAGTTCACTCTTGGGTAGTTGAGGTGGAGACTTTGTGTTACACCTTTTTCTACTGGTTACTACGCCCCCTGTTACCAATTACTTGTTACCTATTAGAAAGAACTCCTGTTGTTTGTTGCAAGACCAATTCTGAAAGAAGAGAAGTGCCTTCAGTGTTTTCACTTGGATTTCTCCTTTTTTGTGAACATCATCTCTGAAAGAAGAGAGATGGATGGTGTTGTCCTACCCCTGAGTGTTATTTTCTACATATATATAGTATCTAGCCCCTCATAGTTATAGGGAACCTCTCATTAATGAGAGGAGAGATTTGTCCCCTTTTGATGTGGTAAACTTGTACATTTAGTCAACCAATCTCCTTATGCTGTGGTTGAAATCACCTATTTTTCTCATCAGCTAGCTGGTGACAAAATATTCACCCAACAACACCTATCTTAGATAAACCTTTTTGAAATATATCCACTTGATCGGGCATGGAAATCATGTCTCATATTGGTACGCTCACATTGGATTTCTTCATTTGTTCAACAATGTTGATTGGTGTACTACTAACTTTGGCTTATGCTTTGGGAGACACTGTTGTTGTTTGTTGAATCTATGAGCCTTGTGGAGGTGTCAATACCTTTGGAGTGGTATCAAGCTTGTTAGGCTTGGACAATGAAGGAGTGGTGACAGGGATTTCCTTGAATGCTCAATGGTTATCACCCATATTCCTTCTTTTGAATCTTGTATTTATCGACACTAGGACATGAGCTTGACTAGAGATAGATTGTTGATTGGATGCATAGCACTCTTCTTGATCACTAATGACCATTGTAGCATCCAATTGGTTTGGGACCTGATCAAATACTTGGTCTTGTGGAGACTATCCTAGCCTTGGTATCATGGGAGTCTCTATGCTTTGATCCATTAAGGCTTAGTTAT
Source organism: Torreya grandis (assembly GCA_037957365.1). Classification (NCBI taxonomy): domain Eukaryota; kingdom Viridiplantae; phylum Streptophyta; class Pinopsida; order Cupressales; family Taxaceae; genus Torreya; species Torreya grandis. The sequence goes on along the minus strand of JARHVA010000094.1, from coordinate 1,991,583 downwards.
ATCCATAAGCAATAGTCTATTGCCATTGGTCATTGAATACCTATTTAGAAACATTGGTCGAGATAATAGATTGCCCAAAAGTTTGATTCCAAGGCATTGTCCCTTAAACCTCTTGAGCTATATTGTTTTGAACAAGAACTAACATGTTAAAAGAGCCTACACCATTTGGATTGTAATTGTTATACTTATTAAAGCTAGGTTGTCCTTGCCCTTGGTCTTTGTTCTGACCTTGGAAGTTTCCCCTAAATGGTTGTCTATTGCCTTGATAATATTGTTGCTGAGATTGATATGAAGCCTAGTATGGCTTATTGAATTGAGCCTACCTTTTTACATTTACTACATCATTTTCCAAGGATTGGAGCATGCTCTTAAGCTCTAGTTAGTTTTTTTGCTATTGGGAATCACTTAATTCGCTAGTGGGGGCCTTTTCCTACTTAGGTGAAGGTATAAAAGTAATTTTTGGAGTTGGAATAATAACATCAAGTGGGGGGATGACTTCAGGAGGGGGTATAATCTTAGGGAAAAGGGGCATTAGGGGTTTAGGAGTAAGCTTGCTAGCCTAAGCTAGGCAATTTTTTGCTTTAATAGCCACCTCATAAGTGTTTGGCAATATGTCCCCTCCCATGGATTGGATCATTACTGCTATGTCACCGTTCAGAGCCTTTAAATAGTATAAGAATGCAAATTTAGTGGATGGTCTAATAGTGGATAGAGTTCTATCCCAAGCCTTTTGGAATCTTGTGTTGAAGTCTTGCATAACTTCATGAGGAACTCTCTTGATCATGGTCAACTATTATACAAGTGACAAATGATCACTCTTGTCTGTAAATCTATTACATAAGGTTATTCCAAGTTGATCCCATGATTGAATAGAGTTAGGAGCTAAAACTCTATACCAATCTAAAGCCTTTCCCTTAAAGGATACAACTAATAGTTTGATAGCTACATTTTCTACTATGACATTATGGATATTACAGAAGTTGGCTATATTTATGATGTGTTCCATATGAGTCACGGCTTGGTCTCTTGTGAAATATGGGATGCTTTTGAGGGTTGCTACTAGCATAGGGTCATATTATGGAAAATTCAAAGGACTTTGGCCACTGAAACCTATGAAAGCTCTTTGGGGAATCATGGTAGCAAGAGGGGCTAATGAAGGTCTTCTTCCATACTTATACCTTATGACTGGTTTAGGAAGAAATTTTCCTACATATGGGTGAGTATGGGCGATCTTTAGCCTTCTTCCTAAGTTCAAGGGTAATTTAACAAATTCAAAAGGAATACCTACATAATCACCTTTATCATGAAGAATAGTTATTGTTCTATCACCGGATTGTTAAGTGTTCTTTGGAGTCACCAAATACTATAATATGAAAGCTATAACCACTACAAATTGATCAAACTAGCATCAAACTTGACCAATCTTCCTCGAAAGTGGTCCCACTAGGTGTGCTAGAAATTGTCATAGGCTAGAATTTCACCCTTTATGGGAGAGTTTCTTAGGATCTCTCACTCTTAACTACAAGCATTGGGACAACTTCAAGCTATGGGTATCCTATCATGAGGTTGAACCTCTAGGATTTTTAATGAGGCTAATTCCACAAATGCTTCACTTCAACTCTCATTTTCCATGCCAAAATCTACTAATAACTAAGGAAAAGGGATAGGAGGATAACATGAAAAGGAAAATATAAGATAAGGGAGGTGATGCACCAAAAGAGAGTGATCCACATTCAGACTGGGAAACTTTGTGACTACCACTAGACTTAAACAAGATAAGTCTAGCTAATCTTATTTCAGAGTTGCAAGCAGAGTAGCTATGTGGAGGTCAAAGGGGAAGATGCACTTTGAAGGGTAGGAAGAAATAGGTCTACATGAGAGACACTATGAATCGTAATGAATTATAAAGTCACCAAAGGCTAACACATCACACAACCTACAAGAAACCAAGAAAATTGAAGTAAAGTGCATAGAGAAATCATAGATGATGAGGAAAAACATACATTCTACAAGTTAAACTTCAATAATGCACACTTGACTTTAGTAGAAATTAGAAAGCTTTATTGTATTGATTCAAGATAATTTTATAAGTAAATTTTGATAGAGTGCCTCTATCACCAGTCGAGGGATACATTTCTAGGCCCAGAAGCTTGTATATATAACAAACAAGGGACGAAAGAAGAGGGATTTGTTTTGAAAGGACAGAGAGGGGGGGTATTAATGACTAAAAATCCTTTTCATTTTTGAGCCCCTGACTATGTTAATTCTATTTTTTGTGAGGTTGAAATCTCCATGCTTGTGTAACATCATGATTGGACTTGTTCTAGGTGGCAGCTTATCGAGGGCATGACCAGAAGCATGGCTCTACGTTTCCATTCAAGTCACTCACCCACTTTGTACAAGTGGGTATGAATAACTCTTTTGTTTCCTTCAAGAAATTTAATGATGGGGGATGGTAATTTTTTCCATCTTGGTTCAACTTGGGTCATATTTACTTCTACTACATTTACCTTAGTCATGGTCCTTTATGTCATTGATCTGCTTGGTGTCACTAAACCCACTTGTGTACTCACTCCGTTAGATCTAAATGCATGATCAATCATGAACCCTTTGATCCTTCTCTTGACTTGTCAACACATTTCATTTCTTGCCACATGTTAAATCCGAAAATTCCCTAACCATTTGACTTATTTCACTCCATCGATCTAGATCTACGTGATCCTGACAAGTGTCACCTCTTTATTTGTTATTCTCCTTACTACTTACCTACTTATTTCTTTAGGTTTCTCATTGCTCAACTTTTCTTAAAGATCCTTTTCTTTTAGAATTTTCTCCCAAAGTAAATCCTTTCAAAGGAATTCCTTCAGAATTTTTGTTTGGCTCAACTCCCTTGGGGTCTTTCCTTTCAGACATCTTATTCAAGGCTTTTGAACTTGGGAACTTTCTCAAAGAAAAATCCTTTGGCTTTTCAATTGGGGCACTTTTTTTAAGGGAAAGTACTCTTCAACTTCTTAACAATGAACCTTTATGAAAGGAACATACCCTTTGGAAAAATCAAAAAGGTCCCTTTCTTTTTGAACTTGGGCACTTTACTTCAGAGAATTTGTCCATGGTAATATCTCCTCAGACTCCTTCTAAGTTCCCTTTAGAATTCTTTAGGTGCCCTTCAAAACTTTGCAAGTTCCCTTTGGATTTTTTAAAATGGACCCTTCTAAAAGGAACATCCCTTTGAAAAAATTGAAACTAGGCCATTTCCTTTGGGGAAAATGAAAAGTACCCTTCAGAAAATTGTTTTGGACAAAATGTCCAAAATAATTCTTGGCATTTTGAACAAACACTTGTCCTTTAGAACTTTTATTTCAAATAAAATGTCCAAATAAATTCCTTTCCTTGGCCCAAACAAAAAATCCAAAAGAAAGCACCTGGTGAAGAAAAAGAGAGTTCTGAGAGTCCCAAAAGAATTATAAGGCAATGTTTCTTCTTGCTCCATTAGGTTTTTTCACACTTGCCTACTTTAGACTTTCCATTGTTTTCAACTGATAAGGCAATTTAAGTAAAGCATCTCTATTGATGGAGTATATAGTTCTTCAAGTGGAGTCTATATATCTTTTGATGGAGTCTGTAGATCTTCTAATGGAGTCTGTAAATCTTCTGATGGAGTTCGTAGATCTTCTAAACTCATGATTGAAATGCTTGAACTACTTGGTTTCACCATGAAAACTACTCAAGAACCTTTTTATTTTCTCTGCAGACCTATCCCTTAGTTGACAAAATATGCTTTAATCAATCTTAAAGTGTTTCAAAAGCTTTGTGATAACTGTGAGATCTCTCTGGTCCACTCATTTCATCTGGGCCATTTTTTCATTTGCTCATCCATTAATAACTTGATCCATTTGGGTGTAGCTTGGTATATGGGCCAAAATTGGCCAATAGTTCATAATGGTTCCAAGGCCTTGGATACACTTTTTTATGATTGTATCAACCTTCTAAACCCTCCTCCCAAATCCTTGACACTTCTGCCTACCTTTTATACTTCTTTATCCATGTCTACAAGCTTCATGTTCTCTTGGAGTACCCTTTGTTTGAGACAGAACAAAGGGTATCTCCATTATCTTCCTAGGCCAACTGAATGTATATGAGGTTAAATTTAGTCATGAAGGTGGTCTATATATATTTTCATGGGTTTTTTATGTCTCTAACATCCCCAAATGCCTTACAACTCAAGACAGACCCTTAGATGAGCTCACTATGTGTAGGGTTTTCTCATGAACTATAGATTGCTTGATTAGATCCCTCTCTCTATTTTTTAGTCTCTTTTAAACATGTAAATCATTAAACTCTCTTCAAAATTTTCATTTTTCAACTCCCACTTGATTGGTATAGATTGTAGGTCATATGGCTATGACTATGTTTCTCCTTCTTGTAGATGATACCTACATGTTTAGACCATGAAAATAATTCCTAATGACTTGCTTAGAGTCCCTAAATTCATTTATTATCCATTTGGATCCATTCACCTCATTTTTATGCTATATCAACATTGAGGACACTACCTTCTTGGTCACTATCTACAACAATCAATAGTAGTTGATTTTGTTGAGGGGGAAAAAGGGCCTCTAGGTGAACATTACCTTTGAAATCCATGCCATGTGATCTATAATCCTATAAGTCATTTATGAACTTATATGTTTATTTTTGTAGGTTTCCATGTTTAAGTTCATACCACATACTTGTAGGACTCCATAAGTAGTTGTAGGTCAACATCTTAGGCAAAAGACACATGTAGGTGTTGATAAGGTCCAAAACATAGCTATTCATCCTTATTTGATGCATCTTTGTCACTCAAATATTCCTCAATTCAAAAAGGTCACCCAACATGTAAATATACTTCAAATTTGCAACTTTAGATGTGAAAGACATTAGAAGTTCCAATTTTGTAAATGTCACTACTAAAGCTCAATGAATTAAAGTGCATACTGGAGCCTGTTAAAAACTATTTTACACTAATCATCCACCCTACTAATTTATTAAGGTTCACCCCCTATGTGGGACCTCCAAGATTATAACATTTGAATGCATCAAATCTTCTTGAAACATTGTCATATGATATCCACAAAAGGGTAGGTGCTCTATTTTGTGATTTTAAGGATTTGGTCCCTAAACACAGTCATCTTGATTTGAAGGTGGTCCTAAACCTTGCTTGCCAATCTAATGCTTTAACATGGAATATAAGGATACTCATCCATCTTTTTAGACCCTAAGGAGATCTTAATTAGGCTCCAAAACTATGTTATATCCTTTCTCAGTCTCTGCTAGTTTTACCTATAGGTGTCCATTCCAAAACATAGGGCAGTGGAAGTCAATCTTCAACAATGCATATGGCTCTTCAAATTTTCTTGATAATCTATCACTTTACCATGGATTATATGGCATCTCCAACACATTGATACTTCAATAAAGATCTCAAAACCTGATTCAACATTTATAACCAACATTTTCAAGTCTCTATATGTGCCACCTGTAGGTGGTCACTAAAAGTTACAAGGTAATGACTATGAGTATGGGAAATAAGCATAATGAATGGAATTATATGAATATTAGACCTTATCAAGGTCTCTAAATATAATCTTAAATTTTTTAAGGTTTGATACAAGCTTCAAAACCTCCCTTCCAATGTCCTTAGCCTTCTATAAGTGTTGACTCAGTGGTAAACCAAATAGTGAATAGAAACATGAAGAATGCCCATGATGTATGAACTTGAAGTGAGGTTTATATCACCTTAACACCTTAAAATGATTAATTTTCATCATTTAAAACCTCAATCACTTCAATAATCTCCTTTCAACATGATTAACATTTATGAGGCACCTATATGCATGCTTTGATGGTGTATGATTGTGTGTCCAGCTTGCAATGACTGTCACAATCAGTTTTATGGAATTTGAGGAATCTAGATTATTTTTTCATGATTAAATTGGATGTTAAAACACATAATAATCTTAATAACATTCTCATAATCATGTTCAAAACTCAAAATCTCAATATTGTATGTGGATGTCGGTAAAGAGTTGATTGTGTGATATGCTTTTAACTCCAACTCCATGAATGTTAGTTACGATACTAAAATTAGAAGGAAAAGGGGTGAATAATGCATTGAATACATGAAAACAAACACCTCACACTCCTCTAATTTTTTTCAGAGAAAGAAACACTTTGTGAGTGGTGAAAGATTGACTTTAACCTCAATGGCAACATGTTCTTGCAATCTGAGCTATTTGACCTATCAAATCCTTTCCAAACATGATAAAAATCATGGGGAACATGAGAGGATATATTAAACATCACATGGAGTAAAAATCACTAACTGATCTGTATGGAGTGGTGCAAATAAGATTAAAACCTATAGGGTATGGGGTTTAACAAGCATAAAAACATAATCAAATTGTAAAGGATGGTTCATAAAGAACTAGTGACCAATCCTTGAACTCTTGTTATGAAAATGAATTTAAATAATTCCCAAAGGTGTTTGACTTGAAACTTCTTTTACTAATCATACTAATCACAAACTTTTTGACTGGTTTTGCATGTTTATAAGGGTGATGAAAAATCATAATGGTTTTGGACCATTTTTATCACTTACAAAAATGATAAAACATTGAGATGAGTATAGATAAGTTTAAAAGTCATCCCACAAGGTTTCCACATGTGTCATGCTCTTCCATAAGCTGTACAAGTGCCAAACTCCTTTTTTAGTTATTTTCTTGATTATCAGTTAGAGATCCTACAATTTTCAAATAGGAATGTCATTATTGATATGTAATCTAACATATGATATGTTTTAATGAAAAATAAAACACTTGGACACCTTGAAAACCATGCCACTTTCATATATGACCCCTAAGTAACTCAAAATGACATAAGGACTAATTAGACCATGACCAATGCTAAAAGCATGTGAAATGACATAATATAGACTATAAAACACCCTATGACATTATAATAGACCCCTATTCAAGTTTTTGACTATAGAGGGTTGACCCATTTTAACTTGTGGTCAAAATGGTCAACAGTCACATAGCATAAGCAAAAATAATAAGAAAGCATTATAAGGATCATGATAACACAAAAATAATATAATTATCAAGATAACAGAGGACACACCAAGAATATAAGTTACACACATGATATTATATTGAACTCACATAAAACATGTGATAAGACACAAAGAAAAGACTTCAAAAATTAGAAAACATGGGATAAGGCAAAGAGTAAACATTTAAGATACTAAAACACATGTGATAAAGATTAGAGTAGATAGTTCAAATAATAGAAGACATGTGGGCATGGAAATGAATATAGAAGTCAAATCATGTACATAAAAAAACTTCAAACATTGAAATCATATTGAGGACTTGAGAACAAAATAAGAAATACATCAATGACATAAGTGTGATGAATATAATAAAAAACATGTAGAGAATACAAGGCATTAGAAAATACATTACAAATATAATCAAAATGATATATACATTAAATACAATTATAATATAAAATACAAGGTACATACGTAAAAATAGAAGACACATTAAACATATAAATAACATAATAAATTAAGTGTAATTCATAACCAACATGAATGAATATCCTAAAAGTGATAAATTAAGTTTAATTCATAACCAACATGAATGAATATCCTAAAAACCATTAATGAATATCATTTTATATATACACAAGCAATTTAATACATTTGCTTACATATGAAACATTACCCTTCCCCATAAATGTAATGTTTTGGGTAAGAGCATCTAGTAATACTATTGGTTCTCTATTACATTTGTATCTCATTATAATATTTTTTTAATTATATTTTATAATATCAATACCTTTGCATTTGTTTGACCAATGCCTAAACATGACAACTAAAATTTGCAATCTTTCTTCCATTATCATACAAGGACACTATTCAAAAGGCTATTTAATAACTTGGTTCCAATATTTGGTATACTCAGAAGGTTTTGTACATATGTAATTTATTGACACACTTATACTTACATGTTAAAAAAAAAACTAATTTAGTTCTAATCTTTAATATATTCACAAGTTTTTGTACATACATAATTTATTGACACAATTGTACTTACATGTTGAAAAATAAAACTTCAAATACCAAATTTAATAGTTAAATGCATTATGGTGATAATAAATTTTGTAAACATATATACTCAAAATATTTGGAAATAATACATAAGTAATTCTTGGTGAGAGTTATCAATATATAATATTTTAGTGACTTAGATTTTCTTTTTGCAGTGAAATATTATAATGATTGTTCATAATTTTTGGAAAGATTTATTTTATTGTTATGTTGGATTTAATAAATGATTACCATTTCTTTAATCTTGATCAAGGGTTGTGGCCCAAAGGTAGCCTAAGGGTATGTTAAATGTTAGTTTGTAGGTTTAAATTTTAGTTCTGAAATACATAAGCACCTTAAGGGTGGTAGATTACTATTATTCAATCTTTAAAAAAAACTTTTTTTTATGATTTTTATTATTTGTTTCTTGTATTAATCTCTATCTTAAAATAAATGAAGTAGTGAAAGAAATTATTCCAAGATTAATTACCAAAATAATGAATCATATGTAAAAACTATCCAATGAAATTAATGAAAGAATAAAACATAACATAAGGAGTTGAGAAAATATTTGTAACTGGAAAAACTAGTACATTAGAATAAAAACCCACATGTTATTGAATAATGTCCAAAATCTATTGCAAACTAGTACAATATGATTAAATACTTCTATTGGAGAATGTGTGTGTGTGTTGGGGAGACAGAGAATAAAATATGTAGAAAATATGAGAAACCTAAGAAAAATACTTTAAGAGAAACGTGAGAAAATATCTAAAGTGTATGAAGAAGAGACTCATGTAGTGAAGAGTATAAAAAGAGTTACAAAGTAACTCCAATCGTTACCTTAGCCAACTTTCATAGGGTCCCTATTTCTCGTATAATGAGGAAAAAGTGGATACAAATTGGTAAAAGTGTTACATTTCAAATGTAACTATAATATTATTCATACTGAGACATATCTCTAATGAGTCAAATTAGATGAAGTCTATATGCCACCTCATATAATCCATATTATGTTAATTAAAAATTTATAGAATAATAATACACAACTTTCAAATATTTTTAATATACTCAAATAAAGATTAATCTCTAATACCCTCCCTTTGCCCTTCCCCTCGCCTTCCCTACCCTCCCCCTCTTAGTGTTTATTTTTGGGATACAAAAGAGAAAAAACCTTAAGACATAAAATGGAGATGACATTACATATTACTCTCCCTTGACGACAACTTTTTTCAATAGGAATAATTACAAATTTACAATGATTTGAGAAGAACATAGATTATTTCAGTAAAATATCACAAAGTTGAAAGTGAAATCGACGTTAATCACCAAATAATCATCTTCAAAAAATAAGGATACTCCACTTTGGAATAATGACTAACAAAAAAAGTGATACAAATATCCACTATAACTTGCAAAACATAAAATCTTATATTAAACGTAAATTAAATGAAAAAAAATCACACACACACACACACAGAGATATATATATATATATATATATATATATATATATATATATATATATATATATATATATAAGTAAATCTAATAAAATATATAAAGATAAAAAATACAAATTCCATAGCAAAGTGTTGATCCCATTTTGGATAGTGTGTGGTAGTTGGTCAAAAGAAAGAGATATTATATGCATATCTCCCTTCAAAAGATTTAAGAACCAACATTATAATTAAAAGGTAATACAAGATTATATTAAAAGTTCTTTTGATAAATTAACTCTATACAAAAAAATTTACCACTTACAATAAAATGATTAAAGAAAACATAAAAAAGCATAATTTTAACTAGATCAAATGTTTCAAATAATTAATAGTTGAGGAGTAAGAGGCATAAAAATAAAGAATAAACATATATTTGTCAAAAAAAAAAAAGATTAGATTTTCCAAAATGATAAAATAACTCTAAATTAAAGCTTTAATTACTTGCACAATAATATTAGAAGTTTATATCTCTATTAATGGGATAATGGTCGATAAGAATAAAAGTAAAGATGGGGTAGTGTGGATTCCCTCTCAACCAGGGTGATTCAAGCTTAATTTTGATGGGGCCTTTCATGGAAATCCAGGAGTTTCAGGTGCAGGTTGCATAATAAAATATTATAGTGATTCTTTAATAAGAGATGCCTCTATAAAACTTCTAAACAAGATAAATAATAAGGCAGAAGCTCAAGCTTTGGTAGCTGGGATTGATCATGGATTTAGAAGAGTAGCTTGTCTAGAAATTAAAGGTAATTCTAAAGTCATAATTCATGAGTTGTCAGGGGAAAAAGCCAAAACTTGGAAATTGGAAGATATTTTTTCACTAATCTGGACCAAGTTGAGCTTATTTAATAGTTGAAAATGTTTTCTTTACTTTAGGGAAAGCAATAAGGAGGCAGCCTTTTTGGCTAATGTAGGTATCGATCAAGAGGAGGAGGCTAGGGTCGATAATACCAAAGATAGATGGAAATATTGTGTTAGGGTTGAAATGGTGGCTCTTTTATGTTTTAATATTTTCTATAGGTGAGTTTAAAAGTGATGGAGGTCTTTGGAGGATAATTATTGGTCTTGCGAAGGGTGATGAAGTAGGCATTGATAAAATTAATTATTACTTGGCTATAGATTTGATGGGCTCTCATTTCAGATTATGCAAGTTCTATAAGAGCATTTTTATCTTAAATGTGGCCATCGCATTTTGGCAGTATGGGTTTGGGTGTTAGGCTTTCTTTCCTCTGTTGGATGGAGCTAAAAATTATTGAGTCATTGGTTTAGCTGCTACACTTCGGTAGTGCAAAATCTAGATAAATGGGTTCTTCTAGAAGTGTCTCTAGAATGCATCTCATGAATGTCTTTTAGGTGTCGATTGTGGAAGTTGATAAATCATTGGATAATATCTTGGGAGAAAAAATACTAGAAGAGAGTAGGAGAGTTAAAGTTAATTCAAACATGGCGGCCCTATTTGTGCGTAATTTATGTTTGGTAGTGGTTGATCGAGAGTAGGTTAAGGAGATGGTTTCCTTTGTCATTTAGCCCGAGTATAGGTTTGAGTTGATTTCAACTTTAGATAGTCTCCCTTTGGGCCCTTTATTAGGAAATATGGCCTTGGTTTTGTGCCATTATTTGTGTTCAAAATTTTGGAAGCTAGATTCACCTCCCTGGTTAAATTTTTTCATGATGTAGATGAATTATCCTCAACTAAAAGGGGGAGGAGGAAGCTAGGGGTGTCGCTATGCCTTTTTTTCAAGATTTTCTTGCTCATATTTTGCATCTGGATGAATGGAGTGTAATGAAGAGGTCCTTGGGTAGATTAAAAGCCATCAAATGGTTGGTGCATGGTTTAGCCCATGGTTATTTTTAGGTGCCTCGTTGGTGGAATGAGAAACAACTAGTTTATAAGTTGCAGGAGAGCCATAAGAAGAATCTTTATTTTTAGAAGTTTGCTTGTTTTGAGGCTTATTGGTATATAAAACAAAGGGGCTTGCTATATTGAAGTCGAGTGATTATTCTCAGGGTCAGATGGTTTAGGTTTCTTAGTCACAGGGGAAGGCTTTTAAGTCGAGGCTAGGATAGGTGGTCAATGTAGTGTGTAAGGAGGTGGACATTATTGTGATCGACTAACTGTAGGTTTTATTTTTGCATGGCTCTTTTTTTTGTTTATTTAGACTGGTGTTATATATTTTTATTTTTTTGATAGTTTGTGATAGTGTTATATAACATAGTAAGTTTTGATATCAAAACTTTCGTATATAAGTTTGTTTGGTAATTTGTGGTTAAATGCTTTGATGATAATGTTATCAAGCCAAACCATTTTTTTTTTAATTTGTGCTCTTATGGTATTGGGAAGGGGACCTATAAGCCTTGAAATCAATCAAAAAAATATTAAAGTTTATAAACATCATAGATATATTAAAAACATATAAAAAGTTAGCTTGGAAAAAAAATGTGAAAAAAATAAAAATGCTAACCAAATAAATGAAACAAAATTGATGTTTGTCTTTTTGCAAAAGATATCTTACGTTTCACAATTGAACATTTATCTAAAGAAGGCACACCATTATTATTTTAAGATATTAAAATTTTAAAGATCCAAATTTATTTAACTATAATTTGAGTGGATTGAATTATTTATTAACAATGAGAAAAGTCATAATTTGTTCTATCACAAAATTTACAAAGATACAATTTTTCAACATTTAGTAATATCATACTCATCTCTACTACAATGTTTATAATGTTTAACATTGTTAATCAAAGTACTAGTAAAATAAATTATATGTTGAATATTGGATCCAAAATCACTAAAGTATAATGTCTTTCAATGAGAGAAACAATATGATTTCATATTAACTAGAATTATTAAAATCAATCCCTCTAAAATTTGAATTAGTTTAATTTTTTTGGCTCAACATTATCATTTTTAATTTTACCAAGTTTACTTCCATTATAACCCATCAATTTTATAATTTTTAAATCAAGATTAGAAAAATAATTTTACAAATTAATACATTATTTATTAGAATAAAAAACTAAATTACATGAAATAACAATGTTAGATACTTGAAAATGATCAAAAAAGGTAATCTTTTCATTAAAAGTGTAAATTAAATTATATTTATTCATTAATTTTTTATAATGTGAATTTTTCAATCTATTAATATTCATTGTTTTATACTCAATTTAATATTTTAATAAATAAATTTCATTATTTCGAAAAAAAAATTGTTATCATTTTTAAAAGTTAAAAACATTAATTTAAAAGCTATAAAATAAAAACAATGACAAAAAATTAATTAATAAATCTAAAATCCAAAACTAAAATATTTATATTTATTTTAAAAGAATGTACAATAAGAAAAATACCAACATTAATAATAATAAAATGGCTAAAATAATACATTTTATATGAATCTCAATTTTTTTAAAAAATGAGCTATATAAAAGTATCTTTAAAAAAGAGCTTAGATAAGTGAAATGGAAAAAATAAGCATATATAAAAAATAACTATTTAAATTTTATAAAAATAATAAAAATGTATATTCAAATATTTATTTGTTACAAATTTTATCCTTTAAATATGTCATGTATTTAACCAAACGTTTAGAATATTAAAGGAGAAAGCATGCAATTTAAACAAACTCAACAAAAAAATGATTCCAATTGCTCTACACAAAAAATAAAACTATTTTTTTTTTTACAATTTTTTTTTATGTATAAAAAACAAAGTATGAGATAACAACAATAAAATATCAATAACATAATCAAATATAAATAATTTTTTAATATTTAAAATATTTTAGAAAACTAACATAGAGAAGAATAAAGCCCAAAAATATTTTAAAGTGGTTCTTAGAATTTCAAAGAATAATTTTATACTTGCATAGACATTCACAAGACCATCAAATTTAGTGTATCAATTTTTTTTGTAACATCACATTAAGAAATATAAACAAACTAAAATAAATAATGAATCCTTTATTATTAAAATCTTATAACTTTGACATACTTTTCTATTTTTTTAAATGTAAAGAAGATATAAATTGTTTATAAACTAACCCAAAAAAAAGTAAAAATGATTTAATAAAATGTAAAAAATCATTTTAAAATAAAGTTTGCACTTGTAAAGATGAAAAAATATGTATGTTCTTCCCTATAAGTTGCAAACATATATCATGTAAGAAAACTATAATCTAAAAAAATAGAAACATTAAAGTTAGTAAAACGTCTAAAAAAAATAAAACAAATTCGCAATAGTGTTAGTTCTTTTTAAAAATATGTAAAAATGATAGCTCCAAAGGTAAGATTTATCATTCTCTTCCACCAAAGTACCTACACAACAAACACAAGTTTTAGCAATACATATTTAATACTAGATTAAATAAATTGTTTCAAGAATAACTATTAAAACAATGAACCACAAGTTGAAGTATGCAACAAAATTAATAGAAGCATAACACATTCTAAAGAGTTGAGACATAATATTTGCCAAGTGGAAAAACTTAGACACCACAAGCGAAACCCACATGTTTTTGAAAGATAGTCCAAATATATTATAAGATAACACAATATGTATAAAGACTTATTTTGAGAGAGAGAATAACATCCATAAAAAAAAGGGAAAAACTTAAGAAAAAAAAAAAAGTGTGAGAAAATATCTTAAGAAGTATATGAAAATCTCTAAAGAAGTGTATGAAGAAGAGACCTACATATTGTATAAATAGAGTAAAGAGTATTAAAAAATATAATATAATGCTTTCAGGTATATAAAAGAAAAAAGAAAAAACATGATTATTACCTTAGTCAACCTTCTAAATGTGCCTAGTATCCATATTTCCCATGTAGAGAGATAAAGATGCTTGCAAAGTGGAAAAAGAGATACATTTTAAATGTAATTCTAATATTATTCTTAACAAAGAATATCTCTAACAAGAAAAAAAAGGTGATGGCTACATGGCACTTCATATAATTTGGATTATGTGAATTAAAAATTTGCATGATGATAATAATACATAATTTGGAGATATTTTTAATATTTTCAAATAAAGATTAATATCTAAAAAAGGTGGGTAGGCTAGAGTTTTTATTAACCCACTTACATATATTAGTACGAAGACTAATAAAAATCTATTAAAAATGGGGAAAAGGTCAAGTCTAAAATATTTCAATTTTCATTAATTTTGTGTCTTATATTTATTATTGGAACTATCTAACCCTAAATTTAAAATGGGTGGATAGGATTAAGAATATATAAATAGTTCAAGCACAAGCATGATTAACTAATCGATAGTAGACTATTAATAAAAAATCCAGATAAATAATATTTTGAATTTATACAACTGAAATTGCTAAAAAATAGTAAAGTATAATTATTGAAAAATATTATAATAAATAAAAAACAATGGTATTTAGTTGATTTAATGTGCACATATAAATTTGGACTAAAAATAAGTATAAAAAATACAATATCAGTATTTTGGATTAGTCATTAGATTATGTAAATTATGCTTTTGTACTCATAAACACTACCATCAGATCTTCACACTATCATCAACACTAATGTTTGACTGTGACATGGGTGTCTTGTATAGAATAATTATTAGATATGGATGGAACCAACTTTGTTATTTTGGGTTTTCTATCACCTTTATTCTCATATATTCAGATATGGAATACAATCACTCTTCATTAATTGATCAAACCCTATCTCTTCATCTTTCTTCACCCTTGAAATAAGTTTGGTGAAAAATAGATTGGGTTCATAGTGTCAAGCTGCCCCAAAGACCTCTATATTAATGGGCACTACCTACATAGCCAATACTTTAAGGAGGGCCTTAAACTTATATATTTCTCCCCTATGTGTGGGAAATTATGTGTACAAGGGTGTAATATGCTTTATGATGATGCATGTAGTGATCTAGCTTGTATTTTGACAAATATCACTCATGAAATGATCTTTAAATGATTCAAACTATAATATAACTACTCGTATGCCTGATATAAAAATATGGATGAATAGGGTAGAATATAGTGCTTGTAAAATTGATTGATTTAGCTTTACTAAATGTTTGTTTGGTATTTTCTAGATGATGAATGAGAAGGATTAGATTTGTTTTTATACCACATGTTTTAAAAATAACTCATGATAGGGTTCAATAAGATAAATACACTGACCATTTATAAATATGTTGTATTAGATAGGTTTTGAATCATTTATAATTTGGATGACTTTTAGAATCTAAATACTAGATAAGGATCTAGATACTACCATCGATGGTAGTATCCCTCTATGTATAGAGTGTCCATAAGGTTAGAAAATAAGTATAGACCTAAAACTCATAATAAAGGATATTTATCAGGTTTTAAGATTTTTATGTAGTACATGAGACTTGGGTCATCCTAATGATATGGATCAAATTAATAAATAAGCATTCAAGCACAGTGAGATGGTGAATATGAGCCTTTCAGTAGTAGGGAGGTCTAAAACTAAAAGGTAAATCCTTGATTGATATTTTTAAAATTTAAAAGAATGAGATGCTATAAATATTCAATTTTAGTATATATATTTACCCCATTTAATCTAGTAATACATAAGGATGAAATTACTAGGTTAAGTAAAAAAACATGTACTTGGGTGTATATAACACACCTTGCCTTTGCTTGAGCCCACTTTGAGTGATTTTTTGATGTATAACTTATGACAAAGAGCAAATTACACTATAAGTTAGTGAATATAATCTAAAAATTGAAATAATTGAAATGTTTGTGTAGACACCTAAATTATGTTTACCCCTTGGTCCCCTTCGACTCCCCTTGGTCCCCTTGGTCCACTTCTAAACATTTCTAACCCACACACTTATTAATTTAAAATAAATTACCTATTTCAAATTAATAACACCACCCTTGACACATCACCCATGACACCTCACCTTGCCCTTGGATACCCCCATTTATCACCTATGACAAATCATAATGACCTAAGACCTATTTCAACTCCCCCACTAATCCTCGCACCTATTAAACCCGCCCTTTGGACCGTTCGCCAATGGCAGCTGAACTTGGCAGACGGAGGAATGGGCAAAAGGCTAAAAATAGCCTTTTTACCCATCTTCTAGCCACCGACGTCGGATACCCATCGACCGATGCCAGCGGAATCACCAACGTCAGTTGCTTAAAACTAAATTCTGACCTCGAATTCTGCCCAAATCAATTTCACCTGAATGATAATTCTCTTGCTCCCAAAATTTGACCTCTCTCTCTCTCTCCCAGATGCACACCACGCATCACAGGCTATAGGAACTCTACATCAGTCACTCCACACCTGATTAAAACATTGCAGGAAGTCTTCTACATCAGCCGCATCAGGAACAAGCGTTCACACCCCTGATTCTTCAGCAAGCAAGAGCTAAGTATTCTTCTTCTATTTCATTTCAGTAATTTAGAAAGCATTTGCAATTAGCTTCTATTTAACATTTCTAGATATCACCAACCAGACCTGACCTTCTTCTTAGAGAGGCTGAGAGGCCTTCCCCATATCCTTACTCCTTTTGACAAAATGTCCTCTACCCCTTGTCCCTCTTAAGACTTTATTGACTTCCCTACAATCTTGCACAGACCTCTAAACTCCTATAGACCTCCTAGACTCCTCTGTCACCCATAAACCCATCCAAAACCCATCTAAGGCCATTGCCTTGACTGACATCGACCATTTCCCCTACCGACGTCGGTAGACTAACTGACATCGGCAACCTTGACAAACTGACGCCGACAGAACTACCGACATTGGTGACTGTGACAGGCCAACAATAAAATACATGTGCGCATTATCTCTATTTCTTTTGTTTAGTCTTTCACCATTTCTCTTTCTAGCAACACTCTTTTATCAACTAGTGGGCTGTCATCCCTCAAGGAAGTCTTTGCACTTCTGGGACCGAGCTTTGCTTGGCAGTCCACCATATATCTATCTAACATTTTCTTTGTTTAAGACTTTCTTATCTACAAGTGTCATCCTCCACAGCCAAAGAGGAGCTCCTTCAATCGTCTGGATACGGTGCACAAACTTCGTTCGGGTACGTACAAACCCTTGACCATTAACCCTTAGTTTTTTATTTCTTCTAATGTAAAAAGTGAAAACGAGTAGAAACATTTTGGCACACCTGGTGGGACCCTGGAGTTTTTTTTGGGTTCATTTCTTCTAAAAACAAACTATCATATAGGTGCATTAGGAAAATTTCTCTTCTTGCATCCTTCTTCTATCTTGGCATTTCGAAAAGACACCATTAGCACAAGTTAAAAAGAATCTTTCTTTTTCTTCTTGTCACTTATTTTCTACATCTTAGAGTAGTGAAATTCATGCTATTAACCTTTTCCTAATTGTTTGCATCCGAACAAAACATTTCAATTTGGGCTAAAATCTATTGCATTTCATTCCTGCTTGAATGCATTTTTAGCTCATTTAGTAATTAAATCCGCATTATGAATAAAGCTTAGTTCACATATGTTACACTACCAGACCACAAGCACATCAAGCTAAACATCTAAACATACCTGAGACAAGGCCCGACTAGGATTTCATCACCTAGCGAATACCTTACCCTTCTTGGCAATCCCACTTGGACTTCACTACCAAGGGGAGAACCCACTCTGTTCTCTGGAAGAGTATAAACTCTAGGGGAAGTATATACTGGCTAAGTGACCCAGCTTGTCTCTAGGCTCGTGAAGTGAGGGGAGCAAACTCCTAGCACCAGGCCACGTACGGAACCTAATAAAGATTTTGAGCACCAAAACTCAACCCAAAACCAACCTTAGACTGCCTCTTTTAAGACCCATTCTAAAAGCCCAACTTCCCAAACATATTCTTCTAAGGCATAAGCCAACAAGACTCTAAAACTTATTCTTAGGAATTTAACGTTAGAGTTTACTTGCCTTCATCTATTTTTCTGTCTGTATTTGATTTTTTGAGCTGGTGAGGTCGCATTCTGAGATCTAAAAACAACTCAGACTTTCTTCTTTCTTCCAAAAACTTTCAATTTTTTGAGTTTTTGGAAATACACAGTAACTGACATCAGTTTTTCCATCGACATCGGCAACTATCTTCACCGACATCGGTTATCTGACCAACATCAGCAACTTACTTCACCAACATCAATTTTTCTACCGACGTCAGTCACTGTCAAAAATCTTTCTTCTCAAACAGCAAGCTAAATACTTGACCTTTTTACTGTTAAAAACACATTCTAGTTTTCTGAGGCTAAAACATACAATTTTTAGAACCTGAATCTATTTTGCCTTGGATGGTTTTAACACATAGTCAAACCAAAACTCTTGTTGACCACGCAAGGCAACAACCACTCCCGCCTTCGCCTTCTATATCAAGTCCCCAAATGGAGTATAATTCAGAAACTGAACGTACTCCTATCCAACCAACCCCAACTCAACCCCCTATCATTCCTGAAGGGGACCAAGACTTTGAAAGGTTCCTTAACCTCAATGTCAAGGCTCTTTAGCACTATCTCGCGAGAAGTCAAATGTGAGACTCTTCAGGTAACCCAATTTATGGGATGCCAACTTCCTTAGTTGAAACAAAAATCATATCAATAGCCTCTATAACCCAACCCATGGTCACCTAGGCCATTGCCTCAACTAACAACCTGACCATGACCAATATTCAAAGTGTGGCCTCTCCTTCTGTTTCTAGACCTGCATCCATTGGGGTTTTTGTACTCCCTCAACAACAAACTATTTAACAAAGTTCTACACCATTCCAGAACTTAATTGTCTCCATCCCACCTACTCTTGCACCCATAAATACAAGAGTGACTACTTATCCTTCGGCTAGTGTTGCCACCATCCAACCACCTTTGGTGACATCAAGTCAAGTTGTGTCCTCTAGCTTCATGACACAACCACCCTTGACTTCAACATCAGTCCCTATGACTAGTTACTAATATGTTGCACCTATACAAGTGCAACCAACTATGTCATACGCTCCACCTAACACCTTCTAAATGCCTTACAACCTAGGGGGTGCCCCACTTACAAATCCATCAACCGATCTAATCAAGATGTTGATGGATAAGGTGTCTAATCTTGAGACATCCATTTCGGGTTCAAGAAATGTTCTCTCATATGAACAAATTTGTAATGAACCTATTCATCCTTTAATCCCAATCCGACCATATCCTAGTCAGTGGGAACTTCCCAAGTTTACTCTCTTTCATAGTAAGGAGGACCCACAACAACATCTACGAGCGTTTAGACATGCTTGTTACCTTATAGCACATGATGATGCGTTATTACTATGCACATTTTCCATGTCGCTTTCTGGTGCTGCCCTCAATTGGTATAGTTCTATTACCAGTCACTCTCTATTTACCTTCATGTAACTAGCTCAACTATTTCTTGACCACTTTTCAATCAACATCACTAAGAAGGTCTTGATTACAGACCTCTATTCTATCAAACAATTCGATGATGAATCAATCGCTGATTTTTTTGCCTGTTAGAGAGGTTTAATCAACCAACTCTCCTTTTCTTTACCTCAACCTGAGCTCATTGAGCTCTTTTCACAAGCATGTGCCAAACACATCTCATCTACTTTGTGGGTCCAAACATTTTGCACATTTGACGAAGCTTTCACCATGGCCAGGAAGCTAGAACTCTGCGTTGTCGAAGAGGGCAAGGTCAAATTGTGTAGTAAAAATAACACATAAAATTCAATGACCCTTCTTCTTCCCAACCTTCTTCTTCCCACTCTAAGTCTAGAGTAGCAAATGCTATGGTCGTTAGACCATCATCTTCAACAACAACCAACCAATCTCAACCTTCCACATCAGAATACATCACACGATAATTCCAACAATGATACGTACAACGTCAATATACTCCAATAGGAGAATCATACGCATCCATGTTGGATAAATTAGTCAGGCAGGGGGTCCTCAATCTCCCTCAAATTTGACCACCTCAATTTGACCCCTCAAAAGCCATCCCTACATGGTATAGGGAAAATGACTTCTGTAACTATCATCGTGTCAAAGGTCATGACATAGACAACTGTAAAACCTTCAAAAACATTGTCCAAGACATGTTAGACAAGGGGGATCTTATTTTGGATAACCAAAATGCACCACCTAACCAAAACATCGACATCTTTAGACAACCATTCCCTAATCATCCCCCTAGTCAAAACAACGTCCAGACCATGGCTGATGACCTCCAAGAGCGTAATATACGCACGGTCAATACGGTCTCTCCTTTTATGCCTAACCAACTTCTCCCACAGTCCGAAGAGGTTAGTCAACATATTTGTCCACCACAGGAAGAAGAGCCTTCTTCTCTTATTTGTCCACCACAGGTAGAAGAGCCTTCTTCTCCTATTTCTCCTCCATAGGTGGAAGAACCTTCTTCTCCTATTAGTTCTCCATCTACCCCTCTTATATTGGAGGATACTTTAACCATACCAATGCCACTGGCCCCACCTTCATCCTTCTTACTACCAATGGAGGACCATACCTTTCCTGCTCTTCAATCGCAAGTAAAAGGTACAATCATCCCTGCTCTCTATCCTCTTGAGGAGTCACATTCCCAATTCCTTCTCCACCAAGAGAAGAACTTGTCTCTTCACCTACTTTGACTGAAGATGATCTAGTAATGGCTCTCTCACACCTTTGGCCTGAAATCACTGCATCTAACACATTTTCAATCTCACAACCACCCACATCTTCTAAAAAACCAAAGTCTCGTCCAACATCTTCAAAACCATTCTCTCGATTGGCTGAGAACTTAAGATTTCTCCATTCGAGGAAGTTAGAACATGAGGCATTATGGGAGTGACTCAAAGCTCCTTATCTTACACATCCCATTTCATCTTGTATTGTCGACCCTTCTGTGACAAAATCTCCAAAAGTCACCAACGAAGATCATGCTTCTACTTCCAAATCTTTAGAAGCCCAACCATCCACATCTGAACCTGAACCCTCACAAATGTCCACCATACCAAAACCAATTAAATCCCTCAGTGTTCGCCCCATATCGAACCTCACTCACCCACAAGTGAAGGTAGACTTGAACCTCATCCCACACAATAGTAGTCCTCGCACTAAACCAAAGAAGGCTACTAAACCACGTCGGTGAACTCCTCCTCCACCATCATCATTGCCCTCCATTTTGGGCCCACATCCCTCTACCTTAATAAGAGTGTTCCCTACTCCCACACCTAACAAAAACAAGTTGCCTCCATTACTCCCTTTACCCACCAAGAACATACCTCCTCTAAAAAATTTGGCACCCCTCACAAAGAAAGTGTCGTCTACACGAGTGGCCACACCACCAACCCAAAAGGTGGTATGGAAATCTCTGTCAACAACTCTAAAACAAAAGTCATCAACACCTAGTGCATCAACAAGCACAGACCCATTAGTGGGTTCATATGCTTTAATACTATGCCAACTTTTGCAAACTTCTAACATCACTCTTCCACCTATCAAACCATTTCAACCTCTCAGACCAAAACTGTCTTGGTTTGATGACACTAAAATTTGCCTATATCATCGCACACCTGAACATGACACTAAGAATTGTTGTGCCCTCAAGGTTTTCATTCGCCAATACTTGAAAAAAGACACTCTTCTTTTTGAGGATACTGTCAATAAATCTCCAACACCATCTCATGCCTCCCAAACATCCTCACCTAAATCAGGATCTCAATGCAAGACTATGGTTCCTCTACCACCTTTTACCACTTTGTTCCAAATTAACACCATCAATGTGGCCACTAGGTCACAAACTTTAAAGGATAAAGCAAAAGAGAAAGTTGCTATTCCTTGGACCTACCCATTTGTCAAACCTGCTCAACCACCCAAACCCAAGATTTCTATCTTGGGTGCATCCCAACCAACTTCTTCAGAGGTAATCCATGATTCTATGGTGAAAAAACTTCACCAAACTCTGGTAAAGATGACTTTATATGACCTCATTCAAAGCTCTCCACAACATCATCAAGCTTTAATCAAAGCTTTACAGGCAGTGGAGGTCCAACTCGAGGACCCCTAGTCCAATCATTACCCACTGTTGCCTTTATTACATTTAGTGATTCTGAAATTCCTACTTCCAACTTGGAAGATCAGGATGCTACCCTTTTCATCACAGCCTACGTTGATCAAACTTGCATTAAGCGAGTTATGATTGATGGGGGTACCAGCATCAATATTATTTCCACCCATGCCTATGACCAATTAGCCCTTCCAAAGAATTGCGTATCAAAGACTAACACAATTTTTTGATCTTTTAATGACACCACTACCACTACCATTGGCATTGTCATCTTACATATTTGTGTTGGCCTGTGAACAATCCCAGAGCTCTTCTACATCATCGAGGGAGAGTTCCAATACAACATGTTATTAGTATGACCTTAGATCTGTGCCATGGCCTGTGTCCCTTTTACATTACACTGTTGTGTCAAATTTGAACATGACGGTCAAGTCCATGTCATTCCCACAGACCCCTCCCCTTTCAAGACATGCAACACAACTTATCGACCCAACGATGTTCTCATTCCTTTCAAGACATCGACCCAAACACCACCTCCCCTGTGGAAGCTTCAACAAGTATGCAAATGGCAGTTACACCTACACCATCTCCGCAAGTGACAATAAAAGACCCTATGGAAGATATCTTCCAACGTCTTTCACTTGGGGAGTATCATTTACTCACCTTGGACATGTTCCAGACTCCTCAAGAGTATGGACAACTTCATCACAATCTTAGCTATGACCATCGTATCGGAATGGTCGTCCCTTATGGTCCTCCCAATCTTCAAACAAATCTCATCTATGGAGGGCTAGATCAAGCTCCCATTGATGGGAATCCTCTTTCATCACCCCAACTATTTACGTCTAGCTTCTCTTTTCTTGGAAACCCAAACTTTGCTCATACCTATCTTTATAGGTGTGCATGGAAGGGCTTTGGCTTTAGGCGCTACGAACAAGGCTCCCACCAGCCTGTTGAACCACCAAATGATGAGGCCATAAAGAATGCCAAGAAGTGACATGGCCTGGGTTTTGAAGAACCTACTAAAACTTCTAAACACCCTCACCCTAAACCTATCATAGAACAATCACCTCCAAACTCACCTATTCCCCCATCTTCACCTACGGAGTCGGTGGTTTCCATCAATCCTAGTTTTTTTTTTCCATAAACACCATTCGCTTGGAACCCCTAACCTATCAACTAGGTGGGATATCCAGGTCACTCCCTCTCGTTTATCCAAACATGATAGACGATGAATCTGCTACCATCAACATTGTCCAATGTGTAGATGATGATGCCATTCTCACCTACATGGGTGCAGATGACTCTTTCATCTAATGATCACTTCTTTCAGAAATGCAGGTTATGTTAAATGAATCAACCATTGACATTAACCTTCCATCTTTCGATGTTCCTCACATTTTAAAGATTGGTCAATCTTTGGACACCTAGGAACAAGTTGACTATACCAAATTCCTTTCAGACCATAGCAAAGCCTTTGCTTGGACCTACAACGATATGCCTGGCATTGACCCTAACATCGTTATCCATAACATCATCACAAACCTAGAACCTAAGCCTATCAGGCAAAAGCTTCGCAAGATGCATCCTCGCATTGCACTCCTTGTCAAGGAGGAGCTTCAACATCTTCTCTTCATCTCATTTATCCAGCCCACTGATTATCTGTAATGGGTATCAAATATCGTCCCTGTCACCAAAATAACTGGGGGAATTCAACTTTATACTGACTATCATGACCTCAACCAAGCATTGACCAAACATCAACCAACCAAGCATCGACCAAAAATCAACCAACCAAGCATTGACCAAACATCAACCAACTTCTTAATCACCTTTAACATGTGACCAATATGGAACAAAGAAAATGAGGCAAATTTGCTCCTAATTGGCTCGGACCTTATATCATAATGCATAAGTATAGATCAGGGACTTATCATCTGTCTCCTCTTGAAGGCCGGCCAGAACTTGAGCCCCTTAATGCCTTACATCTACGACCATTCTACTGTTAATCAAGTAATCATTCACTTGATGTTTAACTTGAGCTCGTCCCTTGAGCAGCCCCCGTCATCGTCATTCCTATTCCTTTCCATTCTTTTTCCCTACAAACATTAGTCAACCCTTTGGTAAAGCATGAATGCTTTGTCCTTATAAAAGGGAAACCCCCAAACCTCTATAGTCAAGTCCATGACCAAAAGTTCAACCAAAAAAAAAAAAAATTGGGATGCCTATACAGAGGTCATAAACTATAAATGTGGACTGCTCCCTCGAAGGACAACTACATCATTGTTGTAATTAATAGACTACTCCCTTAAAGGATAGCTATTTAAAGACATCAACATACAAAGTAGAATATAGACCACTCCCTCGAAGGATGGCTATACACAAATTTTGCTACAAACAACACTCTCTCAGAAGCTTTCTGCATCGTTCAGCTTCACATATGACCACAAAACAAAACATCCCCATGTAGACTTCCCGCATCGATCAGTCTACCAAAAAAAATTAAGCCATGGACTTGTCTATAGTCGTTCTCAGGGTCACCTATAAAAGGGGCAAAGTTATCCTTGCTAAAAAGGGTTACGTTATCCTCATACCTCACATAATCAAACCTATTAGTCCAACATACCCAAGGGATTTTGAGCTCACTTAGCATCAAGTGATTTGAATAATTCTCTAACACAAACAATGGTCAATGACATAATACATGAACGGGGATTTTGTTTGCAAAAACCCTTATCTATGCTATCATTATGGTCCTTGTCAATGAAAGAGCAAAGCGCCTTTCACTTCTTACGCACTTTGGTCATATAAAACCAATTCAAATCCAACCAAATCATTTTCTAAACCAAACCAAACCAACCAAATCTTTTTCAGACCACTAACATTATCATAGCCTATTCACACTAGTTTCTATGAAAACCAATACACATGGAAACTATCGACCACACAAATTATGTTAAGCATAAACCATTACTTGCTGAAGCATAAGCATACTCATTTCATTTTTAGCATACACCATCACCAATATGGAAAATTGTTAGGGATGAAAGACCATATAGCCAATGTTACAGAATACACCATCACATAATATGGAAAAGGCCGTAACATCATTATACCCTCATCATTTATAACCTGACCAAACCAACCTATCAACCAGTCTGAACTACATTAGCCTGAGGCCCTTCCAATAAGGGCTATGTAGGCAGCACTCAGATGACATGACATGATCTGGGGTTAGTTCAGCCACATCCATTTGTTCATCTACTTGATGGACAAACCATTTAACCTTTAACCATGACTTAACCTAGTCCAACCCACATCCATAACCGACCCTCTTCCTCCCTTTTAGGGAGAACTACATTGGCCTGAGGCCCTTCCAACAAGGGCTATGTAGGCAACACTCAGTTGACATGGGGTCCTCTGAGGTTAGCTCGGCCATTCCTTCGTCCATCCATCTAATGGACCAACTATCTATACCAACCCAAAATCATGACCAACTACCTTGGAGATCACGACTATCTCCCCAAACCATGACCACTTTTGAGACAACTATGCCTTGGTTGTTTTGATTGCATATATGCTACCTCATGAATAGTTATCAAAATTGTACGCACATCATATTATGACCCTCACACCTATTATCAGATCATGAGCAAGTTGATCCCCAATATGTGTGACATTTTCGTGTTTTCTAGGAGCACTTCCTGAGCATGGGATACTTGGAACACAATGACCATTAGAGCTACAGCTTTAATCATTTAACCCAATCAGCTACGACTAAATGCTGGGGACCAATTATTTTGATTTTAGCACTCCTTGACCTTTGACTGGGACAATTTGACCTACCTATCACGTGAAGTGGTATATGTGCAATCTCAATTATTGCAGCGTTCACACTCAACCTTCACCATACCCATCCACTATCTGTCAAATCGGCACCCGATATCAGGTTACCTTCCCTCGACTCCCACTTTGAGGGGGAATACCTCATCTCACATCTAGGGCAACTTACTCTTATTTTTGTCTTGCAGTTCATCAAAACAACCAACAGGACAAAAATGACCTTATCCCATACCTGGTGCAACTTACTCCTATTTTTGTCTTGCAGTTCGTCAGAACAACCAACAAGACAAAAAGGGGCAAATGTAGACACCTAAATTATGTCTACCCCCTGGTCCCCTTGGTCCACTTCTAAACATTTCTAACCCACACACTTATTAATTTAAAATAAATTACCTATTTTAAATTAATAACACCACCCTTGACACATCACCCATGACACCTCACCTTGCCCTTGGATACCCCCATTTATCACCTATGACAAATCATAATGACCTAAGACCTATTTCAACTCCCCCACTAATCCTCGTGCCTATTAAACCTGCCCTTTGGACCGTTTGCCAACGACAGCTGAACTTGGCAGATGGATGAATGGGCAAAAGGCTAAAAATAGCTTTTTTACCCATCTTCTAGCTGTTGACGTCAGTTACCCGTCGGCTGATGCCAGTAGAATCGCCGACATCGGTTGCTTAAAACTAAATTTTGACCCCAAATTTGGCCCAGATCGATTTCACTCAAATGCTAATTCTCTTGCTCTTGGAATTTGACCTCTCTCTCTCTCCTGGACACACACCAAGCATCACAGGCTACAAGAACTATGCATCAGTCACTCTACACCTGATTGAAACATTGCAGGAAGTCTTCTACATCAGCCACATCAGAAATAAGCATTCACACCCCTGATTCTTCAGCAAGCAAGAGCTAAGTATTCTTCTTCTATTTCATTTTAGTAATTTAGAAAGCATTTGCAATTAGCTTCTATTTAACATTTCTAGATATCACCAACCAGACCTAACCTTCTTCATGGAGAGGCTAAGAGGCCTTCCCCATATCCTTACTCCTTTTGACAACCTATCCTCTACCCCTTGTCCCTCTTAAGACTCTATTGACTTCCCTACAATCATGCACGGACCTCCAAACTCTTACAAACCTCCCAGACTCCTCTGTCACCCATAAACCCATCCAAAACCTGTCCAAGGCCATTGCCCTGACCGACATCGACCATTTCCCCTACCGACATCGACAGACTAACTGATGTCGGCAACCTTGACAAACCGACACCGACAAAACTACCGACGTCGATGACTGTGATAGGCCGATAGCAGAATACAGGTACGCATTATCTCTATTTCTTTTGTTTAGTCTTTCACTATTTCTCTTTCTAGCAACACTTTTTTATCAACTAGTGGACTGTCATCCCTCAAGGAAGTCTTTGCACTTCTGGGACCAAGCTTTTCTTGGTAGTCCACCATATATCTATCTAACATTTTCTTTGTTTAAGACTTTCTTAACTACAGGTGTCGTCCTCCACAGCCAAAGAGAAGCTCCTTCAATCGTCTGGATACAGTGCACAAAATTCATCCAGGTACATACAAACCCCTGACCATTAACACTTAGTTTCTTATTTCTTCTAAATGTAAAAAGCGAAAACAAGTAGAAACAGTTTGAAGATAAATCAAGCTAGGAATGAGTACACTTGTGTGTTGATGCAACCATGTTGCATATTAATGTTTTGACTTAGTAAAGATATTTCATTATGAAGCATTGGAGATGGAAAAGGTTCATATCTAAACTTTGTATATTTGAAGAGGGAGATTCGAAGGTATTATTCCCCTAATCTGGTGTAAGGATGAGTTGTGGCATGGACATTGAGATCATTATATCTTCATCGCACAACTCAAGTGTGAGTACATAATCTGGTGAAGGTGAGTGATTTAATCAACTCATACTATAAATTTGATGAGATTGGATGATTTAATCACTCCAATATATAAATATGGTGAGTTTGAATTATTTAATCACTTCATCCTATAAATTGAACTAACTATTACAGCATAAAAGATTCAATAATAGTATATCTTTGTGTAATTGGTGCATCCTAGTGAGTAGTATAATTGGTAAATTTGAAAATTTTGGTGCAATAACATGGTATATACACCTATAATATGTTTTATCTAGAGTATATGTGTCATAAATCTGAAAAACTATGTTTCAAATATATGCAAAATTGGTGCAATGCATAAGATTATAACCCAAGTGTTTTGAATCATGAAACTAAACTAGAGTTTGTGTAAGTGTGGAGGTCATGTCTTCATGACATGCCCCTATTAAAATATGGAGATATTGAGTAAGTGTGGATGTCATGTTTTTATGAAATGCCCCACTGCAACCTAAATACTTAGAAGGTGTGCAAGTGTGGTCATATTTTTATAACATGCCCCCACTAAAATCTGGAAACTATGAAAATGTGGAGGTCATGCTTATATGACATGCCCCCACTGATATCCCCCCTTTTGAGGTGAGAGAAATAAAAACTAATATGTAACTTACCTCAAAAAGATAAGGTAGTTTTATAGTCTTTGTGTGAATCATGTATCATATAGTGATAACATGTTAAAGTAGATATATCACTTAAACTCGTAGTATGTGATCAAATTAAGTTATAAAATTCATGATATAGATCATGCCAGTGTCTATAGAATAACAATACAAGCTCATTGAATAATAAATAACATGAAATAGCACTCAATGTAATGCAAAGGAATGGTCCAAGAATACTATATACCAGAGGCATGTTCAAATGTTGCACAATCAAAATGAATGGCATATTTAAATGTCTAATCACAAGGAATGGCATATTCAAATGTCCAATAAACATACAATGGCACATAGGCCAAAAAAATGGAATATATTAAATTATTTCACAAGTAAAACAATAAAAATCAATGTAATACACTTAAATAAGTGACAATGTGAACAAATGAAATATAAGCAACCAACATAAGCATAGTATACTAGTGCCTACATATATGTGTTATTAAAAGAATTATGTAGTATGTCATATCAATTATACTGTGAGAGATATGAGCTTGGATATTTAGATGTGTAAGAATTATCATATAATATCAAACATGATAATGTATAAATGATCATAAAGGATATGTATCATGTATCAATTGTGATCAAAGAAGCAGATACCCCCAACATACTATATGACATGAGTACATGAAAGGTCCAACATCTAGATATACATAGATCATGTGTCTTGGTATGCATGTATCACACTAAAATATGTGTGAAACATGTGTATATATAAATTAAATGATATGATATCTACTAACATAAAGAAAACAACATAAATGCCAATGAGCTAGTAAAATATGAGAATGTTGAATACTTGTATTTTTCAATTATTTGAATGTTTTTGTATTTTTGGAATATTTAAAAGGAAAAGGCTATCCTATGATCCCATCCAAGGGATGATCATAGGTAGTTCCAAGCTTGAAATATGGTATTTGAAACTGGTGGTACTACCAATGAATATGCATATGTGTCATATATGGATATATCAAATATGTGGTATCCTACATATGTGTAATAAGACTTTGTGGTCATTAATAAATAATAGGATTAAGGCTTCATTGAACACATTGTAGAGTGCTCTATGGTTTTTTGGAGTAGCTATAATTGGAACATGTTTAGTTACTCTAGGTAATTGAGTATGTTGTGTAGGCATAAATGAAGATATTATGGAATCCACTATGTGTCTCTGATCCAAATGTCTCTCAAGTATGAACCACCTAGGAAAGGGGGTTTCTTATTTCTTACCGTTTTGTAGAGGATTAATCTTAATAGGTTTGATAATTAGTTGTCTTGGAATAAACATCTCTTGTTCAAGTGGATGTTCATATGGAATTTTTGGAACTATGACTACCCTATTAGTATGAATGTATTTAATACATTCATACATTGTGGAATGACACTACATAGTTTATGTATCTAAGTTCATCTCAATAATATATTAAAGACTCGTGTATATGGTATGACTAAGAATGTGGTAGCCACATGTGTTGGACCAACATGTAAATATAAATTAGTCTCACCAATAATGTTTTATGATGTGTCATTGAATGCTCTAGCCATTTTGGTTGAAGGATGTAAATCATCATGTGTATATCCTAAATGTGTAAGTAGTGTCATGGTATATACATTCTCACTAGCACCATTTTCAATCATAACACTATGTATAGGTTGATGGTCAAAGTATGTTTGAATAAATAATGAATGAAGATCTGAGTCATCATCCACTATTTCACTTTCATTAAATGTAATAGAAGGTCTCTGAACCATATGAGGTATATTATGTGTATAAGTGCCAATAATACCATCTAATGGGTGCTCGTAATGTGATGGAGGAGGATGTATATTGTATGCCATTTTCACTTTTGGATCTTTCTTAGAATTGTCTTTCAAAATATTGTTAAATATCTTCTAATTCTAGTGATCACTAGGTTTTGAACCTTAATCCTTTGAAGGATCATCAGATATAACCTTTTGGTCATCAATAAAGTCTTGGATCTTATGCTTCAAGGTATAACATATATTCATACAATGGTTAGGACCTTGGTGATAGTCACAATATGCATGAACATCATATCCTTTAGGTTAAGGTTGACTCATATCAACCTCTATGGGAGGAGTGAGAGAGATGAGACGACACTCTACAAGCTTCTAAAGTAAAGAAGCTAGAGACTATAGTAAGCATGTAAATTATCTCTTAGGTGTATTGGATAAGACAAGTCGATTATATTATTATAATAATATGTTAACTATTATGGTTGTTTCCTTTTTAGATTCTGTATAATTTACCTTATAGCTTGGTTTGATTTGAAATTTGTAATTATATGTATTCAATGGGTTTGATACATACTTGAGTTTTTTCAATGAAATAAGTTTCATTTCAAGGTCTCAAATAATATGGCATAAGACATCAAAATATTTGAATTTTTTGAAGACAATGGACTCATGTAATGGGGCATGCAAGCTTTACTTGAATATAATTGAATTTCTTTATCTGTAATTGGATTTATCATTTTGTCCAACATTATTTTGTATTTCAAAACTTATTCATTGATAGGTTCATTGGTACCTTGTTTGATCTTTACAATTTGAGCATATGATATATTTTCAGTGATGTGGATATAAAAATGTTTTAGGAACTAATCGAATAGAGGTTTGAATGTTTTTTTCTGCTTGGAGTGGTAATTCATAAAACCATCATAAAACATATCCTTCGAGGCTCATTGGAAATAATTTTCTTAAAAGTTCATCATTGGAGGCATAATCAGACATACCACATAAAAATATCAAATATGTTGTTCATGATCACCCTTGCCATATTAAAATGTAAACTTGGGTGCAACAAAACTAGTTGGCAAAGGGTACAAAGATATTTTAGGTGGAAGGGGATTATGTAACACATATTTTGAATCAATAACATAAGGTAATTTCATAGAATTTTTCTCAATGTTGGTAACCTTAGCTTTCAAAAAAATTATATTTTATACAATATCTTGCACATTTTTACTACTAAGGATTGAAGTTTTAAAAGTCACCAAAGGTGGTGTACCCATGGTTTGAGTTGATATAGGCATTGAAATTGATAATTAGGTTAAAGTGATAATGTTTCCCATGGAGGATATAGCAATAATATTATTTATTTTAGGAAACAATGGTGTAAACACATGACCCGTGCCCCCATTATATGTAAGAATCGATGATGTGTTCAAGGGGAGGCTCATTGGTATGGAATCAATTGTATTATCACCTAAGGATTCACCATCATTAGATGAGGATGCCTTGGCCTTAACATGTTCACTAATCTTATCTCTTGTAAGATATAGAAAAATAACCATAAATGTTTTGTTTTTATTGAGATGATTGACTAGTGCTTCCTTATCTTCCATTTGAAAACAATTTTTGAGATTAACATTTTTCATTGCTTATAAATGAAAAAATCATAATTTGAAAAATTAATTTACAACAATCAAAAATTAAAAAAACATAAAACCCTAGGACAATCTAGGGTTTGGAGACCAAAGGTGGGTTCACCAAATGTTTAACCCTATATTGAAAATGGGTGGATATGGTTATGAATATAGAAATATTTCAATCACAAGGGTGACAAATTAATATACAACAAGCCAACTAATTTAAAAATCATATAAACAATATTAGAAATTTATACAACTGAGATTGCTAAAAATAGTAAAGTACAACTATTGAAATATATTATAATAAATAAGAAATAATGATACTTAGTTGGTTTACTATGTGCATGCATATCTAAATTGGAAACAAGTGCAAAATATGTAGGATTAGAATTCTAGATTATTCGTTAGACTCAGTGAATTGTACTTTTGTAGCCATGAACACTAACATCGATGCTAGTGTCTTAATGTGACACATGTATCATATAAAAAATAATGATTGGATTTGGATGTGACTAACTTCATTATTATGAGTTTTTTATCATATTTTTATTTGTATATTCAGATATGAGATAAATTTTTGTTCTTCCTTGATTAATCAAACCTTAGCTCTTCACCTTCTTCAATCTTGGAATCAATTTGGTGAAAAATGGGTTAGTGAGATGATGGTGTCTAGTTGCCCAACATACTTTATCAATGAGCGTTGCATACATATCCAATACTCAAAGGAGGGACTCAAATTTATGTAGTTATCCCCTATATGTGGGAAAGGGTGTGTACAAATGTGTAATATGTTGTATGATTATGCATGTAGTGATATAGCTTATAATTTGACAAATATTGTAAATAAGTTGCTCATTGAATACTTTAGACTTGTAATATGATTGTTCATATAATTGATATAAAAATAGGGATGATTAGGGTAGAATGGAGTGTTTGTGTAATTAATTAATTTATATTTAATAGGTGTTTCTTGGTATTTTCTAGATGATGAATGATAAGGCTTAAACTTGTATTTATACCACATGTTTTGAAAATATTTCATAGTAGGGTTCAATAAGGCAAATATGTTGACCCATGGGTTTTAAATCATTTTTAATTTGGAAATATTTTGGAAAATAGACATTATATAAGGATCTAGACATTACCATTGGTAATAGTGTCCCTCTATGGCTAGTAGTGTCCATAAGGTTATAAAATAGATATGGCTATGAAATTGATAGTGAAAGATTTTTATCAGGTTTTAAGCTTTATTTGTAGTATAAGAGACCTAGGTCATTAGAATGATATGGATTAGACTAAAATATAATCATTTAGGCATAGTGAGATGGAAAACATGAGTCTTTTGGTAGTAAGGAGGTCTAGGATTGAAGGGTAGAGCCCTGATTGATATTTGTCAAATTTACAAGACTTAGATGCTATAAATATTTAGTTTTAATATCTATAGGAACACATCAATATAATTTTTATTAATAAAAAAATAACAATATACATTTATGGTGATAAAAATAAGGTAGTCAATTGGTATTCATGGTCTACACTGTATGCCATAAAAAAAGGCTCAAAAAATGGGAAAAGCATGGTGGTGAAAAACCAAGGTAACTAAAACATATTTCAAATCACTAGGCATAGGCCATAACCCTAGAAGGAGGAAGTGAAAATTTTACCTTGGGAGGTTAGGCACTACAATCATAAGGCTTAGATAAAGGAGGATTAAGCACCACCCAGCCATATTAAATAGGGTCTAGGGGAGACAAATAAATAGTAATTCCCTAACTAGGAGCTAGTTTAACAACACTACCAACCAGACCACTTCCCTACACAATGTAAATCCACTATAATGGGATGATAACATATTTATTTAAACCATTTTCATCTTTCCCCCCTCCTTCCACCTTCCTACCCTTTCCCAATTAGTAGTGGAGAAGTAACTATGATTACGAGAGTGGCTTCACTAGTGTTGGGGCACTAAGGGAGGAGATTCATGTGGTGGGTGATCTAGGGGGTGAAATTCATAGTAAAAATAACACTCCCCCATTGGTTGATAAACACTTATAAGTATTGAAATTAAAGAACCATCTTATCTACTTGAAATTCAATCTGCATAAAAACTGAAGATATAACAATAACTTTATCATTAACAGAAAAAGTGATAAGATGTTTCTTCATTGTTTAACAGAGTTGAATTCCTTAATTTCCATAGTTGAAATATAATTATACCCCTAAATTAATTCCATATAAAATCTATATATGCTGACCATTCAACATTATCCCCAAAAAACCATATGCTAAGATAATGGTTATAGGTTGAAGGGCTAAAAAAGGCTATGAACCTAATGCCAAGTAGATTGAGATTTGGGGCAAGTCCAAAATAGGTATTAGAAAGACTCTAGTCTAGAATATGTAAGACACTAGGGTTGAACAATTCCAATATGAAAAAGGCATTCTTGTCAAGGAAGGCATTGATAAACTAGACACCAAATAGAGTGAAAAAGATTTAGCTCAAGCCTAGCATTCCAAATTTTGTTAACTCTAGCAAGCCAAATTCTAGGCAAGAAATTCATATTCAAATGCCTATTCAGCTTGTCCAAATTTGAAGAGAATAGGATCATGATTTGATAGAGGAGATCATAAAAATAATTTTTAAGATGAGTATCATAATTCCATCTCCAATATTTCCACCAAACACGTGGATGTTGCAACCCCATATTATGCATCATGACATCAGACATTGTCTCTTGAATGTGCATAATGGAAGGTAAGTCTAAATTGATTAACTTATATTTATCCTTTATCAGAGGCCAAGGATCCCAATCATGAGAAAAAATTAAATATTTAAAAATATGAATACATTTTTAAAAAAGCCTCAAAGCTCTCTTACCTGGCAATTCTACTAATAAGAGACTAGAGTTAGTCATAATAGGGGACCACCAAATATTATGGTCATTAAAGGATAGACCATTGAGAAAACCATCACATGCCCATTTTAAATAGGGATTGATAGTTTCAAAATCCTTCCAAATGATTTTAGAAACAAAATATCCCTCAATCTTAATAGAAGCAAAGGCAACAATCAAAGTGTGAAACTCAATGTTTTTCCAACTGACTTTTGTTAACAGAGGTTCTTGGAAGACCCATCATAACATGCTAGAATAGGTATAATTGTGTGATAACTGAAAAAAGAATAAAATAGACTACATTATAGATTGAATTTATCAATGGATTAACTAAAACATAAATAGAGATGTAGAAAACACAAACTTATCAGATAAAGAAAATTTGATAGAAACTATATGACTAAAAAATTTAGAAAACATAGCAATCACCGTGCACAATAAACCATAAAAAACATATAAGGGAAACCATTTCATAAATGTATATTAAAAATTTATCACATAGTAACCATTTAAAAATAAAGTTGAGCACTATATATAGAGTTTTACAAAAATTTATCACTTCATACTCCAACCTTTTGTTACATCCAAAGGAAAGACTTGTCATATTCTGAAGACTATTGATATGATTAAAAGATTTGAATACATACAAAAATAGATACAAAAGACAAAATTAGTGTGAGTCACACACGTGTCCACCAATTACACTTCTATGATTTTTGTGGCCCTATTCTACTCTCAACACTTTATCAAACTTAAATAGTTGTCTTGTCTCGAGACATAGTCACAGAAAAGGTACTGTTAACTAAAATTTGAATTTTGACTATGCCAAAAAATTGAAACAAAAATAAAATTTATGGTTATCACTTAAGATGTCATTTACCAATTTTCACCCCTTATGCACTACGTAGCTACCCTTTTGGGT
The DNA here is from genome assembly GCA_037957365.1 of Torreya grandis. Taxonomy (NCBI): domain Eukaryota; kingdom Viridiplantae; phylum Streptophyta; class Pinopsida; order Cupressales; family Taxaceae; genus Torreya; species Torreya grandis. Next base: position 1,955,254 of record JARHVA010000094.1, on the reverse strand, counting down.
TTTCAACTAAGTAACATACTAGCCTACCACCCTCATAGGTTCTCAATAGACTAGCTTAACAAGGTAGCTACCATTTATATATTTTCAACCAACTTGGCCCCAATCCTAATACTTAAGGCCATCTTGCTAGAGTGTAAATTTTTTTTTCAAAACTACAAAATTTAAAGTGTGTGCATTACCTACTGAGCAGGTGATGGCATGAATTATATTGACTACGCAAGAAGTTGCTACAATTTTGATTTTTATTGAGATGTAAAAGAATAAATTGGTGTTGTAGAATCTGTTGGTGGAGGTTATGACTATTTTTGAATGATTGGATGAGAAATTTTGGCAATCTTCCTTTGATATATCACCTATTAAGTTATTAAGGAGGAATAAATTTGGGCTCTTCAATAAGTTGTACGATGGAGTTATCTAGATATGCTAAATCTTGTTTGAACATTTTCCAATTAGTGAGAATTTATCACACCATAGTGATAAATGTGCACAATGATACTTGGGTCACCATCAAATTATGAATATCTTCATCTTATATGATGGTGATGAGTGCCTTAGAATTTGACACTTTGACCTAGATATTATGGAGAGATCATCTTATCGATTTGCATGCCTCTATATTTGAATTCGAGTAGATGTTTTGTGCAAAATATCACTTTTCTAGGTTTGTAGCTTCTTAATGGCATTATCACATGATTCAAAAAACTTCATGAATACATTGTCCATTGATGAAAAAGGAGTTGAATGATCTTCCATCACAACTTTGGATTTTTTTTTGCTATCAAACTCTGGCTCAGCTTCAGATAATGAATTGGTGAGTTGTTACTTATAATTAAGCATGCCATGGGTGATTTGTTTGGCCTTGACTATAACCATATCTAAGACTTTCTCATATTCTTCTAAGAGCTCACAAATTACCTCTATCTCTACTTTGATGTTCTTCCCTTGACTGCGAAGTGATTTTTGCATCTGCATAATAATCCAATCCTTTGTTTATTATGACAAGATGTATAAGAATTAGTTTTATTTTGACATGAATTTGTCACCCAAGACTTGGGTCACCAAATTAGGGAAAGTGTTATTAATGAGCTAGTGCACATTGGTAAACTAAAGATATAGATCTATGTTGTCCTCTTGAATTTGTAAGACTTATTTATCTAAGTCCAAATCCTTATACATAATTGATTACTAAACTACAATTGCACCTTTGATTTACTTAGAAAATAAAATTTGAGAAACATCTATAAATACTTCATCCAATGTTGTATCCAAATCCATATAATATGTCACAACTATCAAAGGTGCCTTCTTGATCTGCACCATAGTAATAAAAAAGGTTGTGTGATGGATAGATGATGTAGAGACATCCCATAGCCATTGTCTAGTTATTTTAGGCTTGAGTTGAGAGGTCTCCTTGTGTACACCTGATTGAGTAGATTCTGAGCCTTGAGATGTGGGCAATGGCTTCTAGGTCTCAGTTGTTTCCACCATCTTGGTGGTCTTAGTCACTTATTTTATTATAACTTCCTATTGTGTTATGTTCTCTACTTCTACCTTGGATTTTGCTTTTGCCTCAACCTTATCTTTGGCCTCCACTTCAACCTTAGGCCTAGCTTCTATCTTAACTTTAGCTTTAGCCTCCACTTCAACCTTAACCTTAGATTTTACCTTAATATTAGCTTTAGCATCTGCTTCAACCTTAGTTTTATCTTCTTCCTCAACCTTAGCTTTAACATCTACTTCAGCCTTGGCTTTCGCTTCTTCCTTAGCCTTAAATTTGTCTTCCACTTTAGCATTGGCTTTGGATTCTTACGCAGCCTTAGCTTTGGCATCCGCTCTAGCCTTACCTTTGGCTTATTACTTAGCCTTACCTTTGGATTTTATTTTAGCATTGGCTTTGGTAGCCTATTATTTGGTCTTCCTCTTGGCTTACTCCTCTTGGGTGCACAATGCTTCTTTAGACTTTTATTTCTCTCGAGCCTTTGTGAGTTCCATTGCTTTGTCTTTATTTCATTACACTGCTTATGTTTCTTGATTTTATTTTTCTTTCTACTTCTTTAATGCTTCTTCTTCTTTCTTATTTCTTCTTTGGCTCCACTTATTCAACTCTTTTATTTTGTGCCTCAACTTCCTTAACTTTTTTCTTTCACTCCTCCTTTTAGACCTACTACTTTTATTGTTCCTCCTCCTTGATAGCCTTGTGCTTGGATTCTTACTTATTTTTATGCTCTTACACCTTATGTTCCTTCTTGTCAACCTCCTTTGGTGCCTTTGCTTGCTACTCTTGCTCCTTAACCATTTATTTTTGTGTTACAACATCTAATTTTTTAGATTGTTGCTTAGGTTGTGGTACGTTGGTCTATTTAGGATCCTCCATAGGAGTTGGTGAATTAATAATTGTAATTAATTTTAAATCTCTAAATAGGAAGATTCAACAATAGTACTTCTTTATGTGATAAATTTATTCCTAGAATATGGAGGAGTGAGAGAGTCTTATTTGACCTCTTCACCTACTAGATAGTCTCTTGAGTTAATGTTATAGTTGTTGTGCTTGCTACATTCCTACCTTATTCACTGGATCTACAAAGGACACCATCCTATCTTTGATTTTTAGAGATATTTTGGGTGCATAATGGGTCCTCAGCCTATACACAAGGGCTATAGGTATATTTTATTATACCAAAAGGTTTATTTATTACACAACAAAAGATCATAAAGCTAGATCTAGCTGGTAAATCTCTGTTTGAAAACATTGGCACATTACTTCTTATCCAATAATATATACTATGATCAATGGGGGAGGTTGAGTTATATCAATCCAAAAATCTTGTCTCACCTAGTTCTACACTTGGTAGGTGTGCACTTCCTTTCAAAAGAACTCTTTTTCCTCTTCTTTCTCATAAACATCATTTTCGATGTTTGTGAGCATAGACTATAAAACTTGTTACTCCTCAAAACCTAACCTTACAATGTTACACTTACAGTCTATATTTAACACATGTTTATTATCCATCCATGGATTTGTATGGTGTGTCCTCTTATTTGGTGTTAGTGGTGAGCCTCATCATGTAGGTACCTTCCTCTTGCCCTTATTGGCTTATGATGCATCTATTTTTATTTGTGGTAGTGCTTGTGGTTTAGCTTTTCCTATGTAGTTAAAGGTTATTGTGCCATTAATGGTATAGATCATAGACATTGTATAGACATATCAGCTAGGGATTTCTACTTCAAAACTTCTACCTATGAATCTAACATGGTGATGAAGAAGGGAAGTGGAGTTGTGGTTTCTTTGGTCAATCCATGAACTTTGTTCTAAATGTCATTATGTAGATTTGTAACTGATGCATGCTACCCTAGGTACTACATAACATCCTTGGGTGATCTAAGGTGTGATATGATCATGGATTAGATCTTGATCCACCATGCATTGAATTTCCTCAACTTCTTGTAGTACTACCTTGTCTTGGTCTAAGCAATGTTGGTGAATATAGCTATAGGACAAAAATATTCATCTAGATTCAATGGAACTCTAGTGACTTCCACTACATAAAACAAGGTAGCAAGACTAAGAATTGATATTAAAATTCTTATGATGCTTCAACAAGAACCTTCTTAATATTAATAATAAGTTAAAAGGCTTAAAAATCTATCCAATTGAAATCCTCATACATCTGTATCATTCGATATGTAATGTCTACAATGCCTTTAGTTACTTGCTTGGCACTTTTGGTGGTCTACCAAAAACCTTTGGTGATATACTTAAAAATAATTGACATCTAATTATATTATATTGATTCGATAGGAATCCCCCTTCCTTCCCTTGTATACTTTCCCTTTGTGTTTGAATAAATGGGTGGGGATTTAGTTTTATAAGGCAAAAGAGATTTTCCTTGAGCTAGAAGTCATGTTGCTTTTGCCATGGTCACAAGGTTAATAAATATTATAACATCTTATGAGATATGAATATCACCCTCATTATATCTGCTAAGTAATTTAAGCATTACCTCATCCAATTGCCTAAAAGTAGGTAACTTGATAAGCCACTCTACATTAAAACCTTGTAGAGGGAGTTAAAGTTCCAAAGATCCTACTTGTGTTGCTTCTAGTTGATTTAGGTTAAAGAGAGTGGCTTCTGTAGTATCAGTGAAATCAAAGGATCCAAATCATGGTATTTGGTTTTCTTGAGTGCTAGGCCAATCCTAATTTCTTCCATTTGTGCATTTGTGAGTGGGATTAACAACTGTGCATGATCCATGTATGCAGGTGTAAACATAATTAAACAAGTTATTCAGTTGTATTGATGCTGGTACAAAATTTGTGCACATTTAGTTGAATTAGATATAAATCACAAAGATACCTTATCCATTATAGTGTGTAATGTCATTGTGTTCTTATTACCCCTTGTTATATATTTTTTAGATCTCAAATGCTTATGGTAAAATGATTAAAATGTGTTGATCTAGTTGTGCATGATTTTGCCTATGGAATTAATGTTTACCGGTCATTGGTGATCTGATGGTCACCATTTTGCATCTAAAAACATTGATCCATCCAATGATAGGTATTGATATGACACACCGTCTTCTCACCTATCTACTTTTATTTATTATAAATCCTTCCATTTTAACATATGATTTGCTTTGGGAAAGATGCAATATTTAATTTTAATGACCATTGACCATAATTTATCTATACTTGGATTTTTGGTGGCCCATTTTAGAACTTAATTAATGATCCTTACGTACCCATTACAAGTTGTCTTTCCTTGAGGTTGAAATTGTTCCCAAGTTGCACTCTATGACTTTGACTTAACAAATATAGATCTGATGTTCTTTGATTTAAAAATTGTAATGTACAACCACACACAAACCTAAAACAAACCAAGAAAATAAAATATTAAAAAAAACTAAACTACATGGTGTTACTCAGTACCCTTTCTCAATTTCTACAATAAATGATAGAGATTATTGACGGTAAGGCTTAAGCCTACAACCATTTCCACATCTTGGTAGAATGTTTCCATGAAGATATTTTGTGACAATTGTTCCCTACTATGAAATGGGATGAATGATATAAGGTCCCTTCCATCAAATGCATAGTTTGCCTAGAAATGCTCTAAATCTACTATCATATAGTAAGATCACTTGTTCTGGATAGAAATATTTAGATCCTAGGATGGGATCATGTCATGATTTTTGACTTAGCTTGTTAAATTCTTGTGTCCACTACCCATTTTACCTATTTTATTTCATTTTATTTAAATTCATCAACTGTATCTACAAAGAGTCTCGATCCTTGAGTCTCATTATGATAGCAATGTACAGACTAGGTACTATATATTCCATGGGCATATTGCCTTAAGTTCATAAACCACTGAAATGGGGTAAATCATGTCACCCATTTTAATTTATTTTGTATTCCCAAAGAATCATAGGAATTATATCCTCCCAATCATCCCATTGTACATTGCATACCTCTGTTAACATCTTGCCCAAAAATCTATTTAAGGTCTTAGCATGTCCATTTTCCTATGGGTGATACACATTACTTTTATGGTGTGATATCATAAATTATTATGTGAGAGTTTTGATTGTATTATTTAGAAAGTGTGTTTTCCTATCACTGATGACTTTGATTGGACACCCAAACCTTTTAATGATATTTTCATACAAAAACATGGTTGCATCCTTGACACTACAACTTGGTGTTGTAAAAACTTCAACCCATTTTGTAAATTAATTTGTCATAATGATGATATACCTTGCATGACTGTGCTTACTTAGTGGACTTATAAGACCCAAAAAATCAATACCCCACTGTTTAACATGTGCTTTTACAATCATTGGGTTCAAATGCATCTCATTCCTCTAGTTAGGTTTGCCTATCCTTTGGCAAACAACATAGTGTTTTGTGACCCAATGTGCATCTTGTAACAGAGAAGGCCACCATAGACGAATTTTTAAGATCTTTATTATAGTAGATTAACCTATGAAATTCCATCCTATGATTCCTTGATGTGCCTATTCAATAATTAAAGGTTGTTCATGATTTAATCCACTCTATGCAACACCTCATCTTTGCCTATCTTATATAAAATCCATTTATGATGGTATAAGGATTATCTCATGGAATCAATTGATTTTTATATTTCTTAAGATAGTGTGATAGAAATATAATATGTTCTAGAATGTTAGCTATATCCTTTATGTTCTTAGGGATCTCAAATATTTTGAAGAGATGTGTATCTGGTGGTTCATCTTACAAATCTTTAGGTTCTTATCTATTTCAAATTATGCTCAAGTGTTCATGTCCCACATTCTCTCATCCATGTTTAACATTGATCTTAAACTTAAATTTATGAAATAACATTAACTATCTAGAGATCCTTCCACCCAACATAAGTTTGTTAACCAAGTATTGCAAGGCCTGATAATCAGTAAATAACTCAAAGGGTGTTCTAAGAAGATAATGCCTAAACTTATTTAGTGTGAACACCATTTCCATTGCCTCTCATTCTATTTTAATATAATTATTATTTGCAATTGACTGTTTTATGCTTGAAAAAATGGATAGAATGGTCTAGTTAGTCATCTCTTGGATACGTTTACACAATACCCACTACAATACCTAAAGTACATATGTGAACATGAAATGGCTTAGTCAAGTCAATAAAAAATAGTATGGGATTTATAACTAACCTTGAATTAGCTCAAAAAAATTTGTTTAGCACCCTTGTGTCCATTTAAACCTTGTATCCTTGCACAATAATTTTTCCAAGGCCATAGAGATAGTTACGTAGCCTTTGATAAAAAAATTATAGTACCATGTACGACCCAAAAAAGCTCACACTTCTAGAGAACTATTCAGAGGTGGCATACCCACTATGATTACAATTTTGGCTTAATCAACCAAAATTGTTTCATTACAAACTACATGGCCCAACAAAACACTGAGTGGTGTGAAAAATAAGCATTTTTCCAAGTTTAATGCAATTTATAGAGCCCTAAAACATTCTAACATAAACCAAATTTTAGACAAGTGATACTTGAAAAAATAAAATACAACCCAATCATCTAAATAAACTTGTATAAAATCATGAATAAATCCTTGAAAGTAGTCACCATAGCACTAGAAAATATTTGGAGCATTCTTTAGACAAAATGGTATTACCTTATATGCAAAAGACCCTCATTCAATTGTGAATGTTGTTTTCATCCGATCTTACTTTGTGATGGAAATTTTATGATAGCCATTGAATTCATCTGTGAAGGAATATAATTCATGTCCTGTAACTAATTCAAGAACCTTGTTGGTGAAAAGTATTAGAAATGGGTCATTTATGCAAGTATAATTCATCACATGATAATCTCCACATACCCTAATCTCACCTAAACTTTTAGGTTGCACAACCATGGGACTAACCTTATCCACCTTTTCAACTAGATAAATGATACTTCCTTCTTACATGCAATCCAACGTAGCCTTCACCTTTAACTTCATGTTGAGATTCAATCTATATGGTATTTTTTTGATAAGTCTTGCACACTCTTTAAGTTCAATGTGCATTTTCCCCAATGATGGATCTACCCTTTCACCTCTATAAATTTAGTGGTAAAAACATCTTGATAATTCCTCAACAGCGATAACCCCTCTAAAATTTTATTTTGAGTCTAGTAATCTCCCAAAGTTACAAGTTTTGGCAAAGACTCTATCCCAATATTCTCAATAATTTTCTTCATTGGCTCCTAGTATATCCTATTATATTTACTATGAATGGATTATTGTAGAGTTCTTTATCCTTCCTATTCCATAATATTGAAAGTTTTCAGCTTTTCTTCCCAAATTTGTTCTACGATTTGAGCTTTTGGTGGCTCAATTTTACATTCCTGTTTGAAGAAGTCTTTCATGTACAAATCTTCATCACTATCACTAGACTTTGTCAACTCATCTTGAATCCTATTACAAGGTTGTATAATAAATTATTCCTTCATTTTACTAACCTTATTATTTTTTATAGTTGTATTCAAATCACAAGCTACTTCTTGATGTGATGATGAGTCTATCATAATACTCAGGTCTTCCACTCACCCATGACAAAAACATTTTCAATTTTTTAAAGCATTATGTACTATAGGATTTTAATATTAAAAAATAAATATTTTAATAATTTCTTGTTTAACTTTCACCCAATGCTTAATTTATTATGTGCACTCCTAATTCATATACCAAGTAGTAGGAAGTAGTGCCAAAGTTTATTTGAAAACATGCATCCATTACTTAGGTTCTGCACCTTATGAAAACCATATGTCTATACACCTATGTACATGTGACTATAGATACTATCCTTATTGAAAGAATGACCAATCTACTCTAACAATGATTGGCATCTAAAAAAATGCTCACATAAATTTGCACACATCATCCCAAAATAGTTGCTTTTTCCTATGAACTTACCACCAAGTTACAATAGTTACCTTCAATGCATAATTGAGTGTACTTACTCTTTGATCTATATTAGGTACATGATGTGTTGATCATAAAATGAACTAATTAAGATCCTTAGTTATGAAGTATTATGGTAGTTGGTGGCTAGTGGTGAACATAATTCATAGAGGTTGCACCTTATGATCTCCCATAACCCTGTTCATCATATGTGTATATGAATCACCAATTACTGAAGATGTTTCTTCCCAAGGTAAGGTACCTTTTATAGTAGGCTCTATATAATCCATAGTTGTTGCACATATATTATACAATAAATCTACTGCACACCTAGTTGGTGATTGCATAGAAGGTGACCTACATTATTTAATGTGAAACTGATGTGTTGGTGACTTTATTGTAATTGGTTTATACACAAACTAGTTAACTAACTGTCACTCTATTTGATGTGCTAGTTAACAATCAAAGAACTGGTACTCAATAAATCACAAAGCATCTTATTTATTATATGCATTCACCTTGAACCAAATATTATCCTCATAAACATAATGTGACTTAGGTTGTCTAACGATAAGATATGGATTATACTCAGACTTGTTCAAATGTATCACAATTATCTTATCTTCTTAGTGCGCATTGAATTGATTTTGCACTATATTGTTAATCATTTGACCATCATAAGCCCATTTCTTACCAATCAAACTAAGATAATGGGTCTCATATATTTTCATGTTAATTACCTCAAAATTTCCTCACAAACTTAAGTCAATAACCTTAATTTCTACATCTTCAAGTCATCTAATTGGTTCTAATCTTCCATAATATATAAGACTAAGAGTAACCAAACTATAGCTCAGTGTTGGTTGACTAATAGCCTCACATGTAAATCTTGGTATTATATTTACTGTGTTCCCCAAGTCAAATACATTTTTAGGTACCTTGTACCATACAAGTTCAACATCCATTCTAGTTAACATCCCAGGGATTTTTAGTTTTTACATAGCATACAACCTTGTTGGTATGCTACTACCCTCATTGTGCACACTCAAGTAGATTATGTAGAAGATTTGTAATATTATGTGAAATATATTCATTTTATAGAGTGCTCAATAGTTTTAATAGATCTGTCAATGCAGTCACTACTCCTTACTATCACATTATATGCACAATCTTTCCATACATTTATGAATCAATATTTATATCATCACCTTCTGATGCATCCTATTACTGTATGTTCTATAACACTCATGTTATTTGATACATCAAACCTTTTTTATCTTACAAGATCAAGATACATGATCTTGTTGAACCTTCTTGGTTCTTTGATTTAGTGTCACCTCTAATAGTGGTGATCCTTAATTTGGGCATTTTTTCCTTATGACTACTTGCATGCACGCATTCTCCTTAGGTTTTAAATTTATCATATTTACATTTTGAATAGTTTTTTTTCCCTCTACATATCTAAAATTGGATAATATTCAGTATGATGTCCAAAAATTATGTAATATACACTGTGCATTTGTCTTTGAGGATTAGTCTGGTAGTTTCATGTGAAGTGGTTATATTTATTACACAGATAACACTAAATTAGTTAATGAGCTTGTCATTTGTCATTATTTAGACTTTTATGGTATCCATCATGATATCCTCCCTTATATCCTCATCTATTTTATTGAAAACCCCAACCTTGTCATTATTTTCCCTTAAATCCTCCTGAATATTATTGTTGTGCCTCATATCTACCATACTTTAATTGGGGTGATGATGGAACCCAATTAGATTGTTGATGTTGAGAAATTATAGTGTTCCACAAGGACTAATACTAATATTGTAGAGATGACAACGTCCATCCATCTAGATGCTATGATTGATATTTTGGTGTTGAAGGCATCCACCTAGGACCACCTTGTGTCGCACTAGTCATCTCTACTTATAGGTCTAGAATTCCTTGTTTCGCAATGAGTATCTATTGTACTATGACTATGAAGACATTATTGGTGATATATTCTTTTATTTCTTTCTATAGTAAATGACACTTTAATATTACATGTCCTAATAATATGCATATGTCATAGATTTTAGTTATGATTTTAGGACAATCATTCATATGATGTCCTTCCTTACCATAATCCATACACCATAGACCGAACTTGGTCTTATTTTTCTCATGAAGCTCATCCATCTTCCTGAGAAAAACATTTGTCTTTATCTCAATTTTAGAGCTAGATGATGAAGCATCTCTATAATCCTCAATTTATTCTACCTAAAGTACAGATGCTTGAGCATCAACCTTAGTTAGAAATTATGACTACACAATAGAAAATCTAATTATTAATCATAACCCTTGTATAAAGCAATCAACCTTACCATTATCTTCCCTGATAAAATTGATCTTGTTCATTACATATGAAAATATACGATTGTATTCCCATACTAATTCTATGCTTTGTTGCTAAATTTCCTTAAGATCCTTAATGGTTTGACTTGAACACTTCATCTTGAGTTTTATGATTAACTTATCCTTAACTTGTTGAAGACCTAGGGAATTAACATCTCTTTTATAAATGAACTTCAGAGCTTGCCATGTTAAGGCTCTTCTGAGTTCACATTTTTTCACATCTTTGATGGTCACTCCCTTAACCTGTCATTTCATATCACATGTTAATAAATATTGTTTAGGGTCAGAAGACCCATCATATGGAGTTAAAACATTAAACATTTTTGCATTGAATTCCTTGCTTGGTGCACTTATAACTATTATGATGGGCTTCTATGGACTATTTTTTATGGGTGTTTTAAAACTAGTTTTGAAAGTGAACCCAATGTCTTCTAGCCTCTTCTTGTCTATTAATTTCTTAGTTTTTATGCTAATTTTACCAAATTTATTTGTAAACAATTCAAACCAATTTATATTTATCTCTTTCTCTACACTTTGATTTTTCTTCTTTGATGATAAAATGGGTTCTGCGGATGCGTATTATCGAAATGAATGATCTATATCCTCAACTTATTATGTCTACAATTTTGACCTACAATACTTCTATGATTATGCATAATTTCCTTCAAAGAATATTCCTTCCATAGTCCAAGCAATATCCTTCCTTTTATCTATGATATACCACTATCTTCTAACTATTTTACTACTAATATGTTTTCCTTTCTCTCCTCACTCTATTTCATATCCTCTCTATCCCAATTTTTGTCTTCTTATTTCTCAGGCCCTTCCATTCCTTGCTTTACATAATCTCTACATTCTCTATTTTTTATGATTTGTGTATCATATCTCTATGATCCCCTCTATTCAACATCCTCTATTTTAATCCTACTACTATTCATAGTTAAATTTAGATTGTATAATTTATTCCATCTTCTTTATTGTCACAACTATTTTTCCAATCCTAAAATTTTATTCTCACTCTACTTCTCTACATTCTCCATATTATGTGTTCAAGTTCAACTTTATCTACTCAATTATTCATCATTCACTCCTACATCTCACGCACCTCTATAACACCTAAATTGACTACTCCATGTTGGTAGGGGTAAGCACCATGGCCTTTTCAACAACCAATATCTTGATCAAATTAGGTAGTCACTGAAGTAACTTTTATCAGATTCCTCTTTTAAAAAAGTCCTACACAGCTACAAAAACCAGGTATCCTGATGCAGAGTAAATGTAGATAATAAGCAAGCAACCACTAACCAAAGTTTGGAGAGTCTTGAACAAGAAAGGAAAGTTAGTGAGTTGGGTAATATGCAATAAGCCCATGAAGAAAAATCAAGTAGCTTCCAAGGTAAACATGAAAGAGTGACAAATCCAAGAGATGAGATATTGAAAGTGAGCATGCATCCCTTATATATGCAAGAGATAGAGAGAAACTATGATGGAGGTGTACAACAACAAATCAAGAGTTTGCATAAGCATATGGCATGTAAGGATCAATAAAATTTTGTATGTGAGGTGAAGGAGACAAAACAAGAAGCATGGATGAAAGAATAAGAGTAAATACCTGTAGCAGTGGTTGATGGTGGAGATAAAGATAAAGTGAAATAGTTCTTAGAAGTAGAAGAGTGGTATGCACCTGCAAAGCAAAAATTAGATGGCAGCAGTTGTGTTTTCCTTAATAATGTTGTTTCATGTGTAGGTATGAAATTCAAGGATTTGAAGCAAAGAAGGCCTAAATGTGGGGACAAAGAACATGTTTACCTCTATGAGAGGAAATTATAAGCTAATACCTTACATGATTAGGTTTATTATAGGTAGATAGAATCATACACCAAGTGTATCATCAAATACCTATGGAAAACATTTCTCAGCTTGGTAGTATGATGCAGGGGCATCTTATAAGGACCCCAAAGTTGTTTCATTTTTGTCACAAGTTGTTATATTAAGTGTCTAATAGTTTTTATAGGTCATAATAAATCCATAGGTGGAGTCTAGATAGTCCATAGGTGCATAAAATTTGAATTCTAGTTTCCCTGCCAAAAACTCCTTTTTGAAATTTTAAATCTTGTAAGTTCTCTTCTAAGGAATTTTGTGCATTAGTGAAGGTTTAAATATGTTTCAAACATGTATAAGGGTTTATTAATTGTGTGAGGTCCAAAAAATATGTTATTTAACTATGCTTATGTTCTATATAGTCATATTGTGTAAAAATCAAGAAAATTCAATGTTAAAAGAGACCTATCCGAGGAAAAGGATTCAAGAATCAGTTATGCATCCTTTTAGAAAGGATAGGAGTTATTTTTGGTTTTATAATCTGATATTACATTTTTGGTAGAGGAATGGAGAATTTACAAGCTTGTGTGAAGGGGAGTTTGAATGTTGTAACTCCTATTTTGAATGAATATATTCAGACCATGTTTTGAGGTCTTTGCTTATGTTGTTGATTGCATATGATTATTGATGGAAGAGTGAGATTAGTAATGGTTATAAAATTATTATTTAATTTTAATGCATACATGTTTTATATATATATACTCTAAGGAATAGATAAAGGAGATATCCCTATTTTGGAAGGAAAAGATAGAACCCCTTGTTTTAATTACTTTGACTAGTTTATAGATTGCACTTTCAATATTGATCATTAAATGAAACGAGATAATTATCATAAGTATTTTTGTGAAGGTTTTTCATTATTGTTTCAATCAATAAATTGTAAGGAAATGTTTAGTCTTTAGTCTTTTTGAAGGCATACCCTGTTGAGGGATATTGAGAGTAGATCCCTGTTTGATGTTTAATACCATTAATTTTGACTGTGTTTATATTTATTGCCACTAAAATATGTTGGAAGATGATGTCACAAGATATTTAGGGGATGTATTAATTTTTGAGGTTGAAAGATCCAAATATAATAAATAAACTCTTAAATCATGGGTTTATCTAAGATAGACTCTTAATTTCCTATAGCAGACTTTATGAAATGGGACTGAGTGTTGGTTATAGGCAAGCCATGAACAACAAATTTATTTACCAAAGTTTGGAATATTGAGTTAAGTATATTTAATTTTTTTAGAATCTCATTGAATCTTTATTTGGTATTGTTATGTATTTTTCTTAGCACAATTTTGTAGTTTTTATATTATCTATGCATAGTCAGATGTAAATTGAGATGGAAAACTAGAATCGTAGATTGTCCAAAGCTTGATGTAGATTGGTAAAGGAGTATTGGGTTAAAATAAACTTTTATAACCTTTCAAAGTGCCAAAAAATCCTTTTAAATTATTCCAGATGAATTTTATTTTCTCTCGGGTTGGTTACAATCTTCTTTAACCCTATCTAGGGTTTTATCACAATAACTTGATTATACAAGGTTTCCATTGGCCATTCTCCATGAAAATTGGTGGGAAGTTGGGTTGTGAAGTTATTTAACATATTTTGTGGTCTTTAGGGTGATATAATACATATACATATGTTTTTAGGGCATTATGTGTAGACAAAGCTTTAAAAGACCTAAGAGACCTAAAAGGAGGTAACAGAGAGAAAATCAAGTCAAGAAAAGTAGCTTAAGGGAAGAGTTAATATTGGAAACTTTGAGTATATTTAGGTATTAGAAAATGGTATTTGAAACATTCAATTTTTTGTCAAGGTACACTGGTACCTATCCATACAAAAGGGATTAGGAGTAAAATAAGGCTACAAAGACTGTGAGAGAATATACAGAGTTGTGAAGAAGGATGAGTTGAGATTTGAAGTGCTGGAATAATTTGTTGATTAGGAAAAGAGGGTTAATAAGATAGATAAATAATATCAATATTATGTAAACCACAAAACCATTAGGTGAACCTAGAACCATTGCATGAAGATTGAACCTATGAAGTTATTGTCAAAAGAGAGAGCTGTGATAGAATAGGGTATAGAGGGAGAGTTTTGGTTTATGCTATGCATCATATACTTATACAATAAATTTTTGATGTAACCATTAATGTTAGTCTTGGTCCAATGATATACCACATGAGTCTAGGCATTATATAGAGTTAGTAAATTGTCTAACTTTTCTTCCATCCAAATTATAAATTTTATCCTTCTTGGCTAAAAATAATAATAATATAATTTGGATAACCATGTAACTAATAATCCAGGTAATTCACACCAAAATATTTCATAAATTTCTATGTCTATGCTCCTAAATAAATTATTTCACAGTCTTCCTGATTCTTTTTAATTCTTCTTCCACAAGTTTTTGGATTCTTTCATCTAACCATCTCTCAAAATATCTTTTCCCCAACAACCATATCAGCATGTTTCAAACACAAGCTCCATTCTAATTGCATCATTGTTAATAGAGGTTCCTATAAAACCCATCAAAACATGCTAGAACAATGATAGTTGTGCAATAAGTGAAAAAAGAATACAACAGACCATGTTTTAGATTGAACTTATCAATGGATTAACTAAAACAAAAATAGATATGTAGAAAACATAGGCTCATCAAATAAAAAACATTTGATAAAAACCTATATGACTAATAGATTTAGAAAATAGACCAATTTTTACACACATAACAACCATAAAAGATATATAAGGGAAACCATTTCAGAATTGTATGTTAATCTCTATCACATCAGAACCATTTCACAATACAACTAAGTGCTATATAAAGAGTTGTACAAAGCGTTGTCATTCCATATTCCAACCTTTTGTTACATATAAAAGAAAGAGTCTTCACATTTTGAATACTATTGCTATGCTTACAAGAGTTGAATACATACAAAAAAGAGATACAAAAAAATAAAATTAGTGCAAGTTGCACACGTGTCCACCAATTACACTTCTATTATTTTTTTAGCCTTATTCAACTTCCAAAAACTTTACCATAAGGCAAACTAGAGGTAATGAAATGCTAAAGAAGAATCTATAGGCTTTGTTTCCTTAAATTTATAAGACCACCCATTTAAGACATAAATAAACTCTTTGTTTATAAATTTCATTAATGCCTACAACACCTTTGTCATGAAGAAGACAACAAATATCCCAAGCAACTCTACGATATCCTCGATATTTTTTAGCATTGGCCCCAAGGAAATACCTGATAAACTTTACCAATTTATCATAAGAGGCTTTATATGGGACCCAATAAGAATAATAATTGACATGAGTGGCCATGAAAATATTAGAACAAACTTAAAAATTTTCAACAAAAGAAAGGGCTCTAGAAATCCAAAACTAAACCTTTTTCTTCAATTGATCAATAAAACATTGTGAAATCTCTTAAGGGGAGCTATCAAAATCTAATGGGATACCAAGGAATTTTAAGTTCTCCCATTTTTTTATCCAATTCCAATTATACTATTTAGCCATTCTGACATAGGTATCATGCTTTATTTCTAGCATTGCATTTTGGCCTATTGAAAACTAGAACCTGAGGATTTGAAAAAAATTTGAGGCGATGCAATTCCTCTTTGAAAGATACTTCTTAGTCAATAAAAGTGAGAAAAGTGTCATCTATAAAATGACCAATGATGATTTGAGAGGATTGATCAAGAAGAATAAATAAACTGATGAGCCCTCACTCCTCTCTCTAATCAAGAAGATATCCAAATGCCTCTATAACCAAAACATATAAAACTGGTACCAAATGGAAAGCTTGTCTTATGGAATAGAATATACCAAAACTGTTAGATTTGAGCCCATTGATATTCAGACAAGTGAAATAATCAAAAAACAAAGTCTGATTTGTTTATATAAAAAATTAGTTGAAACCTAAGCCTGAAGCATAACAATAATAAATGACCACTCGATCGTATCATAGGCCTTCTCAAAATCAATTTTGAGGAATATGTTCAGTGCAAAGAAGTCCATGCCCATTCCATTCCTTTCTAGATAGCAATGATATTATTTAAAGTGTGTCTATTTTTAATGAAGTTAATTTTCTCTAATCTAATGATAATAGGAAATATAAACTAGAGATGGTTCATAAAGGCTTTATCAAGGATTTTATAAGACACATTAAGGAGATTGATGGGGCACTAAATAGTAATGAGATATGAGTCTCTAGCCTTGGGAATGAACTTAATATTTATATTTTAATAAGAGATCCTAGGGATTTATGTTTCAAGGCTTCTTTATAAACTTGCAATGGGTCGAGACCTAAAAAATCCCAAGCAACTTTACAAAATTCATAAGAGAAACCATCAATACCAGGGGTTTTGTCATTGGCCATGCATTAAACTACATGAAAGAGCTCCTCAAGATATATAAGGGAATCATAGAGTTTTTGGTTTGTAAGACAGTTTGTGAGGCACCACATCTAAACATTCTTGCAACACATGTACATTATGTTGTATCTATTTTGACTTGGAATAATATCTTATAGTGGTCAACAAAATCCAAAGATATTTCATGTAGATCAGTGAGACAATGATGAGAAATATTAATACCTTTTATCTTCTCTTTAGGTTTCTTGCCTAGAGGGATTTAAAAAATTATTTTGAGGCTCAATCCTCAATTTGGAGGCAATGTAAGCGAGCTCAAACTTGACCCCTCTAACTTCATGATTATTTAAAACTTTAATATTGTGCTTGAGATAAGCTATCATAGATTACAACTACATAAATAAATTATTGTGCTTAAGAAGAGAAGATATTGTTTGGTATTCCTTGATCACAACACCATCAACCTAATTTCATGCTCATATAGTTTATTTTATATAGTGGCAAATGAAGGTGGTAGTGTGATTAATAACCTCATTCCACCACTGAATACAATTGAAAACATAATGTGGGTGTGGCACAAGGTTCCATACTCTGGTGATGAGATGAATGGTGCCCTCTTGGCAAATGAAAGTTACATTTAAAAAATGATTATATGGTACCTTGAAATGAATTTCACCCCTCTCCACTCTGCAAGTGATAGGACTATGGTCATAAAAGACAATTTTTAGATGGATGGTGACAAATCGACCATAAAAAAGTAAAAGAAAACACCTGTTGCTTAAAAAGGATGAAACGATCCAACTGCTTGAGCACCCTATTAGTGCTAACATAATAGTTGGACCAAGTAAAGCAATATGAAATATTAAATATGCACTACTAGAGAAGTGGCTCCACTAATCCCTAGTGGTTTTTGAAATAAAACCATGCTTCACATTCTTGCACACACCATTACATTGAAAGGGAACCAAATTTGTTATCAAGGCTCTCAATTATATCAAAATTGTCATAAATGAACCAAGTGGAAAAAAGGTAGATTGTCAACAAGCCATCACCATAAAACCATTCTATCAAGGCCATTGTTTAGGACATAAATGTTGAGAATTCCTAAGGAATTACCATTCATATCAAGGGAACCCAAAAAAATTGATGTAATGGATCTTCACCCATGGCAAAAACCAAGGGAAAATTCTATTAGAAATCAGAATATTGGTACTGCCACATCCATTTTCATGCAAACTATAAAATTGTGATGTGTTAGAAAAAATACATTTTTGAGTAGTTTGTAAAAGACACCCTAAAATCTTAACTTCATGCAGACAAATAAAATAAAAAACCTTAATCTACTGACAAGCAACACACAAATAATTTATGAGAAGACTTTATGAGACCTCAAACATTCCATTATATTAAATTAATTTGGGGGAGTCTTCCACGAACAGTTCTCCCTAACCATCTTCTATGTCTTCTCTGAATTTAAGTGCTGCAAATTGGTTCCCCAGTAGATATTTTTAGTTTAGCATAAAATCTCCAATTGAAATTGAGCAACATTTAGCCCCATTATCCACTTTAAGAGAGTTAATGTTGTTGTGAGGTGGATTTCACAACCACCGATGAGTAGGACCATTTGTAGAGGGTGTCTTAGCATGGGAAGAACTTGCTTGACATTGAATAATTAAAAAAACTTGAATTTGAGATGTCCTCAGAGAGATATGAGACTGAGGAGGGTTAATAATGGTAATATGATCCCTTCACTCCTCAAATGAGTTTTATAATAGGGTTTGTTGGCTTAGATCCCTTGTTTCCAGTAGCATATTTTTTTGTTAGCCACCATTGTACAACCATTGTTATTATTTTCCACCTCTTTATTTTCATATGACCATTTTTAGTAGAGGACTTTGATAGATCCATAAGAGGAAAATCATGAATCCCATGAACAAGGGATTGACAATGAAAGCAAGTTTTCAAGAAATTAAATTAGGTAACCTTTTTTGCCTAGAACTTTGTCCCTATTAGAATGTCAATGGACTCTTTAAAGTCCCTAGTCAAGTTAAACTCAATGTAGACATGATTATTAAGTCATGCAGAGTAAAAATTGATTGGTTCATGGCATAACACTCACTTGATGGGTTTGAAAATCTCCTCAAGAAAATTCTATAGAAAAAGTGGCAAGTAAGGAAGTTGGATCCAAACAGGTGCCCTAAGGGATTCTAGTTTGAGAATTTGAAAGTATGTGTCCAAGGGGACACAATCATGAGAGTATTAATCAAGAACCAACAACTAAACCTAAATATCAGGACTTGAGATGACTCTTCGAAGAAAAAAATAAAAAAAACCCATGGTGAGATTCTGAAAACCAGTAACTTGGAAACCCAAGGGTTCTTAGTGATGATGAATCCATGCATTAAGGGATTCCTCAAAGAGGATATGGCAGACATAATAAGCTATCAAAAAATTATTTCATACCATTTGAAAATATTATTAATAACATTATATTGTAAAAATATCAGTTTGAGGGGGTTCTCAAAAGCTATACTTTGTTGTAACCATTGAGAAGAACTTACTATCTCATTTTGATGCTATATTTTCCACTATTTTCAACAATAATTACAATAAAATGGTTTAGGTCCATTATAGCCTAACTATCCACCCAAAGGAAGGACAAAAAAGTGCATTTAATCTTAAAAGTTATGTAGAAGTGGTGTGACAACAATAGAAATCAAAGAAACAAATAAAGATAAGATCGACATGAACCCTAACAGAGCTATTTCTCAATTTCTCCTCAATGTGAATAAAAAGTCTTATATTTACACTCTTTGCAAAACAAATTTATTAAAAGATAAAATTATTGTTACCATTTCAATATTGATTGATCAAATTCTTGGCCAATGTGTTGATTTTAGAACCCTTATAAAATAATATATATTTTTAGATATTGTTTTTTAATTTAGGGGTGAGCTAAATGGCTTCCAAAACACCTAATAGTCAACTCTGCTAAACTGATGGCAAGCATTCTTGTTTCGTTAAATTAAACACCCAATGGATGCATAACATGGGATTTCTAATGGGATATGGCTCAAAATATGTATGGGACCTCCCAACATCATTAAATTATGTCACAACCATATGCTTGCATACATCAACCAAAAAATTATAGACTATCTTGAGGAGCAAGTTATTGTTTTTTAATTTGTTAACAAATTTTCCACAAATGACTTATCTAAAGGATTTTTTATTTAATTTGAGGTCCATTGTAGATGTTTAGATTTGTTATCACAAAAAGTGAAAAAATATGGAAGTTTCACATGACTTTGTTGTAGAGCATGATTGAAAATGTGATAGATAATGCTATCAAATAATTTGTAATGGATACAAATATTTTATAGGTTTATTATGTTTTATCACAAAACGATAAAATTTATTTGTGGTTTTTATGTTAGTTTGATATTTTCCCAACTGAATATGCAATATCTAATAAGTATATTGATATTAATGAGTGAGTGTATATATTTATGTATCTAATATAGTTTTTTTAATTTAATATAAATATTTATTTTTATGTTTCTACGACTTGTTCATGGTTGTGAGTGTAAAATGAAAAATTACATGTCATTTTTACGATAAACTATATGTTTATACATGTGAGTGTAAACTTATTTTTTGGATTTATATATATGTATTTAAGGAGTATACAATATTGTTTTTTATATAAGAGTATTTAGGAATGACACGGGTATTATATCTACTTGTTTAATATATAATATTTACAGTTTTCCAATAACCATTGATTCATTTTCATTTGTTCCATTTATAGTTGTTTAAGGAATAGGGTTCCTCCAAATATCCAAATCTATTTTGAATCATCATTTAAAATTGTTCAATATAATTTTTAATATACTTGAATGATGTGAGATAAGTATTTTCATACCCATGACTATATGTAGTCAATAAGGATTATGGAATGACAATTGCATTTGCATTATCTCTATGTTCAAAGTGTATGCTTTACAATTATTCAGTTAACTATTGCTCCAATTTCATTTGTTACATTTAAATTTTTTTGGTTTGAATAATTAATTAAAATTTTATGTTAGATTTTTTTTTAAAGTAATATGAAATGTTTGTTTTTTTATGTTTGTTCTTCTTACAAATTGATAAAGTTTGTAATTGTGTACATATGGCAATTTTATTTTGTTGTAATTTATTTTTGGTATAATTTTATTTAAATATATATTATAAATGTATGTTTGGTGTAAATTATATTTGCTTTTTCCAAGTGTAATTATTTGATAGCGTACTTTAACTATTTCATGGTTGTTTATGTTTATTATATACATGTATTATTATAATTTAATCAAAAGATTGGAAAGTATGGTAAGTTAAAATAAATTGAACATTATGAATTTTACTCTTCAAGAGATGCTTCAGATATATTTTTTATCAAAGATAAATATAAAATGGAGTGATAAAAAATTTATTAATGGAATGATAGACTTGGTGGCAATGATACCCTTCAAAATACTTGATTAATTTATGTTTGGATAACAAAACAATCATGATGTCCCATGCACATTTGTATGCAATAAGAGGGAAAAATTAATAGGGAAGGGAAAAACACATTATCCCATAAAATATAATGAAACATAAAACCTTTTGTAGCTTATTTTATGCATTATTCTTATCACAAATGTTGAAGTTGTAAACTTAATCATATTATTTTTTATTTTAGTTATTGGTGCTCATATGATCCTCAAGATATTAGGATTAAACCACTTGCCCTACAAAGGAAAAGGGACTATCAGAGATGTTACTTATATCACTTTATTATTAAGGTGTTTGAATCCAAAACTACTATTAAATTAATAACTTTCATGAATCATCAACACCATGATGCAAAAAGTGTTCCTTATCATGGAATACAATTCCTCTTCAAAGATTATAGGGTCATGCATGCCACTCAACTCTCAAGTCAAATCATTTCAAGGATAGAGGTACTTTTTGTAATTGGTGTCCCTATTGATACCATATGTGATGTCAACTACTTGAGTAAGAGTTTTGGTGACTCTCCAAGTGAGAGAGATAACATGTTGTCAAGGAATGATATTGTTAACATATGTAGTGAATTGAGAAAGATGAATGTGTGAAACATAATAAAGACCTTACTAGCATGAACATGTGGTAGGAAGAGGAAAAAGACATTTTTTTGGTTACATCATACATTGAAATAATGGAGACAACCTATTAATTATGGGTATTCAAGTTGAAGGGATGTTAAACATGATGGTGAAACACTCCCAAAACAATTTTATTTCAATGGATTCAAATTTAAACACCAAAAATTATGGGGTGAGTTTAAGTTTAGTTTAAATTTTCCTCTTGTATTTACGATTTCATTTCATATTTTCTCTCATATTGAATATCTACTTTCATCTAGAATTTGTATTTATAATATATTCGTATAAAAAATTAATACCATATCTAAGATGCAATTTGTTAACATGCTTCTCTAAAAAGTAGTAGTGGTTCCTAAAAAATTCTTGCCTCATATTGTAAGAACCAATTGAAATTGCCCTTCCTAAATCATAACCACTCATATACTTTAAAAAAAGATTCAAAAAAATAACAAGAAAGCATTTTTATATTTCACGTGGTCACTCCTAGTGCTAGGTCCATGAATAACACTACCAAGAACTCTCAAACTCAAGATAATATGGATCATTGGATCAAATTACTAACTCATACATACCTATTTGATTACTATTATGCCTTAATTTTCTTAGGGAAACAGAGATTTTAAGTGTTGAATTTGAAAAAAATTGAAACAAAGTGCACATAGGAAAGCTACACAACACAAATATTTACCCATAAAAACTCAAGACAAGAAAACTCCAAAAGAATGAGATGTTTAGTCCTCATTCCACTATATTATTCTCAAGAACAAGTTTACTACCAATTTATGGCATTCATAAACACAATTTTAATTCATATTGGTCCAAATACCTGCACAATGCCTATTACTTCTTAAAACTCTTCTAAGAGAATTCACAACACCTAACAAACAACATCAACTACGAAAACAATGAAATATTAAATCTTGGATTAAAAACTTACAACTTCACTATTGAAACCAACTTCCATTGAATCCTTTGCCTCTCCTAAAGCTATGTATTTATGCATAAACACAACATAAGGTACACAAATCACTTGGGAGATGAACTAAACCATCATAAATTTAAAAAATAAGCTACATTTACAATTGTTTCTTGTTTAAAATCTATACACTAGTTGTCTTTGATGAGAAAGAAGAGTGTGATGGTTGCATTGGTGATTGCATGATGCAACATTACTTGTGATATCCAAAAGTGGTTGCAAGAGATATATGACCTAGTCCATCAATGTCGGCATGATTGATAATAAATGGAAAAACCCATGATATGTAGAAATTGTGTATCATCATTTATAAATACTTGTTAAGAGCAAGTTATACAAAATAACATGTTTGTGCATGTCTAAACTATGCACATGACCTAAATACTAACAAAATATTAATATAATTTAAACATGTTAAAGAGTGTGTCTCACTAGTAATGCATGTCTCATATATAACATTAACAACTAACAGATGCAAAATAAACTTTGAATTAATAGACCCAAAAAATCCTTCCTTGAACCAAAGGGGGACCCAAAGATGATATGTAGCATTATGATTGTGAAGCTATATAAAAAATCATATCAGAATCTACAAACCCCTTTGTACATGTGGTACTAATCAACTTGTTTCAACACGTCTACTGAAACTATAGTTTGGCCTTCATGTGACATGTGACACTACCTAAAATGAATATTAACATACTAACAAGGCATTAATAGAATTTAAACACACTAAAATGGGTTTCTCACAAGGATATACATGCCTCATACATAATAATAACAACTAACAAAATTAAAACTAAACATTGGATCACTAGACCCAACAAACCACCCTTGATGTAAAGGGGACGAAGAGATGATATGTAGCACTATGACTATGAAGCTATCCAACAACACATCACAACCTAAAAACTATCCCTATGTACATCTATAAATGATCAACCTCTATCAACTGGTATGTTAGAATCACAATCTACACTACCTGACATGAAGATGAACATCATCCTAGGAGACCCATCTTTATAATCATTCGTATTGGTATCACAATATAAGCATCATCATGGGAATACTCAACCAAATCATTACATTTCTAGATGATAATTTTGTAACTCAAGTATGACACATCTTACTTGATGCCCAACAACTTTGACCACTTTGCAAACACTAATGGCACTTACAACCCATGTCAACATGTACAATCATTTGAAGTCTGATCCAAAACCAAAACAGTATCTTCCTTTGTATTAGATGAGAAGTGAGATGTTTATGTAACAAAATCACTACCAACTAACTAATTTTCTCATAATCAATGATATCAAATAAAAAACACTATCATATAACAAAATCTAAAATAAAAACATAACCAAAATTGCTATTAAAATATCCTTATTATCATTTGTACTCGTAACTAACTCAATATGGATCTTTGCAAGACTCCTAGAAGTCATTGTCAGGGCCTTCTAGACCATGGATTTTAGCGAAGCAATATGCTTCTTAATCAAACCATGTTATATTTGAATCAAAATAATCTCCACTAGGCTCAACGATATAAACACTAAGTGAGTATTAATGAATCAAGATTAATTTTTAAAGAAGATTATTAGAAACAAAAAATAAGAGAAACTATCAAAGTTGAAAAAAGACCAATAAATCTTAATGGAGATAATGGACTCAGTATCAACAATTTATGGAGACCAATCTTAAACCATATTAGTATATGAGAAGATATATACATGAATAATGGTGAATATCCTTTTACTTCGGTATAAACTTTGAAAACTATTCTACCTATTATTTTGAACTTATCCTTTACCATATAGAAATAATGCCCTTAATTCTTGTAATAATTTCTTGAGTTGGCTGACCTTTCCAATACACCATTGCATCATTTTGACCATTATTTATAATAAATTTATGATATATTTTTTCCATGATATAATTTTCACATCTCCCTGAAGATGAATACACATAATGTACTTGAAATGTCATATAACATTTCTACAAACATGGTGAATCCATAAGACTATTTTTCAAATATAATGTGTTTGTCTTCTTTTCATATCTGGGAGACTTATTTCTAGAAAGGCATTAAGAAACATAGTGTACCAATAGACCACATTCGTAACATTGCACTTTTTCTTTTATTCTATGAGATGACTTGTGATTGTTAGTACTAGCATATGAATAAACATCACTTGTCCAATGCTTCTTTTTTCACACATTTCTTCTCCAATTCATGTCTACCTACTTATTTTTCACACATTTCTTCAAAGTAGAACATTATAAAAAATAATCATTGATGATCTGGATCTTTGGAATTATAAATGATAACTCTAGAAATTTGAAAACCCACTTTTTTGCATGGACATGGGTAAGTAAATAATAATAAATGCTCGATATATAAATCAATTATAACAAGATACCTCCTTTGGCCTTAGTAGTATGCAATGGAAGTTTCATGGGTCTATCCTACCATCGAAGGAGGAAAAAATGGAGTGATAATGAAACCCTATATATGTTGTCTAGCAATAAGCCCTCACAACCAAATGAATGAAACATTGGGCCATTGGGTAATGGGCATTGGGAATTTTACTTGTAGGACTACAGTCATCTGGGGATGGGCCTCAAATTATATAATACTAAATCTAATGTGTCATGTGTCCCTTTGTCCCCAACTGCAAAAGGGTCTATCATATTGTCGAAGGAAAGCATGGCCACAAAAAATGTACTGTATGATGTAATCCCCCCTTTTAAGATGAAGAATGAACTTGTAAACCTCATATTTAAAAATAAATATGTTAAATATAATTTTGGAGTCTGGTAAGTGATATTTTCTTATTATGAATATATAATAATATAACTTTTGAAAAATAAAGGCCAAGGATGTATTGCCCTCAGATAACCCCAAAATATAGGCCAAGTAGTAACATAGCAACATAAAATTTATAAAATCATAGCAGTAAGTTGTTAGCCCACAAAATATAGTAATGAAGAGAATAAGTAAAGTGGCATAGCCTTGACCTAATAGATGCTTCAAGTATGTGCATCTATCGGATTAGAGTCACATAGCTAAAGCACAAATAAATGGGTGCATAATAAGAATCATGGCAAGAAAAAAATAATATATGTATGAAGGACAAAAGAGGAAACACTGAGCATATAAGTAAAAAACACATGATATAGAAGGCACATCATATAGGTAATAAGGCACCTAGAAAACTCTTTAGACACTCAACGATGAGTGATAAGGCACAATGCCAACACTTATAAACTAAAAGATATGTAAGCATGGAAATGAATATTGAAGGCACATTACACATGTAAAAAGCACATCAAACACTGAAATAACATCAAGGATATGCAAATGGTATAAGAAACACATCAAGGATAAGTGTAGTGAATATAATAAGGAACATGGCGAGCACATCAAGTAGTGGAAAGTACATTAGGTGTACAAACATAATGATATGCACATTAGGTATATAAATAAAATACAAAAACACAACACACATAAGCATAAATGAAGAACATGTCAAGCATTTAAACAAGATGGTAGATTAATCATGATTCAAATCCAACGTAAATTAGTAACATAAAAATGTTGAATAGTTACATTTTATGTATACATCATAAGAATTTTATAATTTTAATTATATGGAACATTGTTCTTCCCCATAATTATAATGTTATATGAGTGAAAATAGCTAGTATTATAGATGTTACCATGATTTTAAAAAGCCCCAAATTTTGGTTCAATCTGTATAGTTTTTAATATTGAGCCTTTGCATTTGTCTCATCAATGCCTAACCATGATAGCTAATGCTTTTAGATTATCATCCATCAAAACTATCTTAAAATGCTAGTTAATAATTTGGTTCTCAATAGTTGGTATAATTACAACCATATGCACACATTTAACTTGTTAACACACTTATATTAACATGTTGAAAAGAAAAGACTTTTAAATACCATATGTATTACAATTGAATAGTTAAGAAATGTATTATGGCAAAAATAACATTTGTAGACATATATAATTATGATCTTATGTAGTTAAATAGTTAAGAGCTCATTAGTGATAAAACTCATATATTAAAATGAGTATTTTGAATGCAAACATCACCTAAAGTTTAAGAGATCATTTGAAAGCCTTAGTTACATTTTATAAAGAGGTTAGGATGCAAGTCAACACCAATAAAATTAAATTTTTGATCTTCTCACGCCCAAAGGACAAGAAGCATATAAGCTTCATATTTTATGGGAATCCTATTGAGATAGTCTCTGATTATAAATACTTGGGACTCAATTTAATTAGCAAGCTCAATTGTAAGATATGCATAATGAACAACATTCAATGTTTGTAACATCCCCACTAGGATCTACTTAAAAAAAATTGATTTAAAAAACAATAATAATCAAAGTATTCTTTCATTAGATTTCACCACGAGTATCTAATTAGTGATATAGATAAAACACTCTAAGTATGTTAACTATAAAATAATCATGTGACATCTAACCATCACTGATCACTATCATTAAATGAAACATAACATAACTAAATATAAAAAGTAATTACAAATTTGTAGTCATGACTGGTACAACTATATAACCACTATTGTCAATGTACGATAAGTAAATAATTACATCTCATTATAGATAATGTTCCAATAATAATAATTACAATATAAGATACAAGGTTCCATAGAGAAAGAGTTATCGAACCCTAATATCTATGGTAATCTCAAGTGTAGTCTCCAAATAAGTACTATTGTGGGGAGGGAGAGCATCATCTGAGCACTTTTCTATAATAACTA
This sequence comes from Torreya grandis, assembly GCA_037957365.1. NCBI lineage: Eukaryota > Viridiplantae > Streptophyta > Pinopsida > Cupressales > Taxaceae > Torreya > Torreya grandis. The sequence continues at coordinate 1,927,199 of JARHVA010000094.1, read as the reverse complement.
CAGACCATTGATTTCCTGCACAATCCCCCATCAGGGAATGATTTTCTCTTCATGGATGAGTAGATAGTGATGATGTGAGAATCTAGAGAGACAAACTAGTACCCATGTGTTGTATGATTTCTAAGAATATGCAGTGTTTCATAAAGAAATATATTCTAACATGATATTGCACAAACATGTAAATCATACATATTAAATACAAATATCTAACTAATATTACTTTGGCCAAATTTTTCAATAGTTATTGATATCTAAGATCAGTCAAATTCATACACACCACTTGATCGGATTACATTCATCTGGAATTAGTGATTCTAGTAAGCTGGTGAAGTCCATCTCACTACTTACTTAGTACCAGCAATACAAGATTTGGTTACTATAAATATAACTAATAGATTCATATAGATTAATTCCTACTAGTAGGCATAAAAACATGATAAACATAGAAATAATCCAAATTCGTACATTTATTCCATCAAACGTATGAATGAATCTTCACAATACTAGTTATCACATAAATAATAAGCATAACAAGTATTGTTCATACCATCTAGGTATAACCTATATTTAGATTGCATATTCTAATTTCTGCAAGTAGATTCAAATATAATGCACTCTATAATGTATGATAATATCATATTCCATTGTTCATATGTACAACTACTCAATTTCATACATCCAATCATGATAAGAAAGTCACAATTCTCTCGAAAACATATCTTTCGTTTAAAAAATTTGTTTTATTTTTAGGAAGTTATATGCATATATAGATAGTATTCTCTACTTCAAGAATCTATGACTTAGTTTTTAATAGACAATAAACCTTACTTGTTTCATTTAATAAAATATAGAATTATGTATCTAGCAGAGCTGTTATCAAGATAAGTAATCTAATCCATATACCTTACCAAACTTAAGTAAAGTGGAGGTATAAGTAACAATCTCGATATTATGTATAGATTCCTAGATAATAAAATTATTCAAGATTCAAATTATTTGAACCCCTTGAACTCACATAAATAATAAATATTAATCGGGCTTACTCTCATTCCAATAATGTTTAAAATTATTTGAGAGGGATTATTATGTATAACAATCTGAGTGTCATCAATACCAGACTTAGGTGGAATTACTTATTTCTTAATTATACCATGCATTATTTATGGTACGCTATATATATGTGATTCACTATATAGATAGATCACCATTTTTACATAGTCACATCTTATCATAACAATAACCATTAAACACATAGTCTAGCCGCACGGTTTTTATATAACAAATTTATTTAGTGTTTATTCATATATAACCTAAACATAATTTTCTATTTTTATACAGTTTGCATACTCAGATATGCATCATACATAAAAGGTATAGTAATATATGATTACATTTAAAATATTCTAAACATCACATTATATAGTCTCATGGTAAATTGGGGATAATCCATTCTCATATTCATATAACATTTCAGATATATCATATGTACTCAGTCATATGGTTTCATAAGGAATCAATGTTTTATAATGAGATTATATAAAAAAAAATAAACAAAACATCTAAACATTTTTATGTTTAAATATTTTTATATATACATCGCTACATATCTAAATATATAAAGATATAAATTGCTATAATCTACACAATTCGCTACGCAGATCACTATGTGTATCTAGATCACTACTTATATACTCAAGGTCACTACAGTCCTATATTTCATGGTTTGTTTAATATATATTCCTCTGCTCATGAATTATATATGAGTCATTGTTCACTACACTTAGACTGCCCTTGTGATAACCCTGCAAATCACTATCTTAAATCCATAACGTACAAGTTTGTTCTATACCTTATATAATTTGCTATACTCTATATACACATCACTGATTTTAGATGCTTGTATTTATATATTAGTATATACATATAAATTAGTGTTTCTTTTCTTAGGGAATAAAGGTACGCATTCCACCATGCATTGAATAATGTAAATTTTTAATTGCAAAAGCAAGAGCTATAATGTTACTATTAACTAATTTGACCCCAAGTCAAATTAGGTCAACCCCTTATATAGTTCAAACTTTCATAGGTTTTCCTAGGATTAGAAAAATGTGTGTTATGGTCTTAAAATGAGGTCATATAATATGTTTTATCTCTTGTCATATTTGTTAGTTAGTCTTATGTCATCTACATGTCACCTTTTGAGTCATTTAATGAAGTGGTATGATTTTCCATAAAAAAAAGGTGTCAAGGTGAAATGTAACATCCCACATGTTAGGAATAGTCAGATAAATCATTTTAAGATTAACATTCTATAGGTTTAACATTGAAAACAGGAAGATTAGTTGGAAACGTAGGAGTTTCAGTTGTTGTATGGACTATAAAATAGTTATAGCACATGTGGATTATTCAAAAGTGTCATTTTAGATTCCCATAACTCATATAGTTTTGACAGACCAAAAAATGTCAAAAACTAGCCTATCTCTCTCATCACTCTCTTGGACAAGCCAAAAAGGTCAATTGGTTTCCACTTGCTATGGATAGGATAAGTTGAGTTGCAATAAGTGCACTTGGTGGGTGGTAGTAGTCTTTTTTTACTTCCATTTCATGGTAATAGTCACAGGTTTGGTTATTTGTGCTTCATGAACCATTACTAAGAAGGTTGGTGACTCTTTCTACCTAAACATCCCCAACACCTCAATTTTTCTTCTCTATCTGCATTGATCTGAGAAAACCAAGTTGTGTACATGTTATTTTGGCCTAAACTTGATTCAGGGGTTTTAGGTCCTAGAACACATACATCCATTATTTTTTAGGTGAATAGACCAAATTGGTCATTTTGGCCTAAACTTGCTTCAGGGGTGTCTAGAATGCAATCAAGAGGCTTGAGAGCCACCTTCAAGTGATCATATCTATACATAAAAATTGCATGGTGCCTCAAGTAGCTATCAATATTTTAATGGGGTCTTATACTTGGTCTTAGTGTAATTTTTTTAGGGATTGATCATCTGGTTTTTATGAACCATTGTTAAGAATCAGAATATCTCAAAACCCTCATAAAACCCTTGTTTAGACCTGATGGGGAAAAGATGAATGGAGACATATTTAAGTGGGGTAATTTGGCCTTGAAAGTGTTTTAGATTTGTTGAAGACTCTCTTAGGATCATGGACACCCAATTTTCCATACTGCCGCTTATATGGACAAGGTAAAATATGAGTTTCTTACAAGTTTTATTGTGTTTTACATGTGCAAAGGGAAACTAATGAATGAGTTACATTGAGGGAGGTATCTAGAGACCTATTCCCACTTCTCATACTCAGTTATAACAACAAATAAGCATATAAATACCTCTGCTACATAGTTCACTATAGGTAGTCTTGGACAGATAATGAAACTGAAAAGTGACTACCTAGTGAGAAGATGAGAAGTTTGATAGTGGATCATTTTGAGGTCTTCCTCATGGAGTGGAAGTCAAAGGGGTTATAAATAGGTGTCATCACACTTCTTACATAGATTTAATTAAGCAATTTCCAGTCACCTTGATGACAAATGTGAATATTGAGGCCAAGAGGGCTAGTAAATGACTACAAATAGTGAAAACAAGTGTTAAGAGGAAGGCAACCTATTAGGGAGTTATCTGATGATTGTCATATCTTATTTCCAACTTCCCTAAGATAGTGCATATGTGTCAAGGATTCCTAGTTCAGTTTCAAGTAGTCAAGTGATGCTTCATCATGAGGGTAATTTCAAGAAGATTATTTGAGGTCTCTACACCAACATGAAGATGAATGATGAATTTTAGGTGTACACTTATCCACAATAGATTTCTAGCCTCTTTTCTACTTCATTCTTCTAAAATGTAACTGGTCCTCATAGCTCTACATTTATCCTTATGACATTTCCACTTCCCTTTTTTTTTTCTCACATGATCTATAAATGCAAGCCATTTTGGCTTTTATAAAGGAATCCACACCTAGTATGGCAAAGCATTGCTGGTTTGAATATTGTATTTTCCTTTGAAATAAAGATTTGTAATCTGGTTTTGAGTTCATAGGCTTCTCATCTAAGTATGTGAAGTGGTGTAATGATCAATTGTTAAAATGCCTGGGTTGCTACATCGGTCCACTGAAAGGAGTCTTTCTTTAACAAAGAGGTGAGTGGGGCTACAATAGTACCATAATTTTTGACAAACCTGTGATAGTAACCAGTAATCCCTAAAAATCCCCTAAGTTGCTTGAGTGTCTTAGGAATTAGCCAATCCACCATTACTTGATTTTTTTTAGGATCCACTTTCACTCCTTCATAAGACACCAGATGACCCAAATATTCAACCTCACCAGTGCCAAAAGTACATTTGTAAGGTTTGGCATACAATTTATTTTGCTCCAAAATGGAGAGTACCTATTTTACATGTTGTAAATGATCTTCCCAATTTTTACTATAAATGAGGATATCATCAAATAATACTAGAACACATTTCCTCAAAAATGGATTAAAAATAGTATTCATCAAACTCTGAAAAGTAGATAGTGCATTTGTTAGACCAAAAGGCATATCTAAAAACTCATAATGGCCCTCATGAGTCCTAAAAGTGGTTTTGGGTATGTCTTCATCACGGATCTGGATTTGATGATACCTAGAACATAGATATAACTTGGTAAAATAAAGAACACCATTCAATTCATCTAGAAAATTATCAATGACAAGAATAAAAAACTTATCTTTGATAGTGTCCTTGTTGAGTTCTCTGTAGTCAGGGCACATCCTCCAAGTATCATCTTTATTTCACACCATGACAACTAGTGAAGAGTATTCACTTTGGCTATGGTGAATGATTCTTACATCCAACATCTCTTATACCATATTTTTAATTTCACTTTTTTGGGCATAGAGATACTTGTATGGCCTAATGTTGGGTGGTGTACTACCAGGAATAAGTGTGATAACATGATCATGCATGTGGCTAGGTGGAAGTCCTTTTGGCATGTCTCCAAAAACAATAGAATGAGCATCAATTATTTATTATAGATCAAGAGGTGGAGATGGTTGAGTTGGTTGTAATTCCATAGAAAAGAATCGAGCTACAAATCCATCAGCACTCTTATGGAGAATCTTTGTCATTTGATGGGAGCTAAAAAGTTATGGAGATTTAACCTTTAATCCCCTTAGCTCAAATTTTCTTTCTTCAGAATGAAAATGCATGAATAATTATTGAAAACTCATCTCAATAGTGCCCAAAGTGGTGAGTCACTGGACTCTCAAAATAATATCAGCTCCACCCATGGGAATAGCAAACATAGGATAATCCAATAAGTAGTCTCCCATGGCCAACTTAATACTATGACATTTTTTTGAATAGTTGACAGTACCACCATCTGCAATCATAACCCAAAATTCTAGAGCTGGATAAATAAAATAGTTCAAATGATCAGCCAACTTATTATGAATGAAGTTATGTGTGCTCCTAAAATCAATCAATACAGTGACCTTCTATTTCTTAATAAAACCTATCACCTTAATATTTTGGGGAGTATTAATACTTGAAAGGGAATGATAAGAAATAGTAGGCTAAGAGTCTTTAGATTCCTCCTCATGAACTTTTGCATCCTCATCATGTACTTTTGCAGCATCATCATCATCATTGACACCTTCAATGTAAAATAGCTTCTTTTCATCACAATGATAGTCTTTGCTCCATTTACTGTCATAACCATAACACAACCCTTTGGCTCACTTCTCCTCAATTTATCATTGTGTTAAACTGGTGGGCTGTGGAAATGATGGTGTGGAAAAGTTGTGATCATGACCAGTAGTGAAAGTTTTCCTTTTGACCATCTCTTTTTATTTTATCATGCGTGCCTTAAGTATAGCTTCTACTACAGATGTTGGGTTAAACATTCAAACCTTGAATTGGATGTTATCTTTGAGGCCACCCAAAAATAGATCAATTGAATTAGATGTTGGGTTAAACATTTGAATCTCTTAGTGATATTTTCCACCCATAAAGAGAGATTCTAAAACTGATGAATATAATCCTTCAGAGTTTTTATTTATCGTATCTTGGCTAATTGGCTGAAATAGTTCTCAGAGACATTATTTTGATAATGATCTAACAACTCCTCAGTGAAAATAGTTCAGGTAATAGGAGCACCATTATTTTTCTTTTGAGCTCATAACCAATGATACCAAATGAATTACTCATGTTCTAGATATAGGGACACCACTATCACCCTCTAAGAACTATGGGTTTGATGTAGCTCAAATAAATTTTTAATTTGGGTAATCCAAGTGAGAATATCCTTACCATCACACTTATGCATGTCCACTTTTGGCAACATCAATTTCACACCAGCATGGGAGTTATTGAGAGGAGGATTTGAATGTTGAAGTGGAGGGTTGTTGGGATGAAACTGAGATGTAAGGGCAGTGAATTATGTAGTGATATGTTGTAATTCATTGTGAACCTCGTTAATCTCTCTACGCGTCCCTAAAACATTAGCTTAGACCGCAACAAATTCATCATGCCTCACCAAGTTCTTTATGTCCACTTGAAGCTGAAAAATCATTGGATCTAAATTTCCAAAATACATGTCATTGATAGAAGTCTTAGGAGTTTCTTTCCCCCCTTTTCTTCTTCAAATACCTAGACCTTCCATAGACCAACCCTAGGAGGGTTTTGACCCTAAAAAAAAGTGTACTAGGAAATGGTACCATTGTGATCTCCTTGTCAAGATGAATCCAATGACTACCTTTGTGTATTAGGGTAAAAATTTTGGTACCAAAAAAGTGTACCAATAGAATATACCATTGCAAACATCTCACCGAGACGAATCCAATGATGGCAATTGTGCAAGAAGAAAAAAAATTTCCTAAACCTTTTTTTTAATTATTTTAAGAAAAAAAAAGCTTTTCAAGCAATACTGTGCTGATGGAAAAAATTAATTCTTCCCAGATTGCAAGTTATGTTTTTTCACTCTCACCGATCCCAGAAGCCACGCCTCACTAGATCCAAAAAAAATGCCATAGGAAACTTGCCCAAATCAAAGCTATGATACCACTTGTAATGAATTTACTTATATATTCACATAGAATGATTTTATATTACAAAGAATAAGCAAATATGACAGATCACACAATGATCATTGATAGTAGAACAAAATACTAGATAATATAGAAAAGCCATTTCGAGGGGACAATCTCCACAACTATGCACTAATATTAGAATACTTAACATAATGCATAAATACTAACCACTACCTCCTATATATAGTTTACTTAGCTAAGGTTATTCTATTTGTTGATCTAACTAAGAACATAGAGAAATATAACACGTAAATAAAAGAGGTATGTAAGCCACAAGTCGGCCACACATATCCCTAGACACACCAATAGCTAAGGGCTTAACAAGTGGTTCATAGTGAAGGGTCTAGTGATAAGTATCTATCCTTGCCTTCTCTTTACTCTTCCATATTTTATGAAAGTAGTTTTCACTTTAACAAGTCACATTAAATGTAGTCAAGTGTATTTATCTATCTCTAAGTGTAAAGAGTAGCATTAGTGTCTACAATCTGACCTCATGTTCACTCACCTTAAGTAGTACAATGCATATCACCTCTATGTTTGAAATACTTATGTTAGAGCAATCTAGAATGTTGAGACTAGTGTTACGAGTCATGTTTCATAGTGCAAGTGTATGGTAGTCTAGTGGAGATCATTTTGGTGTATCATTTCATTATAGTAGTTTAATTTTCATATTACTTCTATCCCTTTTCATCCAATCAATTAGTGTAGGTGATATGCTATTAAATAGAAATCTATGGAGATAGTCCTTAATCTTAGAGGTTAACCTCTTCTATATTCAACCCATAGTTCTAGAGGTAATCTAATGTTTCAATCAATTTAGATTAGGCTTGAATAATCATCTAAGGTGCAAGATTGAGTGATAACAGTTCAAGCATGCTTGGTGGGACAAAGGTCCAAAAGAGTGGAAGGATTGTTAGTGTGTTCTTAATTTTGTAAACTTTTGATAACATTCTATCAAACACCAATGATGACTCTAAATACAATCATCTGGTTTTAAGTAGCCCAGGTACTTATTATAATTTTTTTTGATCAATTATTGTGTTTCATGTAACTAATGAAGTTGATATGACTTGTTATGTTGAGAATCCCCACTATGAACCTCCCTATCAAGCTTGTTATGACCCACACTATACCCTCAATAACCATACCAAGGTTGTTATCAGTCATATGAGTCATGGCAACCCTATGATCATCCTATTTATGTTCCATATGAACATGATGTTCTTGGATAACTATATGAATAAGGATATGGAAAATACTATTAAGAAGAATGTAAAGAAGTGTCTCCATATCCATATCAACTTGATCCCCTTCATCCTTGTCATGAGGAATTAAATGATTCAATTGATTGGAAATCAAGATATTGGGAAGCAAGATATGCATTCTTACAAGCTCAAGCTAGGCAACTAATTCAACAAATTGAAGCTCACTAAAACCCCTATTATCCCCCTCCTCCTCCTACTTCAATTCCACCTCAAGCTAAGTCTTTATTGGCATCATGCCAAACATGCTAAAATCAGAAAGAGTGATGAATAAATGAGATGATAAACTTGATGTGACCCCTATTCATCTCATATAGAAGTTGAGGAAGTTAGTTTTATTTCTTTATGAATGAGTGGAGGATGGTTGAGGAGGAAGTTAACTATGTCATCAATGAAGATTTTCATAAAATGAGATGTTATATCCAATGGTGGGTAGATAGGTTAGAAAGGTGGGAAAACCAAGAGCTTCAAGATGAGCTTGCAGATGTTGAAGAGCCTCAAGAAGGCTATGATAAAAGTAAAACTCTTGTTGAAGAGCATGTCTCTCCCATTGACCAATCCAACTTGTCATCTCCCTATGAGTGCATTCAAGAAGCCTTCATTCCCAATCCCATTCCTGAGCCCTCCATCACACCTCATATTCTCTCTCCAACCCATGAACTTATTCACCACCCTCCCACTTCATCCCTTCTTGAAGGATAACCTATCCTATGGGAGATTAGTAAAAAATAAAGAACTCAAGTTACAACTGATCAGGAAGATGACATGAGCATCTATGATGAAAATATCACCATAGGGACTCCCCTTGGTGAAGACAAGTGCAATTCAATATTTTTGAGTGGAGAAAAAGAGGTTGAAGATCATGTTGCATTTTTCCACAAAGAGTTCAATCAAGATATAAGGGAGGAGTTGCTTGATAAATTCTTCACAACTGCTAAGTTGGTTGAGGTTCATGAACATGATAGAGAAGATGATGAAGACTTGTTTGTAGTTATAAGAATAGGTTTTATTCCTCTTCATAGAAGCTATAATCTAGTCAAGAGTGAAGAAGGTAACTTTGGTAAGTAAGTGAACATCCAAGGAAGAAGCAGTCCCCCAAGTATGTTAATCCAAGAAGCATACACACTCCATGATGATATGTTTGAGGTCATCAAAATGGGCTATCAACTCTTGAAGGATAAATAAAAATCCTATCCAAAATGTTTGACTGCATATAATGACCTCACCATTATCACAATGGTCTTCTCTATGCTCTTAGACCTAATTAAAGGTCTTAAATGAGTTAAACCATCCTCATATTAATACTACTTTGCCTCTTTTAGATTAAACTCAGATCATTGATGGATACTACATGTAGGTCTGCATGTTATAAGACTATGTATATTGAATTGGTCTTCTCAACCAATCTCTAACCTATTTGAATAGCTCAACCTTACTATTTCCATGTTGAGAGTCTTCTCACAACCTTGAATCTTTTTTACTTTATCAACATGACTGATTAAGGCTCAACTCCACTTGATTATAGGTGACTAATATAGGGAGATCTTGATTATGCTTATGTGTTAGGTCTTGCATTTCATATGGAACACTCCTGAGACCAACCCTTCAAAGGATAGGTTGATCACCATGCAATGAAAGATTTAAAACCAATGTATTACCTTTGTTATAAAGACCAAAATAAGAAGACAAACTTTGTAATTGAGAAAACAATGTCTGTAGACTTCCATGGTGCCTTCCACTAGCAAAATGAGACAATCCTACTTATTTATTGACCTCCATATGTGCAAACTAGACTAAAAATAATATGATAAGGATGGTCATACCATTGAAGAACACATACATAACTTTTTTTGCTTGGATCAATGTAGACAGAGAAAGAAAATTGAGGTGTTGGGGATGTGCAGGTAGAAAAGAGTCACCAACCTTCTTAGAAATGGTTCATGAAGCACAAAAAACAAAACATATTGAGATAAGCAAAATAAAAATGGGCTATCACCTACAAGAAACCTCTAACTTCAATTGAGATAAGCATCTATAGTTTGACTGAGTAAACAAACTAACTCATACTAGTGGAGAGAGGCAGTTTGAATGTAAGCACAGGTCTCTAGGCATGATATGGGTTCAAATAATTTTAAAATTATCTCAGTGAATTCAAGAAGAACCTATTCATGAAACATAATGTCTAAACATGAACAAACACCTACATGAATCTCATTTTCCTAAGATGAACACCTACAGTTTGACTGCAGACTAGCCTAGGCAAATGAGAGATGTGAGCTTGGAAGGTTGGCATAGGTATAGATGGATGAATATGATTGTGACCAGTATCCCAATGGTGATATCAACTTCATATGATTCTCAAAGTAAGGAAGTAGAGCAAAGGTAGGTTCTAACTCCACATTTAACTTGAGGTTTTAGACCCCACATATAGTCACTAGAATTGAGAATCTTGTCTTAGGTTTTGGAGAGTTGTGAGAGTTATAGAGGTGATCAGGAATTCAAATTTGGTGTATAATGTCCTCATGACCTAATAAATATCTTCACAACCTTATATTATCTATGCAAATGGGTGAAGTGCCCTCTATTTTGTCTCAGATAGAGGGCACTCTCAATCAACACTAAACTACAGGCAGGGTACGTGAAGATTGGAAGGGTGAAGGACAAAGCTTTGGATAGTTTTTAGAAATTTTATATATATTTTTTTAAGGTGAAAAAATATTTATAAGGCCCTACATTAATTATAAACATTCACATGTAGCCACTTACAATTAGACATAGTCTAACCTATTAGGCCTAGAACTAGACCTAAGCACTCAGGCTGCTCAACTTCACTTATAAGACCATATGACCCTTACAACCTAGTTGATAACCTTAAAGGGAGAGTGGAGAGTCTATAAAATCCATTGGTATTCAAGGGAATATCCCAAATTAGTCATTTTGGTCTAAATTCACTTTAGGGGTGTCCAGAATGCAGTCAAGGAGCTCAAGATCCACCTTCAAGTGCTCATATCTATACAAACCAATTGCATGGTGCCTCGAGGATATAGGAATATTTTAATGGGGTCCTACACTTAGTCTCAGTGGCATTTGTTCAGATATTGAGTATCTAGTTTTTATGAACCATTATTAAGAATCAAAACTCAAAACCCTCCTAAAACCCTTGTTTAGAACCAATGGGTAAAATATGAATGGAGATGAATTTAGGAGGGTTAGTTTGGCCTTGAAAGTGTTTTATACTTGTTTAATACTCTCTTAGAATCATGGACACCCAACATTTATATACTATCACTTATATAGATAGGCTAAAATCTGAGTTTCGTGTAGGTTTTTTTGTGTTTTGCAGGTGCAGAGGGAAACTAATGAATGAGATCCATTGAGGGAGGTCTATAAATACATATTCCCACTTCTCATACTCATTTATAACCATATATAATCATAAAAATAACTATGCTACATAGTTCACTATAGGCAGTCTTGAATAGATAGTGAAAATGATAAGTAATTGTCTAGTGAAAAGATGAGAAGTTTGATAGTGGATCTTTTTGAGGTCTATTTGATGGAGAGTGGAAGGAAAAAGGGTTATACATAGGTGTACTAACACTTCTACAAATTTACTTAAGAAACTACCAATCACCTTGATGACAAATGTGAATATTGAGGCTAAGAGGGCTAGTAAATGACTACATATAATGAACATAATTGTCAAGAGGAAAGCAATTAGTTAGGGAGGTATTTGATGACTATAATATCTTATTTCTAACCTCCTTAAGATAGTTCATATGTGTCAAAGATTCCTAGTTCATTTTTAAGCAGTCAAGTGATGCTTCATCATGAGGGCAGTTTTAAGAAGCCTATTTGAGGTCTCTATGCTAAAAAGAACAATGATGAACTTCAAGTGGACACTTGTCCATGACAATGTCCTAACCTATTTTCTACTTCATTATCCTCAAATGTAACTAGTCCTCATATCTTGACACTTTTCCTAATGACCTTTCCACTTCCCTTCTTTCTTCTCTCTCATGTGTTAGTGTAGGCTTTTTCCCACATAGTGGTTTCACCTACATGTCTTTTTAGCTTACATAGGTTAGTTAATTAAGTCATTAGGGGTCATTTACCTTTAAGTGGGTTATAATTATAAGTTAGGTTTTTGCCTTTTTGGTGACCTAATCTGACCCTGTATTTACTTTTTTTTCCTAAAGTGGCTAATGCAAATATTTTCTTTGTGGAATTTTCTTATTTTCAGAGCTCTCATTCTACCTCTATAGGAATTTGACATTCATCACGTGGACACTATTTATAGATCTTAGAAAAATCTATCATGGTACCAAAGCTTTCTTGATAGCCTCATGTATTTGTCTCCTTTGGTAAGATCTCTCTGCATTCACCTTGTTATTTTTTCATACTGTACAACTGTCATTTTTTGCCTTGGAGGCATTTTATGAAAACTGCCTCAAAACTCATGTCAGAAGGCCTTTTATGAAAATAATGTTTGTATATATTTAGTGGGTTTTTTGAGATCTAAAATGGGTTGTTCTTAGTTTTTTGATAAATTTCATGGATTTTCTAAAAAAATTGATTTCTTTTATTTGGTCACCGTCTGTACGATTGAAGTAATCTAGCCTACAAACCCAAATTTACTCTCCATAGACCAAATTGGGTTTCTGAATTTATTCTACTTACTCTCTAAATAAATCAAGTTTCTAAAGTGCTTCTACTTACTCACCGACCAAATTGGGTTTTCGGAGTGCTCCTACTTAATCAATTTTTCAAAGTACTTCTACTTAGAAGTAATTGAATTTCTCCAAGATGACAACTTATAAGTAATTAGGTTTCTCAATCCTGACTACTTGTTCATAGACCAAATCAAGTTTTTCAAGTGCTTCTACTTATAAGTAATCGAGTTTCTCAACCCTAATTACTTGCTCACTAGACCTATTTGGGATTTCAAAGGTCAACTACTTATTACTCATTACTTGATTTATAAGTAATAAGTTGTGCAAGTTGAAGAACCCAACTTACACTGGGTAAGACCAATCTAGGTTTTCGAAGGTTAACTACTTATTACTCATTACTTGCTTTATAAGTAATAAGTTGTGCAGGTTGAAGAACCTGACTTACACTAGGCAAGACCAATCTGAGTTTTCAAAGTTCAACTACTTATTATTCATTACTTGTTTCATAAGTTGTAGTTGTTCAAAACTCTAAAGTAAAGCAGCTCAAAGAACTTAAAATACATTGTGAAGAAGTAATCAAGTTTTACAGGGTCAACTGCTTATAACTTTTTATAAGTTGAAGTAGTTTGAGAACCCAAAGTTGAAGTTGTTCAGAACCCCAATCAAGTAAGCGTGTGATTTTCTAGAAGCCATCACATTTTAGGTGAAAGGTAAATAATAAATACACTTAAGATGTTTCTTTTTTTGAATTTTTGGTGAAAAAACAAAAAAAAATCCATTTTGGGAAAGGGTCTAAGAATATGTTGAAGTAAAAACTTGTAAGTGCCATAACTTTTGATCGGTAACTATTTTTGGAGTGTCATTTTATTCAAAAGTGCTTGTTTTTTATGCTCTACACATTGAACCTATCATTGGGCCTTCTATAGCTATAAAAAAAATTCATATTTTTTGTACACTTTTGAACTCATTATAGATTATATCTAATGTTCTTCTTGTTCCTTGTACTTATACACCTATTGCTCAAGATGCATTTTCAATTGAATCTAATGTCTATATGAGCATTCTTGTATTTGAGGCACTAAGGGGGGTCATTACCTGATAGTTCTAAGGGGGTACTTATGTGTTTGCTATACATTCAATCTTTCTTTTTTTTTGCATCACTTCTTTACTTACTACAACAATCTTTACTTCTACACTATGGATTCACTCTTTATTAGTCCGCTTACACCATTTAATTATCATGAATGGAAACCTAGAATGGAAATCATCTTGCAATCTAAGGTTTTCCATTAGATTATAATGGGCACTGAGATTGAACCTACTAATGTTGAAGCAAAAATCAAAAGGTTTAACCATTGTGATAAAGTCCATGGACTACTATGTCTTTCCATCTCCCCAGATCTATTCTTTCACATTGAATCTTCCAAAATACCTACTGAAGTGTGGGCCTAGCTCACCAAGCTCTTTAGAGTGTAGGATGTGATGAGAGGACATGAGCTCATTAGATTGAGCCTAGATGACTTTGACACTCTTCAAGATTTTTTCACCAAGTTTAAACTTTTGAGATTGCAGTTAAAAGCATGTGGAATTGACAAGAAATATGAACAACTTGTTTTGTCAATACTCTCTAAACTAGGTCTTGAATATTTATATTTATGTCCATTTTTCATGCCACTAAGAGTGCTTTTGACATCACATGGAAGATGCCTTCTTTAGATGCCTTTGTTTCTGACTTGATTTGAGAGCAAGATAAGTTGATACAGATGGGCACAGTGAAGTCATATAAATCTCATGCATTGCTTGCTGAGAAAGATAAGGCATCTAACAATAGAGAGAGAAAGCAGAGCAAGAAAAATGTTGAGAATGGTGAAAATATTTTCACCTCCAAATCAAACAATGAGACCTCTTCTTTCAGTCATAATCCTAAGAAAGATTGGATCAAATGTGGGCATTCCTAAGGTATGCATGATGAGAGTAAATGTTTAAAGAAACAAATTGACCTCCTTATTAGCCTTCTTATTCAAAACAACATAGGTATTCTAGATTATGTCAAACCATCTTCATCAACCCATGAATCTACTAAGGCAAATGAATCTAGAAAAGAAAAGAAAAAAGAGAATAAAAAGGGGAAACATAAGGGCAAAGCATTAGTTGCAGTTATGCCTCTAATTCCTCTTACATAGGTCATTGACTCTGGTGCTTCACATCACATGGCCTCTTCATAAATTGAGTTCAGCTCCTTGGAACCATGTGACATGTTCTCTATACAACTGGGTGACAACACTTATAAAAAGGTTCTTGGGAGAGGGTCTATTGAAGTGATTGGTGGAACAATCAATAATGTTTTAAGTGTTCCCTCACTCTAAACTAATCTCTTGTTAGTCTACTAGACCACTCACCTTGGTTCAGGCATGTGACTTAAATTTACTCCAGATTCAGTGTACATCAGGGAGTTACATAGTGATACTATTTTGGATATGGGAATGATTGATCATCAGACTCAGATATATAGCTTCTCACACTTTTCTCTTGACTCTCCTTTAGATGCTTAAGATTCCTCTTTAGACTCACATATACCTATTGACAATTTTGAGCCTGAGCTAATTTCTAATACTAATAACTCTTCTTCTGCAGATGACTACAACAATGAAGTGGACACACCTCCACCATCTCCATCTCACCTTCCAGATATTCAAGATTTAGTTCTTAATCCACCTTCCTCTAGTCTACTTCTAACATTAAAGGGTAATAGTTTACTGATCCAGGACACATCAAATATCGGGCAGTCTATTCCACAATTACATAGGATTCTATAGACCTTATTCACCTCTACTTCTATTGCACCATATTGGCATAGAGAAGTTGGGCCACCTACCTTGCAATATGTGGATCATTTCTTTCATATTAATTACACCTTAATTGAATATCCATCAGGCACTTGGTGGACAAACTCATTGTTTTAGGGTAATCCACTCTTCACTACATCTACTTCTGATTCACAGTCACTTTTGAGCATTATTCTGGGGGACACCGAATGGCTAAAATAAATTTTAGACCTTAGTGGGGATTTTTATCCCTCTTCTCTTCTTTTCTCTCTTTTGGGGAGGAGTTTTGTTCCTACAAGTTTTCTCCTCTACCCTGGTTTATAGGAGTTTCAATGTACTTGGGTACCTCATCAGGCCTCATTGTTGGGACCCAATTCTTCTACCCACCTAAGCTACGCTTCAAGAGGGTGTTAGTGTAGGATTTATTTCCATATAGTGGTTTTACCTACACATATTTTCAACTTACTTAGGTTAGTTAATTAAGTAATTAGGGGTCATTTACCTTTAAGTGGGTTCTAATTGTGAGTTAGGGTTTTACCTTTTTGATGACCTAATCTCACCCTATATGTACTTTATTTTATCCTAAAGTGGATAATAAAAATATTTAATTTGTGTAATTTTATTGTTTTTAGAGCTCTCATTATGCCTCTATAGGAATTTGACTTTCATCGCATGGCTGCTATGTAGAGATCTTGGCAAAATCTATCAACATGCTATATAAATGCAAGCCATTTTGGATTTCGTAAGGGAATCCACACCTGGTATGATGAAGCCCTGATGGTTTAAATATTATATTTGCCTTTGAAATAAATATTTGTAATCTAGTTTTGAGTTCATAATCTTTTTGTCTAAGTGTGTGAAGTGGTGCATAATGAAGGGTCTAGTGATAAGTATATATCCTTACCTTTTCTTTATTCTTCCATATTTGATGCAAGTAGTTTTCAATATAATAGATCACATGAAGTGTAGTAAAGTGTATTTATTTATCTCTAAGTGTAAAGAGTAGCATTAGTGTCTACAATATGGCCTTATTTTCACACACTTTGAAGAGTGCAATGTATATCACCTCCATGTTTGAAATACTTATGTTAGAGCAATATAGAATGCTAAGACTAGTGTTGTGAGTCATGTTTCATAGTGCAAGTGTATGGTATTCTAGTGGAGATCATTATGGTCTATCACCTCATTTGAGTAGTTTAATTTTCATGTTACTTATATCCATTTTCATCCAAGCAATTAAATAGTGTAGATGATAAGCTATTAAAGAGAAATCTAGGGAACTAGCCCTTAAACCTAGAGGTTTACCACTACTATAGGCAACCCATAGGCCTAGAGGTAATCCAATATTTTAATCAATGTAGAATAGTCTTGAACAACCATCTTTAAGGTTCAAGATTGAGTGACAATGATTACTTAGAATAATAATTGACTACAATAATTTTATTACACAATTCGCTATTATATTACACACAAAATTGTATTTTGATTTAACACATAGTCTATGCATACATAATTAGAAAAAAGAGTATTAATTGTATATATATATATATATATATATATATATATAAATATATATATATATATATATATATATATGTATATGTATATATATATATATATATGTATATGTATATATATATATATATATATATATATATATATATGTATATATATATATATATATATATATATATATATAACTTAGAACTTTTTAACATATAATCTCAGCTAAATTTGAGAGTAGCATGAGACTAATAATTCTCTATTTCAATTCCACAGTATAAATCAAAGGCTAAGTTATATATAATCATAGTATTTTGATTAGCACACAAAATTTTAATAACATCACCTACCTATCAAAAATGTCTGACATAATTTTGAATACTATTGCTTGGCTCCTACTTCTCCTATTCACATTCTTCTCCTCCACTTCATGTTGTTCTTTTGCTCTCCAAATCGCACCCCTTCTCTTCTTCTCTTACTCCCTTCTTAATTTCTTCCTATGTCGTGCCCCCTTTTTTTCCTTTTCCTTCCTTGCATGAATATATATTCTCTTTAAAGTTGCTCCTTTATTTTAAAGTTTGGTCTTCTCCATTAAAACTTGCCTTTTTCTTCCCCCAAGCCCATGTTCCCCCCTCTTTTTTTTGCTTTATCCTATATCTATTTTCTAATTTGGCCTAAGTATGCTTTAACTTTTATTTTATTCATTTTAGGAAAATTTTCCCACTTATATTTTTTTAATGACTTAATAATAAATGCTTAGTATAAATAAATAATCATAGTGACGTAATAATAATATGACTAGTGTAAGTCAATGTTATTCTTTTAATCTGAAATGATAATTTGAACAACTATTATATCAAAACATGATAGTTATTATAACAACATAATCATTGTTATTATTATGTTCTAAAGATTATTTGTATTTTGTCATATATATATTAAGGCATTAAGCATCATAAGGGTATTTCTTGATTTCATACAGATAACTAACCAATGTTCTAAAACATTTCAAAGTCATGAGAGTTAGTCTACATACAGTAGTACTAGATACTTGTTCACGTAAATTTATATTCTCACAAAAATATTAATGATCATGAATACAATAACATGACATAAACACATAGTACCACAACGTAATCACATGAAATTAATTTCACATAAGCTTTAAACTGAGTTAATACACAAGTAATCATGCATATACCATTATCTAAATATAAATAACATAAAAAATGCACTAATACTAACCATTTAAACTATACATATAATGAGTTCCATTAACATGGTGTGTATAAAGGTTCTAACCATTCTTCTATCATCTGTCAATATCTCCATATATGTCACCCTCTCCAATGATGCTCTCCCTCCATCATGCTATGAGAGATGAATCTCTCTTATAGCAAACTCATGACGAGAAAATAGTTAGTCCATAACATCGTGACATATATCATAAAATACTATTGTAATAACAAATCATCATGATCATAATGTAAGAATATACCATACAACTAAACTCATAACAATGCAATCATTAAATCAAAGTAATATTCAATTATCCCATAACAAAATATAACTCATAGCTTAGTTAAATAATACTCAAATCAAATTATCAACCATAAATATTCAAGTAAATTTGTTTACTGAGAAATCATGTAACATCCTTCCCCCTTAAAATTGGTCATCATCCCAATAACACTTATTCAAACATAAACTTTAAATTAAAAACATTATTCAATAGATAAATAACATAGTATAAAACATCAAATCAAGTAAATAAATGTAGAAATCACATGTAGTACTCATCATAGTCCCCTTGAGTAGCACTATTCTCAGAGTATTGGTTCCACAAGACTTTCTAATATGACATCTCTATATTACATAAATAAAGTTTTCAAGTGTCAATTACTCTGATTGGTTCTACCATGACTACTCTAAGATCCAGATCCTGCAAAGCTTTTCAATCCAACACATGTGAAGATCAATAAATACTTTTTAAGATAAGAAACATGGAAGATATTACACAATACAGCTAGGGATGGTGGCAATGCAAGCATTTACGCTATAATATTAACCATTCTAATACCTTGAAGGGTCCCACATATCTCGATGAAAGTTTTATTGAGTTTTTGAATTAAATTGAGCTCTTCTACAACTTAAATATCAATAATACTTTATCACCTTCTAAAAACTATCTATTCTCTTTAGATCAACATAACTTTTTTGTCTATCCTTGGTCTCGGTCAATCTTTTCTTGATTAATCTGACTTGTTCTTCCATTTTTTAAAGCATCTCAAGTCTAAAGACTACCCTATTTTATAACCTATCCCAACTAATTGGTGTCCTACACCTTCTACCATACAATGCTTCAAATGGTGCCATATTCAAAGCTGATTGGTATGAGTTATTGTAAGAAAACTCAACCAACAAAAGATAATCTTCCCACTTGTAATGTTGATCCATACAATACATATAAATAAGATATAGTAATACCTGATTAACTCATTCAGTCTGACCATTAGTCTCTGAGTGGTAAGCAATGTTGAAGTTTAGTTACATACCCAAAACTAAATTCAGAGTTATCCAAAATCTAAAAATCATCTTTGGATCATGATCCAAAATGATCTTTTATAAAAATTCATGTAACCGATACACTTTATTTACGAACTTATTCGCAAGAGTAGGTGCATCATCTATCAAATTACTTGGTATAAAATGAGTCACCTTGATTATTTTGTCAACTACTATCAATATCATGGCATTCATGTTTCATGGGTATCCCTTGGACAAAATCCATATTGATCAATTACCACTTCGATTCCGGTATATCATGTGGATATAACAATCCATCCAGATGCACATGTTCAACTTTCACTCACTAACACTCTAGATAACGTGGCACAAAATCATCTACATCTTTCTTGATTCCATTCTAGAAATAAAGTGGTCTAAGCTCTATCATGAGCTTGGTTACTCTTGGATGTTCTAAATATAGATCATTGTGTATTTTTAGCACTTTGTTTCTCGGATTATTTTGATCTAACACATACATCCTTCCATTGTATTTAAAAAGACCATCATTTTCTAAATTGAATCCTTTATACCTAAGATTCTGAGCATTTTCAGATAATATTTTTCTGATTTGATTATAAAATTCATCTCCTAATAAGAATTTGATCACTTGACCCCTGAAAGTATTCTTAAGAGTAACCACGACTGCTAAATACCTCCTACAATTTGGGGCATCAACTACCCTATTTTCCTTGCCTTTGATACAATTGATAGTGAAATCATAGTCAAACAAGAACTCTAATCAACATCTCTGATGAGCATTCATATTTGGTTAGATGAAGATGTACTTGAGTCCTAAATTATTAGTCTTGAGCTCAAACGGTTTTTCCAAAAAATAATGCCTCCAAACTTGCAAAACATACACTATTACTATAAGTTCCAGGTTATGAGGGCATATTTCACCTCATAAAGCTTCAACTTCCTTGATTCATAGGCTATCACTACACCATCCTGCATAAAGGCTTCTCCTAGTTTATCCCTAGATGCATATGTGATCATCAAAAATTGACCATCGGGGTTAGAAACTCTTAACACTAGTGCTAAAGTAAGACTTTTTTTCAATTTTTGAAAAGATGCTTCACACTTATTTGACCATCTAAAATTTTAGTTCTTTCATTGTAAATAAGTAATCAGATTAGTTATCTTAAAAAAATTGGAATGAACTTCCTGTAATAGCCTACTAATCTCATGAAACTTCTTATCTCATGCACATTATTTGGTGTTGACCACGCCATAATGGCTCTTATCTTTGTTGGATCTATTGAAATACCATTTATAGATATAATGTCCTAGATATTGTACTCTCTCCTAAAAAATATGCAATTAAACAACTTACAATACAACTTGTGCTTTTGAACCAGATTTAGATGTTAAAAATGTTCCTCTTCATTCTTAGAATATATAAGAATATCATCAAGATATACCAAAACAAAATGATCTAAATAATATTTGAACACATTGTTCATGAGATTTATAAATGTTACTAGAAAATTTTTCAATTCAAATGGTAACACTGTGAACTCATAGTGCCCATAACGAGTTTTAAACATTGTCTTTGAAATTTTCTCATCTATTATCTTCAGTTGATCATATCCTACTCTAAGATCAATCTTAAAAAAGACCATTTTCCCTTGCATATGTTGAAAAATCATCTATACAAGGTAGTGGATACCTATTTTGATAGTTGTCTTATTCAACTTTTTATAGTCTATGCAAAGTCGAAGAGTACCATCCTTCTTCTTAAAAAAGACAACTAGTGCAACCCATAGTGACACACTTAGTATGATCAACCCCCTTGATAAAAATTCATGGAGTTGAGCCTTTAATTCAACTAATTCAGTGGTTGTCATCCTGTACGGTGTTTTAGACTGTGGTTCTGATCTAGGTATGATATCGATAGAGAAATCAAACTCATGTTTAAGAGATAATCTTGGTAATTCCTCTGAAAACACACCATAAAAATTCCTAAGGAATGGATAATATTTGAGAGATAGTTCATTAGATTCTTAAATTTCATTTATCTTCATGATAAATGCTTGACATCCTTTTCCTTGAGCCTTCTTAAATTACATTGTGAAAATTAGCCTCGGCCTCAACTCTCTCTTCTCACCCTAAATTTGTATTTGATTCTCAAAATCATC
Organism: Torreya grandis; assembly: GCA_037957365.1. Taxonomy (NCBI): domain Eukaryota; kingdom Viridiplantae; phylum Streptophyta; class Pinopsida; order Cupressales; family Taxaceae; genus Torreya; species Torreya grandis. The sequence goes on along the minus strand of JARHVA010000094.1, from coordinate 1,905,149 downwards.
TAGATACTCAACCTTCTTCAGGTAACATTCAACCTTGGATTAATGTTTCTCAAGCCGGTTGACCCCTAGAATCATATCATATGACCCTAATGGTGCTACATAAAAATCTACTACTATTGTGAATTTGGGGAACCTAATCTTGGCTTCAACTAAATACTTGTTAACTTTGATTTTTGAATCATTCTCATATTGCACTGACCATGCATTTGCCATTACTTTAACTCTTTTAGATAACTTATTGAGCATTTTAGGAGCTATAAAAAAATTTGTATCCACTTTATCTATCAAAATACAAATTATATGTTCAAATAAAATACCTAAAGTTCTATGGGCGAAGCTTGGAATTCAGCTTGTCGATTATCAACTGTCGCATGAATACGTTGCTGAAAAGTTTCCTACTAAGGAGTAACACCTTTTTTTTGTTTTATCATGGGTACACTCATGATCAAAATGGTTACCTCCATAAATGAAGCAACTTGCAGGTGGTCCTTTCCTGTCAACCTATTGGTTTCACTTGAAATCACCTTTGAAACCATTGCTCAGTTTATTTTTACCTGAACCATCATTAAATCTGGCATTTTGATTTTTGAATTAACTCCTAGAGTCTCCACTCTGCTTCCAATTCTTCTTTTTGAAAGTTAGTTTAAAATTTCTAAATATTTTTTTAAACTTGTCCCTGGTTTGAGCAAGAGACTTTAATTTATGTTGTTGCTTGGTTGTCTTCTCAAAGAATTGATCTATGGTAGATGGTACATAGACATCCACCTCTCCACTAATCTAGATTTTTAATTCCATGATGAACGTATTAATTATGAAACTCTCATCTACCTAATACTAAAGTACAAACTTCAAAAATCTGGTAAACTGCTCTCAGTACTCATTCATCGATAAATCTCCTTACTTTAGATTCTATAAATTTATAAACTTCTGGTCAAAATGTAGCTATGGAGCCACTGTGATTTGAACAATGTTACAAATTGCTCTCATATAATGGAGGTCAAGTTGAGATTCATTTTCAACTTCTTGTTAGCCCACCATGTAGTTGTTTCACTAGTCAAGTAGTGAGATCCCTAAACTGCTTTAGTGACCTTAGAGTAGTTTCAAATCTCAAAATACTTTTCCATCTCAGTCAACCATACCTCAACTCTCTCACCCAAAATAGTCTCATCGAACTTAGGTGGGTTCACCTTTTTCATATCTCTATCTAACTTTGCATTTACTAGAGTTCTCACATCCTAAAGGTTTTCCTTTTCAACAGGATGGATCTTCTGGTACATCTTGGTGTAATTCCTCTTCATGGCCATGAACATCCTATTTTAGGACTGAATTTCAATCCCTAGTTTTGTTCATGGTTATGAGAATATAATCCAACTTAGCTACTTTCTCAGTGGAAAATTGATTAGGATCAAACAGAGGGTTATTGTCATTGACATTTGAAGGACCCTCTTTGGATACTCTAGCTTTCATCATTCTCCTTTCTGGTAAATAGAAGGATACAAAAATCTTAGTGAACTCATTAAATCTTAGAGTTTTAACTGTAACTTTGATACCACATGTAACATCTCCACTAAGATATACTTAGAAAAATGTGATTGAAAAAAAAATCAATGTATTCTTTCAAAATATTTCACCAAGAGAATCTAATTAGTGACATAGATAAAATACTCTAAGTATGTTAACTATAAAATAATGTTTCTAACTATTTTCGCTTTTCACATTCAAAAGAAATAAGAAACTAAGATAATGGTCAGGGGCTAGATGATACCTGGATGAAGTTTGTGCACCGTATCCAGACGATTGAAGGAGTTCCTCTTTGGCTGTGGAGGACGACACCTATGGAGAGAAAGAGACTAAAACAAGAAAACTGTTAGATAGGTTTAAGGTGGACTGCCAAGCAAAGCTCGGTCCCAAAAGTGCAAAGACTTCCTTGAGAGATGACAGTCCACTGTTTATAAGTAAAAGTGTCAAAAATAAAGAAATGACAAATGACTAACAAAGAGGAAATTAGATAATGCGTACATGTTTCTTTGCAGTTGGTCTGCCACAGTAGTCGATGTCAGTAGTCCTGCCGGCATCGATTTGTCAGAGTTGTCGACGTCAGTTATGTTGCCAACGTCAGTGGGGGAAATGGTCGATGTCGGTCGGGGAAATGGCCTTGGATGGGTTTTAGAAGAGTTTATGGTCGACAGAGAGGTTTGGAAGGTTTGTTTGGGTCTGTGTAGGATGGTAAGACAGTGGATAGAGTCTTAGGAAGGACAAGGTAGGGAGACAGGGTGTCAGAAAAGGGGTAAGAGTATGAAGAAGGCTTTTCAGCCTCTTCGGGAAGAAAGTCAGGTCTGGTTTGGTTGATAGCTGGGTCTGGTTGATAATACTTAGGAGTAAAAAAAATTAGTTACAAATACATTCTAGATTGTTGGAATGAAATAAAAAAAGAGTACTTAGCTCTTGCTTGCTGATGAAGGAGTGTAGAAGACTTGTTGTTGATGCGGCTGATGTAGAAGACTTCCTGTAATGTTTTTAACCCAAAGTATGGAGCTATTTTTGCAGAGTGCCTGTAACCTGTGATGCTTGGTGTGCATTTGAGAGAGAGAGAGGTCAAATACTGAGAGCAAGAGAATTAGCATTTGGGTCTATGATTGATTGATTCATTGATCCCTTAGCCGTTCAGCCTGCATGTTGGTTTTAAGCAACTGACATTGGTGATACTGCCGGCATCGACCGAAGGTTGACCGATGTCAGTGGCTGGAGGATGGATAAAAAGGCTATTTTTAGCCTTTTGCCTGTTCTTCCATCTGTCGAGTTCAATGGTCATGGTTAAACAATCGAAGGTGGGTTTAATAGGTGTGGGGATTAGTGAGAGAGTTGGAATGATCAGTCATAGGGTAATGAATGAGGGTATCCAAGGGTGAGGTGTCAAGGGTGATGTGTTATTAATTTAAAATAAGTTATTATTTTAAATTAATAAGTGTGTGGGTTAGGAATGTGTTAGAAGTGGACCAAGGGGACCAAGGGGGAGTCGACCAAGGAGTAGACACAATTTTGGTGTCTACATTTGCCCATTTTTGTCTTGTTGGTTGTTCTGATGAACTGCAAGACAAAAACAAGAGCAAGTTGCCCTAGGTATGGGATGAAGTAATTTTTACCTTGTTGGTTGTTCTAATGAACTGCAAGACAAAAATGAAAGTAGGTTGCCCCGATTATGGGATGAGGTATTCCCCCTCAAAGCGGGAGTCGAAGGAAGGGACCCTAATATCGGGTGTCGATTTGATAGATAGTGGATGGATATGGTGAAGTTTAAGTGTGAACATTACAATAGTTGAGATTGCACGCATACCACTTCACGAGATGGTTAGGTCAAATTATCGTGTTCAAAGGTCGAGGAGTGCTAAAATTGAAATAAATGGTCCCCAGCATTTAGTCGTAGTTGATTGGATTATTCGATCCAAGCTGTAGCTCCAATGGTCATCGTGTTCCAAGTATCCTGGGCCTAGGAAGTGCTCTTGGAAAACATGAAAATATCACAAGTAGTGGGGATCAACTTGCTCGTGATCCAATACTTGTGAGGGTCGAAATGTGGGTTGCGGACAATTTGGCTAACTATTCGTGAAGTAGCCTACATACAATCAAAACAATTAAGGTAAAGTTGTCTCAAAAATGGTCGTGGTCTAAGGAGATAGTCGCGATCTCCAAGATTGTTGGTTATGATTTTGGGTTGGTAGAGATAGTTGGTCCATTAGATGGATGGATGAAGGAATGGCCGTGATAACCTCAGAAGACCCCATGTCAACTGAGTGCTGCCTACATAGCCCTTGTTGGAAGGGCCTCAAGCCAATGTAGTTTTCCCTAAAAAGGGAGGAAGAGGGTCGATTATGGATGGGGTCAAACTAGGTTAAGTCATGGTTAAAGGTGAAATGGTTTGTCCATCAAGTAGACGAACAAATGGATGTGGCCGAGCTAACCCTAGAAGACATCATGTCAACTGAGTGATGCCTACATAGCCCCTTTTGGAAGGGCCTTAGACCAATATAGTTCAGACTAAGAGTCAAAGTGGTTGATATGTTGGTTTGGTCAGGTTATAAATGATGAGGGTATGATGATGTTACAGCCTTTTCCATATGATGGTGTATTCTGTAACATTGATTGAGTGGTCTTTCATCCCTAGCAATTTTCCATATTAGTGATGGATGTATGCTAAAAATGAAATGAGGATGTTTATGCTTCACCAAGTAATGGTTTATGCTTGGCATAAATTGTGTGGTCGATAGTTTCCATGTGTATTGGTTTCCATAGAAACTTATGTGAAATGGACTATGTCATGTCAGTGGTCTGAAAATGTTTGGTTTGGTTGGTTTGGTTTGGCAAATGATTTGGTTGCATGTGACAAAGATATGTAGGAAGTAAAAGGCATTTTTGCCCTTTCATTGACAAGGACCATAATGATAGCATAGGTAGGGAATTTTTAGAAACAAAAAGCCCCGTTCATGCATTACGTCGTTGACCATTGGTTGTGTTAGAGAAGTAATCGAATCACTTTGACATTAACATGAGCTCGAAATCCCTTGAGTAGGTGATGTGATATGTTAGGATAGGGTAACCCTTTTTAGTAGGGATAACTTTGCCCCTTTTTATAGGAGACCCTGAAATGACTATACGCAAGTCCATGACCTTTTTTTTTTGGGTAGACTGATCAATGCAGGAAGTCTACGTAGGGATGTCATTTTGTTTTATGGTTATTTGTGAAGCTGATCGATGCGGGAAGCTTCTAAGAGAGTGTTGTTTGTAGCAAGATTTTTAGGCATAGCCATCCTTCAAAAGAATGGTATATATTTTTTATTTATATTTTTTTGAGGGCTTTGAATAGCTATCCTTCAAGGGAGTAGTCTATTAGCTACAACAATGATGATGCAATTGTCTTTCGAGGGAGCAGTCTACATTTAGAGTTTATGACCTTTGAATAGGCATCCCAATTTTATATTTGACAGGATTTGTAGTCATGGACAAGACTATAGAAGCTTAGAGGGTTCCCATTTATTAGGACAAAGCATTCATGCTTGACAAAAGGGTTAACTAATGTTGGGAGAAAGGGTTGAAAGGAACAAGAATGACGATGACGGGGGTTGCTCAAGGGACGAGCTCAAATTTAATGTCAAGTGAATGAGTACTTGACTAACAGTAGAATGGTCATAAATGCAAGGCATTAAAGGGCTCAGGTTCTGGCTGGCCTTCAAGAAAAGACAGATGATAAGTCTTTGATCCATGCTTGTGTAAGGTCTGAGTCAATTAGGAGAAAACTTGCCCCCTTTGCTTCTTTCCATATTGGTCACGTGTTGGAGATGATTAAGAAGTTGGTTGATGCTTGGTCGATGTTGGGTTGGTTGATATTTGGTCAATGCTTGGTTGGTTGATATAGTTGAGGCTTGGTTGAGGCTTGGTCGATGCTTGGTCGAGACCTGGTCAATGTTTGGTCGATGTTTGGTTGATGTCTGGTCAATGTTTGGTCGAGGCCTGGTTGATGTTTGGTTGAGGTCATAGTCGAGGCTTGGTTGATGTTTGGTTGATGTTTGGTCGAGGCCTGGTCGATGTTTGGTCAAGGCTTGGTCGAGGCTTGGTCAAGGCTTGGTCGATGCTTGGTCGAGGCGTGGTCGAGGCTTGGTCAAAGCTTGGTCGATGCTTGGTTGAGGCTTGGTCGATGTTTGGTCAATGCTTGGTCGAGGCTTGGTCAATGCTTGGTCGATGCTTGGTCGATGCTTGGTTGAGGTCGTGATAGTTATTATAGAGTCAAATTCCCCCAGTTATTTTGGTGACAGAGACGATGTTTGGTACCCATTGTGGATAATCAATGAGTTGGATAAATGAGATGGAGAGAAGACGGTGAAGCTTCTCTCTAACAAGGAGTGCGACGTGAGGATGCATCTTGTGAAGCTTTTGTCTGGTAGGCTTTAGTTTGAGAGGACGAGATCCTGATCTTCCAGGTTGGAGTTTGGAATCTCATAATTATGGATAGTGATGGAGGCAATGGTTGGTAATGATTGGACTAAGGCAGCTAGTGGTTGGGAGTCTTCAGATTGGACCTCCACTGCCTGTAAGGCTTTGATTAAGGCTTGTCGATGTTGTAGAGAGCTTTGAATGAGGTCATAAAAATATGTCTTCATAGAGGTTGGGTGAAGTTGTTTCACCTTGGAGTCATGAATTGGCTTCAAAGATGTTGGATGGGATGTGCCCAAGGTTGAAGTTTTGGGTTTTGATGGTTGAGGAGACTTGACAAATGGGTAGGTCCAAGGAATAGTAGCTTTCTTTTTTGCTTTATCCTTTAAAGTTTGTGACCTAGTGGCCACATTGATGGTGTTAATTTCAAATATAGGGGAGGAAGGTGGTAGAGAGACCATAGTCTAATGATGGGATCTTGATTTAGGTGATGAGATTTGATAGGCATGTGATGGTGTCGATGGTTTGTTGAAAGAGTGGTCAAGAGGATCCTTAATGAAAAGGGCATTCTTGTTTAGGTGTTGATGAATAACAGCTTTAAGAGCACAGCAATGCTCAGTGTCATGTTTAGGTGTGCGATGATATGCACAAAATTTAGTGTCATCAAACCAAGATGGTTTTGATTTGAGAGTTGATGAGTGTGACGGTGAAAAGGGGTGGGAGACATGAGACGGTGTTGGAGATTTGTTGATAGTATCCTCAACAAGAGGAGTGTCTTTCTCGAAGTATTGGTGAATGACAACCTTAAGGGCACAACAATGCTTGGTATCATGCCCAGGTGTGCGATGATATGCACAAATTTTAGTGTCATCGAACCAAAGTGGTTTTGGTTCGAGAGGTTGGTATGGCTTAATAGGTGGAAAAGTGATGTTAGAGGATTGTAACAATTGGTGTAATAGCAAGGTATAAGAACCTACTAATGGGTTTGCACGTTGTGTAGCAGTAAAAGTTGACAAATTCTATTTAGAAGCTGTTGAGGGAGTGTTTTGTACCATCCTTCTGTTTGGCAGTGTGGCCAAACGCGTAGATGACACTTTCATGGTAGGAGGCATTGGATGTTTTGAAGGAGGTATGTTTTTGTTGGGTGTTGGAGTAGGGATCACTCCTATTAAGGTAGAAGGATGAGGACCCAAAATAGAGGGCAATGGTGATGGTGGGAGAAAAGTTCTCTAATGTGGTTTAGTAGCCTTGTTTAGTTTAGTGTGAGGACTACTAATGTGAGGGGTGAGGTTCAAATCAACCTTCACCAAATCTTCTTCGACTGAAGTAGGTGAGGTGTCAAGTTCTTCTCTCGGTAGAGAAGGGGCTGGAGAGTGTGGCTCTTTAGTCAGATAGGGCATAGGGATGATCATGGCTTCCTCGTGTGGTCGAGTAGTGGGAAAAGTATGATCCCCCAAGGAAGATGAGGGTGAGGCTACCAATGCTAGTATCATCAAAGCGTCCTTCAATGTAAGGGAGATCGATGGAGAACTAATAAGAGAAGAAGGTTCTTCCACCTGTGGAGGAGAAAGAGGAGAAGAAGGCTATTCTACCTGTGATGGACAAATGGGTGGGCTAACCTCTTCAGACTGTGAGAGAGGTTGGTTAGGCATAAAAGGAGAGACCGTGTTGACTGTGCATATATTACGCTCTTAGAGGTCATCAACCATGGTCTGGATGTTGTTTTGACTAAGGGAATGATTAGGGAAGGGTTGTCTAAAGATGTCTATGTTTTGGTTAGGTGGCGCGTTTGGGTTATCCAAAACAAGATCCCTCTTATCTAGCATGTCTTGGACAATGTTTTTGAAGGTTTTGCAGTTGTTTATGTCATGGCCTTTGACACGGTGATAATTATAGAAGTCATTTTCCTTGTACCAGGTAGGGATAGCTTTTGAGGGGTCAAATTAGGGTGGTCAAATTTGAGGGAGATTGAGGACCCCTTGCTTGACAAGTTTATCCAACATGGAAGTGTATGACTCTCCTATTGGAGTGTATTGACATTGTATGTATCGTTGTTGGAATTGTTTGGTAATGCTTTAAGATGTGGGAGGTTCAGATTGATTAGTTGTTGTTAATGATGATGGTTTAAGGACCACAGCATTTGCCGATCTTTTGGACTTGATGTTGGAAGAAGAAGGTTGAGAAGAAGGGTCATTTGATTTTGTGTTGGGGTTTTTACTTCGCAATTTGACTTTATTTTCTTCGACAGCACGGAGTTCAAGCTTCCTAGCCATGGTGAAAGCTTCATCAAATGTGTGGAATGTTTGGACCCGCAAGGTAGAGGAAATGTGTTTGGCACACACTTGTGAAAAGAGCTCAATGAGCTCGGGTTGAGGTAAAGAAAAAGAGAGTTGGTTGATTAAACTTCTCCATCGGGCAACAAAATCGGCTATTGATTCATCGTCAAATTGTCTGATAGATTATAGGTCTATGATTGAAACCTTTTTGGTGATGTTGATCGAAAAGTGGTCAAGAAAAAGTTGATCTAGTTGAGTGAAGGTGAAAAGAGAGTGACTGGTAATGGAGCTATACAAGTCGAGGGTAGCACCAAAAAGCGACATGGGAAATGTGCGTAGCAATAACGCATCATCATGGGCTATAAGGTAACAAGCACGTCTAAACACTCGTAAATGTTGTTGTGGGTCTTCCTTACTCTGGAAATGAGTAAACTTGGGAAGTTCCCACTGACTGGGATATGGTCAGATTGGGATTGAAGGATGAATGGGTTCATTGCAAATTTGTTCATAAGAGAGAACATTGCTTGAACCAAAAATGGATGTCTCAAGATGAGACATTTTGTCCATCAACATCTTGATTAGATCGGTTGACGGATTTGTAGGTGGGGTGCCCCCTAGGTTGTAAGGTGCTTGGAAGGTGCTAGGAGGGGCATATGACGTAGTTGGTTGCGCTTGTATAGGCGCAACATATTGGTAACGAGTCATAGGGACTGATGTTGAAGCCAAGGGTGGTTGTGTCATAAAGCTAGAAGGCACAACTTAGCTTGATGTCGTTAGAGGTGGTTGGATGGTGGCAACACTTGTTAAAGGATAGGTAGTCACTCTTGTGTTGATAGGTACAAGAGTAGGTGGGATGGAGACAACTAGGTTTTGGAATGGTGTAAAACTTTGTTGAATAGTTTGCGATTGATGGGGTACCGAAACCCCAATGGATGTAGGTCCAAAAATAGAAGGAGAGGCCCCACTTTGAAGATTGGTCATGGTCGGGTTGTTGGTTGAGGCAATGGCTTGGGTGTCTATGGGTTGAATTACGGAGGCGATTGATACGACTGCCATCTCAACTAAAGAGGTCGGCATCCCATAAATTGGGTTGCCTAAAGAGTCTCGTGTTTGACTTCTCACGAGATAGTGCTGAAGGGCCTTGGCATTGAGGTCAAAGAACCTTTCAAAGTCTTGGTCCCCTTCAGGAACAATAGGGGGTTGAGTCGGGGTTGGTTAGGTAGGAGTTCGTTTAGTCTCTGAATGATACTCCATTAGGGGACTTGTTATGGAGGGTGAAGGTGAAGGTGGAATTGGTTGTTGCCTTGCATGGTCAACAAGAGTTTTGGCTTGACTACGTGTCAAAACCATTCAAGGCAAAAAGGGGCAGGTTTCAAAAATTGTGGATTTTTTTTTTCAGTTTCAGAAACTAGAATGTATTTTTAACAGCAAAAAGGTCAGGTTTTAGCTTGCTATTTTGGAAGAAGTTTTGACAGTGATCGACATCAGTAGAAGAACCGATGTCGGTGAATAAGGTTACCGATGTCGGTCAAATGACCGATGTCGATGAAGAATAGTTGCCGACGTCGGTGGAAAAATTGATGTCGGTGTCTATGTGTTTCCAAAAACTTAGAAAATTGAAAGTTTTTGGAAGAAAAAGAAGAAAGTCTGAGTTGTTCTAGAGCTCAGAATGTGACCTCACCAGCTCAAAAAACTAGATAGAGGTAGAAAAATAGATGAAGATAAGCAACCCCTAAACATTAATTCCTAAGAATAAGTTTTAGAGTCTTGTTGGCTTATGCCTTAGAAGAGTGTGTTTGGGAAGTTAGGCTTTTAGAACGGGTCCTAGAAGAGGCAGTCTAAGGTTGGTCTCGGGTTAGTTTCGGTGCTCAAAAGTCTATATTAGGTTCCGTACGTGGCCTGGTGCTAAGGAGCAAGCTCTCCTCACTTCACGAGCCCAGAGATAAGCTGGGTCACTTAGCCAGTATATACTTACCCTAGAGTTTATACTCTGTCAGAGAACAGAGTGGGTTCTCCCCTTGGTAGTGAAGTCCAAGTGGGATTACCAGGAAGGGTAAGGTATCTGCTAGGTGATGAAATCCTAGTCAAACCTTGTCTCAGGTATGTTTAGATGTTTGATTTGTGATAGTGGTCTAGTCGTGTAACATAAGTGTGCTACGATTTATTCATAATGTGGTTTTTAATTACTAGATGTGAGAGCTAAGTATGCATTCAGACAGAAATGAGATGCAATAGATTTTAAGCCCAAATTGAAATGTGTGTTCGGATGCAGATAAGTGGAGAAAAGGTTGAAGAGTATGAATTTCACTACTCTAAGATGCAAGAAAAAAAGAAAAAGAAGGATTCTTTTTATCTTGCTAATGGTGTCTTTTCAGAAGAGATAGAAGAAAAAGATGCAAGAAGAGATCTAATGCACCTATATGAAAAGTTTGTTTTTAGAAGAAAAAGTATGAACCCAAAGAAAACTTCCAGGATCCCATCGGGCGTGCCAGAATGTTTCTAACTATTTTCGCTTTTCACATTCAAAAGAAATAAGAAACTAAGATAATGTTCAGGGGTTAGATGATACCTAGATGAAGTTTGCACACCGTATCTAGATGATTGAAGGAGATCCTCTTTGGCTGTGGAGGACGACACCTGTGGAGAGAAAGAGACTAAAACAAGGAAACTGTTAGATAGGTATAAGGTGGACTGCCAAGCAAAGATCGGTCCCAAAAGTGCAAAGACTTCCTTGAGGGATGACAGTCCACTGTTTATAAGTAAAAGTGTCAGAAATAAAGAAATGACAAATGACTAACAAAGAAGAAATTAGATAATGCGTACATGTTTCTTTGCAGTCGGTCTGCCACAGTAGCCGACGTCGGTAGTCCTGTCGGTGTCGGTTTGTCAGGGTTGTCGACGTCGGTTATGTTGCTGACGTCGGTGAGGGAAATGGTCGATGTCGGTTGGGGTAATGGCCTTGGATGGATTTTGGATGAGTTTATGGTCGACAGAGAGGTCTGGAAGGTCTGTTTAGGTCTGTGTAGGATGGTAAGACAGTGGACAGAGTCTTAGGAAGAACAAGGTAGGGAGACAGGGTGTTAGAAAAGGGGTAAGAGTATGAAGAAGGCTTTTCAGCCTCTCTGGGAAGAAAGTCAGGTCTAGTTTGGTTGATAGCTGGGTCTGGTTGATAATACTTAGAAGGAGTAAAAAGAAACTAGTTACAAATACATTCTAGATTACTGAAATGAAATAAAAGAAGAGTACTTAGCTCTTGCTTGCTAATGAAGGAGTGTAGAAGACTTGTTGCTGATGCGGCTGATGTAGAAGACTTCCTGCAATGTCTTTAACCCAAAGTCTAGAGCTATTTCTGTAGAGTGCCTGTAACTTGTGATGTTTGGTGTGCGTTTGAGAGAGAGAGAGAGAGGTCAAATACTGAGAGCAAGAGAATTAGCATTCGGGTCTATGATTGATTGATTGATTGATCCCTTAGCCGTTCGGCCTGCATGTTGGTTTTAAGCAACTGACATCGGCGATACCGCCGGCATCGGCCGAAGGTTGACCGACGTCGGCAGCTAGAGGATGGGTAAAAAAGCTATTTTTAGCCTTTTGCCCGTTCCTCCATCTGTCGAGTTCAATGGTCGTGGCTAAACGGTCGAAGGTGGGTTTAATAGGCGTGGGGATTAGTGAGAGAGTTGGAATGATTAGTCATAGGGTAATGAATGAGGGTATCCAAGGGTGAGGTGTCAAAAGTGATGTGTTATTAATTTAAAATAAGTTATTATTTTAAATTAATAAGTGTGTGGGTTAGGAATGTGTTAGAAGTGGACCAAGGAGACCAAGGGGGAGTCAACCAAGGAGTAGACACAATTTTGGTGTCTACAAATAAATATGTGAATATAACCATCACTAATCACTATCATCAGATAAAACATAACATGACCAAATATAAAAAGTAATTATATATTTTCAACCACGTCTAGTACAACTGTACAACCACTGTTGTCAATGTACAATAAGTAAATAATTACATCTCATTAAAGGTCATATTTTAATAATAATAATTACAATACAAGATACAAGGCTCCATAGAGTAAGAGTTCTCGAACTCTAGTATCTATAGTAATCTCAAGTGTAGTCTCCAAATAAGTACTATTGTGGGGAGAGAGAGCATCTATCCAAGCATTCTGCACACCGACGATGAACCATCAATCTCCTACACAATCTCCCATTAGAAAATGACCCTTCCTTCATAGATGAGTAAATAGTGATGGTGCATGGATCTAGAGAGACAAGTTAGTACCCATGTCTTGTATGATTTTTAAGAACGTATAGTGTACCATAAAGAAATACGTTCTAACATAATATCACACAAACATGTAAATCATACTTGTGAATTGAAAATGTCTAACTAACATTACTTTGACCAAAGTTTTTAATATTTATTGATCTCTATGATCAATCAAATTCATACACACCACTTGATATTGTTACCTTCATATGGTATAGGTGATGCTAGTATGCTAGTAAACTTCATCTCACTACTTGTTTGGTACAAATAATATGAGATTTGATTAATATAAATATAATTAATAGATTCATACAAATTACTTCCAACTAGCAAGCATAAAAACATGTTAAACACATGAATAATCCAAAATCATATATTTAGTCCATCAAACATATGAATAAATCTCCACAATACTAGTTATCACATAAATAATAAGCATAACAAGTATAATTCATACCATCTAGATATAACATATATTTAGATTGCATGTCCTAATTTATTCAAGTAGATTCAAATATAATACACTCTATGAAGTACGCTAATATCATAGTCCATTTTTCATATGTGCAACTACTCAATTTCATATGAGTCATGATAAGAAAGTCACAATTATGCTGAAAACATAATCTTTTGTTTAAATAACTTGATTTAATTTTAAGAAGCTATATATAGTAATCTCTACTTCAAGAATCTATGACTTGGTTTTTAACAAACAATAAACCTTATTTCATATAATCAAATCTAGAATTGTGTATCCACCAGAACTATTATCAAGATAACCAATCTAATCCATATACCCTACCGAACTTAAGTAAAGTGGAGATTTAAGTAACAATCTTGGTATTATGTATAGATTCCTGGATAAACAAATTATTCAAGAGTCAATTTTGTCAAACCCCACAAACTTACATAAATAATAAATAGTAATCGAGTTTATTATCAATCTGGTAACATTTAAAATTATATCTAAGAGGGCTTATTATGTATAACAATCCAAGAGTCATCAATACCGAACTTAGGTGGAATTAATTATTTCTTAATTATACCATGCATTATTTTTTGTACGCTATATATACATGATTCACTATATAAACTACTCAAATCACCATTTTTACATAGTCATATCTTTTCATAACAATAATCATTAAAAACTCAATCCAGTCGTACAATTTTTATATAACAAATTTATATAGTGTTTATTCATATGTAATCTAAACACAATTTTTTGTTTTTATACGATTTAAATATTTAGATATGTGCCATACATAAAAGGTATAGTAATATACAATTATATTTAAAACATTCTAAACATCACATTATATAGTCTCATGGTAAATTGGGGATAATCCATTCTCGTGTTCATATAACATTTTAGATATAACATATGTACTCAGTTGTATAGTTTCATAAGGAATCAATGTTTTATAATGAGATTATATAGAAACAATAAACAAAACATCTAAACATTATCATGTTTAGATGTTTTTATATATACATTGCTACATATCTAAACAGATAAAGATATAAATCACTATATATCTACACAATTCGATGTGCAGATCACTGTGTATTTAGATCATTACATATATACACAAGGTCACTACAGTCCTATATTTCATAGTTTGTTTAATAGATATTCCTCTGTTCATGAATTATATACGAGTCGTTCACTACACTCAAATCACCCTTGTGATAACCTTGCAGATCATTATCTTAAATCCATAATGTACAAGTTTGTTGTATACCTTATATAATTCACTATACTCTATATATAGATCACTGATTTTAGATGTTTATATTTATATATTATTGTATACATATAAATTGTTGTTTCTTTTCTTAGGGATCAAAGGTACGCAGTCCACCATGCACCGAATAATGTAAAAATTTTATTACAAAAGTAAGAGCTACGATGTTACTTAGAATAATAATTGACTATAATAATTGTTATTACACATTTTGCTATTGTATTACACAAAAAATTGTATTTTGATTTAACACACAGTCCATGCACTTTTTAACATATAATCTCAATTAAAATTTGAGAGTATCAAAAGAGTATTAATTTTCTATTTAAATTCCATTGTATACGAAAAAGTTTAAATTATACAGACTCACAATATTTTAATCAACACAGAGAATTTTAATAACATCACCTACTTGTCAAAAACATTCGGCATAATTCTAAATACTATTACTTCACTCCTGATTCTCTTCGCATTCTTCTCCTCCACTTCGTGTTGCTCTTTTTCTCTCCAATTTGCACCCCTTCTCTTCTTCTCTTACTCCCTTCTTATATTTCTTCATATGTCGCGCCGCTTTTTTCATTCTCCTTGTGTGAATATATATTCTCTTTAAAGTTTGCTCATTTCTTTTAAAGTTTGGCCTTCTCCATTAAATCTTGCCTTTTTATTTTCCATTTTTTTTGTTGTTTTATCCTATATATATATATATATATATATATATATATATATATATATATATATATATATATATATATATATATATATATATATATATATTTCTAATTTGGCCTAAACATGCTTTAATTTTTACTTTATTAATTTTATGAAGATTTTCCCATTTATATTTTTTGTAATGACTTAATAATAAATACTCAGTATAAATAAATAATCATAATGGCTTAATAATAATATGACTAATGTAATTTGATGTTATTCTTTTAATTTGAAATGGTAATTCGAATAACTATTATATCAAAACATGGTAGTTATTATAACAATGTAATCATTGTTATTACTATATTCTATACATTATCCCTGCCTTTGTAATTTATATATATTAAGGTGTTAAACCTCATAAGGGTATTTGTCGATATCATACAAATAACTAGCCGATGTTCTAAAACATTCCAAAATCATGAGAGTTAGTCTACATATAGTAGTACAAGATACTTGTTCACACAAATTTACGTTCTCACAAAAACATTAATGATCATGAATACAATAACATGACATAAACACACAGTATCACAACACAATCACACAAAATTTATTATATAAAAGTATTAAAATAGATAACACACAATTAATCATATATAAATTAGCTAAAGGATCCAAGAATATGTTGAAGTAAGAACTTTTAAGTGTCATAACTTTTGATCGATAACTCTTTTTTTAGTGTCATTTTCTTCAAAAGTGCTTATTTTTTATGTTCTATACATTGGACCTATCATTGGGCCTTCCACAACTATAAATTCTTTTCATATTTTTTGTACACTCTTGAATGCATTATCGGTTGTATCCAACATTCCTCTTGTTCCTTGTACTTACGCACCTACTGCTCAAGACACATTTTTGGTTGAATCCGATGTCTATATGAGCTTGCTTGTATTTGAGACATTCAAGGGGGGTCATTGCCTAGTAGTTCTAAGGGGGTACTTGTGTGTTTGCTTGCATTCATTCTTTATTTTTTTTTGCATCAATCTTTTACTTACTATAACAATTTTTACTTTTGCACTATGGATTCACTCTCTATTAGTCCGATTACACCATTTAATTATCATGAATGGAAACCTAGAATGGAAATCATCTTGAAATATAAGGGTTACCATCAGATTATAATAGGCACTGAGACTGAATCTACTGATGCTAGAGTGAAAATAAAATGATTTAACCGTTGTGATAAAGTCCATGGACTACTATGTCTTTCCATGTCCCCAGATCTACTCTTTCACATTGAATCTACCAAAACACCTATTGAAGTGTGGGCCCAACTCACAAATATCTTTGGAGTGTAGGATGTGATGAGAGGACATGAGCTAAAAAATGAGCTCATCATATTGAGCCCAGATGACTTCGACACTCTTTAGAATTTTTTCACTAAGTTCAGACTTTTGAGATTGTAGTTGAAAGCATATGGAATTGACAAGAAAGATGAACAATTTGTTTTGTCAATACTCTCTAAACTGGGTCCTAAATATTTTGTATGTGTCCACTTTTCATGCCACTAAGAGTGTTCTTGACAGCACATGGAAGATGCCTTCTTTAGATACCTTTATTGCTGAATTGATTCAGGAGCAACATAAGTTGATACAGATGGGCACAGTGAAGTCATCTAAATCTCATGCATTGCTTACTAAGAAAGAAAAGGCTTATAACAAAAAAGAGAGAAAGCAGAGCAAACAAAATGTTGAGAAGGGTGAAAATTTTTCCACCTCCAAATAAAACAATCAGACCTCTTCTTTCAGTCATAAGCCTAAGAAAGATTGGATCAAATGTGGGTATTCCTCAGGTAAGAATGATGAGATTAAATGTTTGAAGAAACAAATTGACCACCTTACTAACCTTCTTATTTGAAACAACATAAGTTTATCAGATCCTGTTAAACCATCATCAACCCATGAATCTACTAACGCAAATGAATCTGGTAAAGAAAAGGCAAAAGAGAATAACAAGGAAAAACATAAGGGAAAGGCCTTAGTTATAATTGTGCCTCCAACTCCTCCTACACGGGTCACTGACTGGTGCTTCACATCACATGGCCTCTTAAAATATTGAGTTAAGTGCCTTAGAACCATGTGACATGTCTGCTATACAATTTGGTGACAACACTTATAAAAAGGTTCTCAAGAGAGGTTCTATTGAAGTGAGTGGTGAAACATTTAATAATTTTCTAAGTGTGCCCTCACTCTAAACTAATCTCTTATCAGTCTACAAGATCACTCACCTTCATCTGCGCATGTGAATTGGGATATCAAGGAGTTACATAGTGATATTAGTTTGGCTATGGGAATGGTCGATCATCAAAATCAGCTATATAGATTCTCACACTTTGCTCCTGACTCTCCTTTAGATTCTTCAGATTCTTATTCTAACTCACCTATACCTATTAACACTTTTGAGCTTGAGCTTCTTTCTGATAATGACAACACTTCTTCTGTAGATGACTACAATAGTGAAGTGGACATGCCTCCACCATCTCCTTATCACCTTCTATATATTCAAGAGTTAGTTCTTGATCAACCTACCTCTCATCTAATTTTGATATTATATGGTAACAATCTACTGATCTAAGACACATCAAACATCATACAGTCTATTCCATAGTTACAGAGGATTTCATAGACCTTCTTTGCCTCTGCTTTTATTACACCATCTTGGCATAGAGTAGTTGGGTCACCTACCTCGCAGTATGTGGATCATTCATTTCATAAGAATTACACCTTGCTTGAAGATCCATCAAGCACTTGGTGGATAAACTCATTGTTCCAAGGTAATCCACTCTTCACTGCATCTACTTCTAATTCACAATCACTTTCGAGCATTCCTCTAGGGAACATTGGATGGCTACATTCAATTGTAGACCTTAGTGGGAATTTTTATCCCTCTTCTCTTCTTTTCTCTCTTTTGGGGAGGAATTTTGTTCCTATAGGTTTTCTCCTTTACCTCAGTTTATGAAAGTTTCATTGTACTTGGGTACCTCATCAGGGCTCATTACTAGGACCTAATTCTTTTACCCACCTAAGCTATGCTTCAAGGAGGTATTAGTGTAGAATTTTTACCACATAGTCATTTTATCTACACATCTTTTCAGGTTACTTAGGTTAGTTAATTAAGTCATTAGGGGTCATTTAATTTTAAGTGGATTCTAATTGTGAGTTAGGATTTTACTTTTTGCCATTAATTTAACTCTTTTAGATAAATTATTGAGCATTATAGGAGCTATAAAACATTTTATATCCCTTGTATCTATCAAAATATAAATTGTATGTTCAAATAAAATACTTGATAGTTCTATGGGTGAGGCTTAGAATCTAACTTGTTGATCATCAACTACCACATGAATACACTATTGAAAAGTTCCCTGTTGAGGAGTAGCACCTTTGTTTTTTGTTTTATCATGGGTACACTCATGAGCATAATGGTTACCTCCATAAATGAAACAACCTTCAGGTGGTCCTTTCTCGTCAACCTATTGGTTTCACTTTAAATCACCTTTGAAAACATTGCTCAGTTTATTTTTACCTAAACCATTGTTAAATCTAGTATTCTGATTGGTGAATTAACTGCTAGAGTCTCCACTCTGCTTCCAATTCTTCTTTTTGAAAGTTGGTTTAGAACTTCCAAACTTTTTTTAAACTTGTCCCTGGTGTGAACAAGAGAATTTAACTTATGTTCTTTCTTGGTTTTCTTCTCAAAGACTTGGTCTATGGTAGATGGTCCATAGATGTCCATCTCTCCACTAATCTAGATTTTCAATCCCATGATGACCTTTTTAATTATGAACCTCTCATTTGCCTGATACTAAACTACATAATTCAAAAATTTAGTAAACTACTCTCAGTACTCATTCATCGATAAATCTCCTTCCTTTAGATTCAAAAAATATATAAACTTTTGGTCAAAGTATAGCTGTGAAGCCACTGTGATCTGAACAATGTCACAAACTGCTCTCATATATTGGAGGTCAAGTTGAGATTCATTTTCAACTTCTTGTTGGCCCACCATGTAGTTATTTTACTAGTCAAGTAGTAAGTTCCCTAAATTTTTTTAGTTACCTAAGAGTAGTTTTGAATCTTGAAATAATTCTCCATCTCAATCAACCATACCTCAGCTCTATCACCCAAAATAGTCCTATCAAACTTAGGTGGGTTCACATTTTCATATCTCTGGCCAACTTTGTAGTTACTTGACTTCTCACATCCTAAAAGTTTTCTTTCTCAATAGGATGCCTCTTCTGTACATCTTGGTGTACTTCCTCTTCATGGCCATGAACTCCTATTTTAGGACTAAAATGCAATCCATAGTTTTATTCTTGACTACGAGAATCTGATCTAACTTGGAGGCTTGTTCAGTGCAAAATTGATTAAGATCAAATGGAGAGTTATTGTCATTGACATTTGAAGGACCCTCTTCAGATACTCTAGCTTTCATCATTCTTCTTTTTTATAAATAGAAGGATACAAAAATGTTAGTGGACTCATTAATTTTTAGAGTTTGAACCACAACTCTGATACCACATGTGACATCCCCACTAAGATCTACTTAGAAAAACATGATTTAAAAAAAATTAATCAATGTATTCTTTCATTATATTTCACCATGAGAATTTAATTAGTGATATAAATAAAACATTCTAAGTATTGTAACTATTAAATAAGCATGTGAATATAACCATCACTAATCACTAATCACTATCATCAGATAAAACATAACATAACCAAATATAAAAAGTAATTATATATTTTCAGCCACGTCTAATACAACTGTGAGCTAGGAATTTGACTCAAGAGAGGATGGTTAGTATCGTGTTAGTTTTAAAATGAAAATAAAATGAAAAAAATACACTAACTAGCATAACATCTCTACGCCTAGACACTAGGGAGAGATGAGTTAACAAATATGAATAAAACACACAACTAAAATGCAAAAAAATCTTTTTTTACCTTCTTTGGATGCTTCAAATACTTATTATAGTGGCTTGCTCAGTTTGTGCTCATGAAGTCTTCATTAAAAGAGCCTTGGTTATCTCCTCTTCTCCTTGACACCTTGTGGCTTTGACTTGGCTTGGCTAGGAATCAATTTGGCATGGTAAAACTAATTGAAATGGCTTTTGGAATCATTTGTGCATTATACCATTTCACCAAAATAGCTTAGAAATGATATTCATGGCCTCTCTATTTATAGATTTTTACAAATTGCTAGAATCAACTTGAACCATCTATCTCAGGATTGAGATGTGTGGCTAAGGATTAATCTAATTATGTAATAAAAATTGATAAATATGCTCATTAATATTTAAGATAAAGGATCAATTAAGAGGCATGGAGGGTATTGATGAGGCATGGGAGGCATGAATCATGATATTTGTGGTATTTATGGCCTAGGGATGTCTCCCCAAGAAATGAAGTCACCTAATGATGCAAATATTTAATATTCATTTCTAAAAATAAGTATTCAAAAAAAATTTATGTAATTCTTGATTAAGATATAATGTGGTTTAGTTATCTCTTAAGCATGATTAAGCACTTTGTGCACAAATTAATCAAATTGATCAGAATGTCTTGTTATTGGTCCAAAATTTGATTGGATTAGAATTGGAAGTCAATGTCAAATGCATTGGATTTGTTATCCTATTTAAGATGTTACCAACACTAAATAACAAAGGCATGTGTGTTGTGCAAGATATTTTATAGAAAAGAGCAATCGAGAGCACTTAAGTGAAAAATTAATATTTTGACTCAAAATAAACTGATCAAAGTTAGCTGGCCCATAAATTGCATTGTCCCATTTAATGATACTTTAGCCAAAATTGGCACTTGAATATGTCAGGTTCAAATATTTTAATATAATTTAGTGTTTTTAATCTAAATTGTGTGCTTTGAGTGGAAATTAATCAAAACCCTAGTTAAAGGTCATTGGTGGCCACATTTAGGTGTCTACAGTTTACCCTTGTTTGATAAGGCATTACAATCTATAAGCATAATAACATCTTCTCAAAGAATGAAAAGGTCATGTATGCCTACAACTACAATGATGATAAACTAACTATATGATGCCCCCTCAAGGGAATGATTGGCATAAGTAGGCCAACAAATAGTCACTCGATAAGAAGTGAAATGAGGGGACCAAAGAAAGGAAAGAAGATGGGGTGAAAACACAATGATTTTTAAAAAGTATTCAAAATCACTGAGAATGAAAGTGGGACAGTGTACAATGGTTTGCCCTAAGATGCTTATAAGCATTATATCTTGATAGTGGTAATGTGGTATGATAACACAATGATTTTCTCAAAGGCAATTATAATCATTAAAAATATGGAGCTACCCCAGTTATGATAGAGAAATAAGATAAAAACATGCTCCTATATGGGCATAAAAAGTAATGTGGTGACAACACAATTATTTTTCCAAAGACGGTTATAATCATTGAGAAATACAGATGGGATAGTGTGCAATTATTTTCCTATAGGTAGTTATAATCATTAGACCCTGATTATAACAAACATGACTGATTGGTTGATTGATGATGGCAACATAACATAAAGGGTAATGATGAATTAGAACGACCTACTAGTAGGGAGATGCTCGTTTGAACTAATAAAGGTTGAAATTTTTTTTTGGCTAATTACTTTATTTAGGATATGATTGGGATTGAATCGGGATGTCGATATTAAAGAGATGTTGATACCATCATTACTGAATAGACTTCTTGAAACTAAATTTTGTTGTAGCACATGTTGGTAGGCATCATGGTATAACATTATAAAGACTTAGCCAAAAAATGCATAAGGACTAACTCTTGAAATCTAATACTCAAATAAAAAATAATACATCAATGATAGAAACCATGATGACAATGTAAACATATGAATATGGATGGATTCAAGTATAACTGTGGTCAAGGAATCACCCAATGAACACACATAAACTGAATCAAGGAAACAGTGTTGAAAGCAAACAAATAAACAAAATAAGCAAAAACAAACAAACAACATAATAGAAACCATACGAACATTACTCCTAGAAAATAGACAACTTAACAAATGAACAAAATGGGAGAATAGAAGAAATAGAAAGAGGTGTTCAGTTATCTCTATATGAACTAGGTAATTGGATGCTACCTACATAGCTCCATAGATGTAATATCCAATAAAAAACTTCAGGTTAAATGTAGTTCTCCCAAGGAATGGGAAGAATGTGATAACTGATGCAAATAAATAGAATGGATGCGATAGAAGAATATGAATGTTCTTACAAAATGATAAGTGTGTGAGAGAAAAGGCCAAAAAAGATGGGAAAACTAAGTGATAAGTGGTTTTCTTGAAACTTAGTAAGAGTTCTCAGAATCCTTAAGGCAAAGAAGTGGTCATTATTTTTGTTATTTTCTACTGGTTTTACAAATATTTTTAAAATTTTTGAAGTATCTCAACTCGATCAAGAATGAAGAGAAACTAAATGGTTCAAGCTCACAAAATGGTGAGAGCATTCAAACTTAAGTTTCTCAAAAAATGGTGAGAGTGTTCAAACTTAGGTTGCTCATAAAATGGTGAGGGCGTGAAAACTTAGGGTGCTCACAAAATGGTGAGATCATAGAAAATTAAGGTGCTCACAAAATGGTGAGAGAATTTAAACTTAGGTTTCTCACAAAATGATGAGAGCATTTAAACTTAGGGTGCTCACAAAATGGTGAGATCATAGAAACTTAAGGTGCTCACAAAATGGTGAGAGCATTTAAACTTAGGTTTCTCATAAAATGATGAGAACATGGTGGAAAGGGTGACTGAACTGACCTCAACAAGTATCGAGTGATGCTTACATAATTCTATAGTAGGACATCAAGTCACTGTAGTTCCATTTTATAGCAGAGAAATTTGACTAGTCTAGTAATCAATTCAAACAAAATAGGCATGGTTGGTAAAAAAATATAGTATGGCATAGGAAGTGGCAAGTTGGTATGTCAAGGATCAATAAATGAATGTTTCCCCTAGTTTTTCCATAGAAAATTATAACTAGGACACAATGGCATGGATCAATGGTACTAATTTACCCAAAGGCAGTTATAATTAGCAACAAGACCTGTGATAAGAAATGATTAACAAACAAAGGATATAACTACCAAAACTTTTGTCATACTATTACAAAATATGATCTCTGTCTAAAGTACTTGAAATAACTGATGAAATTGATCAGACTCTTTAATGCTGAAAATGCGTAACGAATGAAAAAAACCAAAGTCAAACAGGTTGGGTGCATAAGATTTAGAACATGTTTGGTCGATAGAACGCAATGGTAAAGCTGATGGAATGGGATAGAAAGAATGATAAGAATGATATTTTTAAAAATAAGAATAGTGATAAAATGGCACCACTAAAATGGTCCTTACAGACAATACACCTTAGCACTCAAGCATAGTACCGCTTTAGGTGAATAATATTCATCAACTCAAGAAGTTCATCTCTGTCTGGTGTATCAAACTTGTATGCCCCTAATCCAAAATTTGTAGTAATGATGAAAGGACCTATCTAGTTTGGTTTTAACTTACCTTTATGCTTCTTCTCAATCATGGTATTCTTTTGGTTCTTTTTAAGAATAAGATCACCAAGTTCAAATGTTTTATACTTGACATGTTATTTGTAGTGGCCTTTGAGTCAATTTTGATATGCTTGAAGATTGTTGAGTGTAGCTGTGCATTTTTAATCAAGTAGGTCTAGCTCTTGCAGGTGAGCTACTCAATAGTCGTGATCATCTAAGACATGTTTGAAAAATATGTGTAGTGAAGGAAACTCGACCTCAATGGCAAGTATGGCTTATGTCCCATAAACAAGTGAATATGGAGTGACTCCTATGGGGGTACAGTGATTGGTACAATATGTCCAAAGGGTAGGGAATAGCTTAAACTACCAATCATGACTAGTATCATTAACAATATTTTTGAAAATATTGACAATGGTTTTTTTTCAATGCTTCAACTTGGCCATTACCTTAAGGGTAATATGCTGTAGAAAAATATTGTGTGATATTATATTCAATACATAGTTGGTCTACATCCTTGTTCTTAAATGATCCTCTATTATCAGATATAATGTTAGAGAGGATACTGTAGCGGCAAATGAGATGTTTGAAGATGAATTTATAAATTTGCTTCCTAATCATGTGAGGGGTATAACTTTAACCCACTTAGTGAAATACTCAATGGCAGTAAGGATATGTTTATGGCCATCAGATGAAGTGAGGTTGATTTTTCCAATGAGGTTAAGTCCCCATGTAGTAAATGGCCATGGTGTCAACATCAGTTTCAGAGTTCGAGTTGGGACATGAATCAAATTAGCATGCCATTGACATTTATCACACTTATTTATATATGTAGCTACATTTTCATCCATCGTGGGCCAATAATAAATAATACATAAGAGCTTTTTGGATAGGACTACCCTAGTAGAATGAGATCTACATATCCCTTCATGAACTTCTCTTAATGCTAGCCTAGACTCTACCGAAGTTAAATAATGAAGTAGAGTTCCACCAAAACTATGATAGTAAAGGGTGGATCTAAGTAGAGTATAATGAACAGAATGATGAATAAAAGCTTTGGTTTGTTTTTAAGATAAGTTAAGTGGTAGAATTTGGTCATGAAGGTAGTTGTAAAGGTCTGAATACCAGATAGAATTAGGATCAACAATATCAAAAATTGCAATGGTTGAAGGTTTATGAGCTGGTGTGAACAAATTTTTAATAAGGAACTGATATTCTATAGCTATTTGTTTATCGAATAAGAGAACTGATAGTAGCCATGACATCTATAGTTTTATTACTAGTCCTTGTTAAATGCTCAAATTAGATATTTGCAATTTATTGCTTTAAGGCATCGACCATAGCTTTATATGGAACTAACTTATCATCTTTGGTCTGGAAATGGTCTGTGACTTGATTGATGATTAATTAAGAATCACCATAAACGTGGAGATGAGATGTGTTCTATTGTATTGCTTGTCAAAGTCTTGTGACAAGTGCTTCATACTTGGCCATGTTGTTTGTACAAGGAAAATTGATTCTAAATGATTTAGGGATTAGATCCTCCTGTGGTGTAATAAATAAGAGGTCTACCCTCAATCCATGTGCAGTAAATGAACCATCAAAATATAGATTCCAATACTACTCCTCAAGAGGTGTGTCAATGATGGTCATTATGGATTCATCAAAGAAAATAAAATGTGAGTGACTTTGTGTCTGCAAGGGGTGTTTCAACAAGTTGATCTGCAAAAACTTGTTCCTTGATTGCCTTTTGATTAACATACTCTATGTCAAACTCACTAAGAAGCATGATCCATTTGGCCATTCTACCTTGTAAATCTATTTTAGGTAGTAGATACTTGAGTGGATCTAATTTTGAAATGACTATGGTCTTATTGTTCAACATGTAATGGTGTAGTTTTTGAGCTACAAAGACCATGGCTAGACAAGATTTTTCAATAAGCACATAGTTGTGTTCATATGTGACCAAGGTATGGCTTAAGTAGTATACTGCATTCTCTTTTCCATTGTTATCATGTTGAGCCAAAAGTTCTCCCAAGGTATTGTTGGTAGTTGATAGATATAACAAGAATGACCTTCCTGGCATAAGAGGTAACAAAACAAGTGGATTAACTAAATAGTCCTTGAGTTGTTGAAAAGTTATTTGGCAGTGATCATCCTATTAAAATGCAACTTCCTTCTTTAGAAGATGTGTAAATAGATGACATTTGTCTGCTAACTAGGAGATGAAGTGTTGGATTGACTAGATCTTACCGTATAAACTATGAAGTTGCTTCAAATTAGTCACTAGATTGACTTCAATGCCTCTATGAGACACAATGAAGCCAGGTAAATTTCTTAATTATTTGTATTAAGTCTGACTTTGTACTCCCACAATATTTCAAATATCCTACGTAGCACTTTTAGATGGTTGGCCCTGGTCTTGGATTTTTCTAATATGTCATCGATATAGTCTTCAATAAAATCATGCATCATATCATAGAATATGATAGTCATGGCCCTTTGATATGTAGCTCCAACATTATTAAGACTAAATGTCATTACTTGATAAAAAATGTTTCCCATGGAGAGGTGAACGTTATTTTATGTTAGTCTTTTGGTGCTATTATGATATGGTTGTATCCTAAAAATCCATCCATGAGTGAAAGCATTTCATAACCTACTATGGAGTCAATGATCATGTCAATATTAGACAATGGAAAGTCATCCTTAGGACAAGCTTTGTTTATGTCTTGGAAATCAGTACAGATTATGATTCTTTTAGGCTTTTTTGCTAACAGGCACAACATTAGATATCCATTCTGAGTAGTTAATAGATCAAATACATCCCACTTCTAAATTTTTTTCCAACTCTTTATTTACCAAGACAATAATGCGAGGATGTATCTTGCATAACTTTTGTTTCATTGGTTTGGCATCAAAATTGACCACATGGTGGTGTAAAACCAAAGTGGGATCCAAACCTGACATGTCAGAATAAACCCATGCAAAGATATCTACAAATTATTTCAATAAAGTTGTAAAGACTTCACGTTCCTCCTTAGTGAGGGACATGCCTAATTTTATACATTTTGGGTCCGATGAAGTCTCAATGTTTACCTCTATTGTATCTTTGACTAGAAGGGTCGAACTGTCTTTTAGGAAAGTAGGCAAATACGTGAACTGTTGGAATATATCAGGGTCTAATGTTAAGGCTTGCTCTTCAACATCTCCTAGACATGATGAATCTGAGTCCCCCAATGGAAGATCTGGCCATGTGACAAAAATAGTAAAAAATTCTTGAAGAATTTGATCAAATACTTATTGCAAAAAACTAAACTTGGAACTATAGGGAAGTTCATCGTTGGTGGTCTCTTGGTCTAAACACCAAGAATAATGAACACCCCTGTCTAATGACACCCGAAAAAGGTTTTCACCAGTATACTAGCCTTTATCTTTACTTTTTCTCTAGTTAGAAAGCACCTTGAAGAAGTTTTCACTTTGCAACCTCAATGTTTTATTTATTTATTTTTGGCTAAGGGTGTTCACCTGCTCTCCAAAATAGGCTTCAGGATCCAATGTAATTAAGAATCTTGAATTATGATCTCCCAACGAAACATTGTCTCTAAGGCCTAAAAGGTCATTGAATGCCTCATCATTCTAAAACTCATCAATCAACAAATTGGATTCTTGTTGGTCCTAATCTATCAGTTGGGGATAGTATAATAGCAATGGGTTGTGATGAATGACTGAGACAAGGGTATAAATGTCATTATTATCGAACAGGTTAGTCTCAGCAAGGTCATCAAAGTCATATTCTACTTTGTTGTTGGCATCATCATCATTAGCCATCGATGATGAAACTCAAATAAGATATGCGGGGTCACCCCCAAGCTATTTAAATCCAAGTCCATAAGGTATTTTGTACTGAATCATGGAAATTGGCTTAATAGTTTATTATTGATTCAGTCTGAGGCCTCTTCCTTCATAATCTTGATGCCCCATGATCTTATTGGGAATAGGATACTTTGCACTTTTATAACAATTAGCTTGGTTGCCATTGTACAACCATGATTCATCCCCTTCAAGAGGGTCTAGTTATAGGTCAGATGTTGGTACAAACATGACAGATCCCTTATCTTTGTTCTTTTTTTGCTAATGAATGTGTGCGATAAATTTAGGTCATCTAAAGGTTTTTAAATTCTAAGAAAGATTGACGATATGGAAGGTATCATGGGTCACATACTCCCCTGGGCCATTATCAAAAATGGTGAAATGATTAAAAATTTCAAGAAGTGGCATGTGGGAAAGAGAATCCAAGGTATTAGGATCTATGCAATTGTCCTGTGGAGGATCAATAAGTATGGCCTTTCTTTTATCCTGATTGAAATTTGGATTCATGCTGTATTGGTAATTGTAGCTTTGAAACTCAGCGTCAAGATGTTTGCAATTTTCATATGGGTGTAAATCTCTTGGAATATTCACTTCCATCCCTGAGTGGGAGAACTTGATACATTGGTGCATCATTGATAGGGCTACATGAATCTCATGTAACCAAGGCCTACCTAGAAGCATATTATATGATAATTCAAGATCAATCACATGGCAAAGTGTATCATGTGTCAAAGGACCAATGATAACGAGTAAGCTAATTGTGCCTTGTGATTCTCTTTTATAATTATCATAGGCTTTGATAGTTATCATGTTAGGTTGTGGATCTAAAAGCTTCATTGATGCAAATGGAGGAGGTTGTTAAGTTGCAGAGTAACTGATGTTGGTCAGGCCAACCGACGTCGGTCATATTTAGTGTGCAGAGCAACTGACATCGGTTAGGTGTCGGTCGACATCAGTCTGATAGGAATCGATGTCGGCAACCTGTGTGCATGCATTTGCATGTGCTTCCAAAACTGGTCTAATTTTAGACAGACAATTAGTTTGCATGTAAAAGACTAATTTTAGTCTTGAGTCTACGTTTCTAATTATTGTAATTAAGAAGTCTAATTATTATTTGTATGGGATCTATTTAAGAGACCCATGGGGCTATATTGTATTTGAAGGATCAGAAGGACTTGCAAAGGCAAGGACAAGGATTCTTCTAAGGTGTGTAAGATCTAGAGGGTCTGCAAGTGTGCAAGACCAAGTTGATCTGTAGGTTGTGCAAGATCAGGTAGAAGATCTACATGGTAAGTAAGATTAGTTGATCTGTAGGTGTGTGTGTGCAATGTCAAAGGAGATCTGTGGGGTAGCAAGATCAAAGAGATCTGCAACACAACAAGGAGCAAGATCAGAGAGATCTACTTGGAGTACTTTGAGTACTTGGTGGACTGGAAGTAGGCAACAACGGTTGAGTTGATTGTCACTTATTGGTGGAGGGAACAACTCTGTGTTTGAGTTGTGGTTGTAATTGATTGTGTGAGAGAGAGAACTCTTGAGGGAGAATTACTGTATTCCCAAGAGGTGTGGGAAGAGTGTGATTTCTTAATTGTATTTCCTTTTGGAAGAGTATTAATATAAGATTGTATTGTCTCTCATATTCTGTGTTATTTTTTAATTCTAGTTACATATTACTTCTGGTTTAATTCCGTGTTTAGTTGCTTATACAAAGGTAATCAAGTGCACTCTTAAGGAGTAGGATCCTGACAATTGGTATCAGAGCTGTTTGTTGCTCTAGATCCTGACAAGTGGTATCAGAGCCTGGTTCAGAGTAGGTTAGTGTTTGTTGGTTATAGGTCACTCTCAGGGGTTTCTGATTGAGTGAGAGTAAAGTAATGACAGAAGAAAGTAAGCTAAGAATGGAGAAATTCAATGGCAAGAATGATCAATTACTGTATTATGGAAAGAAAGGGCAGGTAAAGAAAGATTGTTGGTTAGTAAAAGATCAACATGAAGGAAATAAAGAAGCAAATCATGCAGGGATTGTTGCATGGGATGCTCTTATATATTCCTTGGATAAAGTAGAATCTTAGGTTTTAGATTCTGTTGCCTCTTTCCATGCAACCCCAAATAGAGTATTTTTCCATGATTATGTCCATGGAGACTTTAGAAAGATTTATTTAAAGGTTGATGAGCCTTGTAAAATTGTTGGCAAAGAAAAAGTGCAACTAAAATTGCAGAATGGCAACACATGGGTGTTGAAGGATATCATGCATGTACCCATCCTGAAGAGGAATCTAATTTTTGTAAGAAAGTTTAGGGATGAGGATTGCACAATAACTCTCACAGCAGAATCTTGGAAAGTTTCCAAAGGTGCACTTGTTTTAGCAAGAGGTAAGAAAGTAGGTACCCTTTATCTATCTACTTGTATTACTGATTCTCCTTCTGGTTTATCTACTTTAGATGTAGATGAGAAGATGTGGCTCTGTAGGCTTGGTCACATGAGTAAGAAGGGGATGCATGTTCTTGAGTCAAAGAGTAAGCGTTCAGATTTGAAAAGCATAAATCGAGATTTCTGTAAGCAATAGAAAAAAGTGTGGTTTCTTGTTACTGAAACTACAAGAAAGGATCAGGTTTATTGCATAAAGAGGAAATCTAATATTTTTGACAAAGTGAAGAACTGGAAAGCCTTGGTTTTCATGGAGAAGATGATGGATAGAGATCAACTCAAGGGGCAGAATAATTTTGAGCAGGGTAGTTTGGACAAGGTTATGATCCAAAGTGAGCTCGTGGGTAAAAGTCATCACTCATAGGAAAACACAGTTACCGACGTCGGTCAGGTGAGAACCGACATCGATCAGGCAGGTATCGATGTCGGTCATGTGCAGATTAGAGTTGGTGGTGTTAGGCAGGTGGACACCGACATCGATCAGGGAACTAACATCAGCGATCAGGTGGAATCGACATTAGTCGGGTGCAAACCAGCATTGGCCAGAGGTGACCGAGATCGGTCACTATCAAAATAGATTTTGGGTGGACATCAAGCTGTCAAGGAGTCTTAAACACCCATGTGGAGGACTGAAAGGGTAAGTAAGCCTCA
The DNA here is from genome assembly GCA_037957365.1 of Torreya grandis. NCBI lineage: Eukaryota > Viridiplantae > Streptophyta > Pinopsida > Cupressales > Taxaceae > Torreya > Torreya grandis. The sequence continues at coordinate 1,874,730 of JARHVA010000094.1, read as the reverse complement.
AATTCATTATTCCCCTTCTTTATACTACTTTTTGCTCACTGATGGTCAAGAACCAGGAAGTTTTGAAGAGGCAAAGCAGGTAGAATCTAAGAAACAGTGGGAGCATGGCATGAATTCTTTGGAAGAGAACCAAATGAGAGATTTGGTAGAGTTGCCAGCCAAGATGAAAGCACTGAAAGATGAATAGATTCCTAGGTTAAAGAAAGGAGAGAATGGACACGTGAGACAGAAGGCCAGGTCATATGGTCTTGAGCAAGCTCCAGGACAGTGGTATATGTTTGACAGGTTTATGACAAAGCATGGCTTTAGTCAATGTCAATGTAATCACTGTGTTTATTTTACCAAGTTGGATAATGGTCGCAAGATTATCATGTTACTATATGTAGTGTATATGCTTGTTGTAGGGTCACACATGTAGGGAATTGCTAAGCTAAAGGTAAAGTTAGTTCAGAGGTGTGCCAAGAAATATTCAGGAGTAGAAATCTTTGGCATGATTATTTTTAGAGACAAAAAAAGTTACAGGTTGATTTTGTCTCCAGATGATTATGTGAATAAAGTAGTGGAGAGGTTCAATATGCAGGATGCAGAACCAGTTAGCACGCCTATGGATGGACAGTTCACAGAATAGTGTCCCAAATCACATGATGAGGTTGAGTACATGAGTACTAGACTTGATATTACCCAAGCAGTGGGAGTTGTCAGCAAGTTTATGGCCAATTCGAGAAAGGAGCACTGGAAAGCAGTTCAATGGATTCTCAGGTATCTGAGAGGGACCAGCAGTAGGGATTCATACTATGCAGGGTCAGGCACTTCTCTACATGGGTATGTAGATTTGGATATAGCAGGTTACTTGGATAACAGGAGAAGCACCACAGGATATGTGGTGGTTGGTCTTCAAGATTGAACTTGAAGAGAGATACAAGCTAGGAAATAAAATTAGATGATGTACAAGGACAGGTACAGGTATAGGTGCAGTTGTTTATCTCCAAGTGGGAGATTGTTAGGTTGTGGAGCTAAAAGCTTCATTGATGCAAACAAAAGAGGTTGCTGAGTTGCAGAGTAATTGACGTTAGTCAGGCCAATCGACGTCGGTCATATTCAGTGTGTAGAGAAACTAACATCGATTAGGTGTCGACTGACATCGGTCTGACAGGAACTGACGTCAACAACTTGTGTGTGCGTGCGTTTACATGCGCTTCTAGAACTAGTCTAATTTTAGACGGACAGTTAGTTTGCATGTAAAAGACTAATTTTAGTCTTGAGTCTACGTTTCTAATTATTGTAATTAGGAAGTCTAATTATTGTTTGTATGGGATCTATTTAAGAGACCCATGGGGCTGTATTGTATTTGAAGGATCAAAAGGACTTGTAAAGGCAAGGACAAGGGTTCTTCCAAGGTGTGTTAGATCTAAAGGGTCTGCAAGTGTGCAAGACCAGGTTGATCTATAGGTTGTGCAAGATCAGGTAGAATATCTACATGGTAAGTAAGGCCAGTTGATCTACAGGTGTGTGTGTGTGCAAGGTCAAAGGAGATCTACGGGGTAGCAAAATCAAGGAGATCTGCAACACACCAAGGAGCAAGATCAGGGAGATCTACTTGGAGTACTTTGAGTACTTGGTGGACTGGAAGTAGGCAACAACGGTTGAGTTGATTGTCACTTACTGGTGGAGGGAACAACTCTGTGTTTGAGTTGTGGTTGTAATTGATTGTGTGAGAGAGAGAACTCTTGAGGGAGAATTACTGTACACCCAAGAGGTGTGGAAAGAGTGTGATTTCTTCATTGTATTTCCTTCTGGAAGAGTATTAATACAAGATTGTATTGTCTCTCATATTCTGTGTTGTTTCTGAATTCTAGTTACATATTACTTCTAGTTTAATTCCATGTTTAGTTGCTTATACAAAGGTAATCAAGTGTACTCTTAAAGAGTAAGATCCTGACATATCATTTCTAGCTGGAGATCTGCCATTATGTACCCAAGAAGCTTGATGAGCTTTAGACACACTATGTTGAGGCTTGATCCATTGTCTATAAGGACACATTTCACTTTATCCCACTTTAGATAAACTTCTATGTACAATGGATTATTATGGAGTGAGCCCAGGGAAGACATATCACTTTGGTTGAATGTGACTTGTTGGGTTAGAGCTAGGTGTCCAACCAAAGCTTGAAATTTATCAAGAGATATGTCACTAGAAACAATGGATTGAGTTAAAAACTCATTCAAAATTTTCTTGTAGATTGTTGACGTTCACAAAAAATCTAAAATAGAAATGTGTTCTAGTGTCTTCTATAATTATTTCATAATATAAAACTTCTTGTCTTGGTCAATGGTGAATGGTTTATTCTGAGGTTGAATGGTTGGTTGGATAATAGGCAAAGTGGCAGATGGTTTTGAGCCTGGGATAGTAATCTTTGACCTCTGAATTGTGATTGCATAATTGATATTAGATACTAGACCATAAGTGCTAAAAAATGTTGGGAATTATGTGGGACCAGATAGGACAAGTCTTAGTTGGTAATGCACCTGTATGTGATCACGTGGCAAGGGTGAGTTATTGGTATAAGGTCCAAAAGTGGAAGTCTTGATTTGCTAGTTTGCTTATGTGTCGTCCTAGGTCAAAGAAGGATTATCCATGTAATTTGGTTGAGTGGTATTGTTTATAAATGGTCTATATTGATTAGTACTTGGTCTAGGATTAATGGAGATGGTATTAACTCTACCCTTTGCAATATGACATACAACCCTATTGTATTCATGTGCAACTGCATGGTAGGTTTATTGGTTGTTGCCGTTCTGACCTTGGTTTTGTCCATTGTTCTAACGTTGTGGGTTTTGTTGTTGATTTTGTTGGTTTAGCCATTGATTTTGATACTATTGATTTTGTCATTGCATCAATTGATATTATTTTTGTTATTGTTGTTGTTGATTGTTATATTGTTGTTATGTGTTATGTTGGAGAAAGGGGTTTTGATAAATCCCAAGAGTTTGATTGGAGGTGGAAGCACCATTAACCAATGTTATCTCCTCAATTTATAACATATTATCAATCAAATGCTTGATTTGCACACATCTTCATATATTATGCCCATTGACCTGATGATATTCATAGAATTCATTTTCATGGTACCAATCAGAATAAAGAATGCCTTGTGGATAATGCTTTGGTATATGCCAACTAATCAGATTAGCAGCAGCAAGTTTATGAAAAATAAACTCAATAGGCTCTCTTAGGTCACTAAATACACGACGCATATGCACAATTCTCCTTGGAAGAGGGGCTTGTAATGGTAAAGGTTATTGTATTTTTTTCACAAGTCTTGGTTGTTGTGCTTTACGAAACTAGTTGTAGAGGTTGTTGGGTTAAAAAGGTGGTGTAGATAATGTTTGCACTATTTGGACATGATGTGACTTATTTACTCCATTACCCACAACATTCCTATTGCTGTTGAATTAATTTGGTCTATCTTGGTTATTGGTCTATGTTGGTTGTGATGCTTGCGCTTGGATTGGATGTTGGTTTTGATCACTTTCCTGATTGGTACCTTGATTTTGATTAGTTGACGTAAGCTTGATGATCCCTTTATTAATAATGGCTCGCTCAATCAACAAGATTTTGTCAATAATCTCCTTGAAATTATGTGCACATTATAGTTTCAGATGATAAGCTATCTCACTATGCAAATTTTTAGTAAACATAGTGGCTAATTGTTTATCTAGTAAATTGTGGGTAAATCAGCTTGCAAGAGCTCTCCATCACTGTAGATAACTTGTAAAACTCTCACCATCTTTTTGTTTTGCTTATGTTAAGTCAACCAATGAAATCTCATGTTCAAGATTATAGAAAAAGTGTTGTACAAACTTATCAGAAAGATCATCAAAATATGTTATTGAATTCTTGGGCAATTTTAAGAACCACTCCAAGGCTTGTCTAGTCAAGCTCCTTGAAAACAACAAAAAAGGTATATATCGTTATATGCCACTGGTTGACATGCGATAAAGAATTTGGTTAAATGGGCCTTAGGGTCATCCTTCCCTTTGTATTTGTCAAATTTTGGTGGTTTATATCCTTAAAAAATGGTATCTAAAAGTACTCCATGTTGAATAGATAAGAATATACATCATCTAGTTTAAGTTTTTTTTTTCTATTTCTCAGTTTGAATGGTAGCAATTGCATCCTTCATCTGTTACAATTTTTGAGATAGGAAACTGGAAGGAACATTGTTTGAGGGAAAGTATTGGTTTGAGTAGATGGTTGGGAGGTCACAAGTGGGACACTTTGACCAAGGTATGATGGAGATATCTGTTGGGGTATATTGGTTTGGTTGAGAAATAGAACAAAGATATGCATACATGGATTAGGATGTACTTGAAATTGCATAGTTGGTTATGTGATATTCTAGTTTGGGTTGGATATGAAGGTTTAACTTAGAGTATTTTGTAGTTGGAATGGAGGGATATAAGAATGATATTTTTACAAAGAAGAATAGTGATAAAATGGTACCACTGAAATAGTTCTTACAAACAATACACCTTAACACTCAAATATAATATCACTTGAGTTGAATAATATTCATCAGCTCAGGAAATTCATCTCCATCTGGTGTGGTGAGCCTGTACACCCCTAATCCATAATCTGTAGTAATGATGAAAGGCCCTATCTATTTTAGTTTAAATTTACCTTTATGATTCTTCTCAACCATGGTATTCTTTTGATTTTCTTTAAAAATAAGATCACCAAATTCAAGTGTTCTATACTTGACACGATGGTTATAATGGCCTTTGAGTTAGTTCTAATATGTCTGAAGATTATTGAGTGTAGTTGTACATTTTTCATCAAGTAGGTCTAGTTCCTACAGGTGTGTTACTCGATAGTTGTGATCATCTAGGATATATTTGAAAGATATATGTAGTGAAGGCAACTTGACCTCAATAGGAATTATGGCTTCTGTCTCATAAATAAGTGAATATGGAGTGGCTCCTATGGGGGTATGATGATTGGTATGATATTCCCAAAGGGTAGGGAATAGTTGTAGGTGCCAATCATGATCTGCATCATGGACAATCTTTTTGAGAATATTGATAATGGTTTTATTCGATGCTTCAGCCTGGTCATTATCTTGTGGGTAATATGCTATAGAAAAATGTTGTGTGATATTATATTTGGTACATAGTTGGTCTACATCCTTATTCTTGAATGATCCTTCATTATCAGATATAATATCAGAGGGGATAGCGTAGTGGAAAATGAGATGGTTGAAGATGAATTTAGAAATTTGCATTCTAGTCATGTAAGTGATGGGTATAGCTTCAACCCACTTAGTGAAATACTTAGTGGTGGTAAGGATATGTTTATGGCCATCAAATGAAGTGGGGTTAATTTTCTTAATGAGTTCGAGTCCTCATGTAGAAAATGGTCATGGTGTTAACATCAGTTTCAGAGTTTAGGTTGGGGTATGAATTAGATTAGCATGTCATTGACATTTGTCACATTTTTTTATATATACAGTTGTATCTACATCCATCATGAGACAATAATAACCAGTATGCAAGATATTTTTGGATAAGATTGCTTCACTAGAATGAGCTCCACATATTGCTTCATGAACTTCTCTTAACGCTAGCATAAAATCTATCAAAGTTAAACAATGAAGTAGAGTTCTATCAAAATTATGGTAGTAAAGGGTGGATCCAAGTAGAGTATAATGAGAAGAATGATGAATAAAGGCTTTGGTTTATTTTTGAGATAGGTTAGGTGGTAGAATTTCCTCATGAAAGTAGTTGTAAAGGTCTAAGTACCAGATATAATTAAGACCAACAATATCATAAATCATTGTAATGATTGAAGATTCATGAGCTGCTGCGAATAAATTTTCAAAAAAGAACTGATATTCTCTAGCTTTGTCTATTTGTTGAATTAGAGATTCGATAGTAGCTATGATATCTTCAGTTCTATTACTAGCCCTTGGTATATGCTCAAATGAGATATTTGTAATTTGTTGCTTTAGGGTATCAATCATAGCTTTATATGGAATCAACTTATCATCTTTGGTCTAAAAATGGTCTGTGACCTGATTGATGATTAATTGAGAATCACCATAAACTTGGAGATGAGATATGTTCTATTTTACTACCTATCGAAGTCTTGCGACAAGTGCTTCATACTCAACCATGTTGTTTGTACAAAGAAAATTGATTCTAAATGATTTAGGAATTAGATCCCCTTATGATGTAATAAATAAGAGGCATGCTCCTAATCCATGTGTAGTAAATGAACCATCAAAATACAACATCTAGTGCTGCTCCTCAAGAGGTGTGTCAATGATGGTCATTATGGATTCATCGAGAAAATAAAATATGAGTGGCTTTGTGTTTGAAAAAAGTGCTTCAGTAAGTTGATTTGCAAGAACATGTCCTTTGATTGCCTTCTGATTGACATACTCTATGTCAAACTCACTAAGAAGAATGATCCATTTAACCATTCTACCTTATAAATCTATTTTTGATAGTAGATACTTGAGTGGATCTACTTTTGAAATGACTATGGTCTTTTTGTTCAACATGTAATGGCACAATTTTTGAGCTACAAAGACCATGGCTAGACAAGCTTTTTCAATAGGCGCATAGTTGTGTTCATATGTGACCAAGGTATGGCTTAAGTAGTATATTGCATGTTCTTTTCTATTATTATCATGTTGAGCTAAAAGTGCCCCCAAGGCATTGTCGATAGCTGATAGATACAACAAGAATGAACTTCCTAGCATAGGAGGTAACAAAACAAGTGGATTAACTAGATAGTCCTTGAGTTGTTTAACAGTGATCATCTCAGTGAAATATGACTCCCTTATTCAAAATATATGTAAATGGATGAAACTTATCTACTAATTGAGAAATGAAGTGTTATATTGACTAGATCTTACCCCACAAACTGTGAAGTTGCTTCAAATTAATCAGTGGTGGCATCTCAGTTATAGCATGGACTTTGGTCAGATCGACTTTAATGCCTTTGTGAGACACAATAAATCTAAGTAAATTTCTTGAGGTTAATCCAAACACACATTTCTTTGGATTGAGTCTGACTTTGTACTTCCTTAATCTTTCAAATATCTTACATAGCACTGATGGATGGTTGGCCCTGGTCTAGGATTTTATTAATATGTCATCGGCATAATCTTCAATAAAATCATTCATCATATCATGGAATATGATAGTCATGGCCCTTTGATATGTAGCTCCAACATTATTAAGACCAAATGGCATTACCTAATAACAAAATGTTTCCCATGGAGTGGTGAAAGTTTTTTTATGTCGGTCTTCTAGTGTTATTCTGATTTGGTTGTATCTTGAAAATCCATCCATGAGTGAAAGAATTTTATAAACTATTGTAGATTTGATGATCATGTAAATATTAGGCAATGAAAAGTCATCCTTAAGACAAAATTTATTTGTCTCAAAAATCATTACAAATTCATATTCTTTTAGGATTTTTTCTAAAAGGCACAACATTAAATATCCATTCTGAGTAGTCAATGAACCAGATACATCCTACTTCTAAGATTTTTTCCAACTCTTTCTTTACCAAGACAATAATACAAAGATGCATCTTGCATAGCTTTTGTTTCACCAGTTTGGCATCAATATTGATCATAAGGTGGTGCAGAACCAATGTGGGGTCCAAACCTGGCATGTTAGAATAAGCCCATTCAAAGATATCTAGAAATTCTTTTAATAGAGTTGTAAAGACTTCATGTTCCTCCTAAGTGAGGGACATGCCTAATTTTATATATTTCAGGTCTGATGAAGCCCTGATGTTTACCTATGTTGTATCTTTGACTAAAAGGATTGAAACATATTCTAGGATAGTAGGCAAAGACTTGAACTGTTGGACTATATCAAGGTCTTCTGTTAAGACTTGCCTTCAATGTCTCTTAGGAATAATGAATCTGAGTCCCCTAATAGGAGATATGGCCATGTGACAAAAATAGTCTTAAATTCTTGAATAATCTGATCAAATATTTGTTGTTTCATAAAACTAAACTTGGATCCATAGGCAAGTTTATCATTGGTGGTCTCCTAATCTAAACTTGAAGAATAAAGAACACCCTCGTCTAATGGTGCTTGAAATAGGTTTTCACCACTAGACTGGCCTTTATCTTTACTTTTTTCCTAGTCAGAAAGTGCCTTGAAGAGGTTTTCACTTTAGGACCTCAATGTTTTATTTATTTATTTTTGGCTAAAGGTGTTCACTTGCTTAACAAAATCGGCTTCAAGATACAATGTAATTGCTATTGCTGATTTATGATCTCCTAATGGAATGTTGTCTTTAAGGCTTAAAATGTTATAGAATGCCTCATCATTTAGAAACTCATTAATTGACAAATTAGATTCTTGTTGGTCCCAATCTATCAGTTGGAGATAGTATAACGGTAATGGGTTATGATGAATAATTGGGGAAATGGTACAAATGGTATTATTATCAAACATGTTAGTCTCAGCTAGGTCATCAAAGGTGAAGCTATGATCAGACTCTATTTCACTATCGGTATCATCATCACTAGCCATTGGTGATGGAACTCGAACAAGATATGTGGGGTCACCCCCAAGCGGTTTAAATCCAAGTCCATAAGGTCTTTTATACTTAGTTATGGAAATTGGCTCAATGGTTCCTTGTTGATTTGGTTTGAGGCCTCTTCCTTCATAATATTGATGCCCCATGATCCTATTAGGAATAGGATACTTTGCACTTTTATAACAATCAGCTTGGTTGTCATTATAGAACCATGATTCATCCCCTTCAAGAGGGTTTGGTTCTAGGCCAGATGCTGATACAAACATGACAGATCCCTTATTTTTATTCTTTTGTTGTCAATGCATGTGTGGGGTAACTTTAACTCATCGAAAGGTTTTTGGATTCTAAAAAAGATTGGTGATATGGAAGGTATCATGGGTGACATACTCCCCTGAGCCATTATCATAAATGGTGAAATGATTAGAAACTTCAAGAGGTGGTATATGGAAAAGTGAATCTAAGGTATTAGGATCTATTTAATTACCCCGTGTAAGATCAATAAATATGGTCTTTCTTTTATCTTGCTTGGAACTTGAATTCATGCCATATTGGTAGTTGTAGCTTTAAAACTCAGCCTCAAGATGTTTATAGTGTTCATATGGGTGTAAATCTCTTAGAATATTTACTTTCATCCCTGAGTGGGAGAACTTGATAAATTGGTGTAGCATTGACAAGACTGCATGAATCTCATGTAACCAAGGCTTACTAGAAACATATTATATGACAATTCAAGATCAATCACATGACAAAGCGTATCATGGGTCAAAATCCCAATGGTAACTAGTAAGCTAATTATGCCTTGTGATTTTATTTTCTGATTATCATAGGATTTGATAGTTATCCTTTATGGCTGGAGATATGCCATTGTTATTCAAGAAGCTTGATGAGCTTTAGAGACACTATGTTGAGGCTTGATCCATTGTCTATAAGGACACGTTTCACTTTATGATGCTTTATATAAATTTCTATGTACAATGGATTATTATTGAGTGGGTCAAGGGAAGACATATCACTTTGGTTAAATGTGACTTGTTGGGCTAGAGCTAAGTGTCCAATCAAAGCTTAAAATTTATCAGGAGATATGTCACTAACAATAGTGGATTGGGTTAAAAACTTATTCAAAATGTTCTTGTGGATTGTTGACATTCACAACAAATCTAAAATAAAAATTTGTGATGGTGTCTTTTGCAATTATTTCACAATATCAAACTTCTTATCTTGGTCAATGGTGAATGGTTTATTCTGAGGCTAAACGATTGGTTGTGGACCTGGGATAGTAATCTTTGACCTCCAAATTGTGATTGCACAATCAGGATTAGATGCTAGACCATAATTGCTAACAAATGTTGGGAATGGTGTGGGACTAGATAGGACAAGTCTTAGTTGTCAGTGCACTTGTGCATGGTCACATGAAAGGGAAAGTTATTGGTATAAGGTCCAAAAGTGGAAATCTTGATTTGTTGGTTCACCTATGTGCAGTCCCAGATCAAAAAAGGATTATCCATGTAATTTGGTTGAGTGGTACAGTTTAGCAATAGTCTATATTGATTAGTGCTTGGTCTAGGATTAATGAAGATGGTATTAATGCTACCCCCTGCACTATGACCTACAACCCTATTGTAGTCATGTGAAACTACATGGTGGGTTTATTGGTTGTTATCATTCTAACCTTAGTTTTATCCATTTTGATAACATTGTGGGTTTTGCTATTGATTTTGCTAGTTTGACCTTTGATTTTGATACTATTGATTTTGTTGTTGCATCGGCTGATGTTGTTGTTGATTGTTATGTTGTTATAATGTGTTATGTTGGGGAAAGGGGTTTTGATAAATTCTAGGAGTTTGATTGGAGGTGGAAGAACCATTATCTAATGTTATCTCTCCATTTTTTAACATATTCTCAATCAAATGCTTGATTTTCACAAACCTTCATAAATTATGCCCATTGACCTAATGATATTCACAGAATTCATTTTCATGGTACCAACCAGGATAAAGAATGTCTTGTGGATAATGCTTTGGTATAGGCCAACTAATTAGATTAGCAGTGGCAAGTTTGAAAAATAAAGACTCAATAGGCTCTTCTAGGTCACTAAAGACACAACGTGTAGGCATAGTTCTCCTTGGAGGAGGGGCTTGTAATGGTAAAGGTTATTGTATTTTTTGTACAGGTCTTAGTTGTTGTGATCATGGTACTAGTTAGAGAGGTTGTTGGATAGGAATAAGTTGAAAAAGTGGTGCAGATGATGTTTGCACTGTTTGGACATGATGTGACTTAGTTACTACATTACCCATAACATTCCTATTATGGTTAAATTGCTTTGTTCTATCTTGGTTATTGGCCTGTGTTGGTTGTGATGCTTGTGCTTGGATTGGATGTTGGTTTTGGCCACTTTTATGATTAGTACCTTGATTTTGATTAGTTGACGTAAGCTTGATGATCCCTTTATTAATAAGGGCTCACTCAATCACCAAGCCTTTATTGATAATCTCTTTGAATGTATGTGCACATTGTAGTTTCAAATGATAAGCTCTCTCACTATACAAATTTCTAGTAAACACAACAGTTAATTATTTATCTGGTAAACTATGGGTGAATCAACTTGCAAGAGCTCTCCATCACTGTAGATAACTTGCAACACTCACCAGCTTTTTGTTTTTCTTGTGGTAAGTCAACCAATGAAATCTCATGTTCAAGATTATAGGAAAAATGATGTACAAGCTTATCAGAAAGGTCATCAAAATATGTAACTAAATTCTTGAGCAATTTTAAAAACCACTCCAAGGTTTATCCAGCCAAGCTCTTTGGAAACAACAACAAAAGGTATATATCGCTATATGCCACAAGTTAACATGCAACAAAGAATATGATTAAATGGGCCTTAAGGTCACCTTTCCCTTTGTATTTATCAAATTTTGGTGGTTCGTATCCTGAAATAAATGGCATTTGCAAGTACTCCATGTTGAATGGATAAGAACATACATCATACAACTTAATATTTTTAGTCTATTTCCTAGTCTGAATGACAACAATTGCATCCTTCATCTGTTGCAATTCTTGGGATAGGAAACTAGAAGGAACATTAGTTTGAGGAAGAATATTGGTTTGGGTAGATGGTTGGGAGGTCACAAGTGGGACACTTTGACTAGGGTATGATAAAGATATATTTTGGAGTATATTGATTTGGTAAGGAAATGGACCAAGAATATGCATATTTAGATTAGGATGTACTTGAAATTGCACATTTGGTTGTGCGATATTCTAGTTTGGGTTGGCTATGAAGGTTTGAATTTGAAGATTTTGTGGTTGGGATGGAGGGATATAACTATATTGTACCTGATGCGGTTAAAAATGGACATGCTACCTACTAATTGAACCTTGCTGATGAGTGGGACTTATGGACCAAGACCCTGTCTCTAAATTTGTGGCACATTTTGAATCGATTGTTGTCTAGTAAGTACTTGAAAAACATGGGAGCCTCTTTGTTGTACGAATCCTTATTGGAAAGTGAAAGTATGTTGAAAATTTGACATCTGTCATTGACTAATATTTATAGGTTGTTGGCTAGTCATCATTTGGTTTTGGATTAACACACTGGTTTGTGATTGAGGAGGTGTATTTTCCACTACCTGACGAGGTGGAACATTAGTTGCCCCTTGTTGAGATGGCAATATATTCAACCTTTTTTGTGTTGGTACATTAGATTATGCCTGCTATTGTGAAATACTACTTATCACTTGTTGAGGAGTAGGATTTGTAACGTTCGGCTATTGAGGCGTAATATTGGTTGCTGGTTGACTATCCAATTCTATTGGTTGCACAGTTGATGAAGCAACTGGTTGAGGTTGGGATGTAGAAACTCCTACTCTCTAGTATGATGGTCCACTCGTGGTATTAACTACATGCACATGTTGTTGACTATTTGTTTGTGCATTAGTACCACTTTGATTTAGATTGGATGTTTTTTGTATATTGTTCACTATATTTGGCTCATTATTTTACATAGAAGTAGAAGACACTTCTTCAATAATGGGCATATGTAGTAAGTTATCTACCTAAGTGTTTTGCATGAATGGGTCTAAAATATGATTGTCTTGACTAGTTAACCCTATCAAAATTATTGTTGAAGGAACTAAGTCAATAAGAGGTTTGCTCACCATGGTCATTTGATTGACATTGCATGCTAGATTCAAGTAGGTTTGATATGTCATCTGCATTTGGTTAAAGTGGTATTCCATGAGGTTTTTGCTTCTATTAGGCATATTAGGTTCTTAATATGTTATTTGGACTAGAGCCAAAGGATCACTAGAAGAATCTTGTTGATCATAAATTATGTTGTGGGGCATTCTTACTAGGTTTGATAAATTCTTTTGAGGGAAGTCTGCTGGAAACTTGGCCCCTACCTCTATGGCTCTAAACAAAATCTTGTCTTTGTTCTCCAAAAAATGATGGTCAAATAAAAATGGATCATAAGTGGAAGACGTATTAATAGAGCATGACTATTGAATAATTGATTCATTAGTTGTGGGTATTGGAGCCAGGGATTGTGTAATTTTTTCTTGGTCTTGTTCTGAATAAGGTGGTGTATTAACCAAATAGTCAATGGATCTTGGATTTATGCCCCTAATTGAGTATTATAAGAGAGATACAGATCTATCTCATAAGCAATATTATCTGCATAGGGGTCTTGCACCATTTCTTCCTATGCAACCACATTACTAATCATCAAATTATACATGAGTCCACTACGAGTGTAGGAATACATGTTGGGATCCATAGTAAATATTTTTTCAATAAAAGGTCAAAGAATTCTACAAACTCTAAAAAGACCATGTCTAAACGTTGATATTCAAACTTGGTCTAGATTCGTCAAAAGGATCAAAAAGGTTTATGAAAATATTTGTGATAACACAAGCTAATGTTAAGTGTCTAATGTTACATGTCTTACACAAAAATATTAAGTAAATGAACCAAAAATAGAGATTCCAAACTCTAAGGTTGAAGTGTTTCAAATTAGTCTAATCTAAGAAATTAAAAGTTGTTAGGTTTTTTGGTCAAAACATGGCATCAAAAGCTAGGCTCAAATAAGGCATGCGCTAGTACTCTTGGCCAAATGGCGTCAAAAGCGAGACTATAAAATAGATAAAAGTTTTAATCTAACTGATTTGAAACACTTATAACAAACACTAGGCATTTGATTCTTGGACATGGACTCGATCAAATAGGTATAAGGTCTAAAACAAAAGACACTTTAGAGATAATTTGTTTTCTCACAAATAATGGTATAAAACTTGGTTCTTTTGACAAATAAGGTAGACAGAAAGTGAACAACGTAACTATGCTAGACAAAAGTTCACAAAAGTGTACCCGAATTGGTTCAAAAATGTAGGAACAAATTTGAACTCTATGCAAGAGGGCCTATGAAACAATATCTAAAATGTTTTAGGCAACGTAACAACACTAGACTACCCAAAATATGTGACAAAATGCTTGTTTTAAAAACTCTTTAAGACAAAGATAATTTCTCACAAATTTGACAACATATCACTACCTTGCTTGACTCAAAATGTTGTGGTGCATATACTCAAAGTGCAAGTGTTTAGCACAAAATGACTTAAGTCTACCAAGTGGTGATAATGATCATGAATCTTTAAATGGCCTTCAACCCAAATTGGGAATTGAACCTAATTTTCCTCAAGTTTAGTGCAAATGGTGAACCCCCTTAACACATCAACCCTATGAACTTTTGAAAGTGTAATTTTGAATTTAGATTATAAATGAAGGAATTAAACAACTTTGGCAAAGATTTAGACTCAATTGGGTAGCATAACTGCACCAAAGTAGATGATATGACTCCAAGTTTTGATGAATTTTGAACAAGGCAAATTGATTATTTCTTACAAATTCGATATCATAACACTACCTTGTTAAAAAAAAATTGGAGACCATGTGTTTGGTTTGCATTGTTTTTTTACACCAAGTTTTGACTCCAAAGAAGACTTTTAATCAAGGAAAAAACCAACTAATTAATCGCTATGAGACCCTAAATTGAAAAGGTTGCTTGGTATGGGTAGAATCCATTAATATACATCATTTGAGAGGATTTTAAGTGTTCATCCAAAAGTAAATATGCATTATATTTAGGATTATACAGTAATGTGACATGGACCTTGAGATACACCTTGCACCAATAATACTTCTGTGGTGAGTGGAAATTTGTTTAAGATTTACAAGTTTCTAAATGTTCTAGGGGAATCAATTACATAATGACTTTCATGTCAAACAATGCAAAAGAAAAGCATGGATTTTGGGTCCGTATCACTTGGCTTGTTGCAAAAAAAATTAGTCCTTTTTACAACCACTACATCCTATTGTTCGCTTAGTGTAGTGCGATGTCTAAAGTGATTCTACGTCCTATGTGCAACTCCAATATAGAGGCAAATGAAGTTAATGCTGGGAGATGAAACCCCAGGTCAAAGCTTCCTTAAAGAACTCGTGAGAGGTAATGATGTCCCCCTCGCAAGCCAAACTTGCATGAAATAAAAGACTAATAGAAAGACTTTAGGGTCATTTTCAAGATCATCCAAACTTTGACAAGTTTTTGGGGAGTGCTTTAGATGATATTCTTTCTAAGCCTTGGACTAGGCTTTTTACAATAGGAATGGCACTTTTGATTCTAAGAGTTCCCTAAAGGGACAAATGGAAGAGCATACATGTAACACCCATCTATTTGCTAAACAAAATTAGATCAAACAACTATTGAAGACAAAAATGACAAGTGTGTTCAATTTTAAGCCCAAATGAAAGATTTGGTGGTGTTCATTTGACCCCCTTGGTCTTATTTTGTAAATTTGAAAGCTAACTACAAGATTTAAGCAATATCACTCTAAATGATTTTCTTTTAAGCACTAAAATAAAAAGTTGGATTCATTTTAAAACACCCTAAAAGAAGTTTTAAAGGATCTATTTAAGTATGCTTTGATGATTTTTCAAGTAAAATCTATAAAAAAAATATTAGCAAGACATTTAACTTAGAATCACTTTTGAAGATGAAACAACTAACTTAGAAAAATGAGCTCTCGAGTTTGTGTAAAAAAAAACATAGTGATCATCATCGATTATACTAACTAATGATAGTGACTTTTATGCAGACCAATGATAGTTTTACTAACTGATAATGGTTATGCAGATCAATGTCAGTTTTACTAACTTAACTGACGATGGTTATCTTAATCGACAACAATTAGTCAGCGGCTTACTCAACCGAAGACGGTTACTGTGTCAACCTGTGACAAAAAATGATAAAACAAAGTTAGAAAATCAAATTGCAAAAGTTTTAATGTTCTAAATGAAGATTTTAAAGTTGCATAATGATCTTATACATGTGTAGGATGTGTTTCGTCCCACCGGGGGTGCTATTATGTGAGCTAAGAATTTGACTCAAGAGAGGATGGTTAGTATCGTGTTCATTTTAAAATGAAACCAAAATGAAAGAAACACACCAACTAGCATAACATCGCTAGGCCTAGACACTAGAGAGAGCTTAGTTAATAAATATGAATAAAACACACAATTAAAATGTAAAAGAAGCCTTCTTTTACCTTCCTCAGATGCTTCAAATGCTTGTGGTAGTGGATTGCTCAATTTGTACTCATGAAGTCTTCATCAAAGGAGGCTTAGCTATCTCCTCTTCTCCTTGGTGCCTTGTGGCTTTGGGTTTGCTTGCCTTGGAATGAATTTGGCATGGTAGCACTAATTACAATATATTTTGGAATCATTTGTGTATTATAACTTTGCACCAAAATAGCTCAAAAATGATGTTCATGGCCTCTCTATTTATAGATTTTTATAAATGACTAGAATCAACCTAAACCGTCCATCTCAAGATTGAAATGTGTGACTAAAGATTAATCCAATTATACAATTAAATTTGATAAACATGTTCATCAATATTTGGGATAAAAGAGTAATTAAGAGGCATGGAGGGCATTGATGAGGTATGAATCTTGATATTTATGGCCTAGCGATGTCTTCCCAAGAAATGAGGTCACTTGATGATACATATATTTAATATTCATTTCAAAAAATAAGTATTCAATAAGTTTTTATGAAATCAATAAGGCTCTAATTTAGTTTAATTAGCTCTTAAGCATGATTAAACACTTTGTGCACAAATTACTCAAATTGATCATAATGCCTTATTATTGATCCAAATTTTTACTGAATTAGAATTAGAAGTCAACGTCAGATGCGTTGGATCTGTTATCCCATTTAGAATGTTATCAACACTAAATAACAATGGCATGTGTCTCGTGCAAGATATTTTACATAAAAGAGAAATACAAAGCACCCAAATGCAAAATTAATATTTTGACTCAAAATAAACTGATCAAAGTTAGCTGGCCCATAAATTGCATTACCCCATTTAATGATACTCTATCCAAAATCGGTACTTGAATAAGTCAGGTTCAAAGATTTTAGTGTGATTTAGTGTTTTTAAGCTAAATTATGCGCTTTGAGTGAAAATTGGTTAAAACCCTAGTTGCAACTCATTGGTGACCAGATTTAGGTGTCTATAGTTTGCCCCTATTTGGGAAGGCATTGCAAGCTATAAGCACAGTAACATCTTTTCAAATAATGAAAAGGTCATGTACACCTACAACTACAATGATGATAAACTAACTGTATGATGCCCCTTGAGGGAATGGTTGGCAAAAGTAGGTCGATAAAAGATCCTTCGATAAGAAGTGAAACGAGGGGACAAAAGAAAGGAAAGACAAGATGAAAACACAATGATTTTGAAAAAGTAGTCAAAATCACTGGGAATGAAAGTGAGATGATGTACAATGGTTTGCTCAAAGGCAGTTATAAGAATTGTACCTCGATAATGGTAACGTGGTATGATAACAGAATAATCTGCCCAAAAGTAGTTATAATCATTGAAAAGATGGAGCTGTCCCAGTTAGGACAAACAAACAAGATGATAACATGCCCTTGTATGGACAAAAAAAGTAAAGTGGTGACAACACAATGATTTGGTCAAAACCCTGGTTGGAGGTCATTGGTAGTCAGATTTAGGTGTCTACAACAACTATACAACCACTGTTGTCAATGCACAATAAGTAAATAATTATATCTCATTAAAGGCGATATTTCAATAATAATAATTACAATACAAGATACAAAGCTCTATGGAGCAAGAGTTTTTGAACTCCATTATTTATAGTAATCTCAAGTGTAGTCTTCAAATAAGTATTATTGTGGGGAGGAAAAGCATCATCCGAGTATTGTGAAAAACCAACCATGGACCATCGTTCCCCCGCACAATCTCCCATTAGAAAATGACCCTTCCTTCATAGATGAGTAAATAATGATAGTGCAGGAATCTAGAGAGAGAAGTTAGTACCTGTGTCCTGTATAATTTTTAAGAACATATAATGTACCATAAAGAAATACGTTCTAACATAATATCACACAAACATGTAAATCATACTTGTGAAATGACAATGTCTAAGTAACATTACTTTGGTCAAAAAATTTAATAGTTATTGATCTCTAGGATCAGTCAAATTTATACACATCACTTGATAGGATTATTTTCATCTGGTATTGGTGATGCTAGTATGCTAGTAAAGTTCATCTCACTACTTATTTGGTACCAACAATATGAAATTTGATTAATATAAATATAATTGAAAGATTCATATAGGTTACTTCCAACTCGCAGGCATAAAAACATGTTAAACACATGAATAATCCAAAAGCATATATTTAATCCGTCAAACATATGAATGAATCTCTACAATACTAGTTATCACATAAATAATAAGCATAACAAGTACAATTCATACCATCTAGGTATAACCTATATTTAGACTGCATATTCTAATTTCTACAAGTAGATTCAAATATAATGCACTCTATGAAGTAAGATAATATCATATTCCATTGTTCATATGTGCAACTACTCAATTTCATATGAGTCATGATAAGAAAGTCACAATTATTTCAAAAACATAATCTTTTGTTTAAACAACTTATTTTATTTTTAGGAAGCTATATATAGTAATCTCTACTTTAGGAATCTATAGTTTTTAACAGACAATAAACCTTGTTTCATATAATCAAAGTTATAATTATGTATCCACCAGAACTATTATCAAAATAACCAATCTAATACATATACCTTACCAAACTTAAGTAAAGTGGAGGTGTAAATAACAATCTTGGTATTATGTATAGATTCCTGGACAAACAAATTATTCGAGAGTCAATTTTGTTAAACCCCTCAAACTCACATAAATAATAAACATTAATTGAGCTTATTATCAATCCAGTAACATTTAAAATTATATCTGAGAGGACTTATTATGTATAGCAATCCGAGAGTCATCAATATCGAACTTAGGTGGAATTACTTATTTCTTAATTATACCATGCATTATTTATGGTATGTTATATATACGTGATTCACTATATATTCTACACAAATCACCATTTTTACAGTCATATATTTTCATAACAATAATCATTAAACACTCAATCCAACCGCACGATTTTTATATAATAAATTTATATAGTGTTTATTCATATGTAATCTAAACACAATTTTTTGTTTTTAAATGGTTTAAATATTTAGGTATCCGCCATACATAAAAGGTATAGTAATATACGTTTATATTTAGAACATTCTAAACATCGCATTATATAGTCTCATGGTAAATTGGGGATAATCCTTTCTCATGTTCATATAACATTTCAGATATAACATATGTACTCAGTCATACGGTTTCGTAAGGAATCAATGTTTTATAATGAAATTATATAGAAACAATAAACAAAACATCTAAACATCATCGTGTTTAGATGTTTTTATATACATTGCTACATATCTAAATAGATAAAGATATAAAGATATAAATCACTATATATCTACACAATTCACTATACATATCACTATGTGTATCTATATCATTACATATATACACAAGGTCGCTACAGTCCTATATTTCATAGTTTGTTTAATAGATACTCTTCTGTTCATGAATTATATACGAGTCATTGTTCACTACACTCAGATCGCTCTTGTGATAACCCTGCAGATTGCTATCTTAAATCCATAATGTACAAGCTTGTTATATACCTTATATAATTCACTATACTCTATATATAGATTACTGATTTTAAATGTTTGTATTTATATATTATTGTATACATATAAATTGTTGTTTCTTTGGTAAGGGATCAAAGGTACGCAGTCCACCATGCACTAAATAATGTAAAATTTTTATTGCAAAAGTAAGAGCTACGATGTTACTTAGAATAATAATTGACTGTAATAGTTGTTATTACACAGTTTGCTATTATATTACACACAAAATTGTATTTTGATTTAACACACAGCCATGCATTCATAATTATAAAAACAGAGTATTAATTGTATAAAGGATATATGTATATATAACTTAACACTTTTTAACATAGAATCTCAAATAAAATTTGAGAGTATTAATTCTCTGTTTAAATTTGATAGTATACGACAAAGATTAAATTATACAGACTTATAATATTTTAATCAACACAAAGAATTTTAATAACATCATCTACCTATCAAAAACATTCATCACAATTCTGAATATCATTGCTCCTCTCCCGCTTCTCTTCACATTCTTCTTCTCCTCCACTTCGTGTTGCTCTTTTGATCTCCAATTTGCACCCCTTCTCTTCTTCTCTTACTCCCTTCTTATATTTCTTCATATGTTGCACCCCCTTTTTTCATTCTCCTTCCTTGCATGAATATATATTCTCTTTAAAGTTTGCTCATTTCTTTTAAAGTTTGGCCTTCTCCATTAAAGCTTGCCTTTTTCTTTTTCTTTTTTTTTTTGGTTGTTTTATCCTATATATATTTTCTAATTTGGCCTAAGCATGCTTTAATTTTTATTTTATTCATTCTATGAAGCTTCCCCCATTTATATTTATTTTTATGACTTAATAATAAATACTCACTTAGTATAAATAAATAATCATAATGGCTTAATAATAATATGACTAATGTAAGTCGATGTTATTATTTTAATTAGAAATGGTAATTCAAACAACTATTATATCAAAACACGATGGTTATTATAACAACGTAATCATTGTTATTACTATGTTGTATAGATTATCTCTACCTTTTGTCATTTATATATATTAAGGTGTTAAGCCTCATAATGGTATTTTTATATATCATACAGATAACTAGCCAATGTTCTAAAACATTCAAAAATCATGAGAGTTAGTCTACATACGGTAGTACCAAATACTTGTTCATGTAAATTTACGTTCTCGCAAAAACATTAATGATCATGAATACAATAACATGACATAAACACACAGTACCATAACACAATCATAGGAAACTTATTCTACAAAAGTATTAAATTAGCTAACACACAACTAATCATACATAAATTAGCTAAAGGGTCCAGGAATATGTTGAAGTAAGAACTTGTAAGTGTCATAACTTTTGATTGGTAACTCCTTTTTTAGCGTCATTTTCTTCAAAAGTGCTTATTTTTTATGCTCTATACATTGGACCTATCATTGGGCCTTTCACAACTATAAATTTTTTTCATATTTTTTGTACACTATTGAATGCATTATCGGTTCTATCCAACATTCCTCTTGTTCCTTGTACTTTTGCACCTACTGCTCAAGACACATTTTCGATTGAATTTGATGTCTATACGAGCTTGCTTGTATTCAAGACATTTAGGGGGGGTTATTGCCTAATAGTTCTAAGGGGGTACTTGTGTGTTTTTTGTGCATTTAGTCTCTCTTTTTTTTCACATCACTTCTTTACTGCAACAATATTTACTTCTGCACTATGGATTCACTCTCTATTAGTCCGCTTACACCATTTAATTATCATGAATGAAAACTTAGAATGGAAATAATCTTACAATCTAAGGGTTACCATCAAATTATAATGGTCACTGAGACTGAACCTATAGATGCTAGAGCGAAAATCAAATGGTTTAACTGTTGTGATAAAGTTCGTGGACTACTATGTCTTTTCATCTCCCCAAATCTACTCTTTCACATTGAATCTACCAAAACACCTACTAAAGTGTGGGTCTAATTCACCAAGCTATTTGGAGTGTAAGATGTGATGAGAGGACATGAGCTAAAAATGAGCTCATTAGATTGATTTTAGATGACTTCGACACTCTTCAAAAAAAATTCACCAAGTTCAGACTTTTGAGATTATAGTTGAAAGCATGTCGAATTGACAAGAAAGACAAACAAATTGTTTTGTCAATACTCTCTAAACTGGGTCTTGAATATTCTATAATTGTGTCCACTTTTCATGCCACTAAGAGTGCTCTTGACACCGCATGGAAGATGCCTTCTTTAGATACCTTTGTTGCTGCCCTGATTCATGAGAAAGATAAGTTGATATAGATGGGCACAATGAAGTCATCAAAATCTCATGCATTTTCTGCTGAGAAAGATAAGGCTTCTAACATCAGAGAGAAAAAGCAGAGCAAGAAAAATGTTGAGAAGGGTGAAAATCTTTCCACCTCCAAATCAAACAATGAGATCTCTTCTTTCAGTCATAAGCTTAAGAAAGATTGGATCAAATGTGGGCATTGCTCAGGTAAGCATGATGAGAGTAAATGTTTGAAGAAATAAATTGACCACCTTACCAGCCTTCTTATTCAGAATAACATAGATGTTCCAGATTCTATCAAACCGTCTTCATCAACCCATGAATCTATTAAGGCAAACGAATTTGACAAAGAAAAGGCAAATGAGAATAACAAAGAGAAACATAAGGGCAAAGCCTTAGTTGCAGTTGTGCCTCCAACTCCTCCTACATGGGTCATTGATTTTAGTGTTTCACATCACATGGCCTCTTCATAGATTGAGTTTAGCTCCTTGAAACCATGTGACATGTCCTCTATACAACTGGATGACAATAGTTTTAAAGAGGTTCTTGGGAGAGGGTCTGTTGAATTGAGTGGTGGACCATTCAATAATATTCTAAGTGTGCCCTCACTCTCAACTAATCTCATGTCAGTCTACTAGATCACTCACCTTGGTCCAAGCATGCAAGTTGAATTTACTACAGATTCAATATACATCAAAGAGTTGCATAGTGATACTATTTTGGCTGTGGGAATGGTTGATCATCAGACTCAGCTATATATATTCTCACACTTTTTTATTGACTCTTCTTCAAATTCCTCTTTGAACTCACCTGTACCTATTGACACTTCTGAGCCTGAGCTTCTTTCTGATATTGACAACTCTTCTTCTGTAGATGACTACAACAATGAAGTGGACACACCACCACCATCTCCTTGTCACCTTCCAAATATTCAAGAGTTAAGTTTTTAATCCACCTACCTTTGGTCTACTTCCAACATTACAAGGTAATGATCTACTAATCCAAGACACATCAGACATCAAAAATTCTATTTCACAGTTATAGAGAATTCCACAGACCTTTGCCTCTGCTTCTATTGCACCATATTTGCATAGATCAGTTGGGCCACCTACCTCACAGTATGTAGATCATTCATTTCATAGGAATTACACCTTGATTGAAGATCCATCAGGCACTTGGCAGACAAACTCATTGTTCTAGGGTAATCCACTCTTCACTACATCTACTTTTGATTCACAGTCACTTTCAAGCATTCTTTTGGGGGACATCGGATGGCTACAATCAATTGTAGATCTTAGTGGGGATTTTTAGCCCTCTTCTCTTCTTTGCTCTCTTTTAGAGAGGAGTTTTGTTCCTATGGGTTTTCTCTTTTATCCTAATTTATGAGAGTTGCAATGTACTTGGGTACCTCATTAGGCCTCATTGTCGAGACTCAATTTTTCTTCTCATCTAAGCTACGCTTTAGGAGGGGTGTCAATGTAGGCTTTTTTTCACATAGTGGTTTTACCTACATGTTTTTTTAGCTTACTTAGGTTAGTTAATTAAGTCATTAGGGGTCATTTACCTTTAAGTGGGTTCTAATTGTGAGTTAGGGTTTTACCTTTTGCCATTACCTTAACTCTTTTAGATAACTTACCGAGCATTTTAAGAGCTATAAAAAAAAAAAATTAGCCCCTATATCTATCAAAATAAAAACTATATGTTCAAATAAAATACCTGACAATTCTATGGGTGAAGCTTGAAATTCAACTTGTCGATTATCAACTACCGCATGAATATGCTGTTGAAAAGTTCCCTGCTGAGGAGTAGCACATTTTTGTTTTAATCATGGGTTCACTCATGAGCATAATGGTTACCTCCACAAATGAAGCAACCTCCAAGTGGTCATTTCTTGTCAACCTATTGGTTTCACTTGAAATTGCCTTTGAAAACATTTCTCAATTTATTTTTTTCTGAACCATTGTTAAATCTGGCATTCTTATTTTTGAATTGAATCTTAGAGTCTCCACTCTGCTTTTAGTTCTTCTTTTTGAAAGTTGGTTTAGAACTTCCAAACTTTTTTCTAAACTTGTCCCTGGTTTGAGCAAGAGACTTTAACTTTTGTTCTTGCTTAGATGACTTTTCAAAGACTTGGTCTATGGTAGATGGTCCATGGATGTCCACCTCTCCATCAATCAAGAGTTTCAATCCCATGATGAACATCTTAATTATGAACCTCTTATCTGCTTGATACTAAAGTACATACTTTAAAAATTTGGTAAACTGCTCTCAGTACTCATTCATCAATAAATCTCCTTGCTTTAGATTCTATCAATCTATAAACTTTTGGTCAAAGTATAGCTATGGAGCCATTGTGCTCTGAACAATGTAACAAACTACTCTCATTTAATGGAGGTCAAGTTGAAATTCATTTTCAACTTTTTGTTGGCCCACCATGTAGCTATTTCTCTAGTCAAGTAGTCAGCTCCCTAAACTGCTTTAGTGACCTTAGATTAGTTTTGAATCTCAAAATACTTCTTTATCTCAGTCAACCATACCTCAACTCTATCACCTAAAATAGTCCCATCGAACATAGGTGGGTCCACCTTTTTTATATCTCTAACCATATTTATAGCTACTTGAGTTCTCGCATCCTGAAGGTTTTCTTTCTCAGCAAGAAGGCTTTTTCGGTACATCTTGGTGTACTTCCTCTTCATGGCCATGAACTTCCTATTTTAAGATTGAAATTCAATCCCTAGTTTTGTTCATGGCTATGAGAATCCAATCCAACTTGGCTGCTTTGTGAAAATTTGATTAAGATCAAATGGAGGGTTATTATCATTGACATTTGAAGGACCCTCTTTGGATACTCTAGCTTTCATTATTCTCTTTTCTGGTAAATAGAGGGATACAAAAATGTTAGTGGAATCAATAATTCTTAGAGTTTGAACCACAACTTTGATACCACATGTAACATCTCCACTAAGATCTACTTAGGAAAACGTGATTTAAAAAAAATTAATCAATGTATTCTTTCATTATATTTCACCACGATAATCTAATTAGTGATTCAGATAAAACATTCTAAGTATGTTAACTGTAAAATAAGCATGTGAATCTAACCATCACTAATCACTATCATCAAATAAAACATAACATTACTGAATATAGAAAGTAATTATAGATTTTCAATCATGTCTAGTATAACTATACAACTATTGTTGTCAATGTATAATAAGTAAATAATTATATCTCATTAAAGGTGATATTTCAATAACAATAATTAAAATACAAGATACAAAGCTCCACGGAGCAAGAGTTCTCAAACTCCAGTATCTATAGTAATCTCAAGTGCAGTATCTGAATAAGTACTATTGTGAGGAGGGAGAGCATCCTCCGAGCATTTTTCAACACCAAGCATAGACCATCGATCTCTCATAAAATCTTCTATTAGGAAATGACCCTCCCTTCATAGATGAATAAATAGTGATGGTACAGGATTGTAGATAGACAAGTTAGTACATGTGCCCTGTATAATTTTTAAGAACATATAGTGTACTATAAAGAAATACATTCTAACATAATATCACATAAACATGTAAATCATACATGTGAAATGACAATGTCTAACTAACATTGCTTTGGCCAAAGTTTTTAATAGTTATTAATCTCTATGATTAGTCAAATTTATATACACCACCTGATAGGATTATCTTCATCTGGGATTGGTGATGCTAGTATGCTAGTAAAGTTCATCTCACTACTTGTTTGGTACCAACAATATGATATTTGATTAATATAAATATAATTAATAGATTCCTATAGATTACTTCTAACTAGCAGACATAAAAAACATGTTAAACACATGAATAATCCAAAAACATACATTTAGTTCGTCAAACATATGAATGAATCTCCACAATACTAGTTATCGCAAAATAATAAACATAACAAGTACAATTCATACCATCTAAGTATAACCTATATTTAAACTACATATTCTAATTTTTGCAAGTAGATTCAAATATAATGCACTCTATGAAGTACGATAATATCTTAGTCAATTGTTCATATGTGCAACTACTCAATTTCATACAAGTCATGATAAGAATGTCACAATTTTTTTGAAAACATAATCTTTTGTTTAAACAACTTGTTTTAGTTTTAAGAAGCTACATGTAGTAATCTCTACTTCAAGGATTTATGACTTAGTTTTTAACAGACAATAAACCTTGTTTCATATAATCAAAGATAGAATTATGTATTCACCAGAATTGTTATCAAGATAACCAATCTAATCCATATACCCCACTGAACTTAAGTAAAGTGGAGGTGTAAGTAACAATTTGGTATTATATATAGATTCGTGGACAAACAAATTATCTGAATGAATCTCCACAATACTAGTTATCACAAAATAATAAACATAACAAGTACAATTCATACCATCTAAGTATAACCTATATTTAAACTACATATTTTAATTTTTGCAAGTAGATTCAAATATAATGCACTCTATGAAGTACGTTAATATCTTAGTCAATTGTTCATATGTGCAACTACTCAATTTCATACAAGTCATGATAAGAATGTCACAATTCTTTTGAAAACATAATCTTTTGTTTAAACAACTTGTTTTAGTTTTAAGAAGCTACATGTAGTAATCTCTACTTCAAGGATCTATGACTTAGTTTTTAACAGACAATAAACCTTGTTTCATATAATCAAAGATAGAATTATGTATTCACCAAAATTGTTATCAAGATAACCAATCTAATCCATATACCCCACTGAACTTAAGTAAAGTGGAGGTGTAAGTAACAATTTGGTATTATATATAGATTCCTGGACAAACAAATTATCTGAATGAATCTCCACAATACTAGTTATCACAAAATAATAAACATAACAAGTACAATTCATACCATCTAAGTATAACCTATATTTAAACTACATATTCTAATTTTTGCAAGTAGATTCAAATATAATGCACTCTATGAAGTACGATAATATCTTAGTCAATTGTTCATATGTGCAACTACTCAATTTCATACAAGTCATGATAAGAATGTCACAATTCTTTTGAAAACATAATCTTTTGTTTAAACAACTTGTTTTAGTTTTAAGAAGCTACATGTAGTAATCTCTACTTCAAGGATCTATGACTTAGTTTTTAACAGATAATAAACCTTGTTTCATATAATCAAAGATAGAATTATGTATTCACCAGAATTGTTATCAAGATAACCAATCTAATCCATATACCCCACTGAACTTAAGTAAAGTGGAGGTGTAAGTAACAATTTGGTATTATATATAGATTCCTAGACAAACAAATTATCTGAGAGTCAATTTTGTTAAACCCCTCAAACTCACATAAATAATAAACATTAATCGAGCTTATTATCAATCTAGTAATATTTAAAATTATATCTAAGAGGACTTATTATGTATAACAATTTGAGAGTCATCAATACCAAACTTAGGTAGAATTACTTATTTCTTAATTATACCATGCATTATTTATGGTACGCTATATATACATGATTCGCTATATAAACTACACAAATCACCATTTTTTACATAGTCATATCTTTTCATAACAATAATCATTAAACACTCAATCCATCCACAAAGATTTTATATAACAAATTTATATAGTGTTTATTCATATGTAATCTAAACATAATTTTTTGTTTTTATATGGTTTACATATTTAGATATGGGCCGTACATAAAAGGTATAGTAATATACGGTTGTATTTAAAACATTCTAAACATCACATTATATAGTCTCATGGTAAATTGGGGATAATCCATTCTCGTGTTCATATAACATTTTAAATATAACATATGTACTCAGTCATACGGTTTCGTAAAGAATCAATATTTTATAATGAGATTATATAGAAACAATAATCAAAACATCTAAACATCATTGTGTTTATATGTTTTTATATATACATTGCTACATATCTAAATAGATAAACATATAAAGATATAAATCACTATATATCTACACAATTCATTGTGCAAATCACTATGTGTATCTAGATCGTTACATATACACACAAGATTGCTATAGTCCTATATTTCACAGTTTGTTTAATAGATATTCTTTTGTTCATGAATTATACACAAGTCATTCACTACACTCAGATCGCCCTTGTGATAATCCTGCAGATCACTATCTTAAATCCATAATGTACAAGTTTGTTGTATACCTTATATAATTCGCTATAATCTATATATAGATTGCTGATTTTAGATGTTTGTGTTTATATATTATTGTATACATATAAATTGTTATTTCTTTTCTTAGGGATCAAAGGTACGCAGTCCACCATGCACCAAATAATGTAAATTTTCTATTGCAAAAGCAAGAGCTACGATGTTATTTAGAATAATAATTGATTGTAATAATTGTTATTACATAGTTCACTATTATATTACACACAAAATTGTATTTTGATTTAACACGCAGTCCATGCATTCATAATTAGAAAAACGGAGTATTAATTGTATAAAGGATATATGTATGTATAACTTAGCATTTTTTAACATAGAATCTCAATTATTATTTGAGAGTATCATGAGAGTAGTAATTCTCTATTTAAATTTCATAGTATACGACAAATGTTAAATTATATGGACTCACAATATTTTAATCAACACAAAGCATTTTAATAACACCACCTACCTGTCAAAAACATTCAGCATAATTTTGAATACCATTGCTTCGTTCCTGCTTCTCTTCGTGTTCTTCTTCTCCTCCACTTCGTGTTGCTCTTTTGCTCTCCAATTTGCACCCCTTCTCTTCTTCTCTTACTCCCTTCTTATCTTTCTTCATATGTCGCGCCCCCTTTTTTCATTCTCCTTGTGTGAATATATATTCTTTTTAAAGTTTGCTCATTTCTTTTAAAGTTTGACCTTCTCCATTAAAGCTTGCATTTTTTTTTTCCATTTTTTGGGGTTGTTTTATCCTATATATATTTTCTAATTTGGCCTAAGCATGCTTTAATTTTTATTTTATTCGTTTTATGAAGCTTTTCCCATTTATATTTTTTTAATGACTTAATAATAAATACTCAGTATAAATAAATAATCATAATGGCTTAATAATAATATGACTAATATAAGTTGATGTTATTATTTTAATTTGAAATGGTAATTCGAACAACTATTATATAAAAACATGATAGTTATTATAACAACGTAGTCATTGTTATTACTATGTTCTATAGATTATCTCTGCCTTTTGTCATTTATATATAATAAGGCGTTAAGCCTCATAACGTTATTTTTTGATATCATACAGATAACTAACCAATATTGTAAAACATTAAAAAATCATGAGAGTTAGTCTACATACGGTAGTACTAGATACTTGTTCACACAAATTTATGTTCTCGCAAAAACATTAATGATCATGAATATAATAACATGACATAAACACACAGTACCATAACGCAATCACACGAAATTTATTCTAAAAAGTATTAAATTAGTTAACATAAAACTAATAATACATAAATTAGCTAAAGGATCCAACAATATGTTGAAGTAAGAACTTGTAAGTGCCATAAATTTTTTTATCAGTAACTCTTTTTTGAGTGTCGTTTTATTCAAAAGTGCTTGTTTTTTATGCACTACACATTGGACCTATCATTGGGCCTTCCACAGCTATAATTTTTTTTCATATTTTTTGTACACTTTTGAACGCATTATCAGTTGTATCCGACGTTCCTCTTGTTCCTTATACTTATGCATCTACTGCTCAAGACACATTTTCAGTTGAATCTGACGATTATACGAGCTTGCTTGTATTTGAGACATTTAGGGGGGGTCATTGCCAAATAGTTTTAAGGGGGTACTTGTGTGTTTGATATGCATTCAATCTTTCTTTTTTTTTCGCATCACTTCTTTACTTACTGCAACAATATTTACTTCTGCACTATGGATTCATTCTCTATTAGTTCGCTTAGACCATTTAATTATCATGAACGAAAACCTAGAATGAAAATCATCTTGTAATATAAGGGTTACCATCAGATTATAATGGGCACTGACACTGAACCTAGTGATACTGGAGCGAAAATCAAATAGTTTAACCATTGTGATAAAGTCTGTGAATTACTGTGTCTTTCCATCTCCCCAGATCTACTCTTTTACATTGAATATGTCAAAACACCTACTGAAGTGTGGGCCTAGCTCACCAAGCTCTTTGAGGTGCAGGATGTGATGAGAGGACTTGAGCTAAAAAATGAGCTCATCAGATTAAGCCCAAATGACTTCGACACTCTTTAGAATTTTTCACCAAGCTCAAAATTTTGAGATTGCAATTGAAAGCATGTGGAATTGACAAGAAAGACAAACAAATTATTTTGTCAATACTCTCTAAACTGGGTCCTAAATATTCTTTATTTGTGTCCATTTTTCATGCCACTAAGAGTGCTCTTGACACTGCATGGAAGATGCCTTCTTTAGATACCTTTGTTGCCGACTTAATTTAAGAGAAAAATAAGTTGATATAGATGGGCACAGTGAAATCATCGAAATCTCATGCATTGCTTGCTGAGAAAGATAACGCTTCTGACAATATAGAGAGAAAGCAATGCAAGAAAAATGTTGAGAACGGTGGAAATCTTTCCACCTCCAAATCAAACAATGAGACCTCTTCTTTCAATCATAATCCTAAGAAAGATTGGATCAAATGTGGGCATTGCTCAGGTAAGCACAATGAGAGTAAATATTTGAAGAAACAAATTGACCACCTTACTATCCTTCTTATTCAGAACAACATAGGTGTTCCAAATTCTATCAAACTGTCTTCATCAACCCATGAATCTACTAAGGCAAACAAATATGACAAAAAAAAGGCAAAAGAGAATAACAAGGAGAAACATAAGGGCAAAGCCTTAGTTGTAGTTGTGCTCCCAACTCCTCCTACATGGGTCATTGACTCTGGTGCTTCACATCACATGGCCTCTTCATAGATTGAGTTCAACTCCTTGGAACCATGTGACATGCCCTCTATACAACTGGGTGACAACACTTCTAAAGAGGTTTTCGAGAGAGGGTCTATTGAAGTAAGTGGTGGAACATTCAATAATGTTCTAAGTGTGCCCCACCTCTCAACTAATCTCTTGTCAGCCTACCATATCACTCACCTTGATTCGGGCATGCGAATCAAATTTACTTCAGATTTAGTGTACATTAGGGAGATGCATAGTGATACTATTTTGCCTATGAGAATGGTTGATCATCAGAATCAGTTATATAGCTTCTCACACTTTGCTCCTGAATCTCCTTCAGATTCTTCAAATTCCTCTTCAAACGCACCTTACCTACTGACACTTTTAAGTCTAAGCTTCTTTCTGATATTGACAACTCTTCTTCTACAGATGACTACAATAGTGAAGTGGACACACCGCCACCATCTCCTTATCACCTTCCAGATATTCAAGAGTTAGTTCTTGATCCACCTATCTCTGGTTTACTTTTAACATTACGGGGTAACGGTCTACTGTTCTAGGACACATCAGACATCAGGCAGTCTATTCCATAGTTACAGAGGATTCCACAGACCTTCGCCTCTGCTTCTATTGCACCATCTTGGCATAGATCAATTGGGCCACCTACCTCGCAGTATGTGGATCATTCTTTTCATAAAAATTACACCTTGGTTGAAGATCTATCGGGCACTTAGCAGACAAACTCATTCTTCCAAGGTAATCCACTCTGCACTGCATCTACTTTTAATTCACAGTCACTTTCGAGCATTCCTCTAGGGGACACATGATGGCTATAGTCAATTGTAGATCTTAGTGGGCCTTTTTATCCCTCTTCTCTTCTTTGCTCTCTTTTGGGGAGGAGTTTTGTTCCTATGGGTTTTCTCTTTTATCTCGATTTATGGGAGTTGCATTATACTTGGGTACTTCATCAGGCCTCGTTGTCGGGGCTCAATTCTTCTACCCACCTAAGTTACGTTTCAGAGGGGGTGTCAGTGTAAGCTTTTTCCCACAGTGGTTTTACCTACACATCTTTTCAGCTTACTTAGGTTAGTTAATTAAGTTATTAGGGGTCATTTACCTTTAAGCGGGTTCTAATTATGAGTTAGGGTTTTACCTTTTGTAATTACTTTAACTCTTTTAGATAACTTATTGAGCATTTTAAGAGCTATAAAACATTTTGCATCCCTTGTATCTTTCAAAATAAAAATTGTATGTTCAAATAAAATCCCTGATAATTCTATGGGTAATATTTTAAAATTCAGCTTGTCGATTATCAATTGTCGCATGAATATGCTGCTAAAAAGTTTCCTGCTGAGGAGTATCACCTTTGTTTTTTTTATCATTGGTACAATCATGAGCATAATGGTTACCTCCACAAATGAAGTAACTTCCAGGTGGTAATTCCCTGTCAACCTATTGGTTTCACTTGAAATCGCCTTTGAAACCATTGCTCAGTTTATTTTTTCCTGAACCATTGTTAAATCTAGGATTCTTATTTTTGAATTGACTCCTAGAGTCTTCACTCTGCTTCCAGTTCTTTTGAAATTTGGTTTAGAACTTTCAAACTTTTTTTTAAACTTGTCCCTAGTTTGAGCAAGAGACTTTAACTTATGTTCTTGCTTGGTTGTCTTCTCAAAGACTTGGTCTATAGTAGATAGCCCATGGACGTCCACCTCTCCACCAATATGGAGTTTCAATTCCATGATGAACTTCTTAATTATGAATCTCTCATCTTCCTGAAACGAAAGTACATACTTCAAAAATTTGGTAAACTGCTCTCAGTACTCATTCACCGATAAATCTCCTTGCTTTAGATTCTAAAAATCTATAAACTTATGGTCAAAGTATAGTTGTGGAGCCACTGTGATCTGAACAATGTCACAAACTACTCTCATATAATGGTCAAGTTGAGATTCATTTTCAATTTCTTATTGGCCCACCATGTAGTTGTTTCACTAGTCAAGTAATAAACTCTCTAAACTGCTTTAGTGAACTTATAGTAGTTTTGAATCTCGAAATACTTCTCCATCTCAGTCAACCATACTTCAACTCTATCACCCAAAATAGTCCCATCGAACTTCGGTGGATTCACTTTTTTCATATCTCTAGCCAACTTTGCAGCTACTTAAGTTCTCGCATCTTGAAAGTTTTTTTCTCAGCAAGATGGCGCTTCTAGTACATCTTGGTGTACTTCCTCTTCATGGCCATGAACTCCCTGTTTTAGGACTAAAATTCAATCCTTATTTTTGTTCATGGCTACGAGAATCTAATCCAACTTGGCTGCTTGCTCAGTGAAAAATCAATTAGGATCAAATGGAGGGTTATTGTCATTGACATTTGAAGGACCCTCTTCGCATACTCTAGCTTTCATCATTCTCCTTTCTGATAAACAGAAGGATACGAAAACGTTAGTGGACTCATTAATTCTTAGAATTTAAATCGCAACTTTGATGCCACATGTAACATCCCCACTAATATCTACTTATAAAAATGTGATTTTAAAAAAATTAATCAATGTGTTTTTTCATTATATTTCACGACGAGAATCTAATTAGTGATCCAGATAAAACACGCTAAGTATGTTAACTGTAAAATAAACATGTAAATCTAACCATCACTAATCACTATCTTCAGATAATACATAGCATAACCCAATATAGAAAGTAATTATAGATTTTCAACCACGTCTAGTACAACTATACAACCACTGTTGTCAATGTACAATAAGTAAATAATTACATCTCATTAAAGGTGATATTTCAATAATAATAATTACAATACAAGATACAAAGCTCCACGGAGCAAGAGTTCTTAAACTCCAATATTTATAGTAATCTCAAGTGTAGTCTCTAAATAAGTACTATTGTGAGGAGGGAGCGCATCCTCTGAGCATTTTACAACAACCACGGACCATCGATCCTCCACACAATCTCTCATTAAGAAATGACCCTCCTTACATAGATGAGTAAATAGTGATGGTGCAGGAATCTAGAGAGACAAGTTACTACCTGTGTCTTATATGATTTTTAAGAACATATAGTGTACCATATAGAAATATATTTTAACATATTATCACACAAACATGTAAATCATACATGTGAAATGACAATATCTAACTAAAATTATTTTGGCTAAAGTTTTTAATAATTATTAATTTTTATGATCAGTCAAATTCATACACACCACTTGATATGATTACTTTCATCTGGTATTTGGTGATGCTAGTATGCTAGTAAAGTTCATCTCACTAGTTTGGTACCAACAATATGAGATTTGATTAATATAAATATAATTAACAAATTTATATAGATTAATTTCAACTAGCAGGCATAAAAATATGTTAAACACATGAATAATCCAAAAGCATATATTTAGTCCGTCAAACATATGAATGGATCTCCACAATATTAATTATCACATAAATAATAAGCATAACAAGTACAATTCATACCATCTAGGTATAACCTATATTTACACTGCATATTCTAATTTCTGTAAGTAGATTCAAATATAATGCACTCTATGAAATATGATAATATCATAGTCCATTGTTCATATGTGCAACTACATCAATTTCATACGAGTCATGATAAGAAAGTCACAATTCTTCTAAAAACATAATCTTTTGTTTAAACAACTTGTTTTAGTTTTAAGAAGCTATATATAGTAATCTCTACTTTAGGAATCTATGCCTTAGTTTTTAACAGAGAATAAAATTTATTTCATATAATCAAAGCTAGAATTATGTATACACCAAAACTGTTATCAAGATAACCAATCTAATCCATATACCTTACCGAACTTAAGTAAAGTGGAAGTGTAAGTAACAATCTTGGTATTATGTATATATTCTTGGACAAACAAATTATTCGACAGTCAATTTTGTTAAACCCCTTAAACTCACATAAATAATAAACATTAATCAGGCTTATTATCAATCTAGTAACATTTAAAATTTTATCTAAGAGGACTTATTATGTATAACAATCCGAGAGTCATCAATACCACACTTAGGTGGAATTACTTATTTCTTAATTATACCATGCATTATTTATGCACACTATATATACATGATTCGCTATATAAACTACACAAATCGTCATTTTTACATAGTCATATCTTTTCATAACAATAATCATTAAACACTCAATCCAACCGCACGGCTTTTATATAACAAATTTATATAGTGTTTATTCATATGTAATCTAAACACAATTTTACATATTTAGATATGCGCCATACATAAAAGGTATAGTAATATACGGTTATATTTAAAACATTCTAAACATCACATTATATAGTCTCATGGTAAATTGGGGATAATCCATTCTCGTGTTCATATAACATTTCAGATATAACATATGTACAACCCCTTCTCTTCTTCTCTTACTTCCTTCTTATCTTTCTTCATATGTCGCACCCCCTTTTTTCGTTCTCCTTTCTTGCATGAATATATATTCTCTTTAAAGTTTGCTCATTTCTTTTAAAGTTTGGCTTTCTACATTAAAGCTTGCCTTTTCCTTTTCCATTTTTTTTTTGGTTGTTTTATCCTATATATGTTTTCTAATTTGGCCAAAGCATGCTTTAATTTTTATTTTATTCGTTTTATGAAGCTTTTCCCATTTATATTTTTTTTAATGACTTAATAATAAATACTCACTTAGTATGAATAAATAATCATAATGGCTTAATAATAATATGACTAATGTAAGTCGATGTTATTCTTTTAATTTGAAATGGTAATTCGAACAACTATTATATCAAAACACGGTAGTTATTATAACAACGTAATCATTGTTATTACTATGTTCTATAGATTATATCTACCTTTTGTCATATATATAAAGGTGTTAAGCCTCATAACGGTATTTCTCGATATCATACAGATAGCTAGCCAATGTTCTAAAACATTTTAAAATCATGAAAATTAGTCTACATACGGTAGTACCAAATACTTGTTCACGCAAATTTACATTTTCGTAAAGATATTAACGATCATGAATACAATAACATGACATAAACACAGTACCACAACGTAATCACACAAAATTTATTCTACAAAAGTATTAAATTAGCTAACACACAACTAATCATACATAAACAATTATCGAAATACAAACAATATCAAAAATGTACTAACATTAACCATTTAATCTATGCATATAATGTGTGTCATTAACATGGTGTGTGCAAGGATTCTAGTCGTTCCTCTATCGTCCCCCAACACCTCCATCTACATCACCCTCTCCAATGATTCTCTCCCTCCGTCATGCTCTAAGCGATGAATCTCTCATGTGTCAAAACTCGCGACAAGAAGGTAGTTAGTCCGTAACATCATGACATAGATCATAAAGTACTGTTGTAATAACAAATCAACATGATCATAATATAAGAATATACTATACAGCTAAACTCATAGCAATGCAATCATGAAATCAAAGCAAATATTCAACTGTTCCATAACAACATATAACTCAAGCTTAGTTAAATAATACCCAAATCAAATTACCAACCATAAAAATCCATAGATATTCAAATAAATTTGCTTAGTGAGAAAACTTGATGTAACAATATC
Source organism: Torreya grandis (assembly GCA_037957365.1). Lineage (NCBI taxonomy): Eukaryota > Viridiplantae > Streptophyta > Pinopsida > Cupressales > Taxaceae > Torreya > Torreya grandis. The sequence continues at coordinate 1,838,159 of JARHVA010000094.1, read as the reverse complement.
GATGATGAGTAGTAGACTCTCTTCAAAATAGGTGCAAAGATGTTGATTTGTGGGATTAGAAGATCATGTCCTACTATTAGTGTCAATGATGCTCTACAGATGTAAAGCTTGGCCAACAATGCATCTAGTCTAAAGTGGAGACAAATTGAAAGAATTCAAAAACGTTTAATCACAAACAACCTCAAGATTAAAGCGTTGATCCCATACAAGATCCTCTTAGTAGAACCAAGTGCCTTAATAATGGAAGTAACAACTATGATACATAACCTAGACTATATAAAGAATATGTGGCCAATGGCAGTTATGAGAGAAGAGTTGAACAAAAGAAAGGGCATGGATGAAACAAAACAAGCTATGGATGAATAAGTGGGATATCAACCTACAAGAATGCCAAACCACTAATCAAAAGATTGATAATTATGCAAAGGAAATATTTAAACTACGCATGTAGACAAAGCAACTCAAGTGGAAAAAGCAATGCTATGACTAAGTTTCATTCTGCTTATGAACATGACCAAAAAACTTACATACGGGAAAAAATCAAATTGAACATGAACATGCTCATTAGCCCAATTAAGCATTGGATTGCAACAACTTATATGTGAGCCCAGTGGAAGACCCCAAAAGAAAGGTATCAAAAGAGAATGACACCTTTACAGTTTTGTTACAATTTGCTACGTCGGTTTCACCAATTTTATACACATGGAAAGCGACATGCCAACCTTGTATGCTCAACTTCTCAAGGTCTGGGCAAGATAGCCTATGAAAAGATGATATGATGATAGGGTTTGGGGTTTGGTTTATTAGGATGAGGTAAAGAAATAGGGTTTTGGATGATGGGTAGCAAAAGGAGCTTGTAGTGATACCAAAAGAGTTCTACGTCACATTGATCGTTGAGAACGACAAATTAAGAGGAAACAAAATCCCAAGATCTGTTAGTATGAGTGAGGGCAAGGAGTCAAAATTCTTGGTCAATGCTAGAAATGGGGAATTGGGTGTATTACACTGGATAACTACGAAAATTTGACTTTGTTGCGCTTACTATGTTCAGTGAATGTCATACACAAAGTGAATGAAATTATGATGAAACTAGTCTCGAGGAGGAAGAAAAGGGAGAGTGTTGGTCTAGAGTTGGAGATCGTGGAATTGACAGGCTCACATATGAATAGTCTAATTATTAAATTAGTAAGGTTTCCATATGTAAATTATTTGAAAAATAGATTTCAGGGTTCATCATGTAAGATGAGACAATATCTGATGTTTCAAGTACCAAATTTGTAATCATTGTCTGTAAAGAAGAAAAGATATGAATGGTAAGGATAAAGCAGTTCACCAATAGTCTAATTATTAGTTGTTCATCGACATAGTTTTTCTCCTCAAAAGCATTGAGTTAAGCTAATAATGAGAATTTGAATATGAGTAGAATGAAATATCTCTATTTTAAGCTCAACTTTGATATTGCTTTGAATGTTACTAGCTAGAATGAGAGATCGAACTCTAAAAAATATAATTGCTTTATGTAAAAATAGCTACTTAAGGGGCGTCAACCAAGAGGAAAAACAATGTTGTGATAAATGTATAAAGCGTAAAGTTTGTCTTGAATATGGCTTGAAAGAGTACTTGTTTTGAATGTTTAGGAACAAGGTTTAGGCTTGCACTCATCTTCACAATGTTGGTTTAATTGTGGTTTTCAGTGTTTTTTATAGTGCTCTACAAATAAAATAAAATATTCTAGTCACTGAAAAATAAAGTGTTTATTAAATGATTAAGTGAATCGTTGAAAGTAAAAGAAAATAAATGTTTTTGTTTTTGCTCTTTTCAAAATCTTTTATGCATGCAAGTACTAAAACTAAATTTTAGTGGATGGTGCAAGTGTTGATTTTAGTTTTCTTTGTGATCTAGTTTAACATGCAACCTAATTTGAGAGTTTGAGTTTGTCAATGATTGTATGAAACTATAAATGATTGTATGATGGACTAAATGTAATTCTGGAAATATAATTTTTTATGATTTATATGAGTTTTTGTAATATGCAAGAGAGAAACCCCAGATCTAGGATGCAAGTTTTTGATTTTCTAACATTTAGATAAGTGGGTGTGTGTATATGCTTGTTTAATGAATGTGTATTAAGAGAAAATTAAAAATATAATAACTTTGTGTTGTTGTACCTAATAATAAAATTCACTTAATCTCGCTAGTTTGAATGCAAACTTGGTTCTTTAAAGCTTCAATATGCAACTATAAACTAGAGAAAGCAAAATTACCTTTTTTTGTGCAAAAGAAGAGAGATGAAGATGATTTATTTTTTTTTCTTTTATGATTTTCTAAATATGAATCTATCTATTGGATGAAAACTATTATAATCTATCATAATAAACAAAACAAAACTGAAAACACATCCTCCAACTTGACCGATGGTGAAATCAAACGAAGGCGAATAAATAGTTATTGTATGTATATGATATTCAGGGAACTAGCTTTTTTGCTCAATATTGATTTTGAGAACTCTCCAACAAAAAGATGAGAAGAGAATAGAAACAACGACAATTTTAAAAAAGATAGAAATTGTAATATCACTGCATTTTTTCACAAACAAGAACTGGTTACCAATTCAGTGAATCCATTTTTCCAAACTTGTGTAGTTACACAAGATGACCATAGATTCAAGTAAAACTTCTCCAAAATAAAAGCAAATAGACTAGAGATTTGTTAAACTTGAAAGCTTCAATCTCTTATATAATTTTCAGATTCAAAACCCAGAGGAAAGTGAGATACTTGTAAAGGAAGAAATGAGGTCGCATGTTCAAGTTCACTAAAGCTTGACTTGGAACTAATTTTATGAGTGATAAGGATTAATAAAAATAAGACAAAGTGAGTTGAGCCATCTAGAAGACGCAAACAATGATAAAACGCCACCGGAATCATGCAAAATGCATGAAAATTGAAGTCTCAAATACTAATTTTAAAAATTGACAAACTGTAACAAAACCACCACCTTCTACAAATGGCAAAGACGAAATTGCCGTATACCATGATGAAACCGCCACATAGCGTAACACAACCATTGCAACAAGTAACGGAATAGTCACATTGAAAACGTTTTCATCGCGACAGTTTCGATAGAAATGCTTTGGAAGCACCGGTTTCGTCATGAAGGATGATAGTTTTGTCATGAAAATAAGAACTTCAATATCTAAAGTAAAATGCTCCAAAAATTGAAACTTTTGAGGTTTACGAAAGACTAGAAAGGAAATAAAAGACAAATAAACAAAGAACCAAGTTTGAACGTATTTAGGTGGAGGCCCTTGCATCATCATTAGATTTCTCTGGAAATGTTGTACCGTGCAAAATTTGGATAGTATAAGAACAAAATTACACTATATCATAGAATGCTCTGCATATGACGACATTTGAGGTATCTACTTGGACACCTTGAAGGGGATGTCTCTATCTACCATATTTGAATAAAAAACAGAAAAATGGAATTTCTTTTCAAAATTCACAACAGGGGAACGAACCTTCAGAGGCAAAACAATAGCAGAGATTCAAATCAGGATCCACTTGCACAAATATTCTCCTTTTCCACGATTTTTCACTCTTTTGGCTATGTTTGAGTTCTTGAGGTCCCATACACTATTTTCATCTCGTGGACACTATCAAAATCTCTATCTATCTACTGCATGGTGGGAGTTCCCAACTTTATAAGATTTTAATCATTGCCGACACTTTTTCACATGATCCCTTTTATGTTTCATGCCAGCATCAATACGTGTATTTGGGCACTCTTCAATCCAATTTCTATAGAGGTCTTATTGCATGCCATTTCCATCATTAAGTAACATTTCCTCCTTGTTGCTGCCATTATTGTTTGTTGCTCCCATAAAGCTTGGTAGAAGTGAAGCAACATGGGTAGACTCTCTATTCACCCACTTACATATATTAGTACAAATGCTAATAGAAAGCCATTAGAGATGGGCAAAAGAGGAGGTACGTCTAAAATCTTCCAATTTGCATTGCTTTCATTTCTTACATTTACACTTTTTGCAACACTGTTATTAACAGAAAAAGTTATTAGCATACCCACAATAGTTTCTAAAAACCATTTCAATATTGGTCCGTGGAATTCTTGGACGATGTGTCGAGCTCAAAACCCTTATAAATTGTTGCTGTTGCTTGTAACTAATTAAATATAGCTGAAGGAAAACTTTCACTTTCAAACAAAGAGAACTCTTTATTAATATATCAAACATAATGTACATGATTGCAGAACTAGCTTCTGCTATTACCAGACTTTTAGAGAGAAAATATACTACCCTCTCTAGAACCAGATCTGAAACGGACTACCATCTCTTACTAAACCTTGAGATACATTATTTTCAGAACTTGCAAAATGAAGTATTTCTAGGAACATCGAGAAGTAACACTTTAATAATGGGCAAACCTAGTACAGTACCGTCTTTCGTAAAATACTGAAATACATATCAAATTCTTGTACCTAGTGGTCCAACAGAGGGATGCTACTCATTTTTCTCTGTGGATGCAGCTGAGAGAATTTTAGAGTATCTTGCACAAAACTGGTCCCATGCACTTCATGAATTCTCTATTAGCTGTTCCCGAGGAAAACCTGGAAGCATTACAGAAAAATATATCGAAGAGAAATAGTTTAAAAAAACCTTTAACTGCATTAAAAATTGCCACTTGCCTCATCAAAGGCCGCTGAAAGTTGCCCGCAATAAAAGTAAGCCGCTTCATCTTTCTTGCAGGAAATTCCAATTTTTTTTTCTGTAGCGGCATTCAGGAGCTCTCATGGGGCTGCCTGTCCACTAAAACTAGGAGTAGTAGTCCCCTCCATGGGATCCTGCCTTTAGACAATATACATGTACCATATAATTGCAAAATGTTTCAATACGAATGTATAAAATCCAATTTTTCTGTGAGAAAAATCTATGAAACTGTAACATTTTGCAGGTATGCTACCACCTTTATCTGGAGGTATCGGTTAGGACCCCAAAGGACCTCACATCGCATGGTACTGGAAGTACTCACTCTCTACTCAATCATATGGGAAGGTCTGGAAGTTCATTGGAATAAATTTATTTAATCATGCTGTTTGAAACCATCTTTTTATTTGATCTGATGTTGACTGAATTTTTAATTACAATGGTTGATGATTACATATATAACGATTACCTGAAAATGTACTGCAGTCTCACTCCACCCACTTTGATTACTTATAGACATTAGTAAAATTTCAATTTCGATAATACAAATTGCAAAAGGTAGTTTCTCTGTAATATGTGTCCATACATTGAAGCAACCTACACAGCAAACCACAAAATGAGATAAGCCTGAACTTGCTAGCGACTTCCTCATATTCAAGAAGCTTGATCTGAATGAACCATTTGAAGGTCATTAATTTGAAATTATTTGAGTCTTAAGTTGATTATCAGTTGCAAACAGACATTTAATCTTGTGAAACAAGTCTGGGAGCCAGTTTAGTTTCATTTTAACATGTTTCTACAGTTACTATGTGGAGTGCCTAATAACATACTTTTGGTATGCATTATCATAGCTACAAAATCCTGTCAGATCTGGATTTGTCAGATGAACAAAATCAGTCAAATCTGATCCTACCGTTTTTAAGAAAATTAAAATTACTTCTTTACAACTCCTTCACAACCTACTTCACTTCATAAGGTTTCATTGCTCTACTCAGCCCAGCAATTAATTTTTGTGTGAATTATATATATATATAACTCACACGTCTATAAGTATCTACCACGCACATCAGGAGTGGCAGGGGAATGCCTACCCCTCGGCCTCTTAACATCAGCATGAGTGTCTATGACTAAAAACCCACCACGAATTCAGATTTCTGAGCTTGGTTACCATGATTATTGTTCCCAATCTCTGCCACACATTTTATCTTTTTTTTTTGGCAGGGGGGGCGGGGACGACGGGGGAGGATTTGAACAATAATTTTTGTATAGCTACTTCTGTAGATGTACTCATGTAAAGATGAAGGTTGCAAAACTTTATAGTTCACATGTGATCGACGTCTTGTACTATATTTATTTATTATTCAAATAATTAAATTAAATTTCTTTTAGTTAGCAAAAACAAGGAAAAAACGAAGTGAAAAAATGGCAGTGTGAGAGGGAGATAGAGGGGTTGCTCTTCTTCATCAAAGACTTCAGCCTGGTTGACAAAAAAAGCCACAGATTTTATAAATTTGTATTAATAATTGCTCTGCTGTCACAGTGCTGAAAGATTATGATACAAGAAACATATGATGGGAATTCCCACACTCCCAAGACGGCCAAAACACTGTAACAGCCTTGCTGCTTCAGCCTGTATTGGCGATAAATATACTGTAGCTATAGTTTGATACAAAAAATCATGTTACAGCTTTCGTTTTGAGCCTTACTAATTTAAAAAACGTGTTGTGAGGCCTTTTAAACCATCTTTATGTTGTCCAAGGAAAATTCCAAGAAGAGAAATCCAGCTCCTCTAGCCATCCTCAATTTTCATTGCATCCTGAGTATGGATACCACATAGCCTATTGCTGAATTCATATGATACATATACTGGTCTCATATAGAAATATTCTATGCACAAATTTGAAGGGAATCAACCCGAGCCTTTATGGTTCCAGACAATAAAATAAACAATCCTCTCCCGGACAGCTGAGTGTAGGAAATAATCTGATGCGATGGCATTCTCATGACTTCGTATGCTGTTGCAAAAACTGAAAAGCTGAAATGTCACGGAGAAGGGGGGGTATCCCTACATCTGACAGGTCTATATCTGGCATACTCTTTGATAAATCGTCAACAGAAAATGGTATGCTACATACAGAAATACAAGAGAAGTTCAGCCAAATAACAGTAAGTGTTCATAATATTTTCAATGCTTGCAAAAAATTAACACAAAAATGAGCACAATTAAATGTATATGGATGACTGAGAAGAGGTAATGGGAACCGAAAATCAGATAAAGTACACAAAGGGAGTGCGTACATCTGCATCTAGAAAAACAGAAAGTACAAAATGCTAAATTTTCCAGAATGATTAACCTTGTTCAATCATAAAGTGGTTAAAATTTCTTACCTAGAATCATCATCCAGCAAAAAGGAATTGGTTGAGCCATCTTGTGAATTTATCATGTTCTTCATGCTTGCAATAACCTAAAAATGGGATCTATGTGCTTTAGGAAGTCGAATGTAAATCAAGAGAAGTTCAACACTATAACAAAAAAAAGAATGCTAAAACAACTAGCAATTAAAAACATCTGAACTCACCTCAGTGGATACACTTTGCGTTCCATATTTATCGTCCCAATACATGGTGCTTATCCGATAAAGCTGCTGAACACTCAGAACCTAGTGACAGTTCCCAATTCAAGGAAAAGTATTAATGATATCAAAATATTGCTATTTGATCTAGGTAAACCTACTGTTAGGAGAAAAAAGTCTCTGCATAGAGGAACACATACTGGACAGATATCATGCATGAGTTCATTTAGAGACTTCTTTGTTTTCTGATGTATGACCTGCATAAGATACAAAGAAAGCTTGTTTATTCCATATAAACAATGCAGCATGGTAGTAAAATATCACAACTAGAACATTGACGTTGTATCTGTTAGGAAAAATAGCACTCATAATGTAATTTGAGTGAACATTTTAATGGGAATAATTACGTGAGTAATAATTCACTAATAGGTATATTTGGTTAGTTGTTAGAATACAATATTTGAGAGTCATATTGTTGTTTGTAACAACAATATTATGCATATAGGTTTGTTATTGTTTGAGAGTGATCATAGGGATATGATGAGACACTTGTGGAGATATGATTCTTCCTATTTATAGTAAAGACTTTTCCTATATATATGTAATGCCCAAATGATTTAATATTGAGAATAGAATAATATAGCCTGCAATATATTATTGTTACATGTGTGTTCAAAACTTGAAATCAGTGATTGACTCTTCCACTTCCTACAAACGATGGGGCCGCTTTTGCTATAGTGGCAAATAAGATGTGTGAAAATGACTATGCTGAGGATGATCGCTTGTGACACTGGTGACTATTTACACTGTACGAGATTGAGTAGCAACAATCATGTGCAGAGGCTACGAAAGTGATAATGAGGATTTAATCCTCCTTTCTAGTTTTTTTTTAATGTATTTTCAGTTTTCTATTCTACTTTGTATGTATGACAAATAAGAGGTGTATTTCCTATTTTCTCACATGATGTATTGTATAAAAAAAGTGTTTAGGAGATGCAGGAGTGAAAGTTGAACAAATGGTTCTTGCTTGTAGTTCCCCTACTGGCTAGGTTGATGTGTTCCTAGCAATGAATGGTTGATGGCAGATGGTCCTTGTTTAGAGTTCCCACACTGTTTCGGTAGATGAGTTCCCGACAGTGAATGGTCAATAAGAGGTTGATGTATTCCCTCTCTACTTTCATTAAATCCTGTAAAAGACAAATTACCATGTAAGTACTAAGAGGGGGAATGTTAGGAAAATAGCATTCACATGTAATTTGAGTGAACATTGTAATGTGAATAATTACGCGAGTAATAATTCACTAATAGGTATATTTGGTTAGTTGTCAGAATACAATATTTGAGTCATATTATTGTATGTAACAACAATATTACACATATAGGTTTGTTATTGTTTGAGAGTGATCATAGAGATATGATGAGTCATTTGTGGAGACATGATTCTCCCTATTTATAGAAAAGACTTTCCCTATATATATCTAATGTCCGAATGATTTAATATTGAGAATAGAATAATATAGCCTCCAAAATATTATCATTGCTTGTGTGTTCAGATCTTGAAGTCAGTGATTGGCTCTTCCACTTCCTATCAGTATCAGATCTGAATTTTAATCTTCTTGATACTAACAGTAACTATGATCATTCTGAGAATATGTATTTAATGATCATGATCATCTGACCTCATTTTTTTTATGCTAGGTAATTTTTGTATTGAACTTTGCACTTATAAAATGAAACAGATATAACCTGTTAGCAGGATGTCATACATCCAACTAGTGACTATAAGAAAAAGAGTAAATTGTTTTAAGCAGAAAACTAAGCATAAAGAGGGAATCATAATGACTATGACCATCTGCTTATGAATTTGGAGTAACATGATAACTACAATAGAATATCATTACTGTTTTATACCAAAAACTTGCTCTCATATTAGTGATTACCAAAGAACATGACCAAGTTTTAAGTAAGAATTTTATGATCAATCCCAAGTATTCTGTCAGTATCTTGCAGTAAATGCTCATAGTATTTGGATCTTATGGCATACCCAAGACATAGTCCAGTCAAGCTTCCAAGGTCTGTATTGTCCGATGTACAGTCTGCTATTATTTTCAGCTAGTCTCCTTGAACAGAGAAATTTCATGTTCAATTCTTGTGTGTTGCTTTCTGTAGCAGATTTATGCATGTGAAATTCCTTCAATATGGCTTCAATACAAACAGAGGGCAATTTGAGGAATCATTGCAAAGATGTATCAATCTGCAATCAAATCTCATTAAAACATTGGACATAGTATCCTGAACTCCAAGAAAAACATCTAATGCAACAGTATAAACATTTCTTCTCCCTCTGGAAGCACCAAGGCAACCTATAACCTACAGTTTGAAGAGTGTGGATGAAATATTTGTGCCTTTTCTGTCAGTAATGTAGCCTCCCAATGTTCAAAACCATTTTTTTACCCTTAACAAAAAAAAATGAAGCCTCCGAATTCCGCTTACCATATCGGATATGAATTCGCATTAAACCACTTTCATGTAGTCATCTGGAATTTACTGATGCTAATGCTAATTGACAGCCTGCTAGAGACACTGTGCTGAACTAGGAGACTCAGACAACTTAGATGGGGTGGTTCTTTCACAGTTTGGGTCATACTAAAATTTGGATGAGAACTATTAAAATTACAAGGACTAGAACTGCAAATCTACTCAGAGTTAGACATGTTTTAAGCAAGCAAGTTTTAGAGAAAATCACAGACCAAATAAATGATTAGGCAGTAATGGCCTAGACTCTAGAGTAGCCATAGATGGAATAACTGGTGAGTAATTCCCAGTTGGTCAGTTACTTGCCGGGAATTCCTGGCGGCGAATAACTGCCGTTCGAAACCGCTGACAATCCAAAAAAAATAAAATAAAAAATAACCAGTGAGTAACTGTCGGTTACTCGCTGTTACTCCAAAGAGGCAATCCAAAATTATTAGAAGGGATCGTGCCAGATTTGATCTCATTTGGGAGTTGATTGATTGGAGGTGGAACAATCAATTCCATCAACCCATCCAAGCAGTGGGGTACTACCTTAACCCCAAGTTTTTCTACTCTTGATGGCTTCACAGATGCTAGTGGAGAGGTTATGGAGGGGCTCTCAACATGAATTGAGAGTATGACACATGACGTTGAAGTGAAAGACCTCATTATTGCAAAGTTGCAAAACTATAAGCAAAGAAAGGAAAGGCTCTTTTCTTCAGCACTGGCTATCTGAGGGAGAGCCACGCATTCACCAAGTAATACAAAATGAAGTCTTTACTTGTACCTTATCAATTACATATTTACAAATTTACAATTATTAATTTCTTACAAAGTTTTGAATATCTTGTTTGCAGGGTCGTGGTGGGAAGATTGGGGTGGAAATACCCCAAATCTTCAAAGAGTAGCCCTCTAAATTTTATCTCAGCCTTGTGGCACGTTTGGATGTGAGCGCAATTGGATTTTGTCTGACTCCATTCACACAAAGAAGCACAACAAGTTGAGCCAACAACGCTTCAATGACTTGGTTTTTGTGCAATACAACCTTCAACTTCACACAAAGAAGTTGGAGAACACATCGGAAGAGCCTATCAATCTAAATGAGATCAATCCCTACAATGATTAGATTGAACAGGGGGAGGAGGCCCCCATGTTCACAGAGGAGGAGATTGTTGTTTTTGAGAGGTAAGCTATGGAGGGTACAACTGAAGCAAAATGAGAAGAGATTGGATTGGAGGACATCCTTGGAGATGAGGCAAAGTCAGAGGCAGAGGTAGAGCCACAGAGGCAGGAGCAGCCTTCTAGACAGAGCAAGACGAGTCAATCGAGTGGGAGGACTAGAATTTCTCAGCCTCCCTTATTTTTTTGAGCAGAAAAGAGAAAATTATAGATTATTGTAATTTGTGCTTGTAGTCTTGTAGATTCTTGTATAAGACTATAAGTCTATAAGTATTATTGTAGTTTGTAACTTTGTACTTTGTGACTTTGTTGTATTTGCATAATTATGCGATTTTGTGGTTTGTAACTTTGTACTTTGTGACTTTGTTGTATTCGCATAATTATGTGATTTTGTGCAGTCTATGTATTCAAATCTAATAGAAAACACTTTCCCTATGTTTTATAGACTCATTCCATTTATTTTATTTCTGTAATTTCTAAAATAAAAATGTTATTTTTATAAATTCAAATATTTTTTGCCTTTGCCGATTATTCGACCGAGTGGGTCGAATAACTCGGTCGAATAACCACTGGTTACCCATTTGGGCCCTTGGCAAGTACTCGCCCCAACTGGTTATGCGAACTATGGTCTAGACATTATTCAAAGATACTCCTAATTTGCCCCACATAGATAAATCAGGAAAATCACCATTCAAATAAATGATTAGGCAATAATGTGTGGGGATCTATATATGAATACTCGTAGAATTGTTAAACATGGATAATTTTTTCCTTTTTGCTAAAGGTACCTACGGTTAAGGGACCTAATACCGAGAAAAATTGTTAGCTGACATGCCAACTCCAATTGGTATGAACTAACTAAACTGGGAAAATTAAAATATGACATGAATTTAAGGAAATAAAATTTAAGGATCTGCTTTTCAACCCATGGGGAAATGTCCTTATTTGAGCTCCAAGTATATTCTAACTGATAAAAATTTTGCTAATTAAAATTAAATTTAAGAAAAGAAAAGGAATGAAAAAAAAAACCAGGATATTCCATCATTTATCCATCACTCTTTCTTATGTCATTCTACTATGTTTGATTCAAACAAGTAAAGGCACTGCCGAGTGCACATAAAGACAAATTTTTATCCACATCAGTGTTTACTCTTTTGATCCTGAGTTTTACAATTTTTCATGAAGAACAAGTCCTGCTTTGGGGCAGTCTTCTGATATTAGCTTTAATGTCAAAATAAAATGATGAATATAAACCATCTTGCCCAACTTTTCCACCCCCAATTGGCCAAAGATCTGCCACTGTATTTTCTGTCCACTTGATATGTTGGTACAAGATCTAGAAATTATCAGTTTCCATTTTAATTTCCTGAATGATATTGTTTATTTTATAACCATTGCACTGCCCATTTTTTCTTGCTTCAATAATTCACATCCAGTCCAATTCCACTTGATGTTTCTCGGATCCATTTTCCTTAGCCAGTCCTATTCCTTCTAAGAGAGCCATTTCTTCTACCTTATTATTTTTATTTAGTCCCAAGTAGACTGAAAACATTAGTAGAGGTTGTCCATCATCGTCTCTAAAGATCTCTACCCCTTCTGCTAATATTGGATTTCCTTTCACAGCTCCAACAAAAATGAGCTTAAACCAGTCTTTAGGATGTTTCTTCCACACATCTTTAGGCTTTTTCAATCTATTCCCACCAAACCCATTATCAAATATCTTAATCAGCTTCCATATTTTTAGAATTTCTTCATCCTTTTCAAATGCCTTATTTGATATGGGCTTCCAAGGATTGAAAAAAATCGATATTGTGGCCCCAATATTCCCCTATATTCTCCACACCAGATTTTCCTTCTCCCTATAAACTTTGAATGTTCTGTTCAAGCATAGAATCCAAATTACAATAGATGGACTTGCGTCCAAATGTCCTTCACAATCCCATTCTGAATTCTTCTTGGCCGCGCCAATATCCACTCCCTTACTGATTTTGGGCTAGCACATTTTGCCAAAAAAAATCTTCTCCAAATCTCCCATGAATCTTCCAAATTGTGCTTGCATAAAAGAGAGAACGAATGGAAATGAAATCCTGCAAGGGTGAGAGTATCATATGTTAGTGCCCTACCTGAAATTGCTAACAAAAGAAATGAATTTGTCTTCCGAAGTCCACGTTTTATCTGCACATTTTTGGCTTAGAATTGTCTCCTTCCACGCTAGTTTATTGAAAAAAATATTGAAATGCCTCTTTAACTGAAATGTTTCCCCAATATAAGTTGATCACTCCATATAACATTTAAAGGGGTTTTTTTTTCAACATATTTTCCAGAGCTACAATTTTAACTCAATCAAAAATTATGGGGCCATTTCAAATCCTTTCATTTTCTTCTTCCTTTTAAATATATGATACAGTTTTTATTCTTGTAAACCTAAGTCCCTTCTGCATAGACTTTTAGATGAACAAACTCCTCATTTTGAGCCAAAGGAGTTGAACATCTACAGGTATCATCCCCAAAACAAGCCTTACATCCATCTCAAGTGCTCTTTAATTAAGGGGATATACAAAAATATTCAATCCCTGAGAACCATAGAGGCTTTAAGTGAATAGCCCTTAAGCATCTTGGTTGTCCAAATACTTCCCTCCAACGACCATGCTCCAAATCCAGTCCTTTTCTTTATATACAACAGTTATGCCAATTTTGATTTGGCTGGCAATTTTTTCAAAGCTCCTAGGTGCATAATGTTTGGTCTCTCCTCTATTAGGCTCCTTAGTAGGCAAACATTATCAAGGGTGTTAAGACCCCTAATATTCCAACTTATGTTTTTCTTAGCTGGTGTAGGAGAATTTAATCCCCACTAAAGTACAGTTTCACTTTCTTATGACTTCCCTCAAGGATTTCTAATTGTGCCTGTTGTGTTGAATTTTTTTGTGTAGGTTTTTAATTTTTTTTTGTGTGTGTTCTTCTTTCTCTTCCTACCTTTACCCATGTATCTAGTAACGATTTTTTTGCTGGTGTGCATTGGACCCACTTTCTACTTTTTAAAATTTTACAGGTTTGATTCCTCTAGCTCTAGCTTGTTCTTTGCCTCCTTTTTGTTTGATATTGGTTATGTTTGTTCAGCCCTGTCTTCTCTATTTCATAGGGCATGTGGTTCCTTAGCACTCTTTTTCTCCTCTTTTGTAAATTGGGTTTCCATAACCACTTCTCCATTTTTATTCTCTTCAAGTTGTTTTTCCTTTATCCTTTGTGATTGAGGGATCAATGCCCTCTTCTTTCTCCATCTCATCTCCATTACCTTCTATCTCGAGGTCTGATATTGGCATATTAGGAACTTCTTCATGAGGTGTTTCCTTTCTTCAATTGTTCTAACATCATAGAGCTAATTAACTTATTCCATTTGGTTCTTTGTCTGCAAGTTACTCTGATTTTCTTCATAATAGCATTTTCATTGACCAATTCCTCTAGCATGTGATCACTCATCTCCCTTCCCAAATACTAGTTGAGGCTTTTGTCCATCTCCTTTTCATTATTTGCAAAAATATCCTTCCTAAACTCATATGTTTCTTTTCATAAAATTGTCTTCTTATCTTCTGATAATTATTTAGGAACCCATTTCTTCATCCATCCATTGGTCTGGTTTCCCTTCCTATTGCTTTGGACCCATTTTCTTGCCAATCTTCTTCTGAATATCCCTTGTCAAGGCTTCCAATTCTAAGAGCTTATCACTTGGGCATATTATCTTACTTTTATTTAATTATTGAATCATGTATTAGCTTGTATTTCTATAAAACCCTTTCAAAATATTGTATTTTATGACAAAAATGTCGCTTTAAGGAAAAAGATTCATAGTCGAGTTTTTTAGACCACGATACCAATTATGTAAAAAAGTTTAATTGTTGTTGGAATAGGTTTGGATAGATCTATTTTAAAATGCATCAATCTATAAGTGTCTAGGGATTTTTTCTTAGTCACATCAGCTATACTAACACACTCTCCAATCAGATTGCCAAAATATTCAAAAATTGAGTCACTCTACAATTCTTATGGCAATACAAATAACCTAACCCACACAAATGATTTTGTCATCATTTCCCTTAGCTGGATCAAAATTCAGCGACCGTGGCCATAAATATAATCTTACATTCTTCATAAACCAGGCCCCTTGGCAACTCTCAAGCCCTTTGCTCAAAAATTTATTCCTACACTTATTCCCCATTTTTATCTATCCACATGCACAATTCTTCCACAACAAACTATGATATTAAAATTAGGGTTTTGCTAGTTAGCAAACTTACCTCCCGTTCTAACAACTCATCCTCAATCACTAGAACTGGGGTTTATTTTTCCATTTTGAATCCTTTGAAAATATTTCCCTGATATACCAGATTCCTCTTCTTTCCTTCCTTTTCATGTATTTTTTCTTTGAGCCACTCACCCCTTGTTATTGCTAATCCATAATTTGGTGGATAGTCCACTCACAATTCATCAATACGAATTCTATTCAAACTCCCAACACATGCATGCTTGTTTGTTTACTATTGTGCCTTATTGTTCTTAGGAAAACTGAGATTTAAGTTTTGAATATGGAATAAACTACAACAGAAAGCAAAAAGGAAAACTATGCAAACACATGACACAAAGATTAGCCTTGGGAAACTCAAGAAGACAAACTCCAATAGAGTGAAGTGCTTACTTCTCCTCGTTCCACTATATCATTCTCATGTATAAGTTTACTACCAATCAATGGCCTTCATGGACACAATTACAATTTATAGCTGTCCAAACACCTACACAGTGTTTTGTGCTTCTTACAATTCTTCTCAGACAATTCACAAAACCTAACAAACAATCCCAACTAGGAGAACAATGGAATACTAAACTTTGAACTCAAAACATGGAAATACAATTCTGAACCCAACATCTATTTAATGCCTTTAACTCGCCAAAAGTCCTTTATTTATGCACAACCTTAACAATAAGAGGTACACGAATTGCCTAGGAGATGAACTAAACTATCAAAATTTCAAAAAACAAGCCACGCTTGCAACCATTACTCATTTGAACTCAGGTTGTGTGATCTTCCAATACCCTGCATCGTTTTCGAAAAAAGGTGTGGCTTCGCCACTGGTTTCTCTGGAAATCCGTGGCACCAACTCTGCATCAAAACAACGAGATGTTCCCAAAGTATTTGGATCACTCTATGACTTCCTCTAACTCTAGAAACTCTTCATGCACCTTTCTAACTGAGATTTTTACACGATTTGTCTTCAAAAAATGTATCATAAGCATTTATTACAAATATGAGAATAGTGGAAGTAGTTACCTCCCATGGCTAACATACTAGATCCAACATTCGGATCATCCCACCCCAAATGCTTTAGGCACTCAGTAAAAGAGAAAAAAATTTCCCCGTGTCTTCTTTGCAATAACCTTTTGGCTTTGTTGGGTCGATGACCCTTTATCCCAACCTGCCATCTTTCTTGCACGCCTCTCTTTGTTATCCTTTTTGTCTTCAACAACATGATATCCTTCTCCAATTATATTGGATCATTAGGAGTAAGGTCTTCAATAGAAGGTAGCAATAGATCTCCTTCATGATCGTCTAGTATAAAAGGCTCAAAGAGACATAAATTATCAATATTGACAGTAGAACATATTTTCATACAAAGAGGTAAATCTAATCTGAAAGTATTCATGCCTACTTGTTCCAAAATGACTAATGGAACATATCTAAGAGGCTACGACCTCTTAGTTTTACCTTGGACCCACTCTCTACTCAAGTACAGCCATACCTTTTCTGTAACAACGAAATTATGTTCAGTCGTATGCTGATCATGTCTCGCTTTGTACTTGGTATGTGACTCATTCAACCTCTCTTACGCTTGGAGGTGAGTTTGTTGAATCTTATCAATGAACTTTTCATCCTTGTGGATCTCTAGATCCACTTTCCCAATTTCTTTGTATGGTTGTCTCAAAACAACATCAAATGCACATGGAGATAAGTAATCAAAACAAGTTTCAAAAAAAGAACTATCGGTAGAAGAATGCAATGTCTTATTATAAGAATGTTCAATATACATCAAATTTTTATCCCAAGTCTTAGGATGTTTCCTATTGTACCCTCTCAAGACCTTCACTAAAGTTCTATTCACTACTTCAATCTACCCATCGGTTTGTGAATGAGAAGCAGTAGATCGTTTCAATCTAGTATCCATCTTTTCCCACAATCTTGAATCCCAATTTGAAATGATAGAGCTACGAATCCCAAAGTAACCCACAAATTAGCTAAAAACAACTCATATGCATCACTGTCTTTAAGGGTCTTTTTACGAGTAAAAATACGCATCTTTCTAAAATAGTCCACAACTAAAAGCAAATAGTCATGTCCCTTCTTAGACATAGGCAACCCACCTACAAAATCCATGGAAATGCATTCCCATGGCCTAGAAGGAACCAACAATGGCATTTACAAACCCAACTTCTTGTTACTACGCTTGCTTGTGCTACATAATACACATCATCTTATGAACTTCACAACATCATTTTGCATATTTGGCCAATAAACATACCTATTTAAATGTGCCACCATCTTCGTAACACCAGAGAGACCTACAACTCTTGAAGTATTCGCTTCTTTCATTAGCTGAACTCTTCCTCCTTTAATCACACGAAGCTTACCCATCTTGTAAAGCAACCTAGCTTGAAGATAGTAAGCCTCCTTAGGCTCAAAACTTGCACCTTGGGGTCTCTTTGCGTGAATAAATGCTTCCCCAAAATCTACATCATGCTCATATCTTTTTACATAAGAATTATGCATAAAATGTTCAAGAAGGGTTATGGTGCCCATGGCTAAAATCAAATGGGGTCTTGGAATGTCCCCTTTTTTGGCATAGCTCGCTTGTAGACCCTTAGCTTGGTTTTGTTCCCACAAGGCTAAGGGAAAGAAAGAAAGGGGAATGTTGGGTGGGCATTCAAAGAGTAAAAAGGTGAAAAGGTACTTTAAGTGTTCTAATTTTCAATTGAGTTGTGCAAAAAGTGTTTTTAGTCTATTTTCATTGAAGTGGGGGACCTTTAAGGGTCATGGGAGCCCAACCCCCTTAAAGAGGTAATTCAAAAAATAATTTTCCTTATAATTTGAAAAGTAATCTCCCTCCAATTTGGGCACCACTTTGGGGGATGGATATTAAAAAGAATTGAAGGTTCATTTGAAGGGGTTATGCATTTTTGTGATATTGAGTTGATGATCAAGTATGTCAAGCTTGTTCAAAGTGACTTGAAGACAAAAACCTTCAAGTGCACCAAGGGTTTGGGTACAAAAACCTCCATTCTTTCATTGAGGGTAGCTCTATTCAAGAGCTGTAATTGTGCTTCAGATTTGCATGGCTGCATGCAATTGGTCTTAAAAAGGTGTTCTGAAATACCACCTTGATTCAGAAGATTGGCGAGCACCTTGGAGTGCTTTAGTGATTGTGTTTTGCAGGTTAAGGAAGTGAGTGACTTGCTTGTGGAGGTTGTTTGTTGGTTTGGGAGCCATTCCTAGGGTGGCAAGTTGGTTAGAGAGTTGAAGAGCCCTCATTAGAGGGCTGCCTTGTTTTGAAAGCATCTTCTAGGGTTTGGAGGTATTTTTAATAATTTATTTCAGCTTGGAAATTTGTATTTGGGGTTAATTTTCAAGTTTTGAGGGCCATTCTATGCCCTAGATTATTCAAAATTTATTATAATATTTTTCTAATATTGACAACTTTCATGGGAGGACATTGGAGGCTTTTTGAAGGGCAAAATTGAGGGTTTAGTGTTAAGATTTACATCTGTAATTTTTTCCAAGTGTGGCAACTTTCTTGGAAGGCTAATTAGTCATTTCGATGCCATAAGAGTGTTTATTAGAGGCTCTAATATTTTATGTAAATTTGGCATAATTAATTGTAACTATTTGCAAAGGTTACAAGGTAGAATTGAAGAAGGAAACGCAGCTGTACCAGCAAGCAAAAATCAGAATTATTGCAAGGGTGATATTCAATCATATCACCATTTTTACCTTGCCAAAAGAGGTATTGTGTTTAAGCTTCATATTCAACAATTTTGGGTTGCATTAGAGTGTGTTTGATTGGGATTTGGATTATTCTTTCCAGCTAGGGTTTGCTGATTTTAAATCTCAAAATCCAAAAATAAATTGCATAATTGTTAGGATTTATGGAAAATCTTTATTTTGGTCATTTGTCCCAATTTGGAGACAAAATGTCTATTAACTTGTTAGTCACACATTTTTTATATTTGATAACCAAATGAAATTGTTGCAAGAAACACATCCATCTATAATGTTTAGCTTGCAAAAGTTTAGTTCGCACTTGAAAATATTGGAGACATTGGTGATCCGTATGAACACTGGTTTTCTTTACCCATTAGATACTGCTTCCATTTATTGACCACTTGAACAAGAGCATACAATTCTTTATCATGTGTATAATAATTCAAAATCGCACCATGAAATAACTTTGAATTGTAACATATGGGATTACCTCCATGTAACAAAACAACCCCCATAGCATACTTACTAGCATCTGTTTCCACCTCAAAATGCTGTTTTAAGTTAGGTAAAAACTTACTCCATGTTGTAATGGCATGCAAAGGTGTTGCTATGGAAGAGAAAGCTTGAATGAACTTCCCCAAATACTGAACTGCACCTACAAAGCTTTTAGTTACAGTCACATTGGAATACCCAAGCCAATTCATAATGGTCTCTACCTTAGCCAGATCAAATTTCAAATTCTCATCTCCAACCAAATGCTTCAAATAGCCCAGTGATTGTTGTGCAAACTCACATTTCTTTTAATTCAACGTGTTATCCTTCAAGTTCATAAGTTCTGATGAAACCAAGAATATCATCCAAATAAACAATGACAAAAACATCTATAAATGGCCTCAATGCCTCATTCATCAATTGCATGAACATAGTCAAGGCATTGCACAACCCGAAAGGTAATACCAATCATTCATATAAACCTTGCCTTGTCCTCTTCTTTAACCATCACTTGGTGATACCCGAATCTCAAATCCAACTTTGTAAAGTTTTTGGCATGTTGGCATTCATCTAAGAGATCATCAATCCATGGAAGAGAGTATCTATTCTTGATGGTATTTTTTATTGAGTGCTCTATAATCAACACACATATCTACGAACCATATTTCTTAGGTACTAAAACAATTGGAGAACTACATGGAAAAGTACTAGGGTGGATAATACCTTGATTAATCAAACACTGTAATTGTTGTTTTGCCTCATTGGCATCCACTAAGGACTACCAATAGAGACTCAAATTTGGAAGTCGGCAATCTAGTAGCAACTAAATCTCATGCTCAATAGGCCTCACGAGTGGCCATGGAAAAGTACTAGGGTGGCTAATACCTTGATTAATCAAACACTGTAACTGTTGTTTTGCTTCATTGGCATCCACTAAGGACTATCAATAGAGACTCAAATTTGGAAGAGGGCAATCTGGTAGCAACTAAATCTCATGCTCAATAGGCCTCCCGAGTGGCAACTCCGTGAGCTCTTGGAAAACTACTTTGAACTATTGCACTAATTCTCCCATTCGTTTATGCTCTTTGTTAGTAAACATGTTACAAGAAGACTTATGTGCAGCCACTTTTTATCTTGTATATCTCTTACAAGAAGCAAAGCAAATTTCCCACTAGCATTAAAAAAATTTGGCTTGAGAAGCCCTTGCCAAGGAGATCTTCAACTTGCCTTCATAGACTTTAAGGATGTAGCTTTTGCCATCCTTCACTAAACGGTATTGATTGGCTCTTATCGTGAAAATGGCATCCCAAATATATATGTAAGGGCTGCCAAACACTACACCACACACGTCAAGAGGAACAACATCCACTATGACTTCATCAATGAAATGTTTATCAATACCAAACATGACCTTGCATTTCTTGGACACCTTTAATTCTACTCCTTGCTTTACCCAACCCAAAGCATATGGATTAAGATGACCATAAGTTTCTAACCCCAACTTGTCCACTTACTCGTTGGTTATCAAATTTTCTTAAAAGCAACAATCAAAAAGGGCTTTCACTTTAGTCTTCTTACTTTGAACTTTAATATAGAAAATTAAAATAAGTTTACCTTGATTTTGTGCACTATTTCTTTCCAAACATACCTCCTTGTGAATAGAGGTGCAACATAATGTCTCATGTAGAGGGACTAATGGCCCTTGTGGTATATCGACAACCTGTATCAAAAAGCTCATTACGCTGGCATGTAGAAATACACACTCAATACAACACATTAACTTATTTATGGAGAGCTCCTAGACATTTTTTATGCAGTGCTTCTGGCTAAACTGTTATCAAATGATTTGTTATGAACACAATTGAGTGGAATAAATACTATGACATGATCTTAAGGTTATGCTTGTTATGAACATAGGCATGTGAACCCCCTCAATTATTAAACATAGTTTGAAAGAGCATACCCCTAAATGACACATCTTGCACCTTGCAAATATAGGGTATGCCTATAATTCTAGTTTGTCATATCTATCGTTGAAAATGTAAGGACCCCTTGCCTCCAACAATTCTATGCCCTATGCCCTTAGAGACGCCTTGCCCACATCCCAATCTCGGTGATAATTAACACCTCTACTAATTTGATATTAGAATCTGTTAAGCATATATGAAAAATAAGTCCTGGACATGATACACATAGACCCCATCTTTCTAGTCCTCAAAAGGATTCCTTAATGTATAGAACAACCCCATCTAATAGACAACGTCAAAGTCCCCCCCGCCCGCTTCCACCCAACAATAGATCTCTACTTTTATTAAGACATTAAAGCCCCCATGCTCATTTTAACCCACTTGTAGACTTATATTATTTTTCATTATTTTTCTTAGTTAATTCTCTACCTGCACTTGTCTTTTTATCCTCCAAATCCCTCTTCCAACGTATTAAACTCTCCTAAATGATAAAAAGAATTTATATTCGGCTATACACCCATCTTCTCACTACTACCTATGATATGTTGTATTCACGTTTATCCTCCCATACACAAGTTTGTGTCAAGACATTCTTTGGCATTCGGGAAATCTACGCACTAAGGACACCCTTTTACCCTATTTTTTCTTCGTCTTCCATGTCTATATAAAATTCAAATCTTGTAATGCAAGATAAAGATACATTAACTCCATCGTGGTGTGCAATTTGTGTTCAGCAAAGGAGTATAGAATGAACAGTTGAAGACGACCAAAGGAACATACCATATGGTGCATAAACATAAAGCTCCCTAGACCCATGGGCAGGGGTAATAACTCCTCTCAAATGACAGTCAAAGTCCAACAATGTTGTGCTTGAAGATGGACGATTGGGATCCATTTGTGGCTCTACAAATGCATTTAACGTGAAAACCCTAGCCAGAAAAGGATGCATGTTAGCCCTATCATCTCATGTTTCTAAATTCCATGTTGGAATAGATGTCTATAGTTTTCACCCCTTGCTTAGATCGGCCATTTAGGTTCAAAGAGCTGATATCACAGTGAGAAACTTCAGTGGAGATGGAATAATAAAAAGCGATCCAAAGCAGGAAGTCATCACTTGCCCTAAGATTCACTATACATTGCATAGACATAAATCTCCCAACGCCCATAACAAAGGATAATAACTCCACTCTCAAATGGCAGTCATAGTCCAACTGTGTTGTGCTTGCAGATGGATGGTTGGGATCCATTTGTGGTTCTAAAAATGCATTTAAGATGAAAACCCTGTTGGCAGAGGATGTAGGTTATCCATGTTGTCTCATGTTTTTCTACTTCCTATTGGAATAGATGTATACAATGCTCATCCTCTCTTAGAACAGCTATTTAGTTTCAAATAACTGAAATCATAGTCAAAAACTTCAATATAGATGGATTATTAAAAGAGATCCAAAGCAAGGACATGATCACTTGCCCTTTGGCCAATCAATCCAAAGATCTTCCAAAATTGCTCTTTGCAGGAAAATCATCATTGCCAACTCCCAAAATGAAAGTATGCAGGAGCATTAGACTCGTCTTGAAATAATCACCATGCCAACAAGCACCAAAACACATGCATTCTGCTCTACCACCCATGAATTAAAGTAAAAAAATTTGTCCAAGATGGAAAGCGATGAAGTAATCCAACAAGCTAAGGTTGAAAATGTTAAAGGGAAAATAATCCATCATTGTGATCGATAATGAAGATGAGGCTTTTCAAGTAAATTAAGGTCCAAAGGCATTTAAGTATCAAGTTCACTCTCCAAGTAGAAACAAAGACACTTCCAGTTATCCAGCTAGTGCCTTTCATCTCTACAATGCTAATAATTTGTATAAGCCTATGTTGTTTGGGTACGGGTAGGGGTGTGTCTCGGGGACATGGGTACACCATTTTTCAAAAACCTTGATTTGGATACATCGTGGGTACGTCTGTACACACACACACACACACACACACATATACAATATTAGAAACAAAGACACTTCCAGTTCTCCAGCTAGTGCCTTTCATCTCTACAATGCTAATAATTTGTATAAGCCTATGTTGTTTGGGTACGGGTACAGGTATGTCTTGGGTAGATGGGTACACCATTTTTCAAAAACCTTGATTTGGATACGTCATGGGTGCATCTGTATATGTGTGTGTGTGTGTGTGTACAGACGTACCCACGATGTATTTTCAAGTGTTTTATCTTTTATAGACAAATATTTTCATACTATGTATTTTCAAGCGTTTTACTAAAAAAATGAGTAATATGCATTATATCTGTATATGTGTGTGTGTACATATATGTGTACACACACACACACACATATATAATGCATATTACTCATTTTTTTAGTAAAACGCTTGAAAATACATAGTATGAAAATATTTGTCTATAAAAGATAAAACACTTGAAAATATATAGTATCCATTCATTAATTGCCACAGGCAAAGTGTACATTCAAATCTGGAATAAACCATCTGGATTGCCCTCAAAATCATGAATGCCACTCCCATTATTTTTCAACTTTATCATTTACTGACACTTTCTCTCATAGGGGCTCACCAATTCATTGAATCTCCTAGAGTTTATGCCTTAAGGGGTCTATATATCTATCAGGGATGAAGAGGCCCGGTATATAGTTTCATTGGCCAGGGAATGGGGTGGGATTGGCTTGGGGCACTTTGCGAGAGATGTTCTCATACTATTTTATCATACCTACATCCCTTCATTAGGCTTCATACCTCCTACAATGTCTCCTTGAAATCTTGAAACCCTAAAATATGGAAAAGTCTAAACCCTAGAATCTGACTAAGTCTGAAATATGATAGGATCCTCCAAAACCTAGAATTTGCATTATAGCTCCTAGAGATCCGTAACCACTTTCAAACATCCAAAAAGTATATAAATAAAATACAACTTAAAGTATAAGAAACCAGATGTCCCTATCTAAATGTAAACTTATATTTAAATGTTTATTTTATTTATATACTATTTGGTTCGGCTTGGGTTCACCTTTTTTTAAATTTTTTGTTGCCTTCCATTGTTTTTCCCTGTCGACGCCTAGGCAAACCTGGAAACACCTCAGAAACACCCAGGTACCTCTCAGAAACACCCGAAACATTTCCTGTACCTTTCCAAATGTTTCCAGGAGGTACCCGAGATGTACCAGCACCAGAGGCCTACCCAAACTAGATTTGGGGTCGGGGGTGATTCCTTCAATTATAAGCCTATTCTCCATGCCTCTACACTCTTGGCCAATGAGTACATCCCTCAATTTGTCCAGCAATAAAAATTGAAACTCGCAAACACCCATCATCCTCGTGGAGAAAATGACCAGCAAAATATTTTGATAACCAAGGCCTTACACACTACGGACAAGACTCTGAAGGTTTTAACTTCTAAGCATACTTACTAGGAGACAGGTACAAGTACGATTACCGGGAGGCAATGTTTTATAAAAAGAGGAGATGGCATATATTATATATAAAATAAAAACTGATAAAATAAAATATATATTTTTTTTATTAAACTAAATATTGAAATACAAAATATGTTGTGTATGTAATAAAATATATATATATATATAGTAAAAAATTTAAAAATAATTTATTAAAATAAATATTAACAATATAATTTTAAATTTTTTCTTTTAATATTATGTAATAATATAATAATAAATATAGACTTATAGTCTATAAACTATAATTTAAAATTTGTAAAAGTAGAATAAAATTAAAAACTTGAACTAAGGTCTAATAAAAATAAAAAAGGCAATGCCTTGGCATTGTTGTGGCACTAGGACAGCAATGCCATGGCATTGTCATTCCTTGAAACCTTAAACTACTGCAAATGCGGCCAATATCATTGTAAACTCGACTAATACCACTGTGAATCTGGTGACAAGGGCAACAAATCCGGCGACGGAGACTAAGTCCGGTGACGACACATTTACATTTCCATAGGAATATGGCACAATTTTTGAAAGGAAATGCGAAGGAGACATTTAAGGTTTCCAGAATGTCTCCCTGTCTTGGTTCCCATCTCCCATACCGTAAATGCATACATGTACCGAAGACATGTCCCAGGTGGTGGGGGAGGCGTCTCCCTGCAACACTAGTTTTAAGTGATACTATTGGCAGGTATGGTATTCAGAGCCTCTGCCAATTGCTAACAAGGAAAAGTACAATCTAATTCAGTGAAATGCAATACAATAGAATAACCGAATAGATACCATAGAGAAGCTCATCTTTGGAAATCTAGCAAGAAGATGGAAGAAGAAAGAGCTTAGCAATAATGCCATGGCATTGTCATTCCTTGAAACCTTAAACTACTGCAAATGCGGCCAATATCATTGTAAACTCGACTAATACCACTGTGAATCTGGGGACAAGGGCAACAAATCCGGCGATGGAGACTATAAGTCCGGTGACGACACATTTACATTTCCATAGGAATATGGCACAATTTTTGAAAGGAAATGCGAAGGAGACATTTAAGGTTTCCAGAATGTCTCCCTGTCTTGGTTCCCATCTCCCATACTGTAAATGCATACATGTACCGAAGACATGTCCCAAGTGGTGGGGGAGGCGTCTCCCTGCAACACTAGTTTTAAGTGATACTATTGGCAGGTATGGTATTCAGAGCCTCTGCCAATTGCTAACAAGGAAAAGTACAATCTAATTCAGTGAAATGCAATACAATAGAATAACCGAATAGATACCATAGAGAAGCTCATCTTTGGAAATCTAGCAAGAAGATGGAAGAAGAAAGAGCTTAGCAATAATATCATCCAACCCTAAGAGAAGCTTTTGGTCATTCAGGAAAGAGTTCTCATTCTCACTTCAAACTCATCACCGACCTCAAGAACATCGAGCACTGCCAGCATGGCTGGAAAATGCTCTGCAAAAGGGATGCTCTCATACTGGGGAGAGGCAAAGTAACCCCTTGGGTGATTAAAGACTCAAAGAAGAAGAATAAAGAATGAAATTCCTCCTAATAAAGATTAATATGTAATGACTTTCCATTTCCTGTTCACTGTAGAGTTTAAACCACTTAGTAATTTTGAAAAAGTGGGATTTTTTTTTTCAAGACAACTCAACGTATTTACACAAACAGCACATTGCTTTACTATCTTTTGGAAAATATGTAAGTCTTGGGCTGGTTTTTCTTCATAATTAGTACTTCAGTTAGCAGTTTGTTGGTCTTCATTGTAATTAGTTTTGCTTCTTGTCATTCTGGTTTGAATGTAATGTTGATGTGACTGAACATGATCTAAACTCTACAGTCACAGCATAAAGGTCCTGAAACGGCCCACTTTTGTTTTTATTTGTAGTCTCTTCCTTCTCCTTCCTGATTTGTCCCCCAGGAGTTAAGGCCGATGTAATCTACCTATTTATATAATACAATTTTAATGTCTTATTCGAAAATATATATATATATAAAAAGAAAGTTTCCAGTGCCAGGCAATACTGTTGATCATGTTATCTTTCCCTTCAAAAAAGCAATTATAGTATTTTGTTGATTCAAAATCTTGTCTCAGAAGTTATTATACAAAAACCCTTTGAACCAATTTACGGACTGCGTAAATTTAAAATCTCTAATAGTTTTCTTCACTTTGCAAGCAAATCAATGCATTCTTTTGTTCATACAAGGTTCCTCTCAAGCAACTAGTTTTTCAACTGGGATCATAAATGCCAAACCATTGATTTAGGCGACAGTTCATCAGATGAATAGTTTGACTTAAACGTCAAATAGGGAAAATGAGAACTTCATTATCCCATGTGATGAGCAGTCAAGTACATAATTGATAGGAGAATTTCACATTCTAAATGTTTTAAGAATAAGTTTGTAACTTTTGACAAAAAAATTCCTTTGAATGAATAGCATGCCTTAGCCATGACATAAGGAAAAAAGATAACTTCATTATCCAATGCAATGGGCAGTAAAGCATATAAATGATAAGTGATCTTTTCGCTGGCTAAATGTTCCAAGAATAAAGTGGGCATAGAATTTTTTCCAAAATTGCCTTCATCATGTGAACAAGACTTGCTACCATTCCACATTCTTTTTACAAAAATGAAACTCTATATTGATGAGTCATTTGATGCTAGTTAAATTGTCTTATGTGGGCCACTTTCTTTTACAATCGTTGCAAGTTGCATTCATGAGTAGCACAATTATTGTAAAACATATTTTGTTTCAGGGCACCCTCCGCTATGACATTCTTAATTTCCAGATTATTGCACAATGCAAGCTAAGCATTTTATGTTCAATGTGTTATGGACTATCGTGGCTTTCGACAATTCAAACTGAGCAAGAAGTCTTTGAAACTCGTGTTTCATACTGATGTTCTAGAGAAAACCTAAAGAAACTCTCATTTGAATACCATTTATACAATGAGCATATGATGTTTCAAAAAACTTGTAGAAAGTGACAGTTGCTAATTGCAATTTATTTAGGTTTGCCCATTCCAACACTTTTCAGATGCTAACTTTCCTCCTTTACATAATTGGCATGCTCCAGTTCATTCTTTCTCCAATGAATATTGACATCGGTCATAATCTAGTTCAATCATGCCCTTGTAATGATCTCAAATTAATTTCATGGCTTTGTGTGAAACTCCTCATCAAAATGATGGCCCCTTACAAAGGTCTGATTGACACACAACATCCAAACAATCATTGCCTTCAGACCTTACAGACCTTATATTCTAGCAAGCACTAGTTTGAATAATAGATCTTTGTACTGTGTTCTACAGAATAAAAACTATCTTAAACATGGCTAGTAAAAAGTCAGTTTACAAGACAAGAACCTCCAGAATTTTGAGTTTGCTCTGATCCAGTAATAATGAAATTAGGGAGTGCCATAACAAGCATTATGAACATTGAACTGGAAGATATGCAAGATGCTAAATTATAAATTTGCATATGAAAGTGTATCCATAAAAAAAAGGTAAGGTTCTTTACCAGGAATCCAACAGCTTGTCTAATGTATCTTAGTTCATCCCATGATGTCCCTGCATACTGGAAAAATAATACATAATCAGACCTATGGCCAAAACGTTTTTAATAATTGATTTGGACTGGTGATTCATCTGAAAAATTCATTTCATACTTGTTCTGACGCCTCACATATCCATCTTTCCAGCTCTGTTAGTCCGGATTTTATATATTCCCCATTGCTAAATGAACAACATTCGCGTCGCAGCAAAAGGCTGTCCATTTCCAAACAATTAAAAAATATATAAGAATGACTGGGATTCTGCAGATTCACCCAGCTCAGAATGCCAGATAACACGTTTAAGATATTTCCTAACCTGTTGAAAAGCTGCGCATTGATGAATGAAAACACTTGTGTAAAGAGTTTGCAGACTAGAAATGGAGGTACCTGGTAGCACAAAAGGAAAATAGTGAATATCTGTTAGAACCCCAACAGTGTAAATCAACTTCGTAAGAAGCTAATAATGTGTTTTGAAAGGTGAAAATCCAGACGGCAAACTTTTCCGTGATAAATCGTAAGTTGATAGTATAAAAAGGAAGTTTCTGGTAAAATATAAACTAAAGATTATGACAAAAACATCACATCATAGCAGGTCTATCCGTAAACAAATCTTTCAAATCTAATTGATTATAAAGTTAGTCCTTTAAATAACAGAACTCCTCTCCCCACACTGCACCCACATTTCTTGCTTTTTGAGAACAACATAAAGAAAGAATCTTAGTCTTGAGCCAACAAGACTAGCAAAACTACTTATAAAAAGTCCAATTCTGTATACAATGGAATTTATCATTTACAATTGTTTTGCGCTATAATTTCAATTTTTTTCCCCTGCAAATTGGCAGCTTTTTAAAAAAAAAAAAGCATCTTAGTCTTGAGACAACAAACAACCAAAACTTAAGATACTACTAACAAAAGTACAATTCTGCATACACTGGAATTTATCATTTAACACAACAATTGGTCCATCTGTTTCTATATTTGTAGCTTGTTCTGCACTATAGTTTCAGCTTTTATCACCTGCAGATTGGCAGGTTACAGCTACTTGCCATAACCAATTCTATTATTTCTATTCATTGGCAGCTTAATGCTTTATATTCTCATCCTGATGATGGATTGTGGAGTGTGATACGAAATGTTGATCCAAAAAAACACTTATGCAGTTTAATCCAGAAGCAATTCAGACTCTAAATTAGCCAAATAGTTATGTTATCTTAACACTAACCTATTAAGAAAATTCAGAATCATATGTATTAATATCCCTATTAGAACCATAAATAACAGAAAACTACATTAATTATGATCATAATGAGTGATAACTATGTTATACTGTTGCCTTTCCTTTTATTTACTTCTTGAGACATCAGTTAACCTTAACTTTCACTTTACAAAAGTTGTTCGTTCCATTAAAATATCGGAGTAACTAATACATCAATGTTCAGCGCACTCTCTCACACAAAGAAATGCATAAGTCTGCACATGCATGATACTTCAACTACTCATTTCACAAACAAAAACAATAATTGAGAGAGGCGGTGAAATGCATATGTGAGAGAGAAAGAGTGTGGGTACTAACATGATTTTCACGCAGTTTATTCAACAAAGCGTTCAGAATTTTGATTATACTCTGCCAATGACTGCTCAAATTTTGCTGGACAATGCCAACCATGATTGGCGATCGTGATCCTTTGCCCATACTTGCTCGCGATGTTCTTGGCGCCTTCATGACAAAGAAGAAAAATGTTGATCAAATAAATCTCACTGATACAGTTCAAAACATTATCCATTTCTCTTTTAATCCTATTGAGAACAGATCTTCAATTAATTGACATCCAAATTAATTAATTACCAATACATATCACTAGCATAATTTTCTTCAAAGTGTCCCATGATCTAAACTTCCAGTTTTTAATAGATTGAAATATGTTACAAAATATTGGCCTTTGGCCGTGAATTAAGGAATTGGCTAGTCACCAGTTGAGGGCTATATATTAAACATGATACATTCTTGCATATTATTCCCTAGCCATTTAAAACAGTCAAAGGTCAAGGCCCTGTTTTGGGAGAAGGCTAACTCAAACATGACACTAGGGAAATCTTCTTGTGGTTTCACTACCAAGTTAGTGACATAAATCATTTGAAATTTCTTAATGACTTTCAAGTATTCACAGCAAGGATTAAGGAAGTTATCATAATAATTAAATCCGAAATCTTTGAGGCCAAATTTCCAATTTTAGCAAATTACATAAAATCGATAGTGCAGTATTTAAGGGAAGATTGACAAACCATTTTAGTGCTTATGAAGAAGATGAAAGCGTTAAGTTTTAAAACTCTTATAAAGAATACACATAAGACTGAAATGTAACATACTAGAAAAAGAAACTACTCAATGTTTTACAAGGAAGCTAGGAATGGCTGAGAATCAAACAAGGAATTAACATTGCCAGAGAATGATAACGTTTGATTCCAGAAAAAAAATTAAAATCTAAAACATAATCAGTCAAATCAAGGCATATTAGGAAGGTAACCAAACAAAATTTGAAGAGGGAACACTACAAATAGCAAGTTCTCAGTCCTTTAAAATCATGGAGCGGTTAGGACCCTTAAGTCTTGGTACTATTTTGTATTGATTCATCCTCCCGTTAAAATATGGACAAGTCAAAAAAAATATCTATATATTGTTCTGCTTTAATGGTGCCTAACTATTTAATATTTCCTATTAAAGAGTATTGACCTCCTTGGTAACTTAAGGCTTGGAAGCTTGAAGCTTCCACATCTTTTATGTGCATTATTCAGCCATAAACTGTAACAGAACAAGAATGACACAAACTAAAAGATTAAAACAAGATACCTCATTTTATTTTATTTTTAATTTAATTTAAACAAATAGTCAAGTATTATATTGATATAATGAAAAAGTTACAATCGATTATGCCTGAAACAACATAATTGAGGCAATGAGAGAAGACCAGAGAAGGAAGGGAAGGCAGGATTAGTCTCATCCCAGCAATTCATTAGCTAGGTGGATACATCTTCTACATCTTTGAGAAGCCATGTATATGTCTTCTTAGTACCATATGACATGATTCTGATAGTATTTACATAAGACAGAGAACCACACCCAGTACTAGGTACAGAAATATAACTATTCGCAGGAGCTATGGATAAGATATGACCATGGAGGGGTCTTAGATGCTGATACAAAAATTGAAAAAAAAATTTAAACAACACTAAGCTGGATTTTGGGAGTTGCCATGATTGAAATGAGGCTGATAACATTCATTTCCATTGCAATTTGTCCATGGTGTTTGACAATCATTGGAGTTGTTGTAGAAGAACTGCCCTCTCCAAACTGGTCCTCTCACCATTGCAGCAGAATTTTCACTTTGATCCACATGTATCTTTAGTGGTGGGCCATGAGTAGCTTTTTCCTGAAATAATTCATCAATTCTTCTCTTCACATTCTCAATGAGAAACAGTTCGTTGACTGCTTGAACGGAGTTCTCATGTCGACCAATGATGATTCATGGTGTCAATCTTCTGTTGTTTTTGGACCACAAGGAGGAGGCTGCTAGGAGAGCTCTCGATACAAGCGATACGGGAAAACTTATCTTCAATGGATTTAATGATATTTCTGAGGATGTAGTAATTTCAATCGAAGCCGATATGGGATGACGGTCCCTTGGATCAAAAATATGCTGAGTTCTACTGTAATTTTGGCCAAAGAATCCCATAGGATAAAGTCAAAGTCTTTTCCTACTGACGCTAAGCATGCCAAGGGAAGAAGTGTGATGCTTGTGAAGTGTTGTTGGGAGCTAGTTTGGGCGCACACACACCAAGGACTGACTCATAAATACATTTGCAAATCTTCAGCACAAGAAAACACGTTATAACTTATTTTTATTCAATATGAAGGAAAATCAGAAAAACAATACAGACTTCTGCTCACATAACATCAGCATATCACTTATTCAATTTTCAAACCCCCCCCAAAGAACAAGCACCATTTTTCTATATAAGAAATGGTTTGACCCTTCACATTCCAAGAGACCTTTGGCATTTTAGCTTCTCATATAGACCCTATCAGACTTTTAGAATAGTTGGGCACTTTAAAATTTCTTTATAGACCTTGTCATGCTTTTTGGTCCAACTAGCACTGCCAACAGTCTTGGATGCCTTCATAGACCCCATTGGGCTTTCGGGCCCAACCAACACACAAACTCATGCTTAGACTTCCACCAACCAAATAGGGCTTTGGGCCCTGACTACCATTGCAAACATCACACAAATCCTTCATAGACCTAATCGAGCTTTGAGCTCCAATTGCAATTGCAAACTTCACTCAAGTTCTCCAAGATGTAAGTGGGCTTCGAGCTCCAATGACAACTACAAATTTCATTTTAATTCTCCAAGACCTAATCAAGGTTTGAGCTCCGATTACAACTACAAATTTCTTTTGAATTCTCCAAGACCTAATTAGGCTTCCTGCTCCGATTAACACTGCCAACCACCAAGAAGTCTACCAGATATCTAAACGGGCTTTTGGGCCCAATTAGCAAAGCAAACTCCCTCAAACACTTCCGCAAACCTAATTGGGTTTATGGGCACAATTAACAAAGCAAATTCCTTCAAGCCCTCCATAGACCTAATAGGACTTTTGAGCCCAATTAGCAAAGAAACACCCCAAGACCTAATTGGGGTTTCTTTCAACTTGAGTTTTGAGTTATAAAATCAACTTTTCCTACTAAGTGTTAGTAGCAAAAATTGATTGCAACAACTTGGTCTATCCACTAGACCACCACACCAAAACGAAACAAGCAAATAACGAAAAACACAACACTATTTTTGGGTGATTCAAGATAGCTTGTCCACCATGGGTGCTCCTGCATCAAAAACCCACGGTAATGAAAAAGGAGCACGCGCTCCCGCAAACCTAATTGGGTTTATGGGCCCGATTAACAAAGCAAACTCCTTCAAGTCCTCCATAGACCTAATAGGACTTTTGAGCCCAATTAGCAAAGAAACACCCCAAGACCTAATCAAGGTTTCTTTCAACTTGAGTTTTGAATGATAAAATCAACTTTTCCTACTAAGTGTTAGTAGCAAAAATTGATTACAACAACTTGGTCTATCCACTCGACCACCACACCAAAACGAAACAACAAGCAAACAATCAAAAACACACCACTCTATTTTTGGGTGATTCAAGATAGCTTGTCTACCATGGGTGCTCCTGCATCAGACACCCACGGTAATGAAAAAGGAGCATGCGCTCCCATCCATGAACCCGCTATGAGTTACTCTATAGTTTTACCATGTTTTGCAACTTTGGACGCATTCATCAAGTCACATCTTCATTTGCTATATCCTTCCACTTGAACAAGTACTCATAGTAATCGTTGCCTCGTCTTCTTGCCAACTCGAATGCCCAGAGTAGCTTCCATCCACTCTTTGGCTACTCACGACAATTGCTCTCTCCAGTCCTTGACTTAAAAATTTATGTTGTCACTTGTTTGTCCCTCAACATATGGGTACAAATCTGCTACATTGAAGATAGGTGAAACACCTACCCTATCAAGAAACTCAATCTCATAAGCATTAGCTGAGAACTTCCTCAAATTCTTGCAAGGCCCAATCTTCTTCCACTTGAGTTTGTTGTACTCACCTGTTGGTTACCTCTCCTTGCGCAAATGTGCCAAAACCAAGTCCCCAACCTCAAAATTTAGTTATCTCCTTCATATATCAGCATGCTTCTTGTATTTTCCATCACTCTCTTCAAGTCTTCACTTGACTTCATGATGCACATCGTGCATAGCTTGAGCGTAGTCTTCACCTTCGCACTCCTACTCATCTTAGTTGTACTCCTCAACACGCATACACATTCAGGGCTATTACCATACACTATCTGAAAAGGACTCAACCTGTTCTTCGGTTGACTGAATCATTGTAAGCAAACTCAGCTTGTGCCAACATCAAATTCCACTACTTGGGCTTGCCACCAACTAAACATCTTAGCAGATTACCAAGACTTCGATTGACAACCACTATTTGTCCATCTGTTTGAAGGTGATAGGCTGAACTAAAGTCTAATCTTGTGCCCAACTTTGTCCATAGTCTTCTCCAAAAATGTCCAACAAACTTTGTATCTCTATCCGATATAATACTTCATGGCAACCCATGCAATCTAGCAATTTCTTGAAAGAACAAATTTGCAATGTATGTGGCATCACTAGTCTTCTTGCATGCTAAAAATTGAGCCATCTTAAAAAATATATCAATAACAACAAATATAGAATCATTAACTCATTGCATTCTTTGCAATCCAAGAACAAATTCCATACTCAATGCATCCCATGGTATATCTGGAATGGGCAATCACTGATACAAACCAACATTCTAACTTTTGCCTTTCGCATGTTGGCAAATTGTATACTTCTGCACAAAATTCTTCACATCTATACCAAACTGTGGCCAAAAGCATTTTTCACTCAGCTATGCCAAGGTCTTATCATACCCAAAATGACCAGCTAGACCTCCTCTATGTTTTTCTTTCAATAGGTTCTCTCCAATTGCCATGAGGTATGCACAACCTCCTACCTTTGAACAACAATCCATCTTGAATCATAACTCTTAACAATAGAGTTCTATCCATATTGGTTGGATACCTGCACGTTGTCCATGCATCTCGAAAATCCACATCTTCTTCATACACCTCCATTAAATCAAACCCAATGACCTCCACCTTGAGCTCATTCACAACAGGAGCTCATCTACTCAAGACATCCACAACTTTATTGGGCTTCCCACTTCTATGTCTCAAAACAAAAAAATAGCTTTGAATAAATTCTACCCATTTCATGTGCCTTTGATTGAGCTTACCTTGGTTGTTTATGAATCGCAAAGCATGATTGTCCATGTACAAAACGAACTCCTTTAGCACTTGTAGTGTTGCCACTTCTTAAGAACTTGTACCATTGCATAAAACTCTTAGTCATAGACCGAATACTTTTTGGCATCATTCAACTCTCACTAAAATAGGCAATGGGCTTACCTTCTTGACTCAACACCACTCCTATGGTTGTTTCGCTTGCATCACAATCAACCTAAAACACTTTTCCAAAATCTAGTAAAACTAACACCAGCTATTCTATCACTTCTCTCTTCAAAAATTGAAAGGTACTCTCAATTGCAACAATCAATTGAAATTTCTTTTTGTCTCACCTTCATAGTCTCCATGATGGGTGCATGTATATAGCTAAAGTTTTGTATGAACTAACTGTAGAACTTGCCAACACAAAAACTTCTGACCTCAAACATACTCTTTGGCGAAGGCCACTCCACAATTGCCTTCACCTTCTCAGGGTCCATCTTCAACCTATCTTTTGAGATTATAGATCCCAAATATATCAACTCCTATTGTATTAAGTTGCACTTCTTCAAGTTCATTAGCAATTTCTCTTCTTTCAACTTATCCAGAACCAACTTCAAATGCTCCTCTTCGGAATGACTGAAAATCAAAATGTCATCCAAATTAACTATTACAAACTTACAAGTGAAAGGCTTCAACATTTCATTTGAATGTACTTGAGGCATTTGACAAACCAAATGGCATGACTAGCCACCCATACAACCCGACAATTATATTAAATGCATTTTTCCATTCATCACCTTCTCTTGTGCTGATTTGATGATACCTGCTCTTCAAATTTATATTGGTGAAGTACCTAGCTCCACTCAAACGGTCCATTAAGTCATCCATTCTCAGTAATGGAAACATGTACTTAATGGTGATC
Source organism: Torreya grandis (assembly GCA_037957365.1). Taxonomy (NCBI): domain Eukaryota; kingdom Viridiplantae; phylum Streptophyta; class Pinopsida; order Cupressales; family Taxaceae; genus Torreya; species Torreya grandis. The sequence goes on along the minus strand of JARHVA010000094.1, from coordinate 1,801,878 downwards.
TTGTTGATTGCATGTGAATCCATACACATACTCCACTCTCCACCTTTCTTAGGTGCCAACATAGCTAAAAATTCACATGGGCTCAAACTCTCCCAGATAAGACCCTTACCAGCTCCTACACTTGTTTATTGATCTCTTCATTCTCCATTGGAGTCAACCTATACACTGCTTTGTTAGGCAAATTTGCCCCTAGCATTATGTCTATATGATGACTAATGATCCTTACAGGTGGTAATCCTTCCAACAACTCGCTTGACACAATATCGACATAATCTTTCCACATGTTTTGGATTTCCATAGGAAGATCACTTACCTTAGTGGCTGTCACAACTTGCATAAACTTTGAAACTAGAGCAAAGCATGTCTCTTCCTCCTTGGCAACCTTCAAAAACTCTTTAATAGATACCAACATCACTTTGGAACTCTTATCCACCTCATCTCCTCTATCCTTCAATGGACTCAATGAGGATCTCTTGCCATTCTTATTTATGGTGTAGGTGTTTGCTCTTCCGTCATGCATGACTCTCCTATCAAACTGCCATGGCCTTCCTAACAAAACATGACACACATCCATGGGCATAATATCATACAAAACTTCATCCTTATATGAACCAATACAAAAACTCACCACACATTGCTCATTCACCAACACTTGATGCCCTTTAAGCAACCATGGAACCTTGTATGGTGTAGAATGTACCAACCGTTTCAGCCCAAGCTTTTCTACCATCTCTTGATAAACCAAATTATCCATGCTACAGCTATCAATCACAACTCTACAACACTCACCTCCAAATTTGCAAATAGACTGGAATAAAATCTTTCTTTGTGCTGGTTCATTTGCCTCCTTGGTTGGTTTCAACAACACTTTATTCATCAATAGGGCCTCTCCTTGTTCTGGCTCTTCTATATATATTGAAGACCCAACACTCTCTTCATCTCCAAAGGCTATATAGGTTGTTCCTTCAACTCTCTTGCTACTATTCCAAGGGTTTTTTGAAAACTCGTCCTCTATATGTCCACCATACCTATTGCATCAAAAAAATTACCTTCAAAACCTCCACCTCTACCTCTTCCAAAGGATCCTCTCCTTCTAGAAGAATAGCCTCCTATTGTGCTCGAACTCTGATTCTGGGAACTACTTCCCTCTCCACCATGGGTTTGTTGTCCTCTTCCTCTACCTCTAGAGTTTGAATGTTGTTTTCTCAACAACTTCTCTTCTACCTTCATTGCACATCGATAGTTTGCTTCCACAATTCTTAGGTTCAACAAACTAATTTCATCTTGTATGGCAAAATGCAGTCCATTCACATACCTTGCAACTTTCTTTGGATCCTCTTCAATGTGTCTAGTTCTTACAGTGAGTTTGTAAAACTCAGCGATGTTGTCCTTGATATTCATCTCCTTTTGTCTCAGATTCTATAGCTTCCTAAACAAGCTCAACTGATAATCAGAAGGTAAGAATTTGGCGTTCAACTTTGCCACCATTCTGTCCCAAGACTTTATCTTGTCATTCTTTTTCGTTTGTCTCTCACCCTGCACATCATCCCACCATACAGAGGCATGGCTCTTCAGCTTCATGCAAGCAAACTTCACCTTCTTGTGTTCCTCCATAGATTCATAGTCAGAATACTTCTCCATCTCTGCTATCCAATCCACATGCTCTTTAGGATTCAAACTCCCATTGTAGAAAAGTGTCTCCAGCTTTGGTTTACTACCGAGTCTTGCATAGGGCTGAGAAATATTGTCTTGTCCTCATTTTCCATGTCCTCCAGTCCAAGCTCTTGAGCTCCTTCTTCTTCATCCTCACGTCTCCATCATGAACTCCTGTTCTTTGTGTTGTTTCCATCACAGTCAATCTTGCTTGCATTTCTCTCATCATTTTTGCTAAGTCTGCAACTTAAGGTCCTCTTGGTCTTGCCCCCCTCTCCAAACAACATTACCTTTGTGTGCCATCACTTTTCACAATTCAAACTTCTCTTTCACAACTTGCCAATCGACTCAGCTAGAGTCTTTTCTCACGCACTCTCCCAACAAAGGAAAGAATCTTGCTTTGATACCAATTGGTGCAGATACAGATAGGGAATCTACTTAAGGACAACCTCTAATTTTGTGATGTTTAGTTTGGGCGCACACACACACCAAAGACCAACTCAGAAATACATTTGCAGACGATATTAAAATCTCTCATTCATTCATTCATTCAACACAAGAACATGTTCTCTTCATTCAATATGGAGGAAAAACAGAAAAAACAATACAGTTCAGCAATGGCAGATAATTTTAAAGTCTCCAATAATCAAATTACCAATGCCATGGCCCTTTGCCAACATTATAGCATGATGAAAAGCTATAAATTCAGCCATTTTGTTAGTTTGAAGGCCAATATACTTATGATAGACGAGTACCAGGTTTCCCTTGTCAGCTTGAATTATTCCTCCTAAACCAATGTTGTTTGGGTTGTTTTTGTAAGCTGCATAAAAGTTTAGTTTACACCAATGTCTGGGCGATGGATCCAAATGGACTTTCACACATATGTAGAGCCATTTCATTTTTTAGGGAAAAGGAATGTGTTAATTTTTAGAAATGTGACGGTCATTCATATTGGACGAATGAAAGGTGCTAGTGTGGTGAGAGAAGTTGTCCAAAGCTGTAGTTCTAAGATTATTTCAGATTATGCATTTCTTTCCTTCCAGATTTTCCAGATGATAAAGTCAGGAACGAGCTTGGCAAAGATCTCAAACAACCTTGCCACCATTTTCCATATTAATAAAGCCATAGCACACTGGGATAGCAGACGTTGAATATTGTCAAAATTATTTTGCCAATTCAGGCATCTAGTGGGCCAAAGATACCTTTTTGATGTAGATTTTCTGCTGTCAAAATTTTACTGTGGAGCACCAGCCAAAGGAAGGACTTGATTTTAGGCCAATGTTGTAGAGACCAAATTTTATTCCACTAGTTTTTACCTGTATTTATTTGGCCTTTAGTTTGATATGCTGCAGCTACATGTTAGGATTGTGGAGCTAAAAGCTTCACTGATGCAAACAGGAGAGGAGGTTGCTGAAGGTTGCTGAGTTGCAGAGAAGTTGGGGTCGGTCTGATCAGCCGACGTCGGCAGAGACCAGTGTAGAAGGCCACCGGCGACGGCAGGTAGTCGGCCGACGTCGACAGTACCAGACAAGCAGGGACTGACGTCGGTCGCCTGTGTGTTCCAGAACTGCTCGTTTCACGGACAGTTAGTTAAGTGAACGAAGAGTTTGCATGTTGAGACCAGTTAGAGTCTTGGGCTGCGAGGACAATTGTCTAAATTAAGAGTCTAAGTTATTGTTTGAGTTAGGGATCTATTTATAGACCCATTGGCATGTATTGTTTAAAACATGAGATAGAAAGGAAGAGTTCCTTCTAGTTGTAAGATCTGTGAGTTGCAGGTTGTTGCAAGCTCATTGGGGATCTACATGTAAGTTTGGTCTTTGAATTGCAGATTGCAGGTTCATGAGAGATCAGCTTGAAGTGCTATAGAGTGCTTGATGTACCGGCAGGGTTATTACTGACTGGTTGGTGAGGTGAACACCAATTCTGTGTGTGAGTTGGTTGTTGGGACCGTTTTTTGTGTAGGAGAGTGTGTGTGAGAAGAATTACTGTACACTTGAGGTGTGGCGATCCTCTGTAAGGTGAAAGAGTGTGGCGGCTCTTTGTTGTATTCTTTTCAGTATAGTGTTAATACAAGATAGTGTATTGTCTCTCATATTCTGTGCTATTGGTGAATTCTAGTTACTTGTGTTTCTGGTTATTTCCGCATATTCAATTGCTTATACTTGGTAATCATACTGTGCTCTTTCTGAGGAGCAAGATCCTAACAGGTGGAATTAGAACAGATGTGTTTGTTCTTGGATTTATCCTCCACCTACCCCAACAAGTGGTATCAGAGCCTTGGTTGTAGGTTCTTGAGCTTGATACCAACAAGTGGTATCAGAGCTAAGGTTGCAGGAAGCAGGGTTGTGTTTGGTTACAGGTCACTCTCAGGGATTGCTGATCGAGTGGGAGTAGAGCAATGGCAGATGAAAGTAAGCTAAGAATGGAGGAGTTGAAAAGCACAGATGGTTACTCACGGTCCTATGGAAAGAAAGAGCAGGTAAAAGAATATTGTTGGTTGGTAGCAGATCAGCATGAAGAAACTGAAGATACAGATGTAGCAGGTGTTGTTGCACAGGATGTGTTTGCAGGTTTCTTGGATAAAGTTGAATCTTGGATAAAAGATTCGGTTGCCTCTTTCCATGCAGCCCCAGGTAGAGGAGCTGGTGAGCCTTGCCAAAGAATTGGCAAAGGGGAAGTGAAGCTGAAATTGCAGGCGGCCAACACATAGGTGTTGATGAAGGTCATGCAGGTCCCAGGTCTGGAGATATGGCTAATTTCTTCAGAAAGATTGAGTGATGAGAGATGCACAAGAACTCTCACAGCGGTAGCACTTGAATTAGTTGGTGGTAAGAAAACAGGTATACTTTATCTACTTGTTTATATTACTGATTCTTCTTCTGTTGCGGAGACGTGGCTTCATAGGCTTGGTCACATGAGCAGGAAGGAGATGCATGTTCTTAAGCGGAAGACAGATATATTTGACAGGCTTAAGAACTGGAAAGCCTTGGTGTTCTTGGAGGAGATGGCGGACAGAGTTCAATGGATGAGGCTGGATGCATCTGAGCAGAGCAGTTTGGACATGGGTTTTGATTCAAAGAAGCTCGCGGGTAAAAAGTCATCACTCACAGGCGAACACAGGTACCGGCGTCGGTCAGGAGGAACCGGCGTCGAACAGACAGGTGCCGATGTCGGTCACGTGCAGACCGAAGCCGGCGATGTCGGGCAGGGTAAGACCGACGTCGGTCATGGGACCGACGTCGGCAGTATGTAAGACCGATGTCGGTCAGGAGGACCGACGTCGGCAGCAGGGACACCAGCGCTGGCAGGCTGGTAGTCAGGGACAGACGCATGGGAACCGACGTCGGTCGGATGCAGACTGTGGAGTGACCGAGGTCGGTCTCTGTAACGAATTTTGGGTGGACAGCATGCTGTCAAGGAGTCTCAAACACCCATACAGAGGACTGAAGGCGTAAGTAGGCCCTCAAATTCGTGTTCCTCTTCTTCATACATATTGTTGATTGTAGAGCAGGAAGGATCCAGGAAACAGGTGTGAGCTAGGCAGGATTATGATGCAGAACCAAACGGGAGTTTTGGTAGGTTTGCCAGCTGGATGAAAGCACAGAGACGAATGGATGCCTTAGTAGAAGAATAGAGAGAACGGATACGTGAGACGGAAGACCAGGTATATGGTCTTGTGGAGCTGCAGGACAGTGGTACATGGTTTGACAGGTGGAGGACAAAGCATGGCTTCAGTCAATGTCAGTGTAACTACTGTGGTTTGACTTACCAGGTGGATGATGAGTCGCGACATCATTCTGTTGCTGTATGTGGATGGTATATTTGCTAGCAGGGTTAGTACATACAGGGTTTTGCTGAGCTAAGGGTAAGATTAGTTCAGTGGCATGTCATGAGGAGTTTGGAGCAGCGAAATTCTTTGACATGGGAGGCATGGAGATCACAGGTTGATTTTGTCTCGAGTGGGAGCTGATGTGAATCAGGTGTTGGCGAGGTTCGGGATGCAGAACCGGAGCACACTAAGGGCTGGACAGGTACAGTGTCCGAAATCACATGAGGTCTGGTATAGACCTGAGTATTCCCATGCAGTGGGAGCTGTCAAAGTTAGGAGCCAATTCGGGGAAGTGGGTTCTCAGGTTTTTTGAGAGGGACCGGCAGCAGGTGTTGCTATGCAGGGTCAGGACTTCACTACAGGTGTTGTAGGTTCGGATGTGGCAGGGTACTCGGATGACAGGTGGTACACCACGGGATGTGTGGTGGGTTGTCTTCAGGGGGGAGCTTGAAGAGGGATACAAACCAGGAAACAGATTAGACGGGGTACAGGTACAGGTACAGTGCAGCTGTTTATCTCCAAGTGGGAGATTGTTAGGATTGTGGAGCTAAAAGCTTCACTGATGCAAACAGGAGAGGAGGTTGCTGAAGGTTGCTGAGTTGCAGAGAAGTTGGGGTCAGTCTGATCAGCCGACGTCGACAGAGACCAGTGTAGAAGGCCACCGGCGACGGCAGGAAGTCGGCCGACGTCGGCAGTACCAGACAAGCAGGGACCGACGTCGGTCGCCTGTGTGTTCCAGAACTGCTCGTTTCACGGACAGTTAGTTAAGTGAACGAAGAGTTTGCATGTTGAGACTAGTTAGAGTCTTGGGCTGCGAGGACAATTGTCTAAATTAAGAGTCTAAGTTATTGTTTGAGTTAGGGATCTATTTATAGACCCATTGGCATGTATTGTTTAAAGCATGAGATAGAAAGGAAGAGTTCCTTCTAGTTGTAAGATCTGTGAGTTGCAGGTTGTTGCAAGCTCATTGGGGATCTACATGTAAGTTTGGTCTTTGAATTGCAGGTTGCAGGTTCATGAGAGATCAGCTTGAAGTGCTATAGAGTGCTTGATGTACCGGCAGGGTTATTACTGACTGGTTGGTGAGGTGAACACCAATTCTGTGTGTGAGTTGGTTGTTGAGACCGTTTTTTGTGTAGGAGAGTGTGTGTGAGAAGAATTACTGTACACTTGAGGTGTGGCGATCCTCTGTAAGGTGAAAGAGTGTGGCGGCTCTTTGTTGTATTCTTTTCAGTATAGTGTTAATACAAGATAGTGTATTGTCTCTCATATTCTGTGCTATTGGTGAATTCTAGTTACTTGTGTTTCTGGTTATTTCCGCATATTCAATTGCTTATACTTGGTAATCATACTGTGCTCTTTCTGAGGAGCAAGATCCTAGCAGGTGGAATTAGAACAGGTGTGTTTGTTCTTGGATTTATCCTCCACCTACCCCAACACTACAGTACATTCTCTTGTCTATGTATGGCCAAACCTTCTTGTCTACGAAAGGAGTATCGTGTTTCTTTTTCTGAACTCTTCTTTTAGTAATTCACCGTGCTTGTGCCAAAATGGGTCAAGGCTGTGTAAAATTGAGAAGTCCCAAGTTAAGAGACCAAATCAATTTGTACAGAAATAATCAACACACAAAACATTACCTTTGTTTTGTTGTTGTTGTCGAAGATCAGAATATAAAGGTTGAAAGAGGACTGTGTACCCTTCCAAGTTATGCTCCCAGAATCTGATTCGATATCCTCTTCCAATCTGAAGAGTGACATTCTCATTGATTAATTCCATACATTGTTGGATGTACCTGACCATAATGGAAATTGGAGTTCACCATCTAGCATGTGCTCCAAAAGTTGGGGTGTGATTGTGATACTTCTCTACGAGGATAGATTTCCAAGGAGAATTGTGCTTGCAGGAATTTCCATGCCATACTCATTTCCGGAGATTTATTGAACGATCTGATGCTCTTTATACCAAGGCCAATGTTGCACTTGTGATTGCTGATTTTTTACCAGGCTATGGGAGGAAAATTGTTGTGAGCATTAGTACCTAGCTAGAGGAAGGTCCTTAATAAGAAAAGAATTCGGTCTTCACTTGGAGTAGGAACCAGCATGATAAAAAGAAGATAGATAGGCATTGCTTGCAAAACACCTTGGATTAGTTGAATTCTACCAACAAATATAAGCCATCTGTTTGTTCATTTGGATAGCCTTAATTGCATTCTAGCTATTGCATGAATCCATAAATCAGCATCGTGTTTCAGGTGAAGAGGGAATCTCAGGTATAATATTGGGAATTCGTCTTCTTTGAATCTCAAAATACTTCCAATGGTTATTTTCTTCCCTTTGAGAACACTCGAGCAGTAAATATTTGACGTACTATCATTAATCGTTGTCCCAAAGCTTCCTGATATTGATCAAGGATCTTTTTTAGTTGCTGAAATTCCCAGCATAGCAAAAAAGAGTATCATCGGCAATGTCAAAATTCGTGAATCTAAAACCACCTTCCACAACCAAGATTCCCTATAACTTTCTTTGTTCCATTAGATATGCCAATTTCCTGCACAAGCTTTTCCCAATGAGAATGAAGAGATATGAGCTGAGTCTATTGCCCTCACGTAGACCTAGAAGAATGAAAAGGCTGGGCCATTTCCCCATACATTGAAATCATGAATGTCAGTGAGGATGTGCTACTGATCGATTCTATAACAGTCTGGTTGAAACCAAAAGCATGTCGTTTTTTCAAGATAATCCTTGTTGCATCTATCAATGGCCTTAGATATATCTAATTTAATCAGAATTTTCAGTCTACACTGAGTGTCCAGTGAATGAAGACACTCTTGAACAGCAATAACATTGTCTGTTACATGTCAGCTAGGGACAAATACAAACTGAGCTTTCAAAATCAATTTGGGCAAATTAACCTTGAGCTTGGATACTATAAGTTTGGAGATGATTTTATAGACGATATTGCATAATGCAATAGGTCAATATTGCTCCATTCAGTGAGCTTGGGTAGGTTTAGCGATGAGGACAATTCTTATGCAATTTTGTTCTTTTTACATTGTTTGATGTGTTCTTGATTCCTCCACCAAATCTCACAACTCCACTTTCATTGAACCCCAAAATGTTTCATAGAACAAACTTACAAAGCAGTATATCCATCAGAACCCAGAGATTTGTCAGGGGTAAAGAGAAAAAGGTTTCCTCTCTTCTTCAGAAGCTGGCTGCATCATACAGGCACTTTCAGCCATGGTTCGCTTAACCGTAACCGGCGAGTACTCGCCAAGGGGGGATTTTGGGTAACCGGCGGTTATTCGACAAGGGGTGGTCGAATAACTGGGAATAACCAACAAAGGCCAAAAATAATTGAAATTTGCCCAAAGCAGACAGTATATAAATAAAATAAACATTTACTTTAAGTTATATTTTATTTCTATACTTTCAGGATGTTTGAGAGTGATTTCGGACCTCTAGGAGCTATAATGCAAATTCTAGGTTTTGGAGGATCCTATCATATTTCAGACTTAGTCAGATTTCAGGGTTTCAGGGTTTCAGACTTGGCCATATTTCAGGGTTTCAAAATTTCAAGGAGACATCAGATGAGGGATGAAGGTTGCAAGAAGGGATAAAGGTATGATAGCATAGTATGAGAACATCTCTTTCAAAGTGCCACAAGTCAATCCCACCCCATTCCTTGTGCATAGATTACTAGAATTTCTCAGTCTCCCTTAGTTTTCCTGAGTAGGGAAGAGAAAAATATAGATTCTTGTAATTTGTACTTGTAGATTATTGTATAAGTATCATTGTATCAGTTTTAATCTATGCACAGGGAATGGGATGGGGTCGACTTGTGGCACTATGCGAGAGATGCTCTCATACTATTCTATCATACCTACATCCCTTCATGCAGCCTTCATTCCTCCTACGATGTCTCCTTGAAATTTTGAAACCCTGAAATAAGGCTACGTCTGAAACCCTGAAATCTGACAAAGTCTGAAATATGATAGGATCCTCCAAAACCTAGAATTTGCATTATAGCTCCTAGAGGTCCAAAACCACTCTCAAACATCTTGAAAGTATATAAATAAAACTTAAAGTATAAGGCTTATACTTAAATGTTTATTTTATTAATATACTATTTGGTTATCTAAATGTAACCGGCGAGTACTTGCCAGTTAGAAAAAAAATTGGTTGTTTAAATGTGGCGGTTTTGAGTGGCGGTTATTCGCCTGGTGGTTTTCCTGGCGAGTAACCGACCAACCGGCAGTTACTCACCGGTTATGCCATGCCCGGAAGGATTAAGGGATTCTTTCTGAGACTGTTGCTGTTGTAAAGATGAGGGTGGTTCAGTTAGGAAATTTTGACCAAACATAGAAGCATAGTTGAGCATCTCTTCATTAATGATGAGAGAATCTCCATTCTTCATTTAAATTCTTTGAATATGTTGATGTGTTGTCTATTCATGGTTGAGGCTTGAAAACTTTTCGTACTGGGACCCACTTGATTTACCCATTGATCCTGGTTGTTGCTAACTTGCTAGTAGCACTCCTCTCTTTTTTGAATGAGAGTCATCTCTTTGATAATTTTTTCTTCTCTGTCAAGTTTTTATCAGTACCTGAGTGGCAGCTACCTTCCATTTGACATTTTTCCCTTGTGCAGAAATGTTGCCAAAAGTTGTGCAATTCCACTGTTTAGTTTTAAATTTTGGATACTTGAGTTTTTCAGCAAATATGAAAATAACGATATCCATTGGTAGGCGTAGCATCCATTCCTGATGAAACAACATTTTTACTGAAATCTGAGTGGGTAAGCCACATCTTTTCGAACCTGAATTGATTAGGATGCTTTTGACGGGCGAGGGGCGATTTTCAGGAGGACTGGCTAGTGATCAGAGAGTGCTATTTAGATCTCTAGCATTTATGCACCTATGTTGCTGAAGCAAAGAATCAAATAAAATATTATGTCTAATTTTCCTACAATATAGTGCTTCCCTTTCCTCTTCAAAGTGGTGTGAAGCTCAAGGTTGTTAACAGCTTCAGTTGTTCTGCTAATGAATCCAACACCGCCTTTTTTTCTTGGAGAATCCTGATTGTATTGAAGCCTCCCATTATCGTCAAGCTTGAGAAGGGGGCCATGATAACCCACTGAGTGAGCCGTTCAATCATGAAAATTCTATTGTCCCCAGTAGGATGAATGTACGAGTTAAGAATATGAAAAATATCCTTAATGTCATGTGAGAGTAAAGTGGCATGAAGCCCCCATATGAGGCTTTGGGTAGAGATAAGATCATACTTGCAGATTCCCAATGGATTAGAGTTCACGTCTCCTTGCACCAAATGCTTTGCTTGCAGCCCCCAAATCCTTCAAAACTTATATCTCTGAGAGTCTTTGTTCTTCAGGTTTCTTTTAAGAGGATCATATAAAGATGTTCTGATTTAATCAAAGCATTGAGGAAAAAGCATTTATTGGAGGCCTCTAATCCCCCTTTGTTCCAAGAAAGAATACACATTAAGAAGAAAGTATTGGGGTTGAGGTATCCTCCAGTTGGATTTCATCAATGCCTTGAGAATCTGGGAGGGACTCTTCTTCAATGTTCAAATTCAAAACTATTTTTGGAGCCCAGATTTGCAACATTTGGTTTGTCATTTTGGCTATGCTCAAATTTTCATGTACCTTGATGTATGCCCTTGTTGTTTTTTCCTTCTCTTGTGTTTCCTGTAAGATCTTAGGTTCCCAGATTGGAAGATTGACTGGGATAAGATCATTAGTCAGATAGTTTTTAGATTTGTCCTCCTTATCCTTCTGGCCGTTTTGAGAGAATTTTTGGTCATGAATTGAATGGCTGTTTTGACTTGCTTTCCTCATGGACTGTTAGCATCTTTATATACCTTCCGATCATTTATCAGCAAGTACTGCAAATGGTTTTGCTAGCAGAGCTAAGTAGTGCAGGTTGTTGAGGCTTTCCCATTTCTTGTGTAGGCTGGTTGAAATTTTGTTTCATCTAATTGTTTTTTTTTTTTGAGCTCCATGGATTTTGTTGATACTGATTTGCTAGAGCAAACAGATTTGTGATACCTTGTTGCCTGTAATTTGTTTTTTTTTCCACCTCTGGTTGTGCAGATTGTCGGGCTTGTGTGCAACAGAGCCTGGGTAGATGGCCATGCTTATTGAATGGGAACAACCCCTAGATGGCCATGCTCATGACAGACCTTAGATCTAAAGGAATGTTCTCATAATCTAGGGTTTGTTCCCATTCAATAACCCCCATTCCCAAGATGGGACTGTCAGACAGCAGATTCTCCAGATATATATTGATGCATACTCTAGCATAGTTGAGGACTCCTGGTTTCCTGGTAAACTCTTGAGGCTGTGATATATTCTCCCACTGCTGCTCTTATTTTTCTTAAGCAAGTTCAATGCCAGTATTTACTAGTTAATAGAGGGAGCCTGACCCATTCCAGGACTGTGCTGGGTAGATCTTCCGTAGGATTCAAAGTCAGCCACCAATGCTTCATAAACAAGCCAAAATTCTTCAGAAACCAAGGGCCCCCTTTAAACACTTCATCCCTTGCTTGCTTGGTAGAAAAAATAGCCATGAAACATAGCAATTGTACCTACAGGGTTCCAGTTTTGTTGGACACAGATCCTCGGAGTTTTTGGGCAAAGATAGGCCCCCATTAATCTACAAATCAAACCTTTATCCTTCAATATTCACAACCTGTTTTCCATTTCATCAATGGAGAGAAATTTTGGGTGGGGTCCCCATATTTAGGTAGCATCTATTTTAATTTTTATCAAAGAAATTTGGCTTCGAGATGGATCATTGAGCATGATATTAAAGAAAGGTTTTTAATTCCACCTTGCCTGGCTATGCTTGATCATTCAAGACTATTGCTTTGTAGTTTGGATTATTCTTGAGAGGTGGCTGAGATACTGTAGAGGAAGCCATGGCCTCCTCAATGAGGGTGAGTGTAAAATACATCATATTCACTCGGAATGAAACTCCAAGGATGCATCGTATACAGCTTACTAGCAAAGTGGGCCGTGCCAGTGACCAGTTTATGGACGAGTGACATTGGAAGAGTTGCTCTAGCTCTAAACTGACATGCCTATGAATTTGTTTCCCAGGAGATTCATGCAGCAGAAGATCCTGAAATAGAGTCTTTCTTCACAAAAAATATTTTATATTTGTGCTTTGATGGCAGCTTAGGATTAGCCTCATGAAAGCCCTATATTCCCTAAGGAGTCTTGCAAGATACAGAAGTTGCAATTGAATGTTAACAAGTATACTGACATTGTATCCCTCTAGAAACAAATGGAGATTCTTTTTCTGGAATAAAAAGAGATTCGATCCAATTCAGGATCCACACCTCAACATTCAGCATTAGGGAAACACTAGGGGAGAGACCCTGGAATACATTAGCACCATTCAGGAAAAGAACTTCAACATGAACCAATGCTGTAGAGTAAAGACGTGGATGGCAGGGGCACTGATAGGCAGGGAATAAACTTAAGAGGTGATTACTGAAGAAATTGTGAAATGGGGCATGGTATCATGGACCGAACCTTTGACTTAAGTCTCATCTAACCATCTTGTTGCTCACCAAATTCCCAGTCAAGGTTGATACCAGAGCATCAGACAAGGAAAAGTCAAGCATTTGACTTTTTATCATATAAAACAAAAGACCCTACCAAAGGAATAACTAAAAAATTACTTCACACCCCAATGTCAATAAAAATGAACAGGCTATTGGATGATTTTCCAAGAATTCTGAACATGTTAAGCATGCCACAAAAAATGAATCATGTGAAAAGAAAGTAATGGTTGTTGGAACCATAGCTCAAAAATTTGTACTCGGCAGACCAAAATTTTGACTTGTACTCACACGACTTCGTAATTACTCGGAAACTTTATCGCTACTTAAAATATATAAGTTCATAAAATAAATTAAAATAACATGTAAAACACTTTTAAATGACATGAGAAATGAATGTAGAGAACGCATAAGCATATTTTCTATCAATTTTCGACCAAAAACAGCAGGAAATCGTGACAGTATGCAAAAAATGACATTTTTTTAATCCACAGGAAGTTATTAGCAGGCCATAGCCAAGTAGCAGGCAATTAAACAGCAATTACTTGGCATTTACTAGCGAGTCTGAGCCTACTCCTCGGCTGGCAAGAAGTTAGCCATTTACTCAGCAGGTCAAAAAAATCAGCTTACTCGTGGTTTATCGCAGGATACTCAAATTTTAAAACAGAGGTTGGTACAAATGGGCCAACAATAATCAACATAGAATATCAGAAATAAGACTTTCACAAACATCATATTTGATGATGGTGGATCCAGAGTTTACATTCCACACAAAAATGCATGGAAAAAACTGGAGAACCTTAAATTATGACCATTAAAATTTAAGCTAATGGCTGATCAAATTAAAGTTAAAAGTAATTGGTTTGATCAGCCAAGATAAAGATTGCATATGTTACATTCACCACAAATCTTCTTGTAATAACCCTTATAACTCTATTGCAGCATATTATGCCTTACATAGATGACCTTGGCTGAATTAATCAAAATGAATTCATGACTAGGGAAGAAATATGTGGCTATAAATAAAAATAGAATTGGAGTAAAAGCAACAAGAGAAAAAGAAAGCTGCTGTAGTTCGGAATCAATAAGGGAGAAATTTTAGAATTCAAAAGATTTGAGCCAGAAAATGAAGGGATGCTTCAATTACACAATGGTTTGGATGCATCTTCGATGGGTGGATTCTTTAGGAGGAACAAGGCCAGATGAAAGACCGATTTTCACAGCATGTTACTGAAACAGCAAACGGAGATTACCATTAGACACAACTACAACACACTGATTTACAGACTTGAAACTAGTAAAATTTTGAAAACCCAGTAATAAAAAAGATAAACACGTGCATGGAAGGAGAACATAACCTATCTATTGTATTCGGATAGGACCCTGCCGTAGTAGCCGCAGTAAATAAATTTCAATAAGGATGTTTTTTGCAAGGATATACAACTTAAAGAGAGTGCCAACAGAATGTATATGCATAAAATAAAATTAATATGAGGTGCAGTTCTAATAAGAATATACACACACATGATCAATCCTAACTTCTAAGTATCTAGAATGTAAAGTGATTGAATGTTTGAATCCAATTAATATCTTTAAAGTTAAAACTGATACGATTTCACCAGTGCTTACAAGTTTAAAGAAGGAAACATCACAGTTTAGAGCCTATGCCAATTCTGTTTCAAAATTAATCAAAAGGATAGATTTATTCCCAATATCATTGATAGATATCACTCTAGAAGAGTGGCCAGACATTAAAAATATTCTTTCTTTATATCATTCTAGAAGAAATGGCCGGACATGAAAAATATTCCTCCTTTGACAAGTTTTCATATAATAATCAGATAAACATTGACAAAGAAAACAAACTTAAAACTACACTCATGGTCTATCAAGTTATCTATGCATAAAGTCATATAGTCACATGCCATTTCTGCTTTCTAGTGCGCACATAATGGATGAAGACAGTGTTATTAGTATTACATTTCAGTTTTGAGACTTTGTTCAATTGCTCAATGTAAAAGACACAAAGAAATAGAAAAACCTGATTATTAAGCCTCATTCATTATATACTTCGTAAGAAGAATATCATGCAATAGCATTTGTAACCAAGGTTGGTATAGGGAAAGTAATACAACCATATCTGTCTACTGTGTATTCACATGAACACGTGGCATATGGGTACAAGCACAGGGATAGGGACACCACTTTCAAAATAAAGTACAGAAGCATATGAATATGGGTAACAGCCATATAACATTAATATAGCCACCAGATGTGGGTACAGGTACGGTAATGGGGTCCCCATGCCTGAACCTGAGTTTGCTGGTGAGTTATTTGAATGACATCACGGGTGCCTAGTTTTACAACTAGGTTGTCTTTTTATATATAAGGATAAATAAGGCTATAACACATCCGCCATGGCCTTTACTTAAGAAACAATTAAGAGGAAAACATGTATGTAGCACATATATCCATCTATTTACAAATCCAAGTTGTTTGCCTTAAGCTAGTTTGGAGTCACTACAGAGCTTCAGAGGAGATAGACCACAAGAGAAAATAAATTGGAGTGGGAAAAAAAACTGTTATGCACCTAGTACACTATGAATTATGATATTATTCATACCGGATGAAATATGCACTACATAATATATTCAATATAAACTATTAAAGACATCTACCAAGAATACCAACAAATGATAATTTATATAGAGAGAAAGGGTGTGTTGAGAGGACACATCCCTAACAGTAATTAATAATCATTATGTTGTATTTCAGAACATAACATGTCTTGCTCTATTAAAAAGCTTTGTCCTCAAATCTAATGACGACGCATTAAATCAGGGTCAATCCATTCAAAATTAATCCTGAGAGGTACACATTAGGAAAAATATCTTGGAGTAAAACTACTTCAATAATTTGGCAAATAAGTTTGTTTCTGAAAAGAGTCGACACTGTCGTCTTTCGTGCCCATTGCATCCCTTCAGCAATCCCTTTGTGAGTGGTGATTGAAGGAACTTCAGGTAAATATTGAGACCAGAGGATACAAGTTCGAGGATAGGTCATATTTGACATCATGTTGAGAAACATAGGTAGAAGATTATGTAAGCTATGCTTGTCAACAAATTTAGTGATGTAGAGGACACCGCTCAAATAATTGAAGATGTGCTTTTATCCATAGTAGTAACTATTTTTGGGTGTTATAGATAAATTATTTACAAACTTCCTTAGGTACACACTTTAAATAACTTTTATTTTTTATCCCATCAGACGTGTCCCCTTGTCCTTATCAATGGATTTGAGAAGTGTGCAGACAATAACATTCCTAACTTTAAAAAGTATGTACCAAGAAAAGTTAGGTTTGTCCATCACCAAAAGGAAAATAATTATTGAACTTCTTAGGTCTCAATCTTGGAGGGCAACTTCATCAACGTCCAGTAAAAATCAGTCTACCAAATCGTTGGTTCATTGTTACCTTCAGCTATAAATCATTTGCATACTCTAAAAATAAACTGGGAGAATAAATGGAAGATGAGAACATATTCTTTAATTGGTAAAATTAGCACAATATTTATGACACCAGATAGCCAACATTTAGCTTTCTCCAGGTATCAAATAACCTTGTTTCCAGACATGTGAAAGCTAGCTCATAAGATAACACAATTTTTCATGAAACTTTCGATTGATTAACCCACTACGAGTTTAAGTAGTAAACTTGAATAGACATTTTTGTCTGTGGATGGAGGGAAACAAAATTGAAAAACTAAGTATGCTGCATGGAAGAGAGAAATAATGAAAATTCTCAAAACAACCAATTATTTTTAAGGTTGAAGATAGAGAAACAGAAACAGAAATCTTCTGTTGCAAATTCTCTCTGCCAATTCAGTGAATGATCCATTTTTTCCAATTTCATCACAACCTATTGATATATTAGTATACGTTTTAATATTCCAGTTCCATCCATTTAACTTCCTCCTATTGCATCCAGCAATGCTAGAATGCTTCAGAGATTTAAGAACAATGAGAATATTGATTGAGATTAGGCTAAAGATGACAAAGGAACAGAGCAGAGTACAAACCAGAAAAAACAGGTTATAAACTTGCCCTATGCTCCCCACAGTTTCAGTTGTTTAACCAGCTGGATTAGCTTTCTCTGATGTTACGAGATATTCTGGGGGGAGTGCTTTGCTTCCTTCTGGATTACTTAGCCTAGTCCTCCCAACCCCCCGAAGTCCCCCTGCCCTCCTGAAGCCCTAGACACTCCCCAATAAGCATCATCAGATCCTGCATTGGACCTTTCGCAATGATAAATGATTATACAGATGATTCCACTGGCCTAGGCCTTGAAAGAGGTCTGTGATGAGACTACCATCCAATCTTTCCAACTTTCATCAGCCCATGCTCTTTGAGAAGTTTTGCTCCCCATATGGCTATTTCACATTTGTATTAGTACCCTGAGCACATGGGTTGGGGCTAAACTGCTTTGGGTTTACTTAACCCTCCCCTTGTTTATTTTCATTGATTCAGTTTATAATTAGATTTTGATCCAGAGGTCCTTCTACCCTAGCACTTTCTATTGTAATTGGATGTATTCCTGAGTCCCATTGACCTACTTTTGGTCATTCATGGTCATTAATGTAATTTATTTATTTCTATCTTTCTCCATAAAATCCATTTGAGTATTAGCAATTGAGGTAATGATCATGGAAGTAGAGGTAGCAATAGATTGGTTAGGAATTTTTTGTTAAGTGAAAATAGAAACAAAAAGTAAATGAGAGAAGAAACAAGAATGATAACTAATGCATATCGACTTGTTTAGTTAGGGGAATTACTATTTAGCTGTCACCTGTAGATGTTAGATGTACGTGTAATACGACAAGGATGGGTAGGCCATTTCAAATCAGGGTACAGGAGTCAATGAATAAGGGTACAACTATATTATATATCTATATATATATATATATATATAATCACCAAAAGATGTGGCTATGGGGATGAGGATGGAGTCCACTTCCCTATATGGGAATTTCCAGGCGACTATCAGTCTATCATATTTAGTTGAAGGATCAGTTAGGTAATATAGTATTTAGGAATGAAAAACAAAATGAGGGCCAGAACGCCCAATAAATTTTATCATGAATCGTAGTTTCTAATATCCATGAAATGTGGCTATATAAATATTTCTAAATTTCTGAGTGTATTGTAGAAAAGGTAACAATACCACTTTAGAACCTGTTTTCAGAACTAGATACATAGCTACTTTCGAGACTTATGAACATCTAATCCTGTCAGAAAACTACATTAATCAGATGCATTATATAACCATTGACGTTGATCAGCGACTATGAAGTCAAATAAGCAAACAAAAATTCACAAAAAACTAAAAAAGGGATAAATACATTGATAAATAAGGGTCTCAAAAAATGCATCAATGTAGGGCGTTGTAAAATATAACAACATTTTTTAAAATCTAAACCTGCACCCTAGATTCATGTGAAAGGCATCACCTTACATAATTAAATACATCTTAGTTAAGCAAGCTACTTGTGTGTACGTGTAAATCTTGATTGTTCACCCTCCTAAATGTATAATTATATTTTGATGATCTTGTCGCAAGACAATATGCACATCAAAATCTAGGAATAGGCACACAAATAAAATACTGAAAAGGAAAACACAAGAAGACACTAACTTGAATGCAGAGGCTGAGTAGAGGGCTTATATCCTTCTTCACATTATCTCTGATTAGCCCATAGATTTTTTCTAAATAAGCTGTCAATTGTTGTTTGAAGAGTATGACTGGGTACTTTGCTTCCACTTTTGGACCCTCAAGCCCACTAGAGATTCCGCCAATTCCTAGAGAGCCAAAATTCGAAGGTGATTTGAAGCCCTGCAAAGGGGTAAATGTTAAGATAAAAAAGACAAGTATTTCTCCAAATAAATGATCACATTTATCTAATTTTTTCACCAAGAATAGCACAAATCATAAATTACCACAATAGTTTATGCTTTGAATTAGGTTAATTCTTAGAGTGTGTGTGTGTGTGTGTGTGTGTGTGTGTGTGTGCGTGTGCGCGCGCGTGCGTGCACGCACGGGGGGAAGAGGAGGGCGGGGGTGGTGGAGAGGAAGGGGGGAGAATAGGTGTGTGTGTGTGTTGGGGAGGAGGAGGAAGGGAGTGGGTGTGGGTGTGGGGCACAGTGGGGAAGGGGAGGGGCAGGTCGGTGTGGCCGTGTTGTGTGTGGATGTGTGAGTGTGGGTGTTTTTGGTGGGTGTGTGAGTGTGGGTGTGGGTGTGGGTGTGGGTGTTGGTGTGGTTGTGGGTGAGTGTGGTTGTCAGTGGGTGCGTGTGTGTGTGGTTTTCGGTGGGTGCTTGTGTGGTTGAGGATTAAATTAGGTTTCTCAGATGTGGGATTGTGGGAGTAGGTCTCTTGGACTCTCAGAAATTTGTAGAGGACTTGAGGGCAAAGTGGGGATGTGGGTATAGAAAAAATAAAATAAAAATTCAATATATTTTTTGATCAATGAGGACCAACTCCCACAAAAGGATGAAATGTGTTATGTTATCCCACCATTTTGTCTAAAAGTTTATGCATTTTTGTTCAATGAGGCTTAGTCCTACTAGACGATGAGATAGTGAAGCCCATACCCACTATTATTTTCTTGATAAGTGAGGCCAATTCCCACTGAGGTTGCTTAGTAAGGTCATTCCCACTACTATGTCTAGCAAATAGATAAGTGTGTCCATATTCGTATAGTTTGTTATGTTGTGGACAATTGCTTATCTCTCTATTCACATAGGAAAAAGTGCATGGACTATAGAGTGTATCCTATTCATATGTATTGTTTAGTGAGATCATTTCTCACGAAGGAGGTGTAGTATAATGCCATTCCCACTACTGTTTTTAAGTATAATGAAAAGTGTGTATGTCTCAATTCACATACAAAGCATAATCTCTCCTAGTCTGTGAATTATGTTGTAGTGATGGTGGGATGTTAGAAATTTAGGTTACTATACCATAGTATATAGGTTATAATTCACTTGGTATATTACAATTTAACTAAACAAGTTAGTTCAATAAGTTGATCATAGGATAAGTTAATAGGGTTGTTGAGTGGTTGTAACAACCACGTAGAGATTAGAAGATGTTGAGGGAAGAGTGGACTATGATAAGATCATTTCCTAGAAAATAGGACATGACATTTGTATATATATCTCTTCAATTATGAATAATATGTCACTAGGTGTTGATTAAATCTCACATAGAAGTGTAATCTAATAGGTGAATATAAATGATTTGGATGATAGATTATTTATATAAAGAATAAGAGGTCCGTTCGATAAGACGTATCTCGCAAGGTGATAGGATGTGTCTCCTAATAGTGGCAATTGATAACTAATCAATATTAATTAGGTTTATAACAAGAATAGACTCTCGTGATGGTGTTGTCACCAACATGCTTCATTTCATCAAAACAAGCAAGGACCCTCTTTTGGCAAAATTGAGATACCTTTTATTTTCACAATCCTTCTTATCTCAATTTGTGAACCAGGTCAATCATTATTATCACAGTGCATTTCAAGTTTAATTCGCAATAACCTAGGTTTAGGGTTTGATTTAGTTAAATTGGCCACTTTGATTAATATTTTTAAGTTTCACTTTATTTTCGCGACCCCTCAGGATTTCCTCAGCCATGTGGCCACAAATTTGAGTGGATTTAATTATCATATCGGATCCATAGAGGTCCCATTCTATTTTAAAAGCCACTATGAACCCCATGACTCCATGGCCTTTGGTTGCATGTCGCGTGTTCCTCTTTGGGCCGCAAGATTTAAAGTATGTTCGACTCTATGAAACATTTTCACTATGTAATTGTGTTGAAAGCTTTCCACATGTCCACCTTTGATTTCATAGTTTCATTTAAGTGTTTTATTTAATATATATTAACCACAACTTTTCCATTTGTCAAAGGTTAAAGCGGCCACCATGGATTGTAAACTAAATGCGGACATGTGCAATTATAAGGTTGGAGATCATAATCCAAATGGATCCATGACCTTCATAAAGTTATTTCAAAGCTTTAGAGATTACATGATCCTGTTAACCCATGACCAATAGAAGGCGACCACGTATTGCAATGTGATTGGCCATAATAAAGTAAAGGGTGACAAAATATCATAGCTCATCGAGGGGTCACATTGCATAAGGTCATTATGTGCCGCTACAGCAAATCCATCGTAGCAAGTTGCAATTGTGAAAGTGAAATAAAGGCGAGTGTATATTTCAATAGATCCATGCAGTGCCAAAATATTATTCAAAAGCAGCAACCACTCCGTGAAGTCCAAGGAAATCACAGCATGTCACACATCATTCCGAGTGGACAGTTGAAATCAAAGCCAAGATCACCCTACACCATGATTAAGCCATGTGGCCACTAAATTGAAAAGCCACGGTAAGGTTGGATTTGATAATCCGATGTCATATCTTGTTGGGCAGACCTTCACTAATGTACCTGTTGTACTGTTTTTTTTGAGCCATTTTGTTGTTATGAGCTTATATTTCAATATTTTAGTTCATACTATAGTTGGTTATATTTCATTCAATATCTTATTTTTGCTCATGATTATGTAGAGCTGGTACTATTGATGTTATTCTGTGATTGCAGGTAATAGTCAGGTGACTAAGCTAGGTTTAGAGCTGGAAGACTTCATCAAACTGATGCATCAACGCCATATAGGTAAATGAGATTAAGGTAAAAAGGAAGAGATCATGTTAGTTTTCCACCATTCCCTTTTGTGTTGTCTCGTATTGTGTTAACCCAGTGTTGTGTGTGATTGATTATCTTTGTTTATTTAGCATCCATCATGGCTGACAGCCAATTGTGCTCGCTATGCTTGTTGGAACAAGTATCTCAATGGCAGGCCAATTTAGTTGCTAACAGGGCAACACAACCCTGCAATTGTTTCCAAGGATCACAAAGCCTTATCCAATGCCTTGAGCCTTGTTGAGGCATTGAGCATATGCCATTTCATAAAGTTGACATAATGATTATGTCTTTGAGCATGTTTTAAGTAAGGGCTTAATGATTGTTTTTTAGTCTTGATGACTTGTTGGGAAAAAGGCTAATGATTATGTTTTGCTTGCTTGTAAAAAGGTCCCTTTTGACCCATGATGGGATCATGGGCTTTGCATGGTAATCGACTCACATATTGAGACAAAATCATTTGATTTTAGGGTTTTGCTTGGATAGTGGTTGATTTGGATATCATTTTGGGTCATTGACTTCGAAGGAGATAGAGAGGAGTGTGGAGAAAACCTAGGGTTTTCTCAAGTCTGTGGTTGGCTGCAACCATGATGGTGGTGGAAACTATTTTTTTAAATCCCTACGTTGGAGTCATTAATGTTTGGGTGGTGGCCATGGAATTCAGTGGAAGGATATCTGGCAGTTTGGGACTGTACCCAAGCACGCAAAGAAGAACACAGTGATGGTTGAAGAAGAAAAAGAAAGAAGAAAAGAAACAGAAAAGGAGGACATTTTGCAAAGAAGTTCATTGCTTGTTTATTTCAAATCTATGCATGCTTAGCTACTACTGTTTTATTCTTTGGAGGAAACCCTAGGCAATATGTGGGTTACATGGAGGGCCTTCACCCTCCCTGAAACTCACACATTCTCCTTATTAGTGTTTCCAGGATGTTGTAGTTGCTATTGCATTTTGATTTGAGTAGGGTTAAGGTTATGGTGGTGTGATGTGTTTGCTTAACAACCCTTGGTGGGTAAATTGTGGCTTAGTTAATCTCGCTCTTAGATGGCATACAGATGTCATGTATAGTGATAACACAGCCATGAAGGCCTTTTATGTTGATTTGGCATTATGTTTTGTGTGTTTTTGCTTGTTGGTCTATGTGTTTTCAGTTTTTGCAGTTGAGCATCTATGAAAACCCTAACCTTGGTGGATATATGATCTCTTTTTGAATCCTTCTTGTCATTTACTTTTATGACATTGAACTTTCGTTCGGTGGTCTCTTCCAACCCCAAACTAATGGTTGGGGTGGATAGTGCTTACCACCATACAGATGGGCTCAGGTTTCACATTGTTGTTTATGTTCATGCTTAAGGAATGCCAATAGGAGCTCTCTTAGTTGTTGGAATGGTCTGCTAGCTGTGTCAATGATCTTTGAGGCACTTGAAAACTTGTAGCCCTTCTTATCATTGTATTGCAGTCTGTGTAGATAAATATTTATTGTGATTTAAAATACTAGTCGTTGCTATTGAATAAAGATTTTGTAGTTCAGTTGATAACTGTGGGAACTTGCTTCAGCATTGCAATGTATTATTATTAACTGTTATATACCACTTCCATGCATTACTGCAAGGTGTTCTTGCATAGTATACTATCACTTGGAAAACTTATTGTTAATTGATTGTTCAAGTTGTTAATACAGTATTATTGATTGCCTAAGTTATTGAAGGGTTATCTTTATTGGTATAAATGTTTTTATGAACTTAAGTTCATTTGATTAAGTAATATTGTGTTGAAGTTACTGAGTTGTTTACAAGATTGAGTCAAGGAACCTTGACTTGGGTATGCTTTAGTATTCCTGTTTGGATTGAGATAAACTTAAGCATGGTTGTAGCATGCAAAACTGTATTCAGTCCTAAAATCAACTGACTATGGCAGATTAAGTATTTTCTTTATATGAATAATTATGAAATCATGTTGACAGTTTAGTATTCTCTTTATCATTAGGAAGACTTGTATGATTTGTGTTACTTGCATTGGTAAATGGTTAGCAGGTAAACAATAGTGAAAAGGGCTTGATATGTTGTCAGTTCTGTAGTTTCTCTAACTGCATTTGCTTTCTTTCATGGGTTCTTGAATTTGCATGAATCTTATTACCATCTAAATTGCAATGTGGGTTAATAAACAAGGCAAGCAAACCGACCTTGGTGATTGGGAGTATCCTTCAAAGTTAATGTGAATGTAGTATATCTTGACTGTCATTGCTTAAGCAGTTCAAGTAGGAACATGGAAAGATGTCAGTATGAGGGTAATATCGATTTGTGTTCCTTGTCTCTGTTCTGAAACCTTGAAGGACTAAGTTGGAAACATAAGGTGAAACTGGGGATGCCCTGTTAAGGAAACCATAACTTTGGATTGCTTTGATAGGCAGCTCTTTCCTTTATAATGAATGTTATTAATGTTGCAGGACAGAGAAAATTGTGAATGAATGGCATTATGATAATTAGTGTATACAGTATCTTTTGGAAAGAAGAACTTATAAAGGAATATAGTAATTGAACGTAAATATATAGTCCAGGACTTATTAGGAGTGGTCTATGCAAAAGAAGCATGATTTGTTCCTTTCAAAGAGACGGAGTTGTACTTGTTTGCTATGCATGGACAATGGATTTGCTCTAATCAAGTGTTCAACTCACTTGAGTTGTCTGTTGATACACCTATCTTGAATGTCATTTTAGTATTGTTCACTGTTGAATATGTTAATCTTAATTCCTCTTTTCATGGGCAGTTGTAGTTGAATGACAAACTTGTGTTGAGATCCTAATGCAGTCTAGGACTAGTATGAACAATGGGTTAGGCCAACAGTAAGGCACCTTGTTCTAGACTAAGAGACAGAGAGAAGAATTAGTGGTGCAAGTATCATTTAATGTCAATGTTTCCTTTTTCTTGCATTGGAAAGTTAAAGACCCCTGTTATCATTTAAATACAATTAGTGATGATGAAATTGTAGAAGCTTCGTATTATGTGAGCTGTTGGTCGTTCGTCTTATTTCAGTTTAAATACAATGGTATGTTGCCCTCCTGTATGTAAGCTACCTCTATGGAGAACTATTAGTTAGATGAATCATGAAAAAGCGTGGAATCCTAATATCATTTGGTTTGCCCTTATTATTAATATCATAATTGTAAATGTGTGATATTGAAAGCATGCAGTTTATGACCTATTTGGACAGTTGGTTGTGCTAAACAGAAAGCACACTCTGTTCCAAGGAGACTGAAATAATAATGTTGGTCACTTGAATCATTTAAGGTCAATAGAATCACTCTTTTATTTGGTTCATAAGTGTATGCCTGTAGGCATTACATATTGGATCAAATCTGCTTTCACATTATATATTAGGAAAAAATTATCATTCACAACCTTGGTTCAGCTGTCCTTTCATCTTTTACTTTATTGGTCTTGTGTTTGGAGTTCATTCTCTTGATCTGTAGATTTCCCTTGAGACTGTATGTGACTGATCATACTGAGAGATTACACCGTGAGGACGCTCTGCTTCTTCCCTCTACCGATGTTTGTCATATAGCAAGTAACAAGTCAGAAATTTTAGTTCAGTTCCTAGCATAGATTAGATTAGAGCACAATTTAGTTTGTTTACTGTTAGCAGTTTATTTTATACATCCTGTTTATTGTTTCCCCTTTGTCATGTCCTTCACAGTTTGTCACTCCAACCATGGTCTTTGCCTCTATATCGGGTTATTCGAGGGTCAGTAGAGCTTTTTCATAGCACTCATCCTACACTCATTCACAATGCTCATATGGTGTTGTTCCATCTTTGTTTAAGTGTTTTTGCACTCATATCAGTGTAGTAAAACTTGTAAAGTGTGCATACCTTTTATGTTTAGTTCATTCCTAGTTTTGGAATCATTTGTACTTGTTTGTTGGTTGTTTTGTGTCTCAAACGCATAGTTTAAGTCCATTTATGTGTTGTTTTCAAATCTAGTGCATGTGTGTATTTAGCCCTTTGTTTGTCATCAGTGGATCCATTGTGTTAGTCAATCAAGGCATCTCCATAACTTGCTGTTTTCTGCTTATTACAGTCATTTCCAGCACCTTGTGCGTTTGTACTTATGAAGTGTTGAAGTGTGATAAGCATTTGTCATTTCAGTTTACATCTTATACATCTAAATCGTACACAAACATAGGATAATTGCATCTTTATTTACATTTTTTCGATTAAAAGTTATTATTAGTGAGGTTAAAAAATTGTATACAAATAGTGAAAAACATGATTTTCAATACTTGTCATCAGTTTCTTGCAAGTAGATTAGTTTCTTTCATTTACTTTACTTTGCATGTTAGATTAGAAGTTGGTAAGGTTCATAAATCTAGTCTGTGTTCTTCCCTTCCTTGGCAAAACATTCTTTAGCCAGTTCCCTTGAGTTATTTGTTAGCCTTGTGTTCCTTTCTTCCTTCAAGTCATTTAGTGATGCTTTTCGGGCAAGTTCAGGCCCAACGTGTCAAAAACCTTTCCTAGAGTTGTTCTCCTTGATCCTTTGATTTTGATTCAAAGTAGTATTGCCCAAGAGCTTTGCCAATTGATCTTTGTAACCACTCACTATCCCTATCAGATTGTTCCTCAACTCAACGCCCTTAACAAAAACCCAGAATTTGTAGACAACTATTGGGCCTAGCGAGCTCAGGCTCAGAGGCAATTTTTGTAAAGACTTGCTCAACCACCTAATCAACTCCAGTTGCCTGACCCTTGATTTGTCCTTTCCCAATTTCCTTTGGTTGTCTCGGCCCATCCCCAAGAATTCATGTGCTCAAGGGGAACATGCCATTTTCCTTGTGAATAGAGAAAGCATTGAAACAAGCACTTATATCGGATATACCAGTGTGCTATCTCATAGTGAGACAAACTTTCTGGTACAGATATGTGACAACATTGATTTCTAGCCTTGGCTACAAATTTGATTCTCATTGGCCACTTGTTTATTTTAGGGCTTTTCCCCTCATAGGGCTATTTATACTTGTACAAGGATGATATGGATTGTGTTTATATTTTTTTTAAAATTGGAATCATCTATGTAAAAATATTTTTGTTCACATGAAACCAAAACAATTTTACATGTTATTACGTTGTGAAGAAACCAAGCTTAAAACTAGAAAATATTTACATTGTTTTAGTGTTTTTAGACTTGACAAACTTGTTCAGATTCTGGGGTTTTTTTGCCCCATTTAGATAAATATAAATTTTTAATTTATTTCTTTTCTTTCACTTCTTGTGCAAATTTTATGACCATGCAATGTGGTTACTACAAAGGAAATGATAGAATTATAATCCCCCATTCACTAATTTGGAAATGTCATTATCCACTTGTGGCAAAGGGCTTGGAAAGTGTCGCTTGGCATTAGCCACCCAGATATTTTATGTAGATGAATGAAAAACAATCAGCCTTGGCATGTGAATAACCATCAAAGGGTCACCCATAAAAGCTTCAGTTCACTTGGTGCCGTTAAGTTAATTGATGCTTGCAGCATGAAGAAGATTGTAGCTTGTGCAATTAAATTAGCGGAAAACAAAAACATGGGTGAAGGTTATACGTATTGTCTTATTTGCATCAAAAAGGGGGAAATTGAATTTGAGTGTAGGAAGCTAGTAATTAATGCTATTGAGGTGCAGGGGCATATGATCCAAATTTGGATCCCAATGCACTACCTATGTTTGTAGATGTTTCCACTATTCCCAATTTATGTAGTTCATGCTTGTAAGACAATGGTAAAACATCAGTCCAAATAAGTTGCAGTGGCAGAATTAGTGTGAAGATGATCCAAACATCTCAGAATTGTGAAGTCAGCAATTTGCAACTAAGGAGTTTGTCATAGATGACAGAACCGTTGGTTTGTGCACGTGGCGTTTGCATAACTGCCCTGGCGGTTGTGCAAACTGCCCCAACGGTTGAGTAACCACCCGGCGGTTTCATAACTGTCAGTCTACATATTGCAGAGGTTTTGCCAGCAGCCAAAACAAGAGAATAAGAACAATTGCAAACCTTTCCACTTCCTCTCGATAGTCGTTTGAGTTCTTTGGCGATTGGCGAGTTCCACGGTGAAAGGGCATATATACAACCTTTGTGGAAAGCAGAGGACATCAACACATTAGTGAGAAGTCTTGCAATTGGATCCACATTGTGAAGTTGCAAGTTTGGGTCTTTGTTCAAGATATCTCATTGTCCTCCAAGCTAAGTGTGGTTGTTCCATTGTTAAGATTGTTCGTTAGGTGTTGTAACAGAGTAAAGCATTTCTGTGCAAGCTTTGGATAGTGTAGTAATGAAGCTTTGTCCATAGAAGACCAAGAAATGGCAGTAACATGTACATGTTGAGAATTACATAGTGGAAAGTGTAGACACCTAAATCTGGCCACCGATAATATCCAATTAGGTTTTTGACCAATTCCCACTAAAATGCACAATTTAGCCGAAAAACACTAAAACACGCTAAATGATGTGAAACTGACATATTCAAGTGCCGATTTTGGCTAGAGTATCCCTAAATGGGGCAATGCAATTTATGGGCCAACTAACTTTGATCAGTTCATTTTGAGTCAAAATCCCAATTGTGCACCTGGGTGCTCTGGATTGCTCTTTCCTATCAAATCTCTTGCACAAGACGCGTGCCTTTGTTATTTTGTGTTGATAGCATCCTAAATGGGAATAAGATTCCAACACATCTGACATTGACTTCCAATTTCAATCCAGTCAAATTTTGGACCAATAACAAAGCATTCTGATCGATTTGAGTAATTTGTGCACAAAGTACTTAATCATGCTTAAGAGATAATTAAACCAAATTACAATGTAATTAAGAATTCCATGAAAACTTGTTGAATGCTTGTTTTTAGAAATGAATATTGAATATCTGCATCATCAGGTGGCCTCATTTCTTCGAAAGACCTCTTTAAGTCATAAATGCCACAAATATCAAGATTCATGCCTCTCATGCCTCATAATGACCCTCCATGCCTCTTAATTGCTCCTTTATCCCAAATATCAATAAGCCTATTTATCAATTTTAATTGCAAAATTGGATTAATCTTTAGCCACACATCTCAATCTTGAAATGGATGGTTTAGGTTGATTCTGATCAATCTCAAAACTCTATAAATAGAGAGGCCATAAACATCATTTGAAAGTCTTGATAATGTGAAGTTCTAATGCACAAATAATTCCAAAAGCTATTGCAATTAGTGTTATAATGCCAAAAAACTGAGGGAAGCTTCACACAAGCCATGCTAAAGCCACAAGGTGCCAAGGAGAAGAGGAGATAACCAAGCCTCATTTGATAAAAACTTCATGAGCACAAGCCAAGCAAGCCATTACAACAAGCATTTTGGAGCATCCAAAGAAAGTAAAAGAAGGTTTCTTTTGCATTTTAGTTGTGTGTTTTATTCATATTTCTTAACTAAGCTCTCCCTAGTGTCTAGGCCTAGAGATGTTATGCTAGTTAAAGTGTTTCTTTCATTTTGAAACTAACACAATGCTAACCATCCTCTCTCGAGTCAAATTCTTAGCTCACATAATGGCACGCCCAGTGGGACCTAATGCATCCCATGTCTGAAGGAGAGCATGAGGCAAATTTAAAATTTTAATTTGGATGCTTAAAACTCTTTCTAAGTGATTTTCTAACTTCATTTGGCCTTTTTTTCTTTGTCAAGGGTTTACACAATAACCGTCGCCGATTGAGTAAACCGTCATCGGTTAAGTTAGTAAAACCGACGTCGATCTGCATCACCATTGCCAATTAGTTTAACCGACGACGGTCACTGTGTTTTTTTTACACAAATTTGAGAGCTCATTTTTCTAAGTTGGTTGTGTCATCTTCAAAAGTGCTTCTAAGTTAAACGTCTTGCTAACATTTTTTTTGCAGGGTTTACTTGAAAAATCATCAAAGCATGCTTAAATAGATCCTTTAAAACTTTTTTTAGGGTGTTTTAAAATGAATCAAACTTTTCATTTTGGTGCTTAAAAGAAAATCATTTAGGGTGCTCATGCTTAAATCTTGTAGTTAGCTTTCAAAGTTACAAATTAAGACCAAGGGGTCAAATGAACACCACCAAATCTTTCATTTGGGCTTAAAATTGAACACACTTGTCATTTTTGTCTTTAATAATTGTTTGATCTAATTTTGTTTAGCAAAGAGAGAGGTGTTGTGTGTATGCTCTTCCATTTGCCCCTTTTAGGGAACCTTTGGAATCAAAAGTGCCATTCCTATTGTAAAAAACATTGTCCAAGGCTTAGAAAGAATGTCGTCTAAAGCACTCCCCAAAAACTCGTCAAAGTTTGGGTGACCTTGAAAACGACCCTAAAGTCTTTCTATTGGTCTTTTATTTTCATGCAAACTTGGTTTGTGAGGAGGACGTCATTACCTCCCGCGAGTTCTTTAAAGAAGCTTTGACCCAAGGTTTCATCCCCCAAGATTGACTTCATTTGGCTCCATACTGGAGTTGCACACCGGACGTAATGGCACTTTGGACATCGCACTACACTGAGCGAACAACAAGATGTAGTGATTGCAAAAAGGACTAAACCTTTTTGCAACAAGTCAAGTGATACGAACCCAAAATCCGTGCTTTTCTTTTGCATTGTTTGACGTGAAAGTCATTGTGCAATTGATTCTCCTAAAACGTTCGAAAACTTGTAGATCTTAGACAAATCCCCACTTGCCGCGGAAGTGTTGTTGGTGTAAGGTGCGCCTCAAGGTCCATGTCGCAATACTGTCATTTGATAGAAGGGGGATGTAAAAACCCTACTATATAATACGCATTTACTTTTGGATGAACACTTAAAATCCTTTCAAATAACGTATATTGACAGATTCCAACAATAACAAGCAACCTTGTCAGTTTAGGATCTAAGGGAGATTAATTAGTTGGTTTTGTCCTAGATTAAAAGTCTTGTTTGGAGTTAAAACTTGGTGTAAACAAACAATGCAAACCAAACACATGGTCCCCAATTTTGTTTGAACAAAGTAGTGATATGCTATCAAATTTGTGAGAAATCATCAATTTGCCTTGTTCAAAATTTATCAAAACTTAGAGTCATATCATCCACTTTGGTGCAGTTATGCTGCCCAATTGAGTCTAGACCTTTGCCAAAGTTGTTTAAGTCCTTCATTTATAATCTAAGTTCGAAATTGCACCTTTAAAAGTTCACGGAGTTGACGTATTTAGTGGGTTTGCCATTTGCACTAAACTTGAGAGAACTTAGGTTCAATTTTCAATTTGGGTCGAAGGCCGTTTAAGACTCATGATCATTATCACCACTTGATAGACTTCAATTATTTTGTGCGAAACACTTGCACTTTGAGTCTATGAACCACAACATTTTGAGTCAAGAAAGATAGTGTTATGTTGTCAAATTTGTGAAAAATTATCTTTGTCTTAGAGAGTTTTTGAAACAAGTATTTTGTCACATCTTTTGAGTAGTCTAGCGCTGTTACGCTGCCCAAAACATTTCAAATATTGTTTCATAGGCCCTCGTGCATAGAGTTCAAATTTGTTCCTACATTTTCAAACCAAGCCGAGTATACCTTTGCAAACCTTTGTCTAGCACAGTTACGTTGTTCACTTTTTGTCTAGCATATTTATCAAAAGAACCAAGTTTTATACCATTATTTGTGAGAAAACAAACTATCTCTAAAGTGCATTTTGTTTCATACCTTATACCTATTTGATCAAGTCCATGTTCAAGAATCAAATGCCTAGTGTTTGTTAGAGGTGTTTCAAAACCCTTAGATTAAAACTTTCATCTATTTTAAAGTCTAGCATTTGACGACGTTTGGCCAAGAGTCTTAGCGCATGCCTTGTTTGAGCCTAGCTTTTGATGCCGCGTTTGGCCAAAAGACCTAGCAACTTTTATTATTCCTAGATTAGACTGATTTGAAACACTTCGACCTTAAAGTTTGGCATTTCAATTGTTGGTTCATTTACT
Organism: Torreya grandis; assembly: GCA_037957365.1. Classification (NCBI taxonomy): domain Eukaryota; kingdom Viridiplantae; phylum Streptophyta; class Pinopsida; order Cupressales; family Taxaceae; genus Torreya; species Torreya grandis. The sequence continues at coordinate 1,770,082 of JARHVA010000094.1, read as the reverse complement.
TAATCTTTTTGTGTAAGACGTGTAACGTTAGACATTTAACGTTAGCTTGTGTTATCACAAATCTTTGCATAAACCTTTTGATCTTTTTGACGAATCTAGACAAAGTTTGAACATCATAGACATTGTCCTTTTAGAGTTTGTAGAAGTCTCTTCCTTTTCTATCACAAATCATTGACTATGGATCCCAACATGTATTCCTACACTCATAGTGGACTCATGTACAATCCGGAGATTAATAATGTGGTTGCGCAAGAAGAAATGGTGCAAGACCCCTACGCAGATAATATTGCTTATGAGATGGATCCTTATCCCTCTTATAATACTCAATTAGGGGCACAAAGCCAAGTTCCATTAGCTAACTATTTGGTTAACACACCACCTTATTCAGAACAAGAACAAGAACAAACTGCACAATACCTAGCTACAATACCCAAAACTGATGAACCAGTTTTTCAACAATCACGCTCTACTAATACGCCTTCCACGTATGATCCATTTTTATTTGAACGTCATTTGTTGGAGAAAAAGACGACATTTTGGTTAGAGCAATAGAGGTAGGGGCCAAGTTTCCCGCAGACTTCCCTCATGAGAATTTACCAAGCCTAGTAAGAATGCCCCACAACATAATTTACAATCAACACGATTCTTCTAGCAATCCTTTAGCTCTAGCCCAAACAACATATCAGGACCTTAATATGCCTAATAGAGGCAAAAACCTCATGGAATACCACTTTAACCAAATGCAGACGACATATCAAACTTACCCGAATCTAGCACGCAATTTCAATTAGATGACCATGGTGAGCAAACCTCTTATTGACTTAGTTCCTTCAATAGGGGTTTTGATAGAGTTAACCGGTCAAGACAATCAAAGTTCAGACCCATTCGTGCAAAACACTTCGGCAGCCAACTTGTTGCATATGCCAATTATTGAAGAAGTGTCTTCTGCTTCTACGCAAAATAATGAGCAAAATATAGTGGACAATGTGCAAGTAACGCCAATCCAAATCAAAGTGGTACTAACACACAAACAACTAGTCAACAACATGTGCCTATAGTTAATATCATGAGTGGATCATCATACCAAGGAATAGGAGTTTTTGCACCCCAACCTTCACCACCTACTTCCCAACCTCAACCAGCTGCTTCATCAAGTGTGCAACCAACAAGATTAGGTAGTGAACCAGAAACCAATGTCGCATCTCAACAGTTGAATGTGACGAATCCTACTCCTCAACAAGTGACGAGTAGTATTCCACAACAGCAGGTACAATCTAGTGTACCAACGCAATAGAGGCCAAATATATTGCCACTTCAACAAGGGGCAACTAATGTTCCACCTCGTCAAGGAGAGACAAATATACCTCCTCAATCGCAGACCAGTGTACCAATCCAAAACCAAACGATGACTAGCCAACAACGTGTAAATATGGATCAGCGACAGATGTTGAATCTTCAACATGCTTTCGCTTTCCAACAAGCATTCGTGCAACAAAATGGCTCCCATGTTTCTCAAGTACCTACTAGACAACAATCGGTTCAAACTGTGCCACAAGTGCAAAGACAGGGTCTTGGCCTACAAGTTCCCACTCAACAGCAAGGTTCGATTAGTCGACAGCATGTCATTTTTCAACCACAGCAGACACAGTATAGTCATATCCCTCCATTCCAACCGCAAAATCCTCCAAGTCAAATCTTCATAGCCAACCCAAACCAGAATATCGCACAACCAAATATGCAATTTCAAGTACATCTTAATCCACGCATGCATATTCTTGGTCAATTTCCCAACCAAACCAATATATCCCAACAGATATTTTTATCATACCCTAGTCAAAGTGTCCCACTTGTGACCTCCCAACCATCTACCCAAACCAATATTCTCTCTCAAACCAATGTTCCTTCCAGTTTTCTATCCCAAAAATTGCAACAGATGAAGGATGCAATTGTTGTCATTCAGACTGGAAAACAGAATAAAAAATTTAAGTTCAATGACGTGTGTTCTTATCCATTCAACATGGAGTACTTGCAAATACCATTTTCTCTAGGATACCAACCATCGAAATTCGACAAATACAAAAGGAAAGGTGACCCTAAGGCCCATTTAACTGAATTCTTTGTTGCATGTCAACCAGTAACATATAGCCATAGTCACAAGGTTCGGATTCGAGTTCGAGTTCGACAAGGATAAAATTCGATTCAAGTTCGCCAGTAGATAAAGTTCGAAAAAAAATTCGCCATTAAGTTCGACTTATATAAAAACATAAAAAATATTTAAAAAAAAAGTCAAAAAGAAATCCAATAAAAATTAAAAATAATTGTAAATAAATAAATAAAATAAAAAATAAAATTAATTTAATAAATAAAATAAAAATAAACATAAGAATTTCAAACTTAAATTACATTAAAAGATATCAAAATATTCATAGTTTAGAGCCTAAGCTCAAAATTGATATAGAACTTAAGTTTTAAACATTTGCAACATCAAACCCAACTTCAAAATCAAAACTAGCACTAGCACTAGCACCATCAACGAATCCTCCATCCAGCTCATCAACACTATCTATATTTTTCTCAACTCCTTCAAAGGATGGTTCTCCAAGATGAAGATTGTCATCTTCTTTTGCAAGATTGTGCTTAAGCAATCTTAAATTGATATGGACAAACACAAGATCTGACAACTTTTTGGCCCCTAGTCAGTTTCTCTTATTAGTATGGATCAAATCATGCGTGCTCCAATTTCTTTCACATGCAGAAGCACTGGCACATTGACTGTGGACACGCACGGCAAGCTTTTGTAACTCTGGAGTAGAAGAACCATACGTCTGCCGCCATAAATGGGGATCCATGCTAACAATGTCTTCTTGTGTCGCTTTAAACCACTCGGCTACTCTCCCTCAGTGTTGAGACCACTAGCAGGCACAATCTCATTTACTGACACTTTCTCTCACAAGGGCTCATTGGTGCATTGAATCTCACAGAGTGCATGCCTTAAGGGGTGCACTGGGAATGGGGTGGGATCGGCTTGTGGCACTTTGCGAGAGATATTCTCATACTATTCTATCACGCATACATCCCTTCATGCAGCCTTCATACCTCCTATGATGTCTCCTTGAAATCTTGAAACCCTGAAATATGGCTAAGTTTGAAACCTTGAAACCCTGGAATCTGACTAACTCTGAAATATGATAGGATCCTCCAAAACCTAGAATTTGCATTATAGCTCCTAGCGGTCCGAAACCCCTCTCAAACACCCTGAAAGTATATAAATAAAATATAACTTAAAGTATAAGAAACTAGATGTCCACTAAATGTAAACTTATACTTAAATGTTTATTTTATTTATATACTGTTGGGTCCGAACATGAAATTCGCCGAACAGGGCGAACTTAAGCGAATTTTTAGTGAAGGGCATTAAGTTCGCCGAATTCCGAATTTTTAGGTAAAAATTCGGCGAACCTTGTGACTATGCATATAGCAATATATACCTTTTGTTGTTTCCAAAGAGCTTGGCTGGACAAGCCTTGGAGTGGTTTTTAAAGTTGCCCAAGAATTCAGTAACAGATTTTGATGATCTTTCCAATAAGTTTGTGCAACACTTTTCCTATAATCTCGAACATGAGATTTCATTGGTTGACTTAACACAAGAAAAACAAAAGGCCGGTGAGAGTTTTGCAAGTTATCTACAACGATGGAGAGCCCTTGCAAGCCGATTCACCTACAGTTTATCAGATAAACAATTCACTTTTGTGTTTATTAAAAATTTGCATAGTAAGATAGCTTATCATCTGGAACTACAATGTGCACATACTTTCAAGGAGATCATCGACAAAGGCTTGTTGATTGAGCGAGCCCTTATTAATAAAGGGATCATCAAGCTTACGTCAACTAATCAAAATCAAGGTACCAATCAGGGAAGTGGCCAAAACCAACATCCAATCCAAGCGCAAGCATCACAACCAACACAAGCCAATAACAAAGATAGACCAAAGCAATTCAACCACAATAGGAATGTTGTGGGCAACAGAGTAACTGAGTCACGTCATGTCCAAACAGTGCAAACATCGTCTACACCATCTTTTCAGCTTACTCCTACCCAACAACCTCTCCAACCAATGCCTCAAGCACAACCAAGACCCGTGCAACAAATGCAACAACCTTTACCATTACAAACCCCTCCTTCAAGGAGAACTATGCCTACGCATCATGTCTTTAGTGACCTAGGAGAGCCTATTGAGTCTGTATTTTGCAAACTTGCTGTTGCTAATCTGATTAGTTGGCCTATACCAAAGCATTATTCACAAGACATTCCTTAACCTGATTGGTACCATGAAAATGAATTCTGTGAATATCATCAGGTCAATGGGCATAATCTACAAAGATGTGTGCAAATCAAGCATTTGATTGAGAATATGTTGGAGAATGGAGAGATAACATTGGGCAATGGTACTTCCACCTCCAATCAAACTCTTAAGATTTATCAAAACCTTTTTCCCCAACATAACACACAACAGCAACATAACAATCAACAACAACACCGGCTGGTGCAACAACAAAATCAACAATATCAAAATCAAAGGCCGAACCAGTAGAATCAACAGCAGAACCCACAACATCAAAACAATGAACAAAACCAAAGCCAAAACGGTAACAACCAACAAACCTACCATGCAGTTGCACATGACTACAATAGGGTTGTAGTTCAGATTGTCGGGGATAGCATTAATACCATCTCCATTAATCATAGGTTGAGCACTAATCAATCTAGACCATTGCTAAACAATACCATTCAACAAAATTATATGAACAATCCTTCTTTGACCTGGGACTGCACACAGGCAAACCAGCAAATCAGGACTTCCACTTTTGAACCTTATACCAATAACTTGCCCTTGCCACGTGACCATATACAAGTGCACCAGCAACCGAGACTTGTCCTATCTGGTCCCAAACCATTCCCAACATTTGTTAGCAATTATGGTCCAACATCTAATCCCGATTGTGCAATCACAACTCGGAGGTCAAAGATTACTATCCCAGGGCCACAACCATCTACCACTTTGCATGTTATCCAACCAACTGTTCGGCCTCGAAATAAACCACTCACCATTGACCAAAACAAGAAGTTTGATATTATGGAACAATTGCAGAAGACACCAGCACAAATTTCTATTTTAGATTTGCTACGAACGTCAACAATCCACAAGAACATTTTGAATGAGTTTTTAACCCAATCCACTGTTGCCAGTGACATATCCCTTGATAAATTTCAAGCTTTGATTGGACACCTAGCTCTAGTCCAACAAGTCACATTCAACCAAACTGATGTCTTCCCTTGGCCCGCTCCATAATAATCCATTGTACATAGAAGTTTATATCAAGCAGCATAAAGTGAAACGTGTCCTTATAGACAATGGATCAGGCCTCAACATAGTGTCTCTAAAGCTCATCAAGCTTCTTGGGTACACAATGGTAGATCTCCAACCAGAAACGATAACTATCAAAGCCTATGACAATCAAGAAAGAGAATCCCAAGGCACCATTAGCTTACCAGTCATCATTGGACTTTTGACCCATGATACACTTTGCCATGTGCTTGATCTTGAGTTATCATATAATATGCTTCTACGAAAGCCTTGGTTACATGAGATTCGTGCAAACCCATCAATGCTGCATCAATGTATCAAGTTCTCTCACTCAAGGATGGAAGTGAATATTCCAGGAGATTTACACGCATATGAACACTGCAAACATCTTGAAGCGGAGTTTCGAAGCTACAATTACCAATACGACATGAATCCAGATTCCAAGCAGGATAAAATAAAGGCCATACTTATTGATCCTCCACAAGATAGTTGCATATATCCTAATACCTTGAATTCCCTTTCCCATATGCCACCTCCTGAAGCTTCCAATCATTTCACTATTTCAGATAATGGCCCAAGGGAGTAGGTGACCCATGATACCTTTCATATAGCCAATCTTCCTCAGAATCCAAAGACCTTTTGATGACCTAAAGTTTCCCCACGCATGCATTGGCAACAAAAGAACAAAGAAAACAAACCTGTCATGTATGTACCAGCATCTGGTCTAAAATCAGACCCTCTTGAAGGGGACGAATCATGGTTGTACAATGACAACCAAGTTCATTGTTATAAAAGTGCAAAGTATCATATTCCCAATAGGATCATGGGGAACCAAGATTATGAAAGAAGCCTTGGACCACATCAACAAGGAACCATTGAGCCAATTTTCATGACTAAGTACAAAAAACCTTATGGATTTGGATTTAAACCGTCTAGGGGTAACCCCACATATCTTATTCGAGTTCCATCACCGATGGCAAGTGATGATGATGCCGACAGCAAAGCAGAGTCCGATTATAGCCTCACCTTTGATGACCTAGCTGAGACTAACATGTTCGATAATAATGCCATTTGTACCCTTAATCCAGTCATTCATCACAACCCATTTCCATTCTACTATCCCCAACTAATAGATTGGGACCAACAAGAATCCAATTTGTCGATCAATGAGTTTCAGAACGATGACGTATTTTGTCACTTTTTAGGCCTTAGTAACAACATTCCGTTGGGAGATCATAAATCAAGGTTCTCAATTACATTGGATCCTGAAGCCTATTTTGAAGAGCAAGTGAATACCCTTAGCCAAAAACAAATAAATAAAACATTAAGATCCCAAAGTGAAAACCTCTTTGAGGCGCTTCCCGACCAGGTAAAAAGTAAAGATAAAGACCAGTCTAATGGTGAAATCCTATTTCAAACGTCATTAGACGGGGGTGTTCATTCTTCTTCAAATTTAGACTAGGAGACCACCAACAATGAACTTGCCTATGGATCCAAATTCAATTTTGAGAGACAACAAATATTTGATCGAATTCTTCAAGAATTTCCGACTGCTTTTGTCACATGACCAGATCTCCCATTGGGGGACTTAGATTCATCATGCCTAGGAGACATTGAAGAACAAGTCCTAACAGAGGACCCTAATATAGTCTAACAGTTCAAGTTTGTGCCTACCATCCTAGAAGATGGTTCGACCCTTCTAATCAAAGATACAATAGAGGTAAACATCGGGACTCCATCGGACCTAAAATGGATAAAATTAGGCATGTCCCTCACTGAGGAAGAACGTGAATCTTTACAGCTCTGTTGAGAGAATTTGTAGGTATCTTTGCATGGGCTTATTCTGACATGCCAGGTTTGGACCCCACCTTGATTCTAAACCACTTTGTGGTCAATCCTGATGCCAAACCGGTGAAACAAAAGTTGCGTAAGATGCATCCTCGTATTGTCGTCTTGGTAAAGAAAGAGTTGAAAAAACTCTTAGAAGCAGGATGTATCCGATCCATTGATTACTCAAAATGGATATCTAATTTTGTGATTGTTAGCAAAAACCCTGAAGGAATCCGAATTTGTAGTGATTTTCAAGACATAAACAAAGTTTGTCCTAAGTATGACTTTCCATTGCCTAATATTGACATGATCATCGAGTCCACAGCAGGTTATGAAATGCTTTCACTCATGGATGGCTTTTCAGGATACAGCTAGATCAGAATAGCACCAGAAGACCAACATAAAACAACGTTCCCCACTCCATGGGGAACATTTTGTTATCTAGTAATGCCATTTGGTCTTAAGAATGCTAGAACTACATATCAAAGGGCCATGACTGTGATATTCCATTATATGATGCATGATATTGTTGAAGACTATGTCGACAACATATTAGGAAAATCCAAGACCAGGTAGACCATCCAACAGTGCTACATAGGATATTTGAAAGATTGCAAGAGTACAAAGTCAGACTTAATCCAAATAAATGTGTGTTTGGAGTAACCTCAAGAAAATTACTTGGCTTCATCGTGTCTCGTAGAGGCTTTGAAGTCAATTCGGCCAAAGTATATGCTATAATCGAGATGCCGCCACCAACCAATTTGAAGCAACTCCGCAGTTTGTAGGGCAAGATCCAGTCAATCTGATGCTTCATCTCTCAGCTAGTAAACAAGTGTCATTCATTTATACATCTTCTGAAGAAGAGAGTTGCATTTCACCGGGATGACCACTGTCAAACAGCTTTTCAACAACTCGAGGACTATCTAGTTAATCCACCTATTTTGTTACTGTTGACAATTTTGCCCCCCATAGGGCAAATTGTCACCCCTACACTTTGGAACTTTGCTATGGTGCCAAGTTTGTCTTGTGAATCAGTTTTGGAGTCGTTAAATGTGCATTTACAGCCACCCAAGTGGCCATCTACAGCGAGGTATAAGCCAAAGTGGCCATCTACAGCCAGGTGAAGTTTAGTCATTCAGAGGGTTCCAAGGAGCTTTCTTGATTACAGCCAACGCAATGTACAAATACAGCCATGCAAATGATGACGAAAAGGTCTCCTACGGCCATGTAAATTCTAATGGACTCCTACAGCAATCATATAGAGCATACAGTTCGTTCAAAAGGACACATGCAATAGTTTTAATAGGGTTTTTATCTCCTAAAAATGTCATCTACAGCAGTTTGAAAGGATTTTTCTCATCTTCTAAGCATCACGTACAGCCAAAAGCCAATACATACAAGCTGTAAGTTTATTTGTTTTGTCTAAGCAAAGATTTTTTTGGGGGTTGTAAGAGGAAGAGTATTTTTTCGGACTTTTTGTGCAAAAGAAAGCTCTGTAATGTCCCCTTTTTAGCGTGATCTTGTTTTATGATGATTAGCCTATTATGCGACCCTCGCAAGCTGATAGGATGGATAGAGGGTCTTGATGGAGCTTGGCTTGGCTTCGACTAGCAGAATTTTTTCAGTTGGCTTTCGTTCGGGCTCTTTTGGACACGTTTGTCTGAGCTCCTAGTTTTTAGGGATTTTTGGCACTCAGCGGAGCACCCCTGTTATGGTCTAGTCATGTGCGGAATCACTCCCTGGTTCACTAGCTTCAGACGGTTCGAGGATCGGACATGTATTGAGGGAGATATTAATATTTGATTGATTTAATTAAATATTAATTATTTGGCGGAATTTAATGCCTTAGGCGTTTTGACCCAAGGGGGCGCTCATATTGAAGGGGGCCATTTTAATTATATTTTATAATTAAAATTGTCTTAGACTATGGGAAAATTAAAAGAAAAAAAGAAAACCCTAATTAGGGTAAGCGCACTTTTTCAAGGTTATAAGGGTTTCTCATTGGTAAGAGCGTCATTCATGTTGAAGACAAAAATTTTGCTAAGTATTTTTTGAGAAGACTGAGCCAAGGGTTTCCAGTATTCTTTTGCATTGGAGGACGTGCAATCTTAAGTGTGGCAATTCAGAGGTTGTGAGATATCCACTGATCTATTGCCAGTTTGAGAGATAATTTCACACAGATTATCACAGAGATTTACGGATATTTATTTCATCAGGGTTTGATCCAGAAATCATCCAGAACGAGATTCCCAACAGTGGCACCACCTTTCTTGAGTTCTGGAGTGCAGCCGTACCAGGCCGTACTATTTTTATTGCCACAGTACGAAATCTGTATGGTACTGTACCAGGCCGTACAGTACCAGTAGGGGCATTTTCTCTCTCCTACGGCAAAACGCCTTCTTTTTGGAAAAACTGAGAATACCTTTTTGAGCGCCTACACTTCTATCATCTTTTTGTACCTTCAAAAGTGCAGAGAACGAGGTATTTATTGCAGCCATACCGGCTGTACCAGATCTAGGGTTTGCTGGAAAAAAATTAGGTTTTTAACAATATTTGATATTATTTTATATGCATGATAGAGAAATGATATTGTAATCATCTGGGAAGAATAATAATAATATAGTTTAGCCAAAAGAAGAGTTTACTGCTTCAATATTTATTTATTTGAATTTATCTAGCAAAATCGCACTCTTCTTATTTCATGCAAAAAAACACAAAAAAATCAAAATACACAAAAACAGTCCAAAAAAATATTCAGTTTCAAAATTCAGGGAAACAGGGGTTTCTACAAGCTCTCAGAGGACAATTGCAAAAGTCCCGAAGGGTACATACCCTTGGGGAAGGTTCACTTAAAAGTGCCGCAAGAGATTCACTTGTCAAAAAAGGATCAACACAAAAATCCCGAAGGGCACCTACCCTTCAAGAAGACTGCAGAAGGTGCTTTTCAAAAAGCCCAAGTGCCCTTCAAAAAGCCCAAGGAAATATAAACAAGGAAAAAAATAAAAATTGAAAGATATCCTTCGGACAAAAAGTCCAAAGGATTAACTCGAGAAAAATGCAAACACAAAAGTCCGAGAGAAATAGAAGCTTCGGGCAGACATTTTTTCTGCAACAAATGATACAAGATAAAAGTCCGAAAGAATTCGAAGGAACAAAACCAAGGAGATAACAGCAGAATGAGCCAACAAAAATTTGAAAGAATAAAGTTTGAGAAAATTGCATACACAAAAGTCCGCAGAAAAAAGATGAGTCAACAGGAGATAGTCCGAAGGAAAAACAAAGAGAAAAGCATAAAGTCAACAAAAAACCCAGAAATAAAGGCCAAGGAGATAGCCAAAAAATCCGAGGAAATATAGACTAATATAGACAATAAATCCAAATATAGAATCCCGCCAAAAATAGACACGACACGAATAGGCAGACCAAAACAAGAGACAGAGTCAACATGAAAATCCATGCAAGCAAAGGCTATTTTTGGTTGACTAGTCAAAGCTTTAGTTGACTGGTTGTGAAGTCAAGCTCATCTCCGGGTCAAACTTGTGCTTTCAAACATTCAAACAGCTCAAGAGAAAGTCTATATTTGCAAGTGGACGTAACGTTTAGCATGATAAGAGTTTGATTTGTCAAAACTAGCCTACTGTCCATAATGTTCCATGCATGATGCCTAAATAAAAAATAACCTAAGCTTAGCCACCGTCCATTTCAACGCCAAAGCGCTGGTTTCTAATTTTAGACACGTTTCAGTTGAACATGCACAAGAAAAGTCAAACGTATGATTCCACCATCCAATTCTAGTGCCTAGGAGCTTTCATGCAAAGAAGAAGACAAAATAGACTTTTGTAAACGCTGAGTTGGACGGATTTAGCTCTTCTTCTATTTTCAAATGCCAATCTCTTGTCTTTTTATAATTTTCTATATTAATGGTTTTTCAGCCTTGTAAAATGGATCCCTCTCTTGGTAAGACCAAACTCTGTCATTGGTGAGTTGTCTAACCTCTTTAATCAATAGGACTGTACTTTCAGATTTCAAGTGCTGGCGTAGTGTACATTCGTTCAGCAATTTGCATAAGTGGTATATTTCTCTCTCTTCTCAAATTCTGATTCATACCTAGTTGCTAGCTTATTATGTTATGCAGGGCATGTTTAGTTTTTTATATGTTTTTTGCTAAAGTTGTAAGTGGATGTTAGGTGGCTGCAAAATTTCTTGTATCAGAGCTCTCTCCATCGTTTTTCCTCACATTTTTTGTCATTGGATCGAACTTTCTCATGAAATACTTATGCATAGTGATCAATTGAAATCAAAGGTCGTCATTTTCCCTTGTTTGATTCAGTGTTCAAGGTTCCAAGTAGAGTGGATCAACATTCTAGTGTATCACCGTCATTAGGTAGGATTTTCCCTTCAAGTTTTTTTCTCCTTTTTCCATGATAGTCTACAACGCAGAGGAGCGATCCTCATTGATACATCTTACAAGAACCAGCCTTCTCTGGAGTTCTTCTCAACATTGAGGCACCCACCCTCATGAGAAGATCCCATTGTTTCAACTGGAGAGAAGATTAGCCAGTTCAGCACGTCTTCGATTCAGGGTGCAACTCCAGGTTGACAACAGTTACCTCCTATGCCAGGAAAACCATTCTTGTTGTATCTATCAACTACTGACAATGCCTTGAAGGCACTTTTGGCTCAACATGATAACAATGGAAAAGAGCATGCAGTATACTACTTAAGCCTTACCTTGGTCACATATGAACACAACTATGCATCTATTGAAAAAGCTTGTCTAACCATGGTCTTCGCAGCTCAGAAACTGCATCATTACATATTGAACAATAAGACCATGGTCATTTCAAAAGTAGATCCACTCAAGTATATACTATCTAAAACAGCTTTACAAGGTGGGATGGCCAAATGGATCATGCTTCTTTGTGAGTTTGAAATAGAGTATGTCAATCAGAAGGCAATCAAAGGACATGTCCTTGCAGATCAACTTGTTGAAGCACCCCTTGCAGACACAAAGCCACTCACATTTTATTTTCCTGATGAATCCATAATGACAGTCATTGACACACCTCTTGAGGAGCAGCGTTGGAAGCTGTATTTTGACGGTTCATTTTTTGCACAGGGATCGGGGGCAGGCCTATTATTTATTACACCATCGGGGGATCTAATCCCTAAATCATTCATAATCAATTTTCCTCGTACATCACTCCACTCATTATACTCTACTTGGATCCACCCTTTACCGTCATAGTTTTGATGGAACTTTGCTTCGTTCTTTAACTTCGACAGAGTCTATGCTAGCGTTAAGAGTAGTTCACGAAGGGGTATGTGGCGCTCATTCTAGCGGGGCAATCCTATCCAAAAAGCTCTTTTGTACTGGTTATTATTAGCCCACAATGGATGCAAATGCAGTTGCACATGGTAAGACGTGTGACAAATATCAACGACATGCTAATCTAATTCATGCCCCAGCACAAACTTTGAAACTGATGTTGACACCATGGCCATTTGCTACATGGAGACTCGACCTCATTGGAAAAATCAACCCCACTTCATCTAACGGTCATAAACATATCCTTACCGCCACTGAGTATTTCACTAAGTGGGTTGAAGTTATAACCCTCACGTGACTAGAAAGCAAATTTTCAAATTCATCTTCAACCATCTCATTTGCCGCTACGATATCCCCTCCGACATTATATCTGATAATGGAGGATCATTCAAGAACAAGGATGTAGACCAGCTATGTACCGAATATAACATCACACAACATTTTTCTACAGCATATTACCTTCAAGATAATGGCCAGGTCGAAGCATCGAACAAAACCATTGTCAATATTCTCAAAAAGATTGTCAATGATGCCGGTTGTGATTGGCACTTGCAGATATTTCCTGCCCTTTGGGCATATCGTACTCGCACAGGGGCCACTCCATACTCACTTGTTTATGGTATAGAAGCCATCCTTCCCATTGAGGTCGAGTTGCCTTCACTACGTATATCTTTCAAATATGTCCTCGATGATCACGACTATCGAGTAGCTCACCTGCAAGAGCTAGACCTACTTGATGAAAAACGTATAGCAGCATTCAACAATCTTCAGGTATATAAGAACCGACTCAAAGGCCACTACAATTGACGTGTCAAGTATAGAACATTTGAACTTGGTGATCTTGTTCTTAAAGAAAACCAAAAGAATACCACAATTGAGAAGAAGCATAAAGGTAAATTCAAACCAAATTGGATAGGACCTTTCATCATTACTGCAGATTATGGATTAGGGACATACATGCTTGCCACACTAGATGGAGACGAACTTCCTGAGCCGATGAATATTATTCACCTCAAGCGGTACTATGCTTGAGCACTAAGGTGTATTGTTTATAAGGACCATTTCATGTTGTGTCGTCTTGTCTCTTTTCTTCTTTGCACAAATATTATTCTTATCCGTCCTCTTAGACTTATCTGTTTTACCATCCCGTTCTATCGACCAAACATGTTTTAAATCCTATCCACTCAACCCGTTTGACCTTGGTTTTTGTCATTCGTTATGCATTTTCAGCACTGAGAAATCTGATCAGTTTCATCAGTTGTTTCAAGTACTTCAGACAGAGATTGTATTTTAGAACAATATGACACAAATTTTGGTAGTTACATCCTTCGTTTGTTGTTCCTTTCTTATTACCGGTCTTGCTACTAATTATAACTGTCTTTGGGAAAATTAGTACCATTGATCCATACCGTTGTGTCCTAGTTATAACCGCCTATAGGCAAACTAGGGGCAACATTTGTTTATTGAGCCTTGGCATACCAACTTGCCACTTCCTATGTTATACTATGTCTTTTTACCAATTGTGTTTGTTTTGTTTGAATTGACTACTACACTAGTCGAATTCCTCTACTGTAAGGCAAAACTACAGTGACTTGAGATCGTACTCTGGGACTACGTAGGCAGTGCTTGATACTTGTTGAGGTCAGCGCAGTCACCCTTTCCACCACGCTCTCACCGTTTTGCGAGCAACCTAAGTTTGAGCGCTCTCGCCGTTTTGCGAGCTTGAACCATTTAGTGTCTCGTCATTCTTAATCGAGTTGAGATTCTTAAAAAATTCCAAAAACATTTGTAAAATCGTTAGACAAAACCAAAAACATTGACCACTTCTTTGCCTTAAGGATTCTGAGAACCCTTACTAAGTTGCAAAAAAATCACTTGTTTCTTAATTTCTCCATCTTTTTTGGCCTTTTGCTTTCGCGCATTTGCCATTTTGCAAGACCATTCTTATTCTTCTATCACATCCATTATGTTTGTTTTTATCAGTTATCACATTCTTCTTCCCTGGGAGAACTACATTTGGCCTAAAATTTTTTATTGGATATTACATCCATGGAACTATGTAGGTAGCATCCACTTGCCTAGTACATAGAGAGACAGCTCGGCTACCCTCTTCCTTTTCTTCTATTCCCCCATTTTGTTCATTTGTTAAGTTGTCGCCTATTTTTTAGAAGCAATGTTTGTATGGTTTCTATTGCATTTTTTGTTTGTTTGTTTCTGCTTATTTTGTTTCTTTGTCCCCTGTTTGTTTGCTTTCAGTACTATTGCCTTGATTCTGTCTGTGTGTTCATTGGGTGATTCATTGCCCACATTTATACTCAAATCCATTCATATTCATATGTTTACATTGTCATCATGGTTTCTATCATTGGTGCATTGTTTTCTATTGAGTATTGGATTACGAGAGTCAGTGCTTATGCCTATGTCAGCCAAGTCTTCATGATGTTATACCATAATGCCTACCGACATGTGCTACAACAAACCTCAGCTTCAAGAAGTCTATTTAGCAATGATGACATCTCTTCGACACCGACATCCCGATTCACTCCCAATCATATTCCAAACAGAGTAATTAACCATGAAAGAATTTCAACCTTTATTGGTTCAGACGAGCATCTCCCTACTTGTACGTTGTTCCAATTCATCATTACCCTCTGTGTTAAGTTATCATCATCCTCGACCAAGTTTATCATGTTTTCCATAATCGGGGTCCAATAATTATAACTATCTATGGACAAATCATTGCACAGCGTCCCACCTGCATTTCTCAATGATTATAATCGTCTTTGGGCAAATCATTGTGTTGTCACCACTTTACTTTTTCTGCCCATACAGGGGCAGGTTATCTTCTCTGTCTGTCCTAACTAGAGCAGCTCCATCTTCTCAATGATTATAACCATCCTTGGGCAAATCATTGTGTTATCATACTACGTTGCCACTATCGGGGTACAATGTTTATAACCGTCTTTGGGCAAACTATTGTACACCATCCCCCTTGCATTCTCAGTGATTTTGACTACTTTTTTAAAATTATTGTGTTCTCACCCCATCATCTTTCCTTTCTTTGGTCCCCTCGTTTCACTTCTTTCTTTTCAACAGACCGTTTGCAGACCTAATTGTGCCAACCGTTCTCTCGAGAGAGTATCATATAGTTAGTTTATCATCATTGCAGTTGTAGGCATATAAGACCTTTTCATTCTTTGAGAAGACGTTATTGTGCTTACAACTTGCAACGCCTTCCCAAACAAAGGCAAACTGTAGACACCTAAATCAGGTTTTGGCCAATTCACACTAAAATGCACAATTTGGCCTAAAAACACTAAAATAAATGATATGAAACTGACATATTCGAGTGTCGATTTTAACTAGAGTATCCCTAAATGGGGCAATGTAATTTATGGGCCAGCTAACTTTGATCAGTTCATTTTGAGTCAAAATGTCAATTTTGCACTTGGGTGCTTTGGATTGCTCTTTCCTATCAAATCTCTTGCACAAGACGCTTGCCTTTGTTATTTTGTGTTGACAACATCCTAAATGGAAATACGATTTCAATGCATCTAACATTGACTTCCAATTCCAATTCAGTCAAATTTTGGACCAATAACAAAGCATTCTAATCAATTTGAGTAATTTGTGCACAAAGTGTTTAATCATGCTTAAAAGCTAATTAAACCAAATTAGAGCCTAATTAAGAATTCCATGGAAACTTGTTGAATACTTGTTTTTTAAAATGAATATTGAATATATGCATCATCAGGTGACTTCATTTCTTGGAAAGAAATCCGTAGGCCATAAATGCCACAAATATCAAGATTCATGCCTTCCATGTCTCATAATGACCCTCCATGCCTCTTAGTTGCTCCTTTATCCCAAATATTGATGAGCCTATTTATCAATTTTAATTGCAAAATTGGATTAATCCTTAGCCACACATCTCAATCTTGAGATGGACGGTTCAAGTTGATTATGATCAATCTCAAAAATCTATAAATAGAGAGGCCATGAACATCATTTGAAAGTCTTGATAATGCAAAGTTATAATGCACAAATGATTCCAAAAGCTATTGCAATTAGTGTTATAATGCCAAAATATTGAGGGAAGCTTCACACAAGCCCAACAAAGCCACAAGGTGCCAAGGAGAAGAGGGGATAGCCAAGCGTCCTTTGATGAAGACTTTATGAACACAAGCCAAGCAAGCCACTACAACAAGCATTTTGGAACATCCAAGGAAGGTAAAAGAAGGTTTTTTTTTGCATTTTAGTTGTGTGTTTTATTCATGTTTATTAACTAAGCTCTCCCTAGTATCTAGGCTTAGAGATGTTATGCTAGTTAGTGTGTTTTTTTCATTTTGTTTTCATTTTGAAACTAACACAATACTAACCATCATCTCTTGAGTCAAATTCCTAGCTCACAGGAAGTTGAGTACAATTTACTCACCCACTGGAGTTTTTCCCACATCAAGTTTTCTCCAAGTCATATCTTGTGTTCTATGTGCTTTGTGTTGACTTATGTTTCTCTCTATCCATTCATTGGACATATTTAATATATTTATCTTATCTTATCTCTATCCATTACGGTAGGCTGTATTTAAGGTAGGCTGTATTTTCAATTCCAGCACCTCATACCTCTATTTTAACAAGCAAACTAGTCTAGAACAGTCATTTAACAATCACTTGTTAAGTTTATAAGATCCATGTTGGTAAAGCCTAGTGTGGAATATCACCCTGGTTTACGAATCAGAACAGGTAGCAAAATATAATGGAATGGATCTGTTAGATCCAATAATTCAAGTGCAATTTTTTTAGTACCTGCTGTTTTGACCTGCACACCTTGCACAATTATCAGTCTGGATTTCAGAAGAGTGATTACCTGATACACAGAGTTCAGGATCCCATTTTTACGAGTAGCACCTAAGGATTTAGAGCGAACTTTCATAAGTTTGATCGACTTCTTTGTTCAACTTCATCAGTGGATCTTTCACCTGAAGAGTACATTCATTCCTGAAGCTTGTCAATTGATCATGGATATGGTATCTTTTGTTACTCCTAGCAGATTAGCGTGGAACTTTTTGGTTCATTTTCATTGACTTCCAGTCTGTCTGTAGGTGGATAGGATTAATTATATGGTCAGTTTGATGTAGTGCTATATAATATCTACTATCAATGATAACTCTGCTTTTTGTTTGGACTTCGTACGGGTTTTATAACTCTAACTGCGCATAAGGTGATCATATGCAGGATATTTTCTTAATTTTGATTATATATCTAATTCCTTACTAAAATGAATATCTTCATGTATATCTTCATGTGTTTTTTTCTAGCTCAAAAAAGGTTGATCCATCTTGAACTGTAAACAAAAAGACTGGTAAAATTCATGTTTGAAGCACTTTCTTCAACATGGATGACCCACAAATGAAATTTACTTCAAAAAAGGAAAAAAAATGGAACAATTTGGTGTATGTATGAATTCCCAACTGGAAGTTGGCATCTCAGCCAACAATTTTTCCAGGTCTAGGGTCCCTTAACCCTAGTTACTTTTACCAGACAAAATGTATGTACAAACAAATTCATCAAACAAAAATAATGAACAAATCTACAATTGCATGGCTATTATGGTATTATTGTAAACTCAATGGACCAAAATGCACAAGAGGAGCTCCGTAACTTATGAACTACATATATGTTTTCTTTTGGATTGAGAACATCAATCGAATTAGAAAAAAATTATGACTTAAAGGAATAAACAATACATGATACAATCATACATTTGTATACTTACTTGTGTCATCCTCTCTATAAGGGTGATTGATCCAGTATATCGATGTTGAGAAGTTTTTGAAACCCCACTAGATCTAACATTATGTTGTAGTAGGGAAATCAATGTTGACGTATTTGAAAGCCAATATGACAAAGCATCAAAATCATCCTTTCCTGGCTAAGAACCAGAATGTACTAGAAAGTTACAATTTGTTGCACTCTTTTTAAGACAATAAATTTGAAGACATCTATATTGAAAAAAGTATAACCAAAACCGAAAAATGTTTATCCTCATAAAAAGAAAAGATTAGTTACAACTTACAGTTTGGGGATGTAAAATAATCACAAGTTATAATCTATAAATACAAATAAATCCTTCGTCAAACTAAAACACAAAGATAAAGAAGAAAAATTATGAACTTGTCAAAGTTCACATTACTTGAGCATTAAATGACTTTGAGACTCCATATGTTCATTCAATATTTACATACGGGAAGCCATCACATCTATGGGATTTCTGTAGAAATAGCTCAAATCTAGGTGGCCTTATGTAACAATTGCACCACATTGTCATAATCCATGTTCCCTTCAGTCTAGTTTGACATGACATACCTTAGATATGTGACCCATGGGGATCAGGAAGATCAATCCACTTCATCATCCAACCAGAGCAAACCCAGTTTCGGTCAACAGCAGGGCTCTAAATGGATTATTGCTCGTATGGTGGCAAAAGCACCGCTTCAAACAGAGCAGCAGTTATGCAACTGTTCGTATCTGTAGAGTGGCTGTTTCACAGCTGTTGCAACAGTTTTGTAACCACTAGTCCCAGAAGAGGCAGTTTCAAAACTGTCGGTATACAATAGCCAGCGGTTTCACCCAAATTGCTTGTGCAGATACAGTAACAGCAGGGGAACGACGTCTCTTCAGTTATGAGAGATTTGTTAGTTCTTTACTGCACGGAAGGACACTCCTAAGGCATGATAAATAAGGGGCACCCATCCAGATGAGAACATGAGTGTGTGGGCAACAAAGTTAATGCTCAGTAGGTTGTAGAAGGAAGAAAGGTTGCAGAGAGGAGTTGAGTGAGAAAACAACAAAGTGACTATTGTAGTTGTTCTATAATATCTTTTTGTATAAGGCTCTGGCCATAAGAAGAATCAGGAAGGTGTGCAGTTGCCACTTCCTACTGATTTTTCCCCACCTTGGGGTTTTTAGATCAAAAGTCTTGTGTTCTTGTGTTATGCTCATTGTTCTTGTTGTTCGTTATTGTTTACATTCGTAAGTATAGTACTGCAAGTTATGTATGCACACTACAATAGTACTGCAAGTCTATAAAGCATTCAAACTGTCAATTTTGAGTCTAATCTAAGTATAACACCATATTGTGATTCTGCAAATTCAATTAAGCAATTGAACTTAGGAGGTTACAGATCATCATGACTCCTACTACAAATGACTTTTCCTGTACTTGTACAAGGAAAGTACACACACACGTGTGTGCACATAGGCAAATGCACACGCGCACACATTGTCATCATGAAAATGCAATTTAATCAAGTCAGAACCTGTCCATCTTCTCATACCAAGCCCAAGAAGGGTCTGCTTGAATCCATAAGGGGTGGTTTTTGAACCCTACAGACTAGTGAAGAATCCTGAACATACCCTAGTGGCTGCTCCATGTAAATTTATTCCTGCAAATCTCGATGCAAGAAGGTACTCTTCACGTCTATTTGATGAATTTCTCAACCATGTGAAGCAATAATGGATAGTACGAGGTGTATAGAGTTCAACTTTGCAGTATTTTGTATCGTCCAACACCTTACCCCCTAACTATAACAATATTACATTCACTCTCATTTAATCCCCTTCACAATAGCATCTATGATTGTCACTTTGCTTGCAGAAGAAAAACAATTGCATAAAGGTTAAACACGGACCAATGTCTTTTTTGGATAAGTAATTAGAGAGTTAATGAAAGTGTTAGCAAAGAAGAATGGTTGAAATTCTATTACTGTGGTAAAGTAGGACATATAGAGTCGAACTACAGAATTAGAGCAGCTGATATTCTTAAAGGCAATGCAAAAGAACAAATACAAGGATGGGGTAACATTTCCATAGATGATTATGAAGATAATTGCTGGATCACCCCAGGTGTCTTGGAGGATGACCACGTACCAATATGCAGTTTTCATTATGTCATGAATATATCATTTTGTTATCAGCAAAATTTGAAAATTGTCCTTTTGTCATCAAAATGTTTTTGTATTAAATGAGGATGTTAGGATTACACTCTTAACATTACTTGGAGTGTCATTAAACATATTAATTGTTACTAACCCAAACCTTTATTACTTTCTTATAAAGTTGGCATTGCTTATTATTATTAATATTTTTCAATATTATAATGGCCTAGTTTATGTAGCCGACATTTCATATTTTAGGGAATAATAGTCTATTTATAAAGACTATCCCATCACATTTATCAATCTTGTGAATTATATTTTGTTCAGTGTTTTCCCTATGGGACTCCTCAACATTTATTCTTTCACTTGCTTGGAGTTCTCTTCTTTTTTCATGCTTGTGTGTGGAATGGTTAAAGGTTATTGCTATTGGGACTTGTCTACAAAATTCAATTCGGTATCAGAGCATGATTGATCACCTAGCACAGGAATAGAAGACACTCAAGGATTTGGCTTATTCAAAACACTAATATTAGTGAATCACGTCTCGCAAACCATTGCAAATTTTTCAGTGATTGTTTTAAGGAAGCTGGGGATTCGCACAAGGAATCTACAGTCCAGTTTTCAGTGCCTTGAGACCGGTTTTGACCAAGTTCTTGCAATTTTAGGGTTTGAAATAAGATCACTCCCTAGACCACAATTTGTTGTAGATTTTCTAATTTTACATTTTCAGAAAGCTCTTAAAAAAAAAGGTTGGGTCTCTTCTTTATATTTTTGGATTTGAGGCCAACCAGATCCTGAAATTGGCTGGTCAAATTTCAGTCAAAGGTGGCAATCCTTTGTGGTGTAATTTATTGAGTAGCTATACTTCCATATTCATACAAATGTATCCTACAATTTAGGAAGTAGATGGCACTGAACAGCTTCAAAGATTACTAATCACCACTTTCGGAAGCAACACACGAAATATTTCCTCATTAAATATGACTTTTTGAAATATATTGCTGATAAGGAAATCCAAAACTTTGAAATCGAAGCTAATAAGGATGGAAATAAAAATGCATTCACCTCATTACAACTCAACACGAGTTAGTGAAATATTTATTTTATTCTTAATGTGCGTGTAGCTCCAACTACTATTGTAAATGCATTGGAATTTACTAAAAGAGTGTTATGAGCGTCCTATATAGAATGACAAGTATGATTCTAGTTTTGAGCACTTATCTTTTTGTCATGATGATCATGTGGATTGTGAAGACTTGATCAAGGCATCTATTTGTGATTCTTCTATTGATGTGATGAAGGATAATTCTGAAGGTGGTGATTGTTTTTCAATTCCCATTGTTCCTTCAATTGAGATCACTGAGGACTTGGTGACCATTCGTGAGGTTTATGATGAGGTTATTTCAGATTCAGATTCTTCTATTGAAGGCACATCTTATTCTCATATTATTGAGCATTTTATAAATTATGACCATTTATCACATGGATCTACCTTTCCGTTGGGATCTTTTAATGATCCAAAGTATTAGTTTCTTTGTTAATTTGTTTTATTTTCAGTTATTCGAGTTATTTTACCCACTAGTTAGTTTTATAACGAACTTGTTCTTCCGCAAGCCTTTATAGCTTGCCTATTGTCCAAAAATAAAATTGAAGCTTATATTGCATTTCCTGAATATATTTTTCTGAATATTTCCTCCACTTATCCGGGCCAACAGTGGTATCAAAGCCACGACAAAGAACGGAGGAGGAAGAAAGAGTGTGTTTGCAGACATGAAGGATTGAAGAGGATTGAAGAATTACTTTGAAGCCTGTCACCAAAAGTACGAAAGACAACAAGGACACCACCCACATGCTAGCTATTGCCAGCTTTGTATCGCTGATAAATTTTGGGCGGCTTATTAAATTGGTGAAGCTATTTGACCATCAATATCACAAATTTGTATATCAAACTTGCTCAGCATCTGAGGGCTCAGGTCTTTCACAATTCACAGACTTATAGCAGCAGAAGAAGTCCTGCTGGAATATAGATCTGCACGCTATTTAAATTCGTAGAGGGACAAAGCAGCTGGAAAAAGGGCTTGATTTGGACAACAAAGGGCTCAATATAGGAGCAGGCATCATTTGTAGAAGCCGTCGTTGAGAAAGAGATCCAAATTAATAACCTTTTTCTAAAAAAAAGGTATTCGTTGCATTCTGAAGGTCCGTTGTCATCCTACCAAGCACGAAGTCTATTTAACCTTTTTTTATAAGCAAAGTGAAAGGTGAGATTTTTTTTTTTTTTTTTTACATGTTTAAAATCTGGTTTTTTATTTTTTAAAAGATCAGAGAATGTTTAGTTATATTGAAAATCCTCCAAAGAAATTTCAATATTTACTGTAGTGAAGTTGGACATATGCATTTAACAAGCACATGAAAAAGTAGAGTTCAAAACCCTTTGAAATTGTGTTTTGATCTAATTCTGGTGCAAAGGAGTTATAAGGTGTAATATTTTTACAAGTCCCAGGAATCTCTTGTAATCGGGTAAAAGCAAAACCTCGATAACATTCCTTATTTTTCGATTTCGTACCATGACTAAAATTGTGAGCTTGAATTTTGAAAATGGATGCTTAACTCCTAAAAATTATAAGAAATGATCAATGAACATGGATAATACATTAATTTTCAACAACTTGTGGAAAGTAGTTGAAAAGCAACCAACAATGCCCACCGATGCCACAAAGTTTGCAGAATTTCATAAACATGACAAGCGTGCCCTTGCTTTATTGAAATCAACTTGTAGTGCACAAGTTATAATTCACATAGATGGCATCAAGTCTAAAGCTTGCAAAGCATGGAAAGCTCTAAAAGACTTATATGATAAACAACCTGCCTACAAGAAAATTGACCTTCTTATACAATTGCTCAACACTAAACTAACAGATGATGAAGATATTTCCGAATATGTGTCACGAATTAAGAATTTGAAACATGAATATGGCACTACTGACGGGAAAATTGATGATGAAATACTCATATTGTTTTGAATGGCCTTAGCCCTAGCTACAAGGACTTTCTAGAAATGTTACAGCTTAGTGATAAGCTTAACAAATCTACTTTTGATTCCATTTGTGATTTTCTCACTCAACATGAGCGACAATTTGCAAGGAAAAAAGAAAAACCTATTGAGGAGGCCCACTATACCAAAACAAGTAATCCATTATATAAGCACAACAAAAAACATTCTTTGAAGCACTTTCAAAGACAGAAACACTCTCCAAGGCACACTTCCAGACACAAGCATCATTCTGGACATAGGGATCATTCTAGTTCTCCGAAGCATAAACATCATTTTGGGTCTCCGAGCATGAGCATCACCACAAACATTCACATGGACACAAGCATAAGCACAGGGATTGTTCTTCATGTGGCTATTCTTCCTCTAGTTCCAGTGAACGTGAGAAAATATGCTACAATTGTAGTGGCATAGGACACCTCTCTACAAAGTGCCCCTCCAAAAGGAGGTCTTCTCGACATCAATAGAAGGCAGAAGCAAACATTGTTGGTCACTCCAGTCACTCTCGTCACTCTTCTAGTTCCTCTTTTGGCTATTCTTCTACATATTCTTCTGATGGATGGGATGACTGCAAAGTTTCTTGCTCCGCAGTTGATGACTATATATTTTGAGATGGTAACACACCCATCTTGTGTGAGCTACTAGGCTCAAGATTGGGATTTGATGTAGTAGCATTTTTTGGCTTATGTACTTTGCTTTCATAGATCTAGTGTTGATATGATCTTTGATGTGGAGCATTTTAGTGGTTTGTACTTGGTTTATTTGCTACACGGCTTCTCACCTCTCGCCTGATAGGGGTAGAAGATATTGCATATTGGTTTTCGATCAGTCGTCGGTGATTGCGGTACGAGTCAGCATTGAGTTGCTAGCATTGTTAGTGTTGAGCAAAGGCCTGCAGGAGATGTTGGCATTTGGTGGGCATCAGTTTGAGATGTGCCATACACAGTACTAGGACAATCACTTGTTCGACAGATTCTGTGTGAGAATCGATGTAGTTGGACAGAACGTGATCTTGTTCTACTTCAGTGCGGGGATGATCAGGGCATTGATCAGTCCAAGATGCATAGTGTACTAGTTGCAGTTACAGCAAAATCTACTTGGATGACTCACAGTTCATTGCTTCAGTCTTTCTATACCCCTTTGGATCAAGGGTAAATTTGTTGGGATCTTTTAATGATCCAAAGTATTAGTTTCTTTGCTAATTTGTTTTATTTTCAGTTATTCGGGTTATTTTACCCACTAGTTGGTTTTATAACCAACTTGTTCTTCCGCAAGCCTTTATAGCTTGCCTATTGTACAAAAATAAAATTGAAGCTTATATTGCATTTCCCAAATATATTTTTCTGGATATTTCCTCCACTCATCTGGACCACCACTTTGCTCCTTCCGTAAGCGTTGCTAACTCTTATGGAGATTGTGATAGCTCTTGTGATCCTACTATTTATGAATGTATAACATGGAAGATTGTGATGCTATATGAGAGGATATTCATAATAAAATCCACATTTTGGTTCCTTCCATTTCTGTGGAGGGCATTGTGGATGACAATACTTTTGCGACTGAAAAGAACATTGTAGTAGATTTATCCTTATGTGACATCACTTCTATGACTTCTTCTAATGATCTTGTGGGGAAATATTGAGTGGATGATCCTATTTTTGGTTGGGGGAGAACGCTTGAACATCTCTTCTTATGTGAAAGATGTTGAATAAATGGACCCTTTCTTAGATATGGGGGTCCCTTCTCATATGCCTTTAGTGGTACCTTTTATTGATAAGGTTGGGCCAGTTGGTGGTAGGCACGATGGGACTCTTTTTTTATCAAAGTAAAAATCATATTATTAATCATAGTGAGCATCAAACATTTTTTGAGTATGTCTCTTGTGAGTTATTTGAGACATTAGGTCCCATATTGATCCTGATGTGTGAATGACTCATCATGATGGTCCTAGTTTGTCTCTTGCACGACTTCACACTTCTTGGGATCCAAGATATGGTGCTAAGTTGTGATACTAGGCATGATGCAAGGTTAGATTTTTCCTTACTAGGAAACCACATTGAATGGACAATATCATGGAAACACAAAGGCCCATTGATGAAGACTTTCTATTCAACTATATTGGTGACTCACACAATTGTTCATTCCATTGCAATGGACAAAGCACATTATAATTTTTTGAAACATGTTGGATCAACCTATATACCTTTAATAGCACCTACTATCCTTCTTAATGATTGGAGGTATAGTTGACTATACTTGAGTGATAAGTACGATTAGGATCATCTTGATGGTGATGAGGACCAATCTTCTTCCAAGTTAGTGACATATTTTCTTGTTCCAGTTGAAGATTCAGGAGGCTTGACAAAGGCTTTATACTCTTACTGCACCTTGAAAGATTTGGAATCTGATGTAGTCAAGGATTGGGGGTCCAATGAAGGCCAACCTTTTCCTTGCAGCCTACCACCATGCACAGGTACAGAATATGAGACTAGAAGTAAAACACACACTTTTATTCATCTTGAGAAGTGCAGAGATTACACACATACACACTCACTCACTCTAGCTATGCCTACAACACTAGGGAAGAATGCTACACAGTCCCTTCCTAGACTAAACACTGATCTCTACTTCCTACTCTCCACATTCACTTGGAAGTTCTCCACTTCAGTCTGCCTGCTCCAAATCCTTTCCTTGCCTTTTATGTCTTGTGTTGTGTCTCTTCAAACTCCCCAAGCACCTTCAAAACACTTAAAAATTGAAAATCTTGAAATCTGGACATTCACTTTATTTTTGTAACTGAAAGCAGCAGCAGCCTGCCCTTTTATGACCATGCGGCCTAAACAAAGGCAGGCCACAGGTTTTTCTGAAAAACAGTGTTCTAGCCATAGGGAATCCTACAACTTCAAAGGCCATAACGTTTGCATACAGACCCAAAATGAGATGTCATTTTTTGTAAAGTGCATAACTTTTCGAGGGGAATCCAAATATGCAATCAAATTCTGGTTTTGATGTGCCTCTCATACCCTTTTTGCCTCTGCACAAGAACCTGTCAATTCAAGGCCTTCAAAGGATGCAGCCACTTCTTGAATGTTAGTAATAATTGAGTAACTTGACAACCACCTTTGCAACAATGTTGATACCTGAAAATGATCTTCTTTGATGTCCTTTCTATCCTATAAGTGTTGGAATACTAGTGCTTCTCAAGAATCAACTTCAACCATACCAAAACAGCAAACACACAACCTAGTCTACATGAACATACCCCTACTTGTTTTTTGGTGATGCAAGATATCTGAATCACCTTGGATGCTCCTGCATCAGAACCAATGGCTCATGGTCCTTGTTGCGTCACTGAGAATATTCATAAGAGAAGACGCTATGCAGATTTTGGTCCTCGTAGATTTTTTCAAAGATGTACTTGCTTTCTTTATGATCCAATAGGTGCTTAAATGACATATTCACAAATATGCATCCTACAATTCAGGAAGTACATGACATTGGACAGCTTCATGGGTATAGTAATTACCCTCTTTTGAAAGCAATGCATGAAAGATTCCCGCACTAAATATGACTTCAGGAAATATATTTTTGAAACTCAAGACTTTGAAATTAAAGTTAATAAGGATGAAAATAAGAATGCATTTGCCTTATTACGAATCAACTTGATATGTTTGAATCTTAAAATTACTCTTACTGGGGAACTGCAAGGGAACTTCAGGTATTATTAAGAGAGCATTATGGAAATCCTTTTGTGTGGGATGTGTTATCGCTCAGAGTTGCACCCTTCGAGGAGGTTGTTCGAGCTTCCTCACTCAATTGATACAATTGGAACACTCCAAGGCTGTGGGTCACCTATAGCTGGAGTGCAACTCCGGAAAAGGCCCACTTCCTCTGATGGATCACCTAGACTAACACTAAATTGTTGCTTTCAAGGAAAAGGGAGAGAGAGAGAGAGAAATTAAACAAAACAAGACAGTGATGCACCAAACTCATGACCTCCATTTGCCGATGCACTAGTGACATGAAACAAGACCTATTAGACTACACAACTCCAACCTGAGGATCTCTTTGCATTAGTATTTCGACATGAAGGTTTGGGAGATAAACTAGGAGGGACAAGCAAGAGGTGAAATGAAGCAACACTAGTGGCAGATTTCCACACCTAATTCCCTACATAACCAACTATAACACTTCAAGTAACCTGCAAAGAGCCAATCTACTTGCAAGAAGGTAAGGGTGACATAACAAAAAAGACGGAGTTAAGGCTAAACTCACAGAGGAGCGAACTAGACGTAGTAGAGAATTGAACCTCAAGGTGAGAGGGCTTCCCTTCTTTCCTCGTTGGATCCCATGGTGGTTGCGACCGAGTTCCTTGGGGACAAACTAGGTATCTTGAATGTGGTATTGGAAAGAGCATGGCTGGGGTTCGATTCCACACTTTTCCTCTGTTTCAAATCCAATGCCGACAGACTTAGAGCCTTTAGGGCCAGGCGTTCGTTGTTCTCTCTTCCTGGTAAGATCTTTCTTGTTGAAGATCTCATCAAATCACAAGTTGCGAATCTTAAATGCTCTAGAGAGGTGGTTATGGCAAACAAAAAGCAGGAAAATGCACAGTTATTAGGAACCTCAAGGCAGTGGTTAGGAACTTCTTTCCTCCAGGATAGGAGTCCCGACCTGGGGTTTCTAAATGACAAGTTCATTGGGAGAGAAAGCAAGGCTCAAACATTTATTTCCATTGTTGGAATGGTAATGGCTCTTTTTTATCATCACCAGGTCTAATGTATGAAGCTCTTAGGTCGTCAGACATCCTTTTTATCACTAAGACACATGAGAGCCCTCTATGGCCTCTCCTAGATATTACTGGATACTGTTGGTTTTCAGCGTGCCATCAAGAGACTAGGAGCTCTGGTGGTGTCAGAGGTTCAGGTGGGGTGGCTTGTCTATTTAGAGACTCACTCTAGAGCAGAAATTCAATGGTGGTTTCTAATGAATTTGCTAGATTCATGTGGATCTGGATTAACGGTACTGCCCCACTTCCCACAGATATCTACATTGCAGTTTGTTACTTTCCTCCAACGTCTTCATCATATGCCATCCACAATGGTCTTGAGGGGGACCCTTTTGTAGACTTGTACACCAAGATCACTCAATACTCAGTTGTTGGGGAAGTTCTTCTCGATGACTTCAATGCCCATACCAGAGACTTTCAAATGCCTCTCCACGTTCGCTCAGTTGACATATTCTGCACACAAGAGATTGATTCAGAGTTAGTGGGGTTGCATAGGATGTCAGATGATGATTTAGGTCCTTACACGACATACGGAAGACACCTTTTACAGTTGGGGGAGTCTCATGATTTCTTGATCCTTAATGGGCTGCCTTTTTTCCAGATTCACTCTTTCACATGTACACCTCATGGCGGAGGTAAGACTCTGGTAGATTACGTCTTATCCAGTCATAATCTTTTGGCCTTCATCCGTCATTTTTCCAATTCCACCATTCCTCTTGCAGACCATGCTCTTCATTTCTTTTCCGTCTATGCTGAACTCCCCCTTCCTATTACGATTCCCTGTTTCAGTATACCGTGTACCACTTTCTATTTTGATGATGGGGATCCTAACATTTTCCTCTCTCACATCCGTCGGCTTCTGCCTCCAAAACCCCAGTTTTTCTCACTTAGTTGTGTTACTTCCAAATACACATACCTTTCTTCCATTATTTGGGAAGTTGCCCTCAAATCTTTTCCTAGCTACATCAGATCTACATATAACTCCCATCAATCTAAAAGATCTTGCCCCGTGAATAAGTGGTATGATGATGATTGCAGGACTCTCCACTGCCAGCTTCGGTACGCCTTCCTCCATGCCCATTCCTCTTACCCGGCCTTAAAATCATCCTACTGTTGTCTTCTCCAAAGTAAGAAACGCCTCTTTATTTCTCAAAGGAGATGGATTTTACGGGCTTCTCCCCAAACTCTATTAGCGTACCATCCTCCCCTGGCATTCTCCCTCCCCCCCACTGAGCTTAATCCCGCATCCATAATTTCCCATACCTCCACTCTTTATGATATTCCTAGTCAACCTCAAATCCATGTTGCTCCTCCATCATCTTCTTGTCACTTATTCACATACAAGAACATCAAATAGGCGGTGAAGGTGATGAATAGTAGCAAGGCAGCCAATGAAAAAGGTTTCCAAGCCGAGTTCTTCAAACATGGTCTTAGATCTTTTGGAAGCTATTTGGTTGATCTTTTCAACCACGTGATTTGCTCAGCTTTCCCGCCTTCTTGGTCACATCACATTATTCACCCAATACTTAAATTAGGCTCCTGTTCAGATCCTAACAATTAAAGGACGATCATGGTTGGACACACATTGTCGAAATTGTATGCTATTGTGCTACACATGCAGCTTTCGAGAGAGTTAGAGCAGAGGCATCTCAAAGTTAGGGGACAGGGAAGGTTTCGACTAGCTCATCAAACCATTGATCATATTTTCACTCTCCGGGCCATTATTGAGGAGGCACATCATCGCTCATTCAAAGTTTGTTGCTGCTTTGTAGACTTTAGAAGAGTATTTGATTCTATTCCACGAAAGGCCCTTTTTCAGAGGCTTAGGAATATTGGCATTTTCAAGACCCTTTTGGCAGCCATCATGAGACTATACGAGAATGTCCTTGGTCATCTCCGTACGGTTCATGGGATCTCAAACTTTATTAGTACCATTGGGGTCAAGCAAGGTTGCCCCTTGTCCCCAGCCTTATTTGTGATGAGCCAATAAAATGGCTCATTATATTCATAAAATAACATCCTTTTTCTTACATAGAAAGTGGATCTAAATGTAGTTTCAGAGCTTATGGTTTATTTAGAATGAAATTGCAAGTATATATCATGATTATGTCTTCCGAATAACTTGTTATCTATTTTTCAGCTATTACTAATTATTATTGGGAAAAAAGATGTCAACGAGTGCATACATAGTCCATATTAAGCTAAAAATGCTTCAAAACACGAAGAATAACCATTCAAGAACAATGTTGGAGTAGTATCATAATCTTCTACAACAAAATCCAGTATTTTGGTCAAGTTATGGACCCCTACAGGTTTGATGCAGACTCCTACAATACCTACGGATTACAACAGGGTTGTTACAGTAGCTACAAATTACAACAGGCTTGTTACAGCAGCTACGGATTACAATAGGCTTGTTACAACAACTAGGGATTACAACAGGGTTGGTACGGCCCAGCTACGGATTACATCAAACCAGCTACAAATTATATCAGACCACCTACGGATTACATCAGTCAGCGATGCATTTCAGCAGGCTTGCTACAGATTTCAGCAAATTGCTACGGATTTCAACATAATTGCTACGGATTTCAACAAAACTGCTACAGACATGTTTGGAAAGTATTTTTAAATGTATTCTAATGTTCCAGCTATCGCGAAGAATACTTTCCATTTAAATTCTTTCTATATATAGGTTTCTATGTATAGACTTTCCATTGTAGATTGTATAGGTTTATGTAATTTTATTCCAAATAATAACTCTCTTCATATTTGGTGGAGATCGAGATTATTTTGTAATAGATTTTATTAGAATAAATATCTCTCTTCATATTTTATGGAGATTGAGATAGGATAGAGTATCTCGGATTGTTACTCCCAAATAAAGTGTTGGTTGGAAGCATGAATTATAAATGCAATTTTCCACACCCGAATTAATCAATCAATACACATTTCCTTCAATTATTCTGAGCAGTCCATTATGAAACTTGTGTTATGAATAAATCCCCTTCCGAGGAATGAGTTGGCCACTCATTCCAAGGAAGATGGATCATGTATTTATGTTTATTCATTTATTATGTAATTATCCTTTTTTGTTGTAAATCATTATTTTATTTCTTTGTTGCTGTAATTATTTCTTTATGTACAGTTTGTGTGAACCTGCAAGTGTTTGATTTGTTTCTCATTTATTTTCAATCCAAGCAATTTACTTTCTGCAAGTGTGCTTTAATTTTATGTAAGTGTGCTTTAATTTCTACAAGTGTGATTTTCAATTCCTGCAAGTGTGATTTTCAATTCTTACAAAGTGTGGAGTGTAATAGAAGGAACCATTTGCCAAAGGTCTTTCTCCTTTTGCATACAGCCTTTGGACACCAGCCCTGGATTGACATTATCAAATGTAGGGTATTGACGACACCCATCAATTTGGCATATACATTAATGAGTTAGAGACCTTTATTCATGAGAATATTTAGGCTAGTGATGGGTGTCTTCTTCACCAGGTTTTGATTTCTATCCTCTTGTTTGCGAACGATGTGGTTCTCCTCACTTCATCCCCTGAGGGTTTACAGTGGCAGTTGGATGCCTTGGCTCTTTTTTGTGATCTCCAGCAATTGACGGTTAATTTGGGAAAAACCAAGGTCATGGTGTTTAATGGATTGAAGACTTCCCACCTTCATTTCTTCTTCAGGGTAAGGAGGTTGAGATCACCACTCCTATACTTATTTGGGAGTGCACTTTTCTGGTCCACGCTTCTGCTGGAGGCATGCCCTTTAGCCTAGGATAAACAAAAGATATGGTTCTTTAGCCCTTCTTGAACAACAGTGTTTTAGACATCAATTTCAAGATATCTCATCCAAAATCTCCTTCATGGATACACTTATCAGACCCACGATTCTTTGATCCGTAGTTTGGGGACCTCCTTTGCTTGAGGGTTGTTATCGAGAGGATCTAGACACTTCTCCCCCACATTATCAGATGTAAGCAAACAGTTCCCCAGCACATTATCCTTGCAGAGTTTGCAGCCCGACCCTTCCAATTGGAGACTATATTTGATTATGTTTCTTCCTACATCACATTCGGAGTTTTGTTGATATAGCGAGTGGACGTGACAAATATCCATACTTAGCCTATTGCTCTCCAGAGACTCTTGCCCTCTCGACTCCCTCGACTCATGTCCTCTGTTGGTATACAGGGGTTTCTGGTATATTAGAGTCTGTGAGAATTATGATGGACCACATTCCTCCATTCAAGTACTCCTTGGATGCACCGACTCATCTTCTACCCACTAAACAGGAGCTGAACTAGATTATTAGGGTTGATATTTACAGGCAGTTTATTCATACTACTTGGGTAAACCATACTGGGGGGCTACGCCCAAAAATGACATTTTATGCAAAACACTTTTTAAAGTTGAGTGACGAGCTTATCATCTGTCCACTGTATACATTCAACCATTGGATGGACTCTCTTCGCATCCCATTAGGACAATTTCAAGTGGGTTCCCACAAGTTTAGGATTGAGACAGATCACTAGATAGATTGCGCAGACAAGATTTGTTAGTTATGCAGCATCCAGGAGATTAAGTCTGAGGAACACTTTATCTTCTGTTGTCCCATATACTATGAGATCAGGGGGAGATTTCATTGCCTAGTAGGACATAGACTCTTTCTGACTTCTTCATATATGAGGACCAGATATGTTTAGCTTTATATATATAGGAAGCTCCTAAGCTTCGTGATCATTCTATTCAAAGACCCACTAGCCCAGATTCCACCCAACGGATCACTTCCTTATTCACGGTGCTACCTTTGGGGAGAGGCACTAAGCGATAGTTTGACATTAGTACAAGCTCACATTCCAGATCAATGTGACCCAGAGAGACAATCCACAGTTCCTCGACATTTCACTAACATAACCATTTCAAGGCTTGGTATTAGGGGATAGACTAGATCCAACAGATCTTCACAGAGGATTTTTCCCTCTAGGCAGTGGAATGAAGGATAAACAAGACATCCTACCTCCTCTTCTTCGGGTCATACTTCTATCTGGGGCTCTTCTCATTGACCTTGGATGCTAGGAGAGTTGGATCGAACTCTTGATAGACCCCCTCCTAGTTCTTCCTTCTTAGGGTTCATTCCTGCTTTTCCTAATGTTCAACAATTTTCGTGGGTTGCTCATTTATTCTGCTTCTTTCTTTGGCTTTGAGCTATGTTACTCTTTGCCATGTTTTGTACTATTTTCTTGCAGCATTGTTCTTTTCATTTTTGGAGACCTTTTTGGTTTCCCACTTGTTCCTAACACACTTTTGTAAACTGTTGTCCCTTTGACCTACCTTTGTGGTCATTTGTTGGATATTAATTATTTATCTTATCTTATAATCTGAAAGTGAGCTTGAAGAAGGCTAAAACCAGCTTGTTATTCATTCCTGAAGGCGAGAACAAGAGTTACTTGAGCAAGGCTTTGCAATACCCAAGTTGAGGATCAAAGGCGGATCAATTTTTGTAGCATTTCTATGCTAGAAAGAGTCCTCCATTACAATTTTGCCTACTTAACTAGGCAAAAATGAAGAGCTCAGGTTCTTGACGGGTCATACACACTAATGGCATAGTTACAATGCGAATCATGATTGGAAGAGATGGCTTCAGAGAGTGGGAGAATATCTCCTCAAGATCGCCAAGCCACGTCAGCCTCACTACCTGTCAGGCCAATTCCAAGCTTGTAGCTTTTCTTTGTCTTTATGCTCTGTTCAATCTTAGTACACATGTTCACATGATGGTTATGACCAAATTCCATTGCCTTTTCCCCCACTCTGCCAGTTGGAATCAAGTTGTCATGATTCTGAAGATCGGACCACTCCCAGATTGATTCCTATGAATCAATTTAGTTACACAGTTCGCTCATGGACTCTTGATGGTTTTGACACCTAGACGAGCCATCAAACCTGCATCAAACAGTGCCAACGTAGATGCCAGCAAACCCTTTCATGGCGCGCTCCATCCACGCGTCCTCTTCTCGCTCCTTTGTTTATAGCCTTCACTGCGCAATCGACTTTGCTTCTACGGACCCCAATTTGCCATTCCCCAACTACATGGCCTCTTTCCACTCTTCTGCTGCACTGATACCCTCCTCTGCTTGTACTGGCCACCACGGGGCTATGGAGCTGCAGGATTGTGCCACATGGCACCATCTCACTAACCCTCTTAACCAGGTGCTTCGAAACTGTATAGACATCTCCAAGATGTCAGGTCGTTAGGATCATGACACGTGGAAGCATCCCGCTAGCCCGTTAAGTTAGAACTTTGTTGACATCAAAATCGTCAAGCAAACCTTGTAAGAAAAAGACTAAGTTTTAAAAAAAAATTTGCACAAGCCCAAGGTTGTTGGGCAAGTGACACGTCGCTCCGGGCAATCCTTGAAAAATCAACTAAGTGTTGAAGAAATAAAAGAAGCTACTGGTAGACCATCCCTCAACAATGAAGTGGGATTTTGCCATGTGGCATAATCTCGCTAACCCGTTGTTCAAACATATTCACTCAACTGCACAGATGGTTCCAGGTCACTAGGATTTCGCCACGTGGCATCATCCCATGTACCCGCTTGCTTAGAACATTGCAAAAAATGACTTAAGCCTTAAGAGACTTTCGACCAGGCTCGGGGTTGAGGAATACTAACACGTGGCTCTAGGCAAGTTTGAAGATACGATTAAGTGTTGAAATGCTTTCAAAAGGAGTTGGACTTGCCAGGTCCTATGAATGATTGTCGTGTGGCCCCAGGAGGCTTGGAGCGGAGCCCTACTGCTACTAACAACCCGGGAAGCTGTCAAGACATCGTCGAGAGCTCATCAAATTTAACACAGTGCTCCCAAAACCGTCATTGGGAAAAAAGAGCCTGAAATCAACTAAGTCTTTCGTTGTATGGTTCCTATAGGTTCTGGAAGTGCTATGTGTTCCTCTGGAAGGCCGAAAGGAAGGTCGGGAAGATTGTAAGGTTGAGAAGCTCCAAAAGATGCACTAAGTGTAAAACTTCAAAACTTCTACAGTCCATTTTAGTAAAGGCTCTGTGCTCCAATTTATCAAAGGCCAAAAAATGGCTAAGTGTCGAAGAGCCAAATGTTTCTTGCCTCAGTCATTTTTTTGACCCTGAACAGAGCTTGGGAAACATACGACTCTGCACCCAAAACCTTGAACTAGGACCTGCTCTTCCATGGTGACCAAAAATGGTCAACAAAATGACAAGCATGACTTTGAAAATGATATTGATTTTGAGGACTCATTTTTTCATGATGATCACGTGGATTGTGAAGACTTGATCGAGACATCTATTAAAGATTTTTCCATTTATGTTGTCAAGGATACACCAAAGGTGATGATTGTTCTTCAATTCTAGATTTTCCTTCAATTGAGATCATAAAGAACTTAGTGACCATTCATGATTTTTATAATTAGGTTTTTTCAGATTTGAATTCTTCAATTGAGGGTAGATGTTAGATGGATAGGGGTTACTCAAAGGGATAAGGTTAATGTTAGATAGACTCCCCCTCCAGTTAATCAGTTAAACCTGCAAGCTCATGGTGCTTCTAGAGGTAACCCAGGATCACTAGGAGCAAGTGGCATGTGTTGAAATGAGCATAGAGAGCCTTTGTTTCAGTTTGGCTTAAGCTTGGGAATCCTATCCATGTAACATGGTGCAAGCCTTTGGCATAGATTTGTCCCTTGATGACTAGAGACTCAAACATAGATTATGTAAGGTCAAAACTGACTTGCTGATCATTGTTGCCATGCTTAAAAAGGTGAAACCAACCTTCTCATTCCCCAAACAATTGGACGTTGAGGCTTTCAATGGAATATATCAGCAGGCTCATATCAACTTTCTCAAATTTTGAATGATATGCAGTTGGAAGCAAGGTTAGAGCAGAACTTAGTAAAATTGCCAATAAGTTTGGTGGGGATTGTACTAATGACTTCACTCAAACGAAATTAGACATGGGATATTTTCCCTTGGTGACACATACCACTAGGGCCCCCAAGTTAAATTTTCTTCACTTTTAAATTAGTAGGGTGGAGCTTGATCAAATTTCCCTTGGCCACAATGCATTTTGGACTCGTGAAAATTCAAAACTATGGTAATGCACTTCATTACTCACACTCGAGCAATCAATGCGGGTAAGAATTGATTTGTTGGTCATCATCATGGTTTACGTACTCAGTGAGTACTCGTCGTGTAGATGAGTTCTCACCATGTAGACGAGTACCCGCTGAGAATCCCCCTGAGCAAGTGCTCGCCACTCAAAACCACCGGTTTTTTGAATAAATTGTGAGTATTCTCGTAGTAATCGCGAATACTCAACGAGAACTACAATAATACCCACCTTACGGTCTGTACATGGAATGTACATTGCAAAAACATAAAAACGCACCTCAACTCTGCTAAAATGCATCTAGAACACTACAAAAACATAGAATGTATCATCTTTAAACTTGCATGCCCCCACACTCTCATCACACAACATTTGAAGCGAATTAGCGGGAGCAAATTCGATTGCCAGTTTTTTTTTTTTTTTCTCCTAATCATGTAAATTATTTGTAAACATGTTTGACAAATATAGATGAATTCCATTCAATTCCATAGTTGTTATTCACAATTTATGCTAATTTTCCATAATTTTTAAATATAATTATTGGTTTTTTATTGTTTATAGTGTTTAGTTTTAGAAATTTATGGTTTATGTTTTTGTTAAATGCCATTTTTTTTATTTTTATTTTTTTTGTATACAAAGGGTTTAGTGTTTACATATACAACTTTACGCTTTAACTTTTTTTTTTAAATGTTGTTTTTAATTTTTTATGCATTTGAACATGTTGTAGGTTAACCATTAGCATACAATGGCATTCGGCGCCGCATCAAGTTCAACATCAATGAGTGCTAGTTGTCCCATTAAAGCTCGTACCGCTACTTGGAAGTATGTCATACAGATTGGATCGTTGCAATCAAGTGTGATTTGTATGTTTTGTTCAAAGAAGATATATGGCGGCATCAATCACTCCAAGTACCATATTGCATGTATTTTTTGCCGCGATGTCACACTGTGTCCAAGTACAACGGAAGAGGCAAAACAAGAGATGACTGCAGAGCTTGCAATGTTGAAAGAGAAGAAATTAGAGAGGGCAAAGGTACAAGCAACCAGTGCTCCCACATCTATAGAGGAAACTGAAGTCGTTATAACAGAGATTGTGGGCTCTAGTCATGGTCCGCAATTCGAGGCACATCCACTCATCGAATTCGAGCAAAACCCAGACATAAATTTTTTGAACCTAGAAACATACCTGGGGCACAACCTCTGATACAAGATAAAGGGTGGAAGGAGTAGCACGTGGAAGTGGATAAGGCATGTGCAATATTTTGGTACTTCAACAGTCTTCTCTTCAACATGGCAAAGAGCCCGTATTGGGAGTATTTGGTGACGAAATTAACAATTGCAGGGAAAGGGTACAAGGCACCCTCTCAAAGAGACTTAAATGAGAAGTTGCTCTAAGATGTTAACGATGAAAAATTAATTCTGTATGATCAAAATGCACCATTCTTTCAAATGAGTGGACGGATGGAAAGAACTGCACCCTCATCAAATTTTTAGTAGCTTCAAACAGTGAGATGGTTTTTTTGAAGTCAATTGATGCATCTAACAAAATAAAAAATGCATAAACTTTGAACATGATGCTCAAGGACATTGTCTTAAAAGTGGGCATAGAGAATGTTGTGCAAGTTATCACTGATAATGTAACATATGTAGCGGCTGGAAGACTACTTAAAGAGAGGCATCCACCACTCTTATGGACCACTTGCATGGCCCATTGCCTTGAGCTTCTTTTGAAGGACATATACAAAATTTATTGGGTAAGACCAATTGTAGAAAAGGCCAGAAACATCACCAAATATATTTATAATCACCCTTGGGCTCTCAGCTTGATGGGAGATCAAACCAAGGGAAAAAAGCTTGTGCAAGCAGATACCACAAAGTTTGCAACTAACTTCTTTACGTTGCAAAGCATTTGTAGTTTGTTGTCAGCGTTGAATATAATGTTTGTGAGTGAAGCATGGGCTGACTCAACCTATTCAAAAAAAGTTGATGTAGAGAAAACCACAAAGACAATTTTTGATGAAGCCTTTGCGAATAGAGCTCAAGAGATTGTCCAGCTAATTTTGATTTTCAATTTAAATTTCAAGTTGATTCCTTTATTTTCAATTTTTACTTTATTTGTAACTTTAATTTGTCTGTAACTTTGTGGATGTCAGAGCCTTTGGTGAGGGTTTTGCATTTGGTGGATAGGAAGCAAAACCCAATGGGATACATTTATGAGGCCATTGATAGAGCCAAAGAGGCCGTCCAAAACTTTTATGAGGATAGTAGCAGATTTGATCCCATTTGGGAGTTAATTGTTAAGAGGTGGAACAATCAACTCCACCAACCCATCCATACAACGGGATACGACCTTAATCCACAATTTGTGTACTCTGATGGCTTCCCAGATGCTAATAGGGAGGTTATGGAAGGCCTCTCAACATGCATTGAGATTATGACACACGAAGTTGAGCTGAGGGGCCTCATTATTTCAGAGTTGCATAACTACAAGCAGGCTAGGGAGAGGCTCTTTTCTTCAACACTAGCTATCCAAGGGAGATCCAGCCAATCACTAGGTAATAAAAAATGAAGTCTTTGATTATACCTTACAAGTTATAAATTTACAATTATTAATTAATTACAAACTTTTGAATATCTTGTCTGCAAGTTTGTGGTGAAAAGATTGAGGTTAAAATACCCAAAATCTTCAAAGGCTAGCTTTCTGAATTTTATCTCAACCTTGTAGCGCTCCTAGATGCAAGTGCAACCGGAGTTTGTTTGACACCATTCATATAAAGAATCACAATAAATTGGGTCAAAAATGTCTTAATAACCTAGTTTTTGTGCAATACAACCTTTAGCTTTGCAAAAAAAGGTGGACACATCTCAGAAGCCTATCAATTTGGATGAGATCAATCCCTATAGTGATTGAACTACACCGGACGAGGAGACCCCCATGTTCATAGAGGATGAGATTGTTGATTTCAAGAGGCAAGCTATCGAGGGTGTAGCAGAAGTAGGAGAGCTTGGATTGGATGACGTCCATGTAAATGTCGTCGAAGATGAGGAGTCACTGCCATTTGGTACCAGGGTGGAGCCACAGACGCAAAGTTCTAAGCACAGCGAGGAGGGGCAGCAGTATGCAAGGAATAGACTCTCCTAGCCTCCCATATTTTTTACTAGAATAGGGAAAAGGAAATTGTAGATTCTTGTAATTTGTATCAGTTTGTTGTTATATAAGAATCAGTTTCCTGTTGTATAAGTATCATTATGCTATTGTACAATTGTATTGCATGATTATGCAATTATGTACTCTATTTCTATTCAAATCTTATAGAAAACACTTCCCCAACATTTTATAGACTCGTTTCATACCAATTGTAACTGTAATTTGTATAAAATTTATTTTTTTTAAATAAATTTAATTATGTTTTTTAAGTTGCCAACTATTGCAGAGCATTGGTGAGTGGCTGTTCAGTATTTGCCAATTAAATTTTTAGGGGGCTGGGTGAGTACTCGCCAAGTACGGGTATGTAAACTATGGTCGTCATTATGGAACAGAGAAGAATGCCTTCACTCGCACAGTCTTATCATTTCTCAAGGGGCAGCATTGAGTACTCGGATAGCCTTCTTTGGTTGTTTCATAAAGATGGTGAATTAATTTGAGTGGTGGCCATTTCACGTGTTTAGTTCATCGAATTCGCAAAGGAGAGCAAGAGAACATCACCTTGCAGAACATGGGTATGGGATAAATGTCTTAGCCTCTGCAAATTGGCCTGGCACTAGTTTTCTCATATGTGGGATGACAACCGGGTGGTAGTGGTTAGATAGCTCACAGACTGGGTTCAATTCTCTTCTTGTAAGCCCATATCTCACAGTAGGTAAGAAGTTCTTCTTCCATTTCACATGCTCTATCATCATTTTTGTTTGCTGTTGGAATAAAAAGTAGGTCGAGAGATAATGTTGCTGACCCTCCAAGCCCTGTTGATCCCCATGCGAAAACCCAGAGTTTCAATGCTTGTGCAGCTAAAGGGAATCAGACTGATAACTCTTTTCCAGGGCTTATTTAAGCTAGCAGAGAATTTCTGTTAGGATTTTAATTCTTTGGCCAGCTCTTAGTAGACATGGGAAAGGCTGGTAGAATTCCCAGCCGAGCCACATGGATCTTTGCATGTTTTGGTGTGGAAAGCTGCAATGCCAGCTGGGAGTATGCAGTATTCTGATGTAATTCATATGGTTTTTAATATTTATTAATATAAGCCTTTTTGCCTGTGTTGAAAAAAGTCAGTGGGCTATTACGTAACTAACAAAGCATGCAAAGATGATATCACTCACTATTCAGTGACTCCAAGAATAATTAAGTGTTTTGTTTACTAGCTTCTCCTTTGTCAGATGTATGATTAATGCTCCAATACCTACACCAATTTCTATGAACAGAAAATCATCTTCATAGAAAAACTCACCTCAATAATTGAGCCAATAGTTTGAATAATGTGGTCAAATAAACGTGTCCTCTCAGCCTCAAAAGCATTCCAATGAGTAAGGCACTTGTATATGATACAGGCTGCAACAGGTGTATCATTGCTAAATCCTACATCCTGCTTGACACACTTTGTAAGAGCTTCTTGGTTTTCCTGTCAGGTGACAATGCTCAAATCCATAAGATTAGAATCATAAAATAGAGCATACATTCCACTCCCATTCAATGAACTTGATATCATAAATTACCTGCTGTTTGTCAATGATGAACTTCGATTGCCTAGTTTCTGACAGAACATTATTCCTTTCTCTGATAATTTGAGAACCCATGGGTGAATCCTATATTCCAAAAATCCCTTAATATGAGTTGATGCAGGTAGATAAGTAAAAGTTTGCCGGAATTGAATGTTCAATTCAACAAAAGAAGAGGTGATAATCTTACAAACATAGATTTCTGATCCCCATTAGAAAGCCAGTGAACTTCCGGAGTTTTCTGTGTCACAAAACACCTGATTATTGAGATCATGGTCATATAAAATCACATGAAACCACACAGAATATAACAAATGAACCATGCTAGTTGACTCAATATTCAGATCATTGTTTTTATCTAGAAATATACTTATAGAAAGCAAAAACGGGACACAAAACCTCCCTGAATAAAAGAATACAAAGTATATCCATTACCAGACAATGCATTTGATATCCTGTCCATATCTAATTCAATTAAAAGATGTAAAATACCAAAAGTAAACCAGCAATACTCCCAATGAAGAGATCAAACCTGCTTAATCATAATATCTGTATGGTTGCTAAGACCATTAGATGAAGGCAAAGCTACAGCTTTCTTCCGTAGAACTTGATTCTCGGACTCTAAATTTAACACTTTTTCTTCCAATCTGCAAGTTTAGGGATATAGAAAAAAATTAATGAACAGTAACATTGAAAATACTATCTAATATAGGAAGTACAAGTTTCTTGAGATGACTAAGACTATTTGTAGGTTTTATATTTGATATAAGTAAAGACCTACTAAAATAGGGTACAACTGGTAAAATTCTGATTTACTATCAAGTAAATACTACTCTTCCATAAATTGCCTATTTTTTTTCAGCCTCAGAACTGTTCAAAGATTTTGTTCCCTTTCGAGCATTGTCATATATATATATATGGTGACAACTTATACTACTAAGTTCATTAAACATTATGGAGAAAGAAAAGAAAATGGTTATATTTACAATACAACCATAAACTGATCGTATATAAAATAAAACCTTATTAAAAAGATATTATAATGACATGAACAACACCTATGCAACATCTCCTCAAGGCGAGCAATCCTTGATTCAGCTTCCTCTCTTTTTCTGACTCTTGCTTTATTTTCTTCCCAAGACATTTCCAATTCTTCCTGTGTCTTGGCATATTTCTTCTCCAAGGTCTCCATTGACATCTGCACAATAACACTGTTAAGCAGTAAAGAAACCTGAGGAAAAGACAAATCTATAAGATATTAAGAGGCAAAAATCATAGTTTCCATAACTTTCAATAAGCTGAAACTGAAAAGAGACTCAAGGAACAGTGTGCAACACTATCCGAATTTTTACTCAAGAAAATAAAATCAATTGTTTAACTAAGAAACCATGGAATCTAGATGAAGGAAAAACCAAAATTTCCCGGATTGCTCGAGGAGAATGTGCTCTTCTAGGGTTCTGATGTTATGGTAGCTTTGTGCTTTTGGGGGCTTTGCAGGGTAGAGAGTGAGGAGGGAGGGTTGCTTCTTTTCGGTTGTTTTCATCATAGTTCGCATACCTGTACTCGGCGAGTACTCACCTAGCCCCCTAAAATTTTAATTAGTGAATACTCGGCAGCCACTTGCCATTAATCAACAGTTCTCGGCAAATTAATAATACTTAAAGT
Source organism: Torreya grandis (assembly GCA_037957365.1). Lineage (NCBI taxonomy): Eukaryota > Viridiplantae > Streptophyta > Pinopsida > Cupressales > Taxaceae > Torreya > Torreya grandis. The sequence continues at coordinate 1,727,267 of JARHVA010000094.1, read as the reverse complement.
TATTAAAAAAACATAAATTTTATACAAAATACAGTTGCAAAATGTATCAAATGAATCTGTAAAACGTTGGGGAAGTGTTTTATATTATATTTGAATACAAATAAAGTACAAAATTGCATAATGATGATTCATGTGAATACAACTATCAACAACAAACTGATACTTATACAAGAACCTATAATTTTTTCTTCCTTCCTCTCTAGAAAACTAAGGGAGACTGAGAGAGGCTAGTCCTCCCCTTCAGCTGCCCCTCCTCAATCTACCTAGAATGTTGCGCCTGTGGCTCCACCCTGGTACCAAATGGTTGTGACTACTCTACCTCATCTTCGACATCTACAAGGATGTCATCCAATCCAATCTCTCCTATTGCACCCTCCATAGCTTGCCTCTCAAAATCAGCAATCTCAACCTTTGTAAACAAAGGAATCTCCTCATCCTGTGCAGTCCAATCACTTTAAGGGATTGATCTCATCTAGATCAATAAGCTCCTGTGATGTGTTCTCCGCCTTTTTTGTGTGAAGCTGAAGGTTCTATTGCACAAAAACTAGGGCATTGTTTTGCACAAAAACCAGGACAAAATTCTATGTTTTTTCCATGTATTCTCAGCGTTCTAGATGCGTTTGCAGGATTTTCGGCGTGTTTGCAGCCATATGGACCTGTTCTAGACACATTCTGCCCCCAAGAGCCAGTAACCGAGCCTCGGTGAGTACTGGCACAATACTCATCAAGGCTTGAGTAAACAAAAAACTGTGATTATTTCAGGCGATTACTTGGAGCGGATGATGCCCGCCAATTACTCACCCACTCGGCGAGTAAGGCGAGTATGCTAACTATGCTTCGACTTTTTATAATGAGTAGAGGGAGGGGGGTTCACACACTCTAGTTTCTTTTTCCAAACAAATGGTGGGGGACTTCAATGAAACAACCTTGGTTAAGGAAGTTGACATGGTCATAGCAGCGGCAATGAAAATTAATGAGGACCAAGAGATCAAGATCACAAATGCATGCATGAAAAGCTATGGACTGAATCTGATGATACATCTCGATGTGAATGATATTAAGAGGAATGACTCCAATCTCTGTGGAAAGAGCCTAATCTATTGCTTTTTGGGAGCTCAGTTTTCATTAGATGATTTGTATGCATGTGCTGGGAAAAAATTGAAAGATGTACAGAGAGTATGAGACTGTTCCTGCACTAGAGAATTCTTCATTGTTGTCTTTGCTAATGAATCTGATCAGGATAGAGCATTCGGAGGAGGGCCTCACTTATTCTAAAATGAAGGTCTATTAATGAAGCACTGGTATTTTGGATTCAAACCAACAGAGGAGACACAGTCAACAGCACCACTCTGGATAAGGATATATGTTTTACCTTAGGAGTTCCAGTCAAGGTATTTTTTGGATACCATAGCCAATTATATTGGGAAGGCAATTGAAACGTCCAAACCATATCATGGTAGAGGGTTGTCTACTTATGCCAGAAATTGAGTGGAGTTAAATCTGACTAAGTTGTTTCTTAAGAGTGCCACTTTGAAGGTTGGGGAGATGATTGGATCCAGCCACTGAATTATGAATGCATTCCCTTCATATGCAGAGGTTGTCATGCGTATGGTCACTTGGTGAGAGAATTCCCAAAGCCCTAAAATTTAGCAGCCCGGCAAAAACAATTGGGGAAATACAAAGAGATGACGATGACTTTGTTGAGCCAAAAATCATGTTGTAAAAATAAAGGGAAAAAGAATGGAGAAAAGTCTACTAAGGAAGGTCAAAAAGAAAATGAAACAAATAATAAAGCAAGGGGAGAAGGTGAAAATATGCTGGATACTCAAATTAATGAAGGCAGAATTCAAGAGGACAATAAACTCATAATGGCATAATATGGTTTCAAGCAATATTTGTTAAAACTTATATAAGAGCCAGATAAGATTGATGAAATCTTGAAAAGGAATGATTGGATGCAAGAGAATATAAGGATAAACTTTTTTCGCATGGAAGAGAGATACAAGGGGAAGAATGGGGAAGCCAGGGAAAGAATTATGATCTGCTCTCTGATCAAGAAGAGACCAGACTTGACTTCAACCAGACACAAAACAGAAAAAAAATGGCAGCCAATGGAATAAAGAAGAGAGAAAGAGATAACATGCATGATAAGATCCAAAAAGAGACATTGGAAGATCTAGTCTCTCGAAGTCAATCTCAACTGAGGACATCTAGGGGGACACCAAGAGAGCTAAACTAACCGGATGAAGATTTTATCATGGAATATAAGTGGACTCAATACCCCCTTACAAGAGAAGAATTCTCAAAAGGATGATTCATAAGCAAATCCATGTGTCTTGATTATATAGGAAACTCAATTGAAGAAAGCTGACCCTCAGGATCAGAATTTCTCCAAAAGTCTCAATATGGAAATTTGAGGGGGCAGGGTAACAGCTTTTATTGGCGGTCTTGTTGTGCCCTGGAACCCTTACAAGGTGGATGTGTATTGTACCTGTTCAGCTTATTACTAGATGTCCTGCCAGGTCAAAAGATTTAAGTATAATTTGATCTTATTCATCATTAACTTCTATGGGCCTCAAAGGACATTCAACAAAAACGTTTAATGGAATCAGGTCTCCCATTTAACCGTTCCGAAAAAGAAGGCCCGGGTCGGGAGTTACAGGGACAAGAAAATCAACCCAAGAACACAGGAGCCAAAAAAAATTGTATTTTTTTGAAGGTGCTGCTTGAATCTCACATTTCAGAAGTCTTTGGGACATCCAAAAGCGGGAAGAAAACACAGAGGAGACATTAGAAGCGGCAGCAAAAACAAATACAGTTACAGCCAAAAGAAGGGAACAGGGGATGTTTTGTGTGTGAGAGAGCTGGAATGTTTGGGACAGCCATTCCAGAATATAAACCCATATTTGTGATGGGTTTTCCATGTAGATTGTGTAGGGAAAAACGTCTGTGGATCATTCATCTTCAATAGTGAGAATTTAAGCTCTGAAAATATATGTAACTGTTTGACAAAATGCCGAAGAGCATACGTGGAATGTTATAATTTATGAAAATAATTGTTGAGCGTGTGTTAGGTCATTTTGAAGTGTTTTTGACCTAAAGATTGTGTAATAAGTGGAGGAAGTTTGTTTCGTGAATTTTTTTTATGATTGTGATATGTGGGTGTACCTTTTAAGGAAAGAAAAGAACTGGACCGCAGATCTAAAATATGTTTGATCCTGGGAAAACAGTTCCTAAGAGCAGTGAAGGAGGAGAACGCTTGTTTTTATTTCATTCCCAAACCCATGGTGCTTGGGACGTTGGGTAGAGTGGATGAAATTCCACATGAGGTGAAGCGTTTGTTGGAGGAATATGCTGAAATTCTCTCTAAGGAATTGTCGGATGCGTTTCCACACATGAGAAGCATCAACCATCATATGGACTTCATCCCCGGATCAAGCTTACCAAACAAGGTAGGAATAGGTTAACACCTATGGAAAATTATGAGGTGAAGAAACAAGTCCAAAAGCTATTGGACATGGTTTGATCATATAAAGCTTGAGCCCATGTATGGTTCCGAGCGTACTAACTCTTGGATGGAGAATGGCTTCTGTGCATAGATTCATGAGCCATCACCAAAGATAACTATCAAGTACAAGCCTCCATTGCCACAGAAGGATGACTTGACAAATTGCTTGAGTGGAGCTAAGTACTTCACAAAGATAGATTTGAAGAATGAGTGTCATCAAATCCAGATTAGAGAAGGGGATGAGTGGAAAACCGCATTCAAGACAAAGGATGGATTATATGAGTGGCTTGCTATGCCATTCAGACTTACAAATGCACCAAACATGTTCATGAGGCGGATAAATGAAGTGCCGAAACCATTTCTTTCTAAACTTGTTATAGTTTATTTGGATGATATCTTGATATAAACTAGAATAAAAGAGTTACACTTCATGCATCTAAGGCTTGTTTTGCAAAGATTAAGGGAAGAGAAGTTGTTGGTCAACTTGAAAAGTGCAGCTTTATGAAGGAAGAGTTAGTGTTTTTGGGCTTTGTGATTTCCCAAGAAAGCTTGCAAATGGATCCTAAGAAAGTGAGAGGCATTGTTGAGTGGGCATCACCAAGAACCATGTTTGAGGCAAGAAATTTCCACGAGTTGGCAAGTTTTTATAGAAAGTTCATTGGGAACTATAATCATATGTGGACCTATCACAAAAACAATAAAAGGTGGTAGGAAAGAATTTATTTGGATAGTTGCAGCAGATGAGAGCTTTCAGAATTTGAAGAAAAGAGTGACAAAAACAACCGGTTCTAGCATTGCCGGACTTCAACAACGTGTTTCAAGTTGATTGTGATGCTAGTGTGACAATTGCGGGTGGACTTTTAAGTCAAGACGGTAAGCCCATTGCCTACTTCAGCGAGAAGTTTAATAAATCCAAGAAGAAGTATTCGGTCTATGACCAAGATTTTCTATGCAATTGTTCAAGCATTGAAGAAGGCACTATTTGCTACCCAAGTAGTTTCTTTTGTTCACAGACCATCAAGCACTATAGTTTATAAAAAGCCAAGGTAAGTTGAGTCAAAAACATATAAGTGGGTTTAGTTTCCTCAAAATTACTCATTTGTTTTAAATTTTGAAGCATAGGAGTGATAAATCTAATAAGTTTGCTGATGAATTGAAAATAGAGTTTGTTGGATTTGACTCCATGAGATATTTTTATGAGGATGATTTGGATTTTATGGAAGCTTGGGCAGCATGCAAGAGCCCATAAATTGGATTACTTCATTCAAGCAGTATTTGTGCATATCTAATGGTTCAACGATTGAGGATTTTGTGTGAGAGAAGCATAATGGAGGTCTAGCCCAACAACTTGGGTTAGACAAAACATTGGCAGAGCTATGTGCGAGATACTATTTGGACAAGAATGGATGTAGATGTGAAGAATGTTGTGAAAAGTTGTCGAGTTTGCCAACATGCCAAGGGAAAAATTCACAATACAGGTTTGTATCAGCCAATGCCCATACCTGAAAGACCATGGGAAGATGTGAGTATTGAATTCGTTATTGGGCTGCCAAGAACCCAAAAAGATAATGTCTCTATTTATGTTATTGTAGATAGATTTTCAAAGATGGCACACTTCATAGCTTGCAATAAGACAAGTGATGTCACTCATGTTGCTACTTTGTTCTTTAGAGAAGTAGTAAGATTATTTCTGATGAGCATTGTCTCGAATAGGGACACGAAGGTGGGCCATTGTTGGCACACTTTGTGGGAAAATTTGGGCACTGGGTTGGGTTTCAATTCATCCTACCCTCCCCAAATAGATGGGCAAACAGAGGTTGTCAATAGAAGCCTTGGAATCTTGTTGAGATGCTTGGTTGGGAATAATCCAGGACTATGGGATACTACTTTGGCATAAACTAAGTTTGCATACAACTCCTCAGTTAACAGGTGTACAGAAAAGAGTCATTTTCAAGTTGTGTATGGGTACAGCCTTAGAGGAGTCGATGAGTTGAGAAGTACAGCATATTTGGAAAAATGAAGTGATGTAGCCAAGGATTTTGCTGAATATATGTAAGAGTTAAATAATCAGTTGAAGGAAAACTTGGAGAAGAGCACATTGAGATACAAGCAACATGCTGATCTCAAGCAAAGAAAACAAGAATTTGAAGTCGGATAGCTGGTCTTAGCTCACTTAAGGAAGGAAAGGCTCCCAAAAGGAACTTATAACAAGTTAAAATAGAAAATGATTGGACCTTGTAAGGTCTTGAATAAGTTTGGAGCGGATGCTTACCAAAAAAACTCCCGGAAGGGTGGATATCTTGCTGATCTTCAACATTGCTTATTTGTACCCTTATTATGAGGGACAAACAAGTGACGAAGTAACTACAGATTCAGATTCATCAATGCAGGACAGGAAACAGCAGTTCCCACTAAGATAAGGGATGAGGTAAAGGCCATGATTGACTCACGAGTAATTGAGGAGACAACAAAATAATTCAAGAGGAAGAGGAAGGTTCTATAGAGGTAGAATACAAACAAACAGCATTAAGAGGACAGCATACACATGAAGGAGAAGCAAGCACTTCTCAAAACAGCAATTCTAGTCAAAACACAAGCACAAGAGGAAGAGGGTATTCTTCAAGAGAAAGAGGTTACTACAGTAGAGGAAGAGGTAGAGGATCCTTGGGAACATGTTATAGGTCTAGGAGGTGTGTCTATGTCTGGAACTGCATATCTCCTCTTGCAAGTGTCCAAATTCTCTAACTTTCTCAGGGATCTGTGGAAGAGGTAGAGGATTCAAGGGAACAATCTATAGGTCTAGGAGGTGTGTCAATGTTTGGAACTGCATATCTTCTCTTGGAACTGTCCAGATTCTCTAGGGTCTAAACTTTCCTAGGGATTTGTGGAGTATGGCTCATGCCATGAATTCATGGTGCCTTTAGCTTGAAAGGATTCTCTAGGATCTTTAAAGGCACTAATAGAAATATGTCCAAATCTAGAATGAGATTTTGAAAATCTTATGGAAACTGTATCTTTCCTTAAGGTAAGAAAAGACACAGAAAGTAAGCCCAATGAAATCGCTATCTTGTGCAACTAGCTCGTCATTAGAAAAACATTTAATTTTCTCCCGATGAAACCAAGAAGCAAGAAAGAGAAACTAAAATGGTTGCATCTCCCTTTGGGTTGGTATAAACTTAACTTTCATGGACCTTCCAAGAATAATCTGCAGGAATTTGGGAGATGGTGGGATCATCAAAGATCACCTCTGGAAGATTCTAAAATTCTTTTCAATTTATATGGGATACAACTCCAACGATGTTTTGGAAGGAGAAGCTTTGTGTCATGGGCATGAACACGGTCGTTGCAAGTAAAACCAAGAGGCTTGAAGTTAAGAGAGACTTTTGTTACTTATCAATGGAACCTGTAAACTTACAGTGAAGAATAAGAGATTCCAAACTTTAATCGAAGAACTCAAAACTCTAGAATCGAAATTGGAAAAAGTGAAATTTAGACATCACCTTCCTGGACACAAAAGAATGGCAGACTAGCTCGGCAAACTACAGATTAAGGAATGAAGAAAATCTAGTCAAAAGGAATAAATCAAAGGGAATAAGGATCGAATAAAGAAGTTGAGTTACTTGAATTATAAACCCTTATAAATGAGGAAAATAATGGCCAGCTTTTCCCATCTTACCAATCTTGATGTCAGGTGGCCTAATCTACTTGTTAATATGTTAATCCTTCTGAGACTTCCTCTCTTTTTTCTTGAGGAATCTTTATCCGAGTAACAGTAATCTTAAGCTTTGTGAAAAACTTTTAGCCTAGATAGTGGAATCTCTTCTTTGCTGTCCCTTGGCCATTCTCTTCTTGGTGTCATGGGCCCATCCTTTTTTTCTCTAGTTTCATGTCCCTGTTCTCTGGATTTTCATGTCCTATGGGTAAGGATGCTTCTGTTTCAATCTTTGGGCTGACATATCCTAAGGTGCAGCTGCTTTCTAGTATTTATAGGCTCCTTGGTTTTCGTCTTCCTTTTTGCTGCCTTGTGCCTATCCATTTTTTATCAGGCGTGAGTTCCTCCCTACATTTATGCTCAAGTTTTTTAGCAATTTTCCCCAATAATCCTTCCTTCCATTCCTCTCCTTTGCATGCCTAGTCTCGGTCTGCATGTCTCTTATGTTTTTCTTTTTCCTACTTTTCCCTTCTAGTTGCTTTTAAGCATTCTATCAGTCCTTGCCGACCTTTAGTTCTCTTGCTTGGGCAGTTTCATGTTTCTATTCTTGGACTCTTTCCTTACTTGCCTAACGTGGTACTATAGTGGAACAATAGCAATTTTCCTTCTTTCCACAAATGTTTTGCTATTTGCAGTTTCAATTTGTATAGGCTGTCGCATGGCCCTTTTGCTTCTTTCTGTTCTTTGCCAAGGGTGCCTCTAAATATGGTAGTTTCTATTTTATTAATTGGTTTGATATGTTTATTAAGGGAAGATTGCACTCTGTTTTTCTCAAATCTTCCTGCCTGAACATCCTCTCTTTGCAAAGACCACCTATTGACTCTTTTACCACAGTGATCAGAATATTCTTCAACTAGTTTATATCATTCTGTGTGCACTTCAATGCAGCGAGTGGATCCCGAATCTAAGCAAGCCTAATATAAGGGCTTCAAGAATGCAAGGTAGAAGATCTTACAAACCAAATAGAAACCCTGCCCCCAACCATAATCCTCTTTCCAAAAAAAAATGAGTAGGTTGAGAATGTGCTCAACAATGACAAGATTGATGAAGTCTCCTTCGAAACAAAGGCCTTGTTGCATCTTTTAGAAGAAAACTGTGACTTATCAAACACCCTGCTCTCCTCTACTAAGAAAGCCAACTATGCAGGACAAACTTTCTTACAAAGAGAGTCGTAAACAACAATCAGGAAGCCATCTTACAAAGGAATATTTATTTAAATAGATACTCAGCAGTCTTCTCTAGTTCTTCAACAATAATCAAGGTACTTTTCCCCTAGAACTGAGCATCGGTTTGGGGATTAGATGCAGATCTGAAACATCATTTTCAGAGAGTTACATCAACTTTATTTGTAGCATCTAAAAGACCTTCTTAAACCACCTAAGGGCTGCAATCACCATTTCAAATGTTTAAAATGCCTAACTGTATGTTGAATTTAGCTCGCTCAACACCAAGCATGTCTTATAATTTAAGATACCAATTCGTCCAGAATAGCAGAAGAACCCTGCCTGGGTACATACCCAATCCAGGTACAAGTTTGGTTCCCCTAAGGAATGGCCCGGGTTCGTCTGGGTTCTTCTGGACCTGGGCGAACCGGGAGTTGCAAAGGACGAACCCAAGCAGAACTCGAGAAGAACCCGGACAGAATCTGAGTGCAAAAACTTTTTTTTTTTTTCCTTTGTTTTTTCTCAACTTTTGACACAAAGCAACAATTAAAATTAATAAAACACATTGCAAACTCTAAAAGTTAATTGAAAGACAAAAACATACAATAAAATAATACAAAATGATAAAAGCAAAACGCATAAGCAAAAACACTTACCTCTCATTTTCTCATTGCATACTTAACTTCCATTGCTGATCTAGGGTTGAAGCTTCTTCAAGAAACATTGTACTCATTTTCCTTCGCTGAGGAGCCCATATGCATACTATGTAATTAGTGTCACTAATTTCCTGTTTACTAGGCTAGATTTTTTTTATTTTTTATATATTGTTTTATATGGCCAAACCCAAGCCATACCCAAGCGGCGGGGGAGGGGCCGGGCAGGCGTGATAAATTGGCTTGGGTTTGGGTTTTATTGTTTAATTTTTTTATAGAGAATTTCAAAACAGGCTACATCGATGTTTCATGTAAGATGGACATCTCTTTTTATAGCAATTGCATTTCTATAAACAAACGCTGGATTCATAGCCTAGCTAAATGACGCACTGGAACAATTTCGAACTGTGGTGATTTTGAAATGTATTCATAAGATTGGATAAGAAGATTGTTTATTTGGAGCATACTAGCACATCAATAATGATAAATTAACACATCAATTCATCTTATTAAACTCATTAAATTAATTTCTATTATTTTCCCATTCATGCTTAAGGTGAATAATTAATGTTTACCTTAATATGCTCATTTTCTCTTTTCAGCTCTTCAATTTTGATATAGCTCAATTCCAATGCTGAGCTTTGATCATTTGCAAGTTTGAGATGATGTCGAAGAACTTTATTTTCTTCTTGCTCTCTCGAAGCAAGTGCTTTGGTCGTGTCAAGTTGAACTTGCATTTCTTTCAATGCATTCTGAAGCTTCCTAATTTCCAAATTCTTGGATTCCTCAACGTCACCCTGAAAATGAACACATTTATTTCAAAATAATTACCTTTGAATGGAACATAATTTAAAAATCTCAAATATGCTTTGAAATTTTTTCAGCACAGATAAAATATGAAACATAACTATTCTAACATATATTCTATAATCCACTAACTAATCAACACAAAAACAACTTTGTTATATTTCAATGGAGACATTTGCCAATCGAAGACCTATATCACAATGATAAATGCCAGAAGATCAACAGTTTATGTAGGTTATTGCTTTAGGTGATACCCAACTCCAAACTATTCATTAAAGACAACATGTCAGCAACTGATGCAGGTGTTGGTAGTGAGCAACTTATGCACGTGTTGGTAGTAACCAATAATGTTAACATGGAGGGCGAAGATGTAGTTGGTCAAAAACTAATGAACTTGTTTTCTTTAAAGCTGCAATTCTGGTGTTTTTAGCTACTCCTACCAGCATTTTTTTAGTTAAAAAAAATAAGTTCCAGTCCATCCTTGATGGTTCTAATATGACAGTGTATTGATAATCCTAAGCTTCACGTGTAGGTTCCAGTCCAACCTTGATGGTTCTAATATGACAGTGTATTGATAATCCTAAGCTTCAGGTGTAGGTATAGAGCTCACCAACATAGCATGAAGAACAGCAACGCTCTGGAATCATCAAAAGATGGAAATAAGCTCAGCAGACTCTTTTTGGGGGGCCTAAGAGAGTTTTCTATTTTATGAGCTTAGAACTGGCACTACAGTCTACATCCCACCCATCAAACCATTAAAACAAAAGGCTTTAGATGATCTAGTAAGATGGCTGCCCACACACCAGAACAAGCTAGTAATGTTGGGGGAGGTTTTCCTTTTGATAAAGTAAAATGTTGTATCATCAAATTTGATGTCAAAAAGTTACAAAGTCTTGCAATCTCTTTACAAACAAAATCGGAGGAAGACAGCTATGTCAACTAGGAGTGTAGCTTTCTAAACCTCACAGTTCGAAGAAACTTCCTTGTACAAAATGAAGCTGACCATCATTACAAACTTTAGCCTACCATCAAATCTAAAGCTTCTTAGGAAAAAGAAAACAACATATTTAAATGCTGATGTTTACTGACTTTTGCATTTCGTTTAGAACTACCATACGCAAAACACAGGTAATAGCACACAGAAATGCTCGACTCGCAATTTAATTCTCTATTATCTATTGAAGGTATTTATACAAAATAGCATGTCATATTGTTTAGGATATATTGTTTATCACATCCGCTCATCCTTCAACCTCACACTTACCTATATGAACAACTCAATAACTACTCCTTACAATAGACTAACCTCTAACAACCTATAGTTGACGTAAAAACCTCACTATATTTGATAGGTTTAATAAATTAAATCTATTTACAAACTACAACCAACCAAAAACCGCTGCATGAAGCTCTCCAATGGTTCCAGCATTGTTTCCCTTGTACTAGTCTTGTTCATGAGAATGAGATTCCCCACTCAATCAAAAAGCTTTTATGGGTACCGGGTACTATCAACAATGTACCCATATACAAAAATAAGTCTTTCAGGTAGATAATGACATGTATTAGTGTACACTTTTACAGAAAGCTATTTTATCTTACAAACCATAATATTCCAAGAGAGATCATTTTGCCGGATAGTTTTCTATGCAGCTTTAGACCCAGTGCCAAAGTTTTCTCAGAACCCACCTCCTAGATCAAAAGATATGCAAATAATTAGATCCTCCAGTGATTATGCAAAAATATTTAATTAAATTATGAAGTTCAAAGCGTCATAGAATTCTTTATTTTTATTTTTTTAATAATTAACTTGCAGAACACAGGCTTCCCTAAATTTTTATGAATACTAAAAAAAAAATCTTTGCAATAAGACTATATTTATGAAGCTTGTGCTTGTGTACCAATGTGGATCCTCTTCTTTTCCACTTGCTCTTCTGCAAACTTCTTTCACGGATTCAAAAGTCACTTCCAACATTTAGATTCTCACAAAGCCAAAGAGACTGTCAGGATAAGATTTAGCAGCTGCAACCTATCAAAGCCTTCCGAAACAATCAATTTGATGATGTTGTTTTTCGCTTGCAATATTTTTTCTTTATTCACATGACTTTATAAAACAATTTCAACATGCATATAATCTGAAGAAGTTATAAACATAAAAGTTGTAGATATCATTTTTATGTTTCCAACACAAAAACACGGCCTCGAATCAAATCAGTTGAAAGAGATACCCCAGTTTTACTGAGAGATATCTGCTGGAACTTTGTCAGATGTTCTTTTATAATCTCCTTTGAGGTGCCTTTCCTTCTGTACAAACACTTCCATGTCCTCTTATTTGTGAAAACAACAATGAATAAAATAATTCACGCTTCGTAAAACATCTCAAATCTTATACTTACACAACACTCTCTTACAAAGCACACATAAAAAAATGATTGTGTTTATTGTTTATGGTTCTCTACTTCTATATCATACAGACAAATACACTCTATAACTTCCTCACAATAAACTACTTCTAAACTAAATTTATCAAAGAATAAAACCTAATCAATCAGGGCCAAAAAACCAACATTGTAGCCACCCCTTAGAAAGCTTTTATTCTCCCATTCAACCTCCCATAGCATGCTCTTGGCTATGACTTTTTCCTTTCTCTAACCAGCTCTGATACCAGATATTGTACTTGGTTTAAATATACTATAAGCAATACCCAGGTAATTGCACGGTGAAATACCTGACTCACAACTTAATTCTCTATTATCTATTAAGGGCTATTTATGCAAAATAATGTCCTATTATTTATGACATTATTTATCACATCTGCTCATCCTTCAACCTTGCAATCATCTATACGAAAAACTCAATAACAACTCCTTAGAATAGACTAACCTCTAATAAACTATATTTAACATCACAACCTCACTAACTATAATTTACAAACTATATAACTATCTGCACAATAATTCCTAGCACTGACTTTTACAAATGATCCACATTAGAGTCAAAACAAGTGGACAAACAAAAAAAGTGATGACAGCCATATCTGATGAGCATTTGAACTTGGGCTGGCTGTCGTCACTACCCACGAATCTTAAAAACTCCAGTTATCTCAAAGACTTGTTGGTTCCTTCTCCATTGTTTGGATCAACTCGAGTGCCACCATCTAAGAGATCAGCTTCAGTCCAGTTTGGAGAAGGATGCCTGGCCTGAGGGCTCTGGAGAGGCATTGCATTCGCATTAGTCGGAGTTTCAATAGCAGCAAATCCATGCCTTGGAAATCCTGGTGTTCGTGAGAAGGCTGATACTACTCATGTTGCATCCTTTTTTCTTCTATCCTTTGCCAAGCTCGATCACCAAGCAGAAGCTTGTCTATGGTGTCTATGCATTTGTGTTGTTGTTGAAAGTCATTGGCAAGATATAGAATACACTTATCCATGTTTGCAATTGTTCTGTCCAGCTGTGGGTTTTGAACCCCGTCTATTCTAATATTGTCACTTTCATCAATAGTGAGTAAAGCATTAATCATCAAGATTTGCACGTGATTCTTCTGGTCCCATTGAAAGTTGCTTCAAATTAAAACAGACCCAACTCCAGGGTCTGGGTTAACAAATGGAGACACATAACGACTATTTTGACTGCATGGATCAAAGTTGCTGACAACAGATGTATTCACGTGAGCCTGACTGAAACCAGTAGCATAACAATGGGTTTGTGGACTTTTCATTGGGGCTTCCACAATATTCAAACAAATGGGCATGTAGATGCTCTATAGAATAAAGGCGGATTATCATAGGGGTCATATGTCCAGAGGCTTCAAAAAATGGACTTGCACATGCTCTAAAGAATAAAGGGGAGGCGATTGGGAGAATACCCATCAAGATAACTGTTAGCTGCTCAGTAAAAGAGTACTTTTTCATTGTAGGAAATGCTCTTACTTGCTAGATCCCCACTACCGAACCATGATTGCCATTGATGTCCACCACATCATTATCTTCCACTAAAGTGGGTTGTTTGTATTTCATCTGACACCCTTGCTGTGCTTTTGATTAACATATTTTTGCATTTTCTATTTTTCTTATCTCCTTTTCTCCTGATCAAGAGTTTTGAACAATCAATACAAATACAATGTTAGCAGAGGTCTGTCTTTTTATTTTTATAGCCTTAGCAGCTAGGCGCAAGTTTTTACGAACACTCGTGATGAAAAAGAGACCAGGTACCATGGCGTGAAGACCAGATCTATGTTGAGATTGCTTGATATGACTGCCCCCATGGAGTGTTGATATGTTTTGGAAGTCCTTACACTTGTACTCAGTGAGAAAATTACGTGAATTGAAATCCTTAACCAGAAATCGGTATGTTTGCAATTGGAGTGCTGCCCTTAGAAATGGATGATATCAAAGGAGTTCAACACCATACTTGTTCAATACCATACTATCAAATGAGCTGAAAGTTGTTGAAGCTATGGTTTGAACTGTCCACTATGAGAATGCTGCTTGTATCATCCTTTGAGAAATCATTCCTAGAAGTTTGGTAATGTTTTTATCAGAGGAGGTGCTGTAATAGATGATGGTATATATTGGGAAGGGGCAGATATTGTATCAATCTGGATGTGACGATCCCTCATCTCAGATTGCTGGTCCTCCCCATGTAGTTCAGAGAGCGTGTACTTCTACTTTTTATGATAAGTGTGGTCTTCCCTGTAAAACTTAAGAATTATTGTGGGACCTTGCACTGTCTCGAGATTAATGTTTGGGAGAAAAGACTTGTCAACTCATCTGAAATACCCATCCACTGACCCGCTCTCAATATATGAAAAAGAAGGATGGGGTTTGCCATCACACCTAGGTACATCCCATTTGAAGATTTTATTGTGGTCGTGAAGAGGCATCTTTCTAAGGATGTGGCAACGATGGTCAAGCAAGATTGTGCAGTAGCACTTAGACAAGCCAAGCTACTAAGGTAAAATATTTTTAAGGAAGAGGTAGCAGCCCTTAAGAGATTGAAGGAAACTTACAATATGTAGTTATTTGGCTGACAGAAGTAATGCTACAATTGTGATGAACATGTCAGATTATGTCAGAAAAATGAAATATCCCTTGCTCAACAATGGTGGTTCTAGGAGATTAGTGACGACCATTATTCGGAAGGTTACCAAGGCTAATAAGCAGTCATCCTTGGATGATTATACTATAGGTAATTGATCCCCAAAAAGGAAATCACCCCAACGATATATGATTTCTCTAAGATACATAAGGCAGGTGTTCCTTTGCAGCCTATCATGGACATTATAAGCTCTCCTACCTACGATCTTGAAGCATTTTTTGCAAATACACTCAATCCATTGGTGGGTGGTACCTCTTCTCTCATCAACAACTCCGCACACATTGTAGAGTTCAGTCAAGACAAAAGGATGAAGAAATATGATATTCTGGTAAGCTTTGATGCGGTCTCCATCTTTACAAAAGTTCCATTACATGAAGCCGTTAATATTGTCAATCTTGAACCCATGAGGAGACAACTGTCTTGATTGACACATGCCTGAGATTCAGTTTCTTCACTTTAAAAGATTTGGTGTACAAGAAAACAGAATCTGTGAAGATGGGTGCTCTGCTTTCACTGAATGTTGCGAGTTTATATATGAAGCATTTTAAGGAGAAGGCACTTCATTCTTTTCCATTGAAACCCAGGCAGTGGAATTTTGACAATACCAATGTCAGTTAGCAGCATGGTTTGCTAGGTTAGAGGAATTCCAGAATCACCTCAACAACCTATTCAAAAAAAATAAAGTTCACAAAGGATGTGGCATGTGATGGGAGAGTTTACCCTTCTTGGAAGTTCTTCATTCAAGGAAAGACAATGATTCATTGGCACTGCAGGTTTATACAAAGAGCATCCATACTTATCTCCATCTCCATGTTGGTTCCCACAACCATCCAACCCAAAAAACGAGTGTTCTAAGGATGCAAGCCCACAGAGCTTTCAGTATAACTAACGAGGAGCAGTATTCAAGAAGAATGGCTACAAAGACATGAAGATATCCAGAGACATCTGTCTCACGAGAAAATAATGAGGACACATCAAGGGCATATTAGGCTTTCCTACCATCCATTGAAGTTATCTCCAACAAGATATTAAAGATCTTGGAATGACGAAATATCAAAAACATTTTTATCCCCAAAAGAAGCTGAGAAATATGCTGAGAATGGCTAAAGGATAAATTGCAGTCAAAACGTAGACGTGGTGTATACTGGATGAGTTTTCCAGCGGTATGCCTTATATCAGGGAGACAAGTAGATTGATCAATACAAGGGTTAGAGAGTATAATAAACATATTCAATACAAGAGGACCAAGCAATCAGCTCTAGCAGAACACTATTGCCCAACCACGCATAACATCAGAATTGAGGACACCAAGATGGTTGTGGTGGAAGATCATTATTTGAAGAGGCACCTAAAAGAAGCTATGAAGATCAACAAATGTGAAAAAAAACATAACAAGGATGATGGTCTGGGCTTAAGTCAACCTTCAAAACCTGTCATCAACATTATTAGGAGTAGCCCCTCTTTAGAAAATTGCACTTGAATGGTAATTATTTACTGGTTACATATATTGTTGGGAATTTAGTTATTTCATATATTTATTATTAGATAGGTTTGAATATTTGCCAAATGTTTAAACCTATGGTCTAGTTTGTTAGGTGTTTTTAGTAAAGTTCGTTGTAACACTTGCATATGTTAATGACTCAATGAGTGGTTGAGAGATGTGAGGAAGATATAGGATAGGATCCCTAGAAAGTAGGTTGTATACTTATGTATAAATATCTCTCCTAAACTAATTAAAAGTGATTGATTGTGTGTGTTATATTTGTGTCTGTCACTTAATCCTAAACAAAATTTTAATTTATATTTATTATTTTCTAGCAGCTCGTTGAATTCAATATTGTTTGTAATGGATAGTTGCATTTAATAAAAAATATATATAATGACTAGTTATACTAATTATCCTTTAATGAGTCCCTTGTGGCATCATGTACATGACTTGATCTATGTAAGGATCTCTAAGCCCTCTTTCTTATCACATCAATCCTCATAATGGACCACTTGAGTGGTCCCAAACATTGATTCAAAATAAATATTCTACAGAAAAAATTTCCAAATGCCTTTTCTCTAAATATTATGGATAGTGGAAGAGTCAAAACCTTAATTGCAAAAGTTGTTTGTTTATAAATACATGAAATCAATTTTGGGGACTACACAAGCAAAGGCGAGGTGCCAAATGAGGTTGGAATCGTGAAACCTTGCAGCAAAAAATAACTCTTCTAAACTATAAAGGAAATTGTTCAGTAACCACAAACTTCCCAAGTAAC
The DNA here is from genome assembly GCA_037957365.1 of Torreya grandis. Lineage (NCBI taxonomy): Eukaryota > Viridiplantae > Streptophyta > Pinopsida > Cupressales > Taxaceae > Torreya > Torreya grandis. The sequence goes on along the minus strand of JARHVA010000094.1, from coordinate 1,710,066 downwards.
TTACAGTCTTTTGTTCTCTTCCAGCCAAGTGAATTACAGGGTTTCATATTGGATATATAGAAACCCAAATTTGGGCTATCAAGAGGCCCTTCCAAGCACCTTGTCCCTTTTCCTTATTTTTTGTTCGTGCCCATCCATGACTCTTGATGCCAAACCATTACATAATAGACCAGAAAGAGCGGTTGTCAAATCTTGAATGAGGATGAGAGTGTTTAGTCAAAGGGTTTGGACATCAATCCCTTCCCTATTCTTGCCATCAATCTCAATTGCAATTGCTTTGTTGTTTTTTGCTCTTCCACTATTATCAAAACTTCTGCTCATCTTGATCTTCTTCAAAAAATCTTGAAACCATACCACTTGTCGTGGCTCCTCATTTTGTCATTTTGGTGGAGATCCTCTTTGAATATTGCCACCAGAGCATTCCAGTCTTAGTCTAGACGAAGTGGACCCTCTTCATATCCACATTCAGGACCTTATCAAATCTTGCATTAGCCCTTTTGCAGTGATAGATGTTGATGTTGGCTCTTTGGGCCTGAGCATCGCTATGCAGATGACATCATTCATCTCATATCATGATTACCCACTTCTTCATTTGTCATCTCCATGCTTCCTTGATGGGTCCTTATCTGAATACCAAGAGTTATCCATGAGATGACACTTTAAATGAGGATTTAGTGTAATAGTATGTGCGGAAGAAATATGAAACAATATTCATAATAGAGATATAATAGAACTGAAACATAAGGTTTTAATGATCAATGTGTTATATACATGGCATACTATCAAGGGAGATGTATGGCTATGTATGGGCATAATATTACAAACCCACAAAGGCTAAAAAACCGTTGTGCTTCCACATGTTACTCTTCACCTTTCGATGGTTGTGTTGAACAACATTAGAATTGACAGTTGAATCTTGTTGGTAAGCCGTTGCCCCACACCCCACAAGAGCGCTGCCCCTCCAACCGATGAGGAAAACCCATTGAGCCATACTAAAGATTCACCCCATCACGAGTGAAGGAAGCAATGTTGTTTACTGAAATGTGCAGATGTTGGACTCCGTGGATATCGGGATGCAAAAATGTTGTGTTTTGCAATGTGGTCTAACGCAACAAGAGTGTGTGAGGTGTGAAAAATTTCACACTGATGCACAAGGTAGGAAGTTGCACAAATATCCGAGGTGATTGAGCTGAGAATGGACCAATGTGGTTGAACTCAGATCAGTCCTACCCTCAAGTTGTCAATACAGATACGGGTATGATATTTGGATACGTGGATATGGGGATTTTTTTCGGGGGGGTTGGATACGTTTTGGATACAGCCGTACAAAAATATAATATAAAATTAAAAATATAGCCATATAAGCAAAATTAACCACATAATATAAGTTAAATAACCACAAAATATACTCATAATTCAATTCCAAATATCATAATATTCAACGGTTGAACTTAGACTAGTTTTAAAATAGGTACATAGTGCAAATGTTACAATGTATGGACAAAAATAAAGACAACTCAGCATATTCATACTTCACTATATTCATTTTCCTCTTCTGTTGCAATGTTCTCATCAACATGTGGTTCATTAGAACCACAAGCAGCAACAATGCCACTCCCACTAGCTCCACTATGTAGATCGTGTGAAGCACAGTCTAGGTAGAGATAATGGTGTAGGTTTAACACGAGGAAAGAGTTTCAAGATTATGCAAGTGAAAAAATGAACAAGAGTAAACAAATGTGCAATGAGAGGTAAAAATGCAATAAAAAGTAAATGTGTTGTTATCCTTTGATTAAATGAGTGTGAATTCTGCTTTAAGGGTTGAGAATGCATTTTTAAATTGTTTTTGCATGTTTTTTGAGGTCCATAGTTTACTTTTACTACAGCGAAATTGGAAAAAAAAATAGAAACACATTTTTGTGGGCAGATATGTTGTCCCAACGAGCAGGGTATGTCCCTGCCCTTGCAAATGCACCTGGATTCGTCCATGGATGTATCCAGGCATACCCACAAGGGCAAGGACGTACCCTGCCCATTGCCCCCACGTATCACCCACAGAACTGTATCCAAATGTGTATTGTTTCATACCAGCAGGTCCCTAGGAGCTTATCTGATAACGTAGCATTTGTACATAGGTTATATGATTTGGCATTTGACTATTTTAGGTTCAACCCATTCTTATGTTTAAGATTCTTTAGTGCTCCCATTCATATGTTTATGTTTCTTTAGTGCTTTGTACTTAATTACCTTTTTGTAATCTAGGATCCATTTACACAAGATACTTTTTCGTAATCTAGGGTCCCTTTACCAAGTACTTCTCCGTTAAAATTTAATGTACCCTCCGTGTCCAATTGACTTACTTTTGATCATTCTTAGAGATTTACGTAACTTCCTTCCTTTCTTTTTTAAGATAAATTTATTTTAGAGCTTTTAAAGCCTTAGAGTTTTTGAAAAACTCAAATGAAACTTTAATTTGTTTTAAAAGCAATCCATGGACATTGGCTTGCAAATCAACATGGCCCTTCACACATATCCAATTCAAAAAAAACGCACCCTCTACTTGGCATGGCTCTTCCTTTGACTAGATGCACCTATGTACTATTTTCAATGTGGACATCACAATTTTCACATCGCCGGTGATATGCTTACAACTCTTTGGTACAAAATGAGGGTGGTCTATATGATTTCCCAATCCAATGCTAATTTTTATACTAGTCTAGTTCAATCACACTCACCACCACCATCTCCTCCCTCAAGTGCAAACAACTTTATCAATTTGGACGATGAAGAAGAGTAAGTGGATCCCTGTATATATACTACTCAAGAAATAAAGTTTTAAGGTATATTTTACAGCCTACATAGGTGCTACACATTATTTGATTAAAAAAAATGTCTTAACAACACAAACTAAAAGACAATATTTCCGCCATTATCAATATCGTGCTCAAAAACATCCTTTTCTTACTCTTATTCATCGTCCAGATTGATATAGTTGTTTGCACTCGAGGGAGGAGATAGTGGTGTTGAGTGTGATTGAGCTAGACCAAGAGGAAAATTAGAATTGGATTGGGCTACCTTCTCCGTCTAAACTCACCACATAAATGTCAACCTATCTCCTATATCTATCCAATACGAATGAGTAACATCATGGAGGTCCTCGTTCCTATCCATATATCTCCAAAACCCTAATAGACAGAAAGATTGATTGATTTTATTAATGCCTGCAAGACCGAAATGGTCTATGGGACCAAAATTTAACATTGCAATAGTTACTATCCATGACATATGTATGAGTTGTGGTTTGAAAATTGTTCTCTTATATGGATGTGTCATCTCCTAGTATTTCTCATCAAAACATTTCAAGTTTTCTCCAATCTCGCCTCTTCAAAGAGGGTAGACATAATACTAACCTCCAAGGTGTCTTTATTCTTGGCCGAAATATCATTGTAGATTGTGCATTTTAACACAAATTTCCACACTATCCCGACTACCCAAGGTACAAAATGTACATATTATCTACTTCAGTTCTTTCAGTGATGTTCATTTGTCAGTCTAGCATCTAAGGTGGTGCAAACTGATCATAGCTAGGCTATAAAAGTCTTTGTTCCACGCTTCAGTTTTGCATCTATGTATGCTTTTTGATCATGCCCACATGTAGGGTTGAATTATGTAAGGTAGTATCACCTCTTCCTCCCAACTTGCTTTGTCCACATGCCATTTTTGGATGCATCCCTTATATAATGAATAAAACTAAACTTCTTGTATTTGTGATCAGGTTGGATTCTAAAATATTTTTGGCCATATCCATGGTATTTCTTCCACCATGAGTTTGTTTCATGCCCAACCACATATTCTAGACTAGTTATTCGAAAAGTTCCCTCTATCAGACTATCCATCTGACGTCTCACTTGAAACATCTTCCTTGTTCGATTCTTGACATGGGTTTTTGAATTCCCCATCCGCAAAATCAAAAAATTCCATATCTATACTTTCATATGTGATAGAGGACTCCTACCTTGGTTTGTGACCTTTGCATTTCTTAAACTTTCTGGCAACTACTTTTGACCCATTTTTGAAGTATGCAAGGGTGGCATTCATTTTTGTCATCGTCAAGGTAGGACTACCTTCACACCCCTTCTAAAATCCTTTATATCCTTCCCTTCCATGCATAGCCTCTTTGGCCCTAAAAATTGTGCATATCATAATTCCTAGATAGGATAAGATAAGATAAAAATATTAAAGTCCAACAGATGACCACAAAATTAGGTCAAAGGGGCAGCAGATTACAAGAGTGTCAAGAACAAGCGGGAAACCCCAAAGGTTTCCAAAATCAAAAGGAACAAACTGGAAAGAAACCAATACAAGGCAAGGCAAAGAGCATGAACGCTTAGAGCCAAAAAGAAACAAAAATGAGCAACCCATGAAAACCCCTAAGCAACAGGGGAGTGGGGATGAACAATGAGAAGGAAGAACCAGGAGGGGGTCCAACAAGAGTTGGACCCAACTCTCCTAACATCCAAGGTTGATGAGAAGAAGCTCTTGATAGAAAGATGACCCAAGGAAGAGGACATGAGATGTTTGGTCTACCCTCTGTGTTATTGCCTAGAAGAAAAAGTCCTCTGCGAAGATTTGGTGGATCTACTCTGTCTCCTGGTTCCAGACCTGAAATGGTTATGTTGGTTAAATTTCAAGCTGTGGAAGGTCTCACTAGACCGCACTGATCTGGAATGTAACGTTGTACTAGTGTCAATCTGACGCTTAGTACCTCTCCTCGAAGGTAGCTCCATGAAGAAGGAAGTGATATGTCGGGTAGAGTCTGGTCTATAGGTCCCTGAATAGAATGATCGTGAAGCCTAAGGGATTCCTACATATATAAATCGAAACATCTCCGGTCCTCCTATATGAAGAAATCAGAAAGAGTTTGGATCCTCATGAAAAGACAATGAAACCTCCCCATGATCTTGTAGTATATAGGACAAAGAAAGATGAAGTGTTTCTCAATCTCAACCTCCTGAATGTTGCAACCCTATCTACCCGATCTACCTGGTGGTTTGTCTCAATCCTAAACCTGTGAGAGCCCACTCTGAATTGTCCTAATGGGATGCAAAGAGTGTGCATCCAATGGCGGAGTGTATATTGCAGGCGGAAAATAAGCCCGTTTTTCAGCTCCAAAAAGTGCTCTACATAAAATGCCATCTTTGGGCATAACCCCCCATGAGGGTTTACCCAAGTAGCATGGATAAACTATCTGTAAATATCCTCCCGAATGATCTAGTTTAGCTCCTGTCTAGTAGGTAGAAGATGAGCCGATGCATCCAAGTACCTAAATGGAGGGAGTCCATCCATCCTAATCCCCACGGATCCTAAAAGGTCAGAGACCTCTATATACCAATACCAAACACAGGTCGAGGGAGAAAAGAGGGCAATAGTCTCTAAGGAACCATACGCTAAGTATGGATATCTGTCCCATCCACTCGTTGAATCTGCAAAACTTTGAATGCGATGCAAGAAAGTGTTAGCAAATGAAGAGATGTTTGTGAAAGCACTTAATGATTTGATCAGTGCATCAATCTTAATTATGCAATCCAAAAATTGGTTACAAGCAAATGGTTACAGTAGTTATGGATGTTATCTGTTTAGACCTTAGCTAATTTTAGTTAAGTCTTATTACGTTATTTAACACCCCCTCTTAATGACTAAACTAGAGACAACTCCAAGTTTGTCTCGAAACTTTACAAAAAGAATATAACCAAGAGGTTTAGTCATTAGATCTAAAGGCTACTCTGTAGAAGCATAGAAGTGAGGAGAAAGGTCACTAGAATCAACCAACTGTCAAATGTAGTGATGATGTATCTCGATGCGTTTGGTGCGAGCATGAAAAACAGGATTCTTTACTAACTTCAATACACTTTGATTATCACAAAATAGTGGAGTAGGTGTATATGAAGGAAGTTGCAATCAGCAAGAATCCGACATAGCCAAACTACTTCACAACTGGCACTGACTACTGCTTTCTATTCTACTTCAATGGAAGAGAGAGCAACGGTAAGTTGAAGCTTGTTCTGCCATGAAACAACCCCTAAACCAAAAGAAAACATATACCCAATAGTAGATTTCCGAGTATCAACTAATCCTCCCCAATCAGAGTCTGTATAACCAATCAATTTGAAATATGTTGTTCTCTAATAGAGAATGCCAAAGTCAAGAGTTCCTTTGACATATCGCAAAACATGTTTTGTTGTTGTCCAGTGTACTAGCTTCGATTGAGAAAAAAACCGAGAAAGGTAGCTAATAGCAAAACATAAATCTGGTCAAGTGGTGGTAAGATATATCAAGATGCCAACAAACTGTCTATTTAATGATTTGTTGACCAGTGATGAAACATCATGAGCTAATAATTTCAGCCCTACCTCCATAGGTGTAGAAGCAGAATTACAATCCATCATTCCAAACTTCTTCAAAAGAGTAGTGGCATACTTGACCGAAGCAATGAAAATGGAGTGGTCATGTTGCCAGAATTCTACACCCAAACAATACTGCAAGAGGCCTAAATCAATGATTACAAAAGCAGTGCACAAGTCTGATTTGACTTTCTAAATTGCTGTCTCCACTACCTGTGATGGCAAGGTCATCAACATACACAATGAGTATCACAATGTCATCATCAATGCTTTTGATATAGAGATTTGGATCAGATGAACTTCGTCTGAATCTAGAATCTCGTAGATGCTGATCAATCTTGATGTACCAAGCTCGAGGAGCCCGCTTAAGCCCATACAGAGACTTTACCAATTTGCAAACCAAATGATCACGACTAGGTCCCTGAAAACCTTCAAGCTGCGCCATGTATATTTCATCAAAATTGCCATTAAAGAAAGCGCTTTTGACAACAATTGAAATACTTTCCAACCAAACTAAGATGTGATAGAAAGAAGTAACCAAATTGTGACCATTTTTGTAGTAGGAGCAAAAGTCTCCTCATAGTCTATTCCCTCCTGTTGTGAAAATCCTTTCGCAACAAGATGGGCTTTGTACTTGTCCAAAGTACCATCAACCTTGCATTTGACTTTGTACACCCATTTGCATCCAATGGGTTGCTTCCCTAGAGGTAAATCCACCAATGTCTAGGTATTGTTTCTCATCAAGGCATCATATTTTGATTGCATTGCTTTCTCCCACTCAAGTTTGCCTTGCGCATCAGAATATCGTTGGGGCTCTGAAATACTGAAAAGATCAGAAGCAAAAGCAAAATACATAAGCTCTTCATCATCAGTTGAATCCACAACTGACTTTCCTGGCTGTCAAGACCATGTATGAGATTGAGGAAGATCCCCCTCTCGTACATCTTGTAAAGTGGTTTAATACCACTTGGGTCTCCTTTGTAACAAGGATTCTTGAAGCTATTGAACAGCAAATGGAGAAGTGGTCGACTCAAGTCGACGACGTTGATACACTAATGGAGTGTTCGTCATAAATTGTTCCACTGAAGACTGTGAAGGTGTCTCCAAAACATGTGGTTCCTCATCTTTCAAAGGAAGTACAATACTAAAAACCTTTGGATTATCAGAGACAACTTGTTGATTACAAACAAAAAATGATTTTGTTTCTTTTACATCAACATCCCGACTAATGATAATCTTGTTAGTAGACACATTTATTACTCTATATGCCTTGGATTGAGTACAATAACCAGCAAAGAAATATCATGCACACTTAGAATCTAGTTTGCTTCTTTGTTTCTTAGGAATGAGAGCATATGCAGCAAAACCAAAAACACGAAAATGTGTTACCTCTGGTTTGATGCTAGACCAAGTTTCTTCCAAAGTGATGTTCTCCAAAGCCTTGCAGGGACTTCTATTTAGTATGTACACTGTCATGTTTACTACTTCTAACCATTATTTATACGACACACCTATGCTATGCATCATCAATCGAGCCATCTCCATGATTGTGCGATTTCGTCTTTCAACCACTCCATTCTGTTGAGGAGTGTATGGGGTTGTTAGCTGCCTATGAACTCCTTCCTTGCCGCAATAGTTTTGAAATTACTTTGAAGTGAATTCTCCCCCATTATCAGATCTTAAGGCTTTGATCCGTCGACTTATTTGATTATCTACCAAAGCTTTGAATTTTACAAACTTAGCAAAACAGTCAGACTTCTTGTTCGAGAAGTAGACTAACATTTTTCGCGAAAAATTATCTATGAACAAAAAATACCTTGCACCAAGAATGGTAGATGACTTCCAAGATGGCTCGCATAGATCTGCATGAACAAGATGAAGGAGCCCCTTTGCTCTTCAGTTACCTTCAGTGGGAAAAGGTTTCGACTTCTATTTGCCAGCCAAACAACTTGCACATATATCTTGCTTGACCTGGATAGTAGGCAATCCAAGAACCATATTCGATTTTTGGAGTTTGGCCAACTACTGAAGATTGAGATGTCCAAATCTCTCATGCCATACAACATTGGTACTATCCTCCATAATTAATGCATTCAAACTGACAGTGGCAGGATCAACAAGTCCATACAAGCCATTTTGCCCACTGCCTAGGGCTATGACTTTATCATTTTTGATATCAGACACAGTGCATTTCTTTCCTGAGAAATTCACGGTAATGTGAGGGTTTTTAGTTAACTAACTGATTGATAGAAGATTTTTTCAGCTTAGGTACATACCTAACAATCTTGACTATGAACTTTGCATCATTATTCAATACAATGTGTATATCTCCTATCCCTGCTACAACTTGTTATCTACCATCAGCCAAGGAGACTGAATCTGAAAAACTTTCTTTTGTAGTGAAATTAACATACCAGTCTTTTCGACATGTAAAATGCCATAATGCATTGGAATCAAAAAACCAATCACTAGTAGTCCTCTCATCAGAACATGATGCCATGAGAGCATATTATTCCTCAAATTTAGCTTCAATTGCTGCCACATTTGCATGCCCTTTTGCTTTCTTGCTATGTGTTAGATCATATTGTTTTTCCTGCATTCTTTCTTAATATGACCATATTTTTGACAATAATAACATTTTACCTTGAATTTTGGGGAAGATGAAGACGTATTTGAATGTCTTTTCCATTTCCCTTTGGATTGGGCAGCAAATGCACTTTCCGATTTGCCGGAACTGGGCTCACTGAAGTGTCTACCTGCGTTCTTTTTGCAGCAAATATGAACTCACTTGATCAAAAATAAGTGTTACTCTCTGTCATCAGGGGCAAAGCTTCCACGAATGATTCATACAAAGGTGTCAAGCTGTTCAAAACAAGAACCACCATATCATCATCATCCACATTTTTGTTGATAGCTGACAATTGGTCACAGAGATCTTTCATCCATAATAAATGCTCTGACAGAGACCCACCTTCCGACATTTTTATGGAAAACAACAAATTTTTCAAATAAATTACTCGACTCTTTTCCGAAGTCTAGTACTTGTTCTTAAGACTAGTCCATAGTGCACTTACTTGTGCAGCATTCCGGACCTCATAAATCATGTCATCCGACACAAAGTTTCAACAACAGAAGGGCATCTCTATGACGTTTGTCATAATCAACAAAATTCGATACCCATCAGTGTTCTATATCAAGTATTATCTTACCACAATCACAAAATTCTGCAATTGTCAAGATTTTGACTCCATATGTTATAATTCTAGCCAATTAATTTTTGGGCCTCAAGAAGGACGAGATTTTGGATATTGGCCATTTTTCACTCCGAAAAATAATTTTTAACCAATAAAATAAAATTCTGCAAAATTGAACTATTTTTTATTATTATTTTCCTAATTTCCTTCAACTCAACTTTCAACCATTTGGAAAAAACATTTGTTTTAAGAAAAATCCGAAAAATTATGAAATGAAATTACGAGAATTTTTGTTGGGGATTGTGCCCGTTCTCATCATTCACTGTTGGCGTATCTATCAAAAAAGCTTTGATTTATTTCCCGAGATCTTCACGTTTTTCTACCTTCGTTGCGGCTGCAAACTCCTCGCGAATGCAATCATGCCCTTTCGTGACTGTGGAAAGTCCTCGATGACCCCTGCAAACCCTCAACGACACCTGCAGTGTCATTTTTTTGTCGCTGCAGTGTCGTTTTCTTTCCACAAAACCCGTGTGCCCTTCATGACAACTTGAAACGCTTTGTGTTTCTCCTCGCGTTTTTGACTGCATCGTTTCTCTTCTACGATTTGAATGATGCAACTAGTTCGGCTGGTTTCGTGCCCTACCACAACTCTTCCACAAGCTTCTTTGTGCCCTTCCGCCTACTGCGTGACTCCACGACCCCTGCGTGCTTCCTCATAACGCAACTATCCTTCCACAACTTTGCAAAATTGCATGTGTTTCTTTTACACGAGACTGCCTTCGTCGATCCCAATTCTTCACAAGCTTCAATCTCCTCGTTGCCTTCTCCTTTCCATCTTCGATCTCCGCTTCCCCTATGCAAACCAGGGTTTCTTCGAATGATGAACACTCGTACCTTTTCCGGCTTCCTCGAGTGGTGGCTCTGATACCACTATTAGCAAATGAAGAGATGTTTGTGAAAGCACTTGATAATTTGATCAGTGCATCAATATTATTTATGCAGTCCAAAAATTGGTTACAAGCAAATGGTTACAGTAGTTATGGATGTTATCGGTTTAGACCTTAACTAATTTTAGTTAAGTCTTATTACATTATTTAACAGAAAGAAATCAGATCAAACAGTATCCAAGCAAAAGGGTCGGGCCCCAAATTTTGCAAGGATAATGTGTTGGGGAACCGTCAACTTACACATGATAATGCGACGGAAGAGAAGTGTTATGGAGGTTATCGGTTTAGACCTTAACTAATTTTAGTTAAGTCTTATTACATTATTTAACAGAAAGAAATCAGATCAAACATAGTCTCCAAGCAGAAGGGTCGAGCCCCAAATTCTGCAAGGATAATGTGTTGGGGAACCGTCTGCTTACACCTGATAATGCAACAGAGGAGAAGCATATGGACCCTCTCGACAGCAGCCCAATCTACCTCAAGCAAAGAAGGCCCCCAAATCGCAAAGCCATAAAGAACAGTAGGTCTGATAAGTGTATCCATGAGGGACATCTTGGAGATGCCCTGAAAGTGATGTCGAAAATACTATCACTCAAGAAGGGCTAGAGAACCATATCCCTTGTTGATCCTAGGCTGGAGGGCCTGCCTCAAGCTGAAACATGGTCCAGGATATTGTACTCCCAAATAAGTATAGTTAGTGGTGATCTCAACCTCCTTCCCCTGAAGAAGAAATGGAGGTGGGAAGTCTTCAACCCGTTAAAAACCATAACCTTGTTTGTCCCCAAGTTAACCGTCAACTGCCGAAGATCACAGAAAAGAGCCAACATGTTCAACTACCGCTGAAAACCCTCAGGGGATGAAGCCAAAAGGACCACATCATCTGTGAATGAAAGAATAGAAATCAGAACCTGCTGAAGAAGACACCCATACTACCCTGAATAGCTCATGAAGAAAGGTCTCTAACTCATCAATGTATATGCCAAATAAGGTTGGAGACAAGGGGCAGCCCTACTTGACCCCAATGGTACTCGTGATCAAATCTGAAATCCCATGAACAATACGAAGACAACCAAGGACGTCTCGTACAGTCGCCTAATGGCTGCCAGTAGGGTCTCGAAAATGCCAATATTCCTAAGCCTCTAGAAAAGGGCCTCCCACAGAACAGAATCAAATGCTTTCCTAAAATACGAAATCTAGAGAAAAATCACAAGAGACGGCCAAAGAAAATTGAAGATATCAAACAATTAGAAACCAAAGTCAACTAAAAGTGCCAAGACAAAAGATAGAAACTTGATCATCAAAATTGTGAGTATGGTTGAAAGTATCACATGATATTGGAAATTATATTCTGGGATACAACAAACCTTGAAAGCATCCATACAACTTTGGAATTCATACAAACACCCTAAAATTGAGATGTTGCAATGAGCTAAAGGATAAAATTTGTCGAAAGACAATACTAAATCAATATGAGCCTAGGGCAATATATTGTCAAGGGCTTGTGCTTACCACTCCCCTTAAAATACTACCACACCATGCTACCCATTTTTCATCATACTAAATTACCCAAAGGAATAATCAAAACTTGGGAGCCTCTCAAGCATAGATATTGAAGAAACCCAAAACCATTACTTTTAGGATGGATTTTTATCAAAGACAGGGCTTGAACAAGGTAATTTCTCTAATTGCATGGTTGCTGCAAGCATACAAACAAACATGCTAGGTAAATCTAAGAAGGCACACATTTTTCTAAGTTCAGAAACCTTAGCACCTTTCTCGACATTGAATTCTCAATTTCTTCTGTTTGGTCATAATCTAAACTTATTTTTCCGGATTTCTTAATATTTTGTGTGTTTTATACAAAAGTTTCAGGAATTTTAAATGAAGAAAAATATTAGTTGTGGCAAATCTTCAATTTTAAGTGGCGAATATTTCTGAGAGAAAATTAGACAAAAATAGCCACTTCTTGAATAGTAGCCACTAAAATTATCCATATCCATACACAAATTTCAATATGAAATCACACTGTTATCTTAATGCAGGACCAGAAAGGCAAATTTTCATCCATTCGAAGGCAACCGAAACTCCACCCACACAAACCTATTACAATAAAGCAAGGCAAGACCATTATAGTGATCTGGCATGCGTTTATCCCGACTTTCTAGTGAACAATGCTGGGCTGAACTGGCCATCTCCTTAACACACACTCTTTCTTTCAAACACGCATCCCCAATTTTTTCTAGATACAGTAGCTCTCTGCCTCCATTCTCTCTAAAACAGAAAAAAAATGCTTCAATCCAACCAACAAATTCATTCCTTTCTAGAGCTATAAAAAACAGAAAGCAAGGGGAAGAAAATGGTTACCAGGAAATGGAAGCACTGAGTTTCTTCGAGTAGAAACCATTGACAGCCACCTTTGTTTAGCCATCCAAATCCATCATTTACAAATTTCATTGATCAGTTAAAGCTTAATATAGAATTAATGAGGAAGAAAATTGAAATGGGGAGGGGTGACTTGCCTCACTCCCTCACCAATTTCTAATATGCTGCACACAATGATGAATTCCCATGCACGGGAATTACAACACACGTGTGTCCCCACCAGACTATATGAAACCAAGTGGTGACGATTAAAGTGCATTTCTAAGGGACAAAGGTCATGTCCCTTAGAAATACCCTTGGATATCTTGGATAATAAGGCCCAAAATGTCTTTAGGGAAGGGGTGAGTATAACTTTTATAAAACACCCTGATAGGAAAAGATACACACCAATCCACTTCCAAATCTGCCTCCTGATTACCTTTGCGCTTGACATGTTGAAAGCTTACACAGGCTGTCAAAAAATCTGGGAACCTCTTGAACTATTGACTTCAATGTCCAAGCCTCAAACTTACATTTGATAAGAACATCAATAAAAATTGTGCAATCACCTTCAATTATCTCTTTCCACTCATGTATCTTACCTAGTTGAAATCCTCTCAATAAGGTCATTGCTTCTGCTCTATTATTCCTATCCTATGTTACCAGTTACTGTCGTGGAGGTCCCAGTACTTGTACTGGTATGGTTCTGGTTCTATTACTGATTTGTGTACCTCTCACGTTCTTAGCTTTGGTAACAGGCTGTCTTAATTAAAACATAATAAAAAAATAGTGCTGCGCCGTGTATGAAAATCATAATAAATACAAAAAAACAAAGATAAATCATAAAACAAACAAAACACACAATTAAAATCATTATTAAAAAAACAAAATTAAAAACATAGAAAAAAACGTAACCAGCTAAACTGCTATTATTCCTATTGCATCTGATTCTAATGAACCAATTTCAGATTTGGATGCTCTCGATGACGAGCAAAATGATGATTTGTTCAAATAGTTCTCAACTTTGACTATGACCATGGATTATTTTCCTGTTTCGAACAGATAATATGGGGTATATCATATCTCATGACGCATTTAATATTTTGAATTATCAATTATCAGTAGCGTTTGTTATTTCTTGTGTTTATTTCATGCATATAAAATTTATATTAAGGTTAATTTTGTTTATAATTTTTATATTTTTCATTAGTTTTTGTAAGGACATACCCAAGCCATATCGTACCCAAGGTCCAAAAAACCAGTGAACCCATGTACCCAAACCCATAACGGTAACTTAGTTTGTAACTATCCAATTTGCAAAGCATAAACAGGAAGTGGTTGCACTTTCTAATTTCTAAAAACTCTGCCTCCTTCGGTTGCATTTACCAGCCACATCGAAATTCAATCTCAGGGTCCCTTGGAAAACTTTCTTCCATTTGACCATGGTTTTCTCAGTCCCGTTCCCAATGGCCTTATCAGTAGGAAGACACATATTTTTATTAAAAAAAAATTGATGAAATAGGGGCCTTATTACTTATAAAAATAAGTTCAGACTATTCACCAAAAAAGGCTGGCAGTATGAAAGCATGCCACATCACAAGCACACTAGGATACAAATGAGACAAAGAAACAAGCAAAAACAGTCTAACAAAGACTATCTGAAAACAAACAACCTACGTTACCGGATATTCCCCTACCCCTCTTGGGTATGGGTACGCAACGTACTGGTATGGGTGCAGGGGACGGTATGCCAAGTCTACGCCCAGGGTATGCCCCAGCCCCTGCAGGTAAACCCTGGGCGTAGGCACGCCCAGGCGTACTGCCAAAAAAAAACATTTTTTAAATTTTTTTCCCCTTATTTCTCTAGTCAAAGTCAAATATGGACCTCAAAAAACATTTTAAACATTTTAAAGTGCATATACAACCCTAAAAGCAGCAATCACACTCATTTTATCAAACGATAACAACACATTTATCTTTCATTTATTTGTCCCTTTTTTTTTTCAATTTCGCCCAATGAAAAGTCAAACATGGACTTCAAAATACAAATGGCTTGTCATACTGCAAATAATATAGCCAAGGGGATTACAAGACATCACACCATTACAATTGTTGGAGGTCTGGTTATTCACTTCACCCCCTAAAACATTGCACGTTTGTTCACTCTTGGACTTCAAAATACATTGTAACTTTTGCAAATGCACCATGTACCTATTCGACCATTGAATATTATAATATTTGGCATTGAAATTAGGA
Organism: Torreya grandis; assembly: GCA_037957365.1. Lineage (NCBI taxonomy): Eukaryota > Viridiplantae > Streptophyta > Pinopsida > Cupressales > Taxaceae > Torreya > Torreya grandis. The sequence goes on along the minus strand of JARHVA010000094.1, from coordinate 1,694,907 downwards.
GTATGTTTTGTGGTTATTTAACTTATTTTGTTTCCTCTGTGCATATTATGTGGTTAATTTTGCTTTTATATATATATATATATATATATATATATATATATATATATATATATATATATATTTTTAAATTTTTTGTACGGCCGTACCCAACTGTACCCAAACCCTCCCAAAAAAAATCCCGGTATCCATGTACCTGATACTCATACCCATACCCGTATCGGCTACTTAGCAAACAACTAAAAAACTATACAGCCATAGCAAAGAGACCAGTGGCAGACTGATCCTGGTCATCAGATTGCCCCAACCAACACCTAGTAGGTCCTCTCCCTCATGCACGGGGTCTCGGGCCACTGTTGGCATTGTTCACTGTCTACAAATTCCTCAGTGCCCTCCTAGATGCCTTGCAAATCTACACTAGTAGGTGAAATTGTCAAGGCCGGACGTGGAAACTTGCCTGGCTGAGGCAGAGGTGCCCAACCATCATGGTGTGCAGGGAACCAAGCCCAACCGCCACGCTGAGAAAGCAAAGGTGAGCATCTAAGTGGAAGAGAGCACCTAGCCTGATTGTGAGAACAGCAGCAGTAGCAGCTTCATTGGTGACCTCCACTCTGGTTGCCCCCCCTTGAGGGCGAAGAAAGTAGGGCATGAACAATGGTGCACGGCGCATTACCCCAGTGATCCAAAAGGGTATGTAGATGGGCTAACTCCAAGGCCACCTTATTGGATTGCACTTGAACCTGAGTAAACACATTGGAAATAACCATAGCAATGTTATAAGCAGAAAATTGAGCATCAACAGTAGAGTTGGCAAATAACACTGCTTTATTTCTTTCAAAATAAAGAAAAGAATTTCCACTATAAAGTATGCAGACTTTGTGTGTATTTTGCAGGAATCATTGACCAATCTCCAAGGAGAACATTCTGCCAGAAGAAAGGCTTCGATCGAAAGGGTTTGAATAAGTAATCGATATATGTCCACACTGTTGTTCCCAAAATCTATCACTTGTTTTTGTGGACAACATGCCGACCATTTTAGTCCTGCAGGCCAAAATGCTCTCTTTCTTTATCAAAAAATGTTCTGAGCGGTTAAATTTTTCAAATACCCAAGCCTTTTCAGCTAAAGAAATCGCAGTTTCAACAGGCGAGCTTTCTCAAAGGGAAGTTCAAAATACTTAAGGCATTTCCTAAGTGTTTTGAGAATGGTTCAACGTCGAGGTTCAATCAAAAGACTTAACGGCGGGGTTCAAAGAATTGGAATGAACCATTGAACCGTTGAACCATTGAACCCCGCCTCCGAAAGGCTCATAGGTTCAACGAGTTCAAAGGTTCAACGACTTTGACGGACCCAAAGAATAAAAAGATTCAAAGAGTTAGAATGAACCGTTGAACCTTGATCTTCAAAAGGTTCAACGAGTTCAAGAAGTTCAACGGACTTAAAGAATAAAAGGATCCAAAGAGTTAGAATGAACCATTGAACCATTGAACCCCGCCTCTGAAAGGATCAAAAGTTCAAAGAGTTCAAAGTTCAAGCGGAAGCTTCGAGCCAATGGATGAAGCGTAAGATTCCAGAAAATGGTTCAACCGAAGAAGAAAACTAAGTGAATGCGGCCCTTTACAAAACTTGAATCACCGAACTGTCAAACCATTGAACTGTTGAACCATTGAACCGTTGAACCACTGAACCATTGAACCGAAAGAGTTCAAGGTTCAAGGTTCAAAGTAGTTCAAGCGACCGATGACATCCCCATGGACGTCAAATTCAGGATAATGGAATGACCATTGATTTTCAAAAGACCTGAGAACAAACTCAGCGACTAGCCAAGAAAGGAGCCGAAGGAGCCTGCTGAAAGCGAGAAGATAGCCCCAAGAGCTCAAATCACCAGGAAAAGACAAAATGTAGCAAGGAAAGAGGGAACGACTACAGAAAATTCAAAAATATCTGCAGAAGAGTTATTCCAGTAGGTGGAACAATCCACCAGGTGGACCTCAGAGAACACAAACATTCAATGGCGCAGTCTGTTTTTCTTCAAGTAAAGGTGAATGGACAACCGTGTAAGCATCATAAAGAAGACCAGGCAACCCACGCTTAGGAGACATTTGAGATGATTTGGAATGCCAAAGTCAAGGCCGATGACCTGTTCCAACATGGCCCCTTCACAGAATTTCCAATGCATTCAATGCAACATGGGCCATTTCATGAAAACAAGCGCCCAAGTCTTTCTTGTGATGTTATATATTGTAATCTCTCATTTTGTATAAAGGAGATTTCTCTGTTATTAGAAGTGAAGCTCTACCCAAATTGAAAGACATTCCTGAGACTTTGAGCTCAGACTGTTAATCATATTTAATCAAGTTAATGAGAAAGCAAGTGACCTTTCAGACTTTGTGTTGAAATAGTTTGTGTTATTTAGAAAATCGTTCTTATGTCTTTTTCCTAAATACAGTCTTGTCCATTTGATCAAATAAGCAAAACAAGTGAAAATACGCTGGAAGATGTCCTGAAGTCGATTATGAGAGACTTTGTGCTACCATAATTGTCTTTAGTCTGTGTTTTGTGTAAAGGACACTGGAGAGACATCGAGCTCCCCTTATCCTACGTAATCTTTCCCTTTGTTGTAGTTTTCGGTGGAGACTTTGTGCTGCACTTCAAACTATTGTGTTACTTTGTCCTAATCAGTAGGAGGAACAACGAAAGACTTTGTGCTTTCGTGGGTTTCTTGTGGATCCAGTTACTACCCAGGAAGAATTCCCGTTGTTTGTTGAACATCATTTCTGAAAGAAGAGAAGTGTTTCCAGTAATTACACCAAAATTCTCCTTTGTTCTGTGAACATCATCTCTGAAAAAAGAGAGATGGATGGTATGATTTCACCCCTAAGTCTATTTTCAGCATATATTAGTATATTATAGTTTATAGAGAACCTCCACTTGCTAAGAGGAGAGATTTGTCTCATTCTGGTTGTGGTCACCACACCCATTTTGCCCTATAAATCTCCTTGTGCTGTGGTTGATGTACTCATTTTGCCGTCAGTCAGTTGATGACAAAATATTCACCCAACACACACTATCCTTTCTTTTTTGCAAAACCAAAACTGCTGCATAAGAGTCTCAGAGTGCCTTGTAATATTTCCGAACCGTTGACTATAAATATGCCACCTTCCTCTCTCTTGGCCAACATGGCATCAAATGCAGTATTATTACGGTGGTACAGCTGACTGAGAAAAAATGTACTACGTCAGCCATTAATCTTTTGATTAAATACATATAAATAAACTTAAATGCTTTATTCAAGTCGATATCTCTCTTTTGACCGGCAAGTTTCTATGGTGTTGAATGGTGCATTTATCAACTTTTCTGACCAGTTCACACCATTTGTTGGATGTGTTGACCAAAAAATGGTGTATTGAACAAGGAGCTGTTACGTTGGCCAAAGGACTGCTGACTTTACCAGTTTATCGGCTGCTTAACTAAGGAGTGCTGGATTAACCAGATTTCCAACGCCTTTGAGCCGATAGTCTATTGTTTTGCTAGAAATGAAGATAATCTGACCAATTCAACTTGTCACTGATTGTTATATTTGCTTTTTTATTATCATTATCGGTTTTGATTATGATTATACTGCTGTTGACCAATATTTAACTGTCCTAAATTAGAAATATTCTCTATAAATGTTGATTCACTGCTTGAATACAACTCCTGGTTGCCATGCATGCAAATACTCCTATCATTGGGGTTCTTCAAATTGCCACATCTTGCCACTTGAAAATATTTTAGATATATTGTGAGCCATCCCATTATTGGGTGCACGTAAATCGTCATATGATTGAATATTGATGTCCAATTGGCACGACATATAGATCCTCCTGTTATTGAGGGGCTGGAAGTCATCACCACATGAAATGAACTACATGCACAATGTGTCTAAAAATGTCGAAGTATCCATTTAAATATCTGTTTATAATGCATGAAATAACTGCATAATGTGTCAATCTGCATGTACAATTTGTCAACGTGCAAGGGGAAATGTTCAATATAATGCATGGAAAGAACTGCATGCACTACATATGAATAGACAATTAAGAAAGATAAGTTTTAATATTTTCAAGTCTCACAACGCTCTCACAATTTACCACTGAATTATCTCTAAGAAACAAAATTTTCAAGTCTATTGATCAATACATAATATTTGTTTAAATAATTTTTCAAGTTCGCTAAAATGTGCCAGTTATTTATAGGCTAGATGTTTTTCTCACACCATATTTATTTTTTAATTGGTCAATATAACTTTTTCAATTTTTCAAATTGAGTGCCCATAGTGCACACACCTCTTTACTGACATGATAGCAGTTAATTAATTCTAATTTCAAACAGTGTCCTAACATAGATACCAGTTTTTGTGTACCTCATCTACAATGTTTTTTTCCATTTAACATATTATATGCGTACTAGTTCTCTAAGTTCCCTGCCGGTATGTTGCATAGTTTGAATGGTTCACCACATAGCTGAAACAAATGTTGAGGATATCGGATCTAGCATAACAAATGTCGCCCCTGAAGTTATAACTCTCTAAAAGTACACATATTTACATCTTTTGGGGATGAAAAAAGGAGCATATTAACAGAAGCTTCAACCACTTGAATAAGGAGAAGAATTGTGTGTACAAACTATGAACTATCCATGAGAATCCAAAGGTGTAAGATCCTATGAGAAGTAAAGGACTACATATGGATATCTAGTCTGGATTGTGAAACTATCATCAATAGATTTATAGCACTTTAATCGTGAAGCTAGAAAGTGTGTACACAGATCTATGTACAGCATCATCAGTTTTGTTTTATTATTATTCAGCATGAATTCCCATTTAAATTATCTAACTAATTTACGTAGCCAGCACTTTCACGGCTTGCAATGTAAAAGGAAAAACATGTGAAGAAAATGCATCAAGTTTAGATTTCTGAGCATGATCTGATTGATAGTTACGAGGGAAAGTGTATATGGCATCTCCAGCCCCAATTTAAGAATGCTACAAACATCAAATTCCAGAAAGGAAATAGTAAAAAAAATCAAGCTCATTAAGGTAAGGTACAGACCATGAATTAGCAAATAAATAATTAAATGAAGCACAATGGATGAAAATTTATTATAGATGGGTAACTAGTGACAAGCACTCCAACTAAAGTATATTAAACATCACAAACTACGATATAAGTTTTGCTAGCTTGTAGCAGAATAATCGTCACCTGCAAGGTGAAACTGATAAATGCAAAATAGGTAGACAAACTATAAAAATGAACATAAGAAAGTTCCATTACTCGCAATCTTTTCTCGAGCTGCAGTCGCCATGTTAGCTCCTCACATTGTTTCTCAAGTTTGTTCTTTGCTTGACGTAGTGCACCTGTTTCTCTTGCAGCCTACCATATCAGTAAAAACAAAACATGTCACAATTAGAGTCAGTAAGAAGAATGAGCACTGAAGAAGACAATTACAGACTATGCTGTTCAAAGTATTCCCTCATCATTCACAATAAGTCTGCAGCTTACTCAAAAGATGCCCTTAACAAAAACCAGAAGATAATGCTAATCTAAAAGAGAAATCATATAATTCCATACAATATGAATATCCACATGATAAAAAGTCTCCACATGGCATAAAACAACCCCTCATATACCTCCCCTGCAAAACTTTTAATCAGTTTCACTTCCCCCCTACGCAGTTTGACATGTCTCAGCTTTTCTTTTATTATCATTCAAAACATGTCACAATGATCTACGCCATTGCCTAACATTTCCAAACTCCGAAAACTGGTGATTAATCTGTACTTGTAAGAAGTCATCATCCCCAGAATAGAGCAGTGTTGTTCCACAATCGGCTAAACATTCTATGTTATTCTGCTTGGCAAAATTCTAGAAAATGAGAAACATAGAACAGAACCATCTATCTTTTCTCAAGAGTAGAACAGCACACTATTACTTAGAGTTTCTTCCATGCTGGGCGGAAGGGGTGAACCATGACCAAGATGGTGACTAATAATTCATCGGCTAGTTATTGTATAGAACTGGGCTCCATTATTTATGTGATATATATTAAATATATCTTAACAAGTCACATTTCTTCAGAGCTAGCACATGAGACACAGATAATATAGGAGGCAATAAATTCATATGTGGCTAAGCAGTCTAGTTACAATAAATTGCAGCTAGAAATGAGCTCCTAATGCACTGTCTGATGAGGCAAATACAATACTAAATGCAACCAGAGTATCCTATGGCTTATGATATCCCATCATAACATACAACCAAAAATCAAAATTAACCTCAGCGTTAAAATCTTAAGCACATTCAGAGAATATTAAAAAAAAGAATGCAAGTATAAACCACATTGATATGCACTAGACGTACCAACTTCAATTCATGGAGTTCCCTTCTTGCAAGCCTGCTCCTCCAAGCACATTGAAAAGCAACAGTTGCCACCCGCAATTTAAGGAAATACAAACGAGCCTTGCACATACGCCAATTTTTCTAAAATAAAAAAACATATCAAGAAGTCAAGAAGTCGCATCTAAAGCAATCTATGAAGATGCATTTGAACAAAAAGAGAAACTCTTTTCTACTAACTGATTCATCAATTCTGATCTTTAATCTCAAGAACAAAAATAGGAATGTTACCATCACCAGTCTAAAATAAACATCAGGGCCTATACATATAATTTTAGTTTACAATGTGGATTAAGAACTTCTTAACAATCTTGTAGGATTGTACATATGAAGAAATGTGGTATGCTGTAGAGTAGCATTACTCAGGAAATGAACGCATGTATTGTGAGTAATCGCAAAATGACAATTTTCCCATGCAGCCCAATACAGTGGTCAGATACGCAGCTGTTCTTTAGAAAAAAGTGTAAATAAAAAACCACATTTTCAACGCTTGAAAGCAAAATTTCACAATTTGTTCAAAAGAATGTGGTGCCTTTTTCCATTATAAAAGGCTGCGAGAAGTTTTTGGTATTGGTGTATGAAACTTTGATTGTACTGCAAATTGAAATCTGTGTTGCAGTGATACGCCACTCCCCCCACCCGACGCCTCCAGCACGGGGCTGTCCCAGGCACGCCCGGAGGCGCCCATGGCCGTGCCAGAAGTTTCCGGCACCGCCATGGACGCCTCCGAGTGTGCCCGAGGGATTCCGAGAAAAAAAAAACAAGAATAAGGGATAATTAAATTTAATGTTTTAAAATTTTATATATAATATAATATTAATATTTATAATTTATTATTATGTTATAATAATATTTATATATTAGATAAATATATAATAAAATATATATGTATGTTATAATTAATATAATATTATTATTTATATAAGTATTATACTTATAATATATTGATTTTATTTAAATATAATAAATATTATATTTAATATAATATATAAAAAATTTAAAACATATTATATTATCATAATATTATATTATAATAATAATAATAATATATTTTTATATATAAAGGAATTATATATATTATATTAATGTATATAATTCTAATTATTATATTAGTTATAATATTTATATAATTATTATAATCAAATATATTTTTTTATATAAATATTAAAAAAAATTTAATTATATATAATATATTATATTAATATATTTGATCTAAAAGAAAATCTGATAAATTTAAAGAAATAAGTTGGTATCCAAGAAAGCCGAGGATTTAGTATTTGTGCATTCCAATTTGCGCTTCCTGTCACGCAAGTCTGAGGACTATATGTGAGGGCCTAACAAACTTTGGGATATCCTTCCAGAGAATACAGACTTGGATGCCTCCACATCTAAATTTGTGCAAGTTTCATTACTTGGTGTGCATGATGTCGATGACAATGAAGAGAATTCAACCCCAGGGGTGGAGAGTGGAGCTAGTGGGAGTTGTCCAAGTGGAGCTAGTGTGGGAGTGGCATTCATAATTATGAATATGAGGACAATCTAGATGAATTATGAATCTATGATTTATTCTCCATTTGCATTTTGAAAATTTGAATGTATTTGAAATGTATACTTTGAACATTTGGAAATTTGAAGCAATGAATGAACAAAAACTATGGATTTTCAAGTGTTTTACTAAAAAATTGAGTATTATGCATTTATATATATATATAAATAAATATATTTAGACGTACCCACAGCGTATCCAAATCAAGGTTCTAGAAAAATGGCGTACCCACGTACCCGAGTCGTACCCGTACCCGTATCTAAACAACATAGATTGAAATGTCTCAAGCCTTTTGACATGTTTAACGAAATTTTCACCGTAGTATTTTCAAAATTCATATATGTTTATTTTAAAGTCTATGCCAGGGCATGACATAACAAAATCATTTTTTTTGGCTATTTTCATGAATATAATATCATTTTCTAATTTGCCTTTTTTCCCCCATTTTAAATAAGTGTAATTGAAAAACCCTTACACTATTGTCATGCCAGGTCATTTCCGTGTAAATGGAATGCCACCATGGTATGCTGTCATTTGCTTATAGGGATGCTTTAGATGGAAATGTATCTAAAGATGCTTAAAGGCAATGTTTGCACAATGCATATGATTAAAAACCTATAATTTCTCTTCAAATGAAGTGCAATTATAAAATAATTTTATTGTTATTAGGTGACATTTCATGAAATTTCAAACCTTTTGGTCTGTTTGCCATGTTTCAACAGTATATCCAATCCTAAAAATAGAAGTTACACTCCAACAAGCCCTTCAGACATAATGAAGTTTCTAACATATGAAATTTCATTATGATTAAAATGACTAATTTAGTTGATCAGTTCTTATAGTCATATGCAATACTACAGACACCGCAGTTATTCAATTTCTTACACCAAATGGATTACTTAGTTCTAAGAGCATTCCAACAAAATATGTAGTAGGATATACATATTGTTTTCATTATCTTCAACTGTCTAAGATTGACACTTAAGCCAGAAGATTCCTGCTGTTTGGACTGGAAAAATATGCCATCATTAAAGAGCATATAGTGATGTTATACCCAAAGAAAGTTCAACCGCCTGGTGTATATGGGATAATGTCTGTTGGTTCATCGTTGTGGAGGCCAAAAAGCATGGGTCAAACAGACTGATCGCTACACTGGTATGGTGCCATGAATATCATGTGTCTTGTGTAAAATCTTCCGGATAAAACTGCATCTATGTTCTTCTAAACCATACATAGACGCAGTTCAAACCAGAAGACTTCTACACTAAAGATATGCACGGCAGAAACTTCAAATCTTCAAGCATTAGTGTTATTGGTTTCTCTTCCAAAACTAGAATCTTCATATAATATTATAAATACCTTGATAAGGAAACCACCAAATCTAGTGAGCTGATGCAATCAAAGAGGAGGTCAAATGAATAACAGCCAAAGCTTGCAGCCTATCAAGCAACTCCTGCTGCAAACATACATGACATTCTTCATAGTAGTTTTTTTTACAACACCAGAACTCACTTGAACCTAAACATTGTCCTACTTAACTTCTGATTTTCAGGCATCAAGAAACCAAACACAATTTACAAACAATCCAAACATCCCTTGTCAAAACCACAAACCATTAAGCATAAAAACAGCCAAATATGGAATTCTTAAAACCCCTTACGACACCAAATCACGAGATCATTTGCATAACAATATTACAGGTAATCGAGAAGGTTTCTAATGCACAATAAATGAACAACAACTACAATACTCCTTCACATTCCTTCCATAAGTTTGACAGACAACATAATTCAGGCATTTTTACAAGCAATTAGCCTTATTTACGGGTATTATAATCCCCTGTAATACAAGATTCTGTATATTTTCAAAGGTGGATTCTTCAATAAAATGAAAAATCCTAATTAAATATGCGCTCTGTTTCTCCCACGATCTATCCAAACTTCATATCCCTCTTTTTCGCAAAATTCCTTCTGTTTACCTAAAACAGGCCTGCATGGATAGGAACTTTAAATTTTGTAATGGATTCACCATCTCCAGGCCAAGACGCTTCTTTTGGTTACTTGGGTGCCCTTTGAAGCTCTCCCAAACTCTCCAACCTTTACGATGCTCCCAATACCCAAAGGAAAGTCTCTTTTTCTCTTTATTTTCTGTTGTTTTCTTCTTTCTGCCCCTTTCTTCCACAAAGATTTAGTTTGTCGGAGTCTCTATAAAGACAATGGTATCTACCCCATAGCTTATAATAAATGGGGCATCGGAAAATGAAGTGCTCTTCAATCTCCCTCTCCAGGAGAGAGCAAAGACTACAGATCCAGTCACCACATGGAAATGATAATCAAACTCAATCTACAACTGGTGTGATCATGTAAGAACCCCAAATAGGATCTCAAGCAAAAAATAAGTAACATCCTTCAAACCCCAACATAAACTAAATTCTGAAATGTAAATTAGCAACTCAACACTTCACAATTAATTTGTCATTTTTCACCTTTCACACAAATCGCCCAAACCCTAGGCAGTTGGATTTTATGGTGGTTTTCGCCCCTTAGACACCTCCAAAAAATATGAAATTTTGTAGGAACGTAGGGAAAAATATACTTAATTCACTTGTCCAATCAAATTTGGAAAAAACTTTATTTCTGATTTTAAATGCGAAAATACAGCTGAAACTTGTAAAATTCATAACTTCTGAAATACTTGGATATTTGATGCAAATGATAGCTCAAAATGATCACAAAAATAGCAGCTATCAAATAAAATTAGTTTCATAATTTTTCACTAACGGAAGGTCCCCCAAAAGATGTCCCAAAGTTCTAAAAACCCTAGTTATAGCCCTAAAATTATGCAAATAATTTTTTGACTATCAAACCCTTGGAATCAACTCAAAAACACCTCAACCATACCTCAAAAATGGTTCACTCCACCTAGAAAAATTAGCAAAAATTATTAAAACTCTAGGAGAGGGTTTTAACCAACAATAAACCCCCCTAAGTGACGTTTTTAGGCCCTCAGGTGAACGCCCAAGGTGCAAACAACAATCTTCCACCTCTAAGCACATCGCCAACCTTCTATAGACTTCCAAGTGAATTCTTTATAGCTGCAAATGTTAGATAAAAATCTCAAATAACTCTTCAAGTCATAACACAATTTTCGAAAGATAGGTGGTGTCAATAGACACCGTTTATAAAGCATCATAGCTCTTGGAGGGTAACATTCCCCAAAAAACTATGCCGAAGACAATCAAGCTTGACATACTTGACCTCCTTTCCAAATATCCAAATCAACATGTTCTTCAAATGAGCCCTCATCTTTCATAAATAGCCTCCTCCAAGTGTAGCCCCCAATTTGGAGGGACAATTTAATTTTAAAATATTAAAAGGAACTCCTTATAATTTCACTTTAGACCTTAAGTGCCCATGACCCTTAAAAGGCCCCAACTTAAGTGGAATTTATAACATAAAGTGTTTTTTCTATTAATTGCCTTTATTTTTAAGTATATAAAAATACTTTTTATTTTAATAATAATATTATTTAACTTTTCAAAAAAATGAGGACATTACGGATGACACCCTCAACTAGTCGAGGGGGAATCTCAAGCCATGAGGCCAACGACGTTGGAGATAGTCAAGATGACAGATGACACCATCCACCACTCACAAGAAATGCTCAACGCAAAAGGCAAGCTTGGTGTTGAGCAGAAGAGGAGAGGTCCAAGTGACGTGGATGTACTGCCTATAGATATCCTCTCTAACAGCTCTAATGTTGACCTCCTTTAAGGCAAGAAGTTGATGGCAGGCATCCAAGGAATACTTGGAAGGAAGTAACCTATCAATAGACATGACAAAAGAAATGTAAAGCAAACTAGTCTCTGAAAATACAGCAATGGTGGTGTCTATTGGTGCCAATTATGCAATCATCTCCAAAGAACATGGGGCTGAGTACGGATACCTCTCGTGGCTTGAAGTTGAATCGCTCATGCTTCTAAATTTGTGAATGGAGAAAGTAATCCTGACGATAGTCTCAAGGCATAGAAGTTGCGCAGCAAACTCAGTTTAAACGATGCATTACAGAACAGTCTGTTTGCAACCACTCATACACTAAATCATGAGGGTCTAGACCCTCTCAATACAAGCTCAATCAGTGGAACAGACCTCAAACTAGGTCTCCAAAGCTCAGACCCATACAAGTTTTATGCCTAATGAATGTATCAAAGAGGCGCATCTTTGAGAGGATATCCTAGTAGTGGATTTGAAAACATTGGTGCTTGAAGATAGAAAGGGAGGCATATCTCTTGCAAATAAATGACCGAGAAGCAAGCTTCATATTAAAAAATGGTCCTGGAAACTCAACCCCAAGTAAGTGTAGGCTGCTAGGATCTCCAAAGGTTCCTCTTTTAAGAGGAACTCGAACCTAGGAAAAGAATATTTGCTGGTGTTGAATATCATGACCTTAGTTTTGCTACGGTTGGCCACCAACCGACGAAGCTCACAAAAACAAGAAAGTCATCAAGTTGTCTCTATAAACCATCAACGAAGTGCAAGAATGAAACGTCATTAAAAAGAAATATGGCTATCACCATATCATGTAAAATAAACCCATCATCTACAAGGGATTTTTTCAAATAAAACCCTTTAGCTTGTCAATGTAAATGTTGAAGAGGGTCAATGAGAGAGGGCACCCATACTTGACCCCAATGGTACTTTTACCAAAGCTAGAAATATCATGAGAAGTACAAAACTGCCCAAAAACTCTCATAGAGCCTCCAAGTGGCAATATTCAAAGAATTTGGAATGTAGACATCATGTAACATCTAGACAAGAAGATGTCTTGCAGCCAAGTCGAAGGCCTTCCAAAACCCTGCAAAACAACAAGACTTTAGAAGACTGATGAAAAGCATCCTCAATAATAGCCCGAAGTGTAAAGATGTGATCAGTAGTTTGGTATTATCTCCTAAAGTTGACCTGCCCCCTACTCTAAGATGACCTCTCTCCAAGTGCTTTGAAAGTTGCATGTCTAACACCGTGGAATAAAGTTTGGCAAACATATACCCAATGATAAATGTCCTGTAGTTGCTAGGGTTCGAGCTATCCCCAGACATATAAATGGGATGCCTTGTGTTGAGATCAAGAACAAGGAAAACCTGAGTAAATAACCTCATTAAAGATTTTTGACAATAGGGAGGCAAGGGAATCCATACCATATTTGGGGAACACAACTTGGAGGCCCTTGTAATCCGTTGATTTGTTGGTACACAACTTTTGAATATCCCTATTGACTATACCTGCAATTAAAATAGTAAAAGATGGTGGTAAAATAGGAGAGTGCACCAAAAGGTCTTACAGGAATGGTGGAAGGCAACAAGAAGAACAAGTCATCTAGGCATAAGAAACTCATTTTTATTTCGTCGCAAAAGACATGGATAATCTCTACATGAATAGAATATGGAGGGGAGTTCATGGGCTAAGGAGAAATGAAGTCTCCAATGCAAGGATGTAAAATGGTCATCATACTAATGGTTCATATGACAGGACCCATGGGGACGAGGTGAGCTAGAGTAGTGCACAGGATAGTGACAAAAATCAAAGGTTGCATCCCAGAAGGCATGATGTTAAAACTCATGCATTGACTCTGTTGTCGGAAGAGGAAAGGAATAGCAAGTGGACATAATTTGGGAGAGTCAAGCAACATGGTCAATGGGTACTTAACTTCAAATTGGATCGTGATGTGGTGTGTGTTGCAGGGCATGGTGGGAGGCATGGGGGGATAGAAGTGACAAGTAGCATGAAAGGTGAAAGTTAAGGAAGAATGCACGGAAAGTAGGACCTAATGGGAAATAAAGAAATTTTGGATAGGAGGGATTAAGGATCTACAAGTGAGAACATAATCCACTATGCTCACTTCCCCCACCCAATGCGGGAAACAAGTGAATCTACTAGAATCAGATAAACAAGGAAGCCATTGAAAATGTGGAGACTTTGTGACCCTCCCATTTGGAGAAGGTGCCTCCCATATGTTGTGACCAGAGTATTTCCAACTTTTGATTTTCTCTATAAAACAAACTCCTCAAGATCCAGCTCCTAAAGGCATAACTCGTCATGTGCAAGATCATGAACAAGTGCCTCACAATTTCCTGTACAAGCATTCAAGTTGCCCAAAAGAATAACATCACCCACTAAGGAGCATTGGGAGACCTTTAGATAAAGTTCAAGATACAAGTCCCCATCAACGAGGTTTCTAACCAGCAAAGCGTGGTCATTTTGCTCTCGCTTCTAACCTTTTTACGGCACCAGAACCGCTAGTTGAATAACCCATTGGATGCAAATGGGTGGACAAAGTCAAAAGCAAAGTCGATGGTACTTTGGACAAGTACAAGGTGTGCCTTGTTACAAAAGGATTTTCACAACAGGAGGGAATAATCAACTGTGTCAAGACTTGTGATTTTGCTCCTACTGCAAAGATTGTCACATTTCTTTACCTTGGGTATTGAATGGAGATTTTGATGAGAAGGTTTACATGGTGCAGTCTAAAGGTTTTCTGCGTGATCATCTAGTTTGCAAGTATATTAAGTCCCTAAGTAGGCTTCGCAAGCCTGATGTATATTGTTTGATCAGCATCTCCAAGATTTTGGATTCAAAACTATGGAGGTTGGGCTCAAATTAACAGCCAATGATGACTCATCACCAATATATGAATCACTCTACAGACAACTGGTGGACAGCTTGATATACCTTATGTCCACACGACCGGATCAATATTTTGTTAATGATTTTTCTCGGTTTTTGTCTCAACCGAGGTTCATACACTGGACAGTAGCTAAACGTTGGACTGCAGATTTCATATTGATATATAAGGAGCAGCATGCAGATTTAATGACTAAACTTCTTGGTTCCATTTTTCTAATAAAATTTCAGGACAAATGTGTAGTAGTCTACAGTTTAGTCATTATGGGGGTGTACTAAATTTATTAATAAGCTACCAGTTATCAACCTCCTCAATTGATGTAACTTCTTTCTGCACAATAAATGAAGGATGCACATTCATATCAAAGTGTGCCTTCCAGTTTCTCTTCATTCTTTCAATGTATTTGCTAACAAGAGGTGGACCCCTCTGAATATGCAACCACAACTATCTGGAATGGGCATCAAATGCTAGAAATGATACTCTAACCAAGCCACTCCGACTGAACCACGGACACCACCCAATCTACAGGTCTCGCGCCGACAAGCCAAGACACATAAATACCCTATGACTGGAGGGAGCGCCAGCTTTGGACTCTCATGGGTCTTAGTAAGGAAGATGAGATCTTGCAATGCAATCACATCATAGGAGTTACCCAGAGAAGACACACAACACCATTACAATTCTAACAAGTAATGCAGATGCCACTATCACTGTTTGCGACCCTAGCATTCCATCATTTAACTTGTCAAGGATGTGACAACCGTAGGAGTTACAATGCAGGAATCACAGACCTGCAATCCCAAATGACCACCCATTTGTTTTCTTTCCTAGCAGTGGCAACCAAGGCCACAGCAGTGAAAATAAAATCCTTGACCACAAACCATTGCATGACAAACTTCAATGGCATCCTCACATGGAGCCACATTTAAGCATGGCACACAGATTTCTCCTATAGGAGGGCCAGCTCTTGAAAAGGGACACAGTTAACCCATAACTAACCACTCGCAAAAATATTTTTTTCAGTTCTCATCTAGAAAATCTTAACCATCCAAAAACTGGAGAAAAATCCTCAATCTAAAGTAAGTACAGCCTTTAGGGATTGAATGGCTTCAGCCAACAAAGTAAGTTTATTTTAGACTTTAGTCCTCTCCTACATGCAGTTGCAGGCTTTAGGGATTGAATGGTTTCAGCCAACAAAGTAAGTTTATTTTAGATTTTGGTCCTCTCCTACATGCAGTTGTAGCCAGTTGTAACCCGACTTACATCTTTTATCTTTATAGTATTTTCATTTCGATGGACTGCCAATTTAATTCGGCAAACATGACTTTTGTTATGTGCACTTGAAAAATGGCAATTTACAAACCGGAACCATTTCATAATTTATTAAGAGAAAAACAGCAACTTAGGGTGTAATTAATTTTTAAAAACAGCAACTTAGGGTGTAATTAGTTTTATTTTTTTATGTTTTTTTCTGTTGGCTCTTTTTTTAACAGCCGGATATTGTCCAGGCTTGACCCGGGTACCCAATCAGGACCCAGGATTTGGGATGAACCCAGTCGTACCCCAACCAATACCAATACTAATGCCTGGGGAGAAGTACCCAGTCACATCTACAGCATCCTTTCTTGTATGGATATTTGAAGACGTCCAACAGAATCTGACCCCATCTTCAAATAACTCGAGTTGATTTTAATGATTGAAAGTTTGCTTTTATCCGTTGTGCTACTGCACAAGTGTCACATGATTTTGCCATTCTACCCAATTGTAATGTAATGTATGCCACCACAACCTATCAACAATATCTTCCTTATTGTGGCATCTGCACTCATGTGCCTACTTGCATCTCCTTCATGTGCCACTTAAAACTGAATCTAATTCCTCTTCTATTACATATGTTCTTAGTATCAGGTCTTTCCCATGTGATGCAACAATCCGTGAATCAACTAAAAGGACCTTTAACTTCAGTATTAGTTTCCTTTTTTGTGCTAATACTACTGCAGCAAACTCCCCGTGGATAATAAGGATTCTCCAATTTTCTTACCGCATTTAGGTAAAAGGGTTATATGAAATAACCATGAATCGGGACAATCAATGTTGACTCCTTCCGCTTATTCACCATTCTATATACAAAACAAGTGGCCTACGATCATATGGGTTTTCATTTTCTCATCACTATTGAAAAGGAAAATCCTTGTGACAGTAATAGCCATCTTCAAATTGTACCATGAATGACTGATTTATTGATTAAATACGACGACGCTTGGTAGGAGACAGAATATGAATGGATTTGCTAGGAGATAGTGCCAAAATTTCTAGACTCAATATACCATTCCTAGGGCTTCACTCTTTAATTCATAGTGTATTTATTTTTCGTTTTACTCAAAAACCTGCTTGCTCTTATAGTGGATGGTCTTATTTGTGCACTTACGACCAATTTCTTTATTACAAGTGTTCAGCCTTTAGTCATAGGAAAGTTAAAATGTTAAAAACAATGTGGAACATCTAAACCCCTTTCTATCAATATGATCTCCTGTTACTTCTTAAACTAAGACTTCCACTGGTTGTTAGACACAAACAGGACAATAATTTGCTTACCATTCCTGACAATAGTTCTGCCACCCTGCTATGCCTCATCATACTCACTTGTAAGTGGTACCTTATTTACTTTCTTTAGATAATCAGACCAGTGGTGCCTGGGTCTTTATCTTCATGAGGCCCTCACTCACTGGCGCAAATGCTTACAAGAGGAGCCTAGAGGCTCTAGAGCCCCCTATGTTGATCACCTCTTTCTTCCAGCCCATCCAGAAGATTGGCAGCACTAAGCACCCTTTGGACACTGGTACATCACACATCAGAGCTGATAGATAAGTTAGGCAGCGCTTCTCACAACATATCATTACAACCCAAATTACTCAAATCCTCCAACTTGCTCTCCCTCAGCACCGTGGCTCTGCTTCTTCCCACCAGCATGGCTCTGCCCCTCCTGATGACATGGATCTCCTACCGATCGGCCACCCCCCACACCATAGAGTCAGACTCACATTACGGGTTTATTTTATACTATGGGTATGGGAAATTCTAGAGGACGTGCTTTGCTTCCCCCTAGGATCTCCCAACCGGGCCCATATGACACTGGGTACTCCCCAATGAACATTATCAAATCTTTTCACAATGATTGATGATGGGTCAGAGAGCCCTCCACTTCAACCACAAACAAAGGTTTAAGATGAGGTCTTCAAGTCTTCATTGGCAAATGCTTTTGGGGGCTCTTGTTCACCCCCCATTGCTATTTGTATCGGTTCCATTACCACCTTTGTTAGTGGCACACTGCTTTAGTTTGTCTTTTGTACTTTAGCTTATTGGATTATCTTTCCTTCAACTTTCTATTGTTTATAGTTGTATTCTCGAGTCCCATTGACCTACTTTTGGTCATCCGTGGACATTAATATAATTTATTTCTTTCTTTCTTATCTTTCTTATAGATGTATTCCCACCCCTTTCAAATGTAGAGCACATTGATATGATTTATTTCATTTACCTCTTTTGCTTGTTTCGAATGCATAAGCTTATTGAGCTCCCTCAACTAAATGCAAAACATACAATTAGTTCCCTCAATTAAATGCAAAACACACATTATTTATCAATCATAGTGAGTACTTTCTGATCACTTGTCAATGTAATAAAACGCAATATGTTTCTAGTATTTATCCTCCCACAAACCTTTTCAGGAAAGTCAACACTATAGGAAAACCTATGTACAAAGATCATCCTGAATTGGGAAAAGCTTGCTATCATGGAATCATTCATCTTTTTTATGCATAATTATTTTGTCACATGATTTTCACATATTAGTATTTTATTCTGCATTTTACAGACATCATCTATAATTCAAGGCTGAATAACTATAACTCAAGGATGAATAACTATGCCATATTCAAGAACGGGTAGGCAAATGCCATCTATGTTTATCTTCACCTATTTGGTGCCTTATTGTACACGTTACAGGCATCTTCTAGGCTGAATAACCAAGCCACATTCCATAACTAGTAGGTAAATGCCATCTATGTTTACTTTCCTATAACACTCATTCGACAAACCATGTGCTCTATTTTGGATTCAACTACTTCAGGTAACCGTCAATGGATATATGCTAAATAAAAAGCTCCAGCTATTCTTTAAACTAACTGTTACATGTTGGTAAAAGATAGATAAACACGATAGATACAAGGTTTAACTTTTAAGGCATACATGGGCATGTGCGAAACTGAGCACGGGACCTTTACGGTTACCATGTATAATAATCTAAAAAGTAAAAACACCAAAAATAATCTAAATATTAATATGAACTGGATTTTTTTTATTACAATCAAGTTTTACATGCAGATGTTAATCATGATAAAATATTAGTAATTACCTGAATATTAACCACAGCCAGTGTTAGCCTTCTCAGCTGATACTCTTGACGAGCAAAATATGAACGAATTCCCGCCTGTACAATATTAACTGCAGAGTGGAGATCAATGTAGGCTCTCCGAAGCAGCCACCTGCGAGTGTACTTTTGAAGAATAATTGATGCTGCTTCCCTTCGTACAACATTGTAAAGTTTACGCCCAAGCCACCCTGTCAAAATAGTTAATTGCATCAAAATGATGTGAAAATTGGAAAGGTGAAATAAATGCAATATTACAACCTTTTCCATCCACTCCCATGTTAAGACTGAACTAACCAATCAAAAATAAGAAAACTACAAGAATGAATTTGTCTTATGTTTTGATTGATTTATTTCTTATCCATTTAGATTCCCCCTCTTTTAAATATCAAAAATGCAGTAAAATCTTCCTATAGACAGAAAAAGGAAATTTGACTTCCAGACTAGACATTGTAGTTCAACTAATTACAATTATTATAAATATGAAACAAAAATTTGAAATTTTACTAGAAGGAAGGAAGTGTTTTGGGAAAGCACTTGAATAACTACTTTGTTCCTTTTCAAACGGTGGACCTACTGACTGCTTTTGCAATGGTGAATTGGGACAGTTACATTGGAGTCAATAGTGGAAGGATATTGATATGTTGGCAGACAAGGAAGAAGGTGTGACGATGGTAATATGATGGGTAAATGAGGAAATATGGAACCATAGAAAAGGTATTGCAGTTCTGTCAAGCTTTAAGAGAATGCAGAAAATTGACTAAACCATGCATCTATTAGCTTTAGTCTCCTCAATGCTTGATGCAAAGGTGAGCATGAGGTCATGCGTGCATTGTTTCCTTCGAAAGCCAGCTTGGCCCTTATCCCAGAGCTTTTTAGAGATGTGATCATCGAAGACAGCAGCTAACTGCTTATCCAAGTCGTGTACAACGATGATGGCACAGTCATTATCAATTTCATAAGGATATTTAGATTTGAAACTGGGAAGGATGATGGGGGATATCAAGGTAGGGGGAAGCTGAAAGATACAACGTAATTGAATATATTTTTGATATTGACAGCCAAAACTGCTGGATTGTGCTTGAGAAATTCAGATTTCAGATACACCATATAATAGGCCCTACTCAATTGTCACTTGAAGATGGCTGTCAGAATCACATGATCCGTGAAAAGCAGCAAATAGATTGCCCAGTATTGATTTGGATAATTGGCTGGTTGGGAACAGCATAAAGTAACATGGCAGAGGTATAGCATTTTTTAAATAAATTGATTATACAATCTGATCTGCTGCAAATTTCACAGCATTTAATGTAGAGATTCTTGTGTTTTCTTCCTCCCAAGTATTCCTCGTAGATCCTGTGGATAAGTTTGGCTTTAGTAGGTCTATAGCTCGATCATGATATATTAAGTTTTTACAATATACATCATACAGGCATTGCAGGGACAATGGCCAGAAGTTATCTGGCAAGTAGCCTTCAGCACAGTTGACCAGATAGCCTGCACGTATGTAGGATCTATTAGGAAAAAAAACTATTAAAAGTGCTCATAGTTCATTGGTTTGCATAGAAGATAGACTGTAAAAGATCCTCGTACCGAATGATTGCAAAAATGCATGCCACTATTTAATCTGAAATAGGGAGACAAAATGATTAAGGATTATACTGTACAAGGAATTAATCAGATATATAGTTGCTTAAAGTAGAAAATACTGGGTGTTTTACAATTATCTAAATATCATTTCAAGTCCTTACAAAAGGTCAGATCCTATTTCTTAAGGAACTCTATGGTATTACTTTTCACAGAGCCAGTATGTTTTCCAAAATATTAAAACTGAAAACTGATCAATAAAATGATGAATGTCAATCAAGTAGTTATCTATGGAAACTCAACCTCGCCAATAAGTTTGGATTTTCAGTGCAGCCTTCCGCTTCTGATTAAACTCTTTCCAAGCAATAAATGTGCGCAAAGCGCGTTGAATAAGTTTTGCTGCATTATTTATAGCCTCTGTTCTTCGTGCATCTAACTCAGCCATCTGACCCGCCCTAAGGAATACCTTTGTTTTTCCCAACTGCAAACATTTACAAGACATTTACCAAAGAAAAAAATCATAATGTGACCAGCAAAAGAACTTCAAGGGCTTACCACAACAGCTATGAAATGAAATGAAATGAAATACAACAAAAACATAAAACATCACAAAGACTGTGCATGGCACAACAGTTTGGTGAAGTGGCAGTTTGGTAAAGGGGAGATCCTAGTGAAGTACATTTTCAATACAGATAAAACCCATGCATAAATATCAAGCATAAAATAATAGTACCATTTCTAGCATGATGAACTGGGGAAAGATAAGTATACAAGATATTAACAGATCATTTGGTTCAATTAAACTTTTTTGAAGATAGATATGCTTACTTGGTAATTACTGAGATTAAATTTCTGAAGCAACTTTTCTGCAGCTACTTGCTCATTGTGGCTGTAGTGTACCACAAAAGTTTGAAAAAAAAACATTAAGGACACTAATTATGTCGCGGTGAAAAAACCCTAAATACACTTTTCTTCCCAATGGAACTTAAAAACAGGATTAACCATTTACACTCTAGTGAGATAGTATATTCTTTTAACAAAGAAGGAAAAAACCCCAATGCCACAAAAGTGGGGGAATTTTTCTCCTTAGCCTGGGTACAGATTTCTCCCTACCATGAAATGTGAGCATCAACAATCTATATGCATTTTTAGCCAGTCCATAAAAGCATGCAAGCCTTCTAGATTATATATCATTAGTCTACAGTCTACACACATTCAACCAACGATCTGAACTTCAATCCAACTATCAAATATCTTTCCTTGAATCAAGATAGGAGCAAAATGCATACTGTCCATCAAGAAGTTTTGGTGCTAGTAGCCCAAAACGATCTAAAAACTCATCATATGCTCGCCGTGTTGGGTAGCCTGCACAGCTTATCCGTACAGCCTCTAGAACTCCCTGAACAGAAATAAGTTTTGGTTACTATCAGCAATTATAAGTTGAAATCAGAAAAACATAAGCAAATAACCTTTTTACAAAAAGCTACAATAAAAAATTTATAAGATGAACCATTCCCAAATAATAAGCAAATATATAGAACAGATGGATCTTCTTTAAAAACATTAAATATAGAATAATACTGTAAACCTCAAATTGGGAAGAAACCTACACCACAACGAAGTTGATGTAGAACACTAAGGCTCTCAAATTTTCCAGGTCTGTTATCCATATTTGGTTTCACACATCGTATATAATGTGGTTCTGTCGAGCTCAGGGTCTCCATCAAAGCTTGAAGTTGTTGCTATGCATTTAATTCCAATGAATTTGTCAGATGCAATATTTTCAATCATAAAATGGCCTGAACAGAAATTAAGGAAAGAATGGCAATAAATGCATCATAATTAAATCAAACCAATGAAGCTAACAATGTTATCGGCATTCAAACTTTGTAAACACAAAAACTAGAACAACCAATGACAATATACTACCATGTTTTTTTACTTGACATGAAATTTAATTACCTTGAACCGTGTGGCAATGGAAGAAAATTTGTAAGAAGACTTGGAAGAATCCTCAGGCAAAGGAGGAAAAAGACCCGCAATAAAAGAGCATTTTGAGGATGATAACAAGGAATGATGTTCCACAATGACGTAGTCCCTATTTTTTTCAAGAAAAAAATCTGTTTGATATGTTACCTACACAAATTAAACAACAATCCAGAATAATATATCTGCTAACCGAAAAGATAGAGACTCTATCAAAACACAGATTGTCAATGAGACCAAATAACTAAACCATAAATTCCACATACTTCACCCGCGTAGTGAGAAATTGTGAAGTCTGTACGCGCTAGCTTTGGCTGCTTAAATCGGCAATTATTTTTGAAGCTCTGAAAAAGCTTGGTCGCAAATGTCTCATGTGTTGATCGAGGAAACATGCTGTACCAAACAATTAAGTTAAATGTATTGTATGGAAGAAGAGACAACTAATGATATCCCAAGGACTAAAACTGTAATCTAGATAAGTAATTTGCCAATCAATATCACCTCGTTAGTATGTATGCATCAATAAAGAAGAACAGTAAACTTCTTGTTCATTGTGAAACAAAATGTAGATAGACTTTATTCACTGTTATCAACCAAACCTCTGTCTTGAGTCGGTCATGGTTAAAAAAATATATTTCTATGTTTTGAAATTTTATCTAAATTCTGAAATGGAGTAGCCAAGCTGGTGAAAAATGTCAGGCAAGTCATTCCACAAACAAGATATATCAAACGTACATTAAGCCCACTTTCTTTCACCTCTCAGAACATTCATCTTTAGAAACTCCAATTTGATTATATTGCATGGGAGAATATAAAAACATGTATGGATTTTGAAACTTGAACACAAAACATTCTGTCTGCTGTCTATCACTACAAAATGTCTTTTCCCAACCCTTCAGCCTTGAATATTCCATCAACTCTGGTGCATAGAGACAAACTCGGCTCAATGTGCCTAAGCAAACTAGCTTTTATTTCTTAACAATATAAAAAAACATCTCCATCACTACATATATAATAGTAATTTTTAATGAATATCCCATAATTCCCCGTACTAAAAATCATTGGACATCCACTACGCCTCCATTTCATTACAAAAAAATAAAAAATCATCAATCAACAGGACAGTTATTAAAGAACCAAACATAAGATTCAATAAATCAGCTGAATTGATGTCCAAGAGCAGCAAATATCATATAAGATGCAACAATAGTAAAATCATGTGCTTTGAAAGCGAATTAAGAAATACACAGCATTATGCAGCAGAACTGAAATTACCAGGCTTCATCTAGAAGAGAAATGATCCCCACGGGTTTCTGCAAGCAAAAACATTTGAAATGCCCATCAATAAGCTAATGCCTTTAACAATATCAAGAATAAAGCTACACCTAAATAAATAACAACCATTTCTACAATCCTAAACACTATAAAATGATATGGAAAATTGAAGAGTTAACCCAAGCAAAATACAGTGACTGTCCCTCCAGATTATAATTCCCAGGTTGACATTTAAAACAACAAGAAAGAATAAAGAAATTGTGTTGATGTCCAAAATAGGTCAACGGGACTAGAAAGTACAACCAGTAGACGTAACACACAGAAGCAAAAAGAAATTCCCAATAGAAGCCACCAGCCAAAATAAAACTAAAATCACAACAGTAAAAGAGTTTAGCTAACAAAGATGTCAACTAAAGTCGAACATGTGAATCACAACTACATTTCATCAATAGATAAATTAGACATTTAAAAGCTGCACTGAACAGTTATGTTGCTTCAACTATCAAGATACATTTGTCAAGAACAATTATTATCCAAAACAGTGACTCAATTCTTACGAGTGACAATGATCCATTTTTAGACCGTGACTCGATTTTTGTAAGTGACAATGATCCATTTTTAGACAGTGACTGCCAGTGATCCATATTTAGAATGCAACCTTTTATAGTTTGAAGAAACAGCATTGCAAATGAATAATTTTTGTAGATATTAATGTCAGGTAAAGCTACACAGACTCTATGTTACCGGATCCTTCTGTGCAGACCCCAGGATCCTGAAACAAAACATTTCGGACCCGGATATGTGCAGGATCCAGCCCAGATACAGCCAGGATCCTGTGGGAAGACTGTCGATCATCCCAGATACGTCATGGGACATATCTGGGATGATCGACGGTCTTCCCACAGGATCCTGGCCAGATCCTGTGCCCAGGACTGTTTTTTTCTTTTTTTAAATTTCACTTTACAAAAGTCAAATATAATCTTCAAAAAACAATTAAAAATAAAATAAAATATAGAGGAAACCCTAACAGCAACTTTCACACTAATTTTATCAAAATAAAACAACAACACAATTATCTTTCATTGCCTTTTTATCCACTCAGTTAAATGCAACAAGTTGGCAATGAAAAAGGCGAAGGATTTGGTCTATGTGCATTCCAATTTGAGTCTTCTCACACAAGCAAGATGAGTACGAGCAAGGGGCAGCAAAGTGTTGGGATGTCGAGCCAGAGACTAACGACTTGGATGCCTCCATTGCCAACCTTTCATTGCTCGACACGGAGCTAGAGGGTGCTTCACATGACCTGCATAGCGGAGCTAGTGAGAGTGGCACTGCTACTGCTTGTGGTTGTAATGAACCACGTGATCATGCTTTCAATGAAAACATTGAAGACGAATATGAATATAGTGAATAATGAATATGCTCATTTGCCTTTATATTTGTCCATACATTGTAACATTTTCACTATTTACTTTTTCTAAGACTAATCTAAGGTCGACTATTGAATATTACAACATTTGGCATTGAATTATTAGTATGTTTCCTGGTTATTTAACTAATTTTGTTTCCTCTATGCATATCATGTGCTTAATTTTGCTTATATGGCTATATTTTTTATTTTTTTATTTTTTTATAAATATTTTTGTGCGGCTGTATCCAAAAACGTATCCAGGCCCCAAAAAAATTGCAGCATCCGTGTATCCGAATCCCATCTGTATCCGTAGCAGTATCAGCATCGGCTACTTAGCTGATAGACTTCATATAAAACACGTAAAACCCATTACTAATTGGTTAAAAAAAAAATCATATTAGAGTTTCAACCTTACACTTAGAAGTTAGCATAACCAAAAGGCTTCAAATTGCACTTATTAATGCACCCATGCACAAACTAGCAGTCAAGTTCGGGAAAAACATCTTCAGAATTTGGCGGCACTAGGAAGTCTATGAATAACAAAGTTAAAGCTAACCTACAAAAAGACTCAACTTGTGGACATTTTTACCAAGGCATTCTCCAAAGATACATGTGAAAGGTTGAGATAATTGTTGGGTATGACACAAAATAAAATGGTTATTAAGGGGCAGTATTGCATATAATCCCCATTTGATAGTTGCACAATGTGCAATTTAGTATTTCAGTATTTTGTGTTGTCCTTAGTTTATAATATACAAGTCACATCTAGCGGGAATGCAAAGTCTGCATTCTAGTTTATAGTGCAATAACACAGAAATTCAAGTCAACTCATGCAGCAATGTATAGTGTTAGTAAAGTAGGTATGAGTTGAATCAAGTATGGCAGCATTACTATAACATGGTAAGTGAGAAATTACACAAACCTATAAGTAGTCTGTCTAAGATGTCAGTCTAATGTGGTTATGTGCAGAACATGATCCATATGCATCCCACAAATGTGCAAAACAGTCACAAAGTATCAAATATTGGAGTATTGTTGCAAACAGTTGCACAGAAATTTATAAGCAAAAAACAGAATACAGTAAGTTATGTAACCATCATCTACATGTAGACATGTTGTAACATGAACCTTGTACAGTACCACTCACAAACTAAGGCAACAGCATTCAAACTTCTCTCTAATTCTCTAACATTGTATCAAAGCTGCTTTGATAATCATCAGAGAATCAAGTCTAAACTTAACACCAGCCATATACTACACCCTTCATACCTTGATTTTGTGTTTTTCACCCAATCAATGTAATGCATTTTGTGTCTAGCTTGTTTAGACTTTAGAGTGTTTGGTAATTTCTACTTACACAAAGACTAAAACTCGTTATATGAATTCACCACATCGAATTGGTTGCTAGTTGGTATGGGCCGTATGACATTTTATGTGTTTACAACATTTTCTCATTCTTGTCTATTGGGTTCTTCATTTTCACTTTGAGTTATTAGATTCTAGTCACACTAAGAGTTTTCCATAGTTATGTGTAAGAGTTTAGATTTGGTGCTAAAATTTTCATTTCTGTACCCTGACCTAGAAAACTATCACCTAATCCTCTTGTTTGCTTTTATCATTCCTGGTGTTTTCAAGTGTTACAGTAGGTACATATTATCAGATTTATATTATATATTTTCTCAAACAATAAGTAATATTTCATCAAAATTTTATAAGGGAGGGAAATGAATGCAATGGCAAACTTGAAGATCTAATTAAGGCCAATGCTTTACTAAATTATTACAACACCTTTCTGAGCACCGGAAAAGAAAGAAGGTTTTAACTTAACTTGCATACAGTAGACTGTAATAAATAAAAGATCAATAAATATCTAGCAATAAAGTCCATACAGAGGTCGCCCTTCTCAACCAGGGTAAAGAACGATATATAGAAAATGGCTAAGCAAGAATATAAGATATTAATTTTGTTTAAAATAACAAAGAGGAATTCACTCATAACAGCATAAGCTATCACCTCAAATGAAAATTTTGCTCGCTAAAGATACTAGCAACCCCCTTAAAAAGTCATATCTATCACTTGGATTGCATAAAATCTAATAAATTAGTGGAATGCATCATGAACGGAAGCAAAAGAAACTAAAAATTGAAAAAATTAACCCAATCTAAATTTTGATTCTTGCTCACTTTCATCACATCAACAGAAATATTATGTTCTGAAAAGAAGTGTCTGCTTTTCAAGGAATTACAAACAAAAGCATGTTGATAGATAAACTATGGAATTTGGACAGTATGAATGAAAAATGAGGTCAACTTTTAAAATTAGTATGTACCTTTTCAATTAGATCTAGAACATCTTGATTATCTATGAATTCTATGTAGCTCCAATCAATTTCTTCTTTGCTATATTCCTCCTGCTCCATTTTAAACACATGCTGAAACAAATTTCAATCAAAAGGATTAGCAAAATTTTGGACTTCAGCGAGATATAGACAAAGATCTTGGTATTTACCAAAAAAGTGAAGTATTTGATTCTACCTGATTGAAATGTTGCTGAAGCTTCTCATTGGCCAGATTGATACAAAACTGCTCAAAACTGAACAGAATGACTAAATTTTAAAATGTGTTTTGAGTGAAATGTTCTAAATTAATCACATGATAATGACATACTTTTTCGGTGCATTTAGTTCATCAAAAATTTCATCTTTAAGTATATTATAAGATATTTACTAATATACAGAATATTGAAAGCTATATTCCTATAAATTTTAAATATAAGACTTGGCACACTAGTGAAGTGAGCAATAAGAAGCTAAGGTACAATGAAGAAGTCAAAATTCCCAACTTGTAAGTACTTAAGACCAAAATTCCCTCAAATATTACCAGCCTAAAAAGAGAAATGAACACTGCATGATCTCTGTGGTGAAACTGGCCGTTGGACAAATCTAAAATGCCTTGGAAAGAGCAAATTCACAAATTTTGTGGTACAATGAAAATGCATATCTCATAATTGCACCTGAAATGCAGTATACCTCAATTCAAAAATCCCCAGAACAACGACACTTTCACAACTTAAAAAAAACCTCCAAATAGAACATCAAAGATTTTTCTAGTAATCATAGAACCCAAAAATAAATACAATGTTAGGAGAGGCAATAATAGCAAACACTCTTCTCAATTGTTCTCTATCCCACTAGGCATCACAATTGTCGCTATCTTGACACAAGTTTGCTCCTTCGACCTATTGCCATCTCCATTGAATAGCTTCCCCCATTCAAGTACTCTTTAGATGTCCCACCTTACCTTCTTACCTCCAAGGAGGTCATCAACAAGACTTTTAGAGATTATATATACCAACAAAACATTCCAAATCACTTGGACATCTCCTCCACAGCTGCTCAGCCACAAGTTGACTTTCTAGGCTAGGCATTTCTAATGGATTGTAGATGGCATCATCACCACCCTGATTATCTCTAACATCATCAGTCATTTGTTTTAATGATACCCCTAAGCTTATTGAGGATGTGCTCCCACCAATTACAAGTTGAGAACTCAAGACTAACCACCATAGTCAGTTGGACGACACAATATGCCGTCCCTCCACCCTTCAGGAGCTAGATATTGAGGGCTTTATTTTTAGTTGTCTTATCTACTACGATATCCTTGGAAATACCACTATTTGTACAAAGAGTTGGTACTTTATCCACTTTGTTCCAATATCCTAATCATTCACAAATGTACACTCATGCAAGGCACTCCTAGGGTTGTCAGGATAATTGCTTCCTCCTTTCACCCACTACAAGCATTGGAGCCAATAATCGATTCACTCACAGACGGGAACATACCAATGAGATAGTGCTCCTCTTCGCATATTACTACCAGAGCATCTCAACCATAGAATTGAGACTGAGACTCGGATTAGACTTGGCGAGCACATTTTAGACTCAGACTCGGATTAAACTCTGTGACCACATTTTAGATTAGTCTCGGATTAGACTAGGTAAGCACATTTTAGACCCAGACTCGAACCCAACAAAAAAACTTAGAAAAAATTCAGCATGGCTCAGTAAAATAAAACATCGTAAATTCTAACATTAATTTATTGATAAAATTTATTTGTATAGATTTTAAATAAGATAAGATAAATATAGTAATGTCCAACGAATGACCACAAAGGTAGGTCAAAGGGACTATAGATTACAAAAGTGTGTCAAGAACAAGCGGGAAACCAAAAAGGTCTCCAAAAATGTGAAGAATGCTGAAAAAAATAGTACAAAACAAGGCAAAGAGCAACAACCCTCAGAGCCAAAGAAAGACGCTAAAGAAATGAGCAACCCACAAAAATCCCTAAACATCAGGAAAGTCGGAATGAACTCTGATAAGGAAGAACCAAGAGGGGGTCCATCAAGAGTTCGATCCAACTCTACTAGCATCCAAGGCTGACGAGAAGAAGCTCTGGATATAAGTATGACCCAAAGAAGAGGAGGTAGGATGTCTGGTATGTTCTCCATTCCGCTGCCTAGAGGGAAAAGTCCTTTGTGAAGCTCTGGTGGATCTGCTCTGTCTCTTTAGGAAATTAACTAATAATGCTATTGTTAAATTTAATTAAAGTAATTTAGTATATAAGACTTTTTAGGAAAGCCCCCAAGAAAATTTCCTTTTTATATTCTTCAAATCTTACACCTCTCAATCTTAAATGTGAAGATGAATTAAGTGACATACCTTAGGCTTGCTTATTGCATGCACATCGGCCAAGTTTATCTTTTACAAGCTCATATACTAAAACTATAGTTCAATCTTCCAAATTACAAAACTACTCACATTTATTAAACTGAGTGACATATCTTAGGCTTGCTTATTGCATGCACATTGGCCAAGTTTATCTTTTACAAGCTCATATACTAAAACTATAGTTCAATCTTCCGAATTACAAAACTACTCGCATTTATTATTTATAGATTATATTAATGACATCCAAATATATTTATTCGGAATTGGTTAATTCCAGTGCCTTTTTAGTTAAGCTAAAGTTTCCCTCGTGGGCAATGTCCTCATGCCCCCATTCAAAAAGAAGTGGATATGGTTAAATGGCGTTCACCTTCTGAACATTAAGTTGTGCAGAAGTTTGAAACTTATCTATGCTTTCAAAATGTGCTCCTCTCTAAAATATTGAAGGGTTTAGCTTTGAGTTTGTTGAGAAAGATGAATGAAAACAGCTGCATTTGGTTTTTTTGTGCACCCTTGGCCGGCTGCCTTAGCTCTACTTACATCCTGTTGAAAGCTTTTCTCTCAAAGAGATCTTTCTTTGCAAGTATTGTTTTTAAAAAACATTCTCTTTTCTATTTTTTGTCATAATCCACCTTAAGGTTTTGACTTTATTAGGGGACTACTTTGAACATTGCATTTTTTTGTAGCCATTAAGATGCCATGTGGCAATACAAATGCTTGGAAAATAAAGATGAAAACAAAGGTAAAAACCAGCCGAGTCGATTGGGTCGAAGCCACAAAACTCATGGACCCCTTGCTCGGCTTAGGACTCATTGAGCTTTGCACAAACTCATGGAGTCTCAATACTATGGTCTCAACCCCCTCGATCTCTTTCTAGATGGATTGGATCTGCTTTATTTCAACATCAAGGACCTTCCCAATGTCCCCAAACAGGGCACAGATGTAGGCACACATTACTAGGAATTTGTCTACCACCAAAGGCTCATCGATCGTGAATGTTAGAAGAGATTTTAGGAGTACCCAACTTCTAGGATTCTCAATCCCAACCCCTTATGTTCTCAACATTGTCTATTTTGGCCCAATTGACCCATGGGCATTCACCTTTGAGCATTAACAGATCATGCTTTGGCCCCATCATGGTGATAGATGATGATGATAGTTCTCATGGCCCCAACCTTGCTACAAACATGAAAATGTTTGGATTTCCTATCTTGATCTCCCACTTTCATCTTTATTAGCTCCATAGTTCATTAAGGAGCCCTCCCCTCATAGGACTATTTGTACTTGTGCTTAGTTCTTATGGTTCATGGTTTAATGTTTTTGGTTAAGCCCTCTTGTTATGTTCAAATTAATTTTGCACTTAAGTTTCTTTTCATAACCTAAGGATTTTTTATCCTAGTACTTCTCTATTCACCTACTTCACCACAAACCTTAATTCAATTCCTTGTTTCAATATAGTGCAATGCAACTTTGACAAACTGATATCAGCACTTGGAATATTGATGGCCTTCCCTAGATATGAATAGTCATTGATATCAATAGGCATGAGAAATGGGAAGATTAAACTATAAACAAGGTGTTGACACTTGGATTCGCACCCTTGGGGAGATGTTCAGCTCTCCCCATCAAAAGTGGCACAATGGAAACATCTCTCTTGCTGTGGATGACAATTTCGCTGAGATGAATCTCTAGATAAGGGGCTAGCTCCCCTTGATGCACCTTTAAAGCTCACTCTCTAACTTATCAATTGGATATGAAAAGGGATTAAGAAAAACAACTGAGAAACCAAACGATGATGCAAATGTATAATGTCCTCCCAATTGACTGAAACTACTATTTAAAGACAAACAAAGTGTTTCTCACACAAAACTCACAACTCAGGATTCGTTGTTACATCAATGTTTCACATGCTAGATTCGAAAAGGTATATGATTCTTAAGAAGGGAATGAATAATTCCAAAGAGGGATACAATCATGGACCACTTCTGGGATATCTCTACACTTAGAAAAGAATACTAGCAAAGACTTGCAACAATCTCCTTTCTGCAAATGGTAGACCATCAAGAGTACAAGCTAGAAAAAGCAATCTTTCACTAGACTAGACCAACAAGATTCAAGTCATTACTCAATATTGCAGCGTATGAGTGGCAACAAGACTCGTATATTTCTTCAAGAGTTCTTTGAGCACAAATCTGGCCAGAGTTTTCCCAATAACCAGTGGAGGTTGCTAAAACAAGCCAAAAGAATGCATATATATAGCTTTTGAGAGAGAGGTCAAGCCAAGGACATTCAAGAGTCACTTGGACATGTGTCCATATGTGAGAATCAATTACAATTGTGTGTGAAAGAGGAGTGAGGCAAGTCATGCCATGTCAGGAGGCCTACTTGTCCAAAACAAGTCATGAGAATGGTGAAAAGTGGCATAAAACCTTCAGAATTGGCACAGGAAACTGCCTCCATCAAAGACCATCCATAAACGTTTCAAACTAAAAACAGGAGAGTCAACATATAGCATTGCTCGATGGAAAAGGAACTCATGGCAAAAGTTAGAAAATGCTCCTTCTAACTGCCAGTCATCCTTTAAACAACTGCGTTTGTTGGTTTCGTGGAAGCTCTTTGATTTGGTCAGCGGCCAGCAATGACTTGAACCGTCAACCTGTCCATTCTTTGCTTGTTTTGTCTGCGCCAGATGCTCAGGTTCCTGCCATTTCTTACTTCAACATTTGCCCTCAAGTTCCCGCCAAGCCTTTTAACACTGACGGCTAGTTCCCACAGTTTAAAATTGACATTTGTGGGCCATCACTCTTCGGGTATTTCTTTCGGACTTTTGTTTCCCTCGGCCAATCTTTGCGAAAGAATTCATTCCTTGGACACTTTTCCCATAGTCACTTTGTTTCGCCACTTTTCTCCTTCGGACTTTTTGTCTCGACATTTTTCCCGAAAGAATTCATTAAGGTTTTTTCTTGGCAATTCCTACAGACAATTTTTCTGAACAATCTTTCGGTTCTTTTGTTTCCTTTGAATCGGAAAAAAATTTTGAAAGAATTGGGCTTTGATCTCTTTTCGATGTGGACAAGTTTTCCGAAAGAATTCCTTGGACAATCTTTCTGAAAGAATTCCTTCTAACTTTCCGTTTGGCCCTTCGAACTTTTGTCTTTTTGCCTTTCGACCGAAAGAAATGGTCCTTTGGCAATCTGTAAATGACCCTTCGGCACTTGGAAATGTCCCTTCAGAAAGTTGAAGATAACTTTCAGAACTTCTGTTTGGTACACCTTCCTTCGAAAATACCTTCGGATTTTTTGTAAAGTACCTTTCCGCTTTCTAAAAACGTCCCTCCGAAAAAGTTGAAGTGACCCCTTCAGAAAAGTTGAAAATGACCTTTTCGGAAAGATGGAGGTGCCCTTCGAAAAAGTTGAAGTGCCCTTCAAAAAAGTTGAAGTGCCCTTCGAAAAAGTTGAAGATGACCTTTTTGGCTTGAAAAGATATTTTTCGGGGAAATTGTTTCAGGCAATTTTCCCAAAGGAATTAGTCTTCGGGAAACTTGTCTTGGACAAATTGTCCGAAAGAATTCGGCACTTGGCCAAATGAAAGTTCGAAAGAAATAACACTTAGTTAAAAACAAAAGACCCGAAAGGACTACAATGGAAAGGCTTAGAAAAAGACCAAAACCAAACTTTCTGAAAAAATTAGACTTGTACATTTGTTGCGGGCTTTGTCAAAGAACACTTCTTCCGAATGAAACCTGCATACTATACTTGGCCAAATTTGAAAGATGCAAACTTGGGAGTGAAGTTTGACCAACACAAGGAAAGAGAGTAAAATAACATGTTAATGACATTTTAAGTGCAAGGAATAACACACACGCGCGCATGCACACACACCCACACCAAACGGAGTGCAATGCAACTCTGACAAACTGATATCAGCACTTTGAATCCATGAGAAATGGGGAGATTAAACTATACATAACAAAAGAGAAAGTAAAATAACATGTTGATGACATTTTTAATGAGGGTTAAATGATAATTACAAAACACATGGCACAACTCAGTGGAAGGAAGTCAACTCAAAAAAATTTATTAAAAATTCTTAAATTCTTACACATGAATTTTATTAAACAAAATTAACTCTTTTCCTTGACAAAAGAAGCCTTTTCTCTAACCAAATTCATTATTTTCCCAACAATATTATTTCCAAACTCATTCCATATTATAAATGTGACATTTCTCAAAAGAAATTGCAACACAACTTATTGTGTTTCTAACAACTATGCAGCAGAAAATCTTGCAATTAAACTCAACCTTTTTCGAATCATGAAAGCAAATATGGAAACAACATGTAATCATAATGATCAGATTCCTCGAATACATAAGGTAATTAGGTTCATTTCATATCCTATAGTTTGTATTTCACCTTATGTTTTCACTTCATGTTATAATGTAAGATTTACTCACTCCTACAATTACCACTAGTTGTTAGGTAGTTAGCTTAAGTTAGCAATATTTTTTAGCATATCTTATTATTTAGGGCTATATTTACTATATCTTCTTCTCACATTGGTTGCATCCAACAACAAGATTATTGAGAATCCTTAATTACGCCAATAGGCGTAGCTTACAATGGCAGGCGGGGGTGGTAGTTATAGAGTGAAAAATGTCATGATGTATCAATTTTGAAGCACCGATCTCAAAGTTGTCACTTAGTTTCATACACTGAAGGGTTCCACATTGATTAACAACTCGGTCACCTTTTTCTAGAAAATTCCCACTGATTGGATTGGTGATAGATGGCCAAGCAATCTAATTGCACTACCACATCGGTCTAGAAAAAATGTTTTTCGTAAAAACGGGGCTCCTAACTCCACCATATGCCTAAGATATCACAGTTTTTCGATTGCCTTCTTCAAGCGAGAAGAAAAATTGTGTTATGATGGTTAAATGGATGTCACATTTAAAGTTGGACTCAAAAAAAATATTTTTTGGAAAAAAAGAGCTCCAAACTCTGACAGGTTGGATCACATTATGTCAATTTACAATGTTTGGTGCAATCAAAAATTGTCTTCACAATTCAAATTGAATGAGTAACCAATTAAAAATATATAAACCAAGAAATGGCTTATCACTTCATATTCAAAAAGTCTTTTCAACTACCTACAAAACTCTTGAGTTAACCACTACAAGATCAAAGCAAATTAACAACTACTCCTAGGAATTAGGAAATAAAATATATAATAATATTAAACCCCCCTTAATCTACAAGGGTTGTTGTGAGCCCAAGCATTCCTTTCAATTTTTTCAATTTTTTCTCATCCAAGTGTTTTTGTCAAGATGTTTGTTGGTTGCATTGTTGTATGGCAATGTTGCAACTTGACACGACCATCTTTCACATAGTGTGAATCAAATGAAATTTGGTAATGATATGCTTGGTTTGATCGTGACAAACTGGATTCTTCGCCATTTGGATTGCAGAAGTGTTGCCAACCATGAGAGGTGTTGACAAAACCTGTTTTTCTTGCAAATCTGAAAGAGCCTTCTAAGCCACAAGATCTCTCTAGTTGCCTCTAAAATGACCATATATTCTACTTCTAGTGAAGAAATTGTCGACACTGATTGTTTCTTGGATTTCCAACTAACAATTTGTGTTCCCAGATTCATCATAAAAAATGTGGTGGACTTTTCATCTTCATGATCACTAGCATAGTTAAAATCTAAATATCTAACCAATTTGAAGTCTCCTACCCTGGAGTATCTGAGTCCAAAATTGTATGTTCCTTTGGGATATCGAAGGACTCTCTTTGTTGCCACCCAATGACTATATCTAGGTTGTTGCATGAATCTTGACAGAACACCAACAAAGGATATATCTAGTCTAGTTGTGGTCACATAAATCAAAATTCCAATGAATTGTATGTATTTAGCATAGTTACCAAATCCGAATGGATCTACACCAAATTTGGCCCAATCCAAATTTTCTGGTAGGCCTGGATAAGCTCATCCAAGTCAAACCTTTTTTTTTTTCAAAAAAAATATTTTTTTTATTTTTTTATTTTTTAAGGTTTTCTGTGCAAAATAATGCCCAAAAGGCATAAACGTTATATAATATTAACATTTTATATTGTTTTATTAATGTTCTTCATTGTATTTGTCAATTTTGCATATTTTAAAACTAGGCTCACATATATATCTATATATATTCTAGATCGGATTTTTTCGAACTTTTTCAAGAATTCTAAATTTCGTATTTTTTTACCCTCCCAAACGGATCCGGATTTCTGAACTTGGTAACTATGGTATT
This sequence comes from Torreya grandis, assembly GCA_037957365.1. NCBI lineage: Eukaryota > Viridiplantae > Streptophyta > Pinopsida > Cupressales > Taxaceae > Torreya > Torreya grandis. The sequence continues at coordinate 1,658,545 of JARHVA010000094.1, read as the reverse complement.
TAGTGGCATCAACCAAATCTGTTGCATCTTCGAATGTCGATTTGAGATTATGTTCCATGGGCATGCTGAGAGGCTTACAATCTTCCATTCCAAACTTGCTCAAAACGTCACCAATGTACTTTTGTTGAGTGATGAAGAAATACTTTGGTTTTTGAATTACTTCAATACCCAAATAGTAATGAAGATAGCCTAAATCATTTCAAAGCTTTTCATCAACTTTGATTTGAACTTTGCAATGTACCAGTCATTATTCCCTGGGATGAGCAAATCATCAACACACAACCACATACAATTATTTTGTCATTTGTGACAAAAAGAGTTGCATCTTCAAAATCAAAACATTTGAAATTCATGTTCATGAGGTGCTCAGCGAGTTTGTCGTACCATGCTCAAGGGGCTTGTTTCAAACCATACAGCGATTTTTCAAGTTTGCACACCTTTGCTCTTCACCATTAACTGCAAAATCTTTGAGTTGTGTCATGTACATTGTTTTTTGGTGAAACCATGCAACGATTTTTCAAGTTTGCACACCTTGTGCTCTTTATCGTTAACTGCAAAATCTTCGGGTTGTGTCATGTACATTGTTTTCTTGAGGTCACCATTGAAAAATGCAATTTTGACGTCTATTTGGTGAACTTTCTATCCGTTGTGTGCTACTAGAGCCAACATGGTCGGAATGGTAGTCCATTTTGTTGTAGGTGCAAAAGTTTCAGTATAGTCAATGCTTTTTTTTAAAGCATATCCCTTTGCAACAAGCCTTGCTTTGTCATTGTCAAGTGAGCCATCAGCTTTGTATTTGTTGCGTAGACCCACTTGCAACCAATGGGTTTGCAGCCATATGGAGAATCGGCCAAATTCCACTTTGTATTTGTTGCGTAGACCCACTTGCAACCAATGGGTTTGCAGCCATATGGAGAATCGGCCAAATTCCAAGTCCCATTTTTTACCAATGCACTGTACTCATCTTTCACTAGTTTTCTCCAAAGTTCAAGCTTCTCAGCATGTTAGTAAAATGTCAGTTTTGAATCAAACGCAACATTAAGTTCTTCTAGAGAATCATTCAAGGTGAGCTTTTCAATCTTACCTTGAATTTTTTCAAGAGACTTGTCTGATTGTGATGCCGTTGCATGTGCACTTCTACTCCCTGTTTTCCAACTTCATCAGGTATGGCCCACTTAGGCATCTTTTTCTATGGTCTAGGTGCTTCAATTTCATCTTTTGAAGTTCCTTCACTTTTTGTTCTTTGTTCTTGTGGCCCCTATTCATTGTCTGATGAAGTTGAACTTTCTCCTTCAGGCGGAGTTTCATTCTCATGTATAGGAGATAATAAAGAATCAATCGATTCCCAATTGTATGTCCTCCACTCACTGTTTGCAATGTCCAAATCACTCTCCTTGTAGACATCAAACTTTGCATATTTCTCAAGTCGACTCAATTGTCAATCAATGTTTGCTTTGTCCTTTGTCGTTTCACAAAAGACAACTCTTGTGACAAGAAACTACTTTTCTTTCTCATCATATACCCTTGTATGCCTTGGAGGATCCAGAATATCCCAAATGGATGCATTTGCGACTCTTGTGGTCCAACTTATTCCTCTCCTCTTTTGGAATCGATGCATAGCAAGTGGATCCAACAATTTGAAAATGTCGCATTCAGGGAAGATGACCACACCACATCTCATACGGAGCCTTGAATTCAAGAACTATTGATGGTGATTTGTTGCGGAGGTATATTGTTGTTTTAGTTGCTTCGGCCCAAACGTGCAGATTTACCCCTTTGAAGTACAACATAGCACGAACCATGTTCATCCTTTCTACAACTACATTTTGTTGCGGAGTGTGGAGAACTATGAGGTGATGTTTAATCCCACTTTGTTCGAGATAGGATTCAAACTTCTTTGGAGTGTATTCATCACCATTATCTGCACTGAGTGTTTCGATGCAGGTTTCAGTTTCATTTTCAATCATGGTTCGAAACTTTTAACAAGTCTTGAAGTCTTTTGATTTTTTCTTCAAAAAGTATATCCAAATCATTCTGATACAATGATCAATGAACATGAAGTACTTATGATCACAAGCTGAGAAAATTGGAAGAGAACACAAGTCCGAGTGAACCAATTGCAACTTCATGTTTACTTTCCACTTTTGACTTGGGGAACAATTCTCTTGCATGTTTGGCCAAAATGCAAACATTGCACTTTTCATTTGACTTTGCGGACAAAGTAGGCATTCCAGCAACACCATTCTTTTGCAATACACAAATGTTGTTATAGTGAGTATGCCCAAATTTAACATGCCATGACATATTTGGTGACATTCTGTCTTCAATGAGATCAGCATAATTCTTTGAATTTGATGGCTCACCCCTGAGTTTGAGCAATTTTCCTTCCACATATCCAGTCAAGACAACTACATTGTCACATTTCTTTCTGATAGCGACGTCACCATTATCCAATAGAATGAAATGGCCTTGTTGTCTAATGAGCACTAAGGACAACAAGTTTTGTTTCAATTGAGGAAGGTAGAGAACATTTTGAACTTTGAAATCTGGATGCCCTAGACACTTGAGTCATATTATACTCTTCCTTGTGGTTGCAGATTTGATCTATTTGTGAGGTATACTAAACCACAACTTTCTTCAATGAACTCCTCAAAGAAGTCTTTTCAGGTCATATGTAGAGTGGCACCAGTATCACGAACCCAAGCATCAAGCCATGAAGAACTGACTGAGACACTGTTTGCTTCATCATCTATACTAGAAAACACACATTCATTGGTGAATTAAGCAGAGTTTTGACTCTTTTATTTTTTTTATTTTTCCTCTTTCTTCTTACGATATGCTTCAATTTTATCCCATGGAGTTCTGCATTCATAAGTCTCATGGCTCCCTTTTCTGTCACACCATTCACAGTACAGGTTTGTTTATCATTCTATTTTTTTATTTTAACCACCTTGATTTTTATTTTTACCGACTTTTCCTCTGTACTTATTCTTGTACTTAGTATTGCCCTCATTTTTGGAAGGCGTGGCCTTGTTGGATGTTTTGGAATAATTTGCTTTGACATAGTACACAATTTCACCTGTTGTGGACTTGGGTTTTCTTCCAAATGACTTCACTTTCTGCCATCTTTTCAACCAATTGATCAAACGTGAGAGTCTTCAACTGATTGCTTGCTTGTAGAGACTCCAAGTAGGTTGAATGGTTAGAAAGTAAGGCTTTTATAAATGCAGTCATATAGATCTCAATTTTTACACCTGTGGCATTTACATCATGTTTAATGGCACGTATCTCTGAAGCCAATCTCATCACATCACCATCTTTCAACTCAAGGTTGAACAACTTTAACTGCAGCTGAATGAATTCCAACTCTGAATGGAAATCATATAGCTCCTTTAGTTTGTGAAATGCTTTCCATAGAGTGTTGCACCCCTAAATATGACGAAACACATCTCTGTTGACTGATACCCTCATCAAGGCCAAGGCTTTCTGGTTTTTCTGCTTCCATATCTGAATATCCTTTGCATTCGATGTTGGCTCAACTGACTATGTCTGTTCATCGCAAATATCAAACCATAGATCATTGAAAATGAGTGTGTTCTCCACTTGCCAAAAATAACCAATTGTCTTTGCCAGTCAATGTTGTGCCAACAATAGATTTGATTGAATGCAATGTTTTGTTTTGACTTTTGGAGTTTTAATTTTTGTTAACCCTGAATCGGTTCCTTATCACTTCAAATGGTCCCCTTTTTTATATACCACCAGACCTATATACCAAACCTCTCTATATACCCGCCCTTCCTATATACTCATTGGTATGTGGAAAAAGCTCGCCCTTTCTATATACTTAGCAATAGTGAAATAGGCGTTAAGGCACATGAAAGCAGAGTGCTGCGTGGTACCTAGGTGACACGTGAAAAGGATTCACCCTATCATTAACACCAGCTTAAAAAGAAAACCTCATACTTGACGATATACTCGGTTTTTCTTGATTTTCGTTTTTTGACAAAAACGAATGGCTAAAAGAGTAGCCCTACTTATTTCTTCTTGAATCGCAAAAATTGGTTGTTTTTTGCCAAATTTGCTTTAGAGTAGCTTGCTCAAGGCAATTAAAGAAAATTGCTTCGGCTTTTAAATGCTTTCAAAATGTTGAAAAATAGCACTTAAAAATGAAAGAATATTTTGTTTTTTTTTTAAAACGAAAAAGTATAAAGTACCTCTCTCTCCTTTTATTTCGCTGATATGATTCCAATATTGGAATATGAAAATGTACGGCTTCCTTGATGGTCAAAAACACACTCCAAAAATCAGAATAACATCCACAGCAAGTGGTAAGCAACTAGAAAATAGTTTAAGTGCAGACTTCAGCAAAGTAATATGCCACGTCCAACCATTGAAGCGTTTTTATTGAAGCTTTCAACAGCAAATCATAGCAAAGAATACCAACTGTCAGATCAAAACTGTAGCATAGAGCGGTGTGCAACAGCTTCAATGCTACCCAGCTCTTGAACAAGCCAAATTCTGCCACGCTAATGCCAACATTGCCTTCCACATAGTCATACGCAGTATAACCTTTCAACAGGAGGTATAGAGCTTCTTCTTTGACTGTTATGCCTTTCAATAAACTGACAAAACTCAGTATTCAACAGTAAGACACCTACACAGTCCAATAGTGTGAAACGCCCTATCTCTCAGCTGGTACACAATGTCAGGTCTGAAACACAATGTCAAAGAACAGAGAGAACAAAGTATTGAATGAAATATACATGCAGTTCAGCTATATTAATGGAGAAAATAAAAGAGTTAAACCAATAAAAAATCCGCAGCTCTGATACCAATGATAGGCCGGATCATAGAATGTCAATTTACAATGTTTGGTGCAAGCCAAAATTGTCCTCACAATTCAAATTGAATGAGTAACCAATTACAAATATAAAAGCTAATAAATGGCTTATCGCTTCATATTCAAGAAATCTTTTCAACTACCTAAGAAACTCTTGAGTTAACCACTACAAGACGAAAGCAAATTAACAACTACTCCTAGGAATTAGGAATTAATATATACAATAATATTACAAACTCCACCGTATGCTTCATGATTTTTCAATCACCTTCTTCATGCAAGAAATGAACTCATGTACGACAGTTAAATGGACTTCAAATTTTAGGTTAGCCATTTGTATTGACATCTCACACTATTACACTCGCTCCTCCCACCACCTTGTCTATCAAAAAAGTTACGACTCTCGACGTTAAGGAAGAAAAATATGTTGGACTCAATCTATATATAGCCTCCATATGTTAATGGAAAAATGTGCAGGGCTTCGAGTATGCTACACATCCCTAGCATGGTCGAGGGACATCCTAACCTCCCTTTCAATGTTGTGAGAACTTCCTCTACTCTTCATCTTAAACATCCAATTCTCATTTTAACTGTTGCTATTAAGTTTTGGTTTTCCTTGATTATTTAGTTTTCTTTTGCTCAATTTGGTAATGCCAGATTTCTCATTTCATCTTTGTTACATTGATTGCTTTCTAATGCCTGCTAGTTTCACCTTCATTGAAGTGCATGTTTGTTATCTTGTTTTGTCTCTATATACGATTAATCTTTGGTTGTTTCTTCATCACTTCTTTAGGCTTAGAAGGTCTGTGTTTGTGCTCAACTTCTTTAACATTGACTTGCTTTTGGGATATTGTCGAGTTGCCCTTTGTAAATCATTTCAATGCTGATTTTAAACTTACTTCCCTAACATTTATCCTTGCAGCTTCTAGCAATTCTCTTTCCTAAAAAAATATGAAAAGCATAAAATCCTAGCAAGACTAAACTTGTTCTTTGCAAGGATTGTTATTGCAAAAAGGCCAAAACAAAATTGTTATTTTGCTTTTTTTTGCTTTATTGCCTACCAGAGCTTTGATTTCCTTAGCTTCACTTCTTTTTTGCAAACCATCCTTAGCACACACAACTCCCATTATCTTGCAAACACCCCAGAGTCTCCATAAGCCTCCCTCTACACACATTACCTCTAGTTTACTTAACCCCCTTTGCCCTCAAAGGTAACAACAGAGGCTCTAAAAGGTTTCTTGTATGACTATACCACACAACCGGCTCCACATAGGTCTCTGCAAATCTTTATTCTAGTCCTCCTTCCTCTGTCTACCTGTTTGTTACCCATTTTCCCATACTACTATTGCCTTCACCTTCTCCATTACTCACCCAGAGAATGGACCCAAACCATTTGGGTCTTGAAACTTTGTTCTTGTGAAGATAGTGTCACCCTCCGTACATTTGGCTATTTGGGACTCATATTAACAAGGCTGGATTTACTGGTCATGCAAGTCCCATGCCAGAAATAACATGAAACCCATGCAAGTTGACCAACAACGTTTCCAGCAAATACATCTAGGGAGCTCAAAATTAAATCCAACTAATATTTTGTGCTTTTTAATGACCTTTCTCTTGGTCCTACGCAGCCCAGATCACGCACAACAAAACACTTGTAGTGTCAGCATATCACCTAAGCCAAAAGACTTTAAGCACTCACCAAGGCACAGCAAGAGAACACTGAGAACCCCGTTGATATAAGAAGATAAAGAGATAACATTCACAATAACAACTCATACAACCGATAGCATTAACACAAAGAAAGTAAACTACCACACATCAACACTTAGATGAACAATTCCTTCCCTTACCATTGACTTCCACATACAGTATACACCATGTACAGAAACTCCATGAATGTACAACACTTGAAAGCATTCATGTCACGAAACATATACATGTACAATTGCCTTTCATGGCTCAATCCATTCATAAATCCTTTCTCTTCAAATGCTCTCTGATTCGTTCTTTATGCAAAACGTCCAACTTCTCAAGATCTCTAAAATGAGAGATCAGGGTGTCCATTTATAGGTTTCTAGGACCCCCTCGACCCTTGCCAACTGGTGTTGAATCAGCTCCACCGATCCATTTATGCCAACTGTAAACCCACCTATTCTCTACCTGCGCTTATTCCTCAGCATATGGTTATCCACTCAGATTGATCCCTGATCATCTGCATGATTGTTATCTTGATGCTCACCATCTGTTGGATTTGTCATATTAATTGATGTGTTTTGTCTTTCTTTCAACCTGTGTTTGTTCTAACCTACGCATTGTGCTTCATCATTTGTCCTCCTAACCCATGCATCATCCTTCTCCCTGCACGTGTTGATTCTTCAATGCATTGCAAGATGCCTAGAATGAGCATGTGTGTCTCACGCACAGATCCTCATACTTGGCTATTCAAGAATTTGCCTTTTGCGTGTGATTGAAGGTCAACAAAATACATCCATGTAAGTGTTTCCGCCCATTTTCAGCCAGCCCCCTCACATTTCCGTTCATTTTTGGTACGTGAAAACATCCAGCTAACCCAAAAGTCTATTTCCAAGCTAGCAGAAATGGTTTCCTAAATTCACAAGCATAAACATAGCAATATAATGATGTGATCAAAAAATATGAGCGACAAGCTCATCAACCTCTTCTGTGTCTTGTACAAACTCTGCAACGTGTATTTGGTCTCAAGCTATTTTCTAGTAATTTGAATATGCAATTAGCTGCATCCTATAGTGAGGGCCTTCTCAGGGCTGTAGCACTATGCTCAACAACCTAAATAACAAGAATGATGAGACGATAGGTCTTTTAGTAAAATTGGCTAGTTGTTAAAAAATGAAAATTTTGCAAAACCTCTGTCCAACTTTTTATAACCTGACCTAAAACCATTCCATTTCACTAGTCCTTTTAAAGGTTTGATTAATTGATTAATGCATGCCCATGTCCAATCCCTTAGAGAGCAAGACTAAAATCAATAATCAATATTTTTCAGTTTATAGCACCAAACAGCATTAAATCTCCAAATTTACACAAAATCTGCACATGAAACATAAAATTTGAGTCAAGTATTGGCTACTCAAGGAACAGGAATATTTTCTTTCACTGAAACTAAGTCCATCAAATATCTTCAAAAGAATGTCTTCTAGTAACAATATAGAAATAATCTACGGGAATTACAAGATGAGGCATTTCCAGCCTAGTTTACATAGTCTAGTTAATAGCCACCTCAAATTAGGGTTTATCGGATTCACATTAGACAAAGAAGTAAATCTAGTCAAAATGTATTATTCCTTGAGAAAATTGACAACACTGAATTCACAAACCTGTTCTTCTTGAAACTTTCAAAGCCATAGATATCCAAGACACCAATTTGAGATACAGAATCTGGATCTTGTCCAATCGACTTGTTGATTTTATCAACCAACCTGTAACAAGGTAAGTAAAATCATCTCTTTGTTTCAACGACATAAAATAAAAAGTCTCTTAATAATACAGACAATAGGGGTAAGTACTATATAAATGGTACAAGGTATGGACCAATCAAACAATCGTGAATATACAGTCTTCGCCAGAGCATCACGATTGATTGCAGCAGCAGAAGGATCAAGAGATTTTGTAATGTTCCCCTCCCGAGTTACAATAATGCGGGTGCATAAAGCATCCTGTAGTTCTTTTGCATCACACCTGAGACAAATAAAACAAAACTCAACACTACTTTCTAGTAAATTGAACTAGGAATTATTCTTCAGAAGAGGAATTAAGTTCCCATATAGACATTTCAAGATATGAACTACAGGAAAAAAGTAGCATACGTGGGATTTGCATGGAATATGGAGAAAACATAGAAAAGATAATCAAAGTTTGAAAGCATGAACGGATGTTGAGATTGGTTTAAATTTCATCAAATGTGAACAGATGGTGCATAATGGAAAAACGTAGAAAAGAGAATCAATGTTCGAAAGCATGAACATGTGTTGGCACAAACAGATTTTATTAATTTCAAGGCAGAATGTTTTACATAGGCTGATCCAGAGCAAACTACAAAGTCCCTGTGGGCCATCAACCAAAAGAAACAAAATACCACCAAACCTGTTATACACTTCGATACAAAAAACAAAAAAAAAGAACAGCGCAGCCAGTTAGCCATGCATGCTAACTCCCCCTGCATCTACAGGGCGGGTGAGGCAACACCATTGGCTTCCTCAGCACTGCCAAGATGCTGCACCAGAATGTGCTGGTCTTTCATCAACTTGACTTCCTCCGCGGTCAGACATGTCCCTAGCTTGTCTTGCAGCTGGAGACTCTCATCCAGAACCATGCATTTCTCCAGAAGCCAACAGCCCACTGCTTCTGCTAGAATCAGTCTTCTTATATTCCTTATTTGATGGGGGTCTGCTCACAGGTATGCCTGACCACATCCTACTTCCTCCTCCACTGCAATAACCACCATCTCTGCCCAGATGGGCCTTGGGTAGCTTCAGAACGCTACTCTTCAGTGAGCTGCCCAACAGCCGCCTGCAAATCTAAACTGCCAGAAAATAATTCAGAACCATGTGCTCTGCCCTCAAACTGTCGAACACATCATCCAAATTGCGAACCCAGGCGGTGAGTAGTAGGATTTATCATCAACTAAAGCAACTGCCAGCAAAAATACTAATGCACAACAATGGAACTAGAATGATTTAGTATCAAGATCAACTCGCCCCAAACTTATGTAACCAGAACAGCAAAGTATTAAATAAGCGAGAATGCAACTACAATAATTGAATAACAACATCAACCAATCACTAGCAAATGTAACCGCAACACCAAAGTACTAAATACATGGGAACGGGAGTAGAATATAATTGTGGAATTTTTTTATTGCTCTTTGTAAAATGAACATGTAAATAAGTTTTCAGTGTATAAATCAGTATATGAATGTATGTGTAGACACCTAATTTTGGAAGAAGACCATTTTCCATAGCATCTTTGTCATGCTTTTCCACAATTGGTCCATTTGTTTACATTTAGCTATTTTCAAACAACTTCAGCCCACTTTAGACTCTCTTCGACATTGATTCATCTAAATTTCCTCGTAAACACCTCAGATTTATCAATTGTCAACACCAGGATCCCGATCAGTCATCCTCTATTCAACCTGATCTTTGTTTTGAGCTTTTTTGCCTACCATTTAAGAATTGGTGTTATACCAATTCTGACCTTTGAGACTTTCCACCTATGGGGTCAGAATCGGTGCTCATCCTTTTGTGGGTCCTTTCCACCTTGGTCTAATTTTTCGCACATTGATTGTCACATCACTATCTACTATGGTCAACCTATGCGCACGTGTCCTACAGAGCACTATATATACAAATCTATACTAATCCATTTGACATTAAGTAGTGAACATTCGTATCTCTTACAAGCCAAGTCTCTCACGCACTATCATCAAGCCCTATCAAAACATTTGCACATTTGTCCAAGAAGCTTACGCATTGAGCCTACATTGCATCAACCATAGTATTAAAAAACGCGGGTACCTGCCGGGTACCCGTGGTATTTCGTTTCTCCACAGCCCCCCCCGGGTAGATGCTCGGTAAAACGCAGGCCGGTTACCAGGGCAAAACCCACGGGTTTCATGGGCCGGTTACCTACCGAAAACCTCGGGTTTTGACCTGCTAACCAGTCAAAAACCGGGTACCCAAAAAAAAATCCTGAAGACTAAAAGCGATTCATTTTTCCTTTTTTTTTTTTTTCATTCTACCGCCATTCGTCGTGTTTAACCTCTTTGCCATCGAGACTCGAGACTAGGCTGAACCCTGAAGAATTATACAGTCAAGCCGTGGTAACTGGTAAGTTCTATTCATTTTTATAAATTCTTGCAAAGCCAAAAATGATACACAGTGCACTATCCAGACTCCAGTATACCCGTAACCCTGCTTCCTATCGTCTACCCTACGGGTTGTGTTAAAACGCGACCGACGACCTTGTAAAAATTAAAAACGTTAGTCTATTGTCTTACTGTCTTACACTGAGACATATATGATACAGAATCCAGATAATGTTAAGTTTTAACAGATAGTATATTAAATTTTAATAGATATTAAATAGAAAAAAAATAATAAAACATTGTTTTTTTAATATTTATAAATTTATATATATTAAAAATTTAAATCCGAGATATATATTATAGAATCATAATATCATTGATTATAAATTTCTATGACTGTCACTGTCACTGTCTGCGGCAAACTGCAAGCAACAATACAATAATAAATATTAAAAATCAGTTAGAAACTTAGAAATTAGAAATTAGAATCATCGTAAAAGTAAATAATAAAATAAAAACTTATCACATTTTGATATTTTATCTGATTATCATATTTTTTTTCTAATATTTGTGATTGTTAATCTTATAATTTATCTCTCATTTTGCTAGTTTTGAGCTCCAACATCCAAAGACTGTTTGAAATTGCATATTGACATATTGACAATGGAATCCAATTCCCGTGGCAGTAACCAATTTACCTCTAAGAAGTGTGATGACCCGGCCTAGGAACATTGTGTTGAAGACTTGGAGCTCAACTCTGTGATATGCAATTATTGTGGGTTTAAGATGAGTGCAGGGGTGAATCGCCTCAAGTACCACATTGCACGGATTTCAGGGAATGATATGCGGATATGTGACAAAGCACCACCCAAGGCTCAAATGGAGATGGTTGTTGTCCTGGCAGTGTTTGAGGAGATAAAAAAAAAAATGACTGTTGATGCACTTGCAGCGATATCAAATAGGGCACAACAAGAGTTGAATCTGATGAGTTAGCAGCCTCTGGGTCTTCTATTGCCCCAAGGGTGATTCGAAAACGAGCCTCACCCCGTCGACGCAGTGCAAGTTCACATTTACATAGTTTTTTTGTTCCTCGGAATACCCTTGGGACACAACCTTCACTTGAAGATACAACTTGGAATAAGGAACTGCATAATGAAGCAAGGGTGGCAGTGGCAAATTTTTGGTACTATAACAACAAAGGCGGAGTTGGAGAGAACAGTCTTTAACTTCCACTAAAGAACAGAGGAGTTGGAGAGAACAGTCTTTAACTTCCACTAAAGAACAGAGGAGGAATTGGAGAGAACAAGAGGAGGTACTATAATGATGTTCTAATGGAGCACTCTTTACCTTCCACTTCTACGGGGCAGCAAAGGAGTTGGAGAAACTTCCATGAGCCATTTTAGTCTTCTTTTTGTTTAAAATAGAGCATTCGACATTTACATTGTACTCTTTTTTGCTTTAAAACTAATATAAAGCATGTTTATGACTTTGAGTTATGTGTTTTTTGAATCTCTACAATCATTTCTCTAAATTCATTTCACTTTTTTATGTATTTCACTATATTTTATGAATTTATATATATTTTTAAAGTAGCGATAAAAGTACCGATTAATTGCCGAGTCCTGAGTACGGGTCACAATTTTTGCTTGTCGAGTAACCGCGGTTCCCCTTTTTTCCTACTATGGCATCAACATCATGACAAGTCTTGTACCATCGCATATTGTACCAAAAGGTCATAGCGAAGCATATAGTTGCATTTCATTATCTAGGAAGAGAAGGTAAAGTCTTTTCTCTCTTTTTCGTTTGGGATTCACTCACAAGCACTAGAACTAAATAGAACCTTGATTCCAAGCATGCGGGATATATAGTTGCAACTTCTCAAGAGGTTTCCCAAGGCACCTAACTTTCATATTTTATTCCTCTTTAGACATTGTAAAGAACAAATCAAACAATTTTGCCCATCAAATTTGGAAAACTAATACATAATTTTGTTCACCATTTGCCTGTGAAGCGACACAAAAAACTTCTGAACCTAAAAAGCAGCAACAATCAAAATCGTAGGAGATCAAAATCAAAAATACAAGTTCACAATATCTGGCCGATTTTGGCCTAGTTCATACTTGATGGTTCACCGATTCTTATCCTTTTCCAGATCAGACTCAAATTTCAAGGTTGTAGTCTAGTCACTTCCAGAAACTTGTATCCAGTATTAGAATTCAGTTACCGTAATTACAAGTGTTCGCTTCAGTTTTATTTCTCTCTCTTTCTAATTTCGTTCATTGCTATTGCTGTCCACCAAACATTGCTTGGTCTTTTCAGATTACAAATTCAGTAATAGGGTATCTCAGACCTGTAGTTTATTGCATTGCTGTAGGTCTCCCCTTGTGCACTCGTTTTACCCATTTAACATTGTGGCATTTATCCCTAGTGTCAATATTTAGTAAAAAATAATTGGTGAGCCCCTCTAATTTCTACCTATCAGATATGATTTCTAGATTCTAGTTTTCTTCATTGATTTATCATTAGCCCTTTCTTCCTTCATGTTTCTCATGCTTACATCTTATGCCCATTAAGAAGACTACATCTACCTATCCAACTAAACCAGGTCTTAGATTGAGTGGTGCTCCTATTGATTGGATTCAGCCACTTTGTGAAGCAGTCACAATTAGGCAATCCAATTAAGGGCAACCTTAGACCACATAGTCCTCAAAATTACACAACAATGTTTAGTTTGCATTCCTATGCATTTGAAAGTGCAACACAATAAAATGCAACGATAGCAACAATGTTCCTCATTTGATTTTAAATACGGAAATACAACTCGCACACACACTACATCAACATGCGATCTCAAATGAGATGTGCTATAACTTCAGATATATGACTAACACAGATCTTTGCTCGCTAACTTATGGTCTTTGCAAGTTTAGCCTTCTTCCAATTCCAAATTCTAACTAGCCTCTGACTTCTCTAAGCTCCCTTTGTCCTCTCCTCTAATTTTTCTCAAATGTAGAGGCGTGTTTATATAGGTGCAAGACCCACATGATAACAATAATGAATTGCCACCAACCCAATAACACTCTACAATCATTAAATACAAGATGCAATTCCAAGGAATCGTAACACATCGTGCCTCTAACACATCACAAGATGACAATAATTGAGCTTGCAACAACCTTCCATCATTCAAGGAATTAAAAAAAAAATGTTCGTAATTTGCAATGTCTCCTTTGCCCAATGGTCACATTCGCTTTGCAAAAACTTGCACTCCACAAGAACTGCACAAAGTTCACAACTCTCAAGACCAAGTTTCAATGATTCGCAAATCAAAAGCTTCCACCAAAAAGTCCATGCATGAGTCGCACAAGATCCTCCACTTTTGCGCCCCATGCATCTGAACAAAATATAAACAACTTCACAAGACACAATTGCGCACAATCATTCTAGCGTCCCCACACTTCATTCTACTTCTTTGTGCAAAACAATACAAAGGACTTGCATGCAAACCAAAACTTGCGCACACTATAAACTATTTTTTTTTTCTCCACAAAGTGTTTTTGTTTGGTGTAGGATTATATGTGAACTCAAATCCTCTTGCATCATACACCCTAGGTAACAAAAGAACCATGAACTCCTACTCATGCACCTTTCGTGAGCTCCTTGAGAGGTACTCTATACTTAGCAATTTTTTTTATGCTCATCCAAGTCACATCTACAACCTCTCGGCCTTTCCACTTCACCAAATATTTTTTATACTCCTTTTTCTATGTCATTTTATTCATCACTCTTGTGTCAATAACCTTCTCCACTTCCTCACTCGTTCTTAGACATCTATTGTCTCCAATCAACTTCTTCAAAATCTACACTTGCGCCTTCTTCACTGCCATGCCTTCCATAATAAAGGTATAAATCTAGCACATTGAAATTAGGTGAAATATCTATGCCCTAAGGTAGTTCAATCTCATATGCATTGGACACAAACTTTCACAACAATTTGCATGGCCCTATCTTCTTACATTTCAACTTATCAAATGTTCCTCTTGGCAACCTCTCTTTTTCTCAAATGTGCTAAGAGTAGATCTCCAACTTGATACTCTACTTCCCTTTTCCTCAAATTTGTGTGTTGCTTGTATTGTGTAGTGCTTATTTCCAAGTGTTTGTGCACTTACTGATGTAAGTCACACATACACTGAGCAAAATCTTCTACTTCAGCACTCTAATTTCATCTCTGATGTCACGCAATTTTGCAACTCCTCTTGGACTACTTTCATTAGAAGTCTGAAATGGTGTCCTTCCAATGTTTTGGTTAACTAAATTTTTATAAGCAAACTTGGCTTGCGCCAAGACTAAATCTTATGTTCCTTGCTTACCTCCAATCAAACATCACATGTTACCTAGCACTTTGTTGACTATCTCCATCTATCCATCTGTTTGAGAATGCTATGATGAACTAAATTGTAGCTTGCTATTCAGCTTCTTCCACAATGTCCTCCAAAAATGTCCAACAAAGTTTGTAATTAGACACTGTTGTGCGGCAATCCATGCAATCGCACAACTTCCCTGAAAAACAAATTAGTTATGTGCGAAGCATCATTAACTTTCTTGCACGCAATAAAATGTGTCATTTTGGAGAATCTATTTACAATCACAAAAATGGAATGTCTATTCGGTGTTTTAGGCAATCCTAAAACAAAATCCATGTTGATATCTTCTCATGGTCTCTCTAAAATTTGCAATGGTTGATACGACCCCGCGTTTTGACTCCTTCCTTTTGCCAACTGGCAAACTATGCACTCCTGTATGTATTTGTGCACATCACTATTCATCTTAGGCCAAAAATAATTCAAAGCCAACAGCACATATGTTTTGCCATAATCAAATTGACAAGTTAGACCTCCACCATGTTTCTTTTTAATCAAATTTTTGTGCATCGCATAGTTCACATACTCGTACTTGCCAACCCAAAAAATATTTACTCGACAAATACTCAACAATACTCGACAACTTAAAAAAATATTTAAATTTCTTAAAAAACTTAAATTTTATACAAGATTAAGTTACAAAATGTATTGAATGAGTCTAAAAAACAATAAAGAAGTGTTTTCTATTGGATTTGAAAATAAATAGAGTACAAAATCACATAATCATGTGAGTACAACATGAAACAAATACTTATAAATTTATGATGATTGTCATTGAAAATCGTCATAAAGTGCATATGGATGCATCAAGAGCTTCACCGACTCAGTTGAGGGGCGAGACAAATACCCGTACTTAGCTTATTGTTCTTCAGAGGTTATTGCCCGTTCTTTCCCTCTTGGCCGGGCATGTTGATGGTACACTGGGATCTCGAATCTCTCAGGATCTGTAGGGATTAGGATGGACTGTCTCCCTCCGTTCCAGTACTCCTTGGACGCTCTGAGCCACCTTCTACCTACCAGACAGAAGATGAACAGGATCATCAGAGAGGATATTTACAAACAGTTTATTCATACCACTTGGGTTAACCCCCATGGGGTTTTACGCCCAAAGATCGCCTTTTATGCGAAGCACTTCCTGGAACTGAGGGATGGGCTTATTGTCCACCCCCAGTACACTTTACACCATTGGATCATAATCTTCATATTCCCCTTGAACAATTTAGAGTCGGTTCTCATAGGCTTCGGATTTAGATAGACCACCAAATGGATCAGACAAACAATATTTGTCAATTATGCAGCCTTCAGGAGGTCAATACGGAAGAGCACTTTATCTTCCATTGCCCAATCTACTACGAGATCAAAGGGAGGTTCCACTGTCTTTTTAGTGAGACCCAAGGTCTCTCTGTCTTCTTCAGATATGAAGACCAGAGATATTTTGCTCTATACATGCAGGAGAATCTCGGGCTTTGCGATCACATGATTCAAGGCCCCACGAGACCACAGTCTATGTAGCGGATTACTTCCTTTTTTACAGTGCTACCTTTGGGGAGAGGCATCAAGTGCTAGATCAACATCAACACAACTTCACACTCCATATTAGTGTAGCTCTGAGGTACCATTCACAGCTCCCCGAGATCTCATCAACATAACCATTCCAGTCCCAACTCCGAGAGACAAACTAGATCCACCAGATCTTCACAATGAGCCACTCCCTCTAGACTACTGCACAGGGGACAGACTAGGCACTCCACCTCTTCCTCCTCTGGCCATCCGTCTATTCTAAGCTTCTTTTCGTCAACCTCGGATGTTAGGAGAGTTAGGTCCACTCGTTGATGGACCTTTCTCTTTGCCTCTCCTGGTTCTTCTCTCATTTTGTACCTTCCCACCCCCCCCCCCCCGTTTTGCTTGGGGTTGTTGGCCGCAGATTGCTCTTCGCTTTCCTTTCTTTCTAAGTGCTCTCGCTATTTGGTCTCTATTGCATTGTTTTTATTTCCACTTTGTGTTCTATGTGGGAAACCGTTTGGTTTTCCCTCTTTGCTCTGTCACTTTGTACTCTGCAGTCCCTTTGACCTACTTTTGTGGTCATTTGCCAAACATTAATATATTTATCTTATCTTCCACGTTCTAGTGAAAAATATGGGAGACTAGAGAGTCTAGTCCTCGCACTTTGGTGCACCTCCTCGCTTTGTGTAGAACGTTGCGCCTGTGGCTCCATCGTGGAACCAAATGGCAGTGACTCCTTCTCTACCTCATGTTCGACAACATCTACAAGGATGTCATCCAATCCAATCTCTCGTGCATCTACTAATATACAAGGAAGTCCTTTAGTTGTTTATTGAATGCAAGGTATCTAGCATACCTACATCCCTTCATGCAACCTTCATACCTCCTACGATGTCTCCCAGAAATCTTAAAACCCTGAAATATGGCCAAGACTGAAATCCTAAAACCCTAAAATCTCAATCTGAGATATGATAAGATCATACAAAATCTTTTATTTGCATTATATCTCCTAGAGGACTAAAACCACTCTCCAACATCCTAAACAAATATATATATATATATATATAAACTTAAAGTATAATAAACTTGATTTCCATATCTAAATGTAAACTTATACTTAAATGTTTATTTTATAGATATATTGTTCTCAAATGTTGTCTAATGAAAGTGTGGGGCCATGTGTGTTTAAAAAAGGACAAAAATCAGTCTTTTTCCACATTTTTACTGCATTCTAACCACATTGGTGAGTATGTACACAGTACTCAACCAATACTCGCGAGAACTCGCCACAAGAAATGTTTAAATACTCATCAAGTGCAAAAAAAAAAACTTAACGAGTTTTAATGAAGATTACTCGTCCAGCTATTTTTTAGACGAGTATGCATACTATCGTGCATTAAACCTCTAGGTATGCACAAATATGCTCCTCAGAATAAAAATTCTTCTTGCACGAAATATCTAACTGTGGTGTTTTGTCTACACTCACAGTGTCAGTGCATGCTTTCCATGCATCTCTAAAATCTTCATCTTCTACATTGAATTCTTTCATAGAATCAAATCCTATGACTTCCACTTGCATATCCTTTATCAAAAGACACCTTCTACTCAACGCATCTGCAACTTTGTTTTACTTACCACTCCTATGCTTCAACACAAATGAGTAACTCTGCAAAAACTCAACCCACTTCATATATCTTTGATTTAACTTGCCTTGACTATTTATGAATTGCAATGCTTGATCGTTTATATACAACACAAATTCCTTGGGCAATAAGTAATGCCTTCACTTCTTGATTGCTTGCACTATGGCATAGAACTTCTGATCATACATTCAAAACTTTTTCTTTGCATCATTCAATTTATCATTGAAGTAAGCAATAGGCCTACCTTCTTGACTTAACATCACTCCAATTGCTACACCACTCGCATCACAATCAACCTAAAGTACCTTATTGAAATTAGGCAATGCTAATACTAGATGTTCGGTCATTTTTTTTCAATTGCTGAAAGTTATGTTCAGCTTTTGCACTCTAGACAAACTCTCTTCCATCACCTCGCATTACTTTGGAGATTGCTACACATGTCCCATTGAACTTGCGAATGAACTTTCTATAGAAACTCCCGAGGCCATGAAAGCTTTGTTCTTCAAACACACTTCTACATGACAACCACTAATGAATAGCGCGCACCTTTTCTAGATCCATCTTCAAGCCTTCTCAAAAAATTAGAAAACCCAAGTATACTAACTCCTTCATTGTTAGGAACTTGGAGTACAAGTGATTACTTTTGTATATAAGCAACTAAACACGGAATTGTACCAGAAGAAATAAGTAACTAGAAATCAGAAACAGCAAAGAATATGAGATACAAGAAACAACCCAAAAACTTGTATTAACACTCTTCCAGAATACAATGAAGAAATCACTCTTCCCACACCTCTTGGGTGTACAGTATTTCTCTCAAGAGTTCTCTCTCAACCAATTCAGCAGACCTTCTGATCTTGCACTTTGCAGATCTAATTGATCTTACTTATAACTTCTCCACAAACCTTCTTGATCTTACACCTTGCAGATCTACTTGGTCTTGCTTGTGACTTAATAATAATAAATGCCCCATGGGTCTCTTAAATAGGATCCAAGCCATACAATAATTAGACTTCCTAATTACAATAATTAGAAACACAGCCCCAAGACTTAAATTAGTCTTTACAGGCAAACACTCGGACCTCCTTAAATAAGACCAAGTCTAATTCTGGAAATGCATGCACACACAGGTGACCGACGTCGATTGTTGTTAGTCTGTATCTGACCGACGTCGGTCGATCCCTGGACCATGCCTGACTGATGTCGGCGATACTGCCGATGTCAGTTACTGGTTGAGTCCAGCAACCTCCTCATCTGCATCACTGGTGAAGCTTTTAGCTCCACAACTTAACAATCTCCCACTTGGAGATAAACAGCTGCACTTGTACCTGTACAGCAACATCCTCTTGTCTTGTTTGCATCTCCATCTTCAAGATCAATCTTGAAGACCAACCAAAGTTGAATGAAGATTCAACTTCTCCTTTGTTACCGGCTTTGTTAACATATCTGCAGGGTTCTTATCCGTATAGATCTTTTCCAGCTTCAACTGTCCATCATCCAATACCTGTCTAATGAAGTGGTACCTAAGCTATATATGTTTGGTTCTTGAATGAAAGGCTGAATTCTTTGCGAAATGAATTGCACTTTGACTATCACTGTACAATCTGCAACTCTCTTGCTCCTTTCCCAACTCTTCCATGAACCGAGTCATCCATATCATTTCCTTGCTCGCCTCTGTGACTACAATGTATTCTGCCTCTGTAGTAGACAGGGCAACAACCTTCTGCAACTTTGAAATCCAGCTAACCGCCGTTCCACCAACAGTGAAAACATATCCTATGGTGCTTCTCCTACCATCTAAGTCCCCTGCCATATCCGAATCTATATACCCATGTAGAGAAATGTTTGACCCGCCATAGCATAAATGCCTACTGCTGGTCCCTCTCAGATATCTGAGAATCCACTGAACTGCTTTCCAATGTTCTTTTCCTGGATTGGCCATAAACTTGCTGACAACTCCCACTGCTAGGGCAATATCAGGTCCGGTACATACCATAGCATACATTAAGCTCCCAACTGCTAAGCATATGAAACTTTGCTCATGTACTCAACCTCATCATGTGATTTAGGATATTGTTTTTTGCTCAGCTTGAACTGTCCAGCCATAGGTGTGCTTACCTGTTTTGCATCCTGCATATAGAACCTCTCCACCTTATTCATATAATCCTCTTGAGACAAAATCAACCTGTGATTTATCCTTTCTCTCGTAATACTCATGCCAAGGATTTTCTTTGCTGCTCCTAAATCCTTCATGGCAAATGTGAGCTAATTTTACCTTTAGCTCAAAAATTTCCTGCATGTGTGAACCTGCAACAAGCATATCATCCACATACAGCAACAGGATAATATAATGACCATTATCCAATCTAGTAAAATAAACACAATGGTCAGATTGACATTTACTAAAGCCATGCTCTGTCATAAACCTGTCAAACCTTAGATACCATTGTCTTGGAGCTTGCTTAAGACCAATAAGCTCTTCTTCAACCTGAACACAAGTTTCTCCTTATCTTTGACCTCAAAACCTTCCGGTTGTTCCATATAAATCTCTTCATCCAAATCTCCATGAAGAAATGCTGTCTTAACATCAAGCTGCTCAAGATGCAAATTCTCAATAGCAACTAAAGACAATACAGTCCGAATAGAAGTCATATTTACTACAGGAGAAAAGATTTCACCAAAGTCAATACCTGATTTCTGTGCAAATCTCTTTACTACTAACCTGGCCTTATGTCTCATCTGTCCATTCTCTCCTTCCTTTAACCTGTAAACCCATTTGTTTTTCAGTGCTTTCTTTCCGGTTGGCAACTCAACCAAATCCCACGTTTGGTTCTCTTCCAAGGAATCAATTTTCTCATTCATGCCATGCTCCCACTGTTTCCTAGATTCTACCTGTATTGCCTCATCAAAACTTTCTGGTTCTCCACCATCTGTTAGCAACACGTAGTATAAAGGAGAATAACGAATTGGAGGTTTACTTACCCTTACAGTCCTCCTTATGGGCGTTTGAGACTCATTCACAGCTTGTCCGCCCAAATTTCGTTCTGTTAGTGACCGATCTTGGTCATCTCTCTATCTGCACCTGACCGACGTTGGTTTCACCTGACCGACGTCGGTTACTGTCTGACCGACGCTGATACATGTCTGGCCGACGTCGATCTCCAAACCGACGTCGGTGTCTGTGTTTTCCTGTGAGTGATGATTTTTACCCGCGAGCTCATTTTGGATCATTACCTCATCCAAATCAAGATTGCCCTGCTCAGTATTATTCAGCCTCTTAAGCTGATCACTGTACATCACCTTCTCATTGAAAACTATATCACGGCTTTTGATAATTTTGTTAGTGTCTAAATTCCACAACCGAAATCCGAAATCTCCAAAGCCATAACCGATGAAAGTGCACCGCATAGATTTAGCATCCAGCTTCTTTCTATTTTCTTTATCAATGTGCACAAAAGCTTCAAAACCAAAAACTCTGAGAATTGAAAGATCTACCTTTTTACCTGTCCAAGCCGCTTCTGGTATTCCACCATCCAGCGCTGTAGAAGGTCCTATGTTAATCAGGTAAACTGCAGTATCCACAGCTTCTGCCCAAAACTTTAAGGGCAAACCAGCATGCAACCTCATACTCTGTGCACGCTCCATTATTGTTCTATTCATCCTTTCAGCAACTCCATTTTGCTGAGGTGTCCTTGGAACCGTCCTTTCCCTGCATATTCCACTC
This sequence comes from Torreya grandis, assembly GCA_037957365.1. Taxonomy (NCBI): domain Eukaryota; kingdom Viridiplantae; phylum Streptophyta; class Pinopsida; order Cupressales; family Taxaceae; genus Torreya; species Torreya grandis. The sequence goes on along the minus strand of JARHVA010000094.1, from coordinate 1,636,572 downwards.
ATAGAACAGTAACTGTTGAATTTATTACTGTAGTACTCACCACCGTTGTTAGATCTAAGGCACTTCAATCTCAAACATGTTTCATTCTCAACCAAAGCTTTTCATTTCTTAAAAGTGTCAAAAACATCAGATTTCCTTTTTATGCAATAAACACATACCTTTCTTGTAGCATCATCAATGAAAGAAACATAATACTGTGATCCTCTAATAGAAGCTACCTGAGCTGGTCTCCACACGTCTGTGTGAACAAGCTCCAACCTGTACTTCTTCTTTGTTGACCCAGTCTTGAGAAACCTCACTTTCTTTTGTTTCTCAAAAATACAATGCTCACAGAAATCTAAATCTATGCTTTTCAAATCTGAAAGATTACCTTTTGACTTAAGAACATTCATCCCCTTCTCACTCATGTGACCAAGCCTATAGTGCCACATCTTTGCATCTACATCTGAAGTAGATAGAACAGAGGGAGAATAATCAGTAACACAAGTAGATAGATAAAGTGTACCTACTCTCTTACCTCTTGCTAATACAAGTGCACCCTTGGAAACTTTTCAAGATTTCGCTGTAAGAGTTACTGTGCAACCCTCATCACCCAACTTTCTTACAGAAATCAGATTCCTCTTCAAGATGGGTACATGCATGACATCTTTCAACACCCATGTGTTGTCATTCTGCAATTTCAGCTGCACTTTTCTTTTGCCAACAATTTGACAAGGCTCACCATCTCCTAAATAAACTTTTCCAAAGTCTCCATGGACATAATCATTGAAAAATTCTTTATTTGGGGTTGCATGGAAAAAAGCACCAGAATCTAAAACCCATGATTCTACTTGACTATCCAAAGAAAATATAAGAGCATCCTGTGCAACAATACCTGCAACATTTGCTTCTTTATTACCTTTATGCTGATTTTCTTTACTATCCTTCAACCAGCAATCTTTCTTTGCATGTCCTTTCTTTCCATAATTCCAGCAGGGTATTCTACTAGTTTTGGATTTGGATCTCCTGCGCATCTTTGACTTTGATTTTCCATGCTTGCTCTTCTCTCTTTGCCTTCCCCTGCTTTCAATACTTAAAGCATTACCTGATGTTTCACCTATGTTTTTTCTGCAAATTTTTTGATTCAAGATTACACTAACATCTTCAACTTTCAAGATATTTGAAGCAGATGCAGTATTGCTAACTGCCATTACCAAGCTGTGCTAGCTTTCAGGTAAAGAACATAAAATCAAGAGAGCCTTAACTTCATCATCAAAAACTATTTTGACTGAATTTAACTGATTTACAATTTCATGGAAATCATTAAGATGACTATATACAGATCCACCTTCTTGCATTTGCAAACTAAATAATTGATTCATAAGATATACCTTATTTGAAGCTAAGGGTTTTTCATATAAGTTTGTCAGAGTATCCATTAACTCTACTGTTGTTTTTGCCTGTGATAAGTTAAAAATCACAGAAGATGCCAGGTTCAACCTTATAAATCCAAGAACCTTTCTATCAAGAACATTCCATTCTTCATCTTGCATATCTGTGGGCTTGCTAGAAACCCCACCCAATGGTAAAAATAGATCTTTCTAATACAGATAATCCTCTATCTGCATCCTCCATAATTGATAATTTTTGCCATTGAATTTCTCCATTCTTAGCTTACTTTCTTCTGCCATTGCTTTGCTCCCACTCAAACAGAAACCCCTGTGAGTGAACCTGTAATCAACAAACACTTAACACGCTCTGAAACCAAAGTGTTAGTGAACCTGGCTCTGATACCACTTGTTAGGAACTACCAAGTACAAGTGATTACTTTTGTATATAAGTAACTAAACACGAAATTGTACCAGAAGAAATAAGTAACTAGAAATCAGAAACAGCAAAGAATATGAGATACAAGAAACAACCCAAAAACTTGTATTAACACTCTTCCAGAATACAATGAAGAAATCACACTCTTCCCACACCTCTTGGGTGTACAGTATTTCTCTCAAGAGTTCTCTCTCAACCAATTCAGCAGACCTTCTGATCTTGCACCTTGCAGAACTAATTGATCTTACTTATAACTTCTCCACAGACCTTCTTGATCTTACACCTTGCAGATCTACTTGGTCTTGCTTGTGACTTAATTACAATACATGCCCCATGGGTCTCTTAAATAGAATCCAAGGCATACAATAATTAGACTTCCTAATTACAATAATTAGAAACACAACCCCAAGACTTAAATTAGTCTTTCCATGCAAACACTCGAACCTCCTTAAATTAGACTAAGTCTAATTCTGAAAACGCATGCAAACGCATGCACACACAGGTGACCAACGTCGGTTGCTGTCAACCTGTATCTGACCGACGTCGGCCGATCTCCGGACCACCCCTGACCGATGTCGGCGATACTGCCGATGTCGATAACTGGTTGAGTCCAGCAACCTCCTCATTTGCATCACTGGTGAAGCTTTTAGCTCCACAACTTAACATTCATGACGCTACATTTCTTACTATTTACAAGCGACTTTTCATCTCGCAATTGCTGCAACACTTGTCTAAGATTTCCTAAGTGTTCTTACTTTGTCCTATTGAATCAATGTGTCATCCAAATATACAATGAAAAACTTACAAAAGAACAGTTTCAACACTTTGTTCATGGGTCTCATGTAAGCACTCAGCGCATTAGTCACAGCCCAAATGACATAAGCAACCACTCATATAATCCATCCCGAGTTTTGAACGTAGTCTTCCACTCATCACCTTCCCTGATGCGGATTTGGCGATATCTAGTCTTCACGTCAATCTTTGTGAAGTATTACACTCCACTCAAACAATCCATCAAATCATCCATGTGCGGAAATGGAAATTTGTGATTAATATTAATCTTGTTGATGGCTCTGCAATCGGTGCACATCATTCTTTACCTTTATTTCTTGCTAACATTGTTGGAACTACACACGGCTTCAAGCTTTCTCTTATCAACCCTTTATCTAATAGCTCTTGTACATGCCTTTTCACCTCTACATTCTCCTTAGGTGTCAGTCTATATGTCGCTTTGTTTGGAAAACTCAACCCTAGAATCAAATCCATGAAATGAGTTATACTCATGGGTGGCAAGCCATCCAATAAATCATTGGAAACAATCTCTGCCAACTCGCTCAACAAGTCCTTTACTTCACGTGGGAGTGTGTATTTTGCCCCTATGCTTAGAACTTGCAAGGGCCTAGGGATGAAAGTGTAAAATGCACTCTCCTTATTCACCTCTTTTAGGAATTGCTTTCCTGAAACCATCAAGACTCTAGAATCTTTGTATGCGCCATTTTGGAAGCTTACCAGACATTGCTCGTTCACCAAAATTTGATGTCCCTTCAGCAACCAAGATACCTTATAGGGATTTCAATGCATAATCCTCTTTAGACGAAGCTTCTCAACCATCTCTTGTGAAACAAGATTATTTGTGCTACCACTATCAATAATCACTTTGTAGCACTAACCCCCAGACTTGCAAATGGTCCTGAAAAGATTCTTCCTCTATGCGAGAATATTCTCCTCCTTTACTAGTTTCAACAACACCCTCTTCATCATGAGAGCTTCTCCGCATTTTAGCTCCTCTTTGTTATATATAGACGGAATATTTTCTTCATTTGCTTGCAAGATATGGACATTCACATCATTTCTCATACTAATATCATTTTGTGCTTGTGGGCAATCAAATGCTCTATGTCCAACTTCATCACATCTAAAACCATGAATCCTCTTCCTCTACCTCCTACATTGAATCCTCTACCTTCGGTAGGATACCCTGTACCTCTCTACGCACTATCATTGCATTGACAAGTACTAGCTTCTCCTAGTGCAAACATAACTTATGCCATCACTCCTCGCACGTGCATGAACTTTCCCTTCCCTTGCATTGTACCTTCGTTTGTGGGACAACTTCGTCTTCAACGCACACTTAAGCTTCTTCAACTAAACATGTGTATCATACAAAACTCATCTTGAATGAAAATATGCAATCCATTCATTTATCTTAGAAATATTCTTGACGTCATCTTCAACATGACTCGCTTTGATAGTGAGTCTATAAAACTCTTCAGTGTAATCTTTCACACTCATTTCATTAATTCAAACAAGTGTGCAAATCTTGGTGCTCTGGACGCTTTTGGCGCTCTTGCAGCAAAAGCTCCTCTTTGTGCCATTTATTTTCCTCAAAATCAAGATCAACTCCACACCTTCTACCCAACTCGCTCTTGGTTGGAAGCTGTCCTCTTTGCTTTCTACCCACATTTGCAAATGCAGAAAACAAACTACACATGACTGCAAGGAAAAAACCTTGCTCCGATACCAATTGATGTAGTTACAGTTAGGGGATACAATTAAGGACAGCCTTAGACCATGCAACCCTCAAAATTACACAACAATCACTAACTCGCAATCCTATACATGTGAAAACACAATGTAATAAAATGCAACAACAGCAACAATGTTTTTTATTTGATTTCAAATATGGAAATACAGTTTGCACACACACTAAATCAACATGTGATTTCAAATGAGAAGCATTACAATGTCAAAAACATGACTAACAAAGATCTTTGCTTGTTAACTTGTAGTCTTTGCAAGTTTAGTCTCTTCCGAATTCAAGATTCCAACTAGCCTATGACTTCTATAAGCTCTCTCTCCTCTCCTCTCCTTTTTCTCAAATGTAGAGGCATGTTCATAGAGGCATAAGACCCATCTACTTACAATAATAAGTCAACACCAAGCCAATACAATCATTAAATACAAGATATAGTCCCAAGGACTCATAACACATCGCACCTCTAACACATCACCGAATGACATTAAATGAGCTTACAACCTCCTGTTATTCAAGGCATTAAATGAAACAGTTAATAACTTGCAGTGGCTCCTTTGCCCAACCGTCACATTTACTTTAAAAAACTTGTGCTCCACAAGAATTGCACAGAGATCACAACTCGCAAGATCAAGTCCCAACGATTCGCAAACCAAAGCTTGCGCGAAAACATCCATGAGCGAGTTACACAAGATCCTCCACTTTTGTGCGCCCATGCACCTAAACAAGGTATTGGCAACTTCGGAAGACAAAGTTGCACGTGCACATTTTGTTGTTGCAAGACTCACTCTTCTTTGTGCTGGACTAAACAAAGACCTTGAAACAATCTTGCGCAAAGCTTCACAAGTTGCTCAAGCTACATGCACCCACAAGATTGCATGGGAAAAAAAACAATTGTGCACAAAGGATGCGCAAAACAAAACAAATTACTTGTGCACAAACCAAAACTTACGCATATTGCAAGCTTTTTTTATTTTCTTCACTAAGTGTTTTTGTTTGATGTAGGATTACTTGTGAACCCAAATGCTCCTGCATCACTTTGCTTGATACTCATGCTTAGTTAAATTTTTAAAATGCCAAATGTTAGTGAAATTCATACTTCTACTGTTGTTGATAATGCAAATTTGAATGATGCAAATGGTCTAAATGTGAATGATGAATATAGATATATTGTTGATTACATGCCTTACTATGTTCATGATGATGGTGTGGATCAAAATGCTTGGGATAACAATGTCAATGTTTGTAACATAATCCTCTTATTAATATTGATGTCCCATATTTTGTGCATGTCTGAAACTGATTTTAATAACTACCTGTTGACAATTTTTCCCCAAAGGAAAGAACGGATTTATTCAAGTAGTTGAAGGGGCAAATTCTAAAGGGTTTGAATCCTTCGGACTTTTTGTCTGAAGGGTCACTAGCTGAAGATTCAATTGCTTCACCCTATTGGTCTGAATGAAATGGCACTTGTTTAAAGCCCAAGGGATCATAAGGATGTTGAAGGGTTCGCAAATTTGCCGAAGGGTCATTTTATCGGCCAATAAACCAATTGCAATTTTTCCGAAGAAAAACCAAGAGGCCGACGGAAGGAGTCCATTACAAGAATCCCGAAGGGCAGGGTACCCTTCGAAAGGGTCATTTTCAACAATCCCGAAGGGCACCTATCCTTCGAGAAGGTGTGGGAACAGATTCAGAACCTTTTCAAAACACCTGGGTGCCCTCCAATTTTTCCGAAGGGCACAAAGGGAGAGCTACTAGCCCTTGCGGAGGGCACTTGGTCGGCGACAATACCTCTGTGTATTTCCCGAAGGGCACATTTCGTCGGCCGAAGAGCAAAAGCAAAGAAAACCTTCGAGCTTTTTGTCCGAAAGAATTACTTCGGACAAAAAGTCCGAAGGAATTCGGAGTTGAAACAAGCAAGATGCCCATGCAGAAAAGCCGATGGCAAAATCCAAAGGGGCTTCAGGGAAATGAACCAAAAAAAAAAAAGCGAAGGGATAATTCCTTCAGGCTTTTTGTCCAAAGGAATTCCTTCGGACAAAAAGTCTGAAGAAATTCGGAAAGTCGCAGAAGACAGCAAAGTCCGAAGGAATGGTTTACGCTGAAAGTCCGAAGAAATTCGGACAAGGCCCCTTCAATAAAATCCGAAGGAATTAAGCCGAGACACCCAAAAGTACTAGTTTTCGGACTGTGCAAAAGAGGAAATAAGAGAAGTCCGAAGGAAATTGCCAAAAAGAGAATCCCGAAGGAATAAATGCCAATGGGTGACGACCCGCTAGCCGTCAAATTCTGACCGCGGGAAGTAACCATTGAAATAAGGGTAAAGCCAAAATTGCGAAAGCAAAGCCCAATGGAGAAAATATAGACCGGATATAATTATAAAAATACATCCAAATATAGAATCCCGTCATGAACAAACCAGAGCAGGGTAAAATACATGCAAGCGGGAGCTATTTTCGAACACGGGTCAAAGCTTTAGTCGACTGGTTATTGAAAGTCCTGCTCATCTCCAGATCATCTCACACATCCGAGGGCCAACTCGGCATCAACCAAAGTTCCAAATTCGAGTGTCAAGTTGATTGTTCGCGATTTAGAGTTGACCAATTGTTATATGCCGCATCCAATAAGAGCTTTCCATGCGAGGGAAAATGATCTCTTCGACCGACTCAGCTTGCCAAACAATCAACTGAGAACGATCTCTTCGTCCAACTCAGATTATCGAACGGCCAACTCACCCTTTCAAACGTTCCAATTCGGCATCAAGCAGCACACGTAGAGTTCTAAAATTAACATATGTGAGGATTTCCATGCAAAGAGAGGTGGGTGGTTCATAACAAAGACAAGTTCACTTCCTCAAGCGTAGGAAGCTTCATGCAAAGACAAAAGAAAACATATTTTATTGAAAGACCAAGTCAGCCTTGAGTTAACCTAAGTGAATCTTTCTCTTCAAATTTCCAACACCAATCTTTGGCCTTTTGTAATTCACTCTATAAAATGGCTTTCAGCCTTGATTAAAAATCATCCAATCTCTCTCTTGGTTATACCAGACTCTACCATTGGTGAGTTGTGTAACCTCTTCGATCAATAGGACTGTACTTTCAGATTTCAAGTGTTGGCATAGTGTATATTTCATTCAGCAATTTGCATAAGTGGTAGATTTCTCTCCCTTCCCAAATTTTGGTTCATACCTAGTTGCTAGATTATCCTCATGCAGGTCATGTTAAAGTGTTCTTTATGTCTTTTGTTGAAGCTGTAAGTGGATGTTAGGTGGCTGCAAAGTGTCTTGTATTAGACCTCTCTCCACCGTTTTCCCTCAGGTTTTGGTCATTGGATCGAACCTCTTCATGAAATATTTATGCATGTGGTTGATTGAAATCTAAGGTCTTCCTTTTCCCTTGTTCGTTCAGTGTTCAAGATTCCAAGTTGAGTGGATCAAACTTTTGGTGTATCACCCCCTTTTAGGTAGGATTTCCCCTTTAAGTTTCTTTCTCCCTTTTCCACGGTAGTCCGCAGCATAGAGTAGAGATCCTCATTGATACATCATACAGGAACCAGCTTTCTCTAGAGGTTCTTCTCACCGTTGAGGCACCCACCCTCGTGAGAAGATCCCATTGTTTCAGCGGGATAGAGGACTGGCCATTTCATGCACGTCTTCGATTCAGAGCGCAGCTCCAGGTTGACAACACTACCCTAGGGCTGTCCCCAAGGAAATTGACCCTATGATTTATGTTGTTACTAAAGAACAAAATAAAAGAATAAGGGCTTTGGAATCTACACATGAAAATGGAAATTTTACCAATAATCATTTGAATGTTTTTAATGCATCTATTGGAGACTCTCCTATATCAAGTGATAAGGCTATTGCTTCTAATGCTCTTACTAATTCTTTTATGCATCCACCTATTGCTCCTACTCACATTACTAAGACTATTTCTACATAACTAACCACATTTTTTGCACCTCCTACGACTTATGTGCCAACTCCTTCCACTTCTATTGCTTTATCTTTTGGTCTTGATCTTAGTTACAATACTAAAACATCCATTTCTATCAATACTAATCATGTTTTGACTCATACACATGCTAATACATCTAAGGATGCATTCATTCAACAATCTATTCAAGATATGCAAGCACGAATTAGGCAACTTGCCCAAGGATATCAAATGCCTATCCATGTGGTCACTTTTCGAGATATATTACGTAACCCATTGGCTCATGACATACTCACTCATCCTTTGCCTTTTGGTTTTATAATGCCTAAATTTGAGTTATACAATGGCAAGTGTGATCCTTCACATGACATTTGATCCTTCTTTTCCTCGTGCTTTTGTTTTGTTCATGATTATCTATTGATGACCAAGTTCTTTCCTCGAAGTCTTAACGACTATGCCTTGGATTGATTTTATGCCTTACTTATAGGCTATTTGGTTGATATCTTCTTAACTCACCTTTCTATCAACATTAGCCATTCATCACATTTTCTCAAATTGCTCAACTTAAACAAGGACCTAATGACATTGTTAGTATGTGCTTCGATTCAAAACTATGCTTACGAAAATGTCTCACCAAATCCCTGATAGCGAGTTACAAAGTATTTTCTCCAACAGTTTGCTTCAACCACTTAAAGGCAAATTCATGTTTAATACTTACCAATTTTTCGATGAGCTTTGTCACATGGTTCACAACTATAAGATTATACTTTTAAAGGCCAACATGCTTACATGTGGGTCTCATGCCCATACCTCTACCACCTCCAAATATCAAGCTAAATCAACTTTCATAGCTAAGGCTAATAATACTCTAAGTTTTCAAGCTACAAATGAAAAAGTAAACATAATTTTACAACCACTTGGTAGGCTAGTTCTTTCACCTTCTCAAGAGCGTAGGCAATTTACAAGGTTACCCAAGAATCCTCAACAAGGGTTTAAACGGTTGCTTGAATGGAATATGATATTTTTACCTCCACAACGTGAATTAGATACATCTCGACCTTTGCCTAGAGGCTATGACATAAATGCATATTGTGAGAACCATAGATCTTCAAGACATACTACCAATTGATATTATTCATTCAGACATATAATACAAGATCTAATTGCTAGTTATGGTATTCAAGTTGAAGGTCATACTACAACATTGAATGAATCAATCGCTATGCCTAACCAACATTTGCAAATCTTCAACAATCCACTTTCAAATCATGATACTAAGAAACAAGACAATGTTTACATGGCAATACCTACACATGAACCAACAATTTCTAATAAACATATCATAGATGGTATTATAGGTATGGTCACTGGTTCACGAAAGCAAACTCCATTTATCACATTTTATGACCATGAGATTCAAAATGATAACACTAATAATGGTCCACTATTTATACATGTTTTTGACGACTCACATTCTACGATGACACATAGCATTATGATAGATAATAGTTGAAGTCAAAACTTAATTATCATGTCATTCCTAGCTAATAGAGAATATACTCAACAAGACTTACTTGGCACAACCATGGTTGTTAAGAATTATGATGGTTTCACACAAACATCTATCAATGGTATTCCACTACCAGGCACCGTAGGTCCTAAGACCCATTTAATATGGTTCTATGTATTGTCAGATAATGAAATGAATGATCTATTACTTGGAAGCCCATGGCTAAATCAAATGAGAGCAACGCCATCAACATTACACCAGTGTTTGAAGTTTGTACACAATAAATGTAGTATTTACTATTTGCAACACCTAAAGTGCTTCCTAAAAAGCAAATCATTCAACATCACATGGTATATGCTACAACTATGGTCCCTGTAGTTCTTTCATCTATAGTTCCTATTTCTCAAGTTATGGTTCTTATAGCTAGAACTCTTACAATGGCAACACCGAGAGTTACAGTATCTACTCATCCATGTCATATGATTGTCCTACCACCTCTTGTGTTTGTTCATACTAAAGCACCTACAAAGAGTTCAACCATACAAATAAACATTTTAACTAATATTTGTGCTTCTTTTAAATAAGTTAAAGCAAATCTTATGGCCCATCACCACAATGTCTCTCCTTGGGATGATGATTCAAGATACCACACAATCATGGCTCTGATACTTCTAGTGACACATCTAACTCTCCACATTCACTGCCCATGACACTCTTCGAGAAATACTTGGCAAACTATGATACATCTGGCGGGCATTTAGATGGGACCCTTTGTTAGCCATGCTAGCTTAACCCATGTGCTTCCTTTGGGCTGTTGCTTGCTATGTTGAGGTGGCCCTTGTCCCTTGATTGTTGATCCCATTTCAAAAACTTGTGTAGAATTCTCGATGATGAAAGCATACATATTGAGACCTTTCGTCCTAACATGCACTGATTTTTGAGGGAAGTTGTAAGTTGTTTCGAATCAACCTCTTCTTCTTTCTTCCTCTTTGTGTGACCACCTCCTCCTATAAAATTATAATACAAAAACAATACAAAAACATAAAAATCAAACAGTTGAATCACTTGGGCTAACATCTGCAACTATCAAAAAAAAATATTCTATCCCTCTTAATAACTAGTGTGACAAGAAATGCAAGGCTCAAAAGTTGAAGACAACCAGTATAAAAAAATGTAACGTGTTTTTGCATCTATTGCAACCCCCTTCTAAGCTTGACTATCATGTTGAACATATATTTATTGATAAATTCCGCAGTAGTAGGGGTGAACAAGTTATCCTCTGGATATAGCTATTCAAGTGCCTAACATGATATCTTTGGCTACAACTTTTTTGTGCACCTCAAAAACTATCATGCAACAACTCAAGATGCCCATCATTCCATAGTATTTGAGTTTGTGCCACAAGCACTAGGTCTATGATCATAATATCTAAGTTACCGGTTCGTTTTGGGTTCAGGTTCGGGTTCGGAGAACAGGGTTTGCCGTTACGGCAAAATTCTATTTTTATTTTTTGGCCTTCAGTATGGTTTGGGTATGGCCATACAAATATATATATATATATATATATATATATATATATATATATATATATATATATATATATATATATATATATATATAAATTACAGCCTAATAAACGGGAATTAAGTGACATTAACCACATATTATGAATATAAAAACAAAATAACCACAAAATAGTGAAATACTAACCGAATGCCAAATGTCATGATAATATTAATCATAAATATCAATTATAGTTTATAATTTTATTACATCAAAATTCATATTCATAATCATATTGCTCTTCAACAAAAAATTAACATCAACATAAGATTTATATCTTGAATAATTTTCTAAACTTAAAAAATATATATTAAGTGATTAACATATCATATTTAAAGCTCTAAAATTATCATTTATGTGTAAATTATTAATTCACCATTTCCTAGATTTTATTTGCCTTTGTACATGCATTGCTACGTGTTATGACCTTGGCAATACTAATTACAATCTTATCATGCATGAAGTTCAAGTTCACCCAATCCGCTCTAAAATTATCATTACAAAAATAACAATATATTCTAGCCTAATATATATTTGCCAAAATGAACATTTTATTATACTTAAAAGAATATATATATATATAAACTAGGCTGAGCACGAAATGGTAATGGCAGCAACGGAGGGATTTCTACAACAGATCACAGATCTACAGCAGCAGGTATCAAATCGAGAGCTACAGCAGATGTAAAGAGGTGTTACAGAGGTTATAGGAGGCATTTTTATCTTCTTCAGGCAAAGGCAGTGATTTTTGGCATTTTCCAGCAGCATTTCAAAGAGGAACAGTGAAATGAAAAAACAGAGACCCACTTAGCTGACCCAACAGTGCACACGGTGTTTTTTGTTGTATGCAACTGTATGTGTCTTTCTTCCTAAGACTGGAATCACTGACACATGGCAGCAACAACCAAATTGAAGGGAAAAACCTACGTTACCGTGGACTGTTTCCCGTTTTTGCCTGCAAATTCTGTCAGGGTTTGCCCAGGGTTTGTCCTGAGGCACCCGGGTTCGCTGGGGTTCTTCTAGCAGAAAAACCCGAGTGAACCCAGATGTCCCAGAACGAACCCTGGGCTTTGGGGACAGTGTTTCGAACCCACACCAGAACCCAGTGCAAACCAGACCCTGATTCACAGGCAAAAACCCACGAACCAGGTAACGCAGAATAATATCAATTTAGTTCAGCCATTTTACAGGCTCAAGCAAGTAAAATGTGGTTATTTTTAAGGAGCCTGTAAGAGAGGGAACCACAGGCTCAAAAGAGACTGACTGTAGGGCATCTTTCACACAAGCAGCTTGGCCAAAACGAGACACTGATGGCCTACCCAAGTTTAGGCCTAATTAAGACCTTATCCCTTGGGATGAATTTGGACAGTTGAGGAAAGATTTTGCTAACAACCCTATAATTCAAAGAACAGGTAGCAAACACTACAAAGCATGTGGAAGTGTTTCCATTTCCTTCTTGATCCAACCTCCACAATATCTCACTGTGTAAAGACTAAAACTCTTCCACCTGCACTTAAAGAGTCTGAATAGTATGGTCTGCCTTCATCTTTTCTTTGGCTTCTTTTGGCAACATCATTTCCAGTGCCTCAAACTTCTTTTTCCAAATATTCCAGAATCTCTTTGCTTCAATTCATACGTTATAGTAATAACTTTGGGCCTCAACTTCCAGGTTAGCAAAGAAATTAATTTTTTACTGCAAAGTCTCATCACCCAATGTCATAGCCCTAGGCAATCCTTTTAGAGCGGTTGAAAGTTGGCCATAAATGTATGGCATCTAGCAGCACTTCTAAAAAGAATAATAAACATACTTTATTTGCTTTTTCAAAACTTTATCCAATCTTCAGCTGTAAATTCTTCTAAAATACACACTAACTGCTTTGTGAATCTCAAGACTGACAGAATAGTTTGCATAGTTGTCATAAAACATGAGGTATCATCAAACCAGAAGAAGTCATAACCCTACAGAAGGCATAGTTGGGATTTAAAGGCATAGTTGGGATTTAATATGTGTGTCGTCAGTGTTTTAGAAGGTTTTCTAGGTAAAAGGTATTGTGTTCTATATCTACTTATTCAACCCAATCATATTTCAATTTGTTCCCCCATTATTTGATACTTTCTTCTCTAATACCATCAAAACTCAGTTAAATCTCCAGGGGTTTTTGGATAATCCATTTGTCTTCCTAGAAGTCTAGGATTTCCCCATTTTTAACCTGTCAGAATAGACCTTTGAGAAGATATATCTATCATCCCTTATGTTATTTCAAAAAGCAGAGCGAGTAAGAAGTTCATTTCTCATATATATTCTTTTTGGATTCCTTTCATCAAGATATTTGTCTCTTAACAGTTTGCTCCATCTTTCTGAGGGATCAGCTCTGATTATCTAGACTAATTTAGCTACAAGGGCCCAGTTAACCTTATCAAGGTTTCTTATTTGAGCTCCCACTTGATATATTAGTTTTAAAAATTTATCCTGAGCAAGGAGAAGTAATTTCACATTTTCCCTTGTTCCTTTTTCCAAATAAAGTTTATAATAATTTTGCCCACCTTGGTCAAGATACCTAAGGGAGCCTTTAGGAGAGACAACCAGTATAAGTTTGTAACTTACATAACCATCTTTATAAGGATTATCCTTCCTACGTATGTCAGGTGTTTAAATTTCAAGCAACTAAGTTTGCTCTGCATCTTATATGTGATTTTGTTCCAGAGATTCTTCTCTTCCTTTCCTTTAAAGAGTGGGAAACCCAGGTAATTCTCTAGGAGAGATACATTCTCAAAACCCAAAATTCTACAGAAGAACGATTGGATATTAGGAGAGACGTTAATGAAAAAGATCTTGGATTTGCTTATGTTTACTAATTGTCCTAATGTTTTTTTTTTGTAACTTCCCAACAGATCCCTTATTTGTTTGACCTCTTTTAGTGTTGGAAGAGTGAAGAGCATGGTATCATACACGAATTGCAAGTGAGAGTGGATGGTTCTACTTCTTGTGTCTTGAATCCCTTTTTTCTATTTTCTTATTTTTGGGATTTTATATATCTTCTTAACGCCTCCACCACAAGGATGAAGATATAGGGGGAGAGCGGATCCCCTTTCTTGAGACCCTTAGAGGAGGAGAATTACCCTTTCGGGGATCCATTAATCACAACTGAAAACTTGGAGGAGGAATAACAACTCTTGATCCATCTTCTCCATTCTTAAATGAACCTAAAATTTTGGAGCATTTTGTCCACGAAGGACCAATTAACTTTGTCGTAATCTTTAAAGTTGTCTAATTTTATCAACATTCTTTGTCTCTTGCTAGCATACAGAGAATGTATGATCTCACGAGCAAACATAATGCCATAAGTGACTCAAATAAATAACTTTAAAAACAAGGTATTGATTTTGGCCCTGAGTGACCTCTAGCCTAACTAAGCCAAGATCCCATAGCAGTGCCAATCCTCCTCCAGTCCCTATGGCATATTTCCCTCCATATCTCTTATGAGGTTTCTTGATAGACTCTTGTTATGCTTTGATATATTTTCCAGTTTGGTTTCTTGCACCACCACTATGTCTAGATATTACTGAATAATTAGTTTCTTCAATATTCTCCTTTTGGAGGGGGCATTAAGACCCCTTATATTCCAAGAGATGATTTGTATTAAGGGAGATTATTGTAACATCCCCATTAGGATCCAATTAGAAAAACATGAAATTTGGTTGCGTACCCAAATCTGAATTCAGGGTTACCCAAAACCTCAAAGTCATCTTCAGATCACGATCCGAAATGATCTTCTCTGGAAAACCATACAACCTATACACTTCTTTTACAATCCTCTTCGCAAGGGTAAGTTCATCATCCGTCAAATTACCTAGTATAAAGTGAGCCACCTTGGTTAATTTGTCAACAACTACCAAGATCATATCATGCTTATTCCGTGACATCGATAACATGAAATTTGGTTGCGTACCCAAATCTGAATTCAGGGTTACCCAAAACCTCAAAGTCATCTTCAAATCACGATCCGAAATGATCTTCTCTGGAAAACCATACAACCTATACACTTCTTTTACGATCCTCTTCGCAAGGGTAAGTTCATCATCCGTCAAATTACCTAGTATAAAGTGAGCCACCTTGGTTAATTTGTCAACAACTACCAAGATCATATCATGCTTATTCAGTGACATCAATAAACCTTGGACAAAATCCATTTTGATCACTTGCCACTTCCATTCCGATATATCATGCAAATATAACAATACAACCAGATGCACATGCTCAGCTTTCACTCATTGACACTCTAGACAACGTGACACATAGTCTGCTACATCTTTCTTGATTCCCTTCCAGAAATACAGTGGTCTAAACTCTGCCATGAGCTTGGTTACACCTAGCTGTTTTGAATATGGGGCATTGTGCAGTTCTTTTAGCACTATGATCCACAAATTCCCTCTATCTAGCACATACATCCTTCCATTATAATGCAAACGACCAATACTCTCCAAACTAAAACCTTTATACCGAGGATTCTGAGCATTCTTAGACAATGCTTTTCTGACCTAATCATAAAGTTCGTCTCCTGGTGAGAACTCAATCACCCGATCCCTAAAAGTACTCCTAATGGTAGTTAAAGTTGTTATGTTCCTTCTGCCACTGAGGGCATCGACTACTCTATTCTCCTTGCCTTTGATATAGCTGATGTCAAAATTGTAATCAGACAAGAACTCAAGCTAGCGTCTCTGACGAGCATTCAAATTAGGTTGGGTGAAAATGTACTTGTCCCAAGTTATCTGTCTTGAGATCAAAAGGTTTTCCCAAAAAGGCTAAGAACAAATTTCAACGACTCAATAAATGTCATATAAACTGGAAATTAATTAAATATAGACTTTGGTTTCTCTTGATATTATATCGACGCCTAAGTTGAGGTATAAAACATGCAAAATGATAACAACACCCAAGTTATTTTAATGGGTTTTATCATTCAGAGATTTTGGCCATACAGAGGATTTAATTCAACCCATATTTAATCCTTCAATATGAATATAGGGAATTTTAATGCATCGCTTACCTAGCAAGATGCTTGCTAGTTTCCTCCATAACTTATCCTTGTGCTATGCCTTTTCCACCCTCTCTAAGCTCTGCCTTTCTCTAAACTGGAAAACACTTATGATATCCTTCTTTCTAAAAATACCTTTTTAATAAGATAGGCATAGCCCCTTTTTCTTTGTTTTGGATTTTTTTAACTTTGTTTTTGTTATTTTCTTAATGTATTTATCTCTTTAATTTTTCCTAATTTTAGTCTTTATATTTTTTTTATTCCCTTCTTTTTGTTTTTCCTTTTTCCATGAAAATTTCCATTTTCTATTTATTTTTAACATTATTTATCAAAAATCCGTAATTTTTAAATTAATTAATCATCTATTATTATCACTAGCAAATTAAATGATAATTCCATAAATTACTATTCCGGATTTTTAAATCTAATTATGCTAATAACATTTCTACAACCATTAATGACCAATGTACCAATCACGCAAAATGAATTCATTAAGTTACTTAAACTATACTGGCAAACCCATTGAAATCAACTTTCTAATGCAAATAGAAATAAATAAATAAAATAAACACACCATGTGCAAACCATTTTTTTATGCATTCTAACATGTGATAACTATTGTTGTATGTGCAGGGTTCTCACCAGTGTTTCAATGCAGAAGGATATCCATGTTAGGACTATATTTTGCAATTTTTACCGCATTTTACTATCATTCAGAGTTCAAATTATGTGGCCCATTTACAGCTTCACTGCCATTCCATTTCTGTTAGGGCTACAATGTGTCTTTACTTTCCAACCGTCAGCCTTTGGACTAAGGGTATATCTTAGCTCCATACCATGGATTCTTGGAGGTGTGGTTATGGGTGCAGGGACGGGTAAAAGAGTAAGTAGTTACATGGTATGTTTGATATACTCTCTCCCTCTCCCTCTCTCACACATACACAAATTTCAAAATTTAGAAATTAAAGTCAACAGTCATACACATTGATCATAAATGAAAATGAGGTTTTTCCCCTCAACTTTGCTCCACTGTGATAATTTTCCTTGCAAATCCATGCCTCTCAAACCTACATTTTCTTTAAATCTTCCTTTCCTTTTTCTTTCAAAATCCCATTAACACGTTTTGCATGGTCTTCAAATTCTCTACTAATTTCTTTGTTTAAATAAGTAACAAACATCTTGAGTGGGGTCTTTTGACAATTTAGGGCTTAGGGTACATTTTTTTTATTCGTTTTTTACTATTAGTTTTGTTTTATTTTTGTAGCAAGAGGCATTTATTGAGGCACCACAAGATGTCATAGGAAGTCTCGAGCATGCTAGAGGTGTCTCCTGCAATAGGGAGATATCTGATACAAGTGTTACCATCTCAAGATGTGTACCTGTCTCCTAAACGTTTAACCTACCATGGGGTACGCATCTTTTGGGTTTAAGTGCACCATGCCCAATGATTCTAGCCTTTCCCTCATCTCACTTACCTAGACTATCCTCCATTGCCCAAGTAACTCATGACCATGTCATGTAAGTTTCAAATTTCTTACATATTCCATGAGAATGGCTATCTATGGTTTTATTGTGTCTATCATACAAGCATGTCCTATGCGTGCACCATAAGAATGCATCATCAAATTATTTATCATTAGTGTTAGGTGGTAAACCTTGACTCAGTGCCTTGGATTTGTCTACTAGTTGGCATACAGTGTTTAGTCGGCCTTCAATAACCAACAAAAGTTTCCTCATTCAGACAACTATTTAGATGGGGCATTTCATTCACCCTTCATTTGTAATCAGTGAAGAAAATATAAATCTTGAGCCACATAAATCACTGGCAGTCTATCACATAAGTGATTGTTCAGGTGTAAAATTATGCATTGCAAAACATATTGGATATTACAGACATCAGTACCCACTTAATATATTTATCTTATCTTATCTTCACTTCTTAATATGTACCTCTCCCCTCTTTAGTTATATTATTATATGTTTCTTTAGGTCACAATGACAATGTGAAACTATGCAGCAATGCAGATATGACCATGGAAAAACATGTTAGGGTTTTCATCGAACTTACAAATTGTAATAGTCCTGCATCATTCATGAGATGCCTATGTTGATAAGAAACTTTTGGCACATAATTTTTGTTGCTCACAATCATGATCAACATCTTTTATAAAGGCTTAAAGGGCTTGTTGGTGACTCAAAGGAATTCTCTACATAATTTCGGCGATGCTTATTATTTATCTGTTTCATTGTCACCAACCAATTGGTATACCGACAACGTCCTCTGGAACAATTCTATGTTCCACCGAGTCTCCTTTTTGCAGCACTGCAACTAGAAATGATATTTGAATCAAAAAATAGCATGGAAATGGGGTGGGGGAATTGGAATGGGAACTGGGAAGTAAGCGCTGGGGCCGCACTCCCACACAACAATTGTTTGCTTCATTTAATGCCACCAGAAGATCACATATTTTCCCTCTCTTTTTCAAATTGATTTCCATATTCTCCACACTGGTCAGGGGAATGTTTCAGGAATAAAACCAAAATGGCTCATATGCCAAAGTGGGTATCTAGAAATGTAATTTGATTGCGAATATTAAAATATTTTCGGAATTCAATTCTTTTTTTTTGGATTGCTCTCAGGGTTAATGGGACCCTTGCCCAGTTAAGCACATTAGAAAAATAGACAAGCCTGGCTTATGAATAACAATCCATAAGGCATAAGACCAAATCCGCAAAAAACCAGATAACCAATTATATTATGTTACTAACATGAGCAAGTACAGAAAGACCAGAATTACGTCTATTGCTCTTACAAACTATTTGAGCCATTAGACTACCGTAAACCAAAAAATAGACAATAACTAGTTATCATTCCAAAACCACTAGAGGTTTACCATCCCAACTTGCACATAGAATTTCACTATGAAGAATTTGTTATACCAATGTCAACGAAGGCGCCTGAGACTGAGCCAAAACCAACATGCCACCCCGAGACACACCCTACACCGCACTTTGCCGTTCCCCTACGAGATCCCCAATGCCAAACACCGGACTAGCCAGACTGGAAGATTCAGCTACCCATGTCTCCCATTTCCCAAACCAAAAAGGGGGCTGGAAATTTACCTTTGTTGAAGCCCCGAAGAAGATATTTCACTGCTGCAATACACTCAGACGAACGCCGAGCCACTCGCCAAACCTCCAAGTCCGACAGAGAAGCTTTCAAAAAAGACACCTCAAGGAGAACTATCTTTTTCTCGGTCACCATCCTTCTCAACTGAGCAAAAACCATCCAATTCTTCAACAAAACTAAGAACCTTAGCAAAACACCTTCCAGAATCCTAAAAATAGCGACTAGTATGAAACCAAGGCCGTCCTTTCCAAAAAAGGGTAATTCCTTAAATGGTCCATAGTCAACTACTTCCATTTTCGCTAAGAGGTTCAACCTATATTGAGGTCTGACAAAAAATTCAACCAGCTCCTTCACCATACCTTTGTGTGAAACCAGCAAAAAGACATTGTTGGCGAAGAGGGCGGCCAATTCCGAATTGACTCTCCAACGCAAGCTGAGACTTATCTCTTCCACCCCGACTGTGTAACAATCCTTGCCCAATCTGCCCTTAATTGTCTCAATTTGTTGCCTTGTAATTTTTTTTCAAACACTTTGTATGCAAAGTGCTTCTTGCTGGTTTTTGTCATAGTTTGATGATTTGTTTGAATGACGATGGATTAAAGCTTCAAGTGTTTATAGAACAATGCAAGAATGACAATGCTAAGTTCTAGATGCAAGAATGACTTCTTTTTTGTTCTTTTCTATGCAATTAGATGAATTCACAAAGTAAACTAATCACCTATAGCCAATGGACATTTAGTCGAACAGTTGGCATGCAACCTACTATCTCAATTCAAATGCTCAAAAGATAACTATAAATGACCAGCAACTTGTGATTCTTATTTGTATTGATGATTTGATACAATGCTTCACTAGACTAGCCAAGACTCTTGGCATAAACAAGAATTACAATTATATGGTATGTTGGTATGAAAGATGCACACCTCTAGTTGCAAATATAAACTATACTAAAGGATGAATTGTATGCAATGAAACCTGGGTTGGATTGAAGCGCCCTTGAGAATAGATGGAGCAAGCATTTTTCCAAGTGAAAGGATGATCTCCCAAGCCAAATCGAATTTTCCAAGCCAGCCGCCCCTATTCTGGTCTGATCTCGAATTTAAAATAACATGCAATGGATATGCGTTGTCTCAAGCATCTAATATCATCTCCATGCTCCAAGTAAGTGGGTGCACCAAGCCAAGCAAAGAATCAATGCAAATTGGAACCCCCACAAGCAAAAACGTCCCTCCTAATGGCGTCCTTTGACTGTAAATATCTGATTTTTATATCAGATTTCTCTACAATGCAATCTGCTCTCTTAACCAAGGAAAATTGATGCCAAGCTATATAGAAACCAACACCACAAGATAGCTATGCAACCTCCACAAATTCACCAAATCGATTTCTCCAAAATTGGCCAATAGCCACAAATTTTGTTCCAATTGAGATGACTGAAATATCACCTCCAAAATGCAACCCTTCAAGAGATATTTCACTCCCTCAGTTATGCTATCAATGGGAGTTATCGTTCTCAAAGAAAAATTGATTCACTAAAGAAAACTCTAGGTTCCACAAGCATACCACAACAAAGACAACATCAAATATGGATGATTCATAATGGCAGCCCACACCTCCCTTTATACTTTTTTTTTTATTTCCTTTATTTGGGAAGCTTTTAGAAACATAACAATATTTTATTATTATTTTTTCCTTTTAATATATTATATTTGCACTTTAATATAAAATAATGAATTATAACATAACATACAAATATAACATCATTTTGTAACATGAGGTTTCTAAAAATAGAAACATTCTAATAAATCATTAGAAAACCTCCAGAATATGTCAAAACTTCCCGAAAGAAACCGACTGCCATTTGGGTAACTGCGGAGAAGACCCTCTAACCATGTCGTATTAGCCTACAAGGGCCACTGATAGGCTAATCATGCTGAAAGTACAAAGTCTAGCTAGAAGGGGACATTACAGACTACTTGCACCAAAGCTTCCAAAATGTCAAGCGAAGGAGCCCAGAAGATGTGTCGCAGTCTACAAGACGAGACCGACCCCAAGAAACCCATCTCCCTTTTAGGGTTGCTTCCAAAAACAACTGGCCACACTACTGATTCCGCTAGGGCTTTGTCCATAGCCTTGCCTGCCACCTACCCAACAGCTTCGTACCCAAAGCTGCCCAAAACGTGTTGGCACCATAATCTGCCACCACCAATAAATCCCACAAAATATATAAATAGATCTCCCACGTGACAAAAAATGCAAGCCGACTCCCACGCCGTGCAATAAATGCCTTCATCATTAAAAAGATCTCCCATCCCCCTAGATCTACAAACCGTCCACTGCTTTCACCAATCATTATAGCTCAATATGAGTTATCCCATCTATCTCAAGCCACCTTTCTTTTCAATTGTTAAATTGGATGCTTTCAACTTGGTCAATGCCTCCGTTGGCTAGAAAATCGACTACTGCATTCACCTCACAAAAGCAATGCTCCCCTTTCCATTCCTTGAATGGACAAAGAAGCTGCCAAGCTTTAATCCAGATGTTATTAATGTTCCATGCTTTGGCCTTTTGATTCGAAAGAGTTTGAATCACCAATTGGGAATCCCCTTCAATTATCAGGAAATCAATGCCACATTCCACCACTACTTCCAAACCAACAATCAGAGCTTGAGCCTCAGCTTCATTGTTGGTGCCATCCAGGATTTTGACAGAGGCAGCTCTGATCAAAGAGACACTGCAGTCTTTCAGCACGCACCCTGCCCCAGAGGCCCCAAGATTGCCTCTACAAGCTCCATCGAAGTTGAGTTTAAACCAATCCGGAGGAGGCTTCCGTCTAGCATCTGATCTACTTTTTCTATTCTCAGACTTGGATTCTATCGACCCATTAACGGGGCCGGAATTCAATTCTTTATTCTATATGTATTAGAAGTTTTTGTTTTATATTGAAGAAAAAGTTTAAAAAACATATATATCCAAACAAACATGCCACAGTACAAACAAAATCAAGGTATAAAGTACCGAAATAAGCCCAACACACAAGAAGTCCAATAGCATAGTCACATCAGCCTCAGCCCAATATAATAAGCCAAACATTACAGTAAATAAAAATATAGCACTATGGCCCCAAATGCCAGCATCACAAAACGAAGAAACAAGAAAGTACTACAGCCCATTAGGCCATACAGCCAGCATCATCACTGTCAGGTCCCTTCTGCTCTTTCTCGTTGTCTTCAATCTTGTCCTCATCCCTCTTCTTGATATAGGTCTCATACATTTCCATTTTTTCCTCCATATGGTCAATAGTTTTGTGAACATGGTTTTCTATTAACCTTTCAACCCACAGAGGCAAAGCACCCCAAAATCCAGTAGCCCAGATAGGATGATGATCAAGACAAGATGAAGAAGATATAATGCAATCTGATTTATCATCACCTTCAGGTTCTTTGGTGTCCTCCAATTCAAAATCTACGTGCTGCATAATATCTATATTCTCCTGCCTTAGTCCCTATTCAATCCTTTCCAGTGTGGCAAGAATAAGCCAACATGATGACATCCTGTGAAATCATATTCCTTTGCTGCCCCTCAATAGAATGGTCACCAGCAGCTGCAAGACTTGTATCAAAAAACTCAGAGACTTCTTGCTCCACCTAGATAAAGTAAGATTCTTTGGCAGCATTCCATCCATTCTCACAAGCATTTGTATCAGGCAGGTAAACATCACTGAATGACTAGTCAGGAACAGGTTTGACCTTGAGAAAACTCCCAGGGTCAACAAGATAATCAGATGAGATTCTCACTGAGCCATGTCTGAGGAGTTTCTTGAGCTTTTCTTCCGGTATTTTGAGTAAACACAGCCAACACATGAAGTATGACTGCACTGATGAAGCGAGTTAGCATCATCAGCCAACTGATTATCCATAAATTCATCTTTATTAGGGAAAACCATGCGTCTCACCAGAGGGTCAATAGAAGTTAAGTTGCACTATAGCTCTACAACTTAACACTAAAAGAATACCTTAAAAACTACAAAAACAACCAGCATGAAAAGTGAAAACCAGGGACGAAAAAAGAGAACAAAAAGAGACTAAAGAAACAAAGAGTAAATGCTAGACAATCTAAGATGCAGCAACGGAAAGCTTGAAGGTTCTCTTGTTGAGGATCACTTTTTGTCTTCCCATCCTAGATCAATGCTCCAAGCCGTACACCTAAAGTCATATTGGAATATGTTTTTTTGTTTTACAAGAAGGCCAGATTTAACCTTTAAGTGAAATCAGTATCAGGAAAGAAAGTTTGTTCACAAAGTGCTACCCAAAATCAGTACTTCTCAGCTTTTTTTATTCTTCATAAAAATATTACAGTAGGAATACCAGATTTGGCCAATATTTGAAAAATGGGAATCTGGAATTATAATTTGTTGACATAGCGTTAAGAAGTCCCCAGACCACCATCAAGACCTGCAACTGCCAAGTGGAACGAAGGAGAGCAAGTTAAGCCTCTTTACAACAGTGAGTTATCCCAGTATTGACAACAGAGGTTCCACCCAATTTTCTGAGATCTTTCAAATTGCTTAGCCTCTAGATGCTTAACATTATATGACTAAATGGGTGCAAAAAGGTGCCTTTTAGGATTGTCTTATTTTGCAATAACTTTATTCATCTTGACAAATTTTAAGCAAGGAATATGTTGGTGTAGTTTGTTTTATAACTTGGTGCCCTTTAATAACCCTTTTAGCTTTCTTCTATTATGACTGAATTCAAAGAAGAAAATTTTCTCATTCAAAGCAGTTGTGAGAAGTTTTCTTCACTTCAGGTACAAATGAGAACTATGTGAACAAATTGATTGAAAATAGGACATTAATGTTAAGCGTCAAGAAGAAGTTACTTCATTACAAAACACCAATGCCACGCTTTATGTGGGGGTCACATCCGGATCTTTAATGAACATTAAGTGTTGCAATGTGATGAAATCTCCTCAGACAGTTCGCCCAAAAGGACAACTTCATGCAAAGTTTTTGACTCCTCAATCAACTTCTTGTAGAGGAAATTAACAAATTAAGGGATACTAAATTTTGCATGAAGGATTGTGATAATTCCTGCCAATCTTATTTAAATACAGATTCTGGTTGTACTGAGAAGAATGAAGAAGATAACTCCTCCATCAACTTCTTGTGAAGGAAATTAATGAATTAAGGGATGTTATTTTTTGCATGAAGGACTACGATAATTCCTTCCCATCTTATTTAAATACAGATTCTGAAGAGCATGTCGATAGTTGGTCTCATCAAAATATATTAGAAGATTCCAGTTAATAGTTGGATTTGTCCCCAAAGAGGCAAAAAGTTATAGAAAGTGTGTATATTATATATGCAATTGTGGAGGGTGTGGTTGTCTACTAACACAGGATGTGCATCAACAATCAGAGAGAGATGTAGAAGGGAGACGTAGCCACTTTCCCACACTCATAGTGCCATACATTTATCACAGTGTTGAAATGAACCATATTTATACATTACACTGCTAATAATAGTTTCAATCTGGCAATCTGAGTTGGTTCAGGTCTCCTTGTCTTTTTTTATGACATTTTCATTAATTTGTAATGATTCAACTTCTTGATGTAGAATACAGACAGCAATTACACATGATATAGGTCACAAATGCTAGTGAAAGCCCTAGAACAGAGATGTGAAAGTCTCAAGGCAATTTCGCAGAGCAGGCTGATTCATGCAAGTGCAAGGCTGGAACATAGTTTGCTTATTGCGAGAAATAAAATCTAATTGGAATAATGGAACTGCAGATTCGGCAATCATGACAAACAATACAGCCAAAAAACAAAACTATCGCATTCCAGGTTGTATGCAAGATAATTGGGCGATAAGCCCACAAGGCAGATGTACGAGCGAGTAGGAATGTTACTGCAGGCTTCTAGATGATGTGGAAGACAAAACTATAAAATGGCTAAGCGAGTGAGATCATTCTTTTGTGCAGGGAATCTTCTATGCAGGATTGTTAAAGTTACAAGGCCTGTGAGTGCTGCAAGCTGCCAAAAGAATTACAGATTGTACAAGCTTGAGGAAAGCTTTCAGAGCTAACCCAAAAACTAGATTACATAGCTGAAGGAACAGATCTAATCATGATCACCCACTTAGGATTTAATATTTTAGTAATCAAGTGCTGGGCACTGTATCATTTCACCTCTGACAGATTTATGCAGAGACAATTTCAGTGGTAATGCTGATGTAGTTAATACTAAAGTAAAATATTCATGTTCATTATTTTTGGGTCTCTTTTGTCCAATATCATCTTTTGAAATTATTAAAATCATTATTATTATTACCTTTTTACTAATAAGCATGATGAATAGCTTTCATAAATGCATATTCAGATATTCTCTTTTCAAAGTGTTTGCAACCTACCTATTGATCAAGACAATTTCAGTTCTCACAGTAATATTGGTAATTTTGCTGACTTACAATGAAGATCAACTAGAGTGATAAGGAAAAGAATGAAAGAAATTTAAGTGACAAATGCATGAGTATTCAAATACTAACTCTAAAGCGATGTCCCAAACAGGTTCAAAAAGCCTTGTTTATATTGCAGTGCAAGTTGTACTAAACACTGTTCTTTAAAAACATGCTTACATGAACAGTTTTGCTGCGTTTTGAAGATAGTAAGCAGATGTGTGGTCTTTCAAAATTGAGGAATCATGCTCTTTCCCTGGAGCAAATTCAATGTTCCCTAGATGCAATATTGCTGCCAGAATACGAAATATAGCTTCCTGTCACCAAATTATGCATAAGACACTAAAAACCAGTAAGCTTACCCATTGAATAATCTAGCCATTATATACAAGTTCATTTGGCTCAGTAACCAAACTCAGTAGCGCATATATACACCAAAAAAATTGCTCACCTGTTCTTCAAGATTTATGCCAACGATATCCATTGCTCTTCGTGTTCTCGTATATTCCTGAGCATTGCTGACCCCATCCAAGTCAAAAGTATTGCTCTGGTTCAGATAGTGAAACATTCGAGGATCTCCCAGCTTGTACCTAGCTATGTCCTTTGAAAGCAAAGAACCACCATGTCAAAAAACTAATAAATAAAGCCTGGGTAATAAGAATAACATTGAGACTGAATGCACACATAATTCTCAGCAGTAAATGTTATTAAAAAAAAAATTGGACTTTGCTCAATGATCACCAAACCTCAGATGAAGCACATAGTTGATAAAAACAATGATAGTTCCTCTCCGGATCCGTTATCTGCACTACTCGAGACCTCTCCAGAAGGTAAGTTCTAATTGCAGCTCCTGATATCCTACCATTCCTGTCAAACTGTATTTCCACAAACTTTCCAAAGCGGCTGTACAAGAAAATAAAAGAATGATGTTAATTGCTATAGCCAAAACACATTTTCATATTTTATAATCTTAGATGAGTTCACGTCAAACATCTAAGCAAGGATCACACACCTTTACCATTTTGTATTTCTAATCCAACTAGTGCAAGAGCATTCAGAACTATTTCCATGCAAAGAAGACAAACTATCAAGCAAAAACAAAGGTTACACACTGCCATTTTATAGGATTGCGCAATCTTTTTATGTCAATTGAATGAGAGGAACAAACATCAACAAGAAGTGTCCTCGTAAAAACAAGAGCAAATGGACACAAAAGAGAGTAAGTAAATACTAATAATTGCACAAGATTGTGCAAATTTCAGAGCCTTTGGTCAGAGTGCTAAGTTTGGTTGATGGGGAAAAATAACTCGGGTTATTTATATGAGACCATGGATAGGGCAAAGGAGGTAATATTGTCCAAAATGCAGAATGATGAGAGAAGATTCATGCCAATTTGCGAGATCATCGATGCTAGATGGGATCGCCAATGCATTGTTACATCCATGCTGCAGGCTACTTCTTGAATCCCACTATCTTTTTGGGTCGGTCAATCAAGGAGGATGGAGAAGTGAGTGCAGGGTTGTTCAAATGCATTTACACATTCTTTCCCAATGCTAAGGAAAAACGAGCAGCCATAACAGAGTTGCCATTGTACAAGCAAGCAAAGGGCTTCTTCCTTGACATATGTGCAATGGAATCAAGGATGACAGTAACACTAGGTATTAATTTCTAGATTAATAATTTGCAATCTAATTTATTTACATCAAATGGAATTCAACCACTTGGCTTTATTAATTAAAAAGAAATTGCAACTAATCTAATTTCAGCACAGCGGTGGGAGTACTTTTTCCTTTAGGCCAAATCGTTTTGTTGGATGGCAATGAAAATTCTAACCCAGCCATGCAGTTCTTATGCTTGTGAGCATTCTTGGAGCGTTTTTAAGTATATAAGCTCTAACAAATGCAACCAACTGAACCAACTACGGATGAATGCTTTTTTTATTTGTCCACCACAACCATCGTCTTCGATTGAAGAAGATTCAAGGTTAGAAACTTTCCAATTATGACTTTCAATAATTTTCTATTTTTGTAGCATACACTAGTAGGTTGAGAACTTAAGCTTTCATCACTGCTAGCCTCCAGTAGTGTTAAAGATGATCAATCAATTGATCTAGATGTGATTGATCATGATTTGGAATGGATCACATCCAAGGGGGAGCTTACATTTTGTGAAGAGGATTTGGATATCCTGAATGAGGTTTTGTATGATCGTGATCGTGCTTGTTTGGACCAAATGACTGCAAACGCAGGGTCATAGATTTCCACTTCAAGTTGCCATATCTAGTCATGGCTGCCTTCGAGGCCATTTGAATTTTGTAATCTCTAATTTTGTTTTTTATATGACTTATGAGTCTATGAAAATATGTACTATTAAGACTGAAAATTTGATATTTAATGAGAACTTGAGAGTAACTGGCAACATTGAATCTTTATATATGTCTTATAATTGAATTTTTGACTTTGTTTCTCTTTCTATGCACTCTATTTCACATGAAATAACATCTGCAGTTTTTTCTCCGTGTTTTTGTGAGTATTTTAGCATCTTTTCATTTTCCATGTTTTTACCATTTTAAACCCGTGTAATTGAATTCCATTTACACTTTCAGTTTTCCATGTTGTTGCCGTTAAGTGTAATGTTACTATTTGTCATGTAACTTCCTTTTATAACAAATAATAAACTTTTAAAATAAAATTAAGCCTGTAGCTAGGCTAAACCCAAATCTACAAAGCAGGGAACTCACAAAGAGGGCTTGAAGATGAAATGGCTATGCACGGAACAAAGGTGGTTGGTGGGTATAACCACCCATCCAAACCTTTATGATAAATAGTAGACCAGACCCACCCTTGAACATGTGCTCCAACACAAAAAGAAAAAAAAGCACGTCTGAATAATCCTATCGAAGGATCAAAAAACAATGGCATGGCATCCACTCAGTCAAGAATACAACTGGATCTGCTTGAGTCTGAAAAAACTAGAAACTGAAAGCTGCTTCTGCTCCCCCAACAGTTGAGACTTGCCTGATCTTCGACCCCATGATGAGTGTGGAACCTAACAACACTCAAAAAAGTTGCAGTATGGCTACTTGGCTAGATCTATGCATGACTATTCACCTGCATTGCTCTGCGCTGGGGCTTCTCTTGATGATGACAGCCACAAGTGCTCTGGACATAACTGGACTGGATACATAATCTGGCATTCTCACTGCATTGTCTAATTTTATATGGCTAGGGTTGGTTGCCTGCCAGAAGGATTGTATCTCAAGTGTTCTATCCCACTGATTAGCACATCCTGTCTAGGTGGATTTGAGCACTTCTCCTACTCTAGGCCACTTCCGAAATTGAGGGAAAGCTCTGATCGCTTCTAATGCCCAGCCGCTATCAGAACAATTATATCAATCAAGTAGGGTCCTCTTCTCTTCAGACCCAAAATATATAAGACAAAAACTGGTTTCCCAACTTCAGAGTAAACTGCTATGCTTTGAATTTAGAAAACATCAATCTATATCAAGTGCAAAAAACTGAATATTTTGTAAATGTATGTAGTGGTATAGCTATACTGAAACATGCTCAAAGGAACTCCCTGAAAAATGAAGAAGTGCACAAATGGTGTTCAATGTTCAGATGTCAGCTCCAACTCTCGAAGAGAATATTGCAAAAAGGTGTCCGATGTTGGAATGGTGGGCTCCAACTCAAACAACTGAATATGGGATAGCACTGGTGGGGAATTAATACCACAGAAACTGGGTTTCAAGAATTCAGATATAAAAATAGATTGATTTTAGCTGTGATACTGTGTGGCTCGTACGCACAAAGTCACAACAAACTGTGTTGTATAACATTGACTTTAACAGGGAAATTTTCTTCCCTTTTGGTGTGTTGTGTAATTACATCAATACATGCCCCTTGAATACAAGAACTATAAGTACAATTGGCCCCGAATAAAATCATCCCCTTCAATTCCAGGACGATATTTGCAAAGCAACTCACCGAGCAACAAAATGAATCACAAAATCAATAATGTCCAAATATTCAGAAAATAAAACCTTCTAGACATTGAAAAAACTCAGATCTCCTTCATGCCTAGGAATAGAGGACATATTTATGTTTGTAAATTGTAAATACAACTTATTCACTCTAAATATGCTTCATCACTCAAGAATGCTGAGGTTTAAGAAATTTCGCTACTTTGCAAGAAGCATCTTCAGCCAACAAATGACTCCATTTCACCTAAGATTCATATTCAATCAAAAACCTTGCCACACAGCTTCCAAATTGTACCATCCAAAGGGTAAATATCTTGCACTGTTGTTTTTCATTGCCCTAAGGACTTCTTCGTGCAAAAGATCTAAAAGACAATGGATATTGGTCCAAGCTGCACCAACTTATGTCAACTACAGCAAGAAAATATCTTGCTACTCTCACCATTCAAGCCACTCTGCTTGCTGTAACCCGATCTGTACAATGTCACCAGCCCCAAATTAATATTTGATGATGCCAAACTATCATCCAAAAAATCATGAACATTCTGTACAAGATACTGATTACAAAGCCTGTCAATTGGTAACAGGGGCTGTGACCAGAGTGCCCTAGAGGTTAGCATACCTATGGAAGAATGATGCATGATATTGTACTAAATATCTGCCCAGTAACCATCCAAGTCTTGTTTGCATCCTCTTTTTGCTCATCATTGCAAAATTGATAGTGAGTACCATTGAAAAGAATGGTACAAACCTGTGTAGGCAATTCAATCCGAAACTTACACATGAACCTAATATTCGTAATGTCCATCAGTATCTGTCCAATCTATAGCTGGTTTCGATGAGCAGTTAGCAACTTGACTCGCCCTATGGCTTTAACCGACAACCATGAAATGAGCATAGGTCATTGAATTTTTAAACAACCGACTACAAGATACACTGGAAACTGGATCTGTTAACAAAACCTGTGTTGATATATTCCTTTATGGTAGGAAATGGCCAACAGCTACATCAAATGAGGATTATCTATGTTACTAGCTACTCCTGCCCCCCTCCCAAGTAGATATTTCCCCAAATTGGATACATATTTGTATCAAGTATGCACTAGAGGGTCAATGTGAATATCCAAGAAATATTTGGGAAAGAGGAGGATACCCGCAACATGTTTGACAAAATCCCTGAGTGAAATTTGGGGCAGCCGAACAGAGCTTTTCCCAAAGCAGAGGCAAAGAATACAAAGCAAATTGAGGCTGCCACAGTGAGTGTCATGGGCTACAGAGTGAACAAGGAGGGCATGGGCATGGGCTGGGATCCTAGAGTCACTTCTTCACAGCTTCAATGCCAAAGTCTGGTGGACAATTGCTAACTGTTTGACAAAATGTCAGCATACAATTCTGAGGTCAATATTATTGCAGGCAAGAGATCAGACACTGAGAAGACAAGGCAGCAGTTAATGATTTGTTCCCTCTTTGGGAAAACCATATGTCATTGGGCCCAATCAACAGATTATGTGATTGATCTTAAGCGGAAACTTGAGATTTCTATTGGGATCCCTATGGACTTACAACGTCTCTTGCATGAGGGCAAACAACTTCAGGATCATTCCCCTCTGTCTAGATACCATTTAGGCAAGGAGTCTGCCCTCTTCTTGATGTCAAGGATGTGTGGAGGAGCTGCAGGGTCTGGACAGTCTTCATCCTCCAACCCTGTGACATTTAAGGAAGCGGTAAAAAATTCAGCCACCAAAATTGAAGCCACAACCTATCCGATGTGCCTATATAGTAGAGCAATCGGATGAGGTGTCAATTGTGGAGATCATAAAGGAGGATGTGACCCTGTACCAAAGAACTTTATTAAAGGAAGCAATTATTTGCAGATTTAATGGGTTGTGGCCTACAACAGCCTTATATCACTGGATTCATACAACATGGACAGAGCATTGTGAGATATCCCTCTGCTCAAAAGGTTTTTTCATTGTTCTTTTCAATGAGCACGAAGACTATCAAAGAATCTTTGTGGAAAGACCATGGTTTTGGGGAAATGTGGGGTTGTTCATCACTCCATGGTTTCTAGAATTTGACCCAAACACTCTCTCAATTACCAAGATGCCAATTTAGGTTCACCTTCCAAATCTGCCTTTACATTTCCGGTACGTTTTCCATGAGACAAGAAACTCCTTGGGCACTTTTATCAAAGATGATGTAGGAAGAACTACATCGGGACTGTGCACATATGCCCGTATTAGTGTGGAGATTGATCTTAGCAAGGGCCTTCAAGATAAAGTGATTCTCACATGTAGTCAAAAACCACACATTCAAGTACTGGATTATGAAAATATTGCATTTTGATGTCGTATTTGTAAACTACCAGGACACCTCCAAGCTACTTGTACTCAGGCTCGTGCTCCTACCCGAAAAAAGTGGACAAAAACCACCGCTAAAAGTTGGAGTCCTCCAGATCAAGTGGTAGTGGATGAAGTGAATGATCCATGTGAAGGAAATCAGCATAAAACAGAGCAAGAAAAGAATAAAGAAGGAGAATCAGTTGCACCCGTGGAGGCATTTGGGCCAACTGAGGGGGAAAGAGGAGAAGATCATAGTACTTCTATGAGAAACCCATCAAGGGGTGTAAAGAGAGGTCGCGAATCGGAGAACTTGGACTCAGATAAGGAGCTGGCAATACATTCGAATTCGGAACCCCCGATTTCAAATACACCTTTAGAATATCAAGCATCAGACGTAGATCGTCACAGTGGAGCTCTCTCAAGGGTTGTGGCAGGATGTGAAAAAAAATGTAGAAAGGGCAGGATTGAAGATTACATGGGATATATTTCTCACTAATTTGCCGGCCTTTGGTCCTTTTTCTTTTTTTTTCGGGACTAACATACTTGGATGCCTACTTTTTGTTGTTGTCATCATTTGTTTTGTGCTTACACTTCCCCATTTATGGGGCTTCTGATGGGATGTCCTCAACCCTTTATCATCCTCTTTTTCCTTTGGAATGCTGTTGCATCTACAGATTGTAATTTCTAATTTTAATTAATATAAGTTACAATTTTTTTGTGGGAAAATAAAGTATGCACTAGATATATGTAGAACACATATCTATATTCAAATACAAGCTGGATAAGGTGGGGACAGGTATCATATATAGACTGTCTAATCTAAGTGATTTCCCACATTAAGCAAAAAATAAAAATTAGAAGAGAAATAAGAGCTTTAAACAACACTTACCCATTACAAATGAGGCAAGTGCCTCTCTTCTAAGTTCTCACACATATCACTCATCATTGAGCTCATAATTGGAGGATTTTATGCTTTTGTGTGCTGTTATTTTTGGAACAATTTGAAGAAATTTCTGAGAATATTATTGGCTTCAAAATTCTTTCTTTTCAACCATTAATAAATGTGAGCTGCTATTTCTTCTTTTTCATGTCCTAATATCAATGAAAATTCATTCTTTCTAGGTTATATTCCCAAAATGACGAATTATCTTTTCAATATTCTATGTTGTGTGGTAAATGTTTCGCTTGATATCATATATATACACAAATATGCCATATTGTATCCAAGGCTTTCTTCAAACTCTCTGTGCCCATATCTGTAACTGTATCAGATTCATGAGACTCGAAGAATTATATCTACCGAATCTAGAACCTCCTAGACTCAGTGACATCTTTAAGCACAACTTTTCAGACCACCACATAAATATCATTGGCACCAAATCTAGTAGCACTGGAAGCTACTTGTAGAGAAGTAACAGCAAGCAGATATAGCAGAGGGGAGAAAGGAAATAGTCGACCCGAACTTTTACCATGTGAATATGCTGTAAAAAGTTAACAGACTGCAAGAATACATTGAAATACTATTGTAGACCTTTTTCTAAACATGTCTCAGCCTTGCAAAACAAACATACACCTTAGGTGCAAAACTCAATTGTCCAAGTAAAAAGGCTCGAGTCTACATTATGCAGTCCAAATTAGATTTATATTCTCCAAGAGCTGTAATACATAATAATCCCTTCATCTCTATAAACAATATTTATCAGCAATACCTTCCAATTGTATTTTAACACTAAGATGGTGACTTCCTCTGCAAAGAATCTTTTTATAAAATCCTACTAAACTAGGTGTTTTTCCCATTCTATCAACTGAAAGACTATTGCAGGTAGCTGCGCAGTATAAGACGAAGGCAACATAATAACTAATCTCACCTTGAGTTATCGTTTCGAATTGTTTTTGCATTGCCAAATGCCTCTAAAAGTGGATTTGACTGAAGAAATCAAAAAATCAACATAAGTCAGAGATCAGATGCATGTGCAATTTCAAACCTTAGAAAGTAAACTTTGATTTGAACCCATTGACAACATGCTTGAATCAACAGGAAAGTGCAAAACTGGCAGAGCAGAACACACAGTAAAAAAAGTTTGAAAAAGCTCCAACAGAAAACAATTCTTACTTCCAGAACTTGCTGTTCAACAGTTCTATGATCTGTCACAGATCGACCCCCAATATAAGCCAAGTACTGCATTATGAGTTTTGTTGTCTCTGTTTTTCCTGCTCCGCTTTCTCCACTAACCAGGACTGATTGACTGTGTTGTTCATTGATCATTGCCCTAAATGAAATTGTCAAAATGAGAAAAAAGAAACTACTTTTTGTCATCGGTAATTATCGAACAAAACATAGCATATATTCTCATTTACTGATTCTGATAATCTACCGGTATGAAGCATCAGCAATAGCAAAAACGTGGGGATTCAATTCTCCAAATGGGGCTTCTCTATACTGCTCCATCATGTGAACGTCATATAGATGTGGAAGCTTCGTAAAAGGGTTAACAGCAATTAAGATATTTCCTGTATATGTCTACCGCCAATGAAAAAAAATATATTAGAGACGAAAGGCACTCTATAATTAAACACTCAGGGCAAAATAGAAATAAGCTATCTAAAAATAAGAGTTGTTTGATAAGGAGGAAAATGTATCAAAATGTGCCTAGATAGGCCATAGATAGGCCAGAATGCATATTAAGTATATTCTGACTTGAACTGTAGTTTATCACAATGGTGTATAAGATTGACCATTGTTACAAGTTATTACAACATATTCCACTCGAAGTTCACACGACATAATGATATATAAAATTGAATATCACCCTGCATAGATAAAGGACATATACGGATCATTGTCCATGAGACTTTAAAAAGAGATGAACGAAAATCTATTGCGGTATAAATTATTTTTCATGAGTAACCAACAGAAAACTATTTGACAGGAAACTCTAGGGAACAGCCTCTAGAACTCTCCCCCACAAATAAGGCTACTGTTATAAATTCTCAGATGCTAAATTATTTTTCCTCCATTGGAACAGAAATAAGCCTATATATTTGAATCACTCACATAAATGTCATTCAGTTCATATCTGCTTGCAAGGTTATATAAAACACCCGGTTCATTTAAGTAGGAAAGTTTAGTCATGTCGTCTACGCCTCCAGCTTGCATATCTGGATCCCTTGGATGCACCTTAAGAATAGGAATAAGCAGCTGCATAAAAAGTAGTCGACCAAAAATTACGAGCTCTTCAACCTCAATCATGTTACCCTAGAATCCATGTCAATAGTGTGACTATAAAGCATTTACTATCATCTGTTATAAATAGATGTTGGCACTTCTGTATTGATGACAAGCATCACCCATATCCTAAGAAAAACAAAGGCATCAGCCATTTACAGTTAAATTTTGCAAAACAAGGAATATGACCTACAGAAATGCAAGCCACGAAAAAATATCTAAACAAGTGTGCAAAGTGTTTTACCATTTTCCCTTTACTTGAAAGAACTTTAGCTTTCCCATTTACAACTTCAATCACCTCGCCACCCACCCATGCCAACTCCCTGTCCTCAATCCATACTTTTGACCCCGCAACAATGTTCCTTTCAGTTGCCTGACAGATGGAAAAACCAAGGTAAACATATTTTTTGGAATGATAACAAACTACATTGCATCCGTCATAACCTATACATTTCTAGAAAACAAAAAACTGTATTGGATGAATCTGACAGACAAAAGATATCATATGTGATTCATTTTAGGAGCCAGGATCCTGAAATTTGTTTATATGTCAGTGACAAAAAACTTCCAAGTACAAGTCCATATTAGTTTGAAAAATACACATTAAAAACTCAATCTCCACTATAAATATAAAAAACAAAAGTTCTTATCCGTACCAAAATTTTGCTGGTAAAATAGAAGAATAGGACATTCTACTCTGCTTATTAATATATGCAGAAAAAATGCTTTATTTCTTGAGGGAGCCCAAGTTTCAAAGCAGAAAAGATGCTTTATGCAGAAAAGATTTGGCCCAGGTTTCAAAGCAGGAGCTGGTGTATACAATTAATGGAGAGGCTCTCGTCCTTCGACATAGGCATCGTCTCTGACAAACAGTCGCTCAATTCAGAGGCAGCATGACTCAATCCAAATTCAAAGTTATGGGGATTTTGTCCTTATATCTGTAAGACAAGTGAAGAATGGCATGGAAGTCAAAGATGAAGATCAGGTGATTAAAAAAGGTAGCTTGAGCATTAAAGACGTTCCTGGACTTTTCCTTTTTAATGGATCATGACATCATCCTTGACAAGTTCTTGTCTTCTAGTGTGTTTTTCAACCAATGAGAGGGCTTGAATACTATTGGAGCTAATGGTGGTTGATTTGTTGAAGAAGCATTAGTTCTAATTAACCCAAATGTGGGTGAGAAATCATGGAGGGTGGTTGGATCTCATTTATTGAATTTTGTTTGCTTGTCTCCTCTTTTTCTTCTTCCCTTTTTTTCATATATCTCTGTTGGCTCCCCCATAAAAAGATATCTTCATTTGACAAGGAGAAACCTTGTCAAAATTTGTAAGAACGACCTTTTGAAGCAATAAAGATCAATTTTTACCTATCTCTTGCCTGAAAATTGTGTTTAGCAAGCTTGTACATGACAGCGTTGTGAAGAAGTGTTCTTCCATGTCCATTGTCCTTCTTGCCTATTTTTAGGTGTTTTCAAGTTAGTTGCAGATCTGAACGTGAGCTCTTTCCACCATTAATGAACGCTTGATGTGGATTTTGAAATTCCTCTTTGCTTTATGTATGGTTCAATGAGCTTTATTTATGAAACATTTATGCAAATTAACTAGTTGTGAGGTTATGTGAGCAAGAATTATCTTATGCTGAATTAGTGTTTATTTCATGCTTATGTGCATCACTCACTATTTGGTGCATCACCTCTCTAATCTCAGATTTTCTTATCCTCCTATCCCTTTTCCTTAGTCAGCTGTAGATTTTAGCGTGGGAAATAAGAGTTGAAGTGAAGCATTTCAGGAACTATCCTCATAAAAAGCTTAGGTTCAACCTCACTACAGGATACCCCCAGCCTAAAGTTGTCCCAACGCTTGTAGCTAGGAGTGAAACTCTCCCACAAGGGTGCAATTCTACACTACAACAAAACCTTAGCAGAAGATCATAGCAAAAGACATGCAAAACGGGCAGCTAGCACAATATAAAAACAATAACTACAAGCCCCATTTTTCAATAGGATAACTCAATCTAACATCAATATGCCAATAACAATGGCACGGCAAATGGTTCCAACATACACATACTTGAATCCATTTTATGGAGGTATGATCGAAGGGTACCCAGCATGTGGAACACATACATACTTATACACATAGGTTATGGAGTCCCTACACAATACTACTTCAACTTAGATGGATGTAATTGTATTAGAGACAGATGCAAAACTAGTTATGTTAATGCAAAACAACAATGGGAAATTTTGACGCAGAGGCAAGCTTGGGCTAGGGTAGGATTTATTGGGAAATAGAAGCTGAAGGCAAGCACAACATAAACAACATGCAAGGCTAAACATAACGCAAGTGAGATCAACACATTGGATCAATAGATAGATGAGAGAAATGAGGTAAAATATGCACATGAGAATCAAGAAACAAAATATGACAAGGGAGCATATGTCATTAAAAAATCTACAAAAGACAATACCAAGCCATATCAGCTATAGAGTAAAGGAAGAAAATCCCAAGGAGGCGAAGAGATCTACAACCGCACAACAACTTTGCTTATATGGTCATTGATCTTGTATGTACAAGAATTTATAGCCCCCACAGAGGGAATTGATAACATGGAAGCAAAAAAGCACTTAAAAGACCTCAAGTAAGATGCACTGGTAAGGGCTAAAAGAAAACTAGACACAGACAACAAGGTGATCAAAGACCAAGTAAGGAAATTGCAAAAATTATTAAGGATCAGCAACAAGAATGGCAGACCTTAAAACAAACCGTCCATCAATGACGAGTAGAAATACCCTTTACAAGTAATGCAGGAGGAGCAAGCATGGCACAAATAAATAAAAAATAACAAACTACAATAGCCAACATGGAAATAAAGGAGAAAGAGATAAGAAGTCAGTTCAAGGAGGCTAAGTCATGGGCACAAGTTCTAAGAGAATCATCAAATTTAAAATAAAATAATTGATAAAAAACCAAATAAGGAGTCAAATGATAAAGGAGAGAGAAATAAAGAAAGAAATTA
This sequence comes from Torreya grandis, assembly GCA_037957365.1. NCBI lineage: Eukaryota > Viridiplantae > Streptophyta > Pinopsida > Cupressales > Taxaceae > Torreya > Torreya grandis. The sequence goes on along the minus strand of JARHVA010000094.1, from coordinate 1,598,035 downwards.
TATTAATGTCCATAGATGACCAAACATAGGTCAATGAGACTTGATGATACAACAATGAATAATAAAAAGCTTTAGGAAGCTATACAAATAATCCTTGCAGGCAAATAAAGGAACAAAGTAAAGCAACGTGCCACAAACAAAGATGGTGATGAAACCAATACAAATAGCAAAGAAGGGCAAACAAGAGCCTCAAAAACATGTGTCGAATAAACCAGGAGGACTTCATTGAGTATCTCTATCTATGTATGTAGAGGAGGTGTTGTCGCAGATTTTGATAACAGTGAAAAAACGATGGAAAACTCAATTTTTAATAAACGGCTAAAAAATTTTGAATTTCGCCCAAAAACATCAAAATCTTGAAAAAATCAAAAAATTTAATTGATTGATTAAAAATTTAAGTTTATTTTGTTTTTATTCTTGAACTATTTGAAAACACATTTAAACCTTTTGTGCAAAAAGCCGCTAGCATTCCCTCTAATTTGCAAAAATTGTTTCGTTTTTCATAAGTTGTGCAAACACATTACTTTTTCATAAGTTATGCAAATTGCAAATACTTTTTCAGCTTTTGGGCAAATTGCAAAAATTTTTTCGGCTTTGGTGCAATTTGCAATTTTATTTTTGGTTCTCGTGCAAATTGCAAAAATGTTTTCGATTTCCATGCAAATTGTGAAAAAAAATTCGGTTCTCGTGCACTTTGCAAAAACGTTTTAAAACTTCATGTAAATTGCAAGTCATGCAAATGCAAATCATGCTTCCTCTAATATTGTAAAAATACAAATTATATTTCTAAAAGCCGTGTTAATGCAAACTTCCACTTTGCAAATTGCATTTTTCTCGTGTTAATTGCCATTGCAAATTGAAGCTTCTTTTTCAAGCCTACATGTAAACTCATAAATATTTTCCATCAATCATGCGAATACCGTTGCTTCCTCGTGTAGTTTCAAAAGAATTTCGTCTTCCTTTCAAATTTATCGTTTCAATGTGCATGTTCATTTTTGGCAAATTTTAAATGTTTTAAAATTGATTTTCCATTCGTGTTTCAGCGAACGACTATCGGAAGAAATTTTTCAAGTTCACAGAAGGGAAGCAAATTGAATAAAAAGAAAAGATTTTTCATCGTGCAAGCTCGCAAAGATTTTCAAAAAAATATTTTAAGACAATCACAAAACGTTTTGTTCACTAAAGAAAGAGAAAGTTCTGCCAAAATTTTCAATTCTTTATTTTTCTCTCCTACCAGTCACACCATGCAACCCGCATCAAAGGTATTTTGAGCAGTTTGAAGAATTATTAATTTCTTCCAAAGACACCAACCAAAACATAAAAAAAAAATTTAAAAAAATCCAAGACTAAGTTAGGTGTTGCATCAACACAAGCAGATTGGCATTTGCAACTTCATTTAAAATTTTCACATTTTCTTCCTAGGCATCTCATGGATCGTACGACCCCCAAAAGAAGCAGAATTTTTTTTGAATAATTGATAAATTCATTTCCTCTCAACGCCATACAAGTCGTACAACTTCCACAAGGCAGAATTAGATTATTTTTCTTTTTCCTCCAGCTACACTAGTTGTACGATCTGCAGTGTGCGTTCAATCCGGCAATTGTTTTTAGATATTTTTGCACAAAGAGGCGCATGCAAGCCGTACGACCCTATCAAAGGTTGATTTTTGTTTTAAAAAAGCAATTTTCTCCAGTTGCTACTAAGTCATACAATCCACCTATGAGCAGCTATGAGCAAAAAAATTTAAAAATCTTTGATTTTCTTCTCCCAACCAAACCATATGTCTACCGTACAGCAGGTCGTACGCCTATGTGAGGGCAAGAAAATAATTAAAAAAAATCAGAAAAAAAACTGAGTGGAAAAAATAATTAAAGCGCCGAGTGGAAAATATAAAAGGCAAAAAATGAGCATTCAAAAGTTGGCATGAATATTTGTTATTTTGCCAATTTTGAAAATATTCAATTTGCATGTTTTTGAATTGGTACGTTTTCAACTTTGAAGATGATGTTGGAGAGGTTGACAAGTTTTCTAGTAAAAATTTGTTTTCACTGAATTGGTAAAAACCGGGAATAGAATTGGCGGTGGTGAAATTCTAATCATTTTAGTTTATTACACGGTCACAAGATTCCTCTACAAAACATTGAGCATTGATTTTTAAAAATATTTTTTGCGAGATTTTTTTTAAATTTCAAAAATCACAGGAAAATAGTTTAAAATTTGAAAAATAAAATATTTTTATAATTTATTTCATTCATTTCCGTTGGCTAGAAAAGTTTCTAATAAGCAATACACGAGAATTTTCTACAGGGGCATTTGCAAACAAAGAATTTGGTGAAAGGAAAATTGAAATTCCTACAAGGAGCGTTAAAAATAGCTAGAGTAATTTGCAGGTTCAACTTGTGAGTACATACTTCAATTTGCATTTCCATCATTTTTCGCAAATAAAGAGCTTTTTAGCAAATTTTCAAATTTGTCAATTTTATTGTCAAATTGATGTCTTCGTCTCCTACCTCGGAAAAGGAGATTCCGAGTCAAGGCAAAGAAATCAGGGAGTATCAATTTCAAGGTGTGACACTTCCTTTGCCACTAGAGTCCAACATTGAAAATATAGCTAAAACCAATCTAGGCCACATCAACTTGGAGGAGTTTTGGGAAAAAATGAACGCAATGCATAAAATGGACTTTGGTCAAAGTATTTGTGATAGTGGATGGGCACAGAGGACATCATTCCCAATGTCATTACAGTCTCCTGAGTTAGTTTTGATTGTGACAAATAATTACAACTCAGAGACAAAGGAGGTAACAGATCCCTTGGCGGAGTTGGTAGTGAGTTTTGCTCCTGAGCAAACTGAAAATATTTTTCGCCTTCCAGATCGTGAATCCTTTGTACATCTAACCCATGAGTCCTCCCAAAGCTTTTGGGACGACAATAGCATAGCCTGTTCTAAACAAGTCAATAAAGCATGGTTCACTAAGCCAAAACATTCCTCCACTCGGCTTCCAGAACATCTTGCAAAATCCAATTTCAAAGATGAGATAAGTGACATGATCACATTGCACAGGATAGTGAGAAATCAAATGGCAAAGAACTTTAAGACGTGGATGTACAGATTTATTTGGATCATCCTTAGAAACAAGCAATGTATCAATTGGGGGCAGTTGATCAACGATGCCATTCACAAGCAGCACATGGAGGTAAAAATCACGTCAAAATTCTATCTAACTTCGTATCTTGTTTACGCTGTAGCAAATCGAAGGTATTTTGATGGATTGCATACAGTGGGTGATTTCAGGAAAGCAACGGTGTATGACTTATATCCCCAGCTAACATTGAAGGAAAACACTTGTCACTTCAGAAGAGTAAATAATTGTTTTGTTCATTTCGTCATCCAGTTGCTTGAAAAGAAACTTTTCAACACGAGAATATCAATTGTGGCCACTACAGAAATAGCAAGATGAGAAGCTTGGTTCATACAGTTCTCCACCTTCAGTTATTTGAGAATCAGTGGTTGTGAAGTTGCTCCTTACATGCTCCCACGATATGTCAACGACAAATGGACATTGATGGAATTGGTGAGACAACTTGTTGAAACACACAAGTTCCTAATAAGCCAATATAAAATAAGGATCAAATTTTCAATCTCAATTGGCAGGTATACTTGCCCTTCACCAGTGAAGGCCAAGATAGTTGAGCAATACATGTCTCACTATAACCTTAGGACGTTTGAAAGCAGATTTTCATTTGACAATAAGAGCCTAATTGAACACAATCTTAGATCTTCATTTCAGCATGTTCAACATTTTGAAAACAAATGGATGGATTGTAACAACGAGAAAGCAATGAGAATCAAAGACTTCACATTTTATCGTGAGACAAATAATCAAATTTGGCATAATGAAAGTGCCAAAACAACTAGTGGATGATGAGGTCACATTGGACCCCATCTTTGAAAAAGAGGGCATCGCAACAAAGCCGTTGCCCATAGTACATTGGGACAAAAGGGAATCTACTTCTCTCAGAAGTAGGACAAGAGTTGTACTTGACAGAACTCTCAGATGGTTGAAAGGCAACGGAGTTGATGTTATGAATGTTGATTTCCCTATACCTCCTAGGGAAGACGAATTTGGTAGCTTCTATAAGCAAGAAGATGAGCCAGAAAAGACAGATGAGGCAGGCCCTAGTGGAGAACCCCCAATGATAGAAGAGGCGCATGAACCTGAAGCTACTCAACAAGACGTTCAACCAAAGAAGACTATCAAGCTAAAAATAAAAAGGTTGGGTGAAAATATTTCTTCTTCTCCTAAAATTTGAATTCCTCAAAAGGTTCCAATTGATAGTTTTTCATTTTCTCAAAAACCGATTGAGAACACAACTCAGCAATTCTTAGCTTCAAATGATACAATGTTCCCTATGTCGTCTACTTTCCCATTGCAAGAAGTTACTCATATCTCTTCATCTTCTCCCTCGAATCATGAGTTACCCATTGCTCCTTCTCCGAGAATTCCTTTTGATACAATCAATACACGAGCAAATTAAAACATCTTTTCAAGGTGCCCCATTGAAAAAACACCTTCTTCAACTTTAACCAGGCTTGTCACTCCTATTTCAACTTCTATCTCATTGCCTTCCTCAAGCACGACAACTTCAGATTAGTTGTCTACAGCGCTGAAGAGAATGAGAAAAATTGTTGAACCTAAAAAGATAGATTTTGGAACCTTGACAGCGCTTTTCTCAAAGAGGCCAAAGAAAGCGAGGATAGTTTCGCGAATGGTAACAAATGAGAAGGGAGAAAAATATGTAGAAGTGGCTATTCCTGCAGTTGAAATGCATAAGTCAAAAATCAGGGTTGAAGATTATCAGGAATTCAGGGTTCATTTGGGAAAATCAACCAAAAAAGGGATGAAAGGAGATGTTCAATTGGCAATTGGCACCATCTTTGAAAAAATGGACAAAGACAAGACAACAAAATATGAATTAAAAGAGAATATGGAACAACTAAACTCAATAATACATATATTGATCGGGCCAATTCAACCAAATATCGCTTCATCGAGTCTTCATGTTGAGACACTAGAAAAAATGAGAGAAATAGGCCAAATGGGTAATGTAGTGAAAGATTGTATTGAAAAAGTTACCGATCAAGAGGTCTCAACAATTCTCGCCACAACGATGATATTCTCTGAAATTCAATCACAATATGAACAATTAGCAACAAAGGAAAATGGATACGCTCAAGAGAAACAAAATTGGAAGGAACTCATTCCTGGATTGGTCGAATTCTCAAAACTTTCTTCTGTTGATCTTGTTGAAAAATGATTAATCAATAAGGGTGAAATTGTCTATCAAATTGAATTTCCTTAGGCCACTAAATTTAGAATCCAGTCCCTTCAAGAATGTGTTCAAAAATTAAATGATGCAAGGTCACTTGGAAGTGACACGATGATGGAAAACGACATTGAAGTCAAGAAGTTGGATTGTCATTTTGTCAATGACAAGGATCAAGAGGGAAATCTGATTTCATTGAGACCATAATTGGAGAATTCAAAGAGCGAATTCAGGGCATCGCCAATTCTACCTCTGCATTTGGTTATGAAGAACTTTGTCAATTGTTCAAATACCAAGTGAATGTGGATAATTTGGATATGAAAATAAACAATCTCCGAGGCAAGCTTCAAAAAATGAAAGAGTTAGACTACTCAGCAGACATTGCCTACAAGTACACAGATGGACCGGATGAAGACTTGATCAGGGTATTTCTCCAGAGATTTGATGACTTTTTGAAAGGGAAATAATTGTCAATATAGCAGCAAAAAGAATGAAGAATTGCTTTCAGTGTTTCTACATTCTCTTCTCTTATTTCTTTGTACCTAACTTGTGTTGTTGCACTCTTTTTCCCCTTGTAAATGTGCATTGTGATTCTACAAATTGTCTTTGTAATTTTGCCAACTTGTTTTTTCAAGTTGTGCAAATTGATAATGTGATTTTACAAATAGTGCAAAAACCCCTACTGTTTTCTCAAGTGGCGTTAAATGCTTATAAAGTTTTTTCCCCATTTCAAGTTGTAATTTCTCATTGGTATTTTAGCAATTCTGTAAAAAGGCAAAATATGTGGATTTGCATCATAACCACCCATTTTAGCTTATAAATACAAGTTAGGTCTTCATAATAAGGGTTTGAAATAGATAAAATTTTGACAAAGCATTGTAAAAAGAGATCAGTCTTTCTACTCTTCAGAATCAATACAAAGAGGTGTTTCTAAATTATGCGTTAGTAATATCTTTTGAATTATGTTTTTTGTTTAAGTCATCCTATCTGATTTTCATTGTCATTGTTATAAATTTCAAACTGGTGAGAATAGAAAATTAGATTACAAAGTTTCTATCTAGAGTCGTACTTTACATTTCCAACACGTAAAAATCTCGGTCAGAATAGAGACAATTTGTTAGTTGTTTCTGTTAGAAAATATAGAATGTTATTAGTTTCTGTTATCAGAGTCAAATAGTCTTTTGGTGTATGTTTCATATCCCTAAAGATATGACTGTCTTTTCGACCCATTGAAAGAGAGATTTTCCTCTTTCAAAAGTCAAAATGTTCTCTCAACACTTTCGTCTAGTCTTGGTTTCTAACTTGACAAGTTTGTTGCTTAAAACTTCTCTCTCTCTCTCTCTCTCTCTATATATATATATATATATATATTCCTTTCTAAAAAGTCATTTTCGTACTTTCAGGCTAAAAGCACTACCCCATGTTTTACATTCCTTTGTAAATATTTCTTGCTTTCCTATTTTGGCTTTCAATAAAGATAGCTCTACCTGCTAATAGGAGAGGGTCTTTGTTCCCCACATTGTTGACGCGAAGTCACCGATTTGTCCTAACAAATTTTCACGCCAACAAGAGGAGCCAACTGAGCCATCCTCGATCATTACGAAAAGATGTAATAGTGGTCATCGGGGAAGTACCTAATTGTTAAAGCCTAAAGAAGCAATAATCATAAAAGGGGTGAAAGTAAGAGAGAAAAGCATGACAAGTCATCAAACATAATCATTAAAGGGGTGAAAGAATTGGGGAGCAACAAAGATACGAATAATTTGGCAAGGGATTTCTTTTGGGACAAACTACAATGGAGAGGACAAATTCAACAAGGCAGCATATTTGCAAAAAGAAGTGGGAAATACAAGCAAAATTGTGTTACAATGTTGAACCCTAGTAATTAGACACTAGCACTAAAAAGTAGGGGTTTCATAAGGAATGAGGAGTTCAAATTTCTACTTGGATGAATATTTAACACAGTTGCAATTAGAAGAAAAGTAAGGGGAGTGAGCAAAAGTGAAGGCAACAAGAGATGACAGAAAAATGGCATTCTTGATAAATGGGGAAGGCTCTGTTACTAACCAAACAAACCAAAACAAAGAGGAAGTCCCTGCGCCCCTCCTCCCAGAGATCATCTAACCTTCGTAAGTTGGAACTATAAAGGATTATATGAGAACAAGGAGGGAAGAGCTTATACATGTAAGGAAGCATGAGTCTAAAAGGTTTTGGAAGAAGCCACATCCAGATAAAATGCAAATGGAAAATAATATCACAGACACACAATGGCTGGAATATGCAAAACAATTGTACAAAACGAAAGAAGGAAAAGACACTCCCCCGCAATCAATATAAAGAAGAGCTTTTCACACAATAGGGAATCAAGCAAAGTATTAAGAATCTAGCATCAAGGAAGGCTCATGACATGGAAGCTCTACAAGCAGAATACTCAAAATAGGGAGAAATATTATAGCACCGCACATCAAAGGAATTTTCACTAGGTGTTAGGAAATTAATGTTAGTGCGCACATTATTTGTATTAGTGATAATGTATGAAAATAACATAGATAATGTGATAGAGAGAATAAAGGATTGTTAGACTGATAGTGGGGATAAGAGAGAGATGTGAGGAAGACTAAAGAGATAAGACTTGACTCTTAGATTGTAGAATCGAGCATTTGTATAAGACGCTCATCTCTAGTTGAATACAATATCCTGTTTGAATTGAGTCCCATATGATTTATTGAATAGAAGATCGTTATTGTGTTAAGAGTTAAAGCTTTTATTGTAATTTCAGTTACATAAACTCTGACCAAATTTAAGATATGGTATCAGAGCAGGGGAGTTCAAATGGAGTTTTGATAAACAAAAGAAAAGGGGGCAGCTTCATGGTTTCTCTGTTGCCCCATCTATCAGATATATTAAAAATTCATAGGGTATTTAGAATTTTTTTAGCTTTGGTAAGGATCTTTGTATGTAGGTGTTGTGTTAAAGATTCTGTGCACAGTGAACTATCCTTTCCCAGGGGTCCTCATGCAAATCTACATCATGATGAAAGACATGAGTGCCTAAAGGATCTATTTTCTAAGAAGCGTGGCAGTTTATTACAAATACAGGAGAGGAATTTGAAGAATAAACATGCATGGTATTTTATGTTGTCTTATCCTTATTTGTGTAGCTGTATAAAAGGCATCTGGAGGAAAGTTTCTTTTTGGTATTTTGCAGTAAACCTGTTAGATGCCATTACAACAATCATCCAAAGATAAATCAAGTCAATTGTGGAAGGGCCTAACCAAATGAAAGGGAAAATCCATTGTGCAGGTCTGATTGTGTCTTTTGTAGAGATCTGCTTGTGCTTTCATTCGTGCTACCTCAAGCTTGTTGTCCGCATTCCAGATGTGTATGCTGTTGTTTTAGGCAGTCAATGTGCAGTCTCGTGCTCTCTCTGCTACCAAGTAGTCAAAACTTTGAGCGCAGACCCATGTATTATCTCAACCTTCATTCATCCACCAAGACTTGCTTTGATTTAGACCGTCCTGCCTATTCCACACAACCTGCAGATCCTCTACAGCCGTGCATCTCTATCCACACAACCTGAAGATCTGTGCACAGCTATTGATCTGCATGCAGCCTACCCACTCATCTTATTCAGTCTTCGAGAAGCGTGGACATTGCAATCTCACGACTGGTGCCAATTTAAAGTAAAATCTGTTTGCATTTGTCTAGGATAAATTATAATCAATTGATGGAGAACATACGGCATCCCCTCTGCAGAAACGAACCTACTACGGCCTATTCTTTACGGTGACCATGGCTTCAAAGCCTCTTCATGGTACCCGTGTAGTTCGAGTATTTACAAGTCTTTGACATATAGTTTACTATGGCATGCAAACCCATATAAGCTGCAGTTATTTAGCCTTGGAGCCTAAGGTTTGCTATTAGTTTTTGTTTTAAAGTCTTTTTAATATTTAGTTCTGACAAAACTTTGAGTCTAGTTTCTTTAATGTAATGTTTCTTATTTAGGTTTAGTATGGGTGTTTTGTCCAAATTTCATAATAGTCAAGTTTCATTAGTGCTCATTTAAGTCGAAATCTGTGTCTCAATATAAAAAATAAACTATAAAGAGTTCATTACGTTATTGTCAAAGTCATTAGAAATTCTAGTGTAAATTGTAGTTTTCATCATCTTGTCAAAGTTAAGAGTCAACAAATAAATTATTGCGTCATAGACTGTCAAAGTACAAAAGTGTCAAAAATATTTAAAAAAATTGCCTCAGACTCATTATCACTTGTACACAACATCCAAATTGTGGGGAGGGTTCAATATAAATAAGCCTGAAATTCAAATTTGCTAAGTAGCAACACACAAAAGGATGGAAGCAATGGAGGAAAGAGGACTTTTAGCATCCTCTTATCAGTCACCAACAATGGGGCCGCATTCTGATTTGGTGGCTTGTGTGTTTAGTTTGCTTTCAGTTTTGCATAGTGTGTTGTTTTGAATAAAACCTCTACAGTAAATTTTGGGAGATATATGCTTGTTCAAATAATCTAACTCTTGGGGGGCAGGGCAAGATCTTGAGGTAGCTCAATATGGATTGTTGTCCAGCTAGTTGGAGAGCTCTAGGAATCTGCAACATTCTGAATTCGAGAGTTCGAGAAAAAGGGTTCGGGAACTGTCCCACAGAATTCAACTCAGGGGTTATGTCTTTACGAGGGTAGAAGAGACAACTTGATGGAGTGCACCTAGTCTAAGCAATGTTTTCAGGGAGCAGCACTTGCAAGATATGTTTGTCTTCTCCCATATTCGTACTAAGGGGGGGAATGTTAGGAAACCAATGTTAGTGCGTACATTATTTGTATTAATGATAATGTATGAGAATAACATAGATAGTGTGTGAGAGAGAATAAAGGCTTGTTAGAGTGATATCAAGAATAAGAGAGAGATATGATGAAAACTAAAGAGATAAAACTTGACTCCTAGATTGTAGGATCAAGCATTTGTATAAGAATCTCATCTCTAGTTGAATACAATATCCCGTTTGAATTGAGTCCCATATGAATTATTGAATAGAAGATCGTTTTGTGTTAAGAGTTCAAGCTTTTATTGTAATTTCAGGTGCATAAACTCTAACTAAATTTAACTATTCCAAATCATTTCCTAACAGAGAGGAGGATGGGTCTTGCTATACCTTTGTTTAAGAGTGGGGATGCAAACAATCCCCTAAATTACCAAACAATCATGTCAACACCCTCTCCACAAATTTCTTTGGGAGCATAGTAGAGCACATTAGCAATTGGGCTGAAAAGCACAGAAATAGAGTAAAGGGGAAAGCAGGTTTTAGCCCAAAGCATTCAACAATAGATCATTGTGTTGCACTTATACATTTAATTGAGAAAGTTTCGGACAACACACATGCATTTTATTGTTACTTTGTCAACTTCAAGAACGGTTTTCACACAATGCCTAGAGCAAGTTATGAAGCAGGATGGAGGATTTCGGACTGCAAGCTAAACACAAAGCAGTAGTCCATAGGCATAATGCATAGGTAAGTGCAAAACTTAATGACACATGGAGGGATATCAATGTATTTCAGAAGTGAGATATGGGTTAAGCTAGGCTGCCCTTTGTCACCAACAGTGTTGGTTTATACATTGACAAACTAGAAGAATGGATAGACAAGTAAAGGGGGGTGGAGCCCACCTACACAACCATGTGGTAAAGCTTCTCTTATATGCCAATAATCTTATCCTAATTGCAAAAACAATTCACAGCTTGAGAGATCATCTAATGGCCCGAAAACTCTTTTGCAAAGACGTAGGGATGCAAGATAATATTGGAAAACCAGGATATTAGTTTTCAATCTCCAAAGAAAAAAGAAACATTTAAGCTGCCAATTTGAAGATTATTCCCTTTAAGTAATATCAGAATACAAATTTCTTGATCTATACTTTCAGAACAAACTCAGCTGGGAAACATCCAAAACAAAAGAAAATTGAAGGAGGTTGGAGAGAAATATAATCACTAAAAAAAAATTGCAGGAATGTAAAATTATGGGACTGGAAGACTATTAGGGTCTTATTTGGAATATTTGTCACTCATATCATGCATTATGGTTGTACGGTGTAAGCAAAACATGACATACCTCCAAAGACACTACATCGCAAAGAATTGCATCTTCAAAAGGCTTGATATTGTACACCAAATGACACTAAAAAGCGATGTGCTTCTCAAATCTGAGTTGAACCACCCATTGTTGTATGGTTATTGTTGTGAACTCAGTGGAAAAATCAATCATTGAACTGCTTCTAATGAAATCAGGTTCTTTTGACTACCATTGTTAACAATGAAGTGTACAAGTTGTCCATTAAATCTCATTTGACAATGGAATAAGTGTCCAACTTATTTTGGATCCGAATTGGAAGATGAGGCTATGTTGGTCATACCTTCAATGGCACTAGGCTCAAAATCCTCATCAAGTGCCACATGGGTGGCTCCTAGGTTTGCACCTACAAAGATCCTTAAGAATATGGGATAAACAGCATAAATTTCTTTGTGGTGTGATGCCAGTTACCTATACTCTAAAGGCAAGCTAAACCTGAGGCAACAAATACAAGAGGCCACCAACTCTTAACTCTTTTGCTCTGCAAGGCCAAGGAGAGGGAACCTAACACAATCTGAGATGTGAATATTATAAACAATAAGCTCCAAGGAAGATACATCTAGATAGTAGATATGGCCACTGTGATTATCCTACCTAGCTTTTTGTCACTAGCAACATAACCACATGCTACTTGGGATCTCGATAAAGATTGCATCAAATATGAGTGAACAATGATATTTAAAACTTGCAGACTCAGTGTTCACTAATTTTCATGCACACACATAATCGAATTAATACATATATGCCAAAATGCATGATAATGGAGACCTTTGTAAAATATGCAAATGAAAAGGTCTCAAGGGACAAATTATTGAAAAGGAATATACAAATGTGATCAATCAATTGTGGTTAGTACCTTCCTTCCATTGGGCCACAGAGTCTTCTCAAAGCTTAAATGAGTATGTCAATGAGATCCAAAACAAACACAATTTACAAAATTATGCAATCTCTTTCATAATTCAGATAAATAACAAAATTACCTATACGGAAATTTTATTATTCATCAGATTGATGCATTACACCACTGAGAACAAAACAATGACAAAATTAGTTAAAATACGCAGCAAAATTACATATTAAACTAATGAAGATGCACAAGGATCTTTACAACTACACCATTCAGCTAGACTACAAGACTTCAAGCCAGCTACAAGACTTTGCCTAATTTTCAACAAATACACCATTATTTGACTTATGCGATATGCAGACAAAAACCTCAGTAAAACTCAGACCTCTAAGGACAGAAGTTCATTCTGTTAAAGTTTGTAAAGACTTAACTAAATATTAGTTAATGTCTAAATGATAAATTCCCGTAACTGCTGTAACCATAACTGTTGTAACCATTGTTGGATTGCATAAATAAGATTGATGCACAGATCAATACATCATGTGCTTCTCACAAATATATCTTCTTTCATTTGCTAACAGTGGTATCAGGGCTACCATTTGAGGAAGCCGGAACGGTACGTGTTTTTGTTGTTCAAAGACACCCTCCTTATAGGGTATGAATGGGAGAAAGCGGGAGAAATAGTCGGCGAAGGAAATCGTTGAAGTTTGCAGTCGCCTAACCAGTCACAGAAAGGGCACACACAATCCCGTGAAGACCAGTCGCAGAAAGGGCACACATAGTCCCATGAAGGCTCGCAAAAGAGTCATGGAAAAATATGGAAGGACACAACAGTTCACGGATAGGAAAACGAGGAAGAGCAGTGTTTGCAGTTGTGAAGGGCACGCAAGCTCGCAAAAAAGAACACAGAGGTTGCAGTCACGATGGAAAAGAATGCAAAGGTTGCAATCGCGGCGAAAGACGAAGTTAAAATCACGAAAGGGATCCTCACAGTCATGTTTTGAATGTCTTAGGGCACAAAGACAAAAACAAACACACAGACACAGAGTAAAAATCGTGAATTGCAGGCAAGCATAGAAGCATCGTACGTTGCAATCGTGGAAGGGCAAAACACCAACAGTGAACAACAAGGAAAGGCACAGTCCCCAATAAAATTCCAGTGAGTTCACATTAATTCATTTGACAAATTTTTTGAATTTTGTAAAATAAATTGAACAAAATTAGATAGATAAAACAACAAAATCAAGAAGATATAAAAATAAAAATAAAAATAGTTCAACTTTTTAGAATTTTTAATTTATTGGGTAAAAATTATTTTTTGACGTGAAAAATGGCCAATATTCAGAATCTCATCCTTCTTGAGACCCAAAAATCAACTGGACAGAATTATAATGTGGAGTCATAAAATCTTGACAATTGCGAAATTACATGATTGTGACAAGATTATACTTGACACAAAACAACGACCAACAATGAATTTTGACGATTATGACAAATAACATAAAGAAGGCCTTCTGTTAAAACTTTCTGTGTCAGATGATATGATTCCAGAGGTCTGGAATGCTGCACAAGCAAGTGCACTATGGACCAGTCTCAAGAACAAGTCCGAGATTTCAAAAAAGAGTCGAATACTTTATTTGAAAAATATGTTGTTTTCCACAAAAATGACAGAAGGTGGGTCTCTATCAGAACATTTATTACATATGAAAAATCTCCGTGACCAATTGTCAACCATCAACAAAAAGGTGGATGATGATGATATGGTGGCTCTTGTTTTGAATACCTTGACACCTTATGAATCGTTCGTGGAAGCTTTGCACTTGATGATAGAGACTAACACTCTTACTTTTGATCAGGTGAGTTCATATTTGTTGCAAAAAGAACGTAGGCAGACACATTTCAATGAGCCCAGTTCTGGTCAATCCGAAAGTGCATTTGCTGCCCAATCTTAAGGTAAATGGAAAAGACATTCAAATATGTGTTCATCTTCCCCAAAATTCAAGGTAAAATGTTATTATTGTCTAAAATTTGGTCATATTAAGAAAGAATGCAAAAAAAGACAATATGATCTAACATATAACAAGAAGGCAAAAGGGCATGCAAATGTGGCAACAGTTAAACCTGAATCTAAGGAAGAATATGCTCTGATGGCATCATGTTCCGATGAGAGGTCTACCAATGATTGGTTTTTTATTCTGGTGCATCACGGCATTTTACATGTCAAAAAGACTGGTATGTTAATTTTACCACAAAATAAAGTTTTTTCAATTCAGTTTCTTTGGGTGATGGTAGGTCACATGTTGTAAAAGGGATAGGAGATATACGCATTGTATTGAATAATGTTGCAAAGTTCATTGTCAAGAATGTTAGATATGTATCTAAGATGAACAAAAATCTTCTATCAATTAGTCAGTTAACTGAAAACCCTCGCATTACAGTAAATTTCTCAGGAAAGAAATCCATTTTGTCTAATATCAAAAATGATAAAGTCATAGCCCTAGGCAATGGGCAAAATGGCTTGTATAGACTTGTTGATCCTGCCACTGTCAGTTTGAATGCATTAAGTGTGGGGGATAATACCAGAGTTGTATGGCATAAGAGATTTGGACATCTCAATCTTTAGTATTTGGCCAAACTCCAAAAATCGAATATGGTTCTTGGATTGCCTACTATATAAGTCAAGTAGGATATATGTGTAAGTTGTTTTGTTGGCAAACAAAAGCAAAAACCATTTCCCACTGAAGGTGCCTGGAGAGTAAAGGTGCTCCTTGATCTTGTTCATGCAGATCTATGTGAGCCATCTTGGAAGTCATCTACTATTGTTGGTGCAAGGTATTTTTTGTTGTTCGTAAATGATTTTTCTAGAAAAATGTGTCTACTTGAACAAGAAGTCTGACTGTTTCGTTGAATTTATATAATTCAAAGCACTAGTAGAAAATCAAACAAGTAGGCGGATCAAAACCTTACAATCCGATAATGGGGGAGAATTCACTTCAAAGCAATTTCAGAACTAATGTGGCAAGGAAGGAATTCATTGGCAGCTAACAACCCCAAACACTCCTCAGCAAAATGGAGTTGTTGAAAGGTGAAATCGCACAATCATGGAGATGGCTCGATCCATGATGCATAGCAGAGGTGTGTCGTATAAATACTAGGGAGAAGCAATAAACACAGCAGTCTACATACTAAACATAAGTCCCTACAAGGCTTTGGAGAACATCACTCTAGGAAAAACATGTTCCAACATCAACCCAGAGGTAACACAATTCTATGTTTTTGGTTCTACTGCATATGTTCCCATTCCTAAGAAACAAAGAACTAGATTCTAAATGTGCCCGATATTTCTTTGTTGGTTATAGTACTCAATCCGAGGCATATAGACAAATAAATGTGTCTACTAACAAGATCATCATTAGTCAGGATGTTGATGTAAAAGAAATAGAATCATTTTATGTTTGTAATAAGCAAGCTATCTCTGATAATCCAGAAGTTTCTAGTATTGTACTTCCTCTGAAAGATGAGAAACCACATGTTTTGGAGACACCCTCACAGTCTTTAGTGCAACAATCTATGGCTAACACTCCATTAGTCTATCAGCGTCGTCGACTTGATTCGACCACTTCTCCATCTGTTGTTCAGCAGGAACAGGAATCCTTGGTACATAACAGACCCAAGTGGTATTACACCACTCTATAGGATGTACGAGAGGGTGATCTTCCTCAATCTCATACACGATCTCGACAACCAGGAAAGTCAGTTGTGGATTCAACTGGTGATGAAGAGCTTACGTAATTTGCCTTTGCTTCTGATCTTTTCACTATTTCACAGCCCCTATGATATTCTGATGCATAAGGCAAACCTAAGTGGGAGACAGCAATGCAATCAGAATATGATGCATTGATGAGAAACAATACTTGGACATTGATGGATTTACCTCCAAGCAAGCAACCCATTGGCTGCAAATGGGTGTACAAAGTCAAATGCAAGGCTGATGGTAATTTGGACAAGTACAAAGTCCATCTTGTTGCAAAAGGATTTTCACAACAAGAGGAAATAGACTTTGAGGAGACTTTTGCTCCTACTACAAAAAAGGTCACATTTCGGTTACTTCTTTCTATCGCATCTCAATTTAGTTGGAAAGTGTTTCAAATGGATGTCAAAAGCGCTTTCTTTAATGGCAATTTGGATGAAGAAGTATACGTGGCGCAGCCTGAAGGCTTTCAGGAACCTAGTCGTGATCATTTGATTTGCAAATTGAAGTCTCTTTCTGGGCTTCAACAAGCTCCTCAAGCCTGGTGCATCAAAATTGATCAGCATCTACGAGATTTTGGATTCACACAGAGCCCATCTGATCCAAATCTCTATATCAAAAGCACTGATGATGACATTGTGATACTCATTGTGTATGTTGATGACCTTGCCATCACAGGTAGTGGACACACAACAATTCAGAAAGTCAAATCAAATTTGTGCACTACATTTGATATGACCAATTTAGGCCTTTTACACTATTGTTTGGGTGTAGAATTCCGGCAACATGACCATTCCATTTTCATTGCTCAGGTCAAGTATGCCACTACTCATTTGAAGAAGTTTGGAATGATGGATTGTAATTCTGCTTCTACACCTATGGAGGTAGGGCTGAAATAATCAGCTCATGATGATTCACCACTAGTCAATCAATCATTATATAGACGGTAGGCAGCTTGATATATCTTACCACTACTTGACCAAATTTTTGTTTTGTTGTTAGCTACCTTTCTCGGTTTTTGTGTCAACCGAAGCTAGTACACTAGACAGCAGCAAAACATGTTTTGCGATATGTCAAAGGAACTCTTGACTTTGGCATTCTCTATCAGAGGACAGCAGGTTTCAGATTCATTGGTTATACAGACTTTTGATTGGGGAGGATCCATTGATACTCGTAAATCTACCACCAGGTATATGTTTTCTTTTGGTTCAGGAGTTGTTTCATGGCAGAGCAAGCTTCAACATACCGTTGCTCTCTCTTCCACTGAAGCAGAATACAAAGCAACAATCAGTGCCAGTTGTGAAGCAGTTTGGCTACGTCGGATTCTAGCTGATTTGCAACTTCCTTCATATACACCTAGTCCACTACTTTGTGATAATCAAAGTGTGTTGAAGTTAGTAAAGAATCTTGTTTTTCATGCTCACATCAAACACATCAAGATACATCATCGCTACATTTGACAATTGGTTGATTCTAGTGACATTTCTCTTCACTTTTGTGCTTCTACAGAGCAGCCTGCAGATATAATGACTAAACCTCTTGGTTCTATTCTTTTTGTAAAGTTTCGAGACAAACTTGGAGTTATCTCTAGTTTAGTCATTAAGTGGGGGTGTTAAATAATGTAAAGGCTTAACTAAATATTTGTTAATGTCTAACTATAACTTCTCGTAGCTGTTGTAACCATTGTCGGATTGCATAAATAAGATCGATGCACAAATCAACACATCGTGTGCTTCTCACAAATATCTCTTCTTTCATTTGCTAACACATTCCATAGCCAAAAGATCCAGATGAAGGAAACCCTCATCGATATATTTTTCCTCCTTTGCTCAAGATCATTCTAGAGAGTTCTTCATCAATGGTAGATGAGAGGACAAGTGTCTACATCAAGATGAATTATACCTTCAACAAATCATTGTTCACCTTTTCTCATGCACATATTATTCAAACAACTCCTTAGGGCATCAATTGACAAGTGGAAAAAGATCCCAAGTTTTTCTCAAGGCAATCAATTTGTGATCTCATATAACATGAAGAAAACACAAAATTCACAAAAGAACAAGCCATTTGTAACGCAATTTGAGCTTGAAAGTAACACAAAAGATCACCTTGAGACCAAGCATAATACCCCTAGGCGCATGTTCTACAATGTGAAATCAAGAGAAAGTGGAAGGATGAACCTATGTAGTGACACATGGCATGAGATCCCACTTCATACCCTGGGAACCAATCATCGTACTCATAAGAGAGTGCAAGGATTACTCAATAATTATGCATGGGACAATTTGTGACACTTGGCAGCTCCTCCAATTTTTTGTGCATCCAATTCCCATTTCAATTCCGGTGATCCCATCCATTTTGTGTTTTACTATTTCACCATTGGGAACAACAAAGTCATGAACTTCAATTGCGAACAAGTCTTTGAATGTGCATCAATTATCCCCAAATGTAAGATCACCTTGTAGCACTTGAAGAGACCTTTCCAATGAGACCAGTCACACTTAAAAAGGATATGTATAACTTGAGATAAGATCGGAAAACCATTCCCCTGCAATTCTAACTTTGCAAAGTTCACTGTGACCAAATGTTAGACAATTGACATGGAGACGCAAGTCAAATCTAGGCCCCTGTGATCAGCAAATCTTGGCCATCCATGTGGCACAATCCTGCAACCATGTTCATGAAGTTTGCAATCCTGCCTCAATCTTTTGTTTCTCCATGTCCAACCATATCAAGATGTGGCCACTTCTAATTAGCCACAAACCACAAAGGCACGAATTGGCTCGACTTCTAAATATTTTTGTTGTTGTGTGGATCCATGGAATTATAAATTCCACTTCATGTCACTTGACATCTGGACCCTTTACTTAGCAATGTGACCTTTATACCGCCCATTTTGAATTAACCATGTGGTAAAACTTCATTTGACCAGGTGTGAGACACATAGCATCCCCCAATTGGTTACAATGTTAGACACATGGCAGCCTTTGATTGGCCACGCACCATGGACTCACAAAGTCCTCTCGAGCTTCACCTTTCTATGCAGTCCATGATTGGTCCACATGGCAACCGCTAGTTGGCCATGGACCTCTCTTGCCTTTGTCTCTTTCTACACACCCCATGATTGGCCCACATGGTGTCCTTTGGTTGGCCATGGACCATAGACTCATAGATCACCTTTTGTTCATCTACTCTTCATAGTCTGTGATTGGTCCATGTGGCAGCTGTTGGTTGACCTGATTTATTCCATTAGGAGGTCTATTCCTGATTTTGCTAACCTGGTCAAGCCCTTGACCTCCCTACTAAGGAGGGATGAGACATTCACTTGGATAGGAAGGAGGAAAGAAAGTTTTGAGGAGATCAAGCAAGCTATTGCCCAAGCTCCTACTCTTGCAAGTCCAAACTTCTCCAAGGACTTCAATTTGTACACTTTTGGGAATGAAGAGGTAATCTCTACAATGCTTACTCAAGCTAATGATGAAAATTTTGAACAACCTATTGCCTTCTTTAGTCAAGGTTTGGAAGGCTATGAGATAAGGTACACATATGTTGAGAAACAAGTGCTTTCAGTCATAAGGAGTTTTAAAAAATTTAGGCATATGTTGTCTAATAACAAGATTCACATTTTTGTGCCTCATCCTAGTGTGAAAGACTTTCTGTTGAACAAAGATTTGAATGACAAAAGGGCAGGTTGAATCACCAAAGTGATGGAGTATGATATGGAGATCAAAAAAACCAAGCTAGTGAAGGGAAAAGGACTGTGTGAGCATCTTGCTTCAGACTGAAAAGAGCAAAGGGAGGTTGTTTTGGCACTCCATGATGACCCTACATCAGTTGTACCTTCATCTATGAGAAGTTGGACACAGGACATGATCCATTTCCTTCAAACTGGTGAGTGTCCACCAGGTCTTGATAGGGCCAAGAGAAGGTACTTTGGGCTGCAATCCATTACTTGTGTACTTGTTGATGGAGTGCTATTCAGAAAGGACTTTTCAGGTGTGCTTTTGAAGTGTATTGATTTGGATCAAATTGACAAAGTGTTGCATGAGTTTCATGATGGACCAGTTGGTCACTTTGCTCCAAAAACACCGCTGCTAAGATTATGAGGGCTGGTTACTTTTGGCCTAGCTTGTTTAAGGACACTCATGCTTGGATAAGGAAATGCCAAAAGTGTACTGTTTTTTATGGCAAACAAAAGCTAGCTGCCTTGCCTCTTCATCCAATACAGGTTGAGCAACTCTTTATGCAATGGGGTTTGGATTTCATAGGTCTGATCAATCCTCCTAGTGCTGGTCATAAGTGAGTGTTGACAGCGACTGATTATTTTACAAGATGGGTGGAAGATGTAGCTCTTAAAGAGGCAAATGAAAACTCAGTCCTGGTTCTACGAAGGCATAGTTACCAGGTTTGAAGCTCCTTCAACAATCATTTCAGATAATGCATTAGCCTTCTTAGGAACAAGGACAAGTGAATGGGCTTTGAAGCATGGCATCTATCTTAGCACCTCTTCCAACTATCCCCAAGGAAACGGACTAGCTGAGTCCACAAACAAGAATTTGGTCAGGATCATAAAGAGGACTATGGAGGAGAATCAAAGGACTTGGCACACTAAGTTGAAGACAGCCATTTGGGCTAATAGGATCACCCCAAAGAGAGCAACTGGGAACTCACCATACACACTTGTGTATGGAAAGGAGGCTAGGCTTCCTCTCTCACTCAAGTTACCAGCTTTAGACCTCACCTATCAGTTGCAATTGATGGAGAATGAGAGCATGGAAGTCAGGTTATGTGAGTTGATGGAGCTTCAGGAGACAAGAGATCAAGCTATGCAACCATGACAACTCACCAAGAACAAACAACGAAGTATTTTGACAAGAAATTCATGCCAAGGAGTTTCAAGGAAGGAGACATTGTCATTAAATGGGATGAAGATAGGGCTAAACCTGAAAGGCACACAAAATTTGATGCTCTGTGGAGTGGCCCATATGTGATCACACAGTGCAAACAACACAATGCTTTTCAACTCTCAAAGTTGGATGGAGAGGAGCTGCATATCCCAGTCAATGGGATATATCTAAAGCATTGTTGCTGAAGTTCTCTTTTTTCTTTTGTACATAGTTTCATGTTTTCCTTGTGTTCCCTAAGTGCTTATGCACATGTGTGAGTTTGTCTTTGTCTTGTTTTGTGTTGTCTTTTCTTGGTCTTGCTGTTGTTGTGTGGTGTGTTTAGTTTCATGTTTTCCTTGTGTTCCCTAAGTGCTTATGTACATGTGTGAGTTTGTCCTTGTCTTGTTTTGTGTTGTCTTTGCTTGGTCTTGTTGTTGTTGTGTGGTGTGTTTCCTTGTGTTTTATTTTGGCATAATCCTTGTTAGTCATCTTCAAAAATCCATTGACTCCATTGGCCCTGAGTTGGATAAGGTTATGGGTCTGGTTAGTATAGCAGGCATACTACCCCTGCGAGTCACCATTTTGTTGACCATATTTTGGCCCTTCCGGTCAAAATTCGACACCCCTATTTGCAAAAATTGTCTAAGTGCATATCTTTAGCCAGGTCCAGTACTTAGCTTTTCTTCGGAAGAAGTGTTCTTTGACAAAGCCCCCAACAAATGTATAAGTCTATTCCTTTCAAAAAGTTCATTTTTGGTCTTTGCCAAGCCTTTGCCAAATTCTTTCGGGTTTTTGTTCTAAGCCTTTGCCGAATTCTTTCAGACTTTTTGTCCGAAGCTTTTCCTTAAGTGTATTTCTTTCGGACTTTTCATTCAGCGGAATTCTTTCGGATAAATTTGTCCGAGGCAACTTTTCCAAAGGGTATGTTTCATTTTTCCGAAAGGTATCTTTTGTCGGGAAAAGGTACACTTCAACTTTCCCGAAGGGTACTTTCCTTTCGAGAAAAGGTCCACTTTAGTTTTTCCGAATGATCATTTGCAACTTTTCCAAAGCATATTTTCTTTGGAAAGTGAACACTTGCATTTTTTCCAAAAGGTATGTTTCAACTTTTCCGAAGGAATTGTTTCGGATATTTTTTCCGAGACAACTTTCCGAAAGGCAATTCATCTTTTTCGAAGGGTATGTGACAACTTTTCCAAAGGGTATGTTTCAGCGTTTCCAAAGGACTTTTTCAAGCTAAAGGACACTTTCAACTTTTCCGAAAGGACGTTTTCAACAGGCCGAAAGGTACTTTTCAGAAAGTCCAAAGGGCATTACAACTTTTCCGAATGGACATTTTCAAAAAGTCCAAAAAATTATTTCCACAGAAAGGTGGACCATTTCATAAAATCCTAAGGGTATTTTTTCCTTTCGGAAGATCATTTCCAAAAGCCGAAGGACACTTTCAACTCTTCCGAAGGGTCACTTGCAAGAAGCCGAAGGGTATGTTCATTTCAGAAAAGGCCTTTTTCACTTTGCCAAAGGGTCATTTTAAAGAACCAAAAGGGCCAAATGAAAGGTCCGAAAGAATTCTTTCAAAAAGATTGTCTGAGAAATTCTTTCGGAAAACTTATCTAATACAAAGGAAGCAAAAGGGCAAACAAAAATGATGGCGGGAAAAAAGTCCGAAGAAATGCCCAAGGAGTGACGGCCCACAAAACGTCAATTTTAGACTGCAGAAACTAGTCGTTGGAGTTTAAAAGAAAGGCTCGATGGAAACCTAAAGGCGAAGATAAGAGATAACAAATGGCAAAATGTAACTGAGGCTTTGGTTCAGTTGTAACAAATGTAACTAATGTTTTTGGTTCAGTTGTAACTCGTAATTGATCTATTCGATGACATGACATAGCTCACCCACTTCTCTCCCATGCAAATGTAACTGATTCTTTCAAGATGACACACGTCCAAGTGACCCTTGGACTTCCTTTGATTGCTCTACCTCTCAAGGTTATATATATGCATTCTCTTGGCTCATTTCACATCCTTCACTGGTTATTGGGAAAACTCTGGCCAAATTTATACTCAAAGAACTCTTGAAGAGATATACAAGTGTAATTGCCTTCTCATATGCTGTAATATTGAGTAATGATTGAATCATTGTTAGTCTAGTCTAGTGAAAGATTGTCTTTTCTAGCTTGTACTCTTGATGGTCTACCAATTTGTAGAAAGGAGATTGTTGCAGGTCTTTGCTAGTATTCTTTTCTAAGTGTAGAGCTATCTTAGAAGTGATTCATGATTGTATCTTTCTTTGGATCATTCATTTCCTTCTTAAGAATCATATACCTTCTCAAATCTAGCATATGAAATATTGATGTAGCAATGGTTCTTAAGTTATGAGTCTTGTGCAAAAAAACACCTTGTTTTGTCCTTAAAGTAGTGGTTTCAGTCTATTGGGAGGATATCAAATATTGGAGCATCACCGTTTGTTTTCTTACTTGTTTTCCTGAACTCCTTTCATACACAATTGATAGATTAGAGAGATCTTTAAAAGTGCATCAAAGGGAGCTAGCCCCTAATCTAGAGATTCATCTCAACGAAATTGTCACCCACAACAAGAGAGATGATTCCATTTTGCCACTTGGATGAGAAGAGTTAAGCATCTCCTCAAGGGTGCAAATCCAAGCGTCAACAAGAACCTCATGGGAGTGACCAAAATGCCTAGCAATACCTCGAAAAACTCTGCATACTCTGAATACAAGGATCCCAAAATATCATGGCACATTTTGCGCTCCAACACCACCTTTCGCACATTATTCAATTGAGTGGTTGTTGGAATTATGAATTGTGCACCGCTTACCAATCTTAGATTGCTTATCTTGATCATCAAGCAATGTGTTCTTCTTTTGAAATTATGTAAAGGTCCTTTTCCTTGCTTAGTGTTATGCTTAGTTCCACACTTGGAATTCTTGGAATGCAACTTATGCTAGAACTTAGAATCTTCTTTCTTAGACTTTTCCTTTACTTTTGCTTCAAATTAGCAAGCAAATTTATAGGCTTCTCCTAAGGAAGAGATATGGAGGAAATCCATGTCGCTCTAAATGTACGGCTCGACTCCCAAGTTTGACCTATACTTTAAAATGAGAATTTGTTATGTTTCTTAGACATTCAACTTGGAAAATCGTAGGAAATGTCGATGTATTCATGTACAAAATTGATCACAACCTTGGCAAAGTTGGGAAAACTTGATATATTAATCATCATGGTTTCCAAAAGGGTAATAATTCTCATTTAAAGCTTTTACAAAACCATTTCATGTGTCTATAGATGTCAAGTCATCCTCATAAATAATGTAGTAATTAGCCCATCATTTCTTTACATACAACGAAACTCTCAAAAAGGCAAAAGTTATCTTCTCTTCATCAAAAAATTTATTTGTCACATAGTATGAACAAGCAAGCTTAAACCAACTGTCTATTTCATTTGCATCTATTTTTCCTTCAACTTGGGAGAAGATACTCATAGATCAAATAAGGACTAGTTCCCATGGGCTTCGATGTGAGACGACCAAATGGGTGAATCTAAAGGAAGAGTGGGAGGAGAGAATATGTTTTTTATACACCACAGTAGAAGCAGAATTAGAGAAACATTTCATCTTTGAATGCCCAACTTACAGGGACATTCGAGTCGAGTATACAAAAATATTAAGAGTTGGCTCCATGTTGGAGTCATTTATAGAGATAAGGATAAAAGGGTAAAGGAAGTTGATAACCCAAATTAGTAGAAGAAGGAACAACCTTCTAAAAGAAACAACTCAACCCGCAATACCATCATCTTTGGGTGGTTGAGGCAGCTGTAACAATCTGTGATCCCATGGACCATTAGGTCTCATGGCGTAATTAAAATCCTCTCAATTTGAATTTAATTTTTTTCAAAGATTAGAATATCCAGATTTATTTGTACCTTATACAACATTTCACCATGAAACAATTCATGCATTGAAATAGATGAGTTTGAGGGAAAGCATTGAACTCGGTGAAGAAGTTGAGCTAAGTGATCAATGATTCTATAATGTTGCTCTAAATCATTTTCTTGCCTCCACAAATAATTTTCTATCATCATCTAAAACATTTATGAAAATGGCGTCTCTAAAGTCATTTTGGCTGCCATCTGTTGAGATCAAGAAAGTAGGACGGAGGGACTCAAGTTCCAATACCAAGCTTCGTGTATTCAGACCTTGTGTGAGTAGGCATTCAAAATGCAAACACAAATTCAAAAAGAAAATTTTGATTTCCCTAGGAATGATATGGAGTGTACACCTTGATACCATAAATTTGTTGCCGAAGAGGAGATACGGGGGCAACATACTCAAATGGGTTCAAATGCGTTATGAGAAAAAAACATATGCGAATGACAAAAGGCTAGGTTATAAATTAAACGGGTTCAAATGCGTTATGAGAAAAAAACATATGCGAATGACAAAAGGCTAGGTTATAAATTAAAGTGTTGAAAGACGAGCAAAAATAAGATCAAATAGACACAATACAAGAATTGTAAATGCGAAATTATATTATGCAAAGTCGTGAACATTGATCCAAGAGGTTGGATGTATGCCTCTGCTTAATTTTATTTACTACTCAATGAATGAATAGAATAAATTATCATGCAAATGTGGGAGATGAAGATACGATTGTGGCCTTACAAGAAACACAACCGCTCATCATGTGACTTTAGATTCTCCATTCTATCATTTTTTGAAAATGCATCAATACAACTATGCATAACAAAGCTCACACTGTTTGAGTTGTGTTTCATGATTGGAGAAGAGTAAGAACGTCACTCTTGAGAAGGTCTTGAAGCTCGTGTTGTCATCAAACTATGGAGCATATTACTGTCGATATAACATGAGTAAATCAATGTTGCCAAATCATTTGGGATCATCATTGTGCGTCTACATATTCCACACTGAGGAAAAGTGCAAACATACTTTTTGGTGGAAATTACTTCACTCTCTTGATTGTCTTTGTGTGTTCCTGATATAGCTCTAAGAGACATATCTATAGAACAAGTAGGTTAAAGCACCATCAACTTTTTGTTGTGCAACTCTACTTGTTTTATCACTATCCAACAATGGAGTTTCACTATTTCACAAACTCTTCTCAGTCTTCCCTTTCTACTTATTCGTGATCGTCACTTTTAAAAAAATTAATGCCATTATTCATATTGTTCATGTTTTAAAGATATTCTTCTTTAATTGTTTCCATTTGTCAACTTCTAGTTATTCATCTCCTTCATTGCCGCTCACCTTCATTTTTCCCTTTTTTGATATTCTTGACATTTTCAAGACCCTTAATATAGTTGTTATTCTCCCTCCTAATGTTCCACTATGTATCAAATCGTTCACACTCTTGTATTTGAACTTTGAATTCTCTAAATTATTCAATGAAATGTTTACTCCCAACATTCTTGAAATTATTCAAAATCAATTGATATTAGCCCTCAACGTTTCTTGATGATTAACAACTGGAATTTGTTCAAATGCTTTGGAGATCATTTTGACCCATGCACCGATTATAGCATGAGTACTTAAAAAATAGATTCAACATGTGTACTTTCAAAATATCCCTAATCCAAACCGTTATGACCTCTATCTAATTTTTTTATTTTTTATTTGAATCAGAATGATGGCAGGAAGAAAAGAACAATGTACTGCATAAACAAAGAAAGCCTTAATAATCATATTGGAGCTATATTTTATTGATAAAAACCTATTGGAATACATCAATAGAAAATTAATAATAGCGTGCAACTAATTAGAAATCAATCACCTCGCATAATATCTTTCCCAGATCAGAATTGATGTTGTATAATGTTGTTCCAGTCACCCCACAATTCAAATTGCTAATAAAAAAAAGAATGCTTTCAGTCCAATGCAATCTCTGGATGAGATTGCCCACAAGAAACTATAAGGGTTTTAAGGTTTTGTCCTCTAAGCTCTGGATCTAAGGGTTTTTGTCCTTGGATCTATAGATGAGCTCTACCTATTGTAGTCACCCACTCTAGTTCTAAAAATATGTGAAATGAGCATAGATTGATCCTCTCAAGGTTGGGCAGCCTCTATTTGCTAATTGATGTGCTCCCAACCCTAGGCACCTAACCTTAGTGTCAACTAATAAATATTATTTTTATTTGATATGACACTAATATCAATTAATAATCAAGTACCACATAACATGGCGTTAGTGTAGTAACATTAAAATGCCCAAGTAGTCAATAAACCTTGACCTCTGATCAATAAATCAACCATAGCTTGAGAACTACTCACCAAAAAGCCCTGAAATAAAGCATTATGAACAGCTGAATCACACCTGTATCCAAAAATAGGCTACATGAAATGGTCCTATTCTTGTAGCCCTCCAAAAGGCCCTAAGAAATAGGAACAAGTTTTCCTCGGGGCAATTATAACGGACACATACATTTAAAAATCTCCAAAAGCATGAACAATGTCAACAATAAAAAGGCCCCCTTAAGGTAAATCCCCCGTGAGGAGACTAATGGCGAGGAGACCAACCGACCTTAAATTTACAAAATGCCCCTAAAATTTTGGAAATAGTCCACAACTCATAAAAATACCAAGGACAAATGAACAGAACCAATCCTCACCAGTATATACTTCTCTAGCAATCACCCACACCCATTGAGAAGTATAGAAATGGGATTGTGGGTCCCACATGTGTTGACTCAGTACAAAGGGGACATAAGACAAACATGCCAAATGAAATTTATGGCCTCCAACTATAGTTGTTCTTTAGGGGCTCACAACGAAAATTTCTCTAATACCAGTTTTGGTGCCCATAGGTGAGCATTAACAAGTACCGAATAGAAAATAACTAACAATTCACTAATAAAAATTCAAAGTGAGCTTGTCTATCTCAAAAGTGAATATAAAAACCTCTACAGCTCCAAATATGATAAAGGCGTCACCCGCACACTATATAGCTAGGACTTCAGTTGCGCACTATATAGTTAGGGTAAAATCTGCAACTTAATGATTAATGATTCTGCGATCAATAAATAAATTAGGAATTAGGGAGAATGCAATATATCCCTGAATGAAATTTTTCTTAGGAAAAAAAAAATTGAGACGCGTGAAAAAAGTCACCTCTTTAAAATTTAATTTAAGTTCAAATTTGATTATGGTTATCAAGTATTTTAAGGATGGTTGAGTTACAATTAAGTTATACTAGATGGAGTTAGTTATATTTTAGGGTCGTTTAAGAATGAAGCACAAATTACTTATACTTAAATGATTGCTTTAAATTTAAGGGTTGCTAATGAAGGCAAAGGCAAACATTGGTTTTTTATGTCATGACAAAGACAAAAACCAATTTGACGTATTTCTTTCTATTTACCTTATAATCTTAAATTTTTTACCCCTAGATTTCGACCTCATGACTAACCTTACCAATCCATCTACACCTAGAGAGGGGCCTGTTGACAATTCTTCCACAGGTCCGATTGTCTCTTACCACTCAAAAAATTCACGTCTCTATCTAAGGAAGAAATAACACATTGGGTAAAAGGTAGGCCATTTGAAATAACTCATTTGCAAAAGCCTTGGCTACAAGAGGATTTCCTTCAGGCAAAGAAGGCTTGATGTCACACAGCTTCGAAAAAGTGTAAAGGACATAAGTCCGCAGGAAATAATCCAAGAGGAAGGAGAAGACTGTTAGATTTCCTTCAGACTTTTTGTTCGAAGGAATACTTCGGAGAATTACAATGGAAACACCCGTAGCCAAACAAAGGTCCGCCAAAAGAAAAAAAGCCAGGGAATAATTCCTTCGGACAAAAGTCTGAAGAAATCCAAGAGAGAAGTCAAAGCCCGCAGAAATTCAAGGGAATAAGGACCCCTGCAAAAAGCCCGGATGCCCTACAATTTTTCCAAAGAAGGCACAGACGAAGGCCACAAGCCCTTGTGAAGGGCACTTCGTCGACAACAAGACCATTGCAACTTTCCCGAAGGGCATAGAGAAGGCCACGAGCCCTTGTGAAGGGCACTTGGTCGGCAACAGGACCATTGCAACTTTCTCGAAAGGCACAGACGACAGCCATGAGCCCTTGCAGAAGGCACTTGGTCGATGCCTGGACCTTTGCACATTTTCTAAAGGGCATTTTGAAGACGCAATCAAAGACAAAAGACAAAGAATTAATTCCTTCGGACTTGTTGTTCGAAGGAATTCCTTCGGACAAAAAGTCTGAAGAAATTTGCAATAACTACAAGGAAGACAAGCCCGTGGAATAAAGCCGACGAGGCAGAAGAGAAAAAACAAAAGAAACCTTCGGACAAAAGTCCGAAGGAATTCCTTCGGACTTTTTGTCTGAAGGATTAATGCATAAAAGTTGGCAATCACAAAGCCCGAAGAAATTCGGAGAGCTCCGCCAAAAGACAAAAAACCCGACAAAGGAAAGTCCGAGCAAAGGAAATAACAAAGGAATATATCCTTCGGGAAAAGTCCGAAGGAATTCCTTCGGACTTTACTTCGGAGGATAAACAGAGACAAGGACAATTCAAGCAGACAATTTGTCCGAAGGATTAATTCAGGGAATTTCCCTGAAGGAAATCCACAGGAAAGTCCAAAGACAGGCCCAAGGAAATAAACCCGAGGCAAATGTAGGGTGAAACAAAAGACCCAAAGAAAATAAGACTAGGGAGAATTTCGAAGAGAGGAAAGTCCGCAAAAAACAAGACTCGACCACTTTTTCCGAAAGGTAAAGCCAAGAAGTCAACAGAAAAGTCCGCAGAAAAAGAAGCCGAAGGAAATGAATCCCGCAGACAGAAAAGTCCACAGCCAGAAATCCGAAAGAATTAAGCCAAGGAGATAGCCAAAAATCTGAAAGAAATGGAGGTTTGACTGTGCAAAAAGGATGGAAATAGATAATCTGATTGGAAAGTGGACTAACAAAATATCCGAAGAAAATTCAAGACAGCCAGACGAGAAAGTCCGCGGGAATAAACCCAAAGAGCAACGCATGCACAGAAACAGAAACAAAAAATAGATAGATAGGATCTCTCACTCAGCAAGGAGTTTTTCCATGCAAGCACTTTCATCATCTCAAGCTTGTAACGTTCCAACAGTTCAACTGGAGTTCCAAATTCGGACGTCGAGTTGACTGTTCTAGATTTAGAGTTAACTAATTGTTAAACGCCGCATCTACTAGGAGTTTTCCATGTAATGGAGAATGATCTCTTCGTCCAACTCAGCGTATCAAAAGGTCAACTAAGCGTTTCAAACATCCAACTCAGCTTATCAAACGGTCAACTCAACCTTTCAAACGTCCAACTCGGCTTCCAACGGATCAAGTCAGAGTTCTAAAATTGACATTGACGTGGATTTCCATGCAAAGAGAGGTGGGCGGTTCAATAAACAAAAGACAAGTTCACTTCCTCAAGTGCAAGGAGCTTCATGCAAAGACCAAGGGAAAACATATTTTATTGAAAGGCAAAGTCAGCCTTGAGTTAATCTAAGTTGATCCTTCTCTTCAATTTTTCAACGCCAATCTTTGGCTTTTGTAATTCTCTATAAAATGGCTTTTCAGCCTTAGAAAAAATGATCCCTCTGTTGGCAAGACCAGACTCTGCCATTGGTGAGTTGTGTAATATCTTCGATCAATAAGACTGTACTTTCAGATTTCAAGTGTTGGCATAGTGTATATTCATTCAGCAATTTGCATATGTGGTAGATTTCTCTCCCTTCCCAAATTCTGATCCGTACCTAGTTGCTAGCTTACCATATTATGCAGGTCATGTTAAGTGTTCTTTATGTCTTTTGTTGAAGCTGTAAGTGGATGTTAGGTGGGTGCAAAGTGTCTTGTATCAGACCTATCTCCATCGTTTTCCCTCATGTTTTGGTCATTGGATCGAACCCCTCCATGAAATATTTATGCATAAGTGATTAATTGAAATCAAAGGTCTTCATTTTCCCTTGTTTGTTCAGTGTTCAAGGTTCCAAGTTGAGTGGATCAATCTTCTAGTGTATTAACTTTATTAGGTAGGATTTCCCCTTAAAGTTTTATTCTCCCTTTTCCATGGTAGTCCGTAGCATAGAGTAGAGATCCTCATTGATACATCTTACAGGAACCAACCTTCTCTGGAGGTTCTTCTCACCGTTGAGGCACCCACCCTCGTGAGAAGATCCCATTGTTTCAACCGGATAGAGGATTGGTCATTTCATGCACATCTTCGATTCAGGGCACAGGATCCAGGTTGACAACAGGGCCTAATGCTATAATCGCCCTATAGGAGGTGATCCCATGATTCATATCAGCTATGTAATCATTACTGAGATTCGCATCAGTTATGAACATGATTATCACTGACATTTAACATTTACTTGATCCTAATGGAGTCCGATTAAATAAACAATGATTTAAACCTAATTGTCCTTCTTGTTTCGTTTTTAAAACAATACTAAGATGTCTAAATTTGTCAAAGTTTTGTATCGTCCGACGAGTTTCAAAGTAGTTGGCAAAATTTGAACACACATCTTTATACAAAAAACTCAACACTCATAGGCTCAGAGCCAAGCAGAAATACAGAATAAGTAAGCAGATTAATACTGAAATAAATTTTAGCTTAAACAAATTTAAAAATATACCATAAACAGACAAAATTAACTGAGATTCATATTAGCTCTGTGATCATTACTGAGATTCATATCAGCTATGAATATTATTATCACTGACATTTACTTGAACCTAGTGGCGTCTGAAGAATGATTGAAACCTGATATCCCTTCTAGTTTTATTTCCGCATAAATCCTACAATATCTTAGTTTGTCAAAGTTTTGTGTTGCCGAATGAGTTTCAAAGCAGTTGTTGGAATTAGAACACATATCTCGGAACCAAGCGGAAATACAGAATAACTAAGCAGATTAATACTGAAATAAATTTTGATTTAACCAGATACAAAAGCATGCTATAAACAGACAAAAATGAACTGAGATTGATATCAGCTATGTGATCATTATTGAGATTTGTATCTGCTACAAACAATGATTAAAACCTAATTTCCCTTCTTGTTTCATTTTCACATAAATTCTAAGATGTCTTAATTTGTCAAAGTTTTGTGTTGTGGAACAAGTTTCAAAGCAGTTGGCGAAATTTGAAAAGATATATTTACAGCAAAAAAATTATCAATCAGAGCCAAGTGGAAATACATAATAACTAAGTGGATTAATACTGAAATTAATTTTTGCTTTAACCAGATTCAAAAACATAATAAAAACAGACAAAAATGACCTCAGATTCATATCAGCTTATCATTACTGAGATTCATATCAGCTATGAACAGTGATTAAAACCTAATTTCCCTTCTTGTTTCATTTTCACATGGATTCTAAGAAGTCTTAATTTGACAAAGTTTTGTGTTTTCGAACAAGTTTCAAAACAGTTGGCGAATTTGAACAGATATCTTTTAAAGAAAAAAATATCACTTAGCGTCGAGCGGAAATACAAAATAAAGTAACAGATTAATACTGAAATAATTTTGACTTAACCAGACACAAAAAAATACTGCAAACAGACAAAATGAACTGAGATTCATGAATGAACAAAGATCAAACTTAAACTTCCCTTATGGTTTCATTTTCACATAGCTTCTAAAAAAAAACCGACTATAGCAGAAGAAAAGAGGCTAACCATGTTAATAATGATGGCAGGATCGGGGTCAATGGCAGCTGCGTTAGTTGACGCAGATGCTAACTTTTCACACGGTCAATTGACGTAAACTTTAAAGCCTCCAGTGCAACCATAACCTTTG
This sequence comes from Torreya grandis, assembly GCA_037957365.1. Classification (NCBI taxonomy): domain Eukaryota; kingdom Viridiplantae; phylum Streptophyta; class Pinopsida; order Cupressales; family Taxaceae; genus Torreya; species Torreya grandis. Next base: position 1,565,288 of record JARHVA010000094.1, on the reverse strand, counting down.
AGGCAAAAACCTCGAAAGTACAAAAACAAAATATATTTTACTGAAAATAACTGTTTACACTGCGAACCGAACCAATCTCAAAGAGTGCCGGTCATCATGAACTCAATCAGTGGAGAAAACAAAGCCTGGAATGTCGAATCCCTGTAATTATTTACTATTTTTAGTTTTAGAAAGTGGTGGGGCCAAGGAAATCCATGGCGGTGGAAGCAAATATCAAACAATGTTTAACCTATTCCTCGCTGGCTTGCGAAAGGCTCTTACCGCGTGTGTTCGTGTTCTGAAACCCTGATCTTCTTCCACCTGGGCGCCATTTTTTTTTGTCCCTCAAAATTAGCGCACAACAACACAGCCAGCTGAAACGAAAAACATGCCGGGCCAAATCGAAAGACAAAGGCTAATAATTCGGTCGGGCCAGTGCACGCCCTGCCTTGTCGGACGTTTGCATTTGAATAGGACCTCAGGGGGTTCCTGATGAAGAAATTATTACAAGCTTATTGTGTCGTAGGGACTTACAAGAATCGGAATTTTTAACTTTTATGCTTAAGTACGCATACCTTCTTGTGTTCCCACGTTGCCCCGCAAAGTAAATGTGCCCATGTTGGTTTTCTTAGATGTCTAATCATGATGTATTCGTTGATATTGAAATTGAAATTGAGTTCGGATGGGACGATCGATTATACCAATCACTGTGATCATTTATAAATTTTCGGCATTTGTCTTGTCGATTATACCAATCATTTTGGTTGCTCATAGATTTTCGTAACTTGTGTCCCACCAATTATACCAATCACTTGAATGAATGAATGAATGAATTTTAATAACGTCCACGAGACTAAATAGTGTATAGGACCAAGTGTCAAGACCATTAGGGGTTTTTCAGATTCCTTTCGATGTCATCTCGCCTCTTATGAATCTTTACCAACAGCCGGGTCGTGTTGTGTAGCCTCTCTTCCTCGAGTAACTCACTAAAACTGTCCACATTCACACTGTTAACCTGCTACATACGGATATCCTTGTATGCATCGCACTCCCTAATGAAGTGTCATTCAGTTTTAGCCACTCTATCACTGCAGAAAATGCAAGTCCTATCTTCCCATCTTTCCTTGGGAACCGTCCATCTACCAATTTCACACCTAAGGTGGTGTGAACCGGTCCTCAATTGTGTCATTAGGAGCCTAGCTTTACCTTTAAGATCAGCGCTTAGGTATGTTTTATCCCCGTGTTCCCAAGTGGGATTGAACTCTTTAATATAATGCATTTTTTTACGCCCAACCTGATTTGTCCACATGGCAGTCCTGAATTTTTCTAACACAAACTTTTTTATTTCCTCTTTAGTGTTAGGACACTCACGTAACTTAATGTCCCATTTTCCCAACCTCTTGATGTTTTGCTTCATCCACGTCTTCTTTCTCCAATCTAACACCTCGTTCACAACCATTTTGGGCCACCGGTGATTCCCCATGTTTTCAACCTTTTTTAGGTAGCTTAGTAATCGTGAAATCGCCGCAGCTTCCATTGGGAAAGTACCAGCGTCCGCTAAGAGGATCTCATGTGGAACAGTTGCTTTAACTTTAAGACTGTTGGTGATAAGATGTTTTTGAATTCTTTCCAACTGTCTCCATCTGTGATTTGATATACTGCTTCCCCAAACCTCATAACCGTAGAGGACAACCGGTGTGACCAACAAACCAAAAAGGGTTTTCTTGGTTTTCCAATCCCAAAGTTCCGCTTTCCTACACCTATTATGGAGAAGGTAAGATGCTCTCCAACCTCCTTGAATCTTTTTCACCCTGCAAGTTTCCCAATTGAGCCTGTTATGAAAAACAATGCTAAGATACTTGTATTCTTCGAAGATTTCCAACGGGCTACCTTCGAACATAAAATTAGTTTGTTGTTGTTTCCTTTTTAGAGAGAAGATCATGACTTTACTCTTGCTAATGTTCACTTGCATCCCGACATCTTGGCAAAATAGCTCTAAAGCCTCAAATGACCCCTCAAACCATGGGCAATTTTTGCTATAAGAATAAGATCATTTGCATATAAAAGTAGCTTTACTACAAAATTGGCCAACTAGATGCCACCCCCTTCGGTTTTATTTATCCATTCCTCAAGTTTGTCAATGTAAAGACCAAACAAAGTGGGGGAGAGTGGGCACCCTTGCTTGACCCCGATGTTGATGCCGAAGCATTCAGACATGCCTTTTTTAGTTCTGGTTTTTGCTCTAACACGCTCATAAAGTTTGTGAACAGCTGCTCTAAACTCATCAGGGACCCCCAATTCTTCTATCCTTTTCTAGAGTCCCATCGATTATACCAATCACTCATAGATTTTTGGAACTTGTGTCTCAGTGATTATACCAATCACTCATAGATTTTTGAAACTTGTGTTCCATCGATTATACCAATCACTTTAATCACTCGTAGATTTCTAGAACTTGTGGTGTGAATGAATGAAAGACATTAATAATGTCCACAAGACCAAGGAGTCTATGGGACCGAGCGCTACATTAAAGTTGTTCGTGATATCACAACTTCTTGACACAAGCATTGCCCTACTACTATTGCAAAATTTATAATCCTTTCTCGACGCTAACCCTTCTACTATGAATCTTGATTAGAAAACTTGTTATCATGTTTAACCTTTCCTTTTCAAACAAGTTCATTAAATTGTCAACCCTCAAGTTGTCTTTGTACTTGATATGGATGTCACTATACGTTGTACACCCCATAATAAAGTGTCATTCTATCTCCACTACCCCCTTGTCACAAAATGAACATATTTTTGTTTTCCATTCTTCTTTGGATATTGTCCACCTTTCGGTTTCACACCTAAGGTGATGTGAGATAGTACTCAGCTATGAAATCAACGTTTTTGCTTCCCATTTGATTTATGCCACTATGCATGTCTTTTCTTCATGCTCCCATGTAGGGTTAAATTTATTGATGTCGTATATTTTCTTCCGTCCTAGTTACTTTGTCCACATGGTTGTCCTGTATTTCTCTCTCACATACTTTTTTATTTCCTTGTTAGTGTTTGACCATTATTCCATGTTGATGTCCTTTTTACTCATCCATTTGTATCTTTTAGAATGTTATTTCATCTTTTGTTGATTTGAGTTAACCTCTGCCCTAAGCCTTTTCTTATTTTTTCCTCAAATATTTCTACTGTCGAGCCAACTCTTAAAATTTCCACATACTTGGTTCGTATGTCTATGTATTAAGAACATTCAAGAATAAAGTGATCCTTTGTTTTAACTACTCTTGCGATGCATAAAACACAAACCCTCTCTTCTCATTGTTCCTTAGGATCTTTTCCCTCCATTTAATTTCAGCACCTATATAATATTTTTTAGTATGCTCATAAGTTGGGTTGAACACTGAAATATAGTGGTGTTGTTTCCTTCCCCTAAAATACTATTCTAGATTTTTCATTCACATAACTTTTTATTCCATTGTTGTGATTTAGGCATTCAACTACGTTGATATACAATCTACTCATTGACTTGGGGTTCTACTTCATCTAAGCGTTCTTCCTCTTATGCAATGCTTTGTCTATTATGGCCCTAGGCGACCTGTCAACCTTCATATTTTTTTTATTTTTTTCAAGTAACATAATAGCCTAGTCATAGCAGTTACCTCTTAACATAGGAGAGCAATCTAAGCATTGTGCTATTCGGTGAAGTGACAACGGAATATCATACCTTAGATAGTGAGACTTCATTAGCTGAAAGTATTATTGAACAACGACAATTTATGCTTTGACCCAAGAAGAATGGGGCATGTGAAAACCCTTTGTAACATCTAATAATGTTTTTAAAGGGCTAAAGACAAGACACTGATGGTTTTGTACCCTAAATTTTGTATTGTTGTTCTGACTAGTATAGATATGTTAAATATACCTATCTAAAAAACATGAAGAGATATTAATCTCGAAGTGTTTATCTTTGATTTGTCACACACCACATTGACTAATAATTTCATTATCTTCTCTACAAATTTTCAATTGGTTGGTGACATATGGCCTCAATCTTATTGCACCATTGTATTGAGCTCGAAATAATTATTTTAGGATAAAAAAGACCTCTAACTCCATTATATACCCAAGGTATTACATTTTTGTTTTTGATAACTCCAATAAAGAAGAAAAATTTCATATGACGATCAAATGAACATCAAAATTAAGATAGGTCATTAATTAGTAACATCTCGCAGACATTATAGTCCTACACCACCCATGGTTGTCATTGTAAGTAACACTTATCGACGTAATTAGTACATATTAAATCTATCTATCTAAGAAAATAGTCTATAAATATCTATCTATATGTGTTTATCTTAGATTTGTCATACACTACATTGATTAATGATTATATTGTCTTATATACAAATTTTTCATTGACTATTGACAAATTGACTCAATCTAACTATACCATTGTGTCAGGTTGAAAAAAAGAAAAATAAAAAAGGGCCCTCCAAACTCTAGTAACAATTGTGTCCCAAGATTCAGTATCTACCTCCTGATTCAAAGATAGGGACTAGTGAGAACACCTAACAATTGTATTTTTTATAACTTTAAGTAATGAAAATTTATGTCATTTTTATATTTGTATGCACATCTCTAACCTTATATGTATGATCCATATGATTTGCCATTCTTGATATATTTGAGGTCATGCAACCCTTTAGGTGGCATGAGGTGAGTTCATAATCACCCTAATGCAAAATTTTATTCTTGGCAGCCCTATAAAAAAATTTATAAACAATTTGTTTTATTATTAAAAAAAATGCCATTACAACGTAAAGGATTTGATCGACCCGAAGCACGACAACAAGAAACTAAACCTTATATGAGAGTAGGGTTAATTTATTACAAACAACTAACTCATCATAAATGTATCTTAAGAGTATGAGCCCCCATCATCCAAGTGATTACTAGTTCTCTTCTTCTTCCACTATTTCTTCCATTTGATGATTAGCTGAAGAGTTTTTATTTTGCATGCAATAATAGTGGTATAAGTGCTCTATCATGTTCACCATGTCCTATGTTATCCATGTCAAAGTGTTTTGCATTCTTTCTATTTCATATGCATTTATGTGTACCATTATCAAGATTTGGGTTTGAACTCTAGCTTCCTTTCCATTATTTTTGAAGAGGTTTTTAATATGTATTAAGTTGTCATTCATAGCTTCAGTCAGGGTGAAGTGTGCCATAAATATCTCCCATGATATTTTGATTGAGGCATCCATCTCCTTGTGGTACTCAATGTATTTTCTATTTTGCTTAAATATGACATTATTGACACTTACCACAACTTTCTTGAGCCAGTGAATGTCATTGATCAAATATTTGAGGTGATCTAGGATCTGACCTCCTTGATTAAGCCTAACACTGTTTGGGTGAGAGGATTCTCCTTTTTCCCATTCCCCATCATTTAGTGATTCTTATATTTTAATGAAGAATATATTTTCATTGGTCCTCCTTGATCCATGCATGTTTTTCATTTGCTTGTCTCATTAAGCTTACTCTTATTGTAACTATCCACTTTTTGTTTACCTTTATCTTGATTGTTTTGATTTTTGGCATTCCTTCTGATCCACCTTTTACCCTCTCGCATGGTGTCATAAAAGTGTCCTCCCATGTTTACATGCTCAAATATGAATCTCTAGACAACATTGTTATTCTTGGTACCCATATTATCCCCTACATAGGTAACAACATCCTAGTCCCTCGACACCCATTTGTTGGGTTCCTCTTAATTTATGTTGATATCGTCCTGGTTGGTAGTCAGAAGGGAGTCTTCCATCTCACTCCTAGCCTATTGATAGTTGGGATCATTGGAGAGGTCTATTAGTTTTGAAGGGTAGATATGTACGTCCTTTGGTTGGTTCTAAGGCATCATGCCTACGAGGTATTCCATTGCAGTTCTAACTTTTTCCAACACGTTGATTATGATGGATAATAGGAGGCATACCACCTAGAGGAGAGGTATTTCCAAACAAAGGATCCATGCCAATAGATTCACCAGGCTAGGAGAGAGGTAATGCACAATAGACCATATAATTGATGGAGCTAATAGAACGACAAGAGAAATTATATCGGTCAAAGTAGGTATGGAAAATATTTGAGAGAGGAGATTGAGGCGTTTTTGGCAAGTTTCCACATGTGCCAAAGATGAAATTTCCATGAGGACTTCCTCTCTACTAACTTCACCAAACTGGGAAGCTTCTAAAAATGAACATCTTCACCCCTTTATGCAAAAATTAAGTTGATTCTTACCACAAACAATTGGAATTATGCCTTTACCATTTTTATTTTCATTCTTAGTGAGTTAATGGGGATAACTTACTATATTTTGATGTTTGGAAAGTTTCCTTTCCTCGCATACCCCTCCTTACTTACGTGGAGCCACCCCAAGTAAATGCCCTAGGAAGCAATACATTCCTTTTTTATGATTTCCTTGAATTCTTCCATCTCCTTATTTGTGAAGATATTCATCATGTTTCCCTTATTATCTTTTTAGTCGGACTATATACTGAAGTTTGCCAACCAATCTGCTACTTGATTTCCTTCTCTCAAAGTATGGTTCAACTTTGCTTCCTCAAAATTATTTTGTAGATTTTCCCCTTCTTCAACTATCCTTTTCATTCTCTAGTTAAGGTTTTTACTATTCTCCATAGTTTTGATGAGTATGATCGAGTCTCTTTCTATGATGATTTTCTCAATGTTTTTTTCAATGCCAACTTCATCCCTTAGATGAAGTCCTCAGCTTCTGCTATATTGTTGCTATTGATCTTGGTAGAGACGACGTTGTAGGCTACCACTTGCCCCTTATGATCTCTTAATATGACACATGTGCCTGACTTTCCGAGGTGAACGTTTTAACACTCTATCAAAACTAACCTTGTGCCAAACTTGTTCTATTGGGAGGCATTTTTTGCTATTCCTTATTATCTTTTTATTTTACTTATTGCTAGGTTCCATAATATCATATATATATTTTTATCGTACCCCAATTTTGGTTTACTCTGTATCGACTTCCTTATCCTTTAGTTGTTTTATAGATAAGGCTTCTCGAATTAAAATAGATTCTATTTCCATCCACACTCTCTTAGGACTTATGCCTTCCTTTGTATTTGAATATTCTTATGTTTTATTTGATCCAAACATTCCATGTTTGAAGACTTGGACCCATATATCATATGTCCTTTAGAAGGTTTAATTTATTGTTGCACTGCCATGCCCTGAGGTGATCTAGAAGGTTATCATTCAAGGCCCAACTCAAGTTAAACTTGTTAACAAAATAAGTCCATAATCTCGAGGTAAAGTTACAATGAATAAGGAGATGCTCTATGTTCTCTCCATTATTGCAATACATGACACATCTTGACAGTCCTTGAAAGCCTTTCTTTTTTAGGTTTTACCCTATTTGAATATTCTCATGTGTGGTCATCCACATAAAAGCTTCACCTTCGGCCAAGCTTTTCAGTTCCACATATTGTTCTATAAAGATCCTTTAGATGCTTTGTGAGGAACTTTTGAGCTATGTATCCTTCTTCTACTATGTACACCCTTGTGCCTTTGTTATTGTAGTTCAAAGAGTCTTTCTTCGCACTCCAAGGAATCTAAAAGCTTTACAGGATGCCATTTTGGGTATTTTGGGATTCAATATGTGTGTTGTCAATGTTTTGGAAGGTTTTATAGGTAAAGGTATTATGTTATTGTAATGTTCTCCAATGTCCCAAATAAAGACCAATCGTAGCAGAATGAGATCATAGATTTGGGAGGTTACGAATAGGAACATAAATTAATCACTTCATTATGAGATCGTTGCATTAGTAATTAATACACAAATTGTTTCATTGGAGCATTAGCGTTGCCTGTAGAAGAAGTCGTGTGGGGGCAAGAGCAACATTGTTTAATGGAAGGACTTCATAACTAATCAATAGTCATTTATTATATTATATTTTGATTATTAACATTCGTTAAAATGAATAGTTGTGACTTTTGTAAAGACATGTCCCTTAATGAAGGGAATAAGATATAAATGTATTCTCTTGTGAGGAAGTAAGACATTCAATTCAATTTATCTCTTTTATATACATAGCATGAGCAACAACTTCATATTTCTTTATGAAAGATGAAAACCTTTAATAGAGTTTGGATGAATAAGGATGAAAACCCCTATTCACCAACACAAGGATGAAAACCCTTGTGTTCTTTAAACTTCAATATTTATATTTATAAATTTTGATTATTGGATTATTCTAGATATATATATGTCTAATCAAATTTCATTCACAATATCATTTCAGAATCTCCTAGTGTTCTAAATTAATATATAATATTTCGTTTAGTAATATTACAGTGGTATCAGAGTGAAAAATCCTCTCAGCATGTGTAACGATAGTTGTCAAAGAATGAAAATATCTTATATTACAAAATAAAAAATAAAAATAAAAATAAAAACAATTTAACAGAGGAAGATATGGGTTTAGAAAGAAGTCAAAGTCAAGAGGATGAACAAATAGACATGCCTATATGAGGCCAAAAACAACTATCAGACTCTATGAACCAATTGGCCCTTACAATAAAATTGGTAGTAGAAGTAAACATACAAAAGGAAGAGACCAGTACTTTTGTTAAGGGGCATAAATTGAGATCAACCACTATAAACTCACACCACATAATGTGAACTTCTATGCAATCGTTGCACGCACGCTAAGAGTTGTACATAAAAACCATATGTTCCTCATATTACACACAGGAGTATTATACACATCTCCTATAGGAGTATCTTCCACTCATGATGAGGAATAAATGGCAACACATTTTCTCTCGTGACCAAAACTTGCTTTAAGGAGCAAAATTTGTTTTGTATAATGCATTACTTTTGAACCATAAGCCTAATCGATGAACCAACTTCACAGTCACACTCAGAAAGACATATAAATGCAACACATCCCATTCATCTACTCTCTGTTATCCCTCTCATACCAAACTTTCACACAACTAAATGCATCCCTTAACAAAAACTTGTAATCCTTAAGGGGAAAAATAATGTGAATTTTGTGTAGTCGTTGCACATAAACTATGAAGGGTAGATATAAACCATAAGTTCTCAAGGTTTCATGTTGGAGTCCTCTATGAATCCTTTGGAGGATTATATTCCAATTTTAATGAAGGAAAATAACATGTTTTTTCTTACTGCCAAAAATTGCTTCAAGGAGTAAAACTTGGTGAGTATAACACACAAAAGTTAATAGTGCAACCTATCAACAAAACAAATTTACGGTCACATTCGTATGAGTATATAAATGCAATATAGGCCTTCATCTACTCTCAATCGCCCCCTTTGATCTAATCTTATACGTGGTCAGAGATGTCCCTCAATAAAAACTTGGCATTCTTAAGGGGGAAAATAGTGCGAACTTTATGCAACCATTACAAACAAATTAGGAGCAGCACAGTTGAACCTTAAGTTATTACAATTACATGTGTGAATCTTCTACACGTCATTCAAAGGATTATCTTACACTCATAATGAGAAAATAATGGAGGCACGCTTTCTCTCATAGCCAAAACTTGCTTTAGGAAACAAAAATTATTTATTATAATGCACAACTTTAAAACCACAAGCCCAATTGACAAATTGACTTGGAGGTCACGTCCAAATGTGTGTATAAACACAAGTAGACCTTTCTCTGCTCTTCATCAACCCCTTCACTCCAAACTTGCATGCTTTCAAATGCATCACTCAAAATAAATATGTTGTTATTACAAATAAAAACATTATGAATTTTATGCTTCCATTACATGCAAACTAGGAGGGGTAGAGACACGCTGCAACTGTATATAGTTGCACGTGGGAGTAATCTACCTATCCCATAGGATTTCATGAACAATCACATGTATTATTTATAATATTCTCTTTGTTTGAACAAGGTAATCTTCTCTTCTCATGACACCAACCACATGAAAGTAGAAGTTCATCCGATGCCACTAACTTGTATTAAATGTGTACGTAATGATTTCAAACAAAAATATATATAATGTAAAACTAATTATAAATTAAAATACACAAAATAAAATACTAGCCTTAGTAATTCAAAATGTAATTTGCATTGAATATTAACCTTACCAAGTCACTCCAACGAACCTTTAGGATTAATTAAGTTTTTAAATGTTTCAAGCATTGTTTCATGCTCAAAATCACAAACTTTACACAAGTATTTATTATAAGAAATTTCATATAATTTCATCAATTGAATATTTTTAGTGATAACCAAATTTGAATAATTAAATATCTCCCTCTTTGGTTCAAAGTTTTCAAATAACCATTTATTTACTTTTTTATGAAAGCATCTTCGAAGCCAAGTTCTTGTAACTATCATAGATTCAATGGGATAAACTAGGTCTTCCCCATCCATGGCCATTGTGGTTAATTTCCTTTTTTACTCTACACAATGAGACAAGTAGTATTTTGTTCCCTCATCATTGTCTTCAGGGGTAATTACTATGTAAAAGTACCTACATTTAAAGTGTAGTGAATTTTTAAGATATGTACGAAAAAGTAAAATATCACTAATGTTTGAATCTATATTTATATTATAAATAAATTGTACTTGGTTGTACAAGATATGAGATGTGGTTAGATTCAATTGTTGATGCAATTTCATGATCCTCTAGTGGCTATAATGAATGACTTGTTGTCATAGATCTGAAGGGCCTACAACACCATTCTTCAACCCATTATTATGATTCACATTCATTCCATTCAAATTCCATACAACCCGAATAAAAACATGCCATGTACTTAGTATAAATAGTCCATGAATTAGAATTTGAACTTTGGAATGAGTGGAAATTACTTCATCCAAATACTGTACTACAATCTTCATACATTGCCTTATTATTTTCTTTCATTAAACTAAAACATCTTTGCTTATGATAATCTTTATATGATCCAAGAGAAATTATTTCATTACACCAAGTTATATTACTTGCAACGTCAATTAAATCAACACCATCCCTATGCTTCTTCTCTTCTTTTTTAAGGAAACTTTTTACACATGCACCAACATCATCATGTTCCCTTATACTTTTCCCAGCCTCAAATAAACTCAATTTTTTTTGCACCGCACTCTTCTTACACATCTTGCTTAACTAATATAACATTCAAGAATTATTAAATAGTCATGCACGATAGTCTGACCAAATGTAGTGTATATTGAACATGATTTCTATTACATTCATATTTCTATAAAATATCTCAAAACAACCTCATACAAACTATGTAGAATGCAATCTATCATCACTCATGTAAAAGTGCTACTCCTTCAAAATATTTCTACTATCCTCTATGCTATCAAGTGCATATTTCAATGCAATATACAAAAAAATGTCAACTTGAGTTGAAATATAGTACTAGGATTGAACCTCATTTTGTGGTTGTAGTGCATAGTTTTTTAGTAAAGTTCACAACTAAAACAATCGTCTTAAGTGGAAGGAAGTTTTGCTTGCAATAACTTTAATTGAACATCTTACCATTTTACTTAGTGTGTGTGTCTTGCGTATTGGTAAATAATATTATTCTTGTATTCAACTATAAAATCATATACAAATACCTAAATCATAATAAACTCACATTTTGATGACTCTTTCTATCTTTTAATGAATACTTTATAGATTTGTACATCTTAAAATTAAAAAGTCTCTTTCCAAATTCATGTGAAATATCCTTGTGTACATACAACTAGATAAAAGTGACAAACCACCAAAAATTTTACATATTCCATCTAAACATTCTTTGACAAAAAAAACTACCCCTCAGGTCTTTGATAAAAAAGACTTTATGTTTTAGATGGAGAATCTACCATACATTCTTGCATAATCTTGTCAGTATGTAGAGTAAAACGTATATGATAAAAAACATCAAAATATATAACAAATACAACATGGATCCTACAACAACCAATGGTGCATGTTTGGTTGATTTTGATGTAGAAAGGATTGCACATCTCAAATGACATTTGGCTAATCACCAATTGTCCATTAAATTCTATCAAAATGCATAACAAATACAACATGGATCTTAAAAAAACAAGTGGTGTATGTTTGGTTGATTTTGATGTAGAAAGGTTTGCACATCTCAAATGACCTTTGGCTAATCACCAGTTGTCCATTAAATTTCAGAAGAAATTTCTTAATTTTTTTGTTTGGGTCATGTCCAAGAAGTGTTTCCCATGTGGCTCATTATTTTTTGAACATTTTTTTATTTTAACATCATATTTTATATTAGGCGAGACCCTTGTGTTATCATGCTAAAAAAATCATTCAAATGTCTTCTTCCTTCAACTAACTCATCTATTCTCCTTAATCGTTTCCCCCTTTGCATTTAATCTTTGTCTTGTTTATTGTCAAGAAGCCAGGGTTTTATTCTTTACAGGTATTTTACACATCTATTTGGCTCCCACACAAAATTAGGAAAATCAACATTTATAGGTGTGCAAATCCATATTAAAAAGTTAGTTGCATAGTCAACCAAGAAATGGCCGCACTACACCCTTGTCCTCCTCTTGTAGCCTTGTCCCAACACAATCTACAATTTTGTTTTTAGATGCGACACTGTTTGCAAGTATTTTCAAGTAATTTTTAGTCACAGTTAGCTTGCATAGTCAACACTAAATCTGTTTTAGGTAGGCTTACATATTTTCAAACTCATTTACTATTTTTAACAAATTCTAAATTCTACAAAATTTTGTAGCATATTTTATTTTAATATCAGATAGATATATATTCCAACATTTCCATTTCAATAGTTTAATATATATTAATTTTATTAGTTTCAATTCAAAATAGATTAAACATAACCATCCGTATCCTCTAGGATGTAATTCAAATCATTTTTGGCAGCAACATAAACATTTTATCTAATGATTCTATAGGCGTGGTACCTCCACTATTCAAATTGTTTGTCTGCACACTACTCTTCCTGCCTTCTTATGCTCATTTTTATTAAGTGCGTCTCTTATTTGGTTGTGGTCTTAGGATTAAATCTTATATTAATAATGGATTTCTATGACAAATTAACAATCTCCATTTCATAAGGAGTTATTCTGAGGAATACATTGTTAATTTTTATTGATTTGATGGCTTTGTTTTGGGTTGTGTTATGTTGCAGCGAGTTATAAATTGTCATAGGGTATTTGTACTTCAGCATTGTATACCTTCATGTGTGGGTGCTCTATTCTACACACTTTGCTTCACTACTTTAGTTGCTCGACTCTCCCACTGCTACCAGGCCATCTTCTTTCAATTGATAGGACTGCTACATCAATACTACCAAGACGACATGTTACATTGTTAATTACATCAATAGATGTTCCCTACAGTGGCATTTGAGGGAGGGAGTGAAAGGGTGTAATGGCGTGAGTGAGTTGGCAATTAATTAATTGGAAGTCAACTTAATAAAAAATAATTTAACATGGGGAGGTGTGGAAGTGTATAATTAATAATTAATAAAAAATGACTTTGTATCTTTAAAAAAAATGAAATATATATATATATATATATATATATATATATATATATATATATATATATATATATATATATATATATATGCGCGCACACACACACACACACACACACATATATGCACACACACACACACACACATATATACATACATACATACACACAAGATAACATTATTCAATAATTTAAACAAGAAAAACGTCAGAGTTGCACAATAGAGAAGAGTAAAAAAAAAATGCATGTTTTTATTTCAAATTTCTAGTATTTCTAGTATGTATACAAGAGTCATATATATTTTAGTTGTTAATGTTGTACAAAATCTACTTATTTCAATTTTCATTACAGTAATTAAAATTTAAAAATAAAAATAAAATAAAAATTACCCTAACTATATCATATCATAATTAATTGTAGATATATATCTTAACTAATTGTAGATATGTATAGATTTATTTAATAACATGATATAATTTTTTTTATAATTTTATTTATAGAATAAATTTTTTTAATTGAAATATATGATAAGTAAATTATATTTGTTATTATGGTAATTTTATTTACTTTAAAATTAAAAAAAAAAAAAATTATTTATTTACCATACTGAAATATATGAAATTATTTATTTATTTATTTTATATTAAACATGATACAATAGAATATAACTAGCTTACATATCTTAAATAAATCTCTGCAAAATACACTGATAGATATCATTTTCAAGGTACTTATATCCTATTGAAGAATGATATCTATCGGTGTATTTTACATAAATGTATCTAATATATGCATGTTAGTTAATATTCTCATGAATTAGGACAACTAAAACTAATATAATTGTCCCTCTCCACAACTCATTCTTCCATCATAGGGCACAACAACTATTCAGATACCACTATTAAATATTGAATGTGCTAAAAATTAACTCATGCAAAGATAAAGAGATTCTAATATCTCTAGAATATCTCACCACCTAACTTTCGTAATATATTGTTTGCTATTAACGATATATACAATCAACCCATTAACTAGCAAGGGTGCCATGTGCCAAGTCTCTGCGGAAGCTTAGAATAGTTTTGAAATTAGATTTAAGTATTGATTAGAGTGAATTTTTATCAAGCAAAATTATTTATATTATGCTATAAACAACCAACAGAAAAAGAATGAGGAATTAGTTCTAGACAAATACAATTAGGTGAAGATTAGTTGTTTAATTTCTGTCTCAGTTATGGCTATTTATTATATTTGTTTCTCGTAGGTTATCACGATAAGTCCACATAACTATTGTCCAACACTGCTTAGATTGAATGGTACACTCATAGTTACTTCCAGTCAATTCTAAAATAAATTATATTTACAAACTTTGGAGCAACTAGTTATCCTTTCTAATAATTTGGTACTAGACTATTAGTGTTAAAAATATTAAATTATAATTTAATTGAATGTAGTTTTGTAATGTTGTCCAAATTTGAAAAATGAAAATAATCGATCAATTTTATTTAAATGATATATTTTTTTAATTTTAAAAAAATATTAATATTTGTAAGAGACTATCAAATTACTTGGTTAAAATTAATTTATGAAATTTGTCTCCCTGTTATTTTTATTTTTTTAAAAGATTATGGTGAAGAGATTGGAAGTGGTATGTGGATACTTTTTTTTATTTTTTTTGGATATGTGGATACTCTTATTCTTTTATGTTTTATATCTATTAAAGAATATGAGTCGATTCTCAATGATTAACAACCTTAGTATTTGATGTTTAATTTTTTTTGGGCAAATGTGCATTAAAAACTTGTAGGATTTTAGTAAATCTATATTTAGTCTTTGATATTCTTCTAAAACTTTTAAGTCTCAGTGCTTCCACCATTTGGAGGGCAATGATATATGGATATACAAGAATTAGTTGACAAGGTCCACCGTCAAATTTACTCTGCATCATTTACCTTTCAAATATAACATTTCATTTGTTTGTCCGTTTTGAATTGTAGAAACCCTATAGAAAAGATTTTGGAACCTAAAGTCAGGTTTACATTTATTTTTTCTATTAATAAGAAGTTATAGATAGAAGCTACATTTGATAGTCGACTTTGTTAATAAAGTAATATTTCATTCAATAAGTTTTTAAAAAGTTATGATAATTTTTTTTAAAAAAAATATCATAAGGAAAGGAGATGGGTAGTTGGAATCTTTAATTTTGGGGTTCCACATCTTTTATATTATACAATTTTGTATTCTAAAAATTTAGATTTAAATAGTCTAACATTTTTTGATTTGAAAAAGTTATATGGGAGAAAAAATGATGTTTTGGGAAGTTATATAGTGATGTTTTCAACAACATTTCATTTTTTCCTCATATTTTTAATGTGACATAATAACAAACTTATATATCATTAATACAAAATAAAATCTCGTTAATATGAAATAAAATGTCATTAAAAACCCGGTTTTAAAAACATATGAGATCAATAATTAATTAAATAAAGACATAATAAAAAACAAAAATGACTATTAATAAACATTGAAAAGACAAAATAAAAACCAAATATAACTATTAATAAACACTAAACGAACTATTATAAAAGTTGAGTGACCATAATAAGTCCTGAACATGTTTATAATAAAGCCATGAAGGAGAAACCCTAGATACAATCACAAACATAAAACATAGTGTGCATGCCACAACAAACTGTATGCATGCCACAACACAGTGTGTGCATGCCACAACAAACTGTATGCATGCCACAACAAACTGTATGCATGCCACAACACAGTGTGTGATTTGAAAAAGTTATATGGGAGAAAAAATGATGTTTTGGGAAGTTATATAGTGATGTTTTCAACAACATATCATTTTTTACTCATATTTTTAATGTGACATAATAACAAATTTATATATCATTAATACGAAATAAAATCTCGTTAATATGAAATAAAATGTCATAAAAAAACCAGTTTTAAAAACATATGAGATCAATAATTAATTAAATAAAGACATAATAAAAACCAAAAATGACCATTAATAAACATTGAAAAGACAAAATAAAAACCAAATATAACTATTAATAAACACTAAACGAACTATTATAAAACTCAAGTGACCATAATAAGCCTTGAACATGTTTACAATAAAACCATGGAGGAGAAATCTTGAATACAATCACAAACATAGAACATAGTGTGCATGCCACAACATACATCTTACTATTTTTAGATTTTCTCAACTTTACTTTCTTTATACAAACCAGTTATCAATCACCCACAATCACCCTAGTAAGCAACTTTAACACTAATTCCCAAATTCCATTACTCGGAATAATTCAAAGTGCTCATATAATTATCGTAGCCATTGTGACATGTCCAAACAACCTATACCATTATTAGAAATGTCCAAATTCTTTATGGATGCTTTGTTGAAGACTACAAAACTAAATTTCAAATTTTAATTGACACTTTTAACATAATATGCAGCTGCAAAATGAAAACACTTGAGATACTTTGAAAAAATAATAATAAAATAAACAAATAAATGTTAGTTTATATGCAAATCAATCATTAAAAACATATGTTAAAGCTCAATGACATACCTTAACATTACACATCATGAGAAAAAAAGGTTATATGGCATTTGCTGGAATTTGCATTATATTTTATTTTTGAATGTAATGGAATTCAGGGAACCATAGTGGTCAACAAATCTTGCACATAAAATCAAAGCTTTATTGTTTGGGTTAAGATAAACCAAGAGAAACTTCTGGTTTGGAAACTTGTTTTGGAGTTGAACAGATAGGGACTCCTTCAACTTCAAAATTTTTGACCTTTGTATTTCATTTAATGCCACCAACATACACAATGGAATGAGATGTAGAGCATAGATTGGGACAAAATGCATGAATACACATGTTCAATGCCTTGTAGAAGAGCAAAAAGATTTCACATTTCGCACCACACTACACCTTGACTAAATTGTAACATATGAAAAATACAATGGATTATAATGAAATCGATCAACCAAAAATGACATAAAGTTAATGCATTTTCTATCATTAAAAGATTATCTCATCCAAATTCTTACACATTATTTTGGTAAGAGTCATCTAGCTAGCACACAGCTTTGGGTGTTGGTACAAACTTGTTTTCTCCCTGGTGATTGGGGGTGATGGCTCCTATGAATGTTCTCCCCCTGCTAGCCTCTGCATAAGAAGCATTTTAGATCAAATGGTAAAAGAACATAAAATGAAAACACTGTAAAGCCTATTTACAAAAAAAGATAGTGACACAGATGAAGAGAAGATAACACAAAAACACATTAAGTTTTAAGATTCGTTGAAGACAAACAATGACAGATATAAATACCAGTGTTAGAGAGAAAAATAGATGCACAAGATGGTAGGAACGTAGGTCTTTCTCACCCCAACAACATGTGTGTTTGCCTATAATAAGAGCAACAATAGGAAATATTGACCTATTCGTTACAACTAACCATCAATCACAACAGGGCTTCCACCATTCCTTGCACCTAAGCATTTATCAAAGTTATGCACATGATTTCCTTGTATTGCAAAATTTCCTCAGATGACCCATTATTTGTTAAAGGAATATTAGACCGTAGACATAGCATGCCATTTGGGCATTTAGGCTCTAGCACATGTGGGTACAACATGAATCTGCCATGAATTCGTGGTATCTCTATGCAATATTGGTTTGCATCTCGCAACAATTTGAGCTAGGTGGGATTTCATTCTCAACGTGTAAATTATTATCAAATCCATTGGTAGCATTACACTTTCTTATACATATTCAATCACTTACTTCATTGTTTATAACTTTTATTGCATGCATTATGTGCAAAACAACCAAGGATCTCTTCAATACTTTGTGCGCCTGCAATGATCTTCAGATGTATTATCGAAGCTCACCCACCCAACATTGCAGAGTAAATTATTGCATACTTGTAGAATTTACAGAGAATCAAACACTCAACAATGAGATTAAAAAATAGAGGACTCATAAGGTTATTTTTAGGGGATTGCTACGAGGATTTTGATAAGCTAGGACAACTCTAACATAACTAGTTAATATTATTTTAATGAAAGCAGGGATATGCTAAAAACAACAGAGACATTGTGTGACACCCATTATTCCCGCACACAGGACACTACGATCTCAAGACTTTCCAGAACACAGACATCGTGTGACACCCATTATTAGCGCCTCGCTGAGAAGGAGAAATAGTAATGCCCCCACTCCAAAACCAGTTGATATGTCAGAGTCATACACGCAGTATGTGTAGAAAAAATGGGAGGATTTGGAAGCTTACTGCTATCACCAATGAGTAGAAGCTTGATGAGATGATCCTAATCAGTTCGACACCTTGCTGCTGTGGCAACCATTCCAATGCCTTTGCTTTTTCTTTATTTTTTTCTTTCAGTTGGGTTGAGATCTTTTAACATAAGAAAATGAGAGGGGAATTTGTAGATAGTAGACCAAAAAACATCTCGGGTTCGAGCCATAGATTGATCCAAACAATAAAAGCAAAGTAGGGACCAAATCCAAGGACTAAACTGCTATGAATATTAATTACTGAAGTCACAGAGAAGTGACACAACACTTTTCCACTAAAGCTTGCGTGGAGGGAGATTAATGAATGAGTGATTTAAAAATGAAAACATGTCTTCTCTGACCTATGGAGAGGTGGCGAACCCATACCTAAACTACAATGGATGCATGACCAAGTGAAAATTATATTTTTCATTTTAACTCACGATTATCAACAAATTTTGAGCCATGCTTTTGACAACACATTTATTCTATGTATTGTGTATGACATCACTCATATGCGCCTTAATAACATCTATTCAATTTTAACCAATCAAAATATTGATAAATAGCTTTTTTCATATTTTTTTGTTAAAAATTGTATAACTTAACTTTTGAAAATATATAATTTTTTTAATGCACCAAAAACAATGCATTGTGATTGGTCTTAAAAAAACCAAGATTAATCGAAGGTTAAAGCATCCGGGAATAATAATAACAATAACATCAAATAATTTTAAAGAAATAAATATCCGGAATATTTAAGAAAAAGCGAGCTGCCTCCGTAGAGTGTAATCCACGATACAGTACCTGGACAGACGAAAGGAAGGGAAGGTACTTGGACAGACGAAAGGAAGGGAAGGTGTGGATCAATATTCTCTGCAACCATGATTATCCCGGTGCGATGCTTCACCTGTGGGAAGGTAACTAAATTCCCTCGCTCATTTGTATGGGTCTTTTTGGGCTCTGTTTTCAGCTGCTTATGTAGTGATCTGTCTTTCGTCATGTGTCAGGTTATTGGGAACAAATGGGATCAATATCTCGACCTTCTTCAGGCTGATTATCCCGAAGGGTCTGTTTCTTCTGCGCTCTTTTCTTTTTCTCTAAATAAAAATCCAATTATAATGGTAAGAAAACACTAAAGAAAGGGTTTGTGCCGGGCCAAGGGTTATGTATTTTCGCTCTTCCAAATTTTAGGTCTCTTTTAAATTCCCTGAACTCTGACATCAGGGCCAGGTTTTCTGCAATGTATTTTATCAAACCCTAAGCCGGTAACATATCTTGGAGCCACCTGTAACTTTGCGGATAGCAGGGATTTGTTGCATCCTGTGGCGTGCTGTTTTTTTCTCACGCGACTAAATTAAGAAGGGTACGGCTATATTGTATATAAATGTAGTCACTAAAAAAATATGTGGGTACAGAGACGGGGATACGGTCCTCGTCCCTATAGATTCTTGTCCCTATGCTGGAGTTCCCTAGCAACTATGGGAAAAACATATATTTTAAAATTTAGAGAGAAGACACATGGATTGATTTAGGTGGTTCTTCCAAAAATAGACCGGTGATGATGTGAAGTCCATGTTCATAGCTTGTGCCTGTGGTAATGACAGTTCATGTGAAATGGTCAACGGTTCTCCAAACCACATATAGATGTTTGTGGTACCTCCAAGATCACCAATCTATATCCACCAGATGCCCCACACACTTTTACAGTTGCAACATGCAACCTGGGCATCTCCGACACGGTGCCATCCATGTAGTTTCCAAAACTTATGCAGTTTCCACTGATGGCTTCCTGAGTGTCCCAGCCCACTAAGGCCAACTCACACTACATCCACATTCCACCCCGATTATGCCCCGAAAATGAGTCAAGGGCATAGCCCATGCTTTGCCCACCGCTGCGCATCATAAAATTTTGATGTCAATCAGCTTTACCAATGGAAATCAAAGAGTTACACATAAAATCTCAACCCTTTCAACTTCCATAATGGTTCTTTATGCCTACGTGGCTTTGTAACATATCTGTAGCATTGTATAGCAAGTCAATAGTAGAAACTAAGCAGCCATACATCTCCCTCGAGAGTATGCTCCGTACAAAATGCACAAATTAATATAATTTTCTGTTTTAGTTTTATTATTTTCTCTGTTCTGAATCTTGTTCAATATTGCTTCTGCATAGGTATATGACACATCTAAATTCTTATTAAGAGTGCCGTCCTGCAGACCTCCTGGGATCCGGATCATAGATATAAAAAGTTTATGCGTAACCAGAAATGAATACAAACATAGATTGGAGGAATTTTGTTTATTTAGTTATTCTTATAAGGTAATTTGTCGAGCTCACAACCTAGCATATGACACCCCTTTAAAAATAACTTCACACTTTACCTTATATGTATTTTTAAAAATTTGTACCTCCTCAGGGTTCAACCATTGACCAAACTCTTGGTAAATCAAGCCTTGCTAATATATACTAATTTTCTTCAGGTAGAAAAAATAATAAAAATGCAGCACACGAACGGTTGCTTCTGTATCTCACATTTTACTTTTATTTTATCTAGTATTTACATATGATAGTTTTTTACAAGATGTTAAAACTTTTTAAATTCTATAATGGTGTGTTGGCACTAAAAGTGTAATTGCTGCCGGACCGCTGAATTGTAGCTTTGAGCTCATGTTTGGGTTCTGAAACATTGCCCTTAAGATGAGAGCTCGAATTGATAGAATCTTGCCATAATCTTGATGTTTCCCTTGATAACGCTCTCCTACATATAAAATTTGCCAACTCACTCTCCATCAAACCGAAACAATCTGTGATCCAGAGTTGACTGTTATAAATTTTTTAACACTCTCCCAAGCTTTACACTCCACCCTTCAATGCTTCTGTGTGGGTATCCCTCTAACCCTTCAACACACCAGTGGTCAAACCCACAAGTTGGGTCTAGTCATCGCTGTATATCAACTTACAGGCTTATGGTCTTGAGCGTTTACCATAATGCGAGACTGTTTGATGCAGGCAGAAAATGAAAGCACCATATGAAAACTACAAATTATCAAAACCACATCCTCCAAAGGAATTTAATCAATAAAATTTATACACTGATTATCATATCATAACATAAATTTCAATACAGAAACTCCCTTTACAAAACAGGGATTCTAATAAAAAATTCCACTCTCATCACTCTCAGAGAACATTCGCAATATTGGTCCATGCAGGCCACATGGAAGCAATTCTTTCAATTGCTCTCCTTGAAGCTAGCCACCCCTAAAAATACTAAATGTGGAGTCTTGACTCTTAACTAATCCAAAGTGTATATTAACATAATGATATCTATATTTAAAAAAAAACTTAAAAGTTAATACAGTAAAACATGTGCACCAAAAAATTCTCAAACTTTTTAAAAAAGTTGTCCCAATGTCGTGTAAAGAGGTGCGTGGAGAATAGGCTCCCCAAATTTCTTAACTACATAACCTCCCATTCTCCCTCTTTGTATCTATACAAGGAGAGAGTTGTTGATCTGGGAAGTATCCCTTTGTTTCAGCTCCTGCGTCATTTTCCCCTGGTTTCAAAATATTGGAGCCTCCTAGCTGAAACCCTAATTTTTTTCCCTTGTGCACCATCTCCATGAAAGTTTGCTCTTTCACTCCTTGTCTTCGAAAAATCTCCGTACTACCCAAACCAGCTGATTACTCTGTTCTTCATTCCTTTTACTTGATTGAAGAATTTTTTATTGGTATTTTCCTTCTTTGAAAGCTCTTTGAAACTGGCCATACAAAACAAAATACTGAAAATTCATGTTGAAGAAAATGATCTTGAAATGGTTAGCTTCTTTTTTGCTTTTCCATTGACATCTCTTACAATTACTTTTTCTTTTTGCAAACTCTAACATCCTTAGTTGCCGCTTCTCGCTTTACTACTCTCGTGGCGATTGTGTCTTCTGCTTCAGTTGCTCTAACGTTTATAGTCCCCTTCTAAGGATCTATTGCAAACATCTCCCTATCTTTTAAGGCAATTATTTTCTTCATTAAATTTTTAATTACAGGTACTTCAATGGGCTGTTCCTCCTCATTCTTATCACTTTCCAAATGTGTATCCATCTCAAGTTCATGTTGACGTTGTACAAGACACTTTTCTACCCACTTTGTCTATTATATCCCTGTTTAATCTCGAAGTCCGCGGCTTCATCAGCCATAACATTCTCCAAAAGTTCATCCAATTGTTCTACTTTAATAACAAAATCATCCTTTGCAGTCCTTTCTTCTTCCAAGGTATTTTCTGGCTTCTTTCAATTATAAAACCCTTCATGCGCAAAAGTTTCTTTAATCATTTTCAATGTCTTACTGCTCCAAGAAACTGTTCTCATCATCCCAAAGGTGCATGGCATGATCCATGCCATCTTTCTTCTCCTTTTCTGCATGATTTTACGCAAATTGTTTCTTCAATACCATCTGTTTCAAGTTATTGATTTCCTCCACTATCTTTTTCTTTTGTTTTTCCCTCATCTTTCTCAATCTGTATTTCTTCCTTCACCATTAGCTGCAATTTCCGTTATGAAAATCTTCTTTCTCTGAAGGTACTTCCTCATTTTTTTTCCGTTATGAAAACCTTCTTTCTGCGAAGGTACTTCCTCATTTTTTTTTCCCAATCTCTTCAATCATCCCTATCACTTTGAACTGCTTCCCATCCTCCTTACCTTGTTGTGTATCTCTACCAATTAACACCAACATTACCAGAATCTTTTCTGTTCTGATAGCGAAGTGATGCAGACAGAAAAGTTGAACACCATATTAAAAGTACAAACTATCAAAACCACATCTGCCAAAGGAATTTATTCTAAAAAATTCACACACTCATTGAGATCATATTATAACATAAATTTCAGAACAGAACTCCTTTTTACCAAACAGGGATTCTAATCCCAAATTCCAATGTCATAACTCTCAGAGAACATTCTCACAACATTCATAATATTGGTCCTCATAGGCCACACCGAAGCAATTCTTCTAACCGCTCTCTTTGAAGCTAGTCTGACCCAACACTACTTAATGTGGAGGCTTAACTAATCCAAACTGTACTTAAAGATAGTGATATCTACCTGTGAATTCTCAAACTTCCTAAAAATGTTGTGATGTAAAGAGGTGCGTGGAGAACAGGTTTCCCTAATTTCTCAACCACACAACCATCCATTTTGCCACTTGGGGTCTATATCAAGAGAGAGTAGTTGATCTGGGAAGTATCCCTTTGTTTCAGCTCCTGCATCACTGCTCTTTACGAGTTCAGTTTCCTAGTGCACATTTGCCCATCTCCCTTGGGTGCAACCAAACTACACCATTTATCTTTGGGATGACTTGTGCACCAACTATTTTTTCAAAAATTTGGATTAAATGATTTGCTGTAGATTGATTTTTTGGTTGTTTAAACAGTCAGTACATTAAGAACTTCCTCTCTTGATATGAACACCATATTATTTCTATGATCTAAATTGCCCAGATGGTAAAACATGGAATCATTTGTTTAAGATTTTGTAATAGTTTTGAACTGAAGTAATTCCTTGGCCATTTGTTGATAATATCTCCTGAACAAGTAATTTGGAAAGATGCTAAATCCGTCCTTCCTGTTTTGCCAAAGTTATTGCTCAGAAAAATTGACAATGAAAAAAATAGATGGTTGTTTCAAATTCTTTCTTGCATAGCAGATGGCACAAAGGCCATTGCCAACATGTGTGAAATTTTCTTTTTTGTGCATGAATGCTTTTGTTTTTGGCCATGACCTGTCTTCATAAATAATTGCAGATTCCATCATTTTGAAGCGTTAATTTTACATCTATAGCTGGAAGTGTCTTGTTTTGACTGTATAGTCTACATTTTCCTGAATTCTTCATGCCAGGATATCCAAACAGGTTACAAAGGGTATTTTCCTTTTTTCGTACTTCTTTTGGAAGTGAGATCTTAGCTGTCTGTAATACAGATTCCAAGATTGGTGGAGTGATATGGTAATTCCATTTCTTTTTCTGATATGCACATAGAGATATGCTAATTTTCTATAAAAGTTGGCAATCAAAATGGGCATCTGAATTGACGATGCCATATAAATTGAGACAGCCTTTAGTACTGATTTAATCAACTACATTGTTTCAGAAAATATTAGTTATGTTAAGTACTTGAAGGCTTCTACGAGGAATTTAGTTAGATTATCATATTTTGTGGGATTTCACTAGTGTGTTTAAATCATTTCAAAATGACATCTGTGAGTAGTCGTTACCCTAATGACATTTTTCCTCGTGTATTTTTGGTAAGAATCACAAGGCATGGGGACCCACTTAGCACACAAGCACTGAACATTTGTTAGTGGAGGAAGGAATGGTGAATGTAATCCACTGCCTTTGGGCTTCTCACCTTGTAGTCTTTTTCTCCTTGGGCAAAGCTTTTGGAGCATGCAATGCCTTAGAAGTCACCCTTGTCTCATAATTTTTCTCAATGTTGGATTCACCCAATTACAATCCAATCATGTATTGTGTTAAGCAATTGTTGGCTTCCATGAATAATTTAATTAGATTATTAATTTTTGTAGGATTTTACTAGTGTGTGTTTAAATCATCTCAAAATGACCTCCATGGGTAGTCATTGCCCCAAAATAACATTTCTCATGTTTTTTGGTAATAATTACAAGGCATGGGGACCCATTTAGCACACAAGCACTTAGCATTGACTAGTAGAGTGGAGGGACGGTGAATGTAATCCATGGTGTTGGGCTTTTCACCCTCTAGCCTCTTTCACCATACATCAAATTTGGATGCTATACATTCTATAATGGTATTCTAATTCTTGGATGGTGCCTCTTAGGTACAAGAGGATTCCTCAGGTATTTTGTCAATGCAAAATACTAGAATTCTTTGTAACTTGTTGAAATGTGTAAGAATTCTTATTAATATTACTCCGACTAGCCAGAGGCTTGTTTGTAAACAGAGTATAGCTTTGATCTCTTTAGTTTCCTGGGTTATTATAATGTTTGCAACAGAATGTCATCTGAAAATTGTAAACAAGTGATTGATTGCTTTGCTGACTGCAAAGTCCTCTCTAAACTTTATTCTATGAAATTGACAAGTATTGGAATAATAGATCCTCTTGCTGTACCCCATGGGAGCAAAGGGAAGGAAGGTATTTTGGGTGTGCTGTTAAAAGATACAGAAAATGAAGATTTTGATTTACAATTTTACACCATGAAAGTCAGTAGTGGGATAATAGATCCTCTTTCTGTAATAATCCTTGAGAGTAAAGGGAAGGGTCTGTGGGTGTGCTGCTAACATTTACTGAAAATGAAGATCTTGGGATACAGTTAGACAACATTGAATCCAGTCTTGGCTGAAGCTTGAAGGATGAAATACTTTGCTAATGGATTGACACTTCCTGTGGTTAAACACTTTGGACATGACCAGTCTTATCAGCACCCATAGTGGCATAGTGTATTAGCTGAACTAAGATGACTGAGCAGTTAAGATACCCTTGAGAAATTGTTGTTCTTTTGCAAAACCATCTTGTAATAAAGAAATTTGAATGACAAGCCGAAGTCTTTTAAGGGTTATGTAATTAGTGTAACCTACAATGGGTGGTTGCGGAGTATAATACTAATAGTATGAAATGTCTATAAAATTGACCAACCCTAAATTTGACGACCATTTAACTGTTGTATGGTAATATTTCTTTTTGCATGGAGAAAGCAATCGAAAAATCGCGATATTTTGGGCATATCGTGGAGTTTGGAGCCTGATTTTTGACCAGAAAGATTTTTCCGAGACCAACGTAATGGTGCAACTAGATTGAGGCCATCCATCACCATTCAGCAGGAAATTTTCAGAGAAGTAATGGATTTGTTAATCAAAGTGGAACCCTTCGATGGACAAAACGATATTAGCCTTGAGATTGATTCATCTCGGCATTTTTGAGATACATGTTTTCAAGATATCAGTACTAGTATATAATCTTGTAGATTGTACTACAAAGGATATGGTTCTGTTAATGTTCCAGGGATTAATATTAAACAAATAATATTCATCGCCTTAAGGATTTTCTGGGATTAATGATATTCTTCATTCATTAGAAGGAGCTTTTCCTGTAAATCCCACATTTTCTAGAAGAATCGTCCCTGGAAAATATCCTGTTCCTGGAATTTATTTGGCTTTAATGATGAATAGCATATCATAACTGTGTCAGTTATTGGAGTCATTAGAGCTACTTGTCGTTTGTCATTCTGTGCTGCAGTATATGATCTTCTGAAGGTTCATTATTTTGTAAGCAGGAAAGCATCATCATAGTATGGTAAGCAGAAAAGCATCATCATAGTATGGAACCGAGCTACCTGAATAAAATTCTTTTTAAATATTAGATTTGTGGAAAAAAATTATTCTTGTGCTCTAGGTGAATCCATATTATTCTAGAATTTATCTTCCTGTAAACTGTTTCCTCTTTATTCTGCTGTACAGTTGCAGGATGATTCTTTTCATTATTTGCATCACATAGAATACATGATATCATCAACTACATGCTATCATTTTTTACTATGTAGAATGCATGATATCGATTTGTGAAAACGTGGGATGCTGTTAACCATATATTCTTAGACTAGGATTTTTTGGTAGAAGGAAAAAGGTCAATGAGCTGAAGTTCTTAATTTAAGCATGTTAGCTTGCATACATCAATGATCTTATGTCCATTGGTCTGCTGCTAACAATTGATCAAATTCTCTAGCTATGAGAAACTGGTCTCCTGATGTCTGTTGCACCATGTGAAGTTCCCTGTCGTGAGGGAAATATATAAATGCTAATAGTAGTGATGAAATGGCTACCACCTCTCTTTCCGGAAAATAATACATGTTATCATAACCTTCAGCTAAATTGAGTGGAACACTCAGGATACTTGATTTATACCGTGTCATACAGTATAACTGTATTAGTATACAAGTTTGATGGGCAGAGGCTTAAATAGATCTATAGAAGGAATAATCTGAGTTGAGTTCATATTAAAAGAATTTACCTATCGTGCTCCAGGCCTGGGAAAATGATGTAATAAATCACAATCTGGAAGTATCCCATGATATTGCATGGTCACCAGATTGAACATTAGCACTAGTTGCTATTCCAAGGATGTAGTCTCTATGAATGTTGTTATTCTAGATGCTTTCAAATAGATTTACCTTTTGAAGGTCTTTAGCACCCACATTTGACCGCAATAAAATTTTGAAATATTAGAGCCATAATTTCCAAACTATTGGCTGGAAAGATTCCGGGGTTCCATTTTAATTGTATTTCCCCTTTCTGTGAGTGATCGATTTCGAAGTGGACATGGTTAACAACCACCCCCCGTGTAGAGTGGGAGAGAGATGGACATGGGTACATATAAAACTCCCACGTTTTGGTTAGACCTGCTGTTTAGGTTGGTTTGGTGGATGTGCCATTGGTGACAGGTGTCCACTTAGTGTGGAGGTGGTGGAGATCCTTTCCTCCATTTCATTCTTTGCTGTCTGTATTAGACCTGGTTGAGTTATGGGGAAGGGATAATTTGTAAGCTTAAGTTGGAGTTTATGTGCTCTAATAAGTGGATCTCGTCAAGGCAGGCTTACTTGTGTTACTTCTCAATGGGGATGTTAGTGAGAGTTGTTTCGTAAGTCCAGCTTGGTGATCACCTGCATGGGAAGGGAGTTGCTTCTTAAGTCCAGCTTGGTGATCGCCTGCATGGAAAGGGAGTTGCTAACCGCATGCCAGGGGCAAACCGTCTGTGGTGTTACTCTGTGGTGACAGGTCCTTTGGGGCTGAAGGTGGATGGGGTATACACTGCAGCATGCTTGGGTAATCCAAAGGCCTTTGGGGAGCCCAACTGCCTTTTAAAATGATGCGCTATTTAGTAAGATAAACCCTCTTGCCTGGTATGCAGAGTTATTATGCTTTTACCATTTGCAAAGATGGGATGATTCCTCCTGCAATTTGGTGCAACCCATGTGTATGGGATTGTGCATTAACAACGATAATGACTGGTTCGTACCCCCTGTTGGGATATTCTCCAGCCGCTGAGTTTGAACTTGGGCAGCTAATAAGTGCGGATTTGCATTTGAGCCCTGAGCCTTGTTAGCACAAAAACAAATTGTGAGTGCTTGAATGCGTAGTATTCTATTTTAGCTGTTTTAAACATAAGTGTGTCGAATTCCTGGTTGCTGGCCTCTGTACAGTCAAGGAATAGAGGTCCAATCTTCCACTGGTCTCCGAGGCATCTAAAAAGCCAATGCAATACACAAGTAGTTTCCACGCTTGTGACAAAAATGTGATTTCATTGATTGCGTAATATCTATAAGCAAGACAGTGTGATTTCATGTTGTTGCTTGCAGCTGTGAGGGGGATTTGTTACCGATAGCTTTTTTCGTAATGGAATGTGATCATCACATTACTCACCGTAATTTGTGTCCACTGGAGTTACCGATATGATAAATGATCGCTTTTTCAAATCAAATTATTATTACATTTTCAATGCTGATTACATAAGGGGGTAGCTTTGAAGCACCATATCTGACCATAGTTTTGAGGCTAGAAGGATGGAGTTAAAAAAATTTATCCTGTTATTGTTTTTATGGTGTAGCACACTTTTTGGTGTCCTTTTAGGAGGAAGCATTTCACGTCGGTCAACGATGTTTTAAACAATGTACTCAATTGTTTACTTATCTTTTACTGTATCTGTAGGGATGCTCTTGATGCACTGGGGTTGGTGAGGTACTGCTGCAGGCGTATGCTCATGACTCATGTCGACCTCATTGAGAAGCTTCTGAATTACAACAGTAAGTCGAATGATTTGAATACCTACAGGGCTTGCATCATAGGCTGTAACTGCCAATTTTCATTTATTAACTGCTGTGAACTTGTGTTTCTCTTGCAGCATTAGAGAGGAGTGA
Organism: Torreya grandis; assembly: GCA_037957365.1. Classification (NCBI taxonomy): domain Eukaryota; kingdom Viridiplantae; phylum Streptophyta; class Pinopsida; order Cupressales; family Taxaceae; genus Torreya; species Torreya grandis. The sequence continues at coordinate 1,535,500 of JARHVA010000094.1, read as the reverse complement.
CGCAAATTAGTCATGAAGCGCTTAATGGTCCAAGATGGATGCAGTTTAGCTAATGATCTTTGAACCGGTTACGATATATATGGATGTAATATAAAATATTATTTATATATAGCATGAGTTCGACTTAGTGCTGAACTTCAGATTCCTGATACATATTCTGGCATGATGTGTGAACGACGCTCCATAACCATTATTTGTTATTTTCCTTGTGGTGGAATGGGGGGTTATATTTGAATGCTTTGTAAATGTATTACTTTCGACGATACAAAGCCTATGATGTTAGAATGTCTTTTGAACTTCCCGTCTTTTAGTTTTTTGACCATATAAAAAGCCTATAATGTCAGAATAGATGTCTTTTGACTTTTCCAACTTTTTCTTTGTTTTTCTGGTTAATTTAGAAGATGTCTGTATTGGTGACATTTTTTCTGATTAGTGGTTATGTCTCCATGGCTGCTGTTGTAGAATGCCCATGAAAATGAAAACACATTGATGCTTAAAAACAAAAGGTAAATCTATTCAACAATTGCAACAAAAGGTTTAATACTTTACTGGTATTTCTTTCATTTTTTTGGATGAAAGGTGTATTCTTATCAAGAGAAAAACATAACTATATTAGGTGCGAATATACACAACAATTTAACCCAATTAGTCTCAAATCAATAGTGCTGATATATCCAAAGGGAGACAGTCCAATTGGTGTGGATAATGGTAAAGTATGTTTTCACACCATCCATAAAGGTACAAATCTCTAGAGATGCAGATTAAAAAAAGGATGAGGATGGGTTCAAGTACTAAACAAATTCAGTGGAATGGATACCTCTCAATTTTTGGCAGTAAATTAAAGAATGTTGATTATTTATGCCCCCAATATGAATAGGGGCATGCTGTGCTGATTCAGAAAGTTTATCCTTACATTAAAAAATAATTAGTGCTGATACGGGTAAAAGTTTCCAAGATCATTATGATAACTAATTTTTGGGGTGAACTACAACCTAAAGGAGTGTGCAACCAAGTAGGTGTATGAAATTTATCAACACAAGTAGAGGCAATTCTGTATGGGCTAAGACCTTCCAATCTGATTGAGACGAAAAGATTTGTGGGTGTTTTTCAACGAATGAAAAAGTTTGTTGCCCTTGTAGATGCAACCCTTGCATATTGCAAGTGTCATTAAATTTGTTTCTTTGGGGGGTAAAAATAAAAAAGCGCTATTGTTGCATCGATGCATAGAATCAACAATGGTTGGACTTTGTGTTTAATTACTCATGGCGACCATTAATCAATTGTTTGAGATGGGATGGACGCACATCATATGAAATGGGCCAAACAATGGAGTTTGCAGCTCCTTTTTTTTTAAACCTTAAATTTGACGTTCATTTGACCATCAATTAGAGTTTTTTTTTTATTTTTTTGGGGAGAAGTCATATCGAAAAACTATAATATCTTTGGCCAAACGATAGATTTTGAAGCCCTATTTTTTTTGGAAAGATTTTTTCGAGCTTGAAATATTGGTATGTTGAGATAGACACGATTTGTCACTAGTCGATGGGAAATTTGTGGAGGCGGCAACAAACTTATTAATAATTGTGGTATATGAAAAATTCAAAAGGTTGATATCTCTTGGCATTTGAAAAGCGGGGAAGACCATCGAGCCTTGGCTACCATGGAATGACGACAACTTTAGTGATGGTATTTCCATCAACTAACCCTTGATGTGATGGCCTCTTATTATTAGTTTTCATTATGTCCCTTTGCAGAGGTGCCTCGGGTGCATGCTCTTAAGCTTTTCAGAGGAGGCATGTACACTACTTTGGCTTGGCTCTCTTGGCTTGAAGCCAAAGCCAAATTTTGTTTTTCAAAATAACACTAATGGTTCTGCTCAGGGGGTCGTTGATGTTCCTATAGAAATATTGCATAAAATTGCAATGATATCTTCTTGGCCTTGGTGGAAAGATTGGAAGTGGAATGTTGAAACTCCGTTCCTTAATTATGTTCTTAGTAAGGTAAAAATGATGCAAATAGTTTTCACCTTGATTACTGATTTTTGAAAAGTTCAATGAGAGATGGGCTCCTTAGTCTATTGCTCATTCTTGGAGTAGGGGTTTTCAGTTCATTTAGAGTTCTATTCTTGAGCCCAAGTTTGCTCATTTTCCCTATTGTTTGCTTTATTAGGCGTTAAACTTGGGTCATTGCCTTGTGCATTTCAAGGTTTCTCATCCCAAGTGTCCCTTATGTGGCCAAATTAAGACTAATAAGAATTTGTTTTGGGTTTACATTAAAGCTTCGTTGTATTAGTCATAGATTATTCAAATCTTTTCATTCGAAGCCTTTTATTTGGTAGAATATTATTCTTGGGGATTGGCCTATGCCTCCTACAAAATTCATATAAATTTGGCATTCTTTCTCAGTGAAAATTCTCTTTTTTATTTGGAAAGAGAAATGTTATTATTTTTATTAACTTGACAACTAAAAAACAATTCTCTACTTATAAGAAGGCTATGGTGATACCTGGTATGTTTTGGTAGATTCAATTGCAAGCCAATAAGGTGGTGTTGGAGGTGGACCACCTCTAGACTTTGTTGAATCTTTTGGGATGATCCTCCCTACAAAATTGCTCATGTGCTACGCTTTTTTCCTCTTAGGAATATACTCTATGGGGAGAGAGGAAAAGTGGAGGGGAGACATTGTTGAAGCCATTCTTGTCACTACTCTCACATTCGAACCCGTTGGTCTCCACCTTGAAGTAATCACCTCCTTCAATGTAGTGTGGCAATTGGGCGTTTACCCCTTGATCACGACAAGTTCCCGCATTTGGACTTAGCCATCTCCCATCACATGACTAGTAAGATTTGGTCTAGAAGAAGAACCGAAGCATAGCTCACACAAAATAGAGATGCAAAAATAGGATAACCAAATGAGAACCAAGAAGATTGCTCAAATATTCAATATCTGTGATATCAAACTAAATGTGTCAACAATGTAAAATATAGAGAAGGAGAAGAATTTTTATAAAGAAGTCAAATATTCATATCTATTTTCCCATTGGCCAAACAAAAAGTGACATCTAATGAATATGGCACATGTGAGGTAGGCAAACATTAAACACATCCTTGGCCATGTGCACACTCTTAACTACACACTAACTAGCTGTAATATAAAATCTAACTACCTAAATCAACTTAACTAAAGGTATCGAAAGGGTTGTAGTCCAACTAGTGAGGATGATGGTTTCTTATGTTCATCCACCAAGGTACAAATCCCTCTAGATATATGACACATAGAGTCAAATAGTTAAGGCCATGATCATGCCCTAAGTGGTTTTGACGTAATGGATGCCCCTTAGTTGTGGTTGCTTCGTTAAAGGAGCTCACTGATTTAAATGTATGCTTACCCAACATTATAAATCCACTATATGTTTATTTTTGAAATATGTGCAAAAAAGCCGACATTCTATGTAATTCAATGATTCCATGTAATGCCTTTGGGCATATATATTATATAAACTTAACTAAAGGTGCACAATTAATATTTGCACCAACTCCGACCACCCTACCCACCTCCCCCTCCCCCTAGCCATCTCCTTGGCCTCGCCTCGCCCCCCTAAACCCCCGACTTTGGCCCCATGTGCAACTTAAGGAGGTCTAAGGCAAAAAGTCTTATAAACCTTAGAAAATAGGTTCCAACAATAAGCCCTGATTAGATACTTATGCACAAATATCAAGAAAATACAATGATCTCAAAAAAATGGGTTGGAAGGACCCAAGGAGGCATTGCAAACCCATCTTCAAGGAAGAAGATGATAACAATAGATCTCTCTCATGAGATGATGGCGATTATTAAAGAAAGGGACGCTCTAAAATAGTGGTGAGCTTCTCAAGACTGCGAGGTGGCCTAATCCACACTTAGAGAACGCTGTGTAGAATGGAAGTGAACCCCTGGTCACATACCCCTGATATTTGCACAAGTGTTATTAATTCACTACTCGAAAAACTGAATATTGTGGTAATTTTGACACCATCAAAGAATGTTGGCTCAGAGACGATGATTTGAATTCTAATGCCACCAAGGATGGCTCAGAGACAATGCTTTGAATTTTGATACCATCAAATATCGTTGACTACATGTGGGTTATTTTCAATTCTTGATTGATGCTAGGAATACCGGATGTTGCTCACAACATGAGATAGTCATACTATAAAGGAAAGTGTCGAAAATACGAAAGAGTACACCAAAGAATGCCATTAAAAGATGACACATACTATAATTTTCATATGGGTTCTAACAAACAAAATGCATAAAGAAACTAAACTCATTATTGTGCTACAACAAAGAAAGCACACATGCACACAAAGGTGCTTATTTGCATAAACAAATCCCTCATGGAAAATGCAGCGAGGTGTATATAAATGAGTTTGAATCATCTCAAAAAAAATGGCATGAGTAGAAGTTGCTGGGTAAACTAAGCAATGATTGCTCAAGATGGCAAAGAAACTCTCAACAATCCAAAAAATGCCCTACATGAGGGGCTCAAAATCCACTACTTTGAACATAAATCAATTGATGTTGGGGATGCTAGAAGTCGCAAAGAACGATTGTCTTGTTGAGTGTCGAAAAATACAAGAAACAAAGGGATTGTTTGCATGAGTAGCCCAAAATCCACTACTTGAACATATTTTCAAAAATATAGGTGTCTTGTCAGAAAGATGCCATGTAAAAAGAGATACAAATTCCTCAATAGGGTCACAAGGTAAGAGAGAAAAAATGCATTTTCAAAGTCAATGGCTCACAAAAGATAGGAGAGACAAAAAAACTACAAAATTTTATTATGGGTGCGAGGAGGGGGCAGTGTGAGGGGTAGGCGACTTGACCCCTTGTCAAGCCGCATCCCACCTTCCAGTCTTTGACAAAACGATATTCAAAAGAATGTGACAAAAATCACAATAAATGCACTATTACATTTGAACAAATGCAATAAAAAATGACCTTAGAAAGGTCGTGCCAAGATGAAAATTGCATGATTTAAGTGTAATAAAAGTTCCGTACATGAAATCTGCGAAAACAAAATGCACAAGTGATCAATCGTGTAGAACTAAAAAAATTAAGTGAAAACAAAACCCTCCAAACAAACTTAGATCCAATCCATAGCTAAATATAATAACTAATGGCTTATCGTGAGCTTTTAAACAAAATTTGGTCTTGGAAACATCCCAGAGGCACTGAAACGGTTTTTTCCATCCCCGTTGGATCATTTTTACCCTTGCAAATTTTCTAGTTCTATGCAAAACGTGATTCACATGGCTTGGAAAATGAGATGCCGTAGAAAAAGTTGCTTCTCAAAAACGCCTTAAAAAAACCTAAACTACAGAGCTAATCTTCAATGGCTCTGGTACCACGTTAAGATTTGGGCTTAATTAGAATCAAAGAAGAACTGAAGCATAGCCTCATGTAGGATAACAAGGCAAAAAAGAGGAGAACCAAATGAGAACTAAGAAGATTGCTCAAATATTCAACATCATTTTATACGTATTAAAAAAGTGTGAACAATGTAAAATAAGGAGTATTTATAACAATGTCAAATGCTTGCATCTTTTCCTAATGGCCACACAAAATGTGGCATCTAATGAAGGTGGCGCATGCGAGGTAGTAAACATTAAATGCATCCTTGGGAATGTGCACACTTTAACTACACACTAACTAGCCTTAATAGGAAAGTTAACTAATTAAGTCAACTTTACTAAAGGTGCACAATTAATATTTGTACCAACAAGGACTTCTCCAAATGGCATGCAAGTAGAACCCGATGATAACACAAAGGTAGTGAATGAATAAAATGATGCTTACATTGATTGGGTGCCCACTACCAGATGTTAGTGGGGACAAACCGGTTGACAGGGATTCATTGCCAACCGCAAGCCTCCTTACTCTGGTTGCTTAATTTCTTGTTGGTTTTATAATGTGTGTCTTAATGTGTAGTCAGTGATATGTGGATTGCTTGCGATTACCTATTTATGTGTTTCCTAGGCCTTTTGGACCTAGTTTGATGTTATGAATAAATAAAAAATTAATGCAAAATAATTTCGCAGAATCGTAGTAATACGAGATATGAACAGGGATGCATAAATAAAAAAGTTAAAAAATGTACAACAAGAAGATCATATTTAATGTGGTTCACTCAATGTGAGCTACATCCACCAAGAAACACTTGCTCATATTTTATTACAAGCCACAAGAGTACAATCCACTCTCAGATCAGTCTTCTCTCAATTACAAAGCATAATATATTGTTTGGAGTTGGGCTCAACAAACCCTCTTGAATTCATACTTGAATTCACACTCTGTTTTTCCTTCTCAAATCCTTGTACTCATGATGTATTACCTAATGAATCTTCATCTATACATAATACATCAACATAGTGGTTTTACAAAACAATGGGTACCAAAACCATGGGTCAAGTCAACCCAAAACGGTTCCCTATTAAGGGGGTCCAGAAAATACATAAAGAGTGTATAGTACATTTTAAATGTATAGTATTTGAAATACATTGTAATTTAAAAATAGGCTCCACAACACAACAATCTCTCGCTTGGAGACTGATTTCTTCTGAGTAGGCTTCTCAACCCTTTACTATCAATTGTGAAGGCCAACCAAAACTGAACATAGCTTCAGTTTCTCCCTTGTGACCACCTTGGTCATCGTCTCTACATGATTCTGACTGGTATGAATCTTCTCTAGCTTCAACTTCTCTTCCTCCAAAGCTGTCCTAATAAAATGGTACCTCAACTGTATATGCTTTGTCCTAGAGTAGAAAATGGAGTTATTTGCTACATGTATAACACTCTGACTATCACTATATAGGTTCCCTTCCTCTTGCTTATGCCCTAATTTTTCAAGCAACTACTGTAACCAAATCATTTCTTTGCTTGCCCTTGTGGTAGCAACATACTTAGTCTCTGTGGTTGAGAAAGCCACATGTTTCTATAGTCATGAATTCCAACTCATCGTTGTGTCACCTATAGTAAATACATATCCTATTGTACCCATGTTGTCTAAATCTCTAGCTATGTCCGAATCTACATAACCACACAAAGTGGTGTCCAATCCACCATAGCTTAAAACTGTGCCCATGGTCCCTCTTAAATACCGAAGGATCCACTCCACTGCCTTCCAGTGTTTTCTACCTGGGTCACTCATGTACCTACTTACTGCTCCCACTGCATGGGCAATATCTGGCCCAGTGCACACCGTAGCATACATCAAGCTGTCAACTACTGATGAGTAAGGTACATGTGACATCTGGATTCTTTCCTCTGTCTTGGGACACTGCCCCTTAAATAAATTGAAATACCTTGCCAAAGGATTCCCAACCGGTTTAGCATTTTGCATACTAAATCTCTCCAAGACTTTTTTGATGTACTCTTACTGGGATAAGTTCAGCTTTCATTCCTTCCTATCTTGAGTTATTCTCATACCAAGGATTTGTTTTGCTACTTCCAAATCCTTCATAGCAAAGGAATTACTACGCTGTTCTTTGAGTATCTTTATTTTTTGCATGTTCTTACCTGCAACTGACATGTCATCCACATATAGACATAGGATAATGTAATCACCATCATTAAACTTCTTGATATATACGCAATGGTCTGAATGACACCTGGAGTATCCCTGCTCCATCATAAAACTATCAATTTTTTTGTATCACTATCGTGGAACTTGTTTTAGGCCATACAAGCTCTTCTTTAGTTTGCACAACACGTTCTTCCCTGTGACCTCATATCCCTGTGGTTGCTCCATATACAAGTCCTTCAAATCACTATGAAAGAACGCAGTCTTCACATTTAACTACTCTAAGTGCAAGTTTTCCGTTGCCACTATCCCAAGAACAATCCTAATAGAAGTCATCTTTACCACTGGAAAAAAAATCTCATCAAAATCAATTCTTTTTTTCTGTGCAAACCACTTTACCACTAACTGAGCCTTGCACCAATTTTTGCCTTCATCATCTTTTCTAATTTTGTACACCCACTTGTTCTGCAACACTCTCTTACCTTCAAGTGGGTTTACCAAATCCCAAGTCTGATTTTCCATGAGAAACTGATGCTCCTCATCCATTGCTTGCTCCCACTTCTTCCTGACATCTACCTGCATTGCTTCTTCAAAACACTCTGGGTCTTCGTTATTAGTGAGTAATAAATAATTAAGAGATGGATAAAAATGTTCAAGGTCCATCCTTACCCTAGAAGACCTTCTCACCACAGGAGTGTGGGGTTCTTATGGAGTAGGTGCCTAAACTAGTTGCTTGGATACTTTATTATCTGCAATGTCCTCTAACACTGTGGACTCTTTTCTGGCATCCTCTTTTTCATCCTGCAACTGTATTTATACATGACTTTTTCATTAAAGACAACATCCTTAGATCGAAATATTTTCTTGTCTTTAAGACTCCAAATCTGAAAATCAAAGTTATCCTCACCATAACCAATAAAGGTACATTTTTCCAACTTAGCCTTTAACTTGGTCCTATCATCCTTATCAATATGAATGAAAGTTTCACAGTTGAATACTCTAAGAAATGAATAATCAACCTTCTTACCGGACCAAGCTTCCTTAGGAATGCCTCCATCCAAAGCAGATGAAGGACCTCTATTTATCAAATAAACCGCTGTGTTTTTACTTCTTCTACCTAAAATTGAAGAGGTAGTCTTGCATGCAACCTCATGCTCCTAGCACGCTCCATAATAGTCATGTTCATCCTTTCTGAGACTCCATTCTACTATGAAGTTCTTGGAACCATCCTCTGTCTATGAATTTCATTCCTTGAACAGTAATCAAAAAATTCATTGCTGCAATATTCTCCACCATTATCTGACTTGAGGTATTTTAACTTGAGACCTATTTCATTCTCAACCAAGGCTTTCCATCTTTTAAAGTATCAAACACCTCATATTTTCTCCTAGTGCCATACACCCAAACTTTCCTAGTTGCATCATCAATAAAAGTGACATAATGAGATGATCCAAAAATAGAAGATACTTGAGCCGAACTCCATACATCTGAATGAACCAACACCAACTTATTTTCCTTCCTTGTAGGTCCAACGTTGAGAAACTTTACCCTTTTTTGTTTTTTGTACACACAGTTTTCACATAAATCTAAATCAGACCCTTTCAATCCGGGCAATCAATCCTTCAAAATTAGCATACCCTTTTAGGTCATATGATGGACCCTGTTGTGCCACAAAGTTGCATTTGTATTTGCAACAACTAAATTACAATAGTCAGCGCTACTTGATAAATACAGGGTACCAACCTTTTTACCTCTTGCTATCACAAGAGCACCCTTGGTCACCTTCCAAGAATCTACAATAAATGTCACCTTACATCTTTCATTGCCTAGCATTCTCACGGATACCAAATTTCGTCTCAACTAAGGTATATCCTTGACATCCTTCAGTAGCCAAGTGTTCCCATTCTGCATCTTGATTTGAACACTTCTTTTTCCTACTATGCGGCAAGGCTCATCACCACCAAGATAAACATGTCCAAAATTCCTTTGAACATAATCAATATAATAATGCCTATATGGTGTAGCATGAAAAGAAGCCCCTAAATCTAAAACCCAAGACTCAACAATATTGTCAATAGAGAGAATTAATGCATTCTGACAAACATTACATGTTGCCACATTCACCTCCTTAGTGTCTCCCTGATTTTTGTTCTTGTTCTGAAGAGACCAACAACCTTTCTTCGCATGTCCAGTCTTTCCATAGTGCCAACATACCATCATGCTCCTTGATTTTGACCTTCCAGGACCATTTAAATTTCTACGCTTTCCTTTTCATCTAAACTTGTCTCCCTCTACTCTCTATTGCCAAAGCATCACCTGAAATAGAAGTCTCTCCAAAGCTTTTCCATCATATTTCCTTGCTAAGGATTACTCTTATGACATCCTCAAACTTCAACTTAGCATTATTAGAGACCGAGTTGTTCACAACCATTACCAGGGTATTTCAACTGTCTAATAAGGAACACAAAATAAGCAAAGCCTTAACTTCATCATGAAAATCATTTTTTACAGATTTCAACATACTTGCAACTGTATTAAATTCATTTAGATGATTAACAACTGAACCATTTTTCAACATCTTCATATTACATAGCTTTTTCATTAAAAATATTTTATTTGAAGCAGAGGGTTTCTCATATAACTTCCCTAATGCATTCATGAAGCCTTATGCGGTCTTCTCCTATGATATATTAAACGCAATCGAAGATGCAAGGCATACCCTGAAGGCCCCAAGTGCTTTCTGTCAAGCAAATCCCAAGCCTCATCTATCATACTCACTGGTTGCTTTACTTTTTCTCCTAGCAGAACATGGATGTCCTGATAGAGGTAATCCACCAACTGCATCTTCCATAGACCAAAGTTCTATCCATTGAACTTTTCAACCTTTGATCTATGATCATTAGCCATAGCTCCCACTTGAACTAATAATCCTTCTTCCGATTCAACACTTCAACAAATACAATCTGAGACTCTGATACCTGTTGTTAGGAATAAATCAGAAATTAACGTGAAAATATTTCACAGAATCGCAATAATAAAAGATATGAACAGGGATGCATAAAGAACAGAAATAAAAAATCCTTGACAAGAAAATTAAATTAAACGTGGTTCACCCAATGTAGACTACATCCAAAAAAAACACTTGCTCAGATTTAATTACAAGCCACAAGAGTACAATCCACTCTTAGATCAACGTTCTTCCAACTACAGTGCATAAAATATTGTTTCGAGCTGCGCTCAACAAACCCTCCTAAATTCACCCTTGAATTCACACACTTTGTTCTGTGTTCTCAAACCCTTGTTTTCATAATGTATTACCTAATGAATATCCATCTATACATAATACATCAACATAGCGGTTTTACAAAAAAAATGGGTACCACCATAAGCCAAGTCAACTCAAAACGGTTCCCCATTAAGGGGGTCCAAAAATACATAAAAAATGTACAGGATTTGAAATATATTGTAATTTAGAAATAGGCTCCACAACACAACATTTGAAAGACCTGGGGCATGATCCCATACTACATGCCTTTTTTGGTGAATAGTTTGTAAAGTTTTTAGTAGAATAATAAAACTATATTTCATAAAAAAATCTAATAAAATAAAAATTAAATATGAATAAATGAATTAGAACTAAATTGGAACACAAATACCTAATTACTATTAATTAGGTTAAATATTATGTATAAAATTGTAAGAGAAGCCTAATTAATTGATTCCAAAACCACAAAGAGGTTGTCATACACTCTCTAGAAATATCTCTTAAATAACATGAGATTTGGTGACATGGGTCATCATCATGACATAGAGATGCGTGCACAATAGTGACAATGACCTTACCTAAAAAATTGACAGCAATCAAAAGATGCTCCTAAGAGCACGATTTGCATTTCAAGAAAGTGATTCACATTCTTGGAAAATGACAAACAACCTAAAATTGATTTGACGATTATTGTTGTTTGGTCTGGATATTTAATCAACTCACTCCATTATTTGCATTGCAAGTCTTGTAACCTACAAAATAAATTTATATTCTTTGTCCTAGATTAGCATCGATATCTACACTTAAAGAAAATGACGAATGGTTAAGGATATATGTTGCAAGGTAGTTGGGTTTTTAAGCACCGTCTACTTATTGGCCCCTTGTGTAGTAGACATTATTGAAAAAAATAATTTGCATAATTGAAAGCCATTCGACTGACATGCAAAACCTAAGTCATGCACCAAAATTGCTTTGCAGGAAATACAAGCTTCAACGATGATGAATACTCTAATCATTGCTTGACATCTCTAGAATGCTCAATAGACTATCTATGAAAATGTTCAGTGTGCTTCTTGCTAAATGGACTACAATGCTTTGTGTTTTTATAGACAAGTTGAATTCAAATTAGGACGATATTGGTACCCAAACTAACATCAATAATTGAAAATTGAAAGAGGTGAGAGAAGTGGGATGAACGCACTATAACCACAAGTGGCCACACAACAAGGCCCAAGTGGATGATTGACTTTCAACAAGGATCTTGGAGCATCACTCACACTCTTGGGACAATGTTCAAGGTTGAGGGGAAACATGGGAGAGAGAAAGGGACAACTAGAGAGGGTAAAAGAAGGAACAAGAACCATAGAAATTGATAGATACATCAATAATACCTAATTTGGACAAATAATTGATAAATACACAAACATCTTAAGATCATGCAAACTTAAATATAAGAAATACACAGGGGCCATTTTTTAGGTGTTTACAAATAGGTGAATGTTCTTTAACCCTATCTTGATTAAACAAAACTTATTCTTTGATATAAGACTCATTCATTACTAATAGATTTATTGTCTCAACAAATCAATAGTAGGCAATGAAGAATTTACTTTGAAAACATGATTAAATTTTGATTTTTTAAAAATTTATTTATATATATATATTTTAAAACATTTAATTCAAATAATAAAAAGTAGTAATTAAGCCGAAAGGTGGTTGTTTTGTTGGTGAAGTTGTTTGGCTCACAAAGAGTCCATAGGTAGTTATTATTGCCAAGTGCAAAGCCCTAATACCATAAGGGATGAGACCCGACTCAACTCCCCAATAAATTTGGAAAAATGGATACCCTCAAACCTTAGCACTATGCTAAAGGACTACATTTCAATACCAACTAGTGAGCAAAGATGAATCCACTAGAAAAATCATAATTAACTATATGTTGAAATCTTCTAAATAAATAATTAGTAATTGGAGAATAAGATATATTATTTAGAAGGGAGCACTCCAACCAGAATGTACTATAGCTCCATACAAGGTAGAGGTACGATAGATAGCCGACCCAACTAGCCATCACCCATCACCTATAGATAGATAGGGGGTTGACTCGTGACCCGAAGTTAGTCAGGTACGAATAGAATATAGTTGTGCTGAAGATATTCCCCTCGCTATATATATCTAATCATGGATCTATATTTATATCTAGATCTCCTGAGCCCCTCCCCTCTATTCTCAATTGGATATGGGAAATGGGACCCTCGATTTGCGACAAGAAGAGATTTCACTTAATCTCTGTTATCCAAGATATAGGATATACCTCCCCGTCCTGGTCAGATATATTGAGGTGACTATATAGATATAGGGGCGCATGCACTCGAGGATTTTGTGGTGGTGGCTTATCTCTAGTAGAGTAGCTCCCTTTGTTCCCTCGATCTCTTGCCATGTATATGCATATACAGGGAGGCGACTAAGTCATCCCTCATAGATCAACCCTCACCCAGGGCAAAGATGGGTAGGTTAGATACCCTATGGACAACTATCTATCTAGCTATTTATCTCTATCTATACGGGATATGGATTCTATACATAACAGCCTTTAAATCTATACTCACAATAGATAGAAGAAAGCACATCCATCCCATCCCATCTATCTATTCGTATTCATTCCATAGTAGGTACCCTCTCCTTATATAGATTGGATTAGATATATGGCGACCCCCCATCTATATATGGGCAGGCCATATAGATATATAAGGGCCTCCTACATACATTATTTATAGATGGGACAACTATCCATTCGCATTCATTCCATAGAGGCATGCCCTCCCTATATAGATTGGATTAGATATATAGCGACCCCCTATCTATATATGGGTAGGCCATAAAGATATGCAGGGGCCCCCTGCATACCCTCTAGGTCCCTCCCGAATGCAAGAGAGATATATAAGGCCGACCCCCTTGGCCATATATATATATAAATAGTGCAAGCCATATAGATGTATAAGTCAACCACCAATTATCTATATAGGGAATGACCTATTGATGACAGGTTCACCATACCCCCTTGGCCATATACATATATAATTAGGGTAGGCCATAAATATATAGGGGCCTCCCCCATATCTATATATCAAGGCCCTATCTACCCATTTGGCTGATGACTGCCTATAGGGCATATAGATATATAGGTTGGCCATCAATTATCTATATAGGGCATGACCAACCCCCTATCTATGGGCAGAACATATAGATATATAGGCTTACTGCATGTTATCTATATAGGGCCTCCCTCATTTCTTTAAGGTCATTTATGTGCTCAATATTACTTTACCTTACCTTTAGGTTGGGTTGAAGACCTTCAGGGACTCCTCCAATAGAATGTAGGAGGACTCAACCAAGGGAGTGATGAAAGGAGGTCGAAAAGGGTTAGACTGATAGGGGAGCACTTGACCTTTACTATAGTTCAAGGGGGAGGCACTTCCCCATGTAACATAGGAGGGCTTGACCAACGAGAGAGTACTCAAGCTTACCTTTAGGTTAGGGACGTGTCAATAAATCTAAATTCGTTGGAGAGACTGAGGGCCCTTATTAAGTGCAGATTGGGCTATAGGTAGGGTTGACTACTGACTATAATGCAAGTGCAAGTAATGGATGGAAACTAATTCTATCGAGCGATGCTCTTGTGCACACATTTAATACAAGTTGGTAACCAAAACACAATTGGTATGGAATGAGTGGACACTGCCACCAAGCCATGCCCCACAAGTGACTTCCCTTTGGCGTTTGTCATCATAACACATCACTAATTCGGGATTCCAACCAACTCCACTTGTATAACTCAACCATAAAACAATATATCAACGAAAATAAATCAAATGTCTATCATTTCACTATTCCTTTTATTCATCAAAAATTTATTTCATTCAATTCTTGGTAACTATCCCTTTCAAGATTGTTGTCAAAACATGCTATGGTTTATCCTCAATATCTACTTAATCTCTTCTAAAATAATTTTTATTAGATGCAACCAATAATCCACTCAATTATCACTTTGTAGCAATCACTTCATACATCAACATGCAACAATAGAGACACACACAAAAACTATGGATGGTAAACACAATGTACCAATTATCACTTTAGCACTTAAATAATTGATGATAGACGAGAGACAATTCTTGTTTATTTATATACGTATGATTTCCAAACCTTAGATGGTCATTTCATGTCAGCCTCTGATTATGCAAAGGACAACCTACATGAATATATTGTGTCATATGGTAGGGTCTAAATTATGATTGCCGATGTACCACAACCTTGTATTTAATTTGGTCCAAACTAACAAAATTTTAGGAACACCACATAATAGTTCTTCATGATGAGAATAAACCAAGTCTAAGAGCATTTCAAGAATCACCCACAATCAATGATCAAGGAAACATGATTGCATAATGTGCAAATATGCACTAACATCCCCACTTAGTCTAGACTTCAAGGAAGAAAGAAGACAATGACCACATTGTTTCTCTAAAGCTCACTCTCGTAATGTCCTTGAATAAAATGAAGATGGCTCCCACAACATCTCCATTGAAGTAGAAGCACCTATAAAATCTCCTGAGAAAATGTTACCTACAACAATGCTTATATAAGGATGATAGATTTTTAAAAACCACTCAAAAAGATATAGCTAACACAACATCTCCATTAAAGAAGACTACACCTACAGAAGACTACAACTATAGTCGCCCGATGAAGAACTAAACTGGCTCCTACGGCAAATCCTAGAAAATATGATGGCACTTGCGACATCACACAAAGTATATAGTTGCCAAATATCTCCTTGATAAAGAACAAAATTTGGCTCCAATAACAACTTCTAAAGATGATGACACTCGCGCGTTATCTAGGGAAGATACCACCTACAATGTCTCCTATCACTCTCTTAAAGCTAGGAAAATATCAACGCCTTGGGGACAATGTGGATTAATGCTCACACACAAAGAGCCAGTGATTCTCAATGGTTCGTTAGAACAACAACTGATAACAAAGTATTCCAAGAAGAGTATCATCCATATTGTCAAAGTAATATTAGAGCCAAAATCAAATATCAATTTTATGCATCTACAATGTTGGAGGGTGGATCAACCACTATCATCTCAAGAAGAATTATCCCATGAAGAGGTGATTGTAGATGTGGAAGAAAACAATCTACAGTGATCATAGCTAATGCATCCAAACCGTCAATCGTCTAGTTCCCTGACAAGTCCTACGAATGTCATTTTGCTCTAAATCATCGAAATAATTTGTGAAACTCCTAAGAATTTTGTCTCCACATGCCATCCATAAATCTTAAGAATAGTAGATCACAATAGTAATTCTATCTAAATAAAAAGGATGACAAATGTATATCGAATATCTCAATCATCCAAAGAGAAACAAGCAAGGATGGTGTCTATAACATTCATATTTTCCACAAATCAATGAAGGAATGACTGCTCAAGCAAATAACAAGTAGTGTAGCCCATTAATATTAAAGTTGTATAACGGCAGATGCAAGTCTTGACACATATCATCATAGAGTATCAAATCCATCCATAAACCAACCAAAGCATCAAATGTCATCCACAAAGCAACCAAAGATGACAAGACTGCCCACAAAGAAAACAAGGACAATACCTCCAATCAAATAGCCCAACATCCCAACAATTAAGGATGACATATCATCAAGATTCAATTGTGTAGTTCAAAATATATGAGAGACACTTCACACTAGTATAAAAATCATCTTGCCTAGGGTTATACTAAATGCCAAGTATGCATAATAATTTCATCATGCAAAAAAAGGAGTCAACCAGGATAAATATAAATGAAAGTATTGGAAATTAAAGTGAATATTTTAAGTAGAGAAACAAGTTTCTCGTAGAACATGGCAACCTTCAACAAGGATCCACATAAAAAATCTCATCTATCATCGTATAGTTCCATCTCAAGTAATTATCTTGTTGATGTGATCCATCTACCTTATGCTCAAGTCCATTAGTCCAAAAATTTACTTTTGAAGTCACATCATTTGTATCATTAGGGGGCACATACATGTGCAAAACCATTGCAAAGCATCGAGACCAACTCTCAACGATCCAAGAATCGTCACTATGCTAGCAACAAAACCTTAAGATATGCTTACTAAGTCCTCTTCTTGTATATTCCAGTGTCTAAAGTATCCTCCATTCCTTTTTTTTTTTTGGATCTATGGTCTTCCTTAGCTACAAGGGCATGAATACCAAACCATCATTGGAGTCCAAACAATAACCTTGATCCAATTAATCATATGAGGAAGTACATCAAATGAAGAATTACATGAAGATCCACCATCTAAATTTGATGAATAAATACTACACCTAGCAATCTCCACCTAAGCTAACACTTCATCACTCTCTACAGTGTAATCATGCACAGAGATTTATTCATTTCTTATTGTGCACCTCAAGTAGGAATCTGAATGCATATGAACCACAAATACAAGCTTTTTAACTTGTTGTTTCATCATCTTCAACTATTTTGCAAAAAAGCCATTGCTATGATCACTAGATCACTATCTCCACCCATATAATCGAAGGCCTTCTGTAGAGCTTGGTGAATTTGTATAGCTTCTCACTATTTTCAAGTGGATTGGAGGCAATGACCTTGAAGTTGTTCTTGATATCTTTGAACTTGTATTTTTCGCATTGTTAATTTTGAATTTCCAACCACAAGTTGGTGGACACACAATGGATGCTGATCCGTCTACTCGCCACACCCTATAAATTTCTTGACTTGTCTTCCTAACATGAATATGGCCATCAAGGCCTTACGAACCATAAGCAGTGGCACTGGAGCTTTTTGGTTCAATTTCCTAGCATTTATAACTATGGAAACTCTAAGGTTTGGATTGTATTGATAGAACGAGATAATCTTGGAGTATGTTTTTCTAGAAAGGGGTTAGAAATACACACAAAAAAATCGTTAATTATTCAAAGAGGTGAAGCTTACATATATAGGCTAAGGATCTCCTTATAGAGAGGATTCAAGCCTAATAAACTAACCCCTATAAACTCTCAATATAACTTATTAACATGATTTTTTACAACTCACATACAAATAATATATATGCTTAAACTTATATAATCCGATGTACTAACAAAGGAGTATTTCCAACATCCCCCCTAGTACGAACACGAGGAGAAAACACTACTCAAGAACTGAAATAAACATATACTTGACACATACACATTGATAGCTGTGAGCACATACTATGGATAGGTAACCATCAACCAATCCATGGGAACACATCAAATGAACCAACAAAAGTAGTGGGAATGACCTCACTACAGCCATTATCAAAAACATATTCTGCTACAGTACTTAATTGTGATAGGATCCTCCTCCACTTTACTTTCATAGCAAGGGATTCAAACATTTATTTACAGTGAGTGTTGGGCTTTTCACTGTATTTTGCATTTGTAACCTATATCGTTGATCATTGCCACCCAATTACGGATAACGTAAACGACAACCACTGCACTACTATAATTCTCTACATTAGTAAATTTAGCGCATATATGTTCTCGAGGATCTCAGGGTTACTTGATAATGCATCTCTTACAAAGAGAAATCTTGACATTGACTTTGACAATGACAACATACAAATCTTTTGAACATTAAACTACAGCCTAAAAACAATCTTTTAAATAACTAATAGACTCTTAAGATAGAAACTAAGGAATGACTATTTTTTTTAGTAAGTTATAGCTAATATTTAATATAGCTAAAAGCTATTAATATATATTAAATTGATATTAATAACCTAAACACACAAGATTATTGAACAAACATTACAAGTTATATAACTTGCTAAGGAAGGGGTCCTATGTTGAGGGGTAGTTAATTATTTTTAAGGTGTATTGTGGAGAAATTATAGGAGATTTTTTCCTTATTAGCAGTCCTATGTTTTTTAAAATTTCGTGCAATATACGCTACTGAGAAAAATTAGGAACATTTTACTAAAAAAATTGTTTGAAAAAAAAAAAAAATTTAATTGGATACAAACATATAGTGACAACTAAAAAGTAGGAGCACTCATGCAAATCTTCAGCACCCTATTACTTCACTCCCCTCAATTTTTTTTTCTAAAACAGTAGTTGCTCCTTATTTTAAGGTACAAATATTTTATAAACAATTTTTAAACTTGTGATAATGTATGGAACAACTCTACTCAAAATTACAAAGACAATAACCATGAGTATGGAACCCCTCCATAAAACTATACCAACTTCAATTCAATCCAAAAACAATATAATGAACAAATTATAACTAAATTGACTAAACCTAAATCTAACAAGGGCTAGGGTATGGCAGCAATACCTGCCTTTTTGTATGGCAGTGAAATGAAAATGTTCCATGTCTTTAAAAAAATTAAAAAAATGAATTGTTGTCAATGTGAAGTGGTGTAGATGGTTGGTTTTTAACATTTTTAAGTAGCAATGGACAACTAACCAAACGTGGGTATCCAAAAAAATGGCTGGAAATATTGACTGGAGAAATTGAAGAATACAGGATTTGTCAGCTCAATAAACAATGAACATGAAAATGCAGTGGAATTGCAATGATAATCATTCAACATATTATCTAAAAACCAGTGATTGTTTTGTTGAAATTAAAATACAATGCATGGTCGCTGAATTATGACAGTTTCTTCGATTTCTCTTTTAAAGCAAAAGACAAATACACATGAGCCATTTCTTCGCACTTGCTTTGATTTCATGGCATTTCTATGGTACATCACCATTCAAGTAATTCCTATAATTACCTTGATAGGAACTAAATATGTTCAAATATTAATGCATGTTAATATAAATTTATATTTAGAATTTAAAAATATGTTAAACTCACCTTTCATGGCTTTGTTGAGTTGATTTGATTCGACTGTTTTGAAATTGGTGGCATTTATCCTTGAGACAGTTTGACATTATTCATGATTCGACTGTTTTGAAATGGATATTCAAATAATAACTTTAACGGCAATGGGTGTTATTAATAAAGAGAGTTTTTTAAAGTAGTAGTTGTTTGTTTTTTTTTTTTTTTTTTTTTTAAAATATTACGGAAATAACAAGGCAACAGTTTTATTTGCAATTTTGATGGTAATAAATTTTATGTTGAAGTTTTAGTAACCATGTTAATATTAGTGAACAAGTTTTGAGATAATTCGATAAAATATTTTAAAAAGTAACGTCATTAGTTTAGTATTATAGTTGTTATAGTAGTTAATACTTCATCCACTTAACATTAAGTTATATTAAATGTGTTTGATACTTAGTACAATAAATTAAATTTTGATTTTAGTTGGTGCAATTTGAAACTCAACAAAGATAGTTATATGGTAATTTGGTAATAAATTCAAGGACAATCATAACTAATATTAAATGCTTCAGCCAAATTTGTTATTAAAAAAAGAAAGCTTTGAGGAAGTTGTTATAGTTTTGAGGATAATTAGAATCGATGCCAAATGATTTAGCAAGTTCGCTAAGTTTCATAAAAAAGACAATGACCACGATAATCACCACTAAATTTGGAGACAAACTTAGCAAATTGAAAAGAAATATCACTTCACATTGCAGTAGCTAATATCTCTTTTGATACGTCTGATTGCATTTAATTTTCCATGATTTGAAAAAACAACTGACTCAATTCTCGACATTCAATAAAAATAGATTTAATAACAGTATTTAATATCATTTCATAATGATCCAAGTTAAATCTTTAAAACAGAAAAAAAAAACATTTAATAGCAGCTGTCATTATTTTAAAACTTCCTATAAAATTAATCTCTGAAATAATAATCACTATTAATATAACACAAATATGATTACTGTAAGATTATTTTTAACTCTAGGTTAACTCCTCAAACTATGCCCTAATAAATTATAATCACTACTACACTATGATATCATATTGATATGCATACCATATTAAAACATCTTCCAAACATGTGGCTCGTAGTAGTAACCCGGCACACATTACACAACTTCGTTTAAAAATGTGTACTCGACATAGGGGTCTGAAGATATTCGTTATGCACGACGACGTATGCAAAAATTACTAGACCTGGCCGTTTCTGCGATTAACCGCACTGGTTTTTCCCAGCAGCCAACGACTTGTGTGTAGTGACATTGCTGTCTGTTTTGTGTGCAGGCACCAAGAACATCTAGATCAGGTTTGATTAAAGCGTATTCGATGTGTCATGCCAATGCAATAGCACAAAAAACATTGATCGGTCATTGGCAAAGAATTGTGAAGAACCTGAACAACTTTCAAAGGACATTGAGCTCCAATTACGTGGTAAGCACTCAACAAGTTAGGCAGCCCAATGTTGGCGTTCCTTATCAATGCTATTCGTCCCTTGATAATGACGATGAATATCCATTGTTAATGCATACAAGACAAGCTTCTGAGGGGTATGAGAGCCCTTAGGATCCCTTTGTAATCGGTTCTTCATTCTATGGCCAGTCGGCCATTGTTGCCAGTGGTGGAGAACTTTTGAAATTTCAACCAGGAGTTAAGGAGTTTGGACTAAATTCGGTCTATACGGTGAACGACTGTGATGTTTTTGAGGAATGTTTGAACAATGATGCCAGAAGGGATAATGTTTGTGATCGATTAAGTATAGAGAAGCATGGGATTTCTAAAGAATGCCCGGACAAGAAGGCTAGAGCGACGAACAAATGTGAGGAGACAATTGGTGAGAAATATAAAAGCCCTAAGGAATGCTCAAATTATCAGGTAGAAAATGCAGTGTGTAGAAGATGTTGAAATTCAGGGTGAATGCGCAAATGAAAATGTTAGTGAAATTCATAAGGAATGCCCAAATGAGAAAGCTGATGAGGAAAATGTACAGGATTTCAACAGGTAAAATAGTGTTCATTTTGTTCTTTTCATTTGTAGTTGCTTAATTGATCGTTAGTTTTTTGTATTTCTTGAAACTACTCACAGTTGAACTAGAATTTCAATATTTTTTTTGTTATTGTGTTTGTAGTCTTCTCCTATGACGTGCGTGCTGCTCATTTAGCAATAGGGAATTGGGACTAGCTGAGTTAGAGCATTGGTGCTATGAAGCAACATAAGAGGTTGATCAACTTGCTTGTCATTTCTATGTTTTCTGTTTGCTCAAATTTAGTACTAGTGTTAGTTCCCTAAGCTACATTTTTCTGTTTATGTTTTCTTAATCGGAATATCACAACACGGACATTTATTTTGCCAATAAAATACAAGCAATTTGTAGCATCTACAGAATCTCTAGGCCAACATTGGTCACTGCAAGATCCAATACCTGTAATTTGTGTCTCGAAGCGAAGTTGATCTTCACTGAGATCCCAAAATGTTAGAAGTTATCTCGTATATATTTTTTGGTGTGTATGAAACTCAGAACAACATAATTTGGCTCTCCTTCTAGCGCCAAATTATGTTGTTCTAAGTTTTATACACACCAAAAAACCTATATGAAGTAAACTCTAACATTTTTGGATCTCAGTAAAAATCAACTTCACTTTAAAGCA
Source organism: Torreya grandis (assembly GCA_037957365.1). NCBI lineage: Eukaryota > Viridiplantae > Streptophyta > Pinopsida > Cupressales > Taxaceae > Torreya > Torreya grandis. The sequence goes on along the minus strand of JARHVA010000094.1, from coordinate 1,513,089 downwards.
CGAGTTACAGGGATTGGGTCTTACCGAAGATTATGTTTATTTGGTCCCAGGTGAGAATCCTTGTGATTTAATTTTTATATTTTGTTACCGGATCAATAAAAGCTACAGCCTATGATTCAAAATATTTGTTTTGTTTTTTGATCCAAAAAACGCTGCAAAGAAAGGACCAAAAACAGAGCGCATGCCTTCACTTGACATGCTTTGCAACATTCATAAATGTTGTCATTGAATTTTTAGATGGGCTCTCTAAAAATTTGGTAGTTATGTCTATTGTAAATTCCTTATTTGCACCCCCAGGCAGGTACTAATATTCAAGCAATTACTAATAAAAAGGTGGCACAAGAATTGCATTGTTGGAGGCTAAAAAGAAAGTTGCAGCTTTATTCGTCGTATACAGTCAAACTTTCTTCTAAAATATACAAATTTCAGATCACAGACATTGGCACATTCCAATTCATAAAAAGACATTGGCACATTCCAATTCATTAAAAAAACAAGAGATTTGATTTGACAAAAACCATACAGAATAATACAAAATTGCTTTAATTTTTAGTTGCAAAGTAAACTGAAATGGACAGTCAAGGATTCCATGCAAATTAATTTGTTGAGGTGAAAACAATAGTACATGGCGCAGGCAGGTACTAATAACCAATATTACCCAAGATTAATGTCTATAGCCTTAGCTTAGACTTTATGTTGATGATCTTGCAAGTTGATAATGGGAGGTCTGATGTCAGCACCAAGAGCACTTGGCAGATGGTGCACGACGGAATGAATGCGGAGACACAACAGATATTGTGGGAGTTGATTTCAAATCCGCATGAGCACAAATGGTGATGGCAGAGATAAATCTGAATGCTCACCAGTCATGAATGGAGTAGTGGATGGTCGAGATGCGCATGATGCAGTGATCTGCACACGGCATAATCTGTATGGGGCTGTCGGTACTCACATTGTATCAGATATGTGGATGATGACTGATCCTAGCAGAGCTGTCACGTGAATGTTCAGATGCCGGAATACAAAAGAATGCCAGAGGGAATTCAATTTGCTGATCATGATAACCTAACGTGGATATGGAATAATGCACGGTGACAGAGGACAAAACGACAGATATGGTGGATGATCTGCTATGCAAGTGATTTGAGACACATCAATAGCCTAAAGCTATGGATGGATTGATTCAAACGGTGATGGAAACCTAAACCTAATCTTTATTCTTGTATATAGATAAAAGATAAAGCAAAGTCATTTTTGTATTCTTTTGGTCTTTTGGACTCATTCAATCGATTGCAATCATGGAGATATCAAGTTAGGGTTTGCATGTAAATCATTATTGTTTCTCTTTGCAATTTGAATCATGGAAAACTTTGGAGTTTCAGTTTGTTTAGGAAATGCTTATAACATCCTCTTCTTCTAACTCGATGAATCTTGCTTCATTACCTTGAGGCACTCTTCTTCATAGGCTCCTATCAATTGAGGCACTCCTCTAGATTGATGCTTTTTATCAGAACGATTAGTACAAAGGAGAAGGTGAATTAGTTCTTTAGTAAATTAGTTCCCTTGTAGTCAAATATATCCATAAATGGAATAAATAAATGACAAAATCCTTCGAAAAGATAGAATTCCAAGCAATTGAACTTCTTTGGATCCAGTGAAGTTTGCTATTTTGTTTTATTTATGAGTGTTTGGATCAATACGAACGCACTTATATGTCGAATTTTGTGTAGAACAAGTTATGCTTAAGCTGAACTTGTCAAGTGTGGACTTTTTTTTGTCTCGTTATGGTTCTAAGGCGTTTGAATAGTCCCAAAACCTTGTACAATTGCTTCAATTTGTCTATGTACTATTCTACAACTCTATTTTTACTAAGTGGCATCCTAGAAGTGAGTAAGAGTGTCTCAAGTTACCTTATTAGATATATTAACTACTAAGTGTGACCAGTGCCTTGATTGAATTGAATTCAACACAAAAACTACACAATTGATTAAAGAAAAACTCTCGCAAAGTAACACATTGTGAACTGACACTCAAAATTTCTTCATCCAAATCAAATAAAAACATTTAATCGTTACCTTATTTTTCATATTTAATTGGATATGGGGGATTTAATTTAAGATACAAATAATGAAACCAAGCTTTATAGGCTAATAAATTTTTGTTTTAGCCACTAGTTGTTGGAATTCCTTCCTCATAAAGTTAAGGATTAGTGATTCTTTCTATTGATTGAATATATTCAATATTATACATACACGAGGAAGATAATTAAAAAAAAAAATTCAAATGATTAAGTTATTCTTTTTTAACACTTGGGATCCGTGCAAGAAGAACGTCTCATGCATGGTTTTGAATGAGAGAAAGGGCAGGTGCTTGCTTGCCTGCTTTCGAATCACAGCGTGGAGTCCCTTCTCAGCCACTCTTGCTACTTTTCGCATTGATTCTCTTGATGCCATCTCACTCAACTATATAGATGATAGCCCTCACCGCACCCCCCCTCCTCCCACACCCACACACACACACATGTGTGTGTGTGTATGGGTAAGGGACGGGGCAGAGCAGGGCAAAAAGCGGGGGTAGGGGCCCCCTCCCTATATATCTTATCCATTTGGCTTGCCCCCTATCTATCTATCTGGGGAATCTCCTTGCCCTAATGCCCCTATATATAAATGCCATCTCATTCAACTATATAAACGATAGCCCTGGTATTCACATTTTTGTGAATATGGCGGATCCACTCCGCCATATCCAAATGGGTGAGTAATGCTTAACAATTTTCCCTTGGGAGGGGAACAATAGCCGGAAATGGTTTCTAATACCCTACAGAGTTAGTACCTCATAGAGGTAGGTTGAGGGTAAAAGGGAGGAATCCACCTAAGGAGGGGATTGTGTCTGATTAGCTAGTTGGTGAGGCAATGGTTTACTTCTATGGAGGGCGACTATCTCCACTCTTGGCACTCAACTACCTATATAGAGAATGAGAATATCTAGAATATCTCTCTATTCTCCCCCACCCCTACTTGGATAGGATATTGTAATCATGAATGTTATAGACTATCCCTGCATCAATAACTGTTGCACCTAGTGATGAAATCCAAGCCCATGAACTAAGCTCTTGTGTACACATTTAATACAAGTTGATAACCAAAGCACAATTGGTATGGAACAAGTGGATACCGCCACTAAACCATGTCCCATGAGTGACTTCCCTTTATCATTTGTCATCATAAAAAATAAATAATTTGGGATTCCAACCAACTTCATTTCCGTCACTCAACCATAGCAATGAAAATAAATCAGATTCCTTTCATTCATCCAAAATTTATTTCATTTAATTCTTGGAAACCATCCCTTTCAATATTTGTGGAAACAAGTTATGTTTTATCTACAAGATCTACCTAAACCCTTCCAAAACAATTGTGATTAGATGTAAAAAATGATATACTCTGTAGCATTCCTTTCATACATCAACATGCTACAATAGAGAGAGACACAAAAGCTATGGATGGTAAACACAATGTACCAATTATCATTCTAGCACTTAAATAATTGATGATAGATGAGAGACAATTCACGTTTATTTATATACATATGATTTCCAAACCTTATATGTTTATTTCATGTCAACTTCTTATTATCCAAAGGAATGACTACATGAATATAATGCTTCACAAGTTAGTGTCTAAATTATAGATGTCAATGTACCAAAAATTTGTACTTGATTTGTTCCACTATAATAGAATCCTACAAACACCACATAATAGTGCTTTATGAGGAGAATAAACTAAGTCTAAGAGCATCTCAAGAATCACCTACAATTAGTGATCAAGGAACCTAGATTGCATAATGTGCAATTATGCACTAACATCCTCCCTTAATCTAGACTTCAATGAAGAAGGAAGATGATGATTGCATTATCTCCTTCAAGGTTGCTCCTGAAACAACCTTGAAAAAAAATGGCTCCCACAAGATCTCCACTGAAGTAGACACACCTAAAAAGTCTCCTAAGAAAATGACACATACAACAACCCTTGAAGAAGAATGATGGATTTTGAAACATCACTTAGAGCAAGATGGCTCCCACAAGATCCCCATTAAGGAAGATTGCACTTCTAGAGTCATCTGATGAAGAGAAGTGGCTCCTGTAACAAATCCTAGGAAATATGATGGCACCCACAACATCACCAAAAAAATATAGTTGTCAAATATCTCCTTGATAACGACCAAATGTTGTCCCCAACAACTTGTAAATATTTTGACACTCACACATCACCTAGGGGAGATAACATTTGCAATGTCTCTTATCACTCTCTCAATGCTATGAAAATATCTTCTTGATAACGACCAATGCTCACACACAAATATCCAATGATCCTCATTGGATAATAAGAAATAAAACTAACAACCAAATACTCCAAAAATAATATCTTGCTTAATCACATAGCAATATTAAAGCCAATATAAAAATATCAATTACATCCATCTACAAGCTTGGAGTGTAGATTGCAAAATCATGAGCCCATCATGAGCAATAAGTGCAAAATCATAAGGAAACCAAAAGAAGTGAAAAATATGAGCCCTTAAAATGGATCAACACTATTATCTCAAGGAGACTTATCTCACAAAGAGGTGATTATAGATGTAGAAGCAAACAATCTACAGTGATCATCTCTAATGCATCCAAACAATCAATTATCTAGTCTCCTAACAAGGCCTCTAAAATTCAATTCACTCCAAATCATCTATGAAATGCCCATGGATTTTGTCTTCACATGCCATCCATAAAATTCCAAGGATAGTTTATCCAACTAGCAATGTTATACAAATAAGAAGGATGACAACTCTATATCAATTATCTAAACCATCCGAAGAGAAACAAATAAGGATGGTGTTTATAACATTCATAATTTCCACAAATCAATTAAGGCATGACTACTCAAGCAAATACGAAGTAGTTTAATTCATTAATATTAAAGTTGTAGAAAGACAGATGCAAGTCTTGACACATTTCATCATAGTATCATATCCATCCAAAAATCAACGAAAGCATCAAATGTCATCCACAAAGCAACCAAAGATGACAAGACAACCCACAAAGAAATCAAGGATAATACCTCCACTCAAATAGCCAGACATCTCAACAATGAAGGATGTCATATCATCAACTATCAAAGGTGTGGTTAAAAACATATGAGAGACACTTCAAACTAATATAAAACTCATATCGTCCATGGCTATACTAAATGACAAACAAGCATAATAACTTGATCATGCCAAAAAATGGGTCAACCAAGATAAATATAAATGAAAACATCATAAATGAAATTGAATATTATAAGAAGAGAAACTTGACTTCACCCTAACAAGAGCTAGCCTAGAGAATTAAGAGCACATGTTTACATAGGGAAGATAATAAACAAGAATTATTCCCTATAGGAAAATGATTAGAGATGTATGCCATAATTGTGATGTTAAGGATGAGAAAAAAAGATCCCAATTGGAGAATTGTTACAAATGTAACATGATTTTCCACATGGTAAATGCTATAGTTTTCTAAAGCTTGTATTGATTTATTCAAAAGAATGGATTTCTAGCCATAAAAATAAACACAAAATTTATGATGTATTCAAAATAATTGGAGTGAAAATCCTAATTCTTAGAGGAATAAATAGGACATGTCCTACTTTGTGCAACTCTTCACGGTACCCATTAGGGATGTCATGGTCTTGCTAAACAGATTATTCAAGAGAACTCAATCGAACTCAATCGAACCATGTTGATGTTGTTTGTATACCCCTGCTCCATATTCTTCTCAAGGAAGGAAACCTTACTAATTGGGTTGACTTGATTTATTTCTATATTATTAAATCATTCAAATAATGTAAGCAAGGAAATAATTTCCATATGGATTTTTATTTGGTTGATTATCCTTCAATAAGGATCCAATAAACAAGTTTATCTATCACATCTAACTCTCTACATTTGATATCATCATAGAATTCCATCTCGAGAGAATTATCATGTTGATGTGATCCATCTACCTTATGCTCAAATTCATTAGTCCAAAGACTTACTTTGGAAGTCACATCATCTGTATCATTAGGGGGATCATAAGCGTTATACAAAGCTATTAAAAAGCTCTTGAGGATCCAAAGATTGTCTTAATGGGATAAAAAAACCCTTAAGACGTGCTTTCTAAGTTCTCTTCTTATATATTCTAATCTCCGAAGTATCCTCCATACCACATATATTTTGGATCTATGGTCTTCCTTTGTTACAAGGGCATGAACACCATATGAAGATGCATCATTGGAATCCAAACCATGAACCTGATTAGAGTAATCATATGAGGAAGTACCATAAAAAAAAAAATTATGTGAAGATCCACCTTCTAAATTTGACAAATAATTATTACTCCTAGTAGTGTCCACCTAAGTTGATGCTTCGTCACTCTCTATAGTGCAATCGTGCACAAAGATTTCTTCATCTCTTTTTTTGCACCTAGAGTAAGAATATGAATGCATATGAACCACAAATTCATGCTTTTTAACCTGTTGTTTCATCGTCTTCAACTATTTTTTAAGAGAGTCATGGCTATGATCACAAGATCACTATCTCCACCCATACAATCAAAGGTCTTCTCTAGAGCTTGGTGAACTTGTATAGCTTGTCACTATTTTCAAGAGGACTAGAAGCAATGACCTTGAAATTGTTCTTAATATCCTTGACCATAAACTTATCTCTACAAAATTATAGCTTCTTTTCAATTTGCGTAATTTTATATACATAAAGTAAATTTGTACTCAAACAAGAAACATACTAAATATTACTTACCCCATTTGCAATATTTACTTTGCTACCATCAAGGAAAATAATATAAGTATTATTGGTAACAAATATATTAACATCCCTTTTTTTATGACCTAATTTTCAACACTATGAGCATATCTACTCCTTTTTGTGCTTTGACTTGTCACCCCCGCCTCTTATTCTCATAACTCCTTTGTCCACTAAATTTAATCTTCTCCTTCCTTTTGATGTAGTTAGCTTGTTTTTTGGACCATGGCTCTCCATTTTGAATTAACTCGAGTTGTTTGTTGACGTGTAGAGGAAAAATCATCAACATTCATTTCTTGTTGCTTCTACTTTGGCATTAGGGATTTTGAATTGATAAAAAAAGAATGTAATTTCATATGGAGCCCTTAGATTTTATAGTATAATCCAATTCAACTGAGAATCCTTATGATAGTCCTATATGCATTCCAACAATTGAGCTTGAATGTATTTGAATTGGGACAAAAAACCTTCTATTTTATCAAAGCTCAAATGATCAAGTTGAGAGAGCTCATTGTCCAATTGAACCAATGTTGCTTCATTCATCTGATTGAAGAGAAGAATTAATTTCTCCCATGTTTCTATTCAAATTTCTAAAGACCAAATACAAAACATTAGATCCTTAGAGATATATGAGCTAATGAGATCAAAAGCTTCTTCAACATCATTGTTGTACTTCATTAGATTTTTAGCATTTGTTGGAGCTTCTTATTTCCTTTAAGAGACCCTCCATAATCTTCTTCTCCATTGTGTATTACTCCCACATTGCATAATTATGTCCATTAAGGATTTTAATACCTGAATTGGATGCAATACTTGATATTTTTCACAATCTCGAATACATTTTTAAAATATGGTAAAACCTCCACCAATGTGTAGAGATCTTTGATGGATTTTCAATAGTGAAAGTGTGACAAAACACATAACTTGCATGCAAAATTTATGTCTCCTAGAAGACAAACTTTTAAAACCCTCTCAAATCACAAATAATTAGAATTTTTTAAATTCAAAAACTTATTCACCTTTGACATCATGTAGAGACCCCAAAAAAATTGGGACTCCTTTTTTTTTTCTAACCTAAAAATCAAGTCATTAATGTTTGATACACAAGCAATCTAGTTGATATAACACATATACTTTAGTTTGGACAACATTCCTTAACACTCTAATTTTATCCCAATTCATTTTAACTCTTGTGTTGTGACACATGTCGTCTTTGTTTGACTAAGCCTGTAGTCTTGTATTGGATGAGGTTGGATAGTCCTTACATCCATCTTAATTGATAGACACTGACATGATTTATCTTGTGTTCGATTGACAATTATATCTACTTTGACCATGTTTTATTTACTTTCTTTATATTAGGGTCTAAGCCCACTACCCTCGTCACAAGATTATAAGTAAGCTTTTCACTTATCCTGGCATGAGTTAATATCATTGTCCAATGTGGATCCATGAGGTCTTACATTCTTACCCTCATCCGCTTTGTAGCTTACCACTAGGATTTTCATTAGTATTTTAACTCTCTATTACTTGGGCAGTCAACCCAATAGAGCATCCTTAATACCTTTACCAAATATATTAAGGCGATGATTTGAGTATATCAAAGTGCACAAATTTTAATGCTCTATTCAGTATCAACTTTTATTACTAAGATTATTTAGATTCATTTCCCATTTAAAGCATAGACCTAAAAGGCAAAGCCTTTTGTTATGTTCCCTCTATAATCATTAAGAAAAGGCCCTTATCTTATTGAATTTTCTTTGTATTCTTAGTGAAGCTCATAATCATGTTATAAATTAGTGCAAGTCAATCAAAAGTGATAATATTAATTTAATTTTGTTTTCTACCTCACACAATCCCATATTGTTCCTTGTCTACTCTAAACATCATCATTCCCAGGGGAAATTGCCCCATTTCATAAGCTTTTATTTTTAATAACAACATTCATAGTCAAGTCATTGAGTTAGATTTGTTCAAATCCCATTATAATGTCATTAGGAGAATCACAGGGATTAAAAAAATCATCTTTATTTGGTTTCAAAAGCCAGACCACATTTTTCCATTCTCATGCATTCAATGCCATCTTAGAATTCATAACATAAGAGATTCAGTCACAATATTATGTAAAATAGAAACCATTATTTAATATACAAGAACTCATTCAACCATTTTACATTACCATTTCATCTATTGACAAGCAGTTACTCAAGAAGGTATGTAATGTGTCGAATCCCAAATTGTTCAAATGCAATATAAATACATTATTTTTCAATCTAAGGTTTATAGCCTTGTACTTATTAACAATATAAGTTATCAAATAAATACATCCTCAATGATAAACAACATATCATGTTATTTTATAAGAAATAGAAATTAACTCAAGCATCAAATCTAAGGTCGTTAACAACATACAATATCTACAAATCAACCTCTACAAAAAAAAATTCAAATACATCAATTACAATTAACAATTCAAATGTAAATTAAAAAAACTCAAAGTTTTACTCACTTAAAAGAAGAGCCCTTGGCAAATAGTGTTTTTAAGCCTATACCCATGAAATGGGCTGCCACACATGCCCATTGCGATATGGGATCAAGGCTTGATGTAATTCTATAGTATAATAAAGTTAAATAAATACAAAGAGAACTTATATCACTTCATATCTAGTGCATTTGTCAACCTTGACAAAAATACATCAAGAGATCGTTAGGTGTATTTTGTCAATTTTGACGAATCATTGACTCATGACAATTGGTAGAACATAAGTACTCAATTATCACATACAATCAAATACATTTATTGATCTAATACTTAAATGTAAAGAATTTAATGAACTAAGAGTTTCTAGATCCATTAAATCTTATTTATACATAATTATTTCATAAATAGTCCATCGGCTTTTGAAACTCTGTACAATTCATACAGTCATAATTAAATGCATGATTATTAAGAACAACTTCCATTTTAACATTTAGCTAAAAGATGTCCTTAAATAATCAATGCAAAATAACCAAATGCAAGCCCATAGATTAATTGCCTCTACAAGTGTGAACCTTAACGATTCCTTAATTTCAAGAATGTTTGACTAGGTAAAGGTAAGAAGGTAAGTACAACATAAAAGAACATTTGACCAATGCAATAAATATGCTTCCATGTTTTCTAACTTGCTTAACTACTAAGGACAATCTTTCTCAATTAATCAAGTCATAAACAAGAAATAAATTAACTAAATCAAGTAACTCCAGATAATACAAGGTGTACTATGTGCACAAGATCCTTTCTTGTTTACATGCAAGGTCAGGTTGAGTCAATGCCTTTCTCACAATTGATTTTACTTATAAACAAAATAACAAAATTGTAACCTAGGTTTACTGAACAAATTAACTTCCTTTCTTATTGCCACCATGCAAACAAAAATGGGTACTTAGACTCAAGTAAAAAAATAACTTATGCAACTTCTCAACAAATGCAAAGTTATATTCTTTGATTTTAACACTTAGTAAGCCAATACTTATTTCCTTGATTTCCTTTCATACAGGGCAGTAATGAAAATGAGTATTAGTCAGCCATGAATTTGTGAAAACAAAAAATAACTAAACAATGATAACTTATATACATCAAATACAAGCATAAGTTAGCCAAGGTAATGAACCAAATGCATCAAATACAATAATAAATCAGGTGTGATAAATTTCAATGCATTGAAACAAATTGTAGATACTAAAATATGGTATTAAGCACTTTACAATGTCACCTTTTGACCTATCTTCACCATACATGACTAGTATGCACATATATGCCTCTTATTTTCCATTCTCTCACATCCATCTGATTTTTATGATTCTGACCCTCCCATTTTGTTGTCAATCACTGATAGGATCTATTTTAGTGAGCATGTTCACACTCACGGAGTTAAGCTAAATTTGGAGTTTTTTTTATAGTTGTTAGATTGTTGTGTGCATGAATAATATTTGGTGTGCTTCTATTTAGGCAATGCAAGCTATTTTGAGTGGATCACAACAACTAAATGATTGTTTTTAAACTAACTCATATGCCTATTTATTAGGCACTCCTTGTGCTATCTCTAAGGTGGTTGAAGAGAAAAGCTACAGATTGTACATTTCATTTTGAGACAATAATGAGAGACTATTATGCATAATTATTTGTTGTGTATTTTGTATGCAATGTCATAATCACTATGGGAATGGTTTACATGATAGATATTGCATTTGCATGAGTGCATATTGCACTCTAACATGGTATTAGAGATTGTTCTCCTTCTAAAGAGTAGCTAGTCTAATGAAGTCCAGTGTCAACATTTTAATGTTTAAGTAGTAGAATTTTCCCACTCATACATATATTTTGAGTCATTACACCCATTTCAGCATTATGGGGGGATGGGGTGGAAGGGTGGCATGCAGGGAGGGTGAGTGAACATATTGATTTATGTGTTGTGCTCCTTGTTAGCCCTTGGCACACCACATTTTTATTAGAGGCAGTTGATTAAGTGCATTTTTGTTCGATGGGATTCACTCCATCTAGTGCACCTACTACATCACTGTGTTGAGTTTTTGAGTCATGTTTATGGGATGCCTTTAAGCATAACTTCTCTTATCCACTTTCGTTGTGGTTTTACTAGTTTTTGGGTACCTTTCGGTGACACATTTCATCCATGGTGACTCTTTTTGCCCAATTTTTTGTGATCAGTGTTTTTTACTGTGAGCCTCATATAGTGCATCAATTCCTATTTGACTTGGCGATTACTTTGAATTGACATCCATATATTATATTAAGATGGATTGGTTACCATAAGGACACTTAGTATTTCACTATGCATTTGCACATGTGTACCTGATCCGGCCTATTTGTCAGTACCCATTTAGTGTCTTTGCTTTCTCTTTTCTTACTTCCTATTTTGCATTTAAGGGAGGGTGTTGGAGTGAGCATGTTCACACTCACTCACAGTGTTAAACTTAAATTGGGGTTTTTTATAGTTGTTGGATTGTTGTGTACATAGACAATGTTTAGTGTACACCTATTTAGGTAATCCAAGCTATTTTGATCACATCACAACAACCGAGTAGTTGTTGTGAAACCAACTCATATGCCTATTTATTAGGCACTCTTTGCGTTATTTGTAAGGTGGTTGAAGAGAGAAGCTATGGATTGTATATTTTATTTTGAGGTAATAATGAGATACTATTGTACATAATTATTTGTTGTGTATTTTGTATGCAATGTTACAATCACTGTAGTTATGGCTTACAAAAGAGATAATGGGTTTTCATAACTGCATATTGCACTCCAATATGAAATTCTTAGTGTGTCTCAAACTAGCTAAATAACTTACTCAAACATCTTGAGTTCATCAGATTCACATTCTTGTCTCTTAGATAGTAATGCCAAACTTTGACAATTTCGTCATTGAAATTGACTTGAGGATGATGTTCTAACCCTCACCCAACAATGATTTTTTTTCAAAATTAAATCATTCATAAGGGTCAACCCATTTTCCTAGCATGCTCATGGCATGAGAAATTACCCAAAATGGAGTTATATAATTACAAATCAAATCCACACTTGTTACTCACTTGATGCTTGTCTATCATAGATCTATACACTACTAAACATTGAGAAAATATTCCCTATTCTTCCCAAATTTCAAATAAACAATCATCGGCCAAGTCTAAAGCACGAAGCCAATTCAAGAGTGAATATTGGTAAGTATCAAAAGCTAGATTATAGGTGCATCAAATAATAAAGGAACATATTTAGACATTCAAATTAAGGGGAAGAACTACATGTGAGTTGGCTTCTCTCTTTAGAGTATTAGATACATAGGCAATGGCCAATCATCAATGTGGGTGATTGAGGTCAACTCAACCCATTACACTTCCCAAGTTTTTACATATTTATACCTTCCATAATTCGACCTAGGGTTTTAAGGAGAAGGGTGTTAATTTTTAGAGTTGCACACATAATCAAGTTTCAAGATCACACACACAAAGGTATTACAAGTAGGCACAATTGATTGTATGGTCACAGAGAGACAACATAATCCAAGACGATAACATTCACCTCAGTCAACAACATTAATGATTTCACCTCGAGTTGACATTAATGACCATGCATGCACAAATAATCAGTTCCTTATCTGTGTGACTCTTAAGCCTATTTCTAACACCTTTGAACTATCACAAGTCACTTATAGTCAGTTAATAAATCAAAAAACATAATTATCTTGATCTCTTTAGTAATTTATATATTTATCAAATACCACTTATCAAATCTATTTTAATATTTTAGATTCAGATTCACGCATAACAGTCATACTTTACAATCTAAATTACATTCAAGTTTTTATCTCAATTAGTGTTGTACGATCCAAATTATGGTAAAATGTATTGGTGAAACAAAATATTGCTCGAACCATGGAAAACCCTAGGTCTTCTTCATAGTTTCATCCTTCTAGGGTTTTCAGATTTTTATCTTAGGGTTTTAGTTCTGATTTCTAATTCCCCTATACAAAATACATTAAATCTTTTCACCCTTGGCCCTCACCTTATATATAATTGTTTTATTTCATCCTATACCATCCAAGAAGGCTAGTTACCTTGTCCTTTTAAGTCATAGTGCTAGATTACATGAGACCCATATAAAGCATAATCATGTTTATTCAACTTCCTCTAACATCAACAAAATAGATACAATGAATGTTTCATCTTCTATTGATGATGAAATTGATCATGAACATTTAAAAATCAATGATTATGTTATAATTTATAATTTAGAACATGATAATCAAGATACTCATGATGTCCAAAATAATATTGATCCCAATGAACTTAATGGGGTATATTTTGACCACTTGTCAAAGCCTTGTCCAAATTTTGTTATGGAGTTTGTCAACATCCTCAATAAGTGGATAAAATGGTCAAATTAATCCTAGTATGTAAGGTTGCACACAAACCTAATGTTATTAAATCTAGGGAACAATAAGACCCCTTTATTATTGTCAGTCAATCCTTTTGAGTTACCAAACCAACCATAGGTGTCTAGGCCACCACTATTTCTACACCTCCAACCACACATGTGATGTCCACCCAAGTTGTGGGAAAAATGCAAGGCTTCCCATATGTTTCCATGCATATTCCTTCATAGATGATCTATTCCCATCTTACGATAACTATGCATTTTATATTATTAACCTCACCTATTGCACATTCCATGGAGCAAATTATTTTGGCTCTATAGACTAAGGTGTTGCAGTTAGAGCAAGGCACATATATAGCTAGTCATTCATCAAATTCATATGCCTTGCTTCATAACCCGCTAACCTTTGATATAGTGGTTTATCCCTTATCTATAGGCTTGGTAGCTTCTAAGCTTCCGATTTACAATGGTGATAGTGATCTTGAGAAACAACTTTGATCCTTCTACACAACATGCTTGGATTATGCATCTAATGATAAATTACTAACCAAGCCATTCCCAACAAGTCTCAAATACTATGCTTTGCAGTGGTTATATGTCCTCCCCCTTCAATCGGTTAGAACATTCAACCCTTTAGTAGATTAGTTTCTAGCACACTTTCCATCAACATTGACCAAAACTATCTTATTCACAAATTTCCAAACTCAAGCAAGGGTCCAATGAGCCAATAAATGATTATGTACTACGGTATAAGATCGTGCTAGCTAAGATGAAAAATCCTATGGAAAATAATGAGTTTTAAGACATCTTCAATCAAAATTTTCTTGCACCATTGCATGAGTCAATAATATTCAATAAATTCAAGTCTTTTGATGGTTGATGTTATACAGTGACAGAGTGTGAATTCAAACTCATAGATTTGAACAAACTCAAATATGCACTTAAAACTCTAAGCACTTCAACAACTAAATTTCAAATCAACCTAGACTACAAAGTTAAATCAAATGATAACAAGTAAGAGGAAAAGACAATAGTTAATTCAATATCACAACCTACAAATTGGATTCAACTATCCGCTCCACAAAAGAAGTAGTTTTCATGATTATTGTCACCTCATCATGTATTGTTAAAAAATTTACTTGAGTGCAACCTTGTCTCTCTTCCTCCACCACAATATTTTTATGCAAGAAAACCTACACCTAATAATTTTGGCAATAATGCATATTGTGATCACCATAGAGCTCATGGATGTTCTACAAATAAATGCTTCAAATTAAGGCATAAAATACAAGATCTTATTGATGGAAATACTATTGAGTTAAGCACACCTATAGAGGAGTCTAGACCACAACAAAATAGAAATTACAAATATAAAATATTCAATGATCCATTTTTCATGAGGCAATAGAGAACAAAAATACTTCCAAAGTACATCATACATACAGTGCACATCCTCCACCAACAACATATGATTGCCCAATAGACATGATTATTGTACACTTATAGGCATCTTACAACATCTCCCTTTGATTACATTTGATGACAATGAGATTGGCAATAACAATTCAAACCTCTATGCACTATTCATATGAGCTTCCATGAATAAGAAACCCACACACAATGTCATGGTTGACAATGGGTCAAGAAAGAATATGTGCACAATGACACTTCTCAACACACTTGGATACACACAATCTGATTTAAAATATACCATATGAATGATTAAAAAAAATTGATGGAAGGGTGCATAACACTCTTTGGTGCATTGGGCTACCTCTTCATGTCAACTCTGCTACAATGGCTACTTTATTTCTAGTATTACAAAGCACAAGCATCTTTAACATGTTAGGATGCCCTTTGATATAGAAGCTCCATGCAATACGATCTACAATGCATCGATGTATCAAATATATACATTTTAACAAGGTATTTATAATTTCAAGAATTTGATATGAGTACCCTCTTCAAGAAGTGGTATATCCTCCTCCATCCCCACCACCACCACAATTAGTTATTACACTTATTTAGGATCATTATGCAGAGTTAGTTATTGCACATAGTAGGATCTCTCTATACACTTAGCTTATAAGAGAGTGACCAATGTTTCTATGTAACCAACTTTACAACATTTATCAATCAACTTGTCTTTCAAGACTCCCACATACCATTATCTACTATACCCACATACTAAGCTAGCACCACAAATAGTATAACATGTTCCATAGTGAACACGAGAACTGATACCTTATATTAATATAAAACACACCCCACAAAATCCTTGGTCTTCTAGATTTGTCCATGATACACTTGAGTTTATGAGTGATGATAACAACTACATTACAACACCCAATCCCTTTTCATATTTTTATAGACCAACATCTAGTACTTTTTGATCACAATAGGTGATCCTTGTACCAAATGATTTAGGAACTCCCCATAACTATCCCGTTGATAGGATAATTGGTTATCACCTTTTCAAATTTCAATATAAATTCAAAAAAAAAATAATAATAATTTAAAAATAAAAAACATTAAAAATATTCAAAAAATAAAAAATTAGGACCTAAACATGACATGATTACTAGATTACACTATATATGGCATATTATTTTTCATGAACTCATGCATTTCATGGTATATGAGTGCAATGTAGGACATACAAATCATACATGGACACATAGCTGTTGGAAGCTCTTATACCCAATGGCCATGTCAATATTGGAGCCATCTTATTCGAAAAGTCACATTATCACAAGTTATATCTTTCTATGACCTTTTACTATGTTGAGTTATCTAGATTTGTTAAACACGTCTTGTTGGGTACTCATATATTACACAATGCCATATGGATATGCTTCTTTAATATGATGTGAAATTGATATACATAGATAGTGCAGACTAGTTTTTACTTATGCCATGTTTAATTGATGTTGTTACTCTTGCATGATAGGCTACTCTTTATTTGTCTACTGTGTTTGGTCTTTTAACTTATTTGTTGTGACATATTTATCTTCATTAATTGCAGCCCCTTAGCCATGTTCATTTTTACATATTTATATATCTTAACTACGTCCCCTTGACCTTGTTTGTTTCGACATCTTTATATCCCTTATTTGTGGCCCTCGGCCTTATGTGTGACATTGCATACTTATGATTGGATTAATCAACAATTGTTTGTTGAGCTTGTTTCACTTGTTGAGCTTGTTGTGATTGATGAGTTTGTGGGTGTCCTGATACATATCACACACCTCCCCTTTGTGTGTGGTGACATGATTTACATTATGCACCTCTTTACTATGAAGGCTTATTCAATTTAAGCTTATATCAATGATGGTTACTACTACATGCCTAATTGATACATGTATCCTTACATGACACTTGTATGCCCTGCATTACACATGTTACATACATGCCTTGATGACATATACATTACTATGATGACATATTCTCCACATGTTGACATGATTAGACATGATTAAATATTTATACATGACATGCTACAATTGCCTCTTATTTTGAGATGAGTGACTTAAAAGCTATGTCCCTCATCTCAAAATTGGGGCATATTAATGGTATTTTCGTAAAGACACAAGCCTCCATGAGCAAAAAAAATAGATTTTTGGTATACATCTCAGATATGTGATAGATATTTACACAATAGTACAAATTTTAGGGGCATATACACTCATTTTATAAATACTTGAGTTACAAAATATAGATTCATATATACTTGAGTGCATATGCCATCTAGGTGCACACAATTTTATAGGAAAAGACAATATAGGTTTTCACATGTAGAAATATTTGAGATACAAGTTCTCAGATTTAACATATAGATGCAGCACATTCTATATCAGTTGGAACAGATCTAGTGGGATATGATGCTTATTCATGCACATACACACCATGATAGTTTACATACGACATTTATTTATTGAGGTGTGATAATCATTGATGCACATTTATATTTTTTTGTAGTAAAGACTATTGTAGTTGTTTATTTGCAAACAAAATTCAATGGCACAGGGTAGTGAGCAAACTTGAATTTGTCAGTCTATCTACAACATTTGATTCATGGTATTTTAGGTTCAATGGCACTCAAAGGCCATGACATTACCCATAGTGAATCCATTATGTGGTTCCCACCTTACTATATTGAGGTTCAATATCAGAGCTATATTAATTATTTGAGTTAGTGTAGTTGACGTTTAATGACAATCAATGGTCTTAGCACTGCACTACATTCATGAAGGCTAGGGAATTTATCTTCCCAAACCAAGGGCTTGCATACTTACACAATTTGTCTCATAACAATCACCCCAACTGTCAATGTGATTCAACAAGAAATTATAGTTCTCCAATGCTTCAATAAGAAAACATCATCTCCAATGAGCAAAATAGTTTACTCACATACAAGTGTACTCCTTCCTTACTCTTAGTTTTTTTTCAATTTCTAATTTTTAGATTTAGATTTTAGATTTCACATATGGACATTGACTACTACATATTCAACAAAATTAAAGGGACGAAAAAGGCTTAATAAAGCCTTGATAAATGATAAAATCCATGAATGTGGGATAAAGGATATACATGGCCCCCACCGAAGGCATTGCCTTGGGTTTGAACCTTTATCTTTTTAGATTAAAGAAATAGGTGCCCCATCGTTAAACCAGGGAACACAAGCACTATATAAAATGCTAAGAAATTGTATTTTAACATAATGGAAAAGGCAACAGCCTTAGCAAAGACTAAGAGCCAGGAAACTTGTGGAGGGTGCTCATGATAAAATTGGGAAAAAGTTCGAAAAGGGACTTATAATATTTTTTCCCAACGAACAACTTTGTAGTTATTCATTTTTCATTATAGAAATGTTTGTAAGTAATTTTTAAACTTTTTTCCTAATTTATCGACCGATATTGGACCTAAAGATGTAGGCCTTCGTGCTGAACTCCGTAATCAACTCTTGTGCAGTGTGGTGTGTATTTTCTTATATTCCTTTTCCTTAAGTTGATTATTTTATGAAATAGTTTTTGGAATGTAATTAATTACCTACGAAGAATCCATTGTAAACTTTTTTGCATGAAAATAAGTACCAATTTACGGATTAGGGAGGCGATCTTATAGTCTGCAAGATTGGCCAGTTATAATGCTTCCATCATATTTTTTGGTTTAAACATATTGACCTCTGCAAAAATTATATAGTTTAGTCCATTGATGAAACAACTCCTTAAATAGTCATCATTTAACCCTTCAGTTTGGTTGGCCAATTTTTCAAATTCAACTTGATACTTGTGAATCGTTTTGGTTTGCCATAGTTTGGTCAAGGCTTTGGTAAAATCATCTTAAGTATTGGGACCAAATCAAACCAAAAAAATATTGAATAATCATCCCAAGAGGGTTCTATATGAGATTTGTGATATCAATGGTACCATTGGAAAACTTTCTTCTCTAAGTGAAATGATGTAATGGGTAACTAGTCAATCCCCAAGTTGAAATATTGTTCAACATGGTAAATCCAATTGGTCATTTTTACACTATCGAATTTTGGAAAGTCCAATTTAGGGCCATGTGACATGGTTCATGAGAAAAAACCACCTTCAGAATCCCTGACAACATTGAGTTTGTTGGCAAACATGGTATTTTTTGTATTGATGTGTTGTAGTCACTCATTCAACTCAATAAGTTGGGAATCAAGCTAAGATTGGAATTCAACTTAGAGTTTCATAATGTTCTAGGCCATGGCTTGGGTTCCTTCACAAGTGATAATCATTAACTACAGGTGTCTAGGGTGCCAAAAAAGACTCGCTAAATTTATTTGTTAAAATGATTGGCTTGTCAAGATGATCATGATGGCAAAAAAATTGTTTTCAAGATTGTAGGTGAAAAAAATATGTGGAAATTTTTTTTTGTAAAATTTGAAATACACATTGATATGATCATCTCGATGAGAAAAACACAACCATTTCATTGAGTCTAGGTAACCATTTTGGAATAGTCTGAACTTTCTAGCTATTACAGTTATTGTGTCTCTGTCGACTGGAAAAATATGTTACTCTTTTTCTGACTATTAGTTGTTTTATGTTTCCAAGAAATCAAAATCGAATTTGTGACTATAGGATTTCTAGGGTTATAGGAAGGTTACTACATAGTTTGTTTGGTCTATCAACTTTCAATTATATTATGTTCGTTCATAAAATAATGTTGTCTCAATATTTTAGAGCTCTAAATACAGTGGACAAAAATTTTATAGTCCACTATCCCATCTTCTAAGTAAAGTGCAAGTAATTTCCCAAGGCTAACCACTTACAAAAAAATTACCGAAGGATTCCTTTGGCTAAGCTAAAAAAAACTATGGGATCTTCCTATATCCCTAAAGGTATGTGGAAGTACAATTCCATATACATCATTTTCTAATGGATTACATATTAATGCATAACCCCTCACTCCATGGAATTGGGGAAAATTGTCAACTGCTTGGCCTCAAATGATAACTTTTTGTTAGTTTTAAAACTGTTAGAACATGGTTTATAACCTTAATCAAAAGAAAATGGAAGAAAAAAAATTGGACAGGGAGCTTATTGCCATCACCTTGTTGCCACTTTATGATCACAAAGATCTTGATTGGGCGAGGTGACAGCATACAATGGATATAAGTAGAGCTAAACCCATTGAAATTTTTGTGTAAAAATAACTTTAGAAAGAGCTATGAGTTCAAATATTATGACCCTTCCTACAAAATATTAGAACAACAGTGCAAATACTTAAAATGATATTAAAAATGAATGAAAAAATACTACATTGCATAGAAACGGAGCAAACTTGCATTACAATATCACTAGCCTCTTTGATGGGGAAACCTCTTTTGAGGAACTTCAATAAAATATAATTCGTGTATACCTTTCCTCTAGTTTAGGCTCTTATTTTTGCTAATTATATCCTAGATAACTACTACTTTTGATGCATGTGGGATCATTACAATTAACTCAAGGGACAACTTACAAAGTATATGTGTTCATAGCTTCTATTAAAGACAATAATTATAAGGTAAGAGTTAGGACAAATGGGTCTTAACAATTGAATAAATAGCTAGCAATCAATTATCAATGGGGGTGATTGGGTTAAACTTAACCCACTACACTTCCCAAGTTTTTATAGTTTTACCCTTCACAAGCAAACCTAAGGTTTCAAGGAGAAGGAGACTGATTTTGAGAATTGTGCACATAGTTAGGCATTTAAATATCACACACATATGTATTATAGGTAGACACAACTAACAATATGGTTACAAAGAGACAAAAAAATCCAAGAGAGTAATGTCTATCTCAGTCAACAACATCGATAATTTTGCTCCAGACTGACGTTAGTGACCCTACGCACATATGCAGTCAGTTGTAGATTTTAGTGAATCCTAGATTTGCATCCAATGCCTTTCCACTGATAGAAGTCAGTCACAATAAGTCAATGAATCAAATAATCTAAGTACCTTGATCTCTTTATTACTTTCTATATTTAACACATGCCACTTGTTATATCTATTTTAGTATTTTACATCCAGATTGATGCTTAAATATCATACTTTACAATTGAATTACAATTACATTTATATATTAATTAGGGTTGCACAATCCAAATTAGGGTAAAACACAAGCATAACTCAAACAAGGTGATGAAACAAATTCATCAAAGACAAGCATATCTCAACCAATGTAACAAACCATATACATCAAATATAAGCATAACTTAGCTATGATAGTTTCAATGCATCCAAAACAAGCATAATCGAGCCAAGGTAATGATTACTAGGAAAACACAATAATGAATAAAGCTAAAACCATAAATGTATGTAGGTCTAAATGAATTCAAAATAAATATCTCAGCTATAATAAACTCAATACATCAATTGTATAATGAGATCAATCCTAACAACTATGATTTTAAAACATTATTTTTTTATATGAATCATAACATCACATACCGACCTTATTTCCTCCATAATGGTTAATAGGTAGTGCAACTTATTCATTCAACTAGGGTAATTCCAAGCAACAAATCTATGCAGGTCTACGTACTTGCATAAACACAACTTAGTGACCATAAAATACATATTCATTTACCAAAATTGTAATTAAATCCAATGATTTAAACATATGTAGGCCCAAAATCATATGCATTCCAGTAACGAATTCAAGGAAAACCTAGTGAATAAAACCCCATGCTTTACCCAAATATTCAAACTTGATCCCAATGACTTCTAGCCTAAATTTTCATTCTCAACAAACGTCCCTATTATAAAAGAAAAGAGTAATGAAATCTTCCCTGAGAGTAAGTTAGATTCATGGGAGTTGAGGGTTCAAACCCAACTATTGAGAAATGAAAATTCTAGCCACCTAGAGAAAACCTTCCTCTCTAGTAAACACACTAACAATCTAGCAATATCCATTACAAACACAACCTTATGCCAAGAAATAGGCCCACGATCATTTTTCTCTCCATTTAATATGTGGCATGCAAGTGCCAAAGAAAATCCAAGTAAAGTTTAATTCTGGTTCTATTAATAGAAAAAAGAATTGGAAGCCTTTACCCTTTATCTTCTATAGGATGTGATTTTTCATGCCAAGAGAAGTTGAAATGAAATAAAAATATAAATCCTAATACAATCAATCAAAATTCATAATTGGATTGCTTTGTAGCCTTAAAACTTTCAATGAAAATGATGCCACTAATCATGAAAGTTGTTAGAGACATGGCAGTAAGTGAAAAAATCATAGGGCTTCACCCAATTTGTGTCGAACATGCTTTCAAATGATGGCTTGAGGTTAACAAAATTAGTTTTGGTTCTGAAACCCTAACTACCCCAAGTTTAATTGCTAACTCAAGTTGAGCTATTGCCAAAACCCTCTTCAAAGTGTTAGCCAATTTTTTTATAATTTTTATAGCCTATTTGGTCGGGTCCAAGTTTGGGTTATGGCAAATGGCACCAAAAATAAAATTAAAACTATATTCTAATAAACAACAATGGCTCCTGCAATATGGTTACATGATTCCTAGGTTTCCTACTTGGCATAGTGGCTCTAATGACTTTTTAATAAAATATAAACCCATAACATTACCTCAACACCAATGCCCATGCCGCTTAAGACTTTTAAAGCGATCTTTATTTTCTCTAAGTCATTTTCTTACCTCTATACTACTCCCTAAGGGGTTCAAATTATGTAATACTCAAATAGTCTTAAAAGATACCAATGTGCTCATAACTTAGATTGCATCTAATTAATGTTGATTTCAAGGTGGATTGATCGGTATGACATGCGTTGATAGCGTGAAAGCATTTGGCTATTTACGTTATCGACCATATCAATAAAACATTTAAATTTAGTCATGCAAAGTATCCATTACAAACAAAGCAAAATTGGAATAATATCAAAACTAAGCATACCAACTATATCCTTGATAAAATGTCACAGGTTATGTGCAGTTTAAGATTGAGATTTATAGTCTAATTTCAACTATCTTATT
Source organism: Torreya grandis (assembly GCA_037957365.1). Taxonomy (NCBI): domain Eukaryota; kingdom Viridiplantae; phylum Streptophyta; class Pinopsida; order Cupressales; family Taxaceae; genus Torreya; species Torreya grandis. Next base: position 1,489,805 of record JARHVA010000094.1, on the reverse strand, counting down.
TGCACGTACTTGAAATCACATAATGTTGGCAACATCTGTATGTTCCAAGTATCAATATTTAGTTAGCAATAGACTTGAAATAAAATAAAATATTAAACATGTTTTTTACAACAGTTTCATAATCTAATCATAAATTGCAGCTATTACCAAAATAATATTGTCAGGGAAAATTATTGTAGTAATCCAGATTTAAAGTTGCCTTTGCCACAAATGGAAAAAATATGACCCAATGTTCAACAACTAACATTAAAACACAAAAATCAAAGTTCTCAAATCTAAGGATATGATATATCCTCCCCCCTAAAAATGTCACCGAATTGGTGAAATTTATTCAAACAAGTGAGGGTAAGTGATTTGCATGAGGGCCTCAGTCTCCCACATAACACTTCTATCACTCATTTATTCCTATTGAATAAACACCTGCTGGATATTTCATTTTCATAGCTTAATGTTGTGTCAGTCCAACACTCGTACCAAGTCCAACAAAAAACTTTCATCATTCTCCACTTATAAATTATGCTAATCAATCACATGTGAAGCATCAAAACTGCACTTTTTAAATACTGAAATATCAAAAACATCATGCTTTATTTAAAGAGAAGGAGAAATTACTAGTCAGTATGCCATTGGATTGACATTTTCAATTACGTCAAAGGGTCCCAAAAATCTAGGAGACAGTTTGGCTACCTTTATAAACATAATAGAGCTCTTATCAAGGCAAACTCTTAATAATACCTTGTCATAAATCTAAAATACATGTTCAAATATCTTTAGATCAGTGTAGATTATTTTACAATATGAGGCTTCTTTCTATTTTTGTCTTGTGTTTTGCATTTGGGTATCATAATCATGCAAAACTTCAGGCTCAGGATCAACTGTCTTATCTATACCATCCTAACCAAGTGGGGTCCTACATTATATGCCATACAAGGCATCAAAAGGTGACATATTCAATGAAGAATGGTATGTGTTTTTATAGGCAACCTCTTCCAATGAAATATATTCTTCCCACTTAGTGGGTTAATCCATTGCTTACATGCACAACATATCCTCAGCTACTTGGTTGACTCACTTAGGCTGCCCATTTATTTTTGGGTGGTATGTTGCACTAAAATTCAATTTAGTACCAAAAGTAAAAATCAATATTTGCCAAAAATGAGATGTAAATAACTTGTCCCTCTCTCAAATAATTATTTCAGAGATTCGATGAAGTCTCGCAATTATATAAACAAATATAGCCGCAAGAGTTGGCACATCATCCATCAAATTTCCCATGATGAAGTGAACCATTTTTGTAAACTTATCAAATACAACCAAAATTATATCAGGACGGTTTCAAGACTTAGGCAAACCTATTACAAAGTCCATGGACGTTATTTCCCATTTATTAGTTCGTAGATTAAGTGGTTGAGTGTTTCACTAGGATGGTAGTGCTCAACTTTCACTCATTAACATTCAAGACATTTTTCCACATAATCAGTGAATTTGTTATTCAAATCATGCCAAAAATAGTACTTTTTTAGTTTTTGAACCATTTTTATCACACTTGAATGTCCACAATAGGGTGCATTATGCATTTCATTCAATACTTTCAATCTTAAATTGTCATCTATAGGTGCATAAATCCTATATTGAAACCATAAAAGGCCATATGGATCAAAGGTAAATTCATGATTCTTACTCTCACCTATCTTTTCAACTTTTTCTACCTACTTTTTTAAGTAAAAAGGTTCTTTTGGTTGTTGTTCAAGAATTAAATCCTTAAATTTAAACCAAATTTAGGATAGGGCAACAATATATACTCTAACAGATAATATTTTTCGGCAAAAAACTATCTAATTTTGAAATCAACACGTTTCAGATCTACTACAATGATTCTTCATCAGGAATGGACAATTTTCTTGATGAAGGATCATTATAGTAGATCCAAAACACGTTGAATTCAAAATTAGACACAGTTTTTTGCCAAAAAATATTATATGTTATTTTATAGACTATGGAAGCATAAAATATTTAATATATACTCTTCTAGTGAGGCCATCAACCACTCTATTTTCCTTTCCTTTAATGTATTTGATATCAACATCAGAATCAATAATGAACTCAAGCCACCTCCACTACCTAACATTTAGGTTATCCTATGTGAAAATATGTGTAAGACCATAGTGATTTGATTTGATCACAAAATGTTTTCCCAAGAGGTGGTGTCTCCATATTTTTAATGCATGCACTAATGCAACAGGTTCTAAATCATATGTGGGGTAGTTAATCTCATGAATTTTTAGTTTCCTTGACTCATAAGCTACCACATGTTCATTTTGAGACATCACCTCTCATATTTTATTTAGAAACATCTGTCTAGACTAAAAAATTCACTATTTGGATCTAGAATTAATACTACATTTGTTGTTGTAAGTGATTCTTTCAATGTTTGGAAGGTTGATTCACACTCAACAATCTAAACAAACTTCTTTCCTCAATGATGTAATGAAGTTATTGTCAGGATCTAGAACACAGCTCTGATATCAACTGTCAGGATCCTCCTTAGAGTACAATTGATTACCTTTGTATAAGCAACTAAACACGAAATTGAACCAGAAGTAACATGTAACTAGAATTCAGAATCAACAAAGAATATGAGATACGAGAAATAATACAATCTGTATTAACACTCTTTCAGAAGGAAATACAATGAAGAAATCACACTCTTCCCACACCTCTTGGGTGTACAGTAATTCTCCCTCAAGAGTTCTCTCTCTCAATCAATTACAACCACAACTCAATAACCGAGTTGTTCCCTCCACCAGTCAGTGACAATCAACCCAATGGTTGTTGTTGCCTACTTCCAGTCCACCAAGTAGATCTCCTTGATCTTGCACCCTTGTAAATCTAACTGATCTTACTTACCATGTAGATCTCCCTGATCTTGCTACCTGCAAATCAACTAATCTTACACCCCTTGAGACAACCAGCCCAATTGTTGTTCTTGCCTTCAAGTTGAGGATCTAATCCTTCTTTACAATACAACCCCATGGGTCTCTTAAATAGATCCCAAACCAAATAATAATTAAAAACGCAGACTCAAGACTAAAATTAATCTTTACATGCAAACTCAATGTCCGTCTAAAATTAGACTAGTTCTGAAAACACACAGGTGAACGACGTCAGTTCCTGTCTGACCGATGTCGGCAACCCATAACCAATGTCGATTATTATGTACACTGGATACGACCAATGTCGGTTGGGCTGACTGACGTCGGTTACTTTGACACTCAAAAACCTCCACCATTTGCATAACAGTGAAGCTTTTAGCTCCACAACTTAACAATCTCCCACTTGGAGATAAACAACTGCACCTGTATATCCTCTAATTTGTTTCTGGCTTGTATCCCTCTTCAAGTTCAATCTTGAAGACCAACAAAATTTGAATGAAGATTCAACTTTTTCTTTTTTTCTCGGCTTTGTTAACATATCTGCAAGGTTCTTATCCGTATGGATCTTTTTCAGCTTCAACTGTCCATCCTCCAATACCTGTCAAATGAAGTGGTACCTAAGCTGTATATGTTTGGTTCTTGAATGAAAGGCTGAATCTTTTGCCAAATGAATTGCTCTTTGACTATCACTGTATAATCTGCAACTCTCTTGCTCCTTTCCCAACTCTTCCATGAACCAAGTAATCCATATTATTTCCTTGCTAGCCTCTGTGACTGCAATGTATTCTGCCTCTGTAGTAGACAGGGCAACAACCTTCTGCAACTTTGAAATCCAGCTAATCGCCGTTCCACCAACAGTGAACACATATCATGTGGTGTTTCTCCTGTCATCCAAGTCACCTGCCATATCTGAATCTACAAACCCATGTAGAGAAGTGTTTGACCCTGCATAACATAAATACCTGCTGCTGGTCCCTCTCAAATACTTGAGAATCCACTGAACTGCTTTCCAGTGTTCCTTTCTTGGATTGGCCATAAACTTGCTGACAACTCTCACTGCTTGGGTAATATCAGGTCTAGTACATACCATGTACTCAACCTCATCATGTGATTTAGGACACTGTTCATAGCTCAACTTGAACTGTCCAACCATAGGTGTGCTAATCGGTTTTGCATCCTGCAAATTGAACCTCTCCACCTTATTCACATAATCTTCTTGAGACAAAATCAACCTGTGATTTTTCCTATCTCTCTTAATACTCATGCCAAGGATTTTCATTGCTGCTCCTAAATCTTTTCTGGCACATGTTTGAGCTACTTTTACCTTTAGCTCAGCAATTCCCTACATGTGTGACCCTGCAAGAAGCATATACACTACATATAGTAATAGGATAATGTAGCAACCATTATCCAACCTGGTAAAATAAACACAATGGTTACATTGACATTGACTAAAGCCATGCTTTATCATAAACCTGTCAAACCTGAAATACTACTATCCTAGAGCTTGCTCAAGACCATATAACTTGGCTTTCTGTCTCGCCTGTCCATTCTCTCCTTTCTTTAACTTGTGAATCCATTCGTCTTTCAGTGCTTTCCTTCTTGCTGGCAACTCAACCAAATCCCACGTTTGGTTCTTTTTCAAAGATTCAATTTTCTCATTCATGCCATGCTCCCATTGTTTCTTGGATTCTACCTGCATTGCCTCTTCAAAACTTCCTGGTTTTCCACCATCAGTGAGCAACAAGTAGTATAAAGAAGGAGAATAACGAATTTGAGGCTTACTTACCCTTTCAGACCTTCTCATGGGCGTTTGAGACTCCTTGACAGCTAGCTGTCTACCCAAATTTCGTTCTAACAGTGACCGATCTCGATCATCTCTGAGTCTACACCCGACCGATGTCGGTTCCACGTGACCGACCTGACTGATGTCAGTTCTTACTTGACCGGCGTCAATTTCCACTTGTCCGACATCACCAAATTTGGTCTCCACCAGACCATCGTCAGTTCTCACCTGACCGACGTCGGTAACTGTGTTTTCCTGTGAGTGATGATTTTTATCTGTGAGCTCATTTTGGATCATAACCTTGTCCAAATCAACACTGCCCTGCTCAAAATTATTCAACCTCTTGAGCTGATCTCTGTCCATCATCTTCTCCTTGAAAACTAAGGCTTTTCAGTTCTTAGAAGTGTCAAAAACATCAAATTTTCTCTTTATGCAATACTGTGATCCTCCAATAGAAGCTCCTTGAGCTGGTCTCCACACCCTTGTGTGAACAAGCTCCATCATGTGCTTCTTCTGTGTTGACCTAGTTTCAAGAAACCTCACTTTCTTCTGTTGCTTATAAAAATTTCGATCTATGCTTTTCAAATCTGAAAGCTTACCTTTTGACTTAAGAACATCTATTCCCTTCTCACTCATGTGACCAAGCCTATAGTGCCACATCTTTGCATCTACATCTGAAGTAGATAAAACATAAGGAGAATCAGTAATACAAGTAGATAGATAAAGTGCACCTACTTTCTTACCTCTTGCTAAAACAAGTGCACCCTTGGAAACTTTCCAAAATTTCGCTGTGAGAGTTACTGTGCAACCCTCATCACCCAACTTTCCTACAGAAATCAAATTCTACTTCAGGACTGGGACATGCATGACATCCTTCAACACCCATGTGTTGCCATTTTGCAATTTCAACTGCACTTCCCCTTTGCCAACCATTTGACAAGGCTCACCATCCCCTAAATAAACTTTTTCAAAGTCTCCATGGACATAATCATGAAAAAAATTTCTATTTGGGGTTGCATGGAAAGAGGCACCATAATCTAAAACCCAAGATTCTACTTTATCTAAGGAACATATAAGAGCATCATGTGCAACAATACCTGCATCATTTGCTTCTTTATTTCCTTCATGTTGATCTTCTACCAACCAACAATTTTTTTTACATGCCCTTTCTTTTCACAATTCTAGCAGGTTATACCTCCATTTCTGGATTTGGATCTCTTGTCTATCTTTAACCTTGATTTCCCTTGCTTGCTCTTCTCTCTTTGCTTTCCCCTGCTCTCAACACTTAAAGCATTACCTGATGTTTTCCCTGTGAATTTCTTCATTCAAGATTACACTAACAACATCATCAATTTTCAAGATATTTGAAGCAGACGCAGTATTACTAACTGCCATTACCAAACTATCCCAACTTTCAGGTAAAGAGCATAAGTTTAAGAGAGCTTTAATTTCATCATCAAAAACTATTTTGACTAAATTTAACTGGTTTACTAAACCATGGAAATCACTAAGATGACTATATACCGATCCACCTTCCTGCATTTGCAAATTAAATAATTGCTTCATAAGAAATACCTTATTCGAAGCTGAGGGTTTTTCATATAAATTTGTCAAAGATTCCATTAACTCTACCGTTGTCTTTGCCTGTGATAAGTTGGAAATCACAAATGATGCCAAGATCAACCTTATAGATCCCAGAGCCTTTCGATCAAGAACATTCCATTCTTCATCTTTCATATCTGTGGGCTTGCATGCAACCCCACCCAACGGTAAGTACAGATCTTTCTGATATAGATAATCTTCTATCTGCATCCTCCATAATTGATAATTCTTGCCATTGAATTTTTCCATTCTTAGTGTACTTTATTCTGCCATTGCTTTACTCCCACTCAAACAGAAACCCCTGTGAGTGACCTGTAATCAACAAACACTAAACTGCTCCGAACCAGGCTCTGATACCACTTGTCAAGATCTAGAACATAGCTCTGATACCAACTGTCAGGATCCTCCTTAGAGTACAATTGATTACCTTTGTATAAGCAACTAAACACGGAATTGAACCAGAAGTAACATGTAACGAGAATTCAGAATCAACAAAGAATATGAGATATGAGAAACAATACAATCTGTATTAACACTCTTCTAGAAGGAAATACAATGAAGAAATCACACTCTTCCCACACCTCTTGGGTGTACAGTAATTCTCCCTCAAGAGTTCTCTCTCTCAATCAATTACAACCACAACTCAATAATCGAGTTGTTCCCTCCACCAGTGAGTGACAATCAACCCAATGGTTGTTGTTGCCTACTTCCAGTCCACCAAGTAGATCTCCTTGATCTTGCACCCTTGCAGATTTAACTGATCTTACTTACCATGTAGATCTCCCTGATCTTGCTACCTGTAGATCAACTGATCTTACACCCCTTGAACAACCAACCCAATTGTTGTTATTGCCTTCAAGTTGAGGATCTAATCCTTCTTAGTCCTTTTTTACAATATAGCCCCATGGGTCTCTTAAATAGATCCCAAACCAAACAATAATTAGAAATGCAGACTCAAGACTAAAATTAGTCTTTACATGCAAACTCACTGTCCGTCTAAAATTAGACCAGTTCTAGAAACAATCAGGTGACCGACGTCGGTTCCTGTCTGACCGATGTCGGCTGACCCATAGCTGATGTCAGTTACTGTGTACACTGGATATGACCGATGTCAGTTGGCCTGACCAACGTCGGTTACTTTGACACTTAGCAACCTCCACCATTTGCATAACAGTGACGCTTTTAGCTCTATAACTTAACAATTATTGGATTGGCTACCTTGTAAAAGCTCTCAACGAGCCTCTTATAGTATCCACCCAATCTAATGAAATTATGACTTCATGCACATTTTTTGGTGCATGGTACTCCATGATAGCTTTGATCTTCACATGGTCAATGAACACTCCATCCTTGGAGATCACATGCCCCAAATAATGGATCTTATCTTGTAAAAATGAACACTTGGACAATTTTTCAAATAACTTCTATTCACTAAGTATTTTCAGCACTATTCACAAATGGTGCTTGAGTTCCTATATATTCCTTGAATATATTATGATGTCTTTAATAAATACTAACACAAATCTATTTAGGTAGTCTGTAAACATGTTTTTCATAAGTTTCATGAATGTATTAAGTGCATTGGTCAGTCTGAAGGACAATACTACAAATTTAAAGTGTTTATACCTCATTATAAAAGTTGTTTTATGAATGTATTTATCCTTAATTATGAGATGATGGTACTTGGATCACGAGTCAATTTTTAAAAACAACGTTGCACCCTTCATCTGATTGAAAAGATCATCAATATGGGGCAAACAAGATTTATTTTTGATATTAATCTTGTCTAGCATTTGATAGTCAATGCATAAATACAATGTTCTATCTTTCTTCTATATAAACAACATCGATGCTCCCCAAGGAGACACACTAGGCCTTATGAACCCTTTAACAAATAACTCTTGAAGCTAATTTTTTAATTCTAATAGGTTTGTGATGTTCATGTGAGAGGGTAGATTTGATGTTGGCGCTAATCTAGGAAGTATATTGATTGTAAAATTGAACTCCCTTACAAGTGGCACTCCAGACAAATCTTCTTAAAACACATCTTGGAATTCCCCAAACAAGGGGTGATCATTTAGACTAGGTAGTTATTCTTTTGTCAACTCATTAATCTATACTTAATACATCATACAACCTTTCTTTATTGTTTTTTGTAGTTGCATGGTTGTTGCTAAACAAATATTAATGGGCCTTTTTATACCTTACAATACTACAATTCATTTTTTCTTATCTAAGGAATGGATTGTTTTAATGAAACAATTAAGTGTTTCCTTGTGTCATTGTAACTAGTCCATGCCTATAATTGCATCATAAGACACAAAGGGGAATTTTCACATCCAAAATTTCTCATGTCAGATTTTTAAGATACTTGTCTTTGATTAGCGTTACATAACATAATTAGTTATGGAAAGATTGATATTTGTGCAATCATGGTTATCAAAGATTGATTTGTTTTGATTTATATGATTTTAATTTAGTCAATTGATATTATCATGTTTTTTTATGCTTAAGTGACAAAACTAAGAAATGAATTTGGATAGATAGATGTTATATAATTATTGGAAAAACTATTATTTATCATGCTTCTACTACTTCATTTAATGTGATTTTGATATTATGACCTAAATAACCATCATCTATTTATTTGTCTATGACGTAGGTATAAACCCCTCGGTGCGTGGGAGAGCATCATCGGAGAGTAGGGGATAAGTACATATTGTGGGAAATAGAGAGAGAATCTCATAGAATAAGTTGTAATCATGATAAATAAGGACATATAAATTGCCTCTCTTGGTTCAATGATTCTCTGGTTCACTTAGCATTGGTTTGTCTTCAAGATTAGATTTCCATTGTAGGTGCATTAATTATAACTTCTAAGAGTCATAATGGTATAAATGTCAATGTGTGTACCCATTATTACAGTGTATGCTAAAAATACCTTGCGTTACGGTGTGGGATCTAAGTGAATATGTGTATACGTGTTTGGTTGATGAGTCTTATTGTCATCCTTCATCACAATTTGTGACTATAAAATTCATTCATTATAAATTATTGGGTCTGCAACCCAATGGACCTACATGAATTATTGAATGATTATTTGACACTATCATTTTTATATTTTGACCTGGTTGGTTGATGATTGAGTTTCAATAAATGTAAGTCTTAATACAAGTCAATACTTGCATATGAGTTTATGCCATCACTTTAAGATGACCTCCACGAGCAAACATTAATTTCATGATGTCATCTTCATATGCCAAGCTGTGCGGATAAGCTGTTTAGGGGTTGGTAATATCGAATTATGTGGTAACATGATTAATGTAATCAAATTACAATGAGATTTTAAAAATATATCAAAGTATTTAATATAGTTAAAGTAAAGATTTGAGTGGATGGTGTGGCATCAGATGATGTTTATTCAAGTATGGTGTAGCATTGATTATAATAGAAAAGCATTGGAAATGTGGATTATCATTCAATCTAATTATATCACAACAAATTCTTTCACCAAGTTTTTTCCTCAAACAGTGAGTGACATTGTTGAACATCAAATTGCCACATGGGTTGCACCATAGAGGAGATTACATTCAATTAAAACTCTTTCAACTTTTGATTTCAACAAAAATGTGGTAGGAAAGGGAGTGCATTTATGTTTAAAGCTGATAAATGCTATAAATATAGGAGCTGCTCTTATAACAAGTGTGTGTCAGTAAGGAGGAGGACACCTTCCCCGAAGGGACAATCCAATGCAGGAAAAAGGCATGATGTAAGTATGATATTAGATCAAGAAGAAAGGAGGATGCCTTAAGGAAGAATTGAATTCATTTAATAAATTTTGATGAGAAATTTTATATAAGGAGGAGGAGGCCTTCTTGATATAGTGGAGGCATTGAAATGAGATGGAGCGACTTTAATTAGTAGAGCAACATGAAACCATAGGTTGGAAAGAAGAAGGAAAAATCTCAAGAAAGGTGCCAAGTGGATGCTAGGAAGAAATGTTATGGAGGATTGTGATAGAGTCTATTTTGAAAATTACTTATAAATTTTACTTTTTCCAACTTGCATCTATTAGGTCACGTTTGTTTTTATCCTGTGAAAAGTAAGTTTTGTTTGTAAAAACATTGGATATGTTATTGTTTTTGGTCCTTGACTTTTGCAGTTCCATATTTGTAACTCTAAAACTTCCATCTAAGCTTGATGGCTACTTCTTTGGCTATTGAAAGATCATGTTTTGAGTTGCATGGATAAAACATAAATCCTTATTGTATTCACTCACCTCAACATGAAATGTTGGATGTTATAGTTTATAACTTGACTGCTATAGATGTTGAATCTCCTACATGTTCTTTGTTATGGATATAAGTTCTCAAAAGACATCATTACCAAAATCATAAATGTAGAAATAAATGATAAATTTTTTCCCATAATTGAAGGGAAACAATACCAAAAATAAAACACTATACAATGTTATCCACTTGTATCTAAAGCATGTTTGGATCTTGATGATTAGTATTATCTATGAAATAAGGTATGAACTCATGTTTCCTTCGCTTAATAGGGTATGAATTCATGTTTCGTTCGCTTATTTAAAATCCTAGTATTGAAATGAACACAAAATTATTGTCATGTGGGTGTGTCCATTTGTAATCATAGGAATTCAAAATATCGGTTTTCTTATAATCATTGTAATTTCCATTATATGGTATTAAGTTGTCAATACATGAGAAAATTGGTCCATCTTAGATGTTTGGGGATGTAAGTATATCCTTTAGTTATCTTTGTGAAATGGCACATAACACTTTTTATTTTCAAACCCAAGAGCAACAAAGAGTGTAAAATACCTCAAATTAGGCTAAAAAGTTAATATCATTAGTCTTCATCTAGGTAGGCTTGGACATGTATATGTTCCACATAAACTACAATATAATTTTTACTTGAAGAACTTATATCCCTTACAATGATTTATGGATAAGCTAAAGGTTAGGGTTGAAGAGCACTCTTTTAATTATAGAATTTTCTTAAATATTATTCTTGTTTCTAGTTGGAATTGTCCTTATCATGTTAAAGATTTTATAATGTTACATGATGTTGGTTGTCTTTCTATGTTGGTATCAATTCTCACATTTTAAGTCAAAAATGTTGTTCATCAATTGTTAGATTGTATAAAGTAATATGCAACCAAGACAAGTGTTTCTAACTATTTTTCGCTTTTCACATTCAAAAGAAATAAGAAACTAAAAGGTAATGGTCAGGGGTTTGTACGTACCCGGATGAAGTTGCACACCGTTATCCAAACGATTGAAGGAGCTCCTCTTTGGCTGTGGAGAACGACACCTGTAGATAGAATAAGACTCAAACACAAAAAATGTTAGATAGATATAAGGTGGACTGCCAAGCAAAGCTCGGTCTCAGAAGCGCAAAGACTTCCTTGAGGGATGACAGTCCACTAGTTGATAAAAGAGTGTTGCTAGAAAGATAAATGGTGAAAAGACTGAACAAAAGAAATAGAGATAATGCGTACCTGTATTCTGTTGTCGGTCTGTCACAGTCACCAACGTCGGTGGTTATGCCGGCGTCGGTTGGTCAAGTTGTCGACGTCGGTTATGCTACCGACGTCGATAGGGGAAATGGTCGATGTCGGTCAGGGCAATGGCCTTGGGTGAATTCTGGATGGGTTTATGGTCGACAGAGGGGTCTAAACAGAGTCTGAGTCTGTGCAAGATTGAAAGGGAGTCAATAGAGTCTTAAGAGGGACAAGGGGTAGAGGACAGGTTGTCAAAAAGAGCAAGGATATGTGGAAGGCCTCTCAGCCTCTCCAAGAAGAAAGTCAGGTCGGGTCTGGTCTACAACACTTAGAAGTAGCAAATTGACTGATTACCAATGCCTTTTAAAGTACTGAAATGAAATAAAAGAATACTTAGCTCTTGCTTGCTGAAGAACCAGAGGTGTAGGATGCTTGTCCCTGATGCGGCTGATGTAGGAAATATCGTACAACCTTCAATCTGGTGTGGGGTGAATTCTGCAGAGTGCCTGTAGCCTGGAGAGTGATGACAGAATATTGGTGTCTCGTCCCAAAGCCTGTGTTTGATGTGCCAAGAGTCGAGGAGCAAGAGAAGTTGGATTCAAAGCAAGAGAATTCGCATTCGGGTCTGAGAATTCGCATTCGGGTCTAAGAATTCACCTTCGGGTCTGCTTTAAGCAACCGATGTCAGCGATACCGCCGGCGTCGGTCGACTGTTGACCAACGTTGGCAGCTAGAGAATGGGTAAAAAGGCTAAAATTAGCCTTTTGCCCGTTCTTCCATCTACCAGGGTCAATTGTCGTTGATAAATGGTCTGAAGGTGGGTTTAATGGGTGCGAGAATTAGTGGGGGGAGTTGAAATAGGTCTTAGATTAGTCATGGGGTGATAAATGAGGTATCCAAGGGCAAGGAATCCGAGGTGAGGTGTCATGGGTGAGGTTTCAAGGGTGATGTGTTCATGGTGAGGTGTCAAGGGAGGTGTTATTAATTTAAAATAGGTAATTTATTTTAAATTAATAAGTGTATGGGTTAGAAATATTTAGAAGCGGACCAAGGGGACCAAGGGGGAGTCGACCAAAGAGTAGACACAATTTTGGTGTCTACATTTGCCCCTTTTTGTCTTGTTGGTTGTTCTGACAAACTGCAAGACAAAAATAGGAGTAAGTTGCCCCAAGTATGGGGATAAGGTCATTTTTGTCCTGTTGGTTGTTCTGGTGAACTGCAAGACAAAAGTAGGAGTTGGTTGCCCCAGATGAGGGATGAGGTATTCCCCCTCAAAGCAGGAGTTGAGGGAAGGTGACCTGATATCGGGTGTCGATTTGATAGATAGTGGATGGATATGGTGAAGGTTGAGTGTGAACGTTGCAATAATTGAGATTGCGTGTATACCACTTCATGTGATAGGTAGGTCAAATTGTCGCAGTCAAGGGTCGAGGAGTGCTAAAATTGAAATAACCGGTCCCCAGCATTTAGTCGTAGCTGATTGGGTTAAGCGATCAAAGCTGTAGCTCCAATGGTCGTCGTGTTTCAAGTATCTCAAGCTCAAGAGGTGCTCCTGGAAAATACGAAAATGTCACAAATATTGGGGATCACCTTGCTCGTGATCCAACAATAGGTGTGAGGGTCATAATATGGGTTGCGGACAATTTTGCTAACTATTCGTGAGGTAGCATATATGCAATCAAAACAACCGAGGCATGGTTCTCTCAAAAGTGGTCGTGGTCTGAGGAGATAGTCGTGATCTCCAAGGTCATTAGTCGAGTCGGGCTAAGATATAAGTGATCTCAAGTGATGTTTGCTGTGGTCAGGGAGATGTACGTGATCTCCAATGTGCCCCATGAGAAGTTTAGATAACTCATTCATTGTTAGGGCTGATTGTTTGGTCATGGTTTTGGGTTGGTATAGATAGTTGGTCCATTAGATGGATGGATGAAGGAATGGCTGAGCCAACCTCAGAAGACCCCATGTCAACTGAGTGCTGCCTACATAGCCCCTGTTTGAAGGGCCTCATGCCAATGTAGTTCTCCCCAAAAGGGAGGAATGAGTCGAGGTTATTAATGGGTTTGGACTAGGTTAAGTCATGGTTAAAGGTTGAAATGGTTTGTCCATCAGGTAGACGAACAAACGAATGGCCGACGTTATTAGGGAGATGAACGGGTGAATGGCCGAGCTAACCCTAGAAGACTCCGTGTCCACTGAGTGCTGCCTACATAGCCCCTGTTTGAAGGGCCTCAGACCAATGTAGTTCAGACTGGTTGATAGGTTGGTTTGGTCAGGTTAGGGTTGATGAGGGTATGATGATGTTACAGCTTTTTCCATATGATGGTGTATTCTGTAACATTGGTGATAGGGTTTTCCATCCCTAGCAAGTGTCCATATTAGTGATGGACGTATGCTAAAAATAAAATGAGTTTATTTATGCTTTGGCAAGTAATGGTTTATGCTTGACATAAATTGTGTGGTCGATAGTTTCCATGTGTATTGGTTTCCATAGAAACTTAGTGTGAATAGGCTATGATAATGTTAGTGGTCTGAAAAAAGTTTGGTTGGTTTGGTTTGGTTTAGAAAATGATTTGGTTGAATTTGAATTGGTTGTATGTGACCAAAGTGCGTAAAAAGTGAAATGCGCGTTGCTCTTTCATTGACAAGGACCATAATGATAGCATAGATAAAGGGTTTTGCAAACAAAAGCCCCGTTCATGCATTACGTCTTTTGACCATTGGTTTATGTTAGAAAAATAGTCGGATCACTTGACATTAAGTGAGCTTGAAATGCCTTGAGTATGTTGGGGTAATAAGTTTGATGATGTGATATGCGAGGATAGCGAAACCCTTTTAAGCAAGGATAACTTTGCCCCTTTTTATAGGTGACCCTGAGAATGACTCTAGGCAAGTCCATGACTTAATAGTTTGTCAGTCAATGTTTTTTTTTTTGGTAGACTGATCGATGCGGGAAGTCTACGTGGGGATATTTTTTTTTTGTGGTCATATGTGAAGCCAATCGATGTGGGAAGCTTCTGAGAGAGTGTTGTTTGTAGCAAGATTTTTAGGCATAGCCATCTTTCGAGGGATTGGTCTATATTTTTGCTTTATATGTTTTTGAGGGCTTTGAATAGCTGTCCTTCAAGGGAGCAGTCTATCAATTACAACAATTATGCAGCTGTCTTTTGAGAGAGCAGTCTGCATATAAAGTTTATGACCTTTGAGTAGGTATCCTAGTTTTATATTTTTTGGACTGAAATTTTAGTCATGGACAAGCCTGTAGAGGTTTAAGGGTTTTCCTTTTATTAGGACAAAGCATACATGCTTGACAAAAGGGTTGACTAATGTTTGTAGGGAAACAAGGTTAAAAGGAATAGGAATGATGATGACGGGGGTTGCTCAAGGGACGAGCTCAAGTTAAACATCAACTGAATAATTACTTGATCAACAGTAGAATGGTCATAGATGCAAGGCATTAAGGGGCTCAGGTTCTGGCCAGCCTTCAAGAGAAGACAAACGATAAGTCCCTAATCTATACTTGTGTGTTATGATATAAGGTCCGAGCCAATTAGGAGCAAACTTGCCTCGTTTGCTTCGTTCCATATTGGTCGCGTGTTAAAGATGATTAAGAAGTTGGTTGATTGATGTTTGGTTGATGCTTGGTTGGTTGATATTTGGTCGATGCTTGGTTGGTTGATGTTTGGTCGATGCTTGGTTGGTTGATGTTTGGTCAATGCTTAGTTGAGGTCGTGATAGTCAGTATAGAGTCGAATTCTCCCAGTCGTTTTTGTGACAGGGACAATGTTTGAGAAATGGTTGGATAAGATGGAGAGAAGACATTGAAGCTTCTCTTTGTCAAGGAGTGCGACGCAAGGATGCATCCTACGAAGCTTTTGCCTAATAGACTTAGTTTAAGAGGGTGAGATCCTAATCTTCCAGGTTGGAGTTTGGAATCTCAAAATTAGGGACGGTGATGGAGGCAATGGTTGGTAATATTTAGACTAAGGCAGCTAGTGGTTGGGAGTCTTCAGGTCGGACCTCCACTGTCTGTAAGGCTTTGATTAAGGCTTGGTGATGTTGTAGGGAGCTTTGAATGAGGTCATACAAAGACATCTTCACAGGGGTTTGGTGAAGTTGTTTCACCATGGAGTCATGAATTGGTTTCAAAAAAGTTGGTCGAGATGTGCCCAAGATTGAAATCTTGGGTTTTGGTGGTTGAGGAGGCTTGACGAATGGATATGTTTGAGGGAGAGAAACCTTCTCTTTCCCTTTACCCTTCATGGTTTGTGATCTAGTGGCCACATTGATGGTGTTGATTTCGAACAAAGGGGTTGAAGGTGATCGACGAACCACAGTTTGATGATGGGCGCCCGATTTAGGTGAGGATGTTTGAGAAGCCTGGGATGGTGTTGATGGTTTGTTGAAAGGGTGGTCAAAAGGATCCTTAATGAAAGAGGTGTCCCTTTTTAGGTGTTGATAAATGATAGCTTTAAGAGCACAACAACGCTCAGTGTCATGTCCAGGTGTGCGATGATACGCACAAAATTTAGTGTCGTCGAACCAAGATGGCTTTGATCCGAGAGTTGATGAGTGTGACGGTGAAGAGTGTTGAGAGACATGAGACGGTGTTGGAGATTTGTTGACAGTATCTTCAACAAAAAGGGTGTCTTTTTCCATGAATTGGCGGATGACAACCTTAAGGGCACAATAATTTTCAGTGTCATGCCCAGGTGTGCGATGATATTGGTAAATTTTAGTATCATCGAACCAAGACAGCTTTGGTCCGAGAGGTTGAAATGGTTTGATAGGTGGAAGAGTGATGTTAGAAGTTTGCAAAAGTCAGCGTAGTATCAAAGCATATGAACCCACTAAGGGGCCTGTGCTTGTTGATGTACTAGGTGTTGATGAATTTTGTTTGGGAGTTGTTGAGGGAGACTTTCGTATCACCTTTTGGGTTGGTGGTGCGGCCACTCATGTAGATGACACTTTCTTTGCGAGGGGTGCTAAATTTTTTAGAAGAGGTAGGTTTGTGGTGGGTAACGGGAGTAATGGAGGCAACTTGTTTTTGTTAGGTATAGGGAGCACTCCAATTAAGGTAGAAGGATGAGGGCCCAAAATAGAGGGCAATGATGATGGTGGAGGAGGAGTTCTCCGACGTGTTTTAGTAGCCTTCTTTGGTTTAGTGCGAGGACTACTATTGTGCGAGGCAAGGTTCAAGTCTACCTTCACTTGTGGGTGAGAGAGGTTAGATATGGGGCGAACACCGAGGGATTTAACCGGTGTTGGTATGGTGGATGTTTGTGAGGGTTTAGGTTCAGATGTGGATGGTTAGGCTTCTAAAGATTTGGAAGTAGGAGCCTGATCTTCGTTGGTGACTTTTAGAGATTTTGTCATAGAAGGGTCGACAGTACGAGATGAAATGGGATGTGTAAGATAAGGAGCTTTGAGTTGCTCCCATAATGCCTCATGCTCTAACTTCTTCGAATGGAGAAATCCTAAGTTCTCAACCAATCGAGAGAATGGTTTGGAAGATGTTGGATGAGGCTTTGGTACTTTAGAAGATGTGAGTGGTTGTGAGACTGAAAATGTGTTAGATGCAGCGATCTTGGGCCAAAGGCGAGAAAGAGTCATCACTGGATCATCTTCAGTCAAAGTAGGTGAAGAGACAAGTTCTTCTCTTGGTGGAAAAAGAATTAGAGAATGTGACTCCTGAAGAGGATAGAGGGCAGGGATGATTGTGCCTTCTACTTGTGGTTGAGGAGCATGAAAGGTAGGGTCCTCCATTGGTAGTAGGAAGGATGAAGGTGGGGCTAGCGGTGCTGGTATGGTTAAAACATCCTCCAATATAAGAAGGGTAGATGGAGAACTAATAGGAGAAGAAGGTTCTTCCACCTGTGGGGGAGAAATAGGAGAAGAAGGCTCTTCTACCTGTGGTGGACAAATAGGAGAAGAAGGCTCTTCTGCCTGTGATGGACAAATAGGTTGATTAACCTCTTCAATTTGTGGAAGAGGTTGGTTAGGGATGGGAGGCGAAATCGTGTTGACTGTGCGTATATTACGCTCTTGGGGGTCATCGGCCATGGTCTGAATGTTATTTTGACTAGGGGGATGGTTAGGAAAAGGTTGTCTAAAGATGTCTATGTTTTGGTTAGGTGGTGCGTTTGGGTTATCCAAAACAAGATCACCTTTATCTATCATGTCTTGGACAATGTTTTTGAAGGTTTTGTAGTTGTTTATGTCATGGCCTTTGACACGGTGATAATGACAAAAGTCATTTTTCCTATACCATGTAGGGATGGCTTTTAAGGGGTCGAATTGAGGTGGTGGTCGAATTTGAGGGAGATTGAGGACTCCCTATTTAACTAATTTATCCAACATGGACGTGTATGATTCTCCAATTAGAGTATATTGACACTGTACGTATCATTGTTGGAACTGTCGTGTAATGCTTTGAGATGTGGAAGGTTCAGATTGATAAGTTGTGGTAGATGACGATGATCTAAGTACCACAGCATTTGTTGATCCCTTAGACTTGGAATTGGAGGAAGAAGATTTGGAAGAAGAGTCATTTGATTTTGCGTTAGTATTTTTACTACGCAATTTGACTTTATTTTCTTCGACAGCACGGAGTTCAAGCTTCTTGGCCATGGTGAAAGCTTCGTCAAATGTGCGGAATGTTTGGACTCGCAAGGTAGATGAAATGTGTTTGGCACATGCTTGTGAAAAGAGCTCAATGAGCTCAGGTTGAGGTAAAGAAAAAGAGAGTTGGTTGATTAAACTTCTCCATCGAGCAACAAAATCAGCTATGGATTCATCGTCAAATTGTCTGATAGAATATAGGTCCGTGATGGAGACCTTTTTAGTGATGTTGATAGAAAAGTGGTCAAGAAATAGTTGAGCTAGTTGAGTGAAGGTAAATAGAGAGTGACTGGTAATAGAACTATACCAATCGAGGGCAGCACCAGAAAGCGACATGGGAAATGTGCGTAGTAATAACGCGTCATCATGTGCTATAAGGTAACAAGCGTGTCTAAACGCTTGTAGATGTTGATGTGGGTCCTTCTTATTCTGAAAGCGAGTAAACTTGGGAAGTTCCCACTGACTAGGATATGGTCTGATTGGGACTGAAGGATGAATAGGTTCATTACAGATTTGTTCATATGAGAGAACATTTCTTGAACCCGAAACAGATGTCTCAAGATTAGACACCTTATCCATCAGCATCTTGATTAGATCGACTGGTGGATTGATAGGTGGGGCACCCCCTAAGATGTAAGGTGATTGGAAGGAGTTAGGAGGGGCGTATGACGTAGTTGGCTGCACTTGTATAGGCGCAACATATTGGTAACTAGTCATAGGGACTGATGTTGAAGTCAAGGGTGGTTGTGTTATGAAGCTAGAAGACAGAACTTTGCTTGATGTCGCCAAAGGTGGTTGAGTGGCGGCAACACTTGTTGAAGGATAGGTGGTTACTCTTGTATTTATGGGTGCAAGAGTAGGTGGGATGGAGACAATTAAGTTCTGGAATGGTGTAGAACTTTGTTGAATGGTTTGTGGTTGAGGGGATACAGGAACCCCAAAGGAGGTAGGTCCAAAAACAGAAGCAGAGGTCACACTTTGAAGATTGGTCATGGTCGGGTTGTTAGTTGAGGCGATGGCCTGGGTGTCTATGGGTTGAGTTATGGAGGCTGTTGATACGATTTCCGTGTCAACTAAGGAAGTTGGCATCCCATAAACTGGGTTGCCTAAAGAGTCTCGCGTTTGACTTCTCGCGAGATAGTGCTGAAGAGCCTTGACATTGAGGTCAAGGAATCTTTCAAAGTCTTGGTCCCCTTCGAGAACAATATGGGGTTGAGTTGGGGTTGGAGTACGCTCAGTGTTTGAATGATACTCTATTAGAGGACTTGATATAGAAGGCGAAGGCAGGAGTGGTTGTTGCCTTGCATGGTCAACGAGAGTTTTGGTTTGACTACGTGTCAAAACCATCCAAGACAAGAAAGATTCTGATTTTAAAACTGTATGTTTCAGCCTCAGAAAACCAGAATTGATGTTTTTAACAGCAAAAAGGTCAGGTTTTTAGCTTGTTGTTTAAGAAGAAAGATTTTTGACAGTGACTGACGCCGGTAGAAAAACTAATGTCGGTGAAATAAGCTGTCGATGTTGGTCAAATAACCGATGTCGGTGAAGATCAGTTGCTGACGGTGGAAAAACTGATGTCGATTACTGTGTATTTCCAGAAACTCCAAAAAACTGAAAGTTTTTGAAAGAAAGAAGAAAGTTTTGAGTTGTTCTTGGAGCTCAGAATGCGACCTCACCAGCTCAAAAAACCAGATAGAGATAGAAAAATGGATGAAGACAAGCAGCCTCTAAACGTTAAATTCCTACGAATAAGTTTTATAGTCTTGTTGGCTTATGCCTTAGAAGAGTGTGTTTGGAAAGTCGGGCTTTTAGAACAGATCCTAAAAGAGGCAGTTTAAGGTTGGTTTCGGGGTAAGTTTTGGTGCTCAAAATTTGTATTAGGTTCCGTACGTGGCCTGGTGCTAGGAGCTTGTTCCCCTCACTTCACGAGCCCAGAGATAAGCTGGGTCTCTTAGCCAGTATATACTTCCCCTAGAGTTTATACTCTGCAAGAGAACAGAGTGGGTTCTCCCCTTGGTAGTGAAGTCCAAGTGGGATTACCAATAAGGGTAAGGTATCCGTTAGGTGATGAAATCCTAGTCAGGCCTTGTCTCAGGTATGTTTAGATATTTGATTTTGTGAATGTGGTCTGGTAGTGTAACATATGTGTACTATGCTTTATTCATAATGCGGTTTTTAATTACTATATGAGCTAAAAATGCATTCAAGCAAGAATGAGATGTAATATATTTTTAACCCAAATTGAAATGTTTTTGTTCGGATGCAAACAAGTTGAGAAAAGGTTAAGAGCATGAATTTCACTACTCTAAGATGCAGAAAGGAAGTGACAAGAAGAAAAAGAAGCAGTTCTTTTTAACTTGTGCTTATGATGTCTTTTTGAAATAAAGAGATAGAAGAAGGATGCAAGAAGACATCTAATGCACCTATATGAATGTTTGCTTTTAGAAGAAAAAGAATGATGAACCCAACGAAAATTCTAGGGGTCCCACTAGGCGTGCCAGAATGTTTCTAACTATTTTTCACCTTTCACATTCAAAAGAAATAAGAAACTAAAAGGTAATGGTCAGGGGTTTGTACGTACCCAGATGAAGTTGCGCACCGTTATCCAGACGATTGAAGGAGCTCCTCTTTGGCTGTGGAGGACGACACCTGTAGATAGAATAAGACTCAAACACAAAAAATATTAGATAGATATAAGGTGGACTGCCAAGCAAAGCTCGGTCCCAGAAGTGCAAAGACTTCCTTGAGGGATGACAGTCCACTAGTTGATAAAAGAGTGTTGCTAGAAAGAGAAATGGTGAAAAGACTGAACAAAAGAAATAGAGATAATGCGTACTTGTATTTTGCTGTCGATCTGTCACAGTCGCCGACGTCGGTGGTTATGCCGGCGTTAATTGGTCAAGTTGCCGACGTCGGTTATGCTGCTGACGTCGGTAGGGGAAATGGTCAATGTTGGTCAGGGCAATGGCCTTGGGTGAATTCTAGATGGGTTTATGGTCGACAGAGGGGTCTGGACGGAGTCCAGGTCTGTGCAAGATTGCAGGGGAGTCAATAGAGTCTTAAGAGGGACAAGGGGTAGAGGACAGGTTGTCAAAAGGAGCAAGGATATGTGGAAGGCCTCTCAACCTCTCCAGGAAGAAAGTCAGGTCGGGTCTGGTCTACAGCACTTAGAAGTAGCAAATTGACTGATTACCAATGCCTTTTAAAGTACTGAAATGAAATAGAAAAAGAATACTTAGCTCTTGCTTGCTGAAGAACCAGAGGTGTAGGATGCTTGTCCCTGATGCGGCTGATGTAGGAAATATCGTACAACCTTCAATCTGGTGTGGGGTGAATTTTGCAGAGTGCCTGTAGCCTGGAGAGTGATGACAGAATACTGGTGTCTCGTCCCAAAGCCTGCCTTTGATGTGCCAAGAGTTAAGGAGCAAGAGAAGTTGGATTCAAAGCAAGAGAATTCACATTCGGGTATGAGAATTCGCCTTCGGATCTGCTTTAAGCAACCGACGTCAGCGATACCGCCGGCGTCGATCGACTATTGACCGACGTTGGCAGCTAGAGAATGGGTAAAAAGGCTAAAATTAGCCTTTTGCATGTTCTTCCATCTGCCAGGGTCAATTGTCGTTGATAAACGGTCCATAGGTGGGTTTAATGGGTGCGAGAATTAGTGGGGGGGGTTGAAATAGGTCTTAGATTAGTCATGGGGTGATAAATGAGGTATCCAAGGGCAAGGAATCCGAGGTGAGGTGTCATGGGTGAGGTGTCAAGGGTGATGTGTTCATGGTGAGGTGTCAAGGGAGGTGTTATTAATTTAAAATAGGTAATTTATTTTAAATTAATAAGTGTATGGGTTAGAAATGTTTAGAACTGGACCAAGGGGACTAAGGGGGAGTCGACCAAGGAGTAGACACAATTTTGGTGTCTACAACAAGATAAAAATAGAGGGGATTGCCTAGTATCATACTTTTTAGTGTGTTTGTCCTAATTTGAACTACCATGTGTTGGTTGATCATCGAAGCTCAAGAGTTGAGGCTTGGGGAATAAGACGAAGTTCTAATAAGAATATTGACAACTTGAGGCTTTTGGATAATCATTAAGACGGGCATGATTTATCTTAAAATCCCATATTAAGATGGATCAATACAAGTAAAATATATGTTTTATGCAAAAGCAAAACCTACCAAGATCTATATTTCTTAAATGATTGTAGGAATCGTGTTATTAGACTACCTATTCAATCATTGAAATGGATTTAGGAGAGTAAAATTTATAAAAGATCCTTTGACATCATCTATAATGGTGAATCTTGGTATGAGTCTTGATAATTTAACACTGGTATAAAACCTTTTGAAATTTAACTAACTTAGTGATTATTGGTTTAATAACATTTGATCTAAAATAAGCCTCACGTAAACTTTGATACAAATGCACCTGTCTTTCTATTTGAGGACCTATAGTAATACAATCAGGTGACGGATCTCAATCTAATGATTTTATGATGAAGGGTTTTCTACTCTTGTATGTGCAATTGGGACAACACCCCTCTTAATACCATTTATAATTTAACAATTATGGAATATAATATGTGTAGATCCCTCAAAACACAAAAGGGAAAACAATGTTAATCAATAAGTCTACAAATCTTTGTACCTAAGCTTGTTATAGTCTCTAGTATCAATGATGTTATTATGAGTAATTATTAATCTGAATCATTATATATAAATGAGACCTTGGTATCCTTATGTCAAGCTGCAAAATTAAATTATACTCTTAGGCAACTCCAAGGGTAAATTGAATATTACCTATAGGATTTTGAATCTCGTACAAGCATAGGTGTGTGGTTTATACAATGTTACATGTTTTGAGATATGGGCCTTGAGATTGGTTTTCCATTTAAATCAGTTGAAACCTTGTTTGGGTTATGTTAATAACCCTTGCATTTGTATCATGTAATCCACTCTCCTTATAAATAGTATGAGACACTAATAAGATGTGTTAAAATTCATGTAATTATATGTATCTAATTACCTTCTTTTGGATGAAATATGTTTTATTGACCTTGAAACCTATGGAAATTCCTAGACCTTGATCTTGGTCATTTATAGATGATAAGTAGATTTGAATCATAGATTGAAGTTTTGGGAATAGTAATGAGTTTGGGAGATATGTTCATTTTGAACTTCATTTACATCTTTTGAATTAAGAAATCTTAGGCAAACATAAACATGTGAATTTTTAGTACTTGTAGTCAACATTTACAATCTCATTTAGTTGAATCATCAATCTTTGCACTAGTACATCTGATAACACTTTTGTAAATTGTGTGGAGCATTTACAGATGGTGTTATCACTTGATCAAAGAATACACTTTTTCACTTATTTGCCTAAATAAAATCACTAGCTATGAAAACCTTGGTATTGGTCATAAAGAACCCGATGCATTTGATTAAATTAATAATAAGAATTAGGAATCTTTAAATGTTTAGGAAATTATTAACCCTTGTTGGGTATTAAACTCACTTTAGGAAATTTTAGACTTGGCCAACTATCAAATCATGGTTTTGGGTTGATGATTTCTAAAACAACTTAACTATAATTTTGGATATTGAACCTTATGATAGATATGGATACATGTTAAGATGATAACTACATTTGATGTTGAATAATTAAATTATGATTTGGACTTAGACATAATTATCTTTGTTTGGTTGATTTATAAGCATTGTATCTTTGGCAAAATGATATCTTGCATTTAAATAGAAAATCATAATATGACACACTAAGAATTATGTGTTTGGATCATTAAGATCAATCATAAGATAAATGTGGAAGTTGATCAATTAATGCACGTACTTATTGGAAGATGACTCCTTATGAATTGGGAACCTATATTACACCTTTGTATGTTAATCTCGACTAAGGATAATAAAACCTTATAAAATGAAATTTGAATACCTTTCAAAGATTGCTAGTTTTATTATAGACGTTAAACTCCTTATATCATTTCTATGGGTTTCATAGTACTTTATAAGGTCAATTTTTTTGATAAAACATGGTTTTGATCATGTTCTTGTGTTACACCTTGGATTGACAACATAATTATGCTTGATATACAAAGAGCCTCGCTATTAGAATTAGCATTTAGTATTCTCATTTTACCAATGTATGTAAAATCCATTAATAATGGTATTTTCCTATGTATGTAAGATGGATAAACGAGATTAAAATTCTAGGAGATGACCTGGCTAACCCTAAAATTGTGAATGAACATTGCAAACATGGTATGTATGGGTTTTAGATAATATGCAAGTTCAAAAAAACTAATCCATGATTTAGTTAACAAAACATACCTTAATACCAGAATTAGAATACATTTAGGGGTCACCTAATGTTTTTCCAAAGTTATGTGATCTTATGCATGTACCTCAATGCATATTAGGAATATCATGTCATTATACACAACATTGCAACAAGGAATTGCATGTCAAATTGTTCTATCTACTAGGATCATGTCTACTCTATTGATGCTCTACATCTGGCACCTTCATGGAAGGGTAGGGCCATTCTTAGTGGATGAGAGAAGTGTGGGGGATTCAAAGGCTCTGTGGTTGGAGGGAAATCCACCCAATGACATTCTCCCTCTTCAGGTACCTATATGGTATTTCAATGATAAAAATGGTCTATAAAGCTCTGGTGGATCCCATGTGTTTGTAGCATCAAAATAGAGCTTTTGTTTGCTCAAGTTCTCCCACTAAAGAGCTACTTCAACATCCAACTGAAAAATGACAAGCCTTTTCCTCTCATTGGAAGTTATAGGATGCACCCTAAAGTACCTTCGCAAGGCTACCAACCATGCTTCCACAACATCCCCATCTCTTTCATTAAAGACATGGGGTGTTGGTTACTTTTTAAAATCATGAAGAAATGGACTTATGACTAATTCCCTTTCTTGTTAGACTTCAGGATTACCCTCCCTCTGTTGGTCATTGTCAACATTCTTGTTTGATCATTATTTTAGCCAAAATGTTGGGCCATACTATTTTATTGCTTGAGAATCCTTGATTTAAGGTTATTTAAGGATGTGAGAATGCCATGCAATATCGGGAACATTTTACATCCTTTGTTCTTGATTATATTCAAGGTTGTTATCAAGATTTTGGTCTTATTGGTTTTTGGCATTACCCCTGCCCCTACCACCTCAACAATTATTTGTTCTCTCATTTCCACCTCCTGACCAAGTCTTCAACATCTTTTCAATTACAAAATACACATCAGTCACAAGTGCAAAAAATTAATCTATATATTTAGCCAAAGTTCCCGAGTGTGACAACCCATGCATTGATACCATATATAAAGACCCCAAAAGAATTGGGGCTCAGTTTTTTTATTTTACCTAAAAGAGAAGCCATTGATGTTTGATATGGAAGTAATATTGTTGATATAAAATATATATTTTATTTTGAACGATGTTATTTAATGATCCAATTTTATACCAGTTCATTTTAACTCTTATGTTGTGATACATGTTATTTTTATTTTGACAAAGCTCGCAGTCTTGTATTAGATGAGGGTGGCCAATCCTTATATTTGTATTAATTGACACAAGCTAAAAGGATTTCTCATGTGTGTGATTAACAATTATATTTATGTTGACCATGTTTTTGTTATTTTCTTTACATTGGGTTCTAAGCCCACTAATCTTGTCACAAGATTATAAGCAAGTTTTTCACTTCTTAGGGCATGAGTGAATAACATCACTAAGTCCAATGCTATTGCTCTCATATGATTTGAAGCTTATGCTAGGATTTTCATCAATATTTTAATTATATACTACTTTGGTAGTTAACCTAAGAAAACATCCTTAATACCTTTATTGAAACTCATTAAGACGATGATTTAAGTAGATCATACTGCACAATTATTAATGCTCCATCCGATATTAACTTTATCATTAATATTATTTAAATTCATTTCCCATTTAAAGCATAGACTGAAAAGGCAAATCCTTTCATTAAGGTCCCCTCTATAATCATCAAGATAAGGCCATATTCTTATTGAATTGTCTTTGTCATCTTAGTGAAGCTCATTGTCATCTTCCAAATTAGTGCAAGTCAATCAAAAGGGATAATATTAATTTAATAGTATTTTCTACCTCACATAGCCCCATGTAGTTGCTTATTTATTCTAAACATCATTGTTTCTAAGGTAAATTACCCCCTTTCATAAGAATTTACATTTAATAGCAACATTCATAGTCAAAACATTGAGTTAGATTGGTTCAAATCTCGAACGTATAATATCATTAGGATAATCACAAGCATTACCAAACTCATCTTTATTTGGTTTCAAAATCCATATCACAATTTCATTCTCACGCCTATAATGCCATCTTAGAATTCCTAACATGAGAGATGAAATCACAATATTACACAAAAGAGAAGCCATTATTTAATATATGAGAACTCATGCATTCATTTTACATTACCATTCCATCTATTGAGAAACATATACTCAAGCAGGTATGCAATGGGTCGGATCCCAAATCATTCAGATGCAATAACATTGCATGATTTTTCAATCTATAGCTTATAGCCCCATACTATCAAAGAAATACATCTTCAACAATAAAAATCATATCATGTTCATTTAAAAGACATACAAATTAACTCAATTGTCAGTTCCAAAGTTGTTAATAACATGCAATATTTACAAAACAACCTTTGCAAATAATCTTCAAAAACATCAAGTATAATCAACTTTTCAAATGTAAATTACAAAAGCTCATAGTTTTACTAACTTAAAAGAAGAGCCCCCACTGAATAGTGTATACAATCCTGTGCATGTGAAATGGGATACCATACATACCCATTGCAATATGTGATTACAACCAAGTGTAGTTCTATGGTATAGTAAAGTTTAAAAAAATAAAGATAAAAATTATCTCATTGTACTTCAAATTGGGTGCATCGATAAACCCTGATGAGAATATGTCAAGAGATCGTTTGCGTCAATTTTGAAAAATCATTGACTCACCGCGATTGGTATGAACACTCATACTCAATTTTCGCATACAATCAATTACATTTATTTCTCTAATAATTACATGCAAAGAGTTTAATGAACTAAGAGTCTATAGATCTATTAAATCTTATTTGTACATAATTATTTTAGAACCAATCCATCCTCCTTCAAAAGTTTGTATAACTTGTATAGTCATCATTAAATGCATGCTTTTAAGAACAACTTCCAATTTATCATTCAACTACAATGTGTCCTTCAATAAACAATGCAAAATGACTAGATGCATGCTTGCAAATTAATTGCCTCTACATGCGTGAACTCAACCATTCATTAAAAATCAAGAATGCTTAAATATGTAAAGGCAAGAAGGTAAGTACAACATAACAAAATATATGACCAATGCAATAAATCTCCTTCCATGTTTCCCAACTTGGTTAACTACTCATAACAATATTTCTCAAGCATTAAAGTCATAAACAAGAAGTCAATTAATTAAATCAAGTATCCCTAGATAATACAAGGTTTACTATGTGGATAATATCCCTTCTCATTTACACACATGCATAACTTACATGAAAGGGTCAGATTGAGTCAATGCCTTTCTCACAATTAATTTGTCTTGCAAACAAAATAAAAAAATTGCAACCCAGGTTTACTTAACAAATTTTCTTCCTTTCTTATTACCACCATGCAAAAAAAAAAGGGTACTCGCACTCGAATAAAAGAATAGAATCTACAACTTCTCAACAAATGCAAGATTAAATCATTTGATTTTAAGACTTTGTAAACCCTCGCTTTCCCTAATTTCCTTTCATATAGGGCATTAAAGAAAACATGAATAACTCATCCATGAATTTTTGAAAACATTTTTTTTAATTCAACCATGATAACAAGATAATTTTTGTTATTGTCCATGTCTATCGATTTTGTCCTTTTTTAAAATGCTAGAACTTAGGGCACAATGACATTCAACAATTGGAAATGGCTATGTATATGATAATTTTGTCTTAAAAAATGTGCGAGAGGCTTGTAGATAGCTTCTTGAAGTTGAAAACCCTAGTAGGGCATGCAATAATTGAATGCTGTATAAGCATAAAAAATATGAGTGTAGTTGGACTAAATTAACCCTTATCACCCCCAAGATGATTGAACATTGCCTACATATCCAATACTTGAAGGAGGGAAATCAAGCCCAATGTAATTCTCCCACCCAAGTGCTTTGTGAAATTGTGCTCCTTTGATTATATGATTGTATTTAGAATCGGCTTGACTATTTGATTATTCTTGAGTAGGGATGCATAAAACTAGCTTGAGACTTGGTTGAGGATTACTTAAGGTGCTTAGAACTTGAATTGGGAAGAATATGGAACTTTTGCTCAATATGCACTTGTGTAAATAAGCTTCTTACTTAATTGCAAAGTTGTGTAATACTTGACTTGAGTGTGCCTTTATGGTAATTACAACTTATTTACAACTTCTTAAAGACCACTAACTCTATGAAAAAAGGTCAAAATGTTCCTTTGTTCATTAGAAGGTGGATTACCTAGGTCACATTGTTTTAACAGTTGGTGTTTGAGTTGACTTGACAAAATTTGAGGCTATGAAAAATTGGTCTAAACCCAGGACACTCAAAAGCCTTCATGGATTTTTTAGCCTCATTGGGTACTACAATTTTTTTTTCTAAATTTTTGGAAAACTTCTTTCCCCATTAGGTACTACAAAAAATTTATCAAAAGTTTTGGAAAACTTGTTTCCCCATTGGCCACCCTGCTTAAAAAGACTCATTTTTGTGGTTCGTTACAACTAAACAAGATTTTGGGGTACTCAAGAAGGCTATGCATACTATTTTTTTTGGCCATGCCAGATTTATCGAAGACATTTCTCATTGAAAGTGACACATGTGGCAATAATATTGGTGTTTTCCTCAGGCAAGAAGGCGATCCCATTGTCTTCTCTAATAAATCCTTTAGTGGGCACAATTTTTCATAAACAACATATGAGAAGGAAATGATGGCTATCCTATATATTTTTTGTGAGTGGCAACCATATCTAGTGGGTCAAAAAATTTGAATCAAAATTTATCGTCAAAGTCTCAAATACTTCTTGGAGCAATGAGTCTCTTCCCTAATTCAACAAAAGTGGGTTTCCAAATTAATGGGGTATGATTATGATATTGCTTATAAGAAGGGAAAGGAAAATTTGGCCATTGATTCACTATTACACTAGCATGAAGAACATACACAAATGTTTATATTATCCACATCCATTTCAAAATGAATGAATGACATCCAACAAGAGTGCCAATAAGACATTCACATGCAACAAATCATCCAAAAATTGTATATGAACCCAACTTCTAAACCCAACTATACTTGGGACGACAAATCCTTATGATAAATTGGTCATCGATGCACTATTACACTAGTATGAAGAACATACACAAATGTTTACCTTGTCCATCTCCATTGCAGAATGGATGCATGACATCCAACAAGAGTGGCAATAAGTCAGTCACATGCAACAAATCATCCAAAAATTGCATATGGATGCAACTTCTAAACCCAACTATACTTGGGATGACAAATTCTTATGATACATTGGCCACATTTTCTTGATTTCTAGATCTAGGTTATGACAAATTATTTTTCATGAGTTGCATGCCTCACCTTCCGCAGGTCATTCAATTTTTAAAAACCTATGAACATGTCTATCATAGTTTATTTTGGCTAGGCATCGAGTAAGATATCATGACATTTGTTGAGGGATGTGAAGTTTGTCAATGCCATAAGGGAGAGAGTGGTAGAGCCCTACTTACTCCAAACTCTACCCATTCTAAAACACATTTAGACAAACATTTCCATGGATATTATATAAGGCTTACCAAAATTTGGTGGAAACTCAGTCATTTTGGTGGTGGTAGATCATCTCTCTAAATATGCTCATTTATGAGCCTTGGCCCATCTTTACACTACTTCTACCATCACCCAAACATTCTTCAATCAAATATTCCATCTTCATGGAATCCTAGCTTCTATTGTATTTTATTGCACTCCGCTTTCACAAGTCACTTCTTGCAAAAACTCTTCAAGCACACAAGTACCCATCTAAAAATGAGCTTGAGCTACCACCAACATAAAGATGGCCAGATTGACATTATCAATAAATGCTTGGAATCATATATTTGATTGGTTTTCAAAGAAGATTACATAGACAAACAAACTTACTTAGTAACTAACATGATTTCCAATCAAGAGTGTAACGCCATACGTGACCATTTTAAAAGGTTTTGACATGGTCCTCT
Organism: Torreya grandis; assembly: GCA_037957365.1. Lineage (NCBI taxonomy): Eukaryota > Viridiplantae > Streptophyta > Pinopsida > Cupressales > Taxaceae > Torreya > Torreya grandis. The sequence continues at coordinate 1,459,020 of JARHVA010000094.1, read as the reverse complement.
GCTTACATTACCTTAAAATTATCATCAAAGACCTTGGCAACTCCATCACCATTATCACAAATCACAAAGCCTACACAACTCAAAACCAACAAAAACATATCACAAAACCGTCTTCACGATTGTGGCTAATTAGCATAAATATGTACATGTTATTGTGTTGTGTGACTGTGTTGACGAAATGACATGGGAATATAAACATAATATCAAACTTGTAAATAATACTAAACTTCCCTAGTTGCAATTAATATTTGACTTGAAAGTAAGGGAAATTGACTGCTCATTCTCCTCATGCCCTAGAGGTGATATTACCCACAATGAAGCGAATTAAACACAATTGATGACTTAAGATCCCCACACCTTTCGGATTGTCTCTACCTCAACATTCATTGCCAAAAGAACCCTTCAATATATTAGCAATGACTGCTCGTTTGTTGGTAGGGATATCCTCTTCACTTGGAGTGTAATCACACTTAGCTTGAAATTAATAAATGACACCAAACTTGAAAGCTCATGAGAATCCTATTTAGAAATAGGAACAAAGGGATGGCTAGATACAAACATTACAAGGTATAAACATGGCATTGCATCGCATAATAATGGCCAAGCTCGATCCACAATTTCATTGTTTAAAGGCATTCTATGACACGTGCAACCTAAAAATCTTGAAAAAGATAGTTGAAAGTGCCATGGTGATTGGGATCAATAGGTAAGATACATGGCCCACTGTTTCTTCAGTAGATCTATTGAAAATGTATTTCTCCCTTTTCTTCAACCAACTTGAAAACAAAAACATTAGTGATTTATTATTTCTCTTTTCTTGAATTAGGTTGAAAGGTTGACTCTATCATTTTTTTTTTAATAATAAAATTAGACAGTTTTCATTGAGTCTATCATCATTAAAAAGGGAAGACAATTTTGATTAAATATAAATAAAATTTCAATTAAATGATTGATATTATTAAATTATTTTATAAACAATATATGTTGAGTTGGCCTAATGGTGAAGAACATGTGCTTTGAAAAGGGGGGTCAGAGGTTCAAACCTTGTAAAGGGTAAGGTATGTACGCCTTTTATTTCAAGTATAGTAAGGTGCCTCCAACAAATTGGGAGTATGAAGTGGTCCCATATATTGTAAGCTACCTTTCATATCATAATCAAAGCGTTATCTTATATATTGTAAGCTACCTTGCATACCATAATTAAGAACATATTGGGAGTATGAAGTGGTCCCATATATTGTAAGCTACCTTGCATATCATAATCAAAGCGTTATCCTATATATTGTAAGCTACCTTGCATACCATAATTAAGAACATATTGGGAGTATGAAGTGGTCCCATATATTGTAAGATACCTTGCATATCATAATCAAAGCGTTATCCTATATATTGTAAGCTACCTTGCATACCATAATTAAGAACATATTGGGAATGTTCTGTGATATGGAAGAGGAGATAGACCATCACCAAGATGGACCTTGAAAATATATTATTATTATTATTATTATTATTTTCATCATAGAAATAAATATGCTGAATAATTAAAAAAAGACTGAGCTGCCCGGTATTTATGTGGGGGCTATGGAATTCACGAAGTAGCAGGGGAAGGTGCCTGGAGAGGCGAAAAGGAAGGGAAGGCGCGTATCAGAATTCTCTGGAACCATGATTATCCCAGTGCGATGCTTCACCTGTGGGAAGGTAACTAAATTCCCTCGCTATTTTCATTGTCTTTTTTGGGGCTATGTGTTCAGTTGCTTATGTAGTGATCTTTCTTTTAACATATGTCAGGTGATTGGGAACAAATGGGATCAATATCTCGACCTTCTTCAGGCTGATTATCCTGAAGGGTCAGTTTCTCCAATGCTCTTTTTCTCTCCGCTAAATAAAAATCCAATTAAATTGGTAAGAAAAAAAAATAAAGAAATGGTTTGTCCCAGGCTAAGGGTTACGGAGTTTCTCTCTTTCGAAATTTAGCTCTACTTTAAATTCTCTAAGCTCTGACATCAGGGTTAGGTTTTATGCAATGTATTTTATCAAAACCTAAGCCGGTAACATATCTTTGCGCCACCTGTAACTTGGCGGATAGCAGGGGGTTTGTTGCACCCTGTGGCACGGTTGTTTTTTCTCACGGGAGTAAATTAAGAATGTTACGGTTATATTGTATTTAAATGTAGTCACTAAAAAGAATGTGGGTACAGAGATGGGGATTCGGCCCTCGTCCCTATACTGAAGCTCCCTAGTAACTATGGCAGAAACATATATATTAAAATTTAGATAGACGGAGGCACATGGACTGATCCAGCTGAAGCTTCCAAAAAATAAACCGGTGACACCGTGAAGTCCATGTTCATAGCTTGTGGTAATGACAGTTCATTTTGAATGGTCTGCAGTACTCCAAATCACACCCAGAGGTTCGTCGTACCTCCAAGAACACCAATCCATGTCCACCAGATGCCACACACACTTCTACAGTGGCGCAATACAACCTGGGCAGTTCGGACACAATGCCATCCATGTGTGCTGCAAATCTTATGCAGTTTCCACTGATGGCTTCCTTAGTGTCCCAAACCGCTAAGGCCACACTGCCAAGGCCAACTCACAGTGTGCCCCTATTCCACCCCCCAAAACAATTCAAGGGCATAACACCATACCCATACTTTGCCTCTCATGGCGCATCATAAAATTTTGGTCTCTATCAGCTCAACCGATGGAAATCAAAGAGTCCCACGTAAAAGTGCAACCCCTTCAACTTCCGCAACGGTTCTTTATGCCTCCATGGCTTTATAAGATATGTATACACATCTCTAGCATTAGATAGCAAGAAAATAGTAGAAACTAAGCAGAGGCATACATCTATTTCGCAAGTATGCCATGTACAAAACGCACAAATCTATATAATTTTCTGTTTCAGTTCTATTATTTTATCTATTCTGAATCTTGTTCAATACTGCTTCCACATGTGTATATAACACATCTAAATCCTTATTTAGAGTGTTTCCCCCAGACCTCCTGAGATCTAGATCATAGACTTAACAAGAATATGCTCAATTAGAAATGAATACAAACATAAATTGAAGGAATTATTCTTTTTTGTTTTTTTTATTATAAGGTAATCTGTCTCGCTCACAACCTTGCATATGAGACCCCTTTGTGGGGGAAAGATAACTTCACACTTAACCTTATATGTATTTTTTTAAATTTGTACCTCCTCACGGTTCAAACATTGACCAAACTATTGGTAAATCAAGCCTTGCTAATCCATATATGCTACTTATTTGCAGGTAGAAAGTATAAAAAACACATGAACGGGAGCCTCCATATCTCACATCTCGCATTTAGTTTATCTAGTATTTACTATTTACATATGATAGTTTCTTTACAAGAGGTTAAAACTTATTAAATTCTATAACTGTGTGTTGGCACTAAGAATGTAATTGCTGCTAGCCTGCTTAAACATTTCCCTTAAGATGATAGAATCTTGCTATAAGCTTGATGTTTGCTTCAATAACACTCCCCTATGTATAAAATTTGCCAAACTAACTCTCCATCAAACCGAAACAATTTGTGGTGCAGAGTTGAGTGTCGTGAATTTATCAACACTCTCTCGAGCTTTACACTCCACCCTTCAATGTTTCCTTTTGGGTATGCTTCCTAACCCTCCAACATACTGGTGGTCAAATCCAAAAGTTGGGTGTCGTCATCTATGTATATCAGCTTATAGCCTTATGGTCTTGAGTATTTACCATAATGCTTAGACCATTTGATGCAGGCATAAAATGCAAGCACCATATGAAAACTAAAAATTGATCAGAACCACATTCACCAAAGGATTTTAGTTTAAAAAATTCATACATTGATTATCATACCATAACATAAATTTCGGTGCAGAAACTACCTTTGCCAAATAGGGATTCTAATCCCAAATTCCACTCTCATCACTATCAGAGAACATTCACAATATTGGACCATGCAGGCCACACCCAAGCAATTATTTCAGTTTCTATCCTTGAAACTAGCTACCCCTAACAATACTAAATGTGGAGTCTTGACTCTTGACTAATCCAAAGTGTAGATAAATCATAAACATAATGATATCTATTTTTATAAAAAAATTTAATACAGTCAAACACTTGCTTCTAAAATTTTTCAAACTTTGTACTATTTTCAACAGCTCTATTAATATCTCCTAGAGGTGAGTGGAGATTAGGCTCCCCAAATTTCTTAACTACATAATAACCCATTTTCCCACTTTGTATCTATGTAAGGAGGGAGTTGTTGATCTAGGAAGCATCCCTTTGTTTCAGCCCTGCACCATCCCCAAATTTCTTAACTACATAACCACCCGTTTTCCCACTTTGTATCTATATAAGGAGAGAGTTGTTGATCTTGGAAGTATCCCTTTGTTTCAGATCCTGCATCGTTCTCCGTTTGTTTCAAAATATTTGAGCCTCCTTGCTAAAACCCTACTTTTCTTCTCTTGTGCTTCAACGATATGAAAGTTTGCTCTTTCACTCCTTGTCTTCAAAAAAGCTCCGTACTTTTTCACAAACCAGCTGATGATGCTTTTCTACATTACTTTTACTTGATTCAAGAATATTTTTAGTATTTTCCTTCTTTGAAAGCTCTTTGAAACCTGCCATGGAAAACAAAATACTGGAAAATCGTGTTCAAGAATAATGATCTCAAAATGGTCCTCTTCTTTTTTGCTTTTCCATTGACATCTGTTGCAGTTATTTTTTCTTTTTCCAAACTCCAACATCCTTAGTAGCCGTTTCCCACTTTACTATTCTCATGGCAATTGGGTCTTCTGCTGCAGTAACTCTCACGTTTATAGTACCCTTCTCAGTTTCTGTTGCAAACATCTCCCTATCATTTAAGGAAATTGTTTTCTTCTTGAAATTTTTAATTGCAGCTACTTCAGTGGGTTGTTCCTCCTCATTCTTTTCCTTTTCCAAATATGTATCCATCTCAAGTGCATGTTGACATTGTATAAGATACTTTTCTAACCACTTTGCAATCTCATAGTGTCTATTATTTCCATGTTCAATCTTGAAGTCCGTGGCTTCATCAGCCATAACATTGCCCAAAAGTTCTTCATCCACTTCATCTATTTTAATAACAAAATCCTCCTTTGAAGTCCTTCCTCCTTCCAAGGTATTTTATGGCTTCTTTAGATTATAAAACCCTCGTTTCAAAAAAGTTCCTTTTATCATTTTCAATGTCTTATTGCTCCAAGAAACTCTCCTCTTCATTCGAAGGATGCATGGCGTGATTCATGTCATCTTTCTTCTCCTCTTATCTATGATATTACACAATTTGTTTTCTCAACAGCATTTGTTTAAAGCTATGTTGTTTGGGTACGGGTATGGATACGGGGACGTCTCGGGTATGCGGGTATGTCATTTTTCAAAAACCTTGATTTGGATACGTCGTGGGTGCGTCTGTGTGTGTGTGTGTATATATATATATATATATATATATATATATATATATATATATATATATATTGTATATTACTCATTTTTTTAGTAAAACACTTGAAACTACATAGTATGAAAATATTTGTCTATAAATGATAAAACACTTAAAAATATATAATATTCATTCATTCATTACTTCAAAAACAAGATGTACATTCAAATCTAGAATAAATCATCTTGATTGCCCACAAAATCATGAATGCCACTCCCATTGTTTTTCAACTTTATCATTTACTGACACTTTCTCTCACAAGGGTTCATCGGTGCATTGAATATCACAGAGTGCATGCCTTAAGGGGTGCACAGGGAATGGGCTGGGATCGGCTTGTGGCACTTTACGAGAGATATTATCATACAATTCTATCACAAATACACCCTTCATGCAGCCTTCATACCTCCTATGATGTCTCCTTGAAATCTTGAAACCCTGAAATATGGCTAAGTCTGAAACCCTGAAACCCTAGAATCTGACTAACTCTGAAATATGATAGGATCCTCCAAAACCTAGAATTTGCATTATAGCTCCTAGCGGTCTGAAACCCCTTTCAAACATCCTGAAAGTATATAAATAAAATATAACTTAATATATACTGTTGGGTTCGGACTGGATTTACATTTAAGGTTGCTTAGTTTTTAGGGTTCTTTTTAAGGATTTTTTGAGTTTTAAAAAAAAAAAGTTTTTCGCCATTTTTCTACCGGAATCCCTCGGGCACGCTCGGAGACGTCCCAGGCACTCTCGAGGCGTTCGTGGACGTGCCGGAAGTTTCTAGCACGGTCCCGGGCACTCCCGGAGGCGTTTGTGGCCGTGCAGGAAGTTTCCGGCACGGCCACAAATGTCTCCGGGAGTGCTTGGGATGTCCCCGTGCCGGAGGCGTCTCTGAACAGGAGGCGCCGGGGGGGAGGGCATACCTCTGCAATGTAGGTTTAAAGTTATTGATTTCCTCCATATTTTTCTATGGTTTTTCCCTCTTCTCATTCTCAATCTGCATTCGTCCTTCACCATTAGCCGCAATTCCCATTGTGATAATCCTCTCTCTCTGAAGTTACTTTCCTCCGTTTTTTCCCATTCTCTTCAGTCATCCCTATCTTTCTTTGAACTGCTTCCCATCCTCCTTATCTTGTTGTGTATCTCCACCACTTAATGCCAACTTTACCAGAATCTTTCTGTCTGATACCAAACTGATGCAGACAGAAAAATATAAAAAATACAAGTTATCAAAACCACATCTGCCAAAGGAATTTATTCTAAAAAATTCATACACTCGTCGAGATCATATTATATCATAATTTTCAGTACAGAAACTCCATTTTACCAAATAGGGATTCTAATCCCAAATTCCACTCTCATCACTCTCAAAGAACACTCGCACAACATTCATAAAATTGGTCCACGCATGCCACACTGAAGCAATTCTTCCAACCACTCTCTTTGAAGCTAGTTCCCCCCCAACGCTGCTTAACGTGTAGGCTTAACTAATCCAAATTGCAGATTCTATATAAAGCAAAAAACATTGTTTTCAAACATGTGCCCCTATAAATTTTCAAACTTTACTAAAAATGTTGTGCCGTAAAGAGGTGCATGGAGAACAGGCTCCCCAAATTTTGGGTCTATATAAAGAGATAGTTGTTTATCTGGTAAGTGTCACTTTGTTTCAGCTCCTGCATCACTGTTCTTTATGAGTTCGGTTTCCTTATGCACATTTGCCCATCTCCCTTGGGTGCAACCAAACTACATTGTTTATCTTTGGGATGACTCGTGCACCAACTAATTTTCAAAAATCTGGATTAAATGATTTGCTGTAGATTGATTTTTTGGTTTTTTGAACATTCGGTACATTAAAAACTTCCTCTCTTGATATCGGCACCATAATATTTCTTTGATCTAAATTGCCCAGACGGTAAAATATTGTATCATTTGATTAAGCTTTTGTAGTGGTTTTGAACTGAAATAATTCCATGGCCATATGTTGATAATATCTCCTGAACAAGTAATTTGGAAAGATGCCTAATCTGTCCATTCTGTTTTGCCAAAGCCATTGCTAAGTAAAAATGACAATGAAAACAAATAGACTAAGTAGCCGATACGGGTATGGGTACGGGTACAAGTATTGGGTATGTGGATACGGGGGATTTTTTTGGGGGGTTTTGGTATGGCTGGGTACGGCCATACAAAAATATATATATAAAATTATAAATATAAAAATATAGCCATATAAGCAAAAGTAACCACATAATATGCATAGAGGAAACATAATAAGTTAAATAACCAAAAAAAATACTAATAATTCGATGCCAAATATCATAATATTCAATTGTCGAACGTAGATTAGTCTTATTACAAGTACATAGTGCAAATGTTACAATGTATGGACAAAAATAAAGACAAAAAAGAATGCACTCTCTGCAGTTTGTTGAAGATTACAATGAGATGACCTGCTGTTAAATCAACTTAAGACCATGGCCTGTTCTCTTCTTTGAGCTTATTCACGAGTTGAGCTTTCGTATTATACCTGTGCAAATGATCTTTCTGTATGTACTGCACAAAAAGAGTCCTGGAGAACCATAATTTTGGGACGTAAAGGATAAGCAAAAAAAGAAATTATTGATTTCAACCTCTCTGTCATCTTGATCATGTTACAGACAATTATTCCCTTTATTTTGGCAAGGCTGAAACACGATCAAATAACTGGAAGACTCGCTGACTTGCTCTGGCAACCATCATAGCTGTTATATACAGCCCTAATAAAGAAGATACAGATGAATCACCTGAGGCTCATGTTTTGAAAACACACCCAGCCATTGAAACAGCAAGAGTGAACAAATATGCAATGGGAGGTAAAAATGCAATGAAAGGTAAATGTATTGTCATCTTTTGATAAAATGAGTCTGATTCATGCTTTTAGGGTTGCAAATGCACTTTAAAATGTTTTTTGAGGTCCATATTTGACTTTGACCGGTGAAATAAGGAGGAAAAAATTAAAAAATACGCTTTTTTCTGGCCCAGGGTACACCCCAGCCCCTGCGGGTACGGCTGGGTATGTCTGAGGATGTACCCAGCCATACCCACAGGGGCTGGGGCATACCCTGGGCGTAGGGCTGGTGTACTGCCCCTCGTACCTGTAACCAAATGTACCGTACCCGTACCAGGTGGGGCGTATAGGCGTATCCGGTAATGTAGCAAATAGATGGCTGTTGCAAATTCCTGCTTGCATAGCAGACAGCACAAAGGCCACTGCCAACATATGTGAACTTTTATTTCTTTATGCATGAATACTTTTGTTTTTGGCCATTACCTGAATTCATAAATAATTCCATATTCCATCATTTCAAAGTGTTAATTTTACATCAATAGCTGGAAATGACTTGTTTTGACTGTATATTCTACATTTCCCTGAATTCTCTATGCCGGGATATCCAAACTGGTTACAAAGGGTGATTTCCTATTCTCTTAGTTCTTTTGGAAGTGAGTTCTTAGCTATCTGTAACACAGAATCGGAGACTGATGGAGTGAGATGGTAATTCCATTTCTTTTTTTATATGCACATAGAGATGCAAATTTTCTATTGAATTGGCAATCAAAATGGGCATCTGAATTGAGGATGCCATATAGATTGAGATAGCCTTTAGTATTGATTTAATCAACTGCATTATTTTAGAAAATATTAGTTATTTTAAATAACCGAATGCTTCTACAATCAATTTAATTAGATTATTAATTTTCGTGGGTTTTCACTAGTGTGTTATAAATCATCTCGATGACATCCACGAGTAGTCATTCTAATGACATTTTTCCTCATGTATATTTGGTAATGATCACAAGGCAAGGGGACCCACTTTGCACACAAACACTAAGCATTTGTTAGTCGGGGGAGGAATGGTGAATGTAATCCACTGCTTTGGGGTTCACAACCTATAGTCTTTTTCCCCTTTGGCAAAGCTTTTGGAGCATGCAATGCCTTAGAAGTCACTTTTGTCGTGAAATTCTTATTAGTGTGGGATGACCCCAATTACAATGCAATCATGTACTGTGTTAAGTAATTGAAGGCTTCAACTAGCAATTTAATCAGATTTTTAATTTTTGTGAGCTTTTACTTGTGTGGGTTTAAAATTTAAATTTTCTCAAAGTGACCTCCATGAGTAGTCGATACCCTAATTACATTTTTCCTCGGTGTTTTGTTTGGAAATAAACACAAGGCAAGGGGACTTGCTTAGCACACAAGCATTGAGCATTTGCTACTAGGGCAGAGGGACGGTGAATGTAATCCTTTACTTTGGGCTTCTCACCCTCTAGACTTGCATCAAATTTGGACGTTCTATAATGGTATTCGAATTCCTGGTTGGTGCCTCTCTGGTACAAGTGGATTCAACAGGTATTTTGTCAATGCAAAATACTAGAATTCTTTGTAACTTGTTGAAACGTGTAAGATTTTTATTTTTTAATATTACTCCCAACCTAAGTAACCGCATTCGCCGAATTTAATCGAAGAAGTTCAGAATTCGCCAAACCGGAAGAAAATCCATGAAATTCGTCCTGAATTTCAAAAAAGAATTTAATCAAAAAAACCGTTGAAATTCATTTGAAATTCTTGTTTTAGGGTTTTTTCTGCTGTTTTCTTCATCAGTCGCTGTGTTTCACTATCAGTGATTACTCGGTGAGTTTTTGGCTGCCGTTAGCTCTCGATCCTGCAGGAAACTTGAAACTCAGTGATTTGTGCATTCATCATTTAGCTTTGGTTATCTCTGTTTGTCTCTGTTAACGGAAACTTAGACACCATTAAAGAAAATGACATTGCTTTTTTCTAGCTCTGATTATATCTGTTAATGCTTTTGCTTTGTAAACTGCACAGGTGTAGTTATCTGTCTTGTAGCAAAATATTTGAATATAAGAGAACATTCCCTGCATATGTAGCAGAAAAAAAATATACAACAAAATATGTGCTTTCATCATATTCCTGAACAAATACAACTTAGTTTGAGAAATGTAGGAATGTCTTTGTTAATATCTTCAGTAACATGCATCTCGCCAAATGTATTTAGGTCTGACTTACATAATTTCTCAATAGATTCATGGATGGAGAGTTCTAAATAGGGCAGTCCAACTCATGCATATGGAACTGGCGATGGCAGGTATTATGGTTGACCACAGTAGTCAAATAGTATATAATTGTCCCCTAAGCCAACAGGATACCCAAAATTGATTTCTTTAAGTCATTAGTTACATATTAAATTCAGTCTAGTTACATAGGAAATTCAATCCAGCACACTTCTATACTTGTTATTTGGCTAGTGTATTTTTACATGTTTATTTATATGAAATGTGATGTCTTCTGAATGGTGGGTTGGTATAGTTTAAAAAATAAGTATATTTCTATTAGCTGAATTTAATCTCAATTCTTTTAGTTCAGATTTTTTTCCTTGGAAAATTCAAAGACGAATTCGAATGCGGTGACTTAGCTCCCAACTAGCCAGAAGCTTGTTCATAAGCAGATTATAATGCTTTGATCTCTTTAGCTTCCTGGGTTATAATGGTTGCAACAGAATATCATCTGAAAATTGTAAACAAGTGTTTGATTGCTTTGTTGACTGCAAAGTCCTCCCCGATTTTTATTTTGTGAAATCAGCAGGTTTTTGGAATAATAGATCCTCTTGCTGTACCCTATGGGAGCAAAGGGAAGGTAGGTTTTTTGGGTGTGCTGTTAACAGATACAGCAAATGAAGCTCTTGCTTTACAATTTTACACTATTAAATTCAGTAATGGGTTAATAGATCCTCTTTCTGTAGTCCTTAATATTAAAGGGAAGGATTTGTGGGTGTGATGCAAACTTTTACTGAAAATGAAGCTCTTGGAATACAGTTAGACAACATTGAATCCAGTCCTGTCGGAAGGCTGAAGGATGAAATGCTTTGCTAATGGTTTGCCACTTCCTGCAGTTAAACACTTTGGACATGACCTGTCTTATAAGCACCCATGGTTTATTAGCTGAACTAAGATAACTGAGCGGTTAAGAAGCCCTTAAGAAATTGTTGTTCTTTTGCAAAACCATCTCGTAATTAAGAAATTAGAATAACAGGCCAGAGTCTATTAAGAGTTATGTAATTACACCAAAAGGCATAACCTACAGTGGTAGGTTACAAATGTCAATAATAATGGCTGCTCTTAAATTTGACGACCATTTAACCACCATAGGGTAAATTTTCTTCTTGCTTGGGGAAGGCAATCGTAAAATCGCAGTATCTTTGGCATACGACGGAGTTTGGAGCCAGTATTTTTCCCAGAGATTTTTTTGAGACCGACATAGTAGTGCAACTAGATTGAGGCCGTCCATCTCCATTCTGTGGAAAATTTTCAAAGAAGGTAATGCAGTTTTATTCAATGTGGAACCCTTCGTGGGCGGAACTATGTGGCAAATTCATGATATGCGCCTCGAGATTGATACATTTCGGCATGTTTCAGATAGATGTATTTAAGATATTTGTACTAGTATATAATCTTGTAGATTGTATTACAAAGAGCTATGGGTCTGTTAATGTTCTGTGGATCAATATTAAACAAATAATTTTCATCTCCTTAGGGATTAATGATTATTCTTCATCCATTAGGAGGAGCTTTTCTTATAAATGCCACATCTTCTAGAAGAATGGTTCCTGCAAAGTATATGGTTCCTGGAATTTATTTGGATTTAATTATGAATAGCATATCAATGCTGTGCTGAAGTATGATCTTCTGAAGGTTTATTATTTTGTAAGCAGGAAAGCATCATCAGATATGGAAGCTGAGCAACCTGAATAAAATTCTTTTTAAATATTAAATTTGTGGAAAAAAATGTATTCTTATACTCTTGTTGAATCCATATTATTCTAGAATTTATCTTCCTTTAAACTGTTTCCTCTTTATTCTGCAGAGTCCAGTTGCAGGATGAGCAAGGCTTTGTGTCTTTTCAATATTTGTATCACGTAGATACATGATATCATCAACTACATGCTATCAATTTGTACTATGTAGAATGCATGATATCGATTTGTGAAAACGTGGATGCAGATAACCATATATTCTTGAACTCTAGGATTTTTAGGTAGAAGGAAAACCATCACAAGTTTCAACTAAATAGGTCAACCAGCCGAAGTTCTTAATTTAGGCATGTTAGCTTGCGTACACCAATGATCTTATGTCCATGGTCTTTTGTTAGCAATTGATCAAGTTCTCTAGCTACGAGAAACTGGTTTCGTGATGTCTGTTGCACCAAGTGAAGTTCCCTATCTCGAGGGAAATATATACATGCTAGTAGCAGTGATGAAATGGCTACCACCTTCCTTTCCTGAAAATAATACATGACATTATAACCTTCAGCTAAGATGAGTGGAACACTCCGGATACTTGATTTATACCGTGTCATACAGTATAAATATATAAGTTTGATGGGCAAAGGCTTAAATAGATCTATAGAAGGAATCTGAGTTGAGTTCATATTAAAGTAATTTACCTATCGTGCTCCAGGCCTGGGAAAATGATGTAATAAATCACAATCTGGAAGTATCCCATATTATTGCATGGCCACCAGATTGAACGTTAGCACTAGTTGTTATTCCTAGGATGTAGTCTCTAAGAATGTTGTTATTCAAGATGCTTTTGAATGGATTCACCTTTTGAAGGTCTTTCGCACCCACATTTGATCATAATAAATTTTTGAAATATCAGAGCCATGATTTGCAAACTATTGGCTGGAAAGAATCTGGGGTTACATTTTAATTGTGCTTCCCCTTTCTGTGAGTGATGGACTTGGAAGTGGACATGGTTAACAACCACCCCCCATGTAAATTGGGAGAGAGATGGACGTGGGTACATAAAAACAAGCCCCCATGTTTTGGTTAGTCCTGCTGTTAAGGTTGGCTTGGTGGATGTGCCATTGGTCAGTGGTGATAGGTGCCCACTTAGTGTGGAGGTGGTGGAGATCCTTTCCTCCATTTCATTCTTTGCTGTCCGTCCTAGACCTGGTTGAGTTATGGGGAAGGGACAATTTGTGCATTTAACTTGGAGCTTCTGTGCTCTGATAAAGTGGATCTCGTCAAGGCAGGCTTTCTTGTGTTACTTCTCAATGGGGATTTTAGTGAGAGTTGCTTAGCTTACCCAGCTTGGTGCTTGCCTGCACAGGAATGGAGTTGCTAACCGCATGCCAGGGGCAAAACTCCTGTCTGTGGTGTTACTTTGTGCTGACAGGTCCTTTGGGGCTGAGAGGTGCATGGGGTATATGCTGCAGCATGCTTGGGTTATCCATAAGCCCTTAGGGAGCCTAACTGCCTTTTGAAATGATGCCCTATTTAGTGCGGTAAACCCTCTTGCCCAGTATGCTGAGGTATTATCTTTTACCATTTGCAAAGATGGGATGATTCCTCCTGCAATTTAGTGCAACCCGTGTGAATGGGATTGTGCGTTAACGACGATCATGACTGCTTCGTACCCCCTGTTGGGAACTTCTCCAGCTGTTGAGCTTGAACTCGGGCAGCTAATAAGCATGGGTTTGCATTTGAACCTTGAGCCTCATCAGCCCAAAAACAAATTTTCACGTAGTATTCTAACTGTTTTTAAAATAAGTGGTCAATTTCCCAGTTGCCAGCCTTTGTACGGTTCAGGAAGAGAGGTTCAATCTTCCACTGGTCTCTGAGGCATCTAAAAAGCCAATGCAATACACAAGTAGTTTCCACGATTGTGACGAAAATGTGATTTCATTGATTGTGTAATATTTATAAGCAAGACGGTCTGTTATTTAATGTTACTGCTTGTATTTGCCAGTAGATTTTGTTCCCGATAGCTTTTTGTGATGGAATGTGATGATCACAATACTCACCCTAATTTGTGTCCACTGGAGTTACTGGTATGATAGCTCTTTCAAGTCAAATAACTGTTACATTGTCAATGCTGATTACATAAGGGTGTAGTTTTGAAGCAACATTTCTGACCATTTATGGTATAGCACACTTTTGTGTGTCCTTTCAGGGTGAAGCATTTCACGTTAATCAATGTTTTAAACAATGTATTCAATTGTTGACTTATCTTTTATTGTATCTGTAGTGATGCTCTCGATGCACTGGGGCTGGTGAGGTACTGCTGCAGGCGTATGCTCATGACTCATGTCGACCTCATTGAGAAGCTTCTGAATTACAACAGTAAGTCGAATGATCTGTTTACTTACAGGGCTTGCATTATAAGCTGTAATTGCCTTTTTGTCTTCAATTATTTAGCTATTTAATTACCACTTTTCATTTATTAACTGCAGTGAACTCGTGTTTCTCTTTCAGCATTAGAGAGGAGTGACACAAATTAATCATGAAGCGCTTAACTGTCCAAGATGGATGCAATTTTTCAAATGATCTTTGAACTGGTTACGATACCTATGGATATAATATACAATATAATGTATATATAGCATGAGTTTGACTCAGGTGCTGAACTTCAGATTCCTGATACATATACTCTAGCAAGATGTGTGAACTATGCTTCATAACCATTATTGGTCATTGTGCTTATGGAAGACTGGTGTGTGGTTATATTTGAGTGCTTTCTAAATGTATGACTTTTTGACCATGTAAAGCCAATGATGTCAGGATGTCAATTGAACTTCGTATCTCTTAGCTTTTGACCATATAAAAAGCCTATAATGTCAGAATAGACGTCTTTTGAATTTTCCACCTCTTTGTTTCTGTTTCCAGTTAATTGGGAAGATCTTTGTAATGGTGACATATTTCATGCTAAAGTGGTTATGTCTCCGTGGCTGTTGTTATAGAATGCATTACAGTGGAGTGGGCTATAAAATATTTCCATGGTAGTGAGATCCAATGCCCATGAAAACACGTTGATGCTTTGCACATGCACAATTGTAATACTAGGTTAAATACTTTACTGATTTTTTTTTAATTTTTTTGGACAAAAGGTCTATTTTTATCAAGACAAAAACAGAATATATATGTTTTGATACACACGACAATTTCACCCAAGCATCCTCAAATAATATTGTTGATATACCAAAAGGGTTATAGTTCAATTGGTGTGGATGATAGTAAAATATGTTTGCATGCCATCCACCAAAGTATAAATTCTCAAGAGTTGCGGAATAAATATTGGAATTAATAGGGTGTGCTGTGCTTGTTCAGAGTGTTTGTCCTTGCATCAAAAAATAATTAGTGCTGATATGGGTAGAAGTTTCCATGATCACAACGGTAACTATTTTTTGGGGTGAACTACAATCTAAAAGAGCATGTAACTAAGGATGTGTAAAAAATTATGAAAACAAGTTGATGCTTTGCACGTGCACAATTGTAACACAAGGTTAAATACTTTACTGAGTTTTTTTCAATTTTTTTGATGAAAGGTCTATTCTTATCAAGACAAAAACAGGATACATATGCTTTGAATACAAAGGACAATTTCACCCAAGCATCCTCAAATAATATTGTTGATATACCAAAAGGGTTATGGTTCAATTGGTGTGGATGATAGTAAAATATGTTTGCATGCCATCCATCAATGTACAAATCCTCAAAAGTTGCGGAATAAATACTGGAATTAATAGGGGTGTGTCGTGCTTGTTCAAAGTGTTTGTCCTTACATCAAAAAACAATTAGTGTTGATATGGGTAAAAGTTTCCATATCACTATGGTAACTATTTTTTGGTGTGAGCTACATTCTAAAAGAGCATGCAACTAAGAAGGTGTAAAAAATTATGAAAAATCGTTTCTAGTTCAACTACTAAAACAATGAATCATAAGTAAAGAGTGTAATAAAATTAATGAAGTATAAAATATACCATAAAGAGTTGAGATACGAGATTTGTTAAATAAAAAAATCGATATGTTAAAAGAAAAACTTGTGTTATGGAAAGATGACTCAAAAGTATTATCATACCTATGATGTGTATAAAAACTTTTTTCAAGAGAATGTGAGAGAATAAAATCCTTAGCAAATAGAAGCGTCTGAAAAGTACTAGGAGAAATGTATGGACTTTTATAAAGTGTGTCGAATAAGAGACCCACATAATCCAATCATTATTTTAGCCAACTTTCCACATATGTGTTTGATATCCTTATTTCTCATGTATTGAGAGGAAAGCGGGTGCAAAATGTCAGTGGAGTTACATTTGCAATGTAACTACGAAAAATATATAATCCTCATTTCTCATGTTTGGAGAGGAAAGTTGGTGCAAAGTGTTAGAGTAACATTTGCAATGTAACTATAATATTTTTCATGATAAGGAATATCTCTAATAAGAGGTGAAGGCCATGTGCCATTTCATGGATGATGTGAATTAAAAAGTCATATAAAAATAATAATATTAATTTATTACATTTCAAATTTCCGAATAAAAATTAATCTCTAACAAATTATCAATACAAGTAGAGACCATTTTTGATCGGCTAAGACCTTCCAATGTGATTGAGACAAGATGTGTGATGTTGTCCAACACAAGAGAAAGTTCTTTTCCTTTGTAGGTGCAACCCTTGCATATTGCAAGTGTTAAATACTGTTTCTCTGGATCAAAATTAAAAAGTGTTATTGCTGAGTTGATGCATAAAATCAACAATGGTTTGACTTTGTGTTTAATTATTCATAACAACCATTAATCAATTGTTTGAGATGGGACCGATGCACATCATATGAAATGAGAGAAGATTCTATGTTGCCATTTTGAATTATATAGTGAATAATGATTCTTCATGCGATAAAGAAATGGAAAGATTATTGTTAAGCAAAGACATTCACACTGTCTATCGATAACTTCAATAATTATTGGCACAATAAATTGCAAGAAAAAGAAATTCCATATGCATTTGGTTATGAGGATCACGGAAATCATAAACATGGTGGCAAATATGATGTCTAAGCTAACATTGGCATTAAAATATCAACTTTGGACATCATTTTTCAACTTGTGCTATCTATCCATAATGCCTATGTGGAAGAGCATGCGAGAGATGAAATGTATTTCAGCTATTGCAAGGGCTATATTATCCTAGTTTTGAAGTGAAAGAAGACTTCTGCCCCAAGAAAGGGATATTCTATAAATTGAATAATTTTAATATATCAGAAAAACAATCGTCTCTTAAAAGAGGCACAATCAAAGTAGCAAGCCACTTTAAAGTAAGAAAAAAAGAGAGCAAATTACAAAGACATGTTTATTGAATTAAGATCCCAGATGATTTTTTCAAAATTAAGGGTTGTAAATAAATTTGAATTTGAATGTCATCTCTTTTGTATGCACCTTTTATTATTATAGAATTAACAATAATAATGAGAATTTGACTCAAGTTTAACTAGA
The DNA here is from genome assembly GCA_037957365.1 of Torreya grandis. Classification (NCBI taxonomy): domain Eukaryota; kingdom Viridiplantae; phylum Streptophyta; class Pinopsida; order Cupressales; family Taxaceae; genus Torreya; species Torreya grandis. Next base: position 1,441,232 of record JARHVA010000094.1, on the reverse strand, counting down.
GTTATATGTGTGTATGACTTCTTTGTCGGATAGTCAATAGTATTAATAACATATTACTTCATATATTAATTAAGCATCGATGGTTTTATGTTATTGTGTGTGATTAACATTTATTTATGTCACAAATGTTCTCATACTATTATGAATAATTAACATTTAATTATGATATTTTTTTTTTCGTACTTGTTTATGATTCAGACTAGTCCTCTTGCTTTGATGTGCATATTTGTTAGGGATACCGTGACAGCGTGACAAATGGTTTTTCTAGTAAATTTTACAAAGTTATCTGGGAGATCATTGGAGAAGATTTTTATCAAGTCTACTTAGAAGCATTTCATAACAAAATCTTTAGCTAAGTTATTAACAAAAGTCATTAAATTCATACCTAATGTTGACAATTTTGAGTAGATTTGCAACTGGTGCCCATCACACTGCTTAACATCTTTTACAAAAATATTGCTGAAATGCTAGCTCTACAAATTCAATATCACCTCTTCTTGATTGTTAGACCCGAGCAAATAAGATTCTCGAAATCATATACGTATTATTATTGTAGTATGGCAATGTATGGAGTGGGATCTTAAGTCTAAATAAACACTTTTGATGAAAATGACTTTGAGAAAACTTATGATTACATTGAATGACCATTCATTCTAGCTATGTTGCAAGATTTAGGGTTTGGACCTAATTTTCTTCAATGGTGCACTCAAAGCAATTCAAACATTTTATGCTGTATTAGCAACAATGCCCTCTTGCCTTTGCCTTGTATGTGCTCGCTATGGAAGGCTTTGGGTTTTTATTGGCTAATGTTGCCTCTCGTGGATTTGTTAGAGGAATCTCTCTTAGTGTGAAGAGTTCCTCTCAACTTGTTAATGGCCACTTTGCAGATGATTATTTTTTCACGTTAGTTGAAGAAAAGAATATTCGTCAAGCTATGTAGTGCCTCAACACCATTTGTTTGGCCTTACGATGTAGTATTCAATGGAGGAAGATGCAATGATACAAGTGGTATTTCACTCCCCCTCCTCCTTTGCTGTAGGCCTATACTTGGAAATAGACTCAATATGATGAAATTTTTGGTTCCTTGGCATCCCTTTTGTGTTTTAAGCTACCCCTTCCAACCTATAACAATATGTCATTGATAGGGTGGGAAAAAACCTATCATATTAAATCATTAAATCACTATCTCTTGTTGGTAAATTTCAAATATGATTTAAGATGTTTATTGCAAACCACATCTATTATTCTTCCTGTCTACGAAAGCTTCATAACCTCCTTGGGGATTTGCTTTGGCCTAGTTTGGAACATGGGAATGGTTTTCACCTAGCTACCTAGGAGAATGGTTTGGGCCTTCCTGACGTCTTTTGACAAGGCACTACATTATGTGCTAAATGGATAGTCCGAGCTATTTCATCAAATGAACTCTAGAAAATTCCTCTTAAGGAATTGTATCTCTTTTGAGACCCCTTATAGGAGAGATACGTGGAAGGGGTTAGGCTTTCAAAACCTTCTTCTCTTGTGTGTTTTTGTCAACGTTGTGAGGTCTTTTGTTGTCAAGAGCATTTGAAAAGCATGAAAAGCCATCAAACATTGGCTACCATGTAATAACGATGACTTTACTGATGGTATTTCCATCAACCAACACTTGATGTGGTGGTCTCCTATTATTAATTTTCATCATGTTCCTTTTGCAGAGGTGCCTTGGGTGCATGCCCTCAAGATTTTCAAATAAGGCATGTGGATTGGCTCTCTTGGCTTGATGCCAAAGCCAAATTTTGTCTTCAAAATAATCCTCAAGGGTCCTTCCAAGAGGTGGTTGATGTTCCTTTGAAATTGTTGCATAAAATTGTGATGTTATCTTCTCGGACCTGGTGGAAGGATTGGATCTAGTATGTTGAAACTCCAATCCTTAGTTACACTCCTAGTAAGGGTTAAGGTTATGAATGGCTAATGCCTTGACTACCCATTTATCAAAAGCTCAACGAGAGATAGTCTCTCTAGTCAATTGCTCACATTGAGGTAGGGGGTTTTAAACCATTTGGAATTCTATTATTGAGCCCAAGTTTGCTTATTTCCCCTAATGTTTGCTTGATTAGGCATTACACTTGGGTCTTTGCTTTGTGCATTTCCTCATCCCCAATGTCTCTTATGTGGCCAAACTAAGACTGTTAAGAATTTGTCTTAGGTTTTCATTAAAGCTCAACAGGCTTGGTCATCGAGTTATGCTTTTTTCAAACCTTTTCGTTTTAAGCCTTTTATTAGGCATAATATTCTTCTTGGGGATTGGCATATGCTTCTTATAAAATTCACATAGATTTGACATTCTTTTTGAGTGAAAAATGCCTTTTTTATAAGGAAAGATAAATGCTATTATTTTTACTAACTTGACAACTGACAAACAATTCTCTATTTATAAAAAGGCTAGGATGATATGCATAGTGCTTTTGTAGATTCAAGTACAAATCAACAAGGTGGCATTGGATGTGGCCCACCTTTAGACTTTGTTGAATCATTGGGGTAGTGCTCCCTGCACAATTGCTCATGTGTTGCCTTTTTTTCCTCTTAGGAATATACTTTGTGGGGAGGGTGAGTAGGGAAGGGGACATTGTTGAAGTTATTCTCATCGTTGCTCTCACATCCGAGCCAACTAATCTCTACCTCGAAGGGATTCACCTACTTCAACATAGAGTGGGGGTTGGACTCTTACCACCCGGTCATAACAAGTTCCCACATTTGGACTTAACCATCTCTCATTACAAGACTTCTCCAAATGGCATGCAAGTAGAGCCCGATGATAACACAAAGATAGTGAATGAATAAAACAATGCAAACACCGGTTGAGAGCCCATACCTAAGGGTGATGACTTACCATATGTTGGTTGAAGCAAATCAGTTGACCTAGAACCTCCGCCTACTACGTGCCTCCTTGCTCTGGTTGCTTAATTTCTTGTTGGTTTTATAATGTTTGTCTGAATGTGCGGACACATCATAGAATGACCATTTGAGCTTACCTTATTTTGTGTTTCCTAGGCCTTTTAGACCTAATTTGATATACTTTGGGGTGCGATCCCATATTCCTACTTTTTTGGTGAGTAGTTTGTAGTTTTTTTAATAAAATAATACAATTTTTTCATAAAACAAAACCAATAAAATAAAAAATTATAATGACATAGAAGATATTAAGTTTAATGGGTGTAATATGAATAAATGAATTACAACTAAATTACAACATAAATACCTAATTACTATTGACTACACTAAATATTATGTGGCAAACAATAATATAAGCCTAATTAATTAATTCCAAAACCATAGAGTGGTGGTTATACACAGTCTAGAAGTATATCTTAAATAACATGAGATATGGTGACAGTAGAAATGTGTGTCCAATAATAACAATGACTAGCCTAAAAATTTGACGACGACCAAAGGAAGCTCCTAGGGGCGTGATTTACATTTCGGGAGAATGACTCATGTTCTTGGTATTGACAAACAACTTGAAATTCATTTGGCAACTATTGTCGCTTGGTCTAGATCTGCAATTATCTCACTTTGTTTTTATACATCGCAACCCTTGTAACTAGTAAAACAAAATTCTATTATTTGCCCTAGATTAACAACAACATCTGAACTTAAGGAAAACAACAAATAGCTAGGGCCCTAAGTTGCAAGGTAGCTAAGTTTTTAAGCACTATACTTGTTACACCCCTAATTAGTAAACGATATTGAATACAATTCCACCGACATGCAAAACCTAAGTCACATGCCAAAAGTGCTATGTGGTAAATACAAGCTTCAACAAGGCAAAATGCTCTAATCTTTGCTTGACCTCTCTATAATGCTCATGAATGCTCAATAAATTCTATATGAAAATGCTTAGTGTGCTTCTTGCTAAATGAAATACAATGCTTGTTTTATCTATAGAAAAAAATGAACCCAAATTAAGATCATATTGGCGCCCAAATTGACATCAATGGTCAAAAATTGAAAAAAGGTAACAGAAGGGGGATGAGCACACTATAGCCACAAGGGGCCACACAAAGGGGCCCAATGGTGTGATTGACTCTTGGGATAGATCTTATGGTGTCACTCACATTCCTGGCATAGAGTTCAAGGTTTAGGGAAAACGTAGGAGAGAGAAAGGGACAACTGGAGGGGATTAAGAGAAGGAACAAGAACTATCAAAATCAATAGATATGCTAATAATGACCAGTTTGAACATATAATTGATAATTACACAAACATAAAACCATGCAATTTTACAACTAATAAATGCCTAGGGGCCATTTTTTAGGTGTCTACAATGGGTGATGGTTCTTCAACCCTAATTTGATAAAAAAAACAACTTATTCATTGATATAAAACTCATTTATTACTAATAGATTTATTGTTTCAACAAATCAATAACAACCAATGAAGAATTTGCTTTAAAAACATGATAAAGTTTTGATTTTATGTAAATTTATTTTTATATATTTTAAAACATTGTATTCAAATAATAAAAAGTAGTAATTAATTTGAACGGTGGATGGTTTATGGGAAGTTGGGCTCATAGAGTCCATAGGTATCAATTATTGTCAAGCGCAAATTTCTATTACCATAAGGGGTGAGGCCCTCGTTTGAGTCCAGAGTAAATTTGGCAAATGGATACCATTAGACCTTGGCACTCTGCCAAAGGACTTTGAACCCTGATACCAACCGATGTGCAAAGATGAATCCATTAAAAAATAAATAATTAACTAAATGTTAAAACATTTTAAATAAATAATGCGTAATTGGAAAATAAGATAAATTATTTGAAAGGAAGCACTCGCTCGACGAAGGGCCTTCCTCTATCCTAGACATAGGGCCTCCCTCATTTCAAGTAGATCATTTATGTGCTCAATCTTAACTTAACTCTAGGATAGGTCAAGGGCCTTTACGTACTCCCTCGACATAATGTAGGAGAACTCGACCAACTAGAGAGCACTCTACCGTTAGGTTGAGTGGGACCGATGAAAGGAGATTGAGGAGGATTCGATCAATAGGAGAGTAATTGACCTTTACTTCAGGTTGAGTGGGAGGCACTCCCCGACGTAATGTAGGAGGGCTTGAACAATGGGAGAGCACTTGATTTTACCTTTAGATTAGGCATGCATTAACAAATCTAAATATCCTTGAAAGGCTAAGGGCCTCTATCTCTATATGGGCTATAGGTAGGGGTGATTGCTAACTATAGTCCAAGTGCAGGTGATGGGTGCCAACTACTTCTAGTCGAGGGTGGGTGCGAGGCAAGGTACTAACCATAGGTGGGGGTGACTATATACTATAGTGTAGGGGATGGGTGGTCGATTATTCTTCTCTATCGACATATAGCTTGCAATCCTTTTCTCCTTCTAAATATAGCCCATGGGCATATATATATAGTTCACAAGCCCACTAATATAACTCGTGCGCATACATGTTGGCTATCCCACTATCCATAGTTTGTGAGCCTACTAATAAGCTTGTGTTTGTTAGTAGAGGGAGGTGTCGGGAGAGTGACCCATATAAAGATAGGGGGCCTCAACCTCTCAATTGAGTCCCTCCCCCTTGTCCTCCTCCCCACATCCTCTCCCACCGCCATATGTATATTAAGGGTATGAGGATAAAATAATTATCCTCAATCTCCTGTCCCAAAGGGGAGTTGCCTATTGGGGCCTATCACTTTCTATTATAAGGGAGGGGTTTCAACTAGATATAGTCCCCTGAATTGAGAAAGGGGAGTTAGATGAGTGCCCTTCGAGATAAGAAATGTTCAAGAAGCGGTGGTTATGATCCCATTGCACCAACTCGCTAACATCTCTTCTCGACTTCTCCAAGTATGTAGGGTCCAAAACAAAGGGCTACAACTTCCCATTGTGATTTTTTACTATCATTTAAGTAACGTTTGGAGAAAATCAAACATAGAGAACCCACAAATTTCAGAATCATGATTCTAATGATAGGGTCCTTCGAAACCCATACTAGCACAAAAATATATAATCATTATGAGGCAAGGGTTATTGATCAAACTGTAGTTCTCTTGGTTTTCAAAAATCATCATTATTGATACTTTTGAAAATTAACTATATATTAATGGAAAAAAAGAGAATGATTAATGAGCGATAAAAATGCAAAAAAATATAAAAGTTGATCATGAAGGATGACACACTTTAAAACAAACCCTAAATCAAAATAGTTATGGCAATTTAGAATTTGATGGATATGGCAAATGATAGATAGGAAGGAAAATTCTTTTAAGTTCCACCATGTTGGACGATTTTTTTCGGTTTACAAAATAGCTTATGGCATATGAGACCACCTCGTACTCTCAATATGTAGGAGGCAACTTCAAGAGCACAAAGTCTTCACCAATAGACCAACTCAAATATCACGTATCAAATAAATCCTATTTGCAATGGTAATAAAAATGAAAATGAAATAAAACAACCAAATCTACCTATGAGGCCAAGACCAAAGTATAGGTGGTGAGAGAACCATCACAAATAAGGAGAATGCAAAGACACCCACAACTAGAAAAAGGATTACTCAAAGATAAGTTGCAATTAGAACAACACAACCATCATCCAAGAAGACTTGGAAAAGTGAATGAGGGAAAGACATTCATATTTGAATTATGAGGTGTTTGAAGGACAAGACCAAGATGTTAAGAAATAAAGGGTTGATGATGGCGAAGAATATTTAAAAACCCAAATGCACAAGAAAAGAAAAGAGGAGAATGGGAGAGAGTAAACACAATAAGAGGTGAAGGCAAATGGGCATGTTTGAAGAAATGTAAAGGCTACATTTGTAATGAGTTGATGCAAAGCAAATAGAGACTTGGTCCCCTAAGGAGCATCTAACATTGGTGATTAATAATTATAAATGTTACCCTTAAAAGGAGACACCTTGGGTTACAACCCACAGGAGAATGGATAAATATAATTGTGTTTAATGTTCAACACATGAATATCATAATTGTGTTTAATGTTCAACACATGAACATTATGGTCACAAGACTCCAAATTTGGAGGCTAATTGAAAACATCCATGTAGGATCGAGATGGAAAGAAAGAGTAGAGTTATGATATTTAATAAGAGTATTGACATAAATAATATATTAGGGGATTGTAACAAGTAAAAAAGTTCATATCATGTACATGTTGACCAATTTTGACCTTCAAGTCAAAAGTGTCAACCCCTATAGGTTGAAACATTTCATAGGGTTATTAAAACTTGTCTATGGTCTTGCAATGGTGTTGTAATGGTTTTCATGTAGTCACATCAATCATTGATTAAGTTTGTTTGAGGTTTGGTCTCATATGTACTTGTATAGTCATAAGGGTCATTTATGAGTCATGGTATTGTCAAGTGTGGTCAAGATCATGACATGGTATCGAGTCATTATAAAAGGTTTTCAATATGTCTTGAATGTCATATATTTATGCATTAAACATTTATTATGTTGATATACACCATAAAGCTCATTTTAGTCACCTTTTGGGCTAATTTGGAGGAGTTGTATGTACCACTCCCAAAGGACAAACATTTCAAGAAGCCTCATAACGTACCTGACGCCAGAGAAGGGTCAGAGACTGATAAAATTGTAGTTCAATGCCCAAATTAAGGAAAATACTCCTTTATAGACACTTTTGGGTACTTGTACGGCATTAGGAGATTAATTTGTAGGTGAAAACAGTTTCAAAGAGTCTCTTGGGCTTTCATAGCTCAGATTCAAGCTTGGGATCAAGTTTTGGGTCCTAAAAATGCAAATAACTCTCTTTCTCTTCCATCGTTGCCTTCACAAGCTCAAAAAGACAAAATTCAAATGCATGCTATGGCTAGGAAAGAGAAAGTTGAAAGCTGAAACTTTGGGCAATGTTGGAGGTCCTAGTAAGCTTCAATTTAGTGGCATTGGTTTGCATATTCATGGTCCCTCCTTTATGAACAATCATTAAGATTGCAAGCAGGTCAATATGCCTTGTCCATTCAAGCAAGGTCTAATGTTGCTTTTGTTTCTCCACCTCACCGTTTGATGGAGAAGAATGGCTTTGTGGGATGTTTTCAAAGATCAAAGGAGTCCTTGTGATGTGAGTGTCACCAATCAATTCAATCTCATGGGGTGTCTTCATCAAAGGAGCTAGTACCTCAAACACATGAAACATGTCATCCCTGCTGCAAGTGTTTTGACTAGTTTGAAATGTTTGTCACTTTTAGAAGTTCCAAGTGCCTCAGTGTTCATGGAAAATACTTCATTCTCTGATGATTCATGTGCCCTCTTTTGAGAAGTAACTCTTTGTAGATGATCCTTCAAGAGGTACTAGGTGTCTCGCTCTTTGGAAGCATGCTCTGTGTATGAATAGTCTTCTATAGGCTTGACTATCAATCTTGACCCAAGTGACAATGAGAAATCAATTGTATATGTGGAAGAGCACTACTGAACAAGTTGGAAGCTCAAGATAATAAAGATGAGACTCAAATGCACTCTTTACAAGGACTTAGACAAGTTTCATCCACCCACAGGTCTACAGACCTATGGGTGGATAGTCATCAGGTCTAGGTTGCGTCTTTAAGATGTTTTGACAATGGGGAGATGTATCATAGCTTCCTAAACATTCATATGACCTTGGTAGACTTCACTACCATCATCAAAAGCATGAATGAATAGAGACTACAACTTCTATTCATGAACCATGTACATGAGCTGGCCAATGCACAAACCATAAATACAAATGAGCAAATTTGAGATGGCATAATGCTAAGAAAGAGATCTAAAATTTGTTGTAGTTAACATGAGAAAGGGACAAGAGTTGACACAATTTGCAAGTGCTAGAGCTTAAGAATTTGTCTTATCAATCCATACAAGCAAAAGCAGACCTACAGGTCCTAAACTTGTAGGTCCTCATTTTTGAACTAAAACCAATTGTCATGAGAGGAATTGGTTTAGAAGCATGACTCATTACAAACAGGAATGAGACAAGTTAAAAACCAATGATGACACCTAACTATTGGAAAGCCAATGAGGGTTAGGATGAGAGAATCTATAGGGTTGATACTCATGCATAGCTCTGTGTATGAAGGAAAGAGGAAAAGTCTGTAGAATGCTATGAAAAGGCAAATGAACTTTGTGGTGTAGTGGAAATGAACCTCCCATGAAGTTTGAATACTTTTAAGGTGCAATGATAAAGTCGAGAAGATAAATTCCAAGGCTCATGTTTGAATTCTTCTCCAATGACCACCTACAACCACACTTTGAGAAGGTGCAAAGAACAGTTGTGTGTTTGTGAAAGTGAAGGGGTTTTGGCAATTTGAGAAGGTTCTAAACTGTTAATAATATAACAAGATTTTTTGAGATGTTAAATGGTTTCAAAGTGAAGTCCTAAAACCCTAAAGTGCATTCAGACCATCCTAATGATCATTTACAGGGTTGCTCAAGAAGCAGGGTAAGTTCAAGCCTAAAGAGAGGGCAGAGTGCACAAAAGGAGCATTGGAGTCTAGCTTAGGTAAGCAAAAAAGTTAAAAAGGTCATTCAAATTCAAAAAAGACGTAAGGGAGGTTTAGAAAAGTTGACCAAACAAAGCTCTCTAAATCCTGCATACATAGTCAAATGGGTGTTTGCAGGCCTACTTGCCCTCATGAAAGATTTTGCTTGTTTTGAGAGAGTTAAAGGTCTGTGAGAGGTCTGAGGGAAGGTAAATCATTTCAAGATGGTTTCATGGTGATAATATGATTCTATAAGATCCTCAAATCCAATAATAGAGAGAAAAATGTTGAAAACCCTGTTTAGGCCTGGGAAGCCTAACACTACACAGGTAGACCTACAAGGACAATCATGAGAAAGGTGGTTAGTTGGAGTTGAGATGAGAACTTGGGGACATTGAGAGCTGAAGAAATTTAGCACAAACCCTAAAGAGTCATCCATAGGCAGGGGAAGGCAAATAAAGTGGCACTTAAGCCTATAACATCACCTTGAGCTCCTCATGCAACACTGTAATTCAAAGCAAATTTTCCATTTTTTGTTGAGACCATGACACTTTGCATGGAGTCAAGTGGATTTTAGAGATGGTAATGAGACCGTCACGCTTCAACATCCTGGCACCAATTGTTGGTTTAGGTCCTTGATATGCATGAACAAAGGTTAAGAGGTCAGACCCCTCTCCAATACCTGTTTGCAACCCGAGAGTCAACTTCTTACACTTGAAACTGTAGCAGAGGATATGCATGGGAACCTAAGCTCCTAGAAAAAATTGAGGGTGGTTGTCTACTAGAAAATTGTGGCATTGGTTCAAGAGTTAAGGCCCTAAGGTTTATGAACAATAATTCAGAACCGAAATCACTTTAAACCCTCCTAAAGCCTAGTAAGAACCCGATGCAAGATATGTAGTTCTAAAGCACATAAGATGACCTAGTTTGATCTTCTAACCACCTGAACATTGTTCTAAAATCCAAGTATATTCTCAAGGTGTACTTTGTTTGTACCTATAATTATACAAACTACATTAAATACCCTATTTTTCAAAGATTTTAGATGTTTTGTAGGGTTTTGGACAATGGAGCACTTGCAAACTATTGGAAGAGGTCATTTGGGATGTGTTCCACCTATTCAAGCCTAAAAAACCATACATGACATCCTATAAGTGATCAAACAAACATCATTTTTCAAGGCGGTCTTTAATAGGCTCAAAAAGAGACTAGGTTTCAAGACCATTTCATGGTTCTCACACTTCCACAGTGTCTCAAGACCTCAAATTTGGCATGGAGGTTGGTGATAGGCTAGGGAAAGTGAATCACATGCTTGTTGGTGGTTTCACATGTGTGGGAGAGATCTAGAGCAAAAAAATCAATCTTCTAGGCAAGGAGGCTTAATTGAGGCCTAATTGGGAGAAGAGAACAAAAAAAAAAAAGATGCTTCCACTCACTTTCAAGACTTGAAACTTGGCATGGAGTTGTAAAGCCATATTGAGTCCTCAAATATGTCTTCAATTTCCTAGGATCATCTGTACACTATCCTACATAAGGAGGTTTACATGATTTTAGGGCTACAAGGAAAAGAGGCCTAATGAGAGCTTGAGGAACAAAAGAGTCTTGAGAGTTGCTCCATGAACCAAAATGGATCGATTTAGGTTTAATAAGGTATTTGAATGCCTTTCATGGAGAGAGAGTGCCTTGATGAAGTTGAAGTCAAGTTTTGAGCCATTTGGACAAGGCTATGTGTGGTAGATGAAGGGATTTCAAGACACCTAAGCATATGAATGATAATTGCCACTGAAATGTCAGATCAAGTGAGTTTCTAAATGCAAGCAAGGTGTCAAATGAGAAGGTTTGAAAGAAATCATGGCAAATTGATGATTAAAAATCCCATTTGTCACTCTTCTTTATGCAAAGAAGGGCAATTTTAAGTAGTGCAAAGTGTCACGCTGAGTTTGAAACTCCTACGCCACTTGGAAGATAGAGCATATTTAGAGGAGAGACATATATCCTTGAGGACCTATCAAAACAATTTCTAACTCATTTTTAACTCTCATGTGGACACTTGGTAATCTCCTTCCTCTACACCTCTCTCTCTCCCCCTCATTTCTCTATATGAGTTGCCACTTTTGGCCTTGTAAGACATCCACAAGTTGGTATGACGAAGCCTTGGTAATTGAATATTGATTTTGTCTCTAAAATAAACATTCAAACTAATTTTAGTTTCTCAAATTCTTGCCTATGTGTGTGAAGTAATCCACTGATGAGTAACAAGTGATAGTTCTCTTTCCTTGCACTTATCTATCTCTTTCATGTTTAGTGTGAGTAATCTACTTCCTTGCAGGTCTTATGAAGTGTGCCTAATAGCTTTGTATGATTTCAATTGCATAAGAGGGTTACCAGAGTCCATTATCAGACCTACCAATCATCGACCTTGAGAAGTAAAAAAGATTCTACCTTCATATTGAAGTATTGTGTAAGGAATTGAGTTTGAAATCAAATTTGTAGTTGTTCTTTCATAGTGTAGGCTCAAGTAAGTTGTGGAGTTTTATTATGGTGCATCACCTCTATTAGATTAGTTTTTAATCTCATTCTATCCCTTTTCCTTCAAAGCAAGTGGGTTAGTGGTTAGTTGTAGGTGTTGTGTAAGGGAACTAGCCTTTCAATCTAGAGACTCACCTCTAAGAATTGTTACCCACAACATATGAGATGTTTCAATGTTATACCAAATTTAAGGACACTAGAGTAGCCCTCTTGAGGGAGCAAATTTGGTTGATAACAATACCATCAAAAGTTTCTCAACACTCTCCCTTATATTTTGAAACTTACTACCATATCCTTTTATTTTTGAAACCCCTTTTAGACTAGTATCCCTATTATTACTAGTATACGAGCATACACATTGTAAAAAAAATTTACCCCTCGTATAATTACATGTAATATTTACCACTTTACCAATATATATGGATTGGGATAAAATAAAATAAAAATTCAATGAACATAACATCTTGCTACTTCATCTCAATCATAAGTCATTTAAAAAATGTGATTTAAACTACAAAGACCTATGTGTATCACTTAAAAAATATTGTAGTTTATAGCCCATAGTTTATTGAGAAGTTGTGCCAATAGATGTATTCAATGCAAGGATTGACACCATATGATCAGACCATCAATCATACTCAAGGCCTTCTTACAACCCAAGGGAATGCATCCAACTAAGGAACACTTTGTTTGTGCATTTAATCCTACACAAATTATAAACCCAGAAATCGTTCAAACTCCAAACAAGCTTATACTATATACACCCTTCCACAAGAAAGATTTGGATCTAGCTTATCTATAAAACAAAGAAACAGAGTAAACTGAAATGGATATATAATCTACCGTCACATTGATGGGCTATGAATCTTTACTCATTCAAACAAGGGGGTCATTCCTTATTGGATCCAAAGGAGATTTCCATGCCTCCTCAATCCATAAGTGAAAGCAATTGAAATGAAAAAGGAGGAGAAATATTATAATTCCCACCAAGAGTTTCTCTTCTTTTTATCTCTCCTTTTGCAATACAATATGTATTGTGTTTTAAAATAGGCTACCTAAACAAATTACATAACCACCCCAAGAAGAGGCTACCTGTTGACCATTTTGGTCATGCAGGCCAAAATCGGTCTCCTTCTTTCCCTGCTGTTCTGAGCTAATACAATTTTGGTTGCACAAGTCTTTCGGTAGATGATGAACCAGTTCAAAGAATGCAAAGTTTCTTACAAAGCTTCTTCGGACCATTGAACCGATGAACCATTGAACCATTCGATCGGTTGGTTCAATCGGTTGGTTCACTCGGTTCAATCAGTTGATTCAATCTTTTGGTTCAATCAGCGTGGTTCAACGACTTGGTTCAGTCAGCTTGGTTTAAAGTGGTTGGTTCAAGTGGTCAATTGAATGAGCAGAACACAATATTAAACCATTGAACTGTTGAACCATTGTTGGTTCAATCGAATGGTTCAATTAATCGGTTCAATTGGAAGGTTCAAGGGAGTCTCCCAAAGCCCAAAGGACAAGTGCCCTTGTGGAGGGCAGGGAACACTTGCAAAGGGATCAAAGAAAAGGCCGAAAGGGTAAGTTTTTCTTCGAAAAAGTGAACGCAAAAAAGTTGGAATTCCTTCAGATTTGTTCAAGGCAAGAGATGAAGAATTTCTTCAAACAAAATGCCCGAAGGAATTCCTTCGGACATTTTGTCCGAAGAAATTCATAAGGCAAAAAACAATGTATTTTGGGAAGATTTTCTATGGCAAAAGACAAGATGAATTCTTTGGACAAAAACCCTGAAAGAATTCGCCCGAAAAGAAAAACCCGAGGGAATAAGCGGGAAAGACAAATGAAGAAATCCTTTGGACATTTTGTCCGAAGGATTTGAGGACCAAGGAGCCCGAAAGACCCCGAAAGGCAAGTACACTTGCGGGGCACTCTCGGCGACCACGAAATGGACCATTCTCAAGGCCCAAAGGGACACCTTCCCTTCGGGGGGTTCCAAAGACAGAAAGTCAAAGGAATTCAAAGGAATGACGTCCTCAAAGATGTCAAATTCAAGGCAATAGAGTAGCTGTTGGCTTTCAAATGGCGATGGTCGCACATACGCCAACTTTACAGAAATGAAATAATCGTTGGTTTTTTAATGGAAGGCGCGAAACCGAAGGAATTCAAAGGCTTAAGGCCAAAAAGAAGAGACCGCTAAGAAGGGAGCCCAAAGAGCCAAAGAATTAGCAGAAGATAGCCCTCGAGGGCCGAAGGAGCCAGAAAAGACAAAGCCAGGAAGAGACAAAGAGACAGTGTAGAAACAGACAAAACAATCCAAGTGGCAAAGAAAGGTGTCGACTCAAGGAGTTACTCCAGCGGTTGACACAGTATCTACCAAGTGGTCATCAAGGGGCACAAACAGTGAACAACGCGACCTATTTTTCTTCACTTTGCATTGATGGACAGACAAACCGTGTGAGTACTTTGAAGAAGCGGTCTTGTTTGCAGACAAACGACGCGGCCCATAATTTTACATATGACGTTTAATATATCTTAAACGCCTAAAGTCAAAATAAGAGCCGACACAACATTATCTATCCAGCGGCTTCCTCTTCGCAATGCTCGAAACACACATGGGACACTTGTAAAAAGGTGCCAAATGGCCTTTTTCTTCCTCTATATATTGTAAACTTCTCATTTGAAAAAATAAATCTCTTGGCTTGTAAGGCGGGGCTCTGCCAAATTTTACCTTGAATCAAGACAACATTTTTACCTCCATTTTGAGTTTGCACTTTCATATATGTCTATGGCTTTGTCATGTGTTAAGTCATTTTCCTTTATGCTTTCACAGAATGATTCCAACATGTCTAGTATATTGTGAGTTCTTCTTTTGCAGGTTAGCCAGAAGTGTCTACAATAGAGTATAGGCACATGTGATAGGCTGCCAAAGTGTGTCTTAGAATGCCTCTGGTAGTTCTTCCTTCGTGTATCTCCACGGACCCTTAGCTCACTGATGTAGAAGAATTTCTCGTATCAAATGAAGTGTATGTCAACTTGTCCTTGGTGGAAAGTGTAGGTTCAAGCTAAGTAGATCAAACTTTTTGGTGTATCACCTTTTAGTTTATGTTCTATTTTCAACATCCTTTTCTCTTTTCACCCCTCTTTCCCCCCCATTGTTAGCAGTAGGAAATCCAGGTCCACAAAGATACATCAAAGGGAGCTAGCCCTTATCTAGAAACTCTCCCCCCAGTTTTGCCAGACCCACAGGCAAGAGGGGAGTTTCCATCGTGACGCTTGGAAGACAGGAGCTCAGCTTCCTGTCGAGGGTGCACTCCACTGCGTCAACACTACCCAAACAAATCATATATGATATAATAACCCCGAGAAAAGAGAATATCCTTGATGAGATATACTATATTAGTTGGTAACAATTCCAATTAATCTTATAAACTCTAACCAAATCAATTTGGTTGGTAAACAATCTCAAAGTGATCCAGATCTACCAAACTTATTTGGGATTTGGTTGGGCTTCACCATATAAACCCTATACTTGCTCCTTTATTCTAATTCATTCTTACTAATTATATGTATTTTCCTAATTTATACATCATTCATAAATTGGATCATAATTGTGAATACATAATGTAACTTGTGACATAATTAAAACATTATTTTAGGCTTTGAACGATGCCAATAAAATATATATTTATTGGACTCATTAAGGACAACAAACAAATCTCCCAACACGATGAAAAGCAAAGATGATATAGAAAACTTCTTGTGGCTGGAGGAAGAGGAAGCTAAAATAGATAAGGTTGTCAAATGATGGATAGGGGATTGCCATATATTAGGAAAAGATTTATTGAAGATGTGCAACACATGGTTTGATTATATGCAATGGTACAAATAAATGGAATTGTCTATATGCAATGGTATAACAAATGTATTTTTTTAAGGGAAATTTTCTGGAGGAAGAGGAAGCTAAAATAGATAAGGTTGTCAAATGATGGATAGGGGATTGCCATATATTAGGAAAATATTTGTTGAGGATGTGCAACACATGGTTTGATTATATGCAATGGTACAAATAAATGGAATTGTCTATATGCAATGGTATAACAAATGTATTTTTTTAAGGGAAATTTTAAATGTTGAACATTGAATGGATATAGCCTTGGTAGAGTATGCTATCTTCTAACAAGGTTTTAAATTGAGGCTACTCTAATACACGAAGTGTAATTTGCACAAGTAGAGTTACATTTGAATCCCAAATCGATTTTTTTCCTTGAAAAAACCTAAGATTTGGCATCAATTTTTACGATGCAAATATGGCTCAAAAGTGACGCCACTACATATTTTTTAGTTGGGCCACTTTTGCGCCAACTTTGCACCAAATTTGAGTTGCTTTTTTTTGCATCCCATTTACACTGGATCGTTAAAAACTACATATATATATATATTAAAAAAACAATTTTTTTTGGGTCACTTTTGCACACATAATAATTTAAAAAAAGAAAAATGGCTATTGAGACACTCTTTTTGGAAATGGACTAGCCTTCCAGACTGTGAAACATCTTACAGTAAGAAAACCGCCTTGGAAACACCCTTAAAACATTTATGCATTTAACATCTATTGAGTGGCATGTAGTTTGGAATCAGATTTGTGAGGAGAGGTTTGACGTAGATTAGAACAAAAAAATCAGAGGTAGATTAGAGGCCCATAATTTTTAAGTTCGTAAATAGCAAGAGTTAGTTCCTATAATAGCAAATAGATTTTCTCTAGCAAATTGCTACAAATTAAAAATAACTCGAAACCCTATTCAACAAAGATCTAGAAACTGGTAAAAGCTTAATTGTTAGGCTAAAGGGAAATGAAAAACAATGTCACCTAACAAAGATTGCCACTCAATAACAACATCATGCAGCTGCATTGTCCTCTCATGATGTTGCTTAGTAGTTTCATCTGGAGCATTTGAAATATCAATGGACCTCAAACCAACAACAATTCCCTGCTAACCGTACATATTTTTCCGCATTTTTTACCATCATCAATCAGAAATTGCAGGTTTCATATTAGTATGCAAGATAATATCTCACAAATCCTCATTTAATCTACTACTTCCACCGCCAAAGCCTGAATTGAATACACAACCACAGTTTTGGGCAGCAAAAACCCAAAAACAAAATAACACAAATTTTGGACGGCACAGACCCAAACATAAAAAAGCGAGTTGGGTTCAGCGCCAACAATTTCATAGTAATTTGTGATGCAAAAGAGACACTAATTGCGTTACTATTGCATAAATAAAAACCCAAAAAAGTTGAAAAATGCATAGCGATGCTAGTCTAACCCAATTGGGGGCGCTAATTACACAAGATGTGGTAGTGCTAATAGAGATTGAGGTTGTAGATTCTCTAGTAAAATGAAGTCGGATTGACATCCAATAAATATAGATGATAAAAGTTTCTGAAGAATTGTGACATTCATCCTTCAATCAAAAAATTTAATAAACTTAAAGATCCACATGCAAGGAAATAAACAACTAGAGCTGATATGAGCCAATCAAGGGAAATCATGAATAGAAGGAAACATCCTCACAACACATGGAAAACGAGAAATCTTGAAACAACTTTGAAATAACACCTACAAGAAGCAGAATATAGGCACATCTAATTGTGCTATGGATACAAACAAATTGGCAGGCATCAGCAAACTGTCTAGATTTGAGGGGGGAAGAAAAACTAATTTTGAAGCAAATCCCTAGTATGAAAGGAGAGCTTTGAAAGAAGAGGGGATGGAGGAAGAAAGTAGGAAGACAAATGTATGATATGCAAAGGTAAAAAGGAAGAGGATATGAGAACAAGGAATAAAGGTTTGATATTCCTGGGGATGTATAACCTTAAATGTTTTCAGAAGACTTTGCATCAAAAAGAAATAAAACATAAACGAATATCACATAAACTTGGTCGCTAGAGTATGCAAAGAAGCTATATAAACATGTGAATGGTAAGAACATGTCACCCATAATCAATGCAACAACAAAAATCTTCTCAATAGGGTAATAAGATCGCAGTGGTTAAGGAATGGGATATAAATGGATATGGGACAATTATTTCAAATGGGGCCTTGAATCCCTGATACCACACACTAGAGGCATATTCAATGGTGTCATTCAAGATGGATTCCCAACAAAATGGAAAACCAACCTTGTGTCATGTCCCCTTCTCAAGTATGAGTGGTTGAAGACACTTGGCCTAATTCCTAGATTGTTCGCGTAGGTTAAGGGGAGGTAAAATCAAAAGAGGAAACTTTGGTTCTTATTTTAAATACTTTTGATATATTTTTTCTAATTTTGACTTTAAAAATGACTTTTGAAGCATGGGTTAACTCAACCCTTAATGAATATAAGGCATGATATTTTTAAAAAGTATTCTAACTCTCCCTCCAAGTGGAGCACCCCTTTTTGGTAATGGTTTGTTGAAAAATAAAGGTATAAAAAGGGGAATGAGGATCATTTGAGCGGTTACCATGTTTTTGAATAAAATTTGAGTTTGAACATACTTACTTAACTTTCTAATTTGGAAGATAAAACCCTTCTTTGGTAATTAGAATTTGGGGATGAAAACCCTCATTTTCAGTTGGGTGGCCTCGTTTTAGAGGTCATAGTGGGTAGATTTGATCAATTTGTGATCTCTAGGGTTTCATCAACCGGAGCGCAATAGTTTGCAGCACGTGAGGAAGGGGCGAAGTTGTTTGAAGACCCTTTTTGGAGGGTGGCAATCCAATTTTCAGGTGTTTTTGGACCAACAAACTATTTGAAGAGCTTTTTCTAGTGGGGCGACTCACTTGGGAGCCCATCGCTGCTGTTTTTGGGGCAACCAGTTGTATATTTTGATATATTTTCAATAGAACATACATATAATATTTATTCACAAATTTTAGCTTATATTTGCATGCTAAAATCAGATTTGAAAAGGTGTTGATGGCTATAATTATTTTGGAATTTTTGGCAATTATTTAATGGTAAAATATTGCAATTTGTGCCCTACTTTCATATTTCCAAAATTCTAAATTTTTGTTAGGGTTTGATTTAAAAAAATTAAAAATTTCTATTATGTGTTAAGGGTTTGTGATTGATTTTCTGATTTACAAAATATGCCCTAAAGGGAATATTACAATGGTATTAGAGCCAAATTCTTGGCTAGTTGAGGGATGTTGAGTTGACTTCATGCCAAGCAGTGATAGGGAAGTGAGGTACTACAAAAAGGAAAAGAAAAGGGGTCTAGAAAATCATGAAGAAGATCAAGAGCAGCCAAGGCAACACTTGGAACAGCCAAGGCATAGTGACATGGTGACTCAGATAGAGCTATGTTTGGGAAATTTTCTCAAACACGAGCAATGGACAGGGATGATGGTTGAATTTATTTAAACCCTGAAGGATATGAGTGGACATAAAATGGTGAAGGCAGCAATTCAGGTACAAACAACCACCTTATCCCTCCAACAAGGGTGATGGATGGATCTACACAAAGGCCTAATCAGCACAACTTCTTTCAAAGAGGAAATCATTCTAGTAAGGGAGGAGCAACCTTCTATACGGGATGATGTGGCTGCAAACTATGAGGAGTATATGGCTTTTTCACCAAAAATTAGAGGGGAAATGAGCCTTGCAAATTTTGTGGGATTGAAGAAAGGCAAGGGCGGTTCAAGGGCTAGTCATAAACCAAAAAATAGCCGAGGAGATCTTCAATATGCATTGGGAAAGCTCACACATTCCACTTTTGATGGATCTACTAAAAGTTTAGCTAGGGCATGTATACAAAAGGTAGACACATACCTTACACTTTGGCCTATGATGGAGTATGAGGCCATAAACTTCGCTACTTTTCATTTGGAGGTCGTTGCCCATGAGCACTGGTACCACAGTTTGGTGACACAAGGGCACCACCTTATAAACACCTATGAGGAATTCAGTAGAAGGATAATTGAAAGATTTGATAGGACTGGTCCCAAACTTCATTTCAAGGAATTGGCTTAGTTGAAACAAAAGACTTTCGTCGAGTATGTGGCTGATTTCAGAGTGTTTCAGTTATGGTAGTGGATGTTTCAGAAGAAGACTTGTGGTTTTGTTCATGGAGGGGTTCGCTGACTCACTCAAGGGGATAGTCAAGGCTTTCAACCCTCTTACACTTCAAGAGGCCATTCAAAAGGCTTTTGACCTTGAATCTACAACTCTTAGGGGCATAATTTTGCTTTTTGGATAGTAGAAAGTTAATACTTTTGGGCCCTTTGGACAACAGATGACAAACACTTTTGGGCAACCTAGGACAACAATTTTGGAGCAGCCAAAATCAGTCCCCTTTGGACGACAAAAAGAGCCTTATCAATAAGGGTTTGGGTAGCAAAAGGAGTTGCCAAAGATGAACAAGGATGCGGGAGAGTCAAGAAATGAATTAAAAAGAAAAAAAATTGTGCTTCACTTGCCAAGATCCTTAGGTGTTGGGTCATCAGTGCCTTGGCAAAGGGCAAGTTCATTACATTGAGGTAGTGTTGGATGGTGAAGACGAAGAGGAACAAGGAAGGAAAGAAGAGGATGACCACGTGGATGGAACCCTTGCCACATTGTTTGGTGCTCGTAGATATCATCCTTTTAGAGTGAGAGGAGTATTATAAGGTAAGAAGATAATGGTGCTAATTAATAGTGGGGCAACCCACAACTTCATTGATAAAGCTTTGGTATTTAAATTGGGGTTACAAGTTGAAGATTTTAAGGGCTTCAATGTAACAGTGACGGGTGGCTCCATCATTCCATGCACAAAGAAAATCCAACAGTTGAATATCACTCTGGGAGCGCATAAGATTGATGATGATTTTTATGTGGTTGGTATTGGTGAGATTGACATAGTCCTTGGGGTGAAATGGCTATATTCTTTAGGAGAATTCACCCTAAATTACCAATCCATGGAGCTCAAATTCAAATCAACCGAAAAAGAAGTGTTGCATGGTATGACCAATGGAGCTCCTATGATAGTGACAACAAAAAGGATGGAAATGTCTTTCCACAGAGGGCAGGTTGCTCGGCCAACAAAGTACTGTGTGAGTTCTACAAATCAGAATTTGGAGCAACATCAACATCATAAAGATATTCAACCCACATTTGATAAACATGCCAAATTTTCAATAGTTTTCCACATGGACTACCACTGGGTAAAGGTTTTCAACATATCATTTAGGGCGATACATGGGAAGAGACACCCATCTCATAGCATCCAAACTTGTAATTGCTTGAGGACAAGCAATTTCGAGAAGGGAGGACTATCATGTGCCCTTCTCAAGTATAATTGGTTAAAGACCCTTAGTCTAATTCCTAGATGTTTTTCGTAGGCTAAGGGAAGGTAAAATCAAAAGGGAAACTTTGGTTCCCTTTTTGAAGATATAAAAAGATACTTTTGATATATCTTTTCTAATTGTGACTTAAAAAGGGACTTTTGGAGCATGGGTTAACTTAACAAACATAAGGCATGGACTTTTTAAAAAGTATTCTAACTCTCACTTGGGTGGCCTCACTTCAGAGGTCATTGTGGGCAGATTTGATCGATTTGTGATCTGTAGGGTTTCATCAATTGGAGCACAACAGTGTGCAACACTTGAGGGAGGGGCAAAATTGTTTGAAGACCTTTTTTGGAGAGTGGCAATCCAATTTGTAGGTGTTTTTGGACCAGCAAACTATTTGGGGAGCTTTTTCTAGTCAGGCGACTCACTTGGGAGCCCATCACTGTTGTTTTTGGGGCAACAATTTGCATATTTTGATATATTTTTAGGCCTATATTTGCATCCTACAATTAGATTTGAAAAGGCGTTGGTCACTGTAATTATTCTGAAAATTTTGACAATTATTTAATGGTAAAATATTGCAATTTGTGCCCCAGTTCCATATTTCCAAAATTATGAATTTTTGTTAGGGTTTGATAAAAATATCATAAATTTCTATTGTTGTTGTTAGGGTTTGTGGTTGACTTTCAGAATTGCAAATATATGCCCTAAAGAGGATATTAGCCCTTGTCAAACCTCTCTTTACAATTGAAGATGTCAACAACAAACATCATGCTAACATAGTCAACTCCCTCCTTGCAAAACTATTTTGAAGTATGATACAGTGCAGAATCAATAATTGAGTTGAGGAAAAAAGAAAGATAATGAATTGGAAAGTTGGATTTAGACCAAAAAAAAAAGCTCAACAATTGATCATTCCATCACTCCTAGGCATCTGATTGAAAAGATATCAGATAAACAAGGAGAATAACACTATTGTTGCTTTGTTAACTTTAGGAAAGCCTTATACATAATACTCAGATGTAAATTTTGGAGAAAGATATTGGAATTCGGTATACATGCTGAGTATAAAGAAAAAATCTACAGGTTTCAAAACATGCCGATGCCAAAAACTAAACACACACAATTTTGTTAGAATTCTTCAGAGGCAACATTGTGTAAAAAAAGACTTCCCATTATCTCCCATATTGTTTGGGGTCTATACATTATTAGTGTGGATAAAAAGCTAGAATGCAGAGATGCCCACTTACTATGTGGTAAAGTTTTTTATATGCTGATGACCTCATCTTGTTGCAAAAACAAGGCAACTTGTGAAAACATTGGAAATTTCTAGAGCCTTTCAAACAAGGCAACTTGTGAGAACATTGGAAATTTCTAGAGCCTTTCTATAAAGAATTAGTGACACTGGTTTCAAGGACGTTGTTAGTCCTCAATCCATCGATCTGAATTGATTCAAGTAAACTTTGACAAAACTAAGATTTTAGTCCTCCATTTGGAGGGAATAGAAAAAAACATAATTCCTCTTGAAGAGGATGCCCTAGAGGTAGGGAAACCATAGAAACATCTTTGTTGTGAATTTAACAAGCTCAATTTGGAGTCATGCAAGATGATGAGAACGCAAGGATGCTGGAAAGCGTTCTACTCACTACAAAATAAATGCAAGAATGCATGATTGTAAGATTGGAAGGCTACTGAGGTCTTCATTGGGTTATTTGTCATCCCAATGGAGCTTTATGGGAGTGAGGTTTGGGTTAGAAATACATTTGGCTTAAAATGGTTGCCAATAAAGAGGACACATAAGCAATTTCTATTCAAAATCCCTCAATCCCCAATGAGATGATGTCCTCGCAAATAATTTTCCTTTAGAGGAAACAATTATGATTTGATTACTAGGCTATATGAAGAAATCAACCAGCACAAAGAGTAAGTGGTGGCCTAGAGTGGTAGTGGGTGAAGAGTTAAGTGGTAGAAAGGGCACTTGGATGAGAGAGCATACAGATGAATAAGTGGGGCATTTGCTCACATGAATTTCCAAAACATTACTCAAGAAAAAAAAAATCATGTAAGAGAAAAATTCAAGCTAACCATGTGTTGCTAAAGAAACTCAAGAAAACAAAAATACCACCTCCATGAATTCAACGCCAATTAGGAGCACCATCAGAAAGCCTACATAAAAGCCAAATTCAAGTGGTAGACGAAGACGTTGATAGACTTATGGTGGACTAGTTCACACCAACTCTGATGTGAGACTCATAGATGAGAAACACCTACAGAAGAATGGGAGGAAATAATATATTTGTTTTTAACCTCAGAGTGGTGGAGATATAATGTGATTATGGGTATCATAAGAGTCCTCAATCTACAGCAGAACTTAGGTACATGAGAAAATTGAGTATTTGAGTCTTTGCCTACCCTATCTAAAAAAGAGATATTAACAAATTTTTATGACCAAACTTAGTAAGAGCAGATCCACATTTCAAAAATAAGTAACAAGGTCTCGAATCTAACCTTGTACAGTTCTCTGTATACACTCCTACCCTCGTAAACCTGCATTATAATGTTGTGCTGCTATGTGGCCTCATTAAATATTTTGGTTTCATGGACGTGAATAGAACCTTTCCTTTGCTTACCTTCCTGGAAGAGGCTTAATCACAAAAGGGCAGGCATAAAACCAAATGCACTGAAAGGAGAGAGGATGCATGACCCTTGATGGCTAAAGTAGTCTCACTACAGCGGATAAATGACTTAAAAATGAAGCTTTCAATGATTAAACATGTTTTCAAGAGGACATTTTTCATGGTAGTTCCAGTAGCCCACCAGTCGTTGCAGCATGAGAACTCTCAGGCCATATTTTGCTTCCGGCCATCCAAGTGACTACAGGCCATCGGTAGTGACTATACACTGAAAAAACACTGCAAACTGATACAGTGCTCAGTATTGGAGCCAATGGAACATATAAATAAATAAAAAATTTATAAACTGATCAAATAAGATGCAATCATATGGAGCCTGTGCACTGCTCAAAGTTTACAATTTCAATTTCCTGATATCTATTTTGCTTCGAGGATATGTGTATGCCTCATAATTGATTTTTTGACCCAAGCAACTTAGCTTTGTGAATGTAGTGATAAGGTCTACCTGCAAATTGCAATAACATAACAAAGGAGAGATATTAGGTTGCATGAGACCTACAAAATGATATGAATGATTTTCTGTTATTTTATTATTGGAATTTGTAAATAGGGAAAATATCCTCATTCAGAATTCATAAACATTTGGTTCATTTTTACCTCATAGTCAGTTTGTGAAACTGTCTGTCGGCTGCGCTGATACTTGTCAACCCAAGGAGCTACTTCTGGATCCGAGGCTAACTTGGCCTCTGTTGCTGCTTGATCTGGACCAAGAAATGCAGACATAACAGCCAACTGCAAGGTGAATGAAAGAGAAATACTTATCCTCAAGAGATTATCCAGACTACCAATAATCTTAAGAAATTCTATCCCACAATCACCCCTCCTAAGTTTGATCCTAACTCTTTCTCTTAGCTTAGCCACTATCCTGGACCTGGTATGCTCAAATAGCTCCATGATTTCTCCTTTTGCTTTCAAACCATGCACTGTACAGGAATCAATCACTTGTGTTTTAGGGTGTTCTCTGTATTTGATCACAGTAAAAACAAGTCACTCAGCCTTTTTGATTCTCATATACCCATACGTTCTTAAGATTGTAGTCTCGTGCAAAAATTCCTTCCTCATAGTTTAGAAGCCAATAACCATCTGATGGGCACAGTTCATACATGCCATATTTCTTGAATTCTCGATGTTCTGTTCCCTTTCATAGTATACATACTTTAATACTCCTGTAATTTGTGGCTATTGCTACTAAATATATCAAGCATATAAAATGACCCCTTTTCATGGGTCAATATGCGACTTGGTGTGGCAAACCACTTAGAAACAACATTTAGTATTTTAAAATTTCACATTTGTACTGAGGATTATTTATAATATGTACATATTTTGAGATCAGTTTAATGTGTATTGAGTTGTGAAAGATTTGGGTATAGATTATCTTTTTTAGGTCAGTCAAGATCCTAGTTGTAGTTGTGTGTTTGTAGCCTTAGGTGAAGAGTTGACCATTGATGGAGCTGCAAATGGCAAAATCAGAGGAAGGAAATGTTAAACAGGTGCTGCAAATGTCAAGAGCTATGGAACCTGGTATCACGCGATAGATTTTAGAGACATGAAATTTTGATCCCAAAAATAGCCCATTAAAAAAAGCAAAATCAGGCTGACTAAGAAAAATGACATGGAGAATATGCTCAGTTGGCGTGGAATATTTCCTATCCATTTCAAAAGCACAAAAAAGTACCTTGATAATGAGATTTCAAACTCTTGAGCAACCACCTTGGAAGATCACATATGAATAAAAAAAGCACTTTTGAGGATTTTGCCAAAACTGTGAATCTACATAGAATTTAAGAGAATGCAGAAAAAAGAGAAATCTTGCAGTTAATTAAAGAGGATTTTTTCGTTCTTGCAGATTGAAAGTGATCATTCAAATTTTGATGCAATGGGTGATGAAGGAGAAAAAAATTCCTGTTTTCATGCCATTCTAAAATTCTCATTCATGCATAGAGTGAAATTTGTGACAAAGAGGGAGATGCCTTTTGGTAGCAGTTTGAGAGTGATTTCATATAATTTAGCTACAGATTGAGCCTTTGAGATTTTCATTGGTGAAATCTGTACCATTTAGTTGAGTTTCTTCTCATTTCGCCTTCTAGAAACTGCCTTTTGCCAAATTTATCCCTCCATGGACTCATTTTCTTGCTGGATTGTGGTTGGGCTTTCTTTCCTTTAATTATTTCAGTTGGTCAGTGTTGATTCGAAATTTATTTCTTCTATTTTGCTGTGTTAGGGAGAGAGAGATGGCTCTGTTACAAGATAGCTTGTTGATTCCTATCACACCCCATTTTATTGTACTTGTTGAAACAATAATTAATAAATGATGATAAGGATTTCTTATTTATTCTTTAGTTTCATATTATGTTATGAATCAATGATTTGCGTACTTATTGTTGATCAATTGTCATTTATAGATTCATCATTTTAGAATAGCATGTTGATTATGCTTTTATTATCTTGATGATGGACTAACTACAATGTTTACGCATGTGTGATTGTTGGATATTACCCTCATATAGGCCGTGTCTTGAGGGAGAATATCATCATGGAGAGGGAAACAAATTTGGAAGAGGTGGTGGAGGAGACAGAAAGTTACATACACCACATCCATGACTTTGTGGGTTATTGCTAGCATATTTTGCATTGTGTGAGTTATATGCATGTACATGTCACATTTTTTATGGCATTGCTTGACATATGGTAGATGTCGTCTTTTAATGTCGTCATTTGCATTGTGATATCTTATCAAATGTAGATTTCAGTAATGGTAACAATTGCATGATTGCTTGCTGATGTGTGTGGTACTGCCTTGCAATAAGTGTTTGGCATATTCTTTGACTATGAATGGTGATGTGTATCGTAATCTTGATTTGGCTATAAACTTTCAATTAAACCCATACTTTGATATTATGCATCTTGACAACATTGTCTTGATGGTTAGGAGTATGGAAAACATTATTATGTTATTAATGGCCTTCAGGCCCAAGAGTCATGACTTTTTTTTTGTTGAACGGGTGAAGCAACAACATCATGATCATAATCTTGTCAACGGTTAGGGGTTCAATTCCGATAAGCTACCCCTATATCCCTCTCTCTCCTTGATAAACTTGACCCGGAGTGACAGAGACCCTTGAGGGCAGAAGTCTCGAATCACTGACCTCAAGTTGGCGGACACTCAAAGGATGCTGATCAGTCTACTCATCACACCCTATGAGTTTCTTAACTTGTCTTCTTAAGACAAATATGGCTATCAAGGCCTTACAAACCATAAGCAATGGCATTAGAGCTTTTGTGGTTTGATTTCCTATAATTTATAACTATGGAAATTCTAATGTTTGGATGATGTTGGTACTACAAAATAATTTTGGAGTATTTTGTTTATGCTAATGTTGTAGAGGCACAACATAGCATTGTTGATAACACTTTGTATTATTTTGCTTAGACCAAAAAGAGGCCAGCATGCATACGTGTAGACTTTTGATCATGATTTGTTTAACCATGAGTAGCCAAAACCATGCATGGATTTTTGACTCATGGCTAAGAATGATTATCACTGGACTTTGAAAACCCTGAACCTAGTCTATTGAAAATACTACAAATAAAAGATAAAGCAAAGTCATTTTTGTATTCTTTTGGTCTTTTGGACTCATCCATCAATTGCCATCATGGAGTGGGTTTGCATGGAAATCTTTATTGTTTCTCTTAAAATTTTGAATCATGGAAAACTTTGGAGTTTCGGTTTGCTTGGGAGATGCTTGCAACATCCTCTTCCAACTTGATGAATCTTACTTCATCATCTTGAGGCACTCTTGCAGGTTGATGCTCTTGACTAGAAAAACCAGTGCATAAGAAGAAGGTGAATTAGTTCTCTTGTAGTCAAAGATATCCTTAAGTGGAATAAATCAATAACAATTCCAATCGAAAAAAGCATTAAAAAAGATAGAATTCCACGCATTTGAACTTCTTTGGATCCATTGGAGTTTGCTATTTTGTCTTATCTTGGTGGGTCTGGGTTGGTCTGGGTGGGTATGAACCCACACATATGTCATGTTTTGTGTAGCACGAGTTCATTTTAAGCCGAACTTGTCAAGCATTGAATATTTTCCTTTGGTTATGGCTCTAGGGTGTCTAGATCACCCCTGAACATTTTGCATATGCTTCATTTTGTTTGTTTATTTTGAAATCCTATTTTTACTAAATTGCATCCTGGAAGTGAGTAAGAGTATCTCAAGTTGTCTTAGTCATATCAACTAGTAAGTGGGATCAGTGGTTTGATTGAACTAAATTCAACACAAAAATTACATAGTTGATTCCAAAAAAACTCTCATAGAGTAACACATTGCAAACAATCACTCAAAAACATATTTCATGATCCAAGTCGGATCAAAATTTTTTCTCAAGGGGATATTGCAATCATGGATGTTATAGACTATTCCTACATCAATACCTATTGCACCCAATGATGAATCCAAACCAATGAGCTATGCTCTTGCACACACATTTGTCATGTACCCCTTTTGGAAATAAGCAAAAGAAGACCCTTAGCCTTATTTTTATGTGTTTCCTATAGGCTAAGGGAAAGAAATTGACAAAGGGAGCATTGCTCCCCCTCTTCACTTGGTAAAAAGGTACTTTTTGGTTAAGTTGTTCTAATTTTGAGTTGAGGAGGGGCCCTTTTGAGTTCATGGGCTAAATTTAGCCCTTAAGCGATTTTAAAAAGAAAATACTTTTATGAATATTCTAATTTTCCCTCCAAGTGGAGTGCCCCACTTTGTGGAGGGTTCTTTTGTGGAAAAGGGTATTTGAAGAGGATAGAGGTTAATTTGTGAACCCTATGTTATTTGGTGAATGGAATTTTGAGTTTGAGCACAAAAAGCTTCACTTATTACCTTTTAAGATGAAAACCTTTATAGGAAACCTGGAATTCAAGATGAAACCCCGTAATATTCACCTAGGGCAGCTCCATTCAGATGTTGCAACGTGCATGATGGATCAATTTGAGCAAGATTTCCATCATTTTGGGCAACTTACAACAAGAAAATGGCAGCGACTTCATCTCTAGGTGTGGTGACTAGGGTTTGAAGCCCCATAATAGGGCAACACAGGTCATTGAAGGCAATTGATTGCAGTTAGGGTTGTGTTTGTTTTGGAAGGCAGCAATCTGCCTTTTTGAAGGTTGGTGACTCCCTTGTGGGGTCTGATTTTGCATTTGGAAGGGCTAATTTAAGCCTAATTTGCTGTACAAGGGTTTAACTAATAAACTACTATTTATTTAAAATTTTCCAGTCATCTATTGGTTCAAAAAAATCAGAAGTTGAGGTATTATTCATGGCTGTAACATTCTGAAATTTGTGGTGAATATTTGATGCAAAAAATGTTGATAATTGTGCCCTAGATGTTCATTTCTAGAATTCTAAAATTTAGGATTAGGGTTTGAAATTTTAAAAATCAGAAAATTGCATTTTGAATTAGAGTTTTGTTTTGATATTCTTACGGTTTGTTGGAAAACCCAAATCTTTCTAATTCAGCGCTAAACGAGACATTACAGTGGTATCAAAGCCATTTTCTAGCCAACTTGGGAAGCAAGTTGTTTGCAGACTCTTCTTCATGTAGAGCAGTGATAGAAAGATGAAGACAACACTATAAACCATGGAAGAGATGTTGCAAGCTATGCAAGAATCTCAGAGGGAATTAGGGGCAATGTGTCCCAAGGCATGGATGAAGTTTGTAGGGTTAAGCCTTAGACCTCTAGAGTCTCTCTTAGAAGAAGAAAGAGGACCATTAGAAGGGATGAATATTTCATCACCACAAAATATCAAGCTGCCCATAGAGGAATCCACCATGCAAATTAAAAAACGAAGAGCCCTCCAAAGGGAAAGATATGGATTCGAATGTACAAAGTGTTAGGGTGGAGGAAGAGAAAATGGAAAAGTCAAGATCCGAATTCCAAATCCCTACAAAGGAGCAAAGGAATGAGGAAGCCAAGGAAGAAATCTTGAAAACAAAAATGCCATTGACTGATTGCCGTAAGAGTTCAGCAAAAAGGAACGGTATAAATTACATATGTAAGGTAGAATTTAATGATTGTAGGGTTGAAAGGAAACCAGCCCTCTTGCAAGCAACCATAGAAAATATGATAAAGACCCATAGGAGGTGTGATGATTGGCTAAAAAGAGTGAAAAAGACAGTTAATAGCCATTCAAACAAAACAACACCTAAAGGAATTTAAAGAGAACGGTAAGCAATTTTTTTATCTTCAAAGCACGGGTTTATTGCATCACCATCATACTATGTCCTTACAATGTTTTGATCATCATAAAAATCATGCTAACGATGAGGATAAGATGAAGGATGCCAAGTGGAAAGAGAATTTTGTTAAAATTTAGTATTTACATTAGGTAAAATACTATTTACTTCGCTAGATTATTTATCGTGTGGTAAAGAATACTTACTGTAATGTAATTAGTTGTTAGTAACTGTATGGTTAATACGGTAAGATTAGTGGATAGTTAGTTTAATTAGTTTATATAGTTGTTATTATATGCGAGTGGAGTTGCTCAACCAACTCACGAATATAGGAGATTGAAGATTTTATAGGTAAGAAGAATCTCTTGGATTATAGGATGATATCCTATATATTTGTATTGTGTCAAATGATTTTATAATAGAGTGATTATTACTATTATTTATGTATGTTCTTGCCTCAATGAAGATTTGCAATAGTGAACTTTGTGTCCGGATCCTCTAATACTTAATATTGGTATTAGAGCAGAGATATCCGAAGCTTGTGATGGAGAAATAATTATTATTAAAGGGGTTGGCTGTGGGCTATATTTCCTCATTGATGGAAACCATTATTTGAAAGATGAGTTTTTGGAAATATTAAGATATTCTATCCAACCTGTGCACCATATACAATATTCACTTAAGCTTGATAATCATGCAACCTCATTATTGAGATAGAAGCAGATCTCAAGAGTGGATCGTGTAAATTTGCAATTGAAACTGCCTGATTAAAGAGAAGAGAGAAATGTAACTGTAAATATAATTGTCTCTCAAGTCATTCACCAACTATGTCTTCAAAGGAGTATCTACGGCCTTGTGCATCAAATCTGCAGACTTTGTGTAACGTCTCCTTACTCACGATTTGGATTGCACTCTCAGCTTGATGGCGGTGTATCCATAGCACCCACCTCGGCGTTTGATTCAACATTTGCCTTATACTATTGATCAATACAAATCTATGTTTTACTCAGCGTCAAAGTTTTTCCTTCATACAAGTTTTGAATTTGGCTTGATCATTGAATGGAGATTCTTCCATTCGTATACATCTGCAAAGAATCCATTCTTTGAGCTGGGAGCCAAGATCAGTCAAAGGAGCATAAAAGCTATATGCTCATGAAGACAAATGTTTTGCAATGTCAAACATGAACGTGAATGGTATCACCCATAGCGCGTGTCCATTGTTTGTAGCAAAAGCATAGATCTGTTTTTCAACGCAGAAAGAAAAAAAGATTTGAAACATTGTCTCATGCATTTGAACAGTGACCATTACATTCACATCTGTATCTACAATACATGTCAGTTCTACCAATTTTGCATTTTTTGGAGTACAATTCTATTCGTCATGCATTATACGTCTGTCCGATCAATCGATTCATCACCGTGCACTTGTTAAGATTCTGATAAACCATCTGTGTAAAGCCTTTGTACACCTATTTATCTTCGTGCACCTATTGATGTATTGATTCTTTGTCGATGAAGAAGTCTTTCCAACTGCCCACCAAGTTCCACAAAACATGCAACTAAAAGTTCGTGGTATTTAAGGTATGCTGTCTTCTATCCACGTACATCGTCGAAATTTCTTGGCAACCTCAAAACCGTCAACCCACATTGTATCGACTTCCTCTTTGCATTCGGCTCCAATTGAGTCATTTCAACAAGTCTCCTATTTTTGATATTAACATTGTTAAGTGGCATAATTTGGTTTGTTTAGTCTTTTGTTATAGATGTTTTTTAATTTAAAGTGGAGTTTGTCAAAGTCTTGTTTTAAATAAAGTCATTAATTTTGTTTGAGTATTATAAAAGTTGACAAGTCTATGAGTCATTTTTTAAAGTTGTATCAAAAGAGTCGTTTTTTAACATTTGGTATTTTAATGTTTTGTATTTTGTCCAAAATTTGAAGTGTCATTTTTTGAGTCATTAGTCATATTGTCAGAATAAAAAATGAGTCGAAAGTCATTTTGTATGTTAAGTGGTTTTGTCAAAAGTCTTATGTCATATAGAGTTAAATTTGTAAAAAAAATTTGCCTCACAGACGCATTATCGTTTGTACGCAAAGTCCAAATTATGGGGGGAGTTTCCAATTTCTATGGAAACAACCAATAGAGAACCTATTAGAACCATTAGAACACATGCGGACCCAATTTGCTAAGTAAGCAATGGACCTGCTAGAGGTTGGAGGCATTGGAGGAAGGAGGCCATTCAAGCATCTCGTTAGCCAAGAGCAATGGGGCCAATTTTGCCTTAGTGGCATGTGTTTTTCAATTGTGTGGATTTTTGTTTTTTCAGCTCTTTCAATGTGATATAAAATAAGAACAAATGAGTATTCCTATTCAATTGTGTGGATTTTTGTTTTTTCAGCCTTTTTCTAAGAAACATTGTAGAATGATGAAAAAAATATGTATTGTAACAATCATGATGTGGATGTTTTTGGTAAACTAGGAAAACCAATTGTGTAAGGTTTTTGGTAAACCTATGAAAACCAATTGTCTAAGGTTTTTGGTAGTAGCCAGAGAAAACCATCAATAGACAAGTGTGGAGAATGAGCAGAAGCGTAGGTCTTTGTTCATGTTTGGATGGTGGCTATATCCATCCATGAAAACCACTTGTAAGAATATAGTTGATCATGAACACAAAGAGATGGCACGCTACAATCAGATAATGAAATATATTTTACCATGTAAAAACTAACGAGGGGAATGTTAGAGTTTAGTATTTATATTAGGTAAAATACTATATACTTTGCTAGATTATTTACTGTGTGGTAAATAATATTTACTATAATGTAATTAGTTGTTAGTAACCATATGGTTAATACAATAAGATTAATGGCTAGCTAGTTTATATAAGAGTTTGTTATTATATGTGAGTGGAGTTGTTCAACCAACTCATGAATATAAGAGATTGGGAGATATTATAGATAAGAAGAATCTCCTGGATCTTATGGGATGATATCTTATATATTTGTATTGTGTCGAATGATTTTATGATAGAGTGATTATTATTATTATTGTCTATGTATGCACTCGCTTCAGTGAAGATTTGCAATAGTTAAACTTGTGTTCAGATCCTCTAATACTTATCATATTTCTTCCAAAAAATCCCTACCCATCTTTTGACCATCCCAATGAGCAAGCCAAGTTCTATGAGGGTAATCAATTTGGATAGAACAACAAGCTTTTAATGTCTCCAAATAGGACAATTAAGACAAGTTGGGATTTCCCAACAGACTCTAATGCAAAACTAAAAATAATTTGATTCTGCCCTAAAATCCAACAAACTCTAACAACAATAGATATCCAAATTCCAAGCAATAACTCTCCACAGTAACCCCAATAATTACTGAATATGAAACTACAATAAAGTCTCTTTTTGTGGCAAGATGGAATGCGATGTGGTTGGAATTTCTTTGCAATAATTTTGATTTTCAAGATCCTAGTCAAGTTGTGTTTCCTCCCTCTAGTCAACATTGAAACCCTTGCACAAATTCATAATAGATATGCTAATTATTTTTTGCAATTTATTAGGACTTCCAAAGAACAAATTAGGGTTGCCAATAGTCAATTTAGCCCCTCCAAACAAGTCACCACACTTATAAAAATAGGAGAAATAAATCTGAAAATTCAAATCCTTGTTTTATCCTTTCAATAAGGTCTCCAAGTTCCTCAAAACAATTCGCCCTACTAGAAAAATTATTAAAATAATTTTTAGAATATAAAATAAATTATTCCCTTCAATATTAGAGCCCAAAAGCACTCAAACAACCTGCCCAAGTGAATTGCTCCACTAGAAAAAAATTATGCAAATAATTTTTTGAATTAATTACCTTATTTTCAGTGCTCAATAATTTATTATTTCTCTCAATCAACTGAAATTTTAAAAATTAGTATCTTCCGAAATATTTGGAATTTCAATGCAAAAGCTAACTCAAAATAATCACAAAAATAGTAGCTATCAAACAAAATTAGAATAAGAAATTTTCCTCCATTGGACATGCCCTAGAAGTTGTTTTGAAGTTCCAAAAACCCTAGTTACAGCTCTAGGTTCCTTCAAACCTAAAAATAGAGCTCAATTGCAGAACCAAACAATGAGAAATCAATGTGAAATCGCTCTCCAAGGTATTCACTTTGCCTTTGAACAAGTTGGTGTTATAAAACACCTTTATAGATTCAATTGCATGTAATCATACAAATTTGAAGCGCAATTACAACCCTTGAATAAAACTGCTTTATGTAGAAGAATTGAGATTTTCGTCCCCAAACTCTTTTGTGTATTTGAAGGGTTTAGTTTTCAAATCACTCGTTCAAACTTGACATACTTGAGCATAAGATTCAATATCCCAATAAACATAATCTTCGAATGAACAATTCACTTTTCTTTTATATCCATGTCCAAGTGTGGCACCCAAAATAGGAAAGAAACACTTCTTTTTAAATTATTAAAAGAACCTCCTTATAATTTCACTTTACGCCTTAAGTGCCCATGACCCTTAAAAAGGCCCCAACCTAAGTGGAAATTAGATCATAAAGTGATTTTCTATCAATTGATTTTGAAGTCCTCAAATATCCCCTTTTTCTCTTTTTTCCTTTAGCCTT
The DNA here is from genome assembly GCA_037957365.1 of Torreya grandis. Classification (NCBI taxonomy): domain Eukaryota; kingdom Viridiplantae; phylum Streptophyta; class Pinopsida; order Cupressales; family Taxaceae; genus Torreya; species Torreya grandis. The sequence goes on along the minus strand of JARHVA010000094.1, from coordinate 1,406,352 downwards.
TTTAGGAACAATTCAAGGCTAAGGACTTATGCAAATGTATACCAAAAAGAGGGACATTACAAAGCTGCGTGTTGTTGGAAGGAGAAGTCAAGGAGGGAAGACTACAAAATGGATCACAATTCATTTCAGGAGTTGTCTCCAATATTAGAATTGTTGTTCTACATGTTTCTAGCTTGTTCTACATTGCATTTGCAACCTTCAAGGGAAATTTTATCACCATTAAAATGCATCTCTTGCATAGTATCGAGAATAAATGGTTTGGAGTAGTTACAAGATGGTTTTCATCTTTTACATTCATGATTTTAAGTAAGGAAACTTCTCACATTAATTTTTGATTTGCTATATGTGAATATAACATAGAAAAGGACGAACTAACCCCAGGATCTTTTCTGAGCATAAGCAAATGGGCAGCTGCATTTGGGATCATTTGGAAGGATGGTTCAGAGGTACACATCAGCATTTTGATTAAGGACATGCTGGCAAAGGAAAAGGTTCAAGAAGAATATGCAAGAGCCATAGAAATCAATTGGCTTGAAGCCAAAAACAGAATTAAGATATGGGAGAAGGTTGCTGCTGAGTTTACCATATATGAATGTCCTTCAAAGGACATGGAAAGATAGGGAGGGCAGCAACTGAGCTTATCATAGCAGCTGAGTTTGTCAGACATAAATGCCCTTCAAAGGACATGGGGAAGATGGAGAAGGCAGTGTATATGAAGGCACTTGAAAGAGGTTCTGATTTTGGACAGCCACTCCACCATGTGGGAACTCAGCCCACCTCTAGTTTGATAAGTGCCATAAATTTTGTAAATTCTATGTTGGAAAAGTAGTACCTAGATGTGTATGTTCAGCCCTTCTTAAAAATGCATGCTCTGAAATAAACACTTCTGAATTCCAAGATAGAAGATATTGAAGAGGTCACAATCCCTCTTCATCTTGTAAGGAAGGATGGACAAGTTGAGGGCAGCTCAAGGTATGGGAATGTGTAAGATTCCTTGGCAATCTGGTCCTGTTTTTGCCGCTTCGAGCTTCAAGGAATATTGCCAAACACTTGGCGTGCAAGGTCTGTACTTGCTGTTGTCAATTCTTTGGGTTTTTGGTTTGCTTTGAAGTTTGCAAATGACTTGTATGGAGTGATTTAAATGACTGAAATAAAGGAGAATGCAATGCTGCAGCTATATGCAATCATTCAATGAATATATATACCTGAAATGACATGAGAAATGCACCTACAGTTTAGTCGGCATTATTACAAACATTTGCCATGCAAACTAATGATTGAATATGAACTGAAATAAGGATCTACAACGACATATTGACAAACATTTATTGTGCAACCTTATATCTCCTTTATTGAATTTATCAAAAAGGCCATTACAACCAAACGCATACCCGAAAATGAAGAGAGATTATTATATCAGAAATCTGGGTTGCTGACAGCAATAAATGTGACTGATAAAAAACTTGGTCCGCTGCATACAATAGCTTCTCCACCTTAAAAACGACTGAGAAACCTTCCAAAGCTTGGATGTTAAATAGAGATGAAGGTAAATGCACAAAAGGCAAGGCGACTTGGCCTTGGCTTCACACGCCTAGGGCAGGAGATAGTATGACTGCCATGAAGGAGGACTGTACGGCCCTTGGGCAGTGTGCTAATGATTACAAAATGCAGCCCTTGTTATGTACACCTATCACAATGAAAAATCTGCTTAAAAACCCTTGAATTTCTCCAATTTGCACAATATTGGCCTCTGAATGAACCAAATCTCATAGGCTAACTTCAGCGGATGTTGCACAATCTTAAGAAGCACGAACAATGAAGAATGCACATTCTCCAATGTCTGAAAGCTCTGAAAATGCAGAAACCCTCGGTTTCTCCCCTCCAATCGCCAAGAAGCCATAAAGTCAATTATCCAAATGCTCATAAGATGCATCGATCTTCACTTTGGCTCCTTATATACTTTCTTCAAGGAGGGAGATCCCTAATTTGCCTTTTGATCATTTAAATAATATAAAGTTTGCACTTTGGTGATATTAAAATATGGCCCTTGAAATTGGCACCCAAGAATTAATTAAAATGACCCCCTTTTAAATGTCTCATGGCCTCTTTAAGACATAAAATGCAATTATAACTTTAATATAGAACTTTATAATATTAATTATTATTAAAGTCATCTTTAATAATAATTAAATGTTATAACTTAGGCAATACTCCTTATTTTATCAAACCAACTGAACTCCAGAATCGACACTGCCAACATATCACATTCAAGTGCCTGGCTATAGATAGTAACCTTGGATTCCCATGCCCTGACGACTTACTATAAATAGTAAGTGTGCGAAACTACGTCTCGAAACACCAATTGAAAGGCAATCCTGACCCCAATGAGCTCTGGAGAAGAGGAATGTCATCAACTGACCAAGTATCTGCCTCAAAAGACCCTCTATCCAATCCCATTAGCCTACGAGGGTCACTAATAGGCTAATCCCACTGATAACAGATGTCTAGCTAGAAGGGGACATTACAAAATGTTTCAAATTTGTTGTTTACTCACATGTCAGCTATGATGAGTGGTTACAAGGGGCAGCATATGTCCAAAGATGAACCATTGGCAAGTTTGGATTTTTTAATACACCATGGCAAGGCTGCCTTCATTATGGGCAGCCGCATGAAGGTAAGAATGCAATGAAGAATCACTTGGAGTGACAAAAGAGGCAGGGAATCCCTCATTCCAAGCTTTGATGGTTTTCATATGAGAGTTTGGAAGGTGAGCACCCAATGGGAATGCAAGAAAGGTAAGGTTTCAATAATGTTCAAAGTTACATTGTTTAAAAAAATTTGTAGCCCGTGCCCCAGGCTTGAAGGGAGGCCCGTGAGGATCCCTAGAAGTCATGATGGGTTCTACGACACCACAATGACAAAGCTCTACTCAGAAATTTTGATGGACATTGGCTGGAAGTGGAGTTTCAAGCAAGAAATGGTGGAAGGTTTCACCAAGAATGAAGGGTTGCACGCATCTAAAACCCATGTATGGCTGAGTTTAGCAAGAAATACCATAAAGAGCAATGACTGTACCTATTTTTTCCATGCTGCGGGCAATGTTACCAGCCACATTTGCACTAGCATGACAATCATAAAAATCATTGCAATGGCGTGGTGCAAAAGGAACTCGAAGGGGATGAGTCCCTGTTAAAATGTCTCATAACTCCAGGTCACAAGATGGCTGTCAAGCACACTTCCCGCCAGCTAAAAAAGGGTACATGATTATATATGCCATACCAATTGCATGCATGAATAATTTTCTGTTTAGGGGAATGTTGGGGTCTATGTCCGTCATTGTAGAATTACTACTAGCCCATGAATTCCTTATATTAGTGACGATGAAAGCAAAAGATGAACATGATGGCTGCCACCCCATGTTCGTTATCACCATAGGCAGCATGAACAGCCCTTTTGCACATCCTTTGTTAAGCACAAGCATGCTTCCAGTCACTAAATAGGGGAAAGTTTTGACTAACACCAGGAAGGGTTTGTAGTCACCCTAATGGAAGGAACAGCCATCCCAATGTTGATTAGGAGGATGAAAGGACAAAGGTACAATAGTAATCAGGATTGGGGCATAAGAAAAGATTTTCATAAGGGTACAGGCAGCATGAAAGAAGGGGGCTGCATGCCTATATGGCACGGAAAAAGGAGGGAAGAAGGGTGGTAGAGAGCCTTTATTTTAATTAACATGTTTGCTTTTTGTGTAGGAAACAAATGGACCTAATGATCCAAGCACTCATGGTCAGGGTATAAAGGAAACAGGGGACCCTTTCTCATTATTACACCCTCATGATAACGCTATCAAAACGGAGGAAAAATTAATATTTGTGAACGCAAAGCAATACAAGGGGATAATAAGACGCAGACAAATCCATAAATAGTGGCAAAAACATAGTAAAAAACTTATTAAGATTTTACCCAAGATAGATGGAAACACTGCGAACACTGTGATCAAAATGAATCATTTGGAGGGAGAACGTATAGGGCTAAGTGAAGACAGCAGGAAAGAGATTGAGAATCATCTATGCCACAAAGAACTGGAAGCAAACCGAGGTAAAACAGAATTGTTCTAATAAGCAAATACGGAAGGGAAGATGAATCACAAGACCATGCAGGACCGTACAACCCTACGACTACACCGCTGATGTGGTCGTCAGAACTGTATGTTAATGAGGTTATGAACTTCAAACAACGGCTGGAGAAGATAGAAGAGAAAGGGCGACATGAAAGAACTAAAATTAAAGAAATTATGAAAACCAACTCGAACCTTGAAAGAGAAAACAAGTTGCTCAAAGAGCAAGTTTTAACTTTGCAAAGCAACATGATAAGGGGTCAGCAGGAGTTGGTCTATCTAAAACTAGAGTTAGAGAAAACAAAATCAACAAAAAGTATATCAAAAACAGTAATAAAAGGTGACATTTCACAGCTAGAAAAGATCCAAACAGCTTTGGCAAGCATGGAAATAAGGGAAAATAAGCTAAGAGATCAATTAGAAGAAGCAAAACCTTGGGCTCAGGTTGTTGGAGAACCAATTCATGAGCAAAAAGAAACCATCGAGAAACAAGTCAAAAGACACATAAAAGAAGAAAAAGACAAACATGACAAGGAGGTTAATATTATCATCAAAGGCTTGAAGGATTTTGGCGAGAAAGAAAGAACTGACATCTTAGCAAGAGACTTTACAAAAGAAGAATTGAAATGGACGGGTATTATCAAGCAGGCAAACAGGATTGGAAAGAAAACACAAGAAAAAAAGAATAGGCATGTAAGAGTTATCTTGAGAAACATAGAGGATAAGAGCACAATCCTAAAAAATAGGGGGCTACTTAGAGGCATTCACATTTTCCTTGATGAGGACTTAACATTCGCACAACAAGAACAAAGAAGGGAGTGAGAAAAAGTGAAAAAAGCAAGAGACGAAGGAAAATGGGCATGGCTGAAAAATGGAAAAGCTCAAATCAGCGAGTGTTCTTTCCACAAAAAATAGGAATTCGGGGCCCCACGAGAATCTCTGCATATGATAAGTTGGAATTGCAGAGGATACCCTTGGAGAAGAGGACCGGGGTTGGGGCCTATAGCAGAAGGGAAAGACATTATTTTACTTGAAACACATGAGCATGATGGATGCAAAGTCCCAGACTTTATAGGGTACAAAAAAATCTCAGTATGGAACGAAGGGACGGAGACAGGAAAAGGTCATGGGGGGGTCATCGTGCTAATAAAAGACGTGTGGACTGAAACAGTGAAAATAGAGAAAGAGGATCCCAATAAACAATACATTTGGCTGAAAATAACAAACAATAAGGACATAATCAAGTTGGATGTCTGTTATTTTGCCCCGAAAGGGTCAACGTTCTACAAAAAGAGAAACCTGGACAGGGAAGACCCGTATGCAGCGTTAAAGAAAGATATCTCTGTTTTTAGCTCATCAGGGGAAATTGTTTTAATAGGAGACTTCAATGCTAGAATGGCCAACAATCAATCTCTTCAAATGGAAGGAGAAGATAGAGAGGATAGCAATCCCTTATGGCTAAAAGAGGGTGGGGACCAACTTTGGAAAATAACGTCACAAGATGGAAAAGGCAGTTTGACACACTTCGGTGCCAAACTTTTGGGACTTTGCAGTTTGTATGACATGGTTATATGTAACGGGACAAGAGCTTGGCCAAGATCTAGAGGTATTACATGCAAAACCTACAATGGTCAAAGTGTGGTTGATTATGTCATTTGCTCTAAAAATTCGATTGCTAAATTGCTGGAGTTTGTTATAGGGGAATGCCCTATGGAGATGAAATTTGACCATATGCCCCTCTTAGTTAAGTTTGGCTTTCTTACAAATAAGTAAAGTGAAAGGAAAGCTCAACACAAGGTTAGGACAGCTAATTTGCATGGTAAAATTATTTTAAATAAAAAAACTAAGAACTCTTTACTGCTGCCCTTGGGCAGCACATTGAGATGACCAAAAACAAAATTGGGCTTAAGAAAAACAATATCATGAGGAAACACATTGACAACAGTTTGTTGGTCCCACAAGGCTCTAAATGTTTGCAAGAAATCCAAGCCTTGGAGTCTCTAACATGTTCCCGGCTAACCCCTGGTATGATGAAGAGTGCAAAGCAGCAAAAAGATCATACAAAGAGAGCGAGCCAAACAAAGAAAACAAGAAAAAATAGGCGAAATTGTTAAAAGCCAAGAAAGAAAAATTTGTTATACTAAGAAGGAAGGAGCTAATAGAGTTAGGTAAGCACAATCCCAAAGGTTTTTGGAGGGAGCTACAACAAGAGAAGAAACATACAGAAAAAAATATCACAGAATCTCAATGGTTAGAGTATGCAAAGCTGCTTTATGAGTGTGAACATGAGGAAACTTGATGAATGGATAAATAAAACTGAATGAGGTGGCATTCAGTCGAGTAGTCTTGTAGTAAAGCTACTTTTATATGCAGATGATCTTATTCTTATAGCAAAAACTGCCCATGGTTTAAGGGATCATTTGAAGGCTTTAGAGCTATTTTGCCAAGATGTTGGGATGCAAGTGAACATTAGCAAGACTAAAGTCATGATCTTCTCTCTAAAAAGGAAACAACAAACTAATTTTATGTTCGAAGGTAGCCCATTGGAAATCGTCGAAGAATAGAAGTATCTTGGCATTGTTTTTCATAACAGGGTCAGTTGGGAAACTTGCAGGGCGAAAAAGATTCAAGGAGGTTGGAGAACTTCTTACCTTCTCCAGAACAGATGCAGGAAAGCGGAACTTTGCGACTGGAAAACCAAGAAAACCCTTTTTGGTTTGCTGGCCACACCAGTTGTCCTCTACGGTTGTGAGGTTTGGAGAATCAGCGTGTCAAATCACATATGGAGACAGTTGGAAAGAATTCAAAAACATCTTATCACCAGTAGTCTTAAAGTTAAAGCAACTGTTCCATATGAAATCCTCTTGGCGGAAGCCAGAGCTTTCCCAATGGAAGCTATGGCGATTTCATGGGTACTAAGCTAAATAAAAAAGGTTGAAAACATGGGGAATCACTGGTGGCCCAAAATGGTGGTGAACGAGGTTCTAGATAGGAGGAAGAAGACGTGGATGAAGCAAAACATCAAGTGGCTGGGAAAATGGGACAGTAAGTTACGTGAGTGCCCTAACTCCAAAGAGGAAATAAAAAAGTTTGTGTTAGAAAAATTCAGGACTGCCATGTGGACAAATCAGATTGGACGTAAAAAAATGCATTATATCAAAGAGTTCAATTCCACTTGGGAGCACAGGGATAAAGCATACCTAAGTGCCGAACTTAAAGGTAATGCTAGGATCCTAATGGCACAATTGAGGACCGGCTCACACCATCTTAGGTGTGAAACTAGAAGATGAACAGTTCCCAAGAAAATATGGGAAGATAGGACTTGCATTTTTTACAGTGATAGAGTGGTTGAAACTGAACGACACTTCATTAGGGAGTGCGATGCGTACAAGGATATCCGTATGCAGTAGGATAACAACGTGAATGTGGGCAGTTTTAGTTAATTATTTGAGGAGAGGCTACACAACACGGCCTGGCTGTTGGTAAAGATTCATAGGAGGCGAGAGGACTTCGAAAGGAATATGAAGAATCTCTAATGGTCTTGACACTTGGTCCCATAGACTGTTTGGTCTCGTGGATGTTATTAAAACTCATTTCATTTCAATATGGACAAGAAACAAAAGATCAAGCAGATAGGATAATGAATAATCAAGAACTAGAAGGACTTAGGATAATACGGAAAACTTAAAATTATCAAATTTATCATCTAATTGATTATTCTATTCTCTAAAAAAAATAACCATTAATATAAGTTAAAACTTAAAATATTCAACTTAGCTATATAATATATTCTATTATCATATAACCATTTTACATTTTAATATATTAATATAACCATTAATATAAGGTTTTCATTGTTTTTTTATTTTAATATTTTTTTCATTGTTTATTTATTTAATTTTTATTTTATATTTTAAATATATATTTGTTATTTATTTAAGAAATTTAATTTTTTAATTTTTATTTTAATAATTTCTTTAATTTTAAGTTACGTTTACGTTTTTTAAATTAGAGTTGCTAATTTTATTTTTATAATTTATTTTTTGTTCAAAATGTCAAGGGGAGGGAAAGATGTTTTGTATCCATTGTGGAAGTTTTGCGATCATGTTCACAAAGGCAATGGAGGAACATCAACAATCACGTGCAATCTTTGTGGGAAGGCCTTCCATGGCACTTACACGAGTGAGGGCTCATTTTTTCTGAACAATGGGGAAAGGGGTTGATGCTTGTACAAATGAGGAAGGACGGTTGGAAGCGATGAGAGAACAAGAAAGCGTTGAAGGCAAATTGACTCCTTTAATCTGACACGCTTCAACAACTGATCGAACTCAGAGTCACCATGTCATACCAACTACGAGAAAAGAATCAAAGATAGATGTGTCTTATGGGTATGCGGCAGAGGATGTGGGGTTTTCTCGCAATAGATCACACAATGGCACTTCAAATCCCATAGGAAGCATGTTCGATGTGCATGGTTGAGATGCAATGGATGCAACAATTGTATGCTTCTTCTATGGAAATGGCATTTCATTCAATGTTGCCTGATCACTTTATTATGAGGAGACGGTTCGTGCTATCAACAATGGGTTGGCGGGGTATAAACCCCTATGTATGAGAAGCTTCAAATGTCTCTTATTGACAAAGAGAAAACAAGGATAGAGTAGCTAACTACGCCTGTCAAAAATGTGTGGTCTACAAAGAGATGCAACATTGTGATGGATAAGAAATAGGGCTCTTTTAAATATTATGGTAACTTGCTCCAAAGGCCCTTATTTTTTTAAGGCTATTGATTGCTCTGGACAAGAGAAAAATGTAGACTTTCTTCAGAAGCAAATATGTGATGCAATTGATGAGGTGGGGGCATCGCATGTTGTCAAAGTTATTACATACGCTGTCCCAGTTTGTAAAACAATTGGCTTATTGGTGCAAACAAAATACAAACATATATTTTGGACACCATGTTGCGTGCACGCTTTGAATAATGCACTCAAAGATATTGACAGGTTTCAGTGGATTTCTGAGCTTATTGACAAGGGCAGAAAAATACAAATATTCATATGCAATCATCACCACACATAGGCCATTTATAAAAGATTTGTCAATGCGGAACTTCTCAAACCTACAGATACACGGTTTGTTTCATTCTTCATACTACTTGAGCGTTTTTATGTTTTCAAAGGGGCCTTGTGTTCCATTGTGGTTAATAATGCATGGGCAAGTTGGAAACAATCTACATCAAAGATTGCAGTCAAGATGAGGAAAATGGTCTTCGATGACCAATTTTGGACGGATGTGAAATTTGTTGTAGACTTTATTCAGCCAATTTGTGAGGTCATCTGTTTTGCTGATTCGAACAAGCCTTGTTTGGGGGAGGTTTATGAAGAAATTGATTCTATGTGTGAAAGAATAAAAAATATCAAAGACTTAAAGGATCCTTCTTTATATCCTTTGATTGAGAAACAAATACGTGGAAGATGGAACAGGCTTAACACACCTTTACATTGTGTTGCTTATGCTATGAATCCAAAGTGGTATGATATCGAGGTCACCAAGAAGAGGGCTCCATATGAAGATAGAGAAGTAATGAAAGAATTTTGGGTTGCAGTAAAAAAGGTTTATGGTCTAGGAGAGGAAGCTTCTTGTATTAGGACTCAATGGAACATGTTTTCACGTGGTCATGGACAATTTTCTACAGTGAAAGCTATTTATGATATGCGAGCAAAAGACCCAATAACTCTATGGTGGAACCATGGCAGTGAAACCCCGAAATTGCAATCTTTTGCAATATGGTTACTCTCACAAGTAGCTAGTTCGTCATCTTGTGAGAGGAATTGAAGTACTTATGGTTTCATTCATTCATTGAAGAGGAACCGACTAGGGTCGAAGAAGGCAGAGAACTTTGTATTCTTTCTTGTGTAGACCTAGGGTATAAGGAAGGTCCTTCAACAAAATGGGACCACATTCCACTTGATGGAACAGCAAAAATATCCTTGGAGGATGATGTGCTTGAGGCATATGGCCTCCATGATTTTCCCCCTATTATATTGCCTGCAGATGAGCCAGAGCTTGAGAGCGATGCCTATCTAGACAAGATCTTGGTAGAGGACCTAGAGGATATAATTGATGTGGCAGTTGGACCTATTGTATGAGATCAGATATGATCCAAGTTCATATGTATTTTTTGATTTTTTGCATGCCTATTGTTGGCATTTCATTGTATATGATGACCCTTAAGCTTAATAGTTAAAACTTAATATGTGCTATCATTGGCATTGCAATAGTATAAATTTATTTAAACTTTTCATAATAGATATTATATATATAATATATAAATAATAAAGTTATGTTGCCATCTCCCCGTACCCCCGTCTCCTATTTTTTTTTTAAATGGCATACCCGTACCCATACCTGTCTCTTGGCAACTATGTTATACTCAAAAAAATCAGAAAATTATGTGAATAATCAACATTATTCACACAAAGAATATTCAGGAAAAAAGGGTAAGTTGCAGCTCCTAATAAATTCTGGAAATGCAAATGAGAGTTGGCTTTTTCCTTGTGAGAAGGGGCTGGAGTTTGCAAGAGAAGGGCAGCCCTCCCAAGAGCCTACAAGGGAAGAAATAATTCAGAAATGTGACACAAAAGGTATTTGTTCAATGTTGTTCCGAGTTGTTTTCTTAATCCAAACTAGTGAGTCATACTTTTAGTTTGATGAAAAGAAGTGTCAAGACATGTTGAGGTCCCTAAAGGGTATTGGGTTGCATTCCAAGGGAGCCCATGTTCTACGGTACACTTGCAAGGGAGAAGCATCATAAGGGACATCCTTAGTTATGATAATTCCAGCTGTTTTTAAGGTGGTGCATAGCTTCATATTGGCCCCTCTTGGGATGGTAAATGTGGTAGGTTCAGCATGGAGCAAGTTGGGAGTAAAAAGATTGATTATTAAGGACATTTGCAAAGCGGTAATGTACAAACACAGCCCTCAAAACATAAGGTACAGATTTCTTTTTGAAGTGATTCCCTCTAAGGTAAGAAAACATGTGAGCTTGAGGCATGGAATGGTGAGTTTGAACATTTTTAGAAGTTTGGGGAAGGTTGATTGCATAATATTAACTCATAAAGATGAATCGTGGAGAAATAAATTCATGTTTTGGAGTCAGAAGAATTCTGAAATGTACATGTTGACAATTCTTCCACAGGGCAGATTGTCTCTTGCCATTCCAAAAATTCACGTCTCTAGCCAAAGAAGAAATAATACATTGGGCAAGAGGTAGACCAATTGAAATAACTCATTTGCAAAGGACTTAAGTCCACGGGAAATTAGACAAGGATAAAGGACCAAGAAAGAGCCAGAAAATCAAAAGGTCAGGGTTAGAAATGGCACAAAACAATGGAAATAACAAAGGAAAGAGCCTAAAACAAAGGAAGTAATTCCTTCGGACTTTTGTCCGAAGGAATACTTAGGAGAGTTTACAAAGGGAACACCCGCAACCTTGCAAAAGTCCGCCCAAAAGCAAAAAAACCGAAAGAATAATTCTTTCGGACTTATTTCCTTCGGACAGTCCATGGAATTGCAAAAAGGGCTTTGGAAGGCAGAAGGGGACCCCTGCAAAAATCCTAAGGGCAGGTTACCCTTCGGAAGGGTCATTGTCAACAATCCCGAAGGGCTCCTACCCTTCGGGAAGGTACAGGAACAAATTCGGGACCTTTGCAAAAAACCCAGGTGCCATACAATTTTTCTGACAAGGGCAATGTTGAGGGGCAGAAGCCCTTGCGGAGGGCACTTGGTCTGGACAGGCCCATTGCAATTTTTCCAAAGGCACAGAGAGAGAGCCATGAGCCCTTGCGGAGGGCACTTGGTCGGTGCCTAGACCTCTGTGCATTTTTCGACGGGAAAATTTTCAATCACTCAAAGACAAAAGACGAATGATTAATTCCTTCGCGCTTTTTGTCTGAAGGAATTCCTTCAGACAAATGGCCACACAAAAAGCCCGATAAAATAAACCCAACAAAATGAAGTCCGACGCCAACATAAGAAGAGAAGAAATAAAGGCCGAAGGAAAGGTGGGAGCCATAAGTCCGAAGGATCATTCGGAAAAATTGCCACAGGAAAGTCGGAAGACAGGTCCGAGGAAATAAACCCGAGGCAAATGCAGGGTGAAACAAAAGATCCCAAGGAGATGAGACCAAAAGCATAAATTCCGAAATAAATCTAGACAGAAAAGTCCATACCCAGAAATCCGAAAGAATTAAGCCGAGACAACAAGAAATCCGAAAGAAATGGAGCTTGACTGTGAAAGAAAAGATAAAAAATAGATAATTCGATGGAGAATTGAAAACAAAATATCTGAGGAAATATAGACAAAATACAGAATCCCGCCAGAAATAGACCTGAACAGGTAGACCAGAATAGGACAAAATACGTGCAAGCAAGGGCTATTTTCGATCGATTGGTCAAAGCTTCAGTTGACTGGTTTTTGAAGTCCTGCTCGTCTCCGGATCAACTCATGCATCTGAAGGTCCAACTCAGCTTCAACCGGAGTTCCAAATTCGAACGTCGAGTTGACTGTTCTCGATTTAGAGTTGACTAATTGTTAAATGCCACATCTACCAGTTGTTTCCCATGCGAAGGAGAATAATCTCTTCGTCCAACTCAACTTATCAAACGGCCAACTCAGCCTTTCAATGTTCCAATTCGGCATCAAGCAGCTCACGTAAAGTTCTAAATTTGACATTGGCGTGGATTTCCATGCAAAGAGAGGTGGGCGGTTCAGAACAAAAACAAGTTTACTTCCTCAAGCGCAAGAAGCTTCATGCAAAGACAATAGAACATATATTTTATTGAAAGGCCAATTCAACCTTGAGTTAACCTAAGTAAATCCTTCTCTTCAATTTTTCAACGCCAATCTTTGGCTCTTGTAATTTTCTATAAAATGGCTTTCAGCCTTGATTATAAACATCCATCCCTCTCTTGGCTAGACCAGACTCTGCCATTGGTGAGTTGTGTAACCTCTTTGATCAATAGGACTGTACTTTCAGATTTCAAGTGTTGGCGTAGTGTATATTCATTCAACAATTTGCATAAGTGGTAGATTTCTCTCCCTTCCCAAATTTTGATTCATACCTAGTTGCTAGATTATCTTTATGCAGGGCATGTTCAGTGTTCTTTACGTCTTTTGCTGAAGCTGGAAGTGGATGTCAGGGGGCTACAAAGTGTTTTGTATCAGACCTCTCTCCATCGTTTTCCCTCATGTTTTGGTCATTGGATCGAACCTCATCATGAAATATTTATGCATAAGTGATTGATTGAAATCAAAGGTCTTCTTTTTCCCTTATTTGTTCAGTGCTCAAGGTTCCAAGTTGAGTGGATCAATCTTCTGGTGTATCACCCTTTTTAGGTAGGATTTCCCCTTAAAGTTTCCTTCTCCCTTTTCCATGGTAGTCCGCAGCATAGAGTAGAGATCCCTCATTGATACATCATACAGGAACTAGGGTTCTCTTGAGGTTCTTCTCACCGTTGAGGCACCCACCCTCGTGAAAACATCCCATTGTTTCAACCGGATAGAGGACTGGCCATTTCACGCACGTCTTCGATTCAGGGTGCAACTCCAGGTTGACAACAGTTTTTGGCACATCCGGTGGGACCTATTTTAGTTGATCTTGATGAAATTGCAGTTGTAGCAGTGTTCTTCAAGAAGTATTTGGTGATTTCAAGCTCAATCAGTTGCTTCTAACAGTTCAGGGACGGCTTCCATGTAAGTCTATTTTTATTGCATTATCGTGAATGAATTTTGATGGCTGTGTATGAAGAGAGTTCCTATGCTATGTCTCCTTATCAGCCCAACGATGGATCATACTAGCTTGGTCATGATACCTATGAGCCTAATCAGCCTTATCAAGAGTATTATCCAAGCTATGTTGAGCCTTATCAAGTTTCTCATGATCCTTATTATCAAGAGCATGAATCTTACCTTCCTTGTGAGCCATATCAGTCTCAAGACCGGATTTCATCTTTCCCATATGGCTATGATGTTGCATATGTGCAGTCTTGCCTTCAAGAAAGAATGAATGAAATAGAGCTCAGAATACTAGCATATGCAAGAAAGGTTTGTTCTAACTCTCAGTATGAGGAAGTGAATAGTCTATTTTGAAATGTGTCCAATGATCCAGAAGAGATAAATGGACTATGTATTATTTTATTGGAAAAGATGGAGGCTTGGGAAGGCAAAAAATTGAGTTAAACCAATTGTCTACAAAGGGCTATTGTGCTTCTTATTCTCATGAAGTTCTTAACCATGCCTAGTGTGTGCCAAGGGAATTTCCTAGTTGGAGTCAAAAGCCTATTAATGAGACTAAACCTTCCTATAGTCCCATTTCCTCACCAATCATCCCTCAAGCTCAAGTTGTCCGGGAAGACAAGCAAGTTTCAGACTTTGATGAGGTAATGGCCAAGTGGAAGAAACAGAATACAGAGGTCTTTAAGAATTTCTCTTTCCCTCCCCTCCAAAACTCCCTAGATAATTCCATTGCCCTCAAGATTCCAAAATCTGATCATGATCAACCTCCCATGCTTCATTTTCCCTCTCAAACAAATGAATTTCATCACCCTCCCACCATCCCCCTTCCTCAGGAGGAGCCTGTTCTTTGGAGGATTGAGAAAGAGGTTGCAGCTCTAGGACAAGTTCTTGCAGAGTGTGTAGAGAATGCTTCAGGAGGGTTTGAGGAGGAATTTCCTATTGATACTTCACTTGAGGTTGTAATTGAGCATCCAATTATAGCTGAGTGGGAAGACTGATCTTGATGTAGAGGAACTTCAAGAGGAGCTGATACAGATTGAAGTTATAAATGAGTTACAGGTATCTCTTATTGAGAAGGATCCTAATAGCGTGATAGCTGATTCAGTTCAAATAGATCAAAATGAAGAACAAAAAGATGATTGGCAGCTGTACCTTGAATCTCTACAAGAGATTGAAGAGCTTTGTATGGATATGTTGGCTATTGAAGAACATGTTTATGAGAAATTTGATCAAGAATCACCTATTCAAGGTCACAGTATAGATTGGGTTGCCTACTCAAAGCTCCTCGAAGAGCTCAATGAACTTGCAACAGTCAATAAAAAGGATGTGATCACTCAAAAACCATGCATAGATGAGATATCACTTGACAAGGTGGTAGATGACAAGCAATCTGAAAAAGATCAAGAGGTACTTGATGAGTCTGTCTTTGTTGCTATTGATGACTCATTTGAGAAGATGCTAATACAGTTGGTGGACAGGGAAAATGCCTCATCAAAGGTTATGATTAATAAACAACCTGCTTTGCAACTTGTACCATCTCTTGGAAGGAGTGAGTTCAAGAATTTCCCATTTGATCCAGACGGATCATGCTTTATCATGGTTAGCTAGGTTCCTTAGTTGTTTTTGCTTTCCTCCAAGTGTTGTGCAAGCAAAGTAGTTTGTTTTAGTTTTGTCCAATAAGTGCTTGTTTGCACATTTGCTTCTTAGTTTTCTGCTTTCGTGTGTTTCCCTTCTTATTTTGAAGAAGGTTGCTTCAACGATGATCAGAGGAGATTTTCAACTAGAAATCAGGTTCACCATTTGGGAATTCAAATAGCGTCTATACATGGTCTAAGTTCTCAAGCATAGCAGGAATGCTAAGCCAGCTGAGTCGCCAAAAATGTTGACAATTCTTCCACAGGGCAGATTGTCTCTTGCCATTCTGAAAATTCACGTCTCTAGCCGAAGAAGAAATAATACATTGGGCAAGAGGTAGACCAATTGAAATAACTCATTTTCAAAGGACTTAAGTCCACGGGAAATTAGACAAGGATAAAGGACCAAGGAGGAGCCAGAAAATCAAAAGGGTAGGGTTAGAAATGGCACAAAGCAATGGAAATAACAAAGGAAAGAGCCTAAAACAAAGGAAGTAATTCCTTCGGACTTTTGTCTGAAGGAATACTTCGGAGAGTTTACAAAGGGAACACCTGCAGCCTTGCAAAAGTCCGCCCAAAAGTAAAAAAGCTGAAAGAATAATTCCTTCGGACTTATTTCCTTCGAACTTATTTCCTTCGGACAGTCCATGGAATTGCAAAAAGGGCTTTGGAAGGCAGAAGGAGACCCCAGCAAAAATCCGAAGGGCAAGTTACCCTTCAAAAGGGTCATTTTCAACAATCCCAAAGGGCTCCTACCCTTCGAGAAGGTACGGGAACAAATTCAAGACCTTTGCAAAAAACCCGGGTGCCCTACAATTTTTTCGAAAATGGTAACGTTGAGGGGCAGAAGCCCTTGTGGAGGGCACTTGGTCTGGACAGGACCATTGCAATTTTTTCGAAGGCACAGAGGGAGAGCCACGGGAACTTGCAGAGGGCACTTGGTCGGTGCCTAGATCTCTGTGCATTTTTCGAAGGGCAATTTTTCAATCACTCAAAGACAAAAGACGAAGGATTAATTCCTTCGCACTTTTTGTCCGAAGGAATTCCTTCGGACAAATGGCTGCGCAAAAAGCCCGATAAAATAAACCCGACAAAATGAAGTCTGAAGCCAACATAAGAAGAGAAGAAATAAAGGCCGAAGGAAAGGTGGGAGCCATAAGTCCGAAGGATCATTCGGAAAAGTTGCCATAGGAAAGTCCGAAGACAGGCCCGAGGAAATAAACCCGATGCAAATGCAAGGTGAAACAAAAGATCCCAAGGAGATGAGACCAAAAGCATAAATTCCGAAATAAATCTAGACAAAAAAGTCCACAGCCAGAAATCCGAAAGAATTAAGCCAAGAAGACAACAAGAAATCTGAAAGAAATGGAGGTTGACTGTGCAAGAAAGGATAAAAAATAGATAATCCAATGGAGAGTTGAAAACAAAATATCCGAGGAAATATAAACCAAATATAGACAAAATACAGAATCCCGCCAGAAATAGACATGAATAGGTAGACTAGAATAGGACAAAATACATGCAAGCAAGGGCTATTTTCGATCGACCGGTCAAAGCTTCAGTCGACTGGTTGTTGAAGTCTTGCTCGTCTCCGAATCAACTCATGCATCCGAAAGTCCAACTCAACGTCAACCGGAGTTCCAAATTCGAATGTTGAGTTGACTGTTCTCGATTTAGAGTTGACTAATTGTTAAATGCCACATCTACCAGTTGTTTCCCATGCGAAGGAGAATAATCTCTTCGTCCAACTTAGCTTATTAAACAGCCAACTCAACCTTTCAATGTTCCAATTCGGCATCAAGCAACTCACGTAAAGTTCTAAAATTGACATTGGCGTGGATTTCCATGCAAAGAGAGGTGGGCGGTTCAGAACAAAGACAAGTTCACTTCTTCAAGCACAAGAAGCTTCATGAAAAGACAAAAAAAAATATATATTTTATTGAAAGGCCAAGTCAACCTTGAGTTAACCTAAGTAAATCCTTCTCTCCAATTTTTCAACGCCAATCTTTGGCTCTCGTAATTTTCTATACAATGGCTTTCGGCCTTGATTAAAAAAAATCCATCCCTCTTGGCTAGATCAGACTCTGTGATTTGTGAGTTGTGTAACCTCTTCAATCAATAGGACTGTAATTTCAGATTTCAAGTGTTGGCATAATGTATATTCATTCAGCAATTTGCATAAGTGGTAGATTTCTCTCCCTTCCCAAATTCTGATTGATACCTAATTGCTAGATTATACTTATGCAGATCATGTTCAGTGTTCTTTACTTCTTTTGCTGAAGCTGTAAGTGGATGTTAGGTGGCTGCAAAGTGTCTTGTATCCAACCTCTCTCCATCATTTTCTCTCATGTTTTGGTCATTGGATCGAACCTTTTCATGAAATATTTATGCATAAGTGATTGATTGAAATCGAAAGTCTTCCTTTTCCCTTGTTTGTTTAGTGTTCAAGGTTCCAAGTTGAGTGGATCAATCTTTTGGTGTATCACCCTTTTTAGGTAGGATTTTCCCTTAAAGTTTCCTTCTCTCTTTTCCATGGTAGTCCGCAGCATAGAGTAGAGATCCCTCATTGATACATATACAGGAACCAACCTTCTCTAGAGGTTCTTCTCACCGTTGAGGCACCCACCCTCGTGAGAAGATCCCATTGTTTCAGCTGGATAGAGGACTGGCCATTTCACGCACGTCTTTGATTCAGGGCGCAGCTCCAGGTTGACAACAGTACATACACAGCCAACTTATCAAAGGGGAAGTGGCTGGTCCTACCCTTCTTTCGAAGTATGTGGACATGTGTTTATGGTCTTTTGGCAAAGGGTGGATTTCAAGCAAGATAAGAGGATTTCCAGCTCCTCTAGAGGGAATATTTCTGAGCCTTGAGGTCACTCTTGGGTGTGTGGGCAGTATGAACACGCTTTTTGTGTTCTCAATGGCAGCCACATACATGTCTACAACACTTTCACACATGGAGGCCACTATCAAGTGTGCAACCATTGAAGAGAAGTAAATAACTCATGTTTTGACTAATATGTTTGTGTCTTGTATAGGTGTTAATGTAAGGGTGATCAAGACCCAAAAATTCTAAGATTTTTTTGCTGGAATACACTTCTCCAGCCACCACCATGTTATCATTTCTGAGAAGTTATTCCCTTTTAGCATCTTTTTGGCATATTTGTGGTATGGGACCTCCATGAAAAGAGAAAGGAAGACGGGAAGCTGCTGTTATTTTATTTGCAGATTGTATAAACAACCAAAAACCTTCACATACAGCAGCAAAGAGCTTCATCAAGAGGTCTTCTTCCCATGGGAAGAGTCAAGGATGAAGGATTGCTTAAAGCCCATGGTTAGGATAGCCCACTGGTTGTTTCTATTGCTTAAGGACAAGCAATTTTGGGCAGGGAGGATTGTCATGTCCCATTTTCGGACATGAAGCTTTTGAAGACCCTTAGCCTATTCTTTCTTGTTTTCAAGGGCTAAGGGAAGTTGAAAAAAAAAGAAACATGTTGTTCTAGTTGTAAAATTGAAAGAGTTGCTTTATTGTCTAACTTTCACTTACGTTGTGGTCTTTTGAGGGTGATGGGCACGCAGACCTTAAGTGACAGTTATAATTTGATTAATCTTTTCTTTAAAAGTTGAGTTTCCCTTCAAAAGTGCAACGCCCCTCTTGAAGGGAAGATTATAAGGGATGGAGAGTTCGTTTGAAAGGTTAGACTATGTTATGATATTGAATTTTCAAGTTGGAGCATGAAAAGCTTTGCTTGTTCACTTTGAAGATGAAAACCTTCAAGGTGCTGAAATTGAAGATGAAAACCCTCATTCTTCTTGAGGCAACTTTACCTAGGAGCTACCAATGAGCTGAATTATTCTTCCAAGGGTGTTTTGAACACCATTTTGTCATTTTCAGATGAGACAATTTGGATTGAGGGTTGAGCATAGGGTTTGGAGGCCAAAACAAGGGTGGCGATTGGATTGGAGCTTGTGTGAGGGTTTGCTAGGCTATTACAAGCCTAAATAATATTTGTGATTTTTCTATATATATTTCCTTATTTTTGATGGATTTTGTAGCACTTTTGGATTGGGAAAATTCAATATTTTATGCAAATATTCAGATCTGAACTGTGGTATAAATTGGCATATTTTATTAACAAAAATTCATAATTTAGTACTCCATTGATCATATACAAATTGGCAACAATTCCAGAGATTTATTTCGTAATTTATTGGGTTATTTGTGAGATCTGAAAGTACATTTCTTGGAGTTGTAAGGGCAAGTATTAATTTTGCAATTTTCTTCCACAGTTGGGCAACCAAGTTTTGAAGGGGAATTCTCATTTCATTGCCCCATTAATTTATTGGGAGTTGGTCAACTGCTGTTAGGGTTTCAATTGGATTTTTACAGCTGCTTGTGATCAATGTTGGTGCTAGGGTTTGCTAGAAAAATAAAATCAGAATTGACATTTTACTTAGGGTTTTGCAGAAAATCTAGAATTTACAAAATATCCTATTTTGCGGATATTACATGAATCAACTCCCCTAATTTAAAGGTTGCCGAAGAGAATAGATCTTGTGGAGGATAATAGGTAGGAACCCTCAAGGAGACTAGATCTAATGCCTTGATTAGGAAAGACCTAAAGGGCGATAGATCTAGTAAGGGTAAAAGCTGGAAACCCTTGAGGACTAGATCTAAAGGCCCTAAAGGCCACAGTCGGTTGTAGAAACCCTCAAAGAGACTAGATTGAAGGCACCATTATCAATTGATATGAGCACACTTGCAACAATAAAGAGAGAGAACAAGAGGTTGCCGCAATTGTACATATGTTATACACTATTGGATTATGTATTTATAGATTACAAGGAAGCTTTTAGACAAAATGAAGCTTCTAAAAGAAGAAAGAGAAAGGAAGCTTCTAAGAGAATAAAGATGTACACAGATGCGCATAACATTTAGGAATTGCAATAAGTCTATGTGGCTCTAAAACATTTAATAAAGTACACCAGCCCATGTGATTATAGTTATAAAAAAAACACAAGCCCATGCGACTATATCTCATCAACCCAAGCTTTCCGATGCAGCATATAATTTCAAAGTCTGACGAACGGTGAAGAAACTAGGCCCTTGACAATGTCAGCTACTAGTTTTTGTTTCTTTTTCTTTTTGTTTTATAACAAATGTTTTGATGAGCTACCATATAGTGAAAGGTCCTCTTCACTTTTCAAGGGGACACTTGTCACATGACCTGTCAGATTCTCGAGGAGACTCTTCGCATTCCATTTTTAGTCCTTTTGTTTCCTGCTATGGAAAGCTATATAAGGAGTAACACCTGAATATAAAAACAGAGTGTTGCAGCTTTATATCTCTTATCAAAGATTGCTACCTTTTGTAATAAACCTTTCATTTACACTGCATTTAGCTAAAAAATGGTAATTTCTTTTGCAAACGAAATATTTATTAACTTAAAAATGAATTAAGCTAAACTTTTGCTAGAGGGTTTGTTATTTCTTTTCCAATCTAAGTATATTAGTGTAAATTCTAGGTGGCTTGATTGCCTACAAAAAAATGAACATTTATTGATAAAATCTCATTTTATTGATTTTGAGTTTTATTATTATAAATGTTGTTATATGGGAAAGGTAAAGCATTTTAGTTCTATTGAGCTTAAGAACCAATTAAGCACTAAAAAATTACCTGTCGTGGGCCAAGCCCTATATCTGAAAATTTACGCTTCATTTCAGCAAGTGGCGATTGTTCCCACTTTAATACTTTCCCCTCTGGATCAGGTTCTTCAGTATCTGTTCGCCCAAACTGTATATCAAACAGTCTCCACTGAAAACAGAGAAAATATTTTTATAAGATAAAATCACGATCAACCATTTCTCTCTCATTGAATTGATACATATATAACTCAATAGTTCAATAAAGTCATAGCATTCATGTTCATGTCTCTGACTTGAAACACATCATCTAACATACAAATGCCATTAAACAGACTAAATTTGAAAAAGTAATTTACAATTGATTGTTTTGACTAATAGTTCTTTGACAGACAAGTACTTAAATATCTTCCAGTGTTTGCCTCAGTTTTCGAATACAAACACTAGTGTATAGTTTTCATATAAAAATATAATTTTCATTAGATAGTTTAATCTTGAATGGAGAAATGCATACAATAACTAAAAAATACATTAGTAATGCAACTCAGTCACATTTTATGTCTGCTATATCTATAATTATTACCTTGCACGTTTGTATTTTATTTTTGTTCAGGGTAATATTACCGGTGCCCAAACCAGTTTTTAGAGCAGGCCTTAGTCGTACACATGTTACTACACACACATGTCCGCCAAGTTGTGGGTTGCCTAGTTGCAATGTGGAGATTTGAACACAAATTTGCACATTTTGATACAAAATTTATTATATTTTAAATCCATCCTTAATTGACATTTGACAAGGCTTTCAATTGAAATGCATGCCTTCATTTAGATTTATGTCATGATGGAACATGGGTTCATTTGATAATGCAGTTGTAGTAGGAAGTGCGTCCATCTTAAATGCAATAAAATATAAATTTTAGTTTCATGTAAATACATTAGCCTAATGGACACAATTTCTAAAAGTTGTGACAATATTTCATAAA
The DNA here is from genome assembly GCA_037957365.1 of Torreya grandis. Taxonomy (NCBI): domain Eukaryota; kingdom Viridiplantae; phylum Streptophyta; class Pinopsida; order Cupressales; family Taxaceae; genus Torreya; species Torreya grandis. The sequence continues at coordinate 1,384,176 of JARHVA010000094.1, read as the reverse complement.
CAAATAAGATAAAAAATTGAACAATTTAGACATTCCCATTTCACAAATGAACAGTGAATAGCAGCTTTGTAGATCTCCCTTTTAATCAAAGTTAAAGCAAAAAAAAGGAGTGATTTGTGAACAAAATCAATGCAGTTGAAATCTTTTGTGCTGTCCATAGATCCAAGATTTATTGCACAGAGATAAGAAACTTCTATCGATGCCCAAAGAAAATAATTGAGTGGACCTAGAAGCATAGTTTACCAGAATCTTGTTTGTCTTGGTAGACTAAGAAGAGCTTGGCATTTGGATTTTGAATTTTGTTTGACTTCTTGTTTTGCCAAGTTTATTATGATCAAAGATCCCCTTTTGTTTATGTTTTTGTAAGTCTTGAGAAATATTTTTGGCAAAGAGAGCTTTAAAATTTTCAAGATATCTTACCTCATCATACCTTTTTTATGTTTTTCTTCTTGAACTAATTTTCTGGTCAATTCATCAAAATCAGTTTTAAAGTTTCCAGAAAATCTAGAATTGAAAGAATGTTTCTGTACCGCTCTATTAGGTGCAGGAAAAGTACCGGATATAACATATCATCACTTGTGCAATTCAAATCAACAGCCAATATTTGATTTTAAATATCTTTAATTTCAGTGAGGTAGGTAGAAAACTGTCTTCCTCTTTCATTTGAGATAGGCTAGACAACTGTCTTCTTTTTTCATTTGGGTGTTATAAAATGGGTGAACAAAGCATTCGTTCTAGATCTACTAGACCAAGTACAAGGAAGCTGGATTGCTAGACAAGTACAACACAACATTAGTTGCAAAAGATTGCGCAAAAAAGGAAGGACTTATCTAAATTGAGACTTTTGCACTAGTTGCAAAGGCAGATATAGACAGGTTAATGTTGCCATTAGATGCTTAAATTCGAAGGGAAGTGCATCAAATGGACGTTAATAGAGAATTTTAGATACATGAAAGGTAAGATCAATTTTGCGTTCAAGTATAAGAAGACATAAAAGTTTGGCTTTGTTGGATATGCATGTTCAAATAGGGTAGGATGTGTAGATGATAGTAAGCTGATACCAAGATATATACTCGACATCGAATCAGAATTATTTCTTGGACGAGTAAGAAATAATTTACCATCTCATTGTAATTGACAAAAGCAGAGTAGAAAGCAGGTGTTTGAGCAAAATGTAATGTGTTGGGTTAAGAGGAGATCTTCAAGATTGGGAATTTAAAAAAAAAAAAAAAAAAAACTAATTATATTAGTAAGGAATCAAAGAGTACAAATTCTACCATGCCAGGGTTGAAAACTATTTGTCCAAGCCTGGGCAGTATACAAAAAAAGTGACCTATCAGCACTCGTGATGACAAATCTGTATTTAGAATGGTTCTCAAATCTGCTTGGGTTTTCTCCACCCAACACAAAGGAGGTATGCCATAACAAACAATGTTATGGTTGTGTTGATGCTGTGGATTGCACCCTTGAGAGAACGCTGGGCTTCTCTCTTCCACGCGGCACAATGGAGACTCCTCTCTTGCCTGTGGGTCTGGCAAAACTGAAGAGAGAATCTCTAAATAAGGGCTAGCTCCCTTTGATGCATCTTTGAGTTATTTCACTACTATTGCTAATATATAAAAGGGGGGTTGAAAAGAGAGAAGGGCTACTGAAAACAAAACCTAAACTAAATGGTGATGCACCAAAAATGGTTGATCTACTTAGCTTGAACATACACTTTCCACCAAGAACAAGCTGATATACACTTCATTTGATATGAGAAATTCTTCTGCATCAGTGAGCTTGGGATCCTCTGGAGATACAGGGAGGAAGAACTACCAGAGGTGTTCTAAGACACACTATGGCAGCCTGTTTACATGGGCCTATACTCTGTTGTGGACACTTCTAGCTAACCTGCAAAAGAACTCACAATACACTAGACATGCTGGAATCATTCCGTGAAAGCATGAAGGAAAATGACTTAACACAAGACAAAGCCATAGACATATGCAAAAGTGCAAGCTCAAATGGAGGCAAAAATGCTTCTTTTTGATTTGAGGTAAATTTCGGCAGAGCTCCGCCTTACAAGCTGAGAGATCTCTTTTTCAAATAAGAGATTACAATATATATAGAGAGAGAGGAAGCAAAGGCGCCCCTTTGGAAAAGACTTTGGCGCCTTTGTTACAAGTTGACCCATGTGCGTTGAGAGCATTGGGAAGAGGAAACGTTGAAAGAGAATGCTGTGTCGGCTCCAATTTTGACTTTAGGCATTTAAAATATATTAAACCTTGAAAGAGAGATGGAAGTTTCAAACCTTGTAGAGGAGCCTACGCCAAAGGTACAAAATGAGGCTAGTCCTTTTCAAGTCCCTCCCACCCTTCCTCAAGAAGCTTCTTGTACTCCATGGTAGCCTTCATGCACTCCCCATTTCCATGATGATTCCTATGAGCTCAAAGAAAGACTCTTTCAAGATAATCTAGCTAAGCAAATTGAGGAATTAGAGGCTAAGGTGAGATTGCTTAGTTAAAGAGAGATGGAAGTTTCAGACCTTGTAGAGGAGCCTACGCCAAAGGACACCCCTTCTACCAATCCTCAAGCTAATTTCGATATTGATGAAGTGTTGGTCAAGTGAAGAGACGAAAATCAAGTGATTTTGGCCCAAGGTCTGCCCCTGTTTTCTCATAAGTTTTCAAAAAGATCCCTTGCTTTCCATTCCCAACCTGATTTTGACAATCCTTGTGTTCCACCTCCTTGCCTGGTAAATGAAGAATGTTTCTCTTGTGTTGAGTCATCCATCTTAAAGGAAGCAAGTGAAGAGGAGTATGCTCAGTTCATGACTGATCAGGGTGACTTCATGAGTGCAGATGAGGAGGAGATCACCATAGGTACCCCCTTTGATGAACAAGAAGACAAGTCACAAACTTTCACCTCTATCTTTGATGAGAAAGAGATGATCTTTGACTCTTCTCTCACTTTGCAAGACGTCATGGAGGAGCATGGACAGATTATTGATCACGTTTTGAATGATTTGTTTGAAGTCATTGGGGCAGGTTACGCTCTTCTTCAAGGAGGCTATGAGCTGGCTAAGGGTGGAGAAGGCAACATTGGGACTCAAATAAGTATGCAAAGGGGCTGCAAGCTTTCAGATTTATCCTTTCAAGAGGTCAGTGAATTTGAAGATGATATTTTTGAAGTCATCAAGGAGGATGACCATGACATGGAGCCCGAGTTGGAGGAGGATCAAGGGGATGTCTTTGAACAACTAGAGACTGGTCTTTGAGCAGGAAAAGGAGAGGCTTGTCCATCTTGAGGAAAGCTTTGAAGAAGAGAGCCTTGCACAAGAAGGTGACGTTCTATGGGATGAACAATCAGTCTGTGATCTCATTTCAAACATCACAACAGTCACCCTTCTTCAAGAAAGCCATGATCAAGCAGAAGATGAGTTTGACAGCTGTTGAACATTTTTTGGCCCAACAGGCCAAAAAATCGGTCCCCTTTTTTCCCTGTTGTTCTGAGCCAGTTCATTTCTATTCTTTGCACAAGTCTGAAAATTTCTATGGACTCTGCAGGTTTTCTACGGATTCTGCAGAGATTTCTACGTACTCTACAGGTTCATTTCTACGGACTCTGCAGGCAGGCATTTCTACTAACTCTGTAGGTCCATTTCTACGGACTCTGTAGGTCTAGTTTCCACGGACTATGTGAAGAAGTTTTCTACGGACTCTGCAGGTAGAGACGAGTTCCCAACACTTAGGCGCAAAACAGACCATTTCAAGTGCCCTTGTGGAGGGCAGGGAACACTCTCAAAAGAGGCCACAAAGAAAACGCCCTTCGAAAGGGTTTTTTCCAATTTTTCCGAATGGCACTTTTCAAAGGCAGTTTGAAGAGGCAAAGGAAGAAATCCTTTGAACTTTTTGTCCGAAGGAATTCCTTTAGACAAAAAGTCCGAAGAAATTCGGAGGAAGGTCGCGAGAGGAAAAGCCGATGGAAATTCCGAAGGAAAGCAAAGTGGTCGAAGGCAATTCTTGTGGACTTTTTGTCTGCAGGAAAAAAGTCTGCAGGGAAAACTCCGAAGAATTTCAAAGCCAAGGGAGCCGAAGGAACCCGAAGGGCAGGTGCCCTTGCGGGGGACTCTCGGCCGCTGAACGAAGGGGACTTCTCCATAAGCCGAAGGGTCACTTTCCATTCGGAAGGATGCGAAACAAGAAGTCCGAAGGAAACAGATCGACAAAAGAAGTCCATAGAAAAGGCCGAAGCAAGAAAGCCGAAGAAAGTCCAAGGGGTGACGGGCCCGAGGACGTCAAAATTAAGCACGAAAAACTAGCCGTTGGAAATTCAAACGCAGTGACGGGTTCGCGAACGTCAATGTCAAGGCTCGTGAAATAGCCGTTGATTTTGAAAAGCTTAAAGGATAGCCCAAGGAACTCAGCGACCCGCCAAAAGATAGCCCCGAGGGCCGAAGGAGCCAGAAAGCAACAAAGCTAGAAAGCGACAAAGTGCAGGAAAAGACAAAACAGTCCAAGTGGCAAAGGGGAGGCGAGTTATTGCGAGGTGGTCATCAAACGGTGCAAACAGTAAACGGCGTGCCCTGTCTTCTCCATTTTTGCATTTATAAGGGGACAAACCACATAATATCTGGAAAGAGCAGTCTTGTTTGCTGAAAGAGGCGCGGCCCATGCTTTCACATTAATGTTTGAACGCCAAAGTCAAGACCGGTGATTACACAACATGGTTTTAGCAGGCCTCTTCTAAAAGAATGACATCAGCAACAGTGACTTCCTCTTCCCAATGCTCTCAGCACACATGGGCCAACTTGTCAAAGAGTGCCAAAGTCTTTTCCAAAAGCAGCGCCTTTACTTCTCCTCTTTCTATATATCGTAAAAAACTTCTCATTTTGAGGGGATCCATTTCTCTTAGCCCGTAAAGCAAAGCTCTGCCCCAAAATCTCTCGGGCTTGTAAGGCAGAACTCTGCCGGATTTTTACCTTGAATCAAGACTTGGCATTTTTACCTCCATTTGGATTTGCACTCACGCATATGTCTATGTTTTCTTTGTGTTAAATCGTTTCCTTTTATGCTTTCCACAGATCGATTCCAACATGTCTAGCGCATTGTGAAGTTTCTTCTTCTGCAGGTTTGCCAAAAGTGTCTACAGCAGAAATATAAGAGCATATGAATAGGCCGCCAAAGTGTGTCTCAGAACACCTTTGACAGTTCTTCCTCCCTGTATCTCTACGGACCCCTGATTCACTGATACATAAGAGTTTTCCATATCAGATGAAGTGTATGGGCGCTTCTTCTTGGTGAAAAGTGTATATTCGGGCTGGGTGGGTCATCTTTTCTGGTGTATCACCTTTTTAAGTTTAGGTTTACGTTCTGCTTCAGCATCTTTCTCTCTTTTCATCCCCCCTTTTTTCATTTTTTGTTAGAAGTAGGAAGTCTAGGACCTAAAAAATACATTAGAGAAAGCTAGCCCTATCTAGAGACTCTCCCCTCCAGCTTTGCCGGTCCCACAGGCGAGGGGAGTTTCCATTTTGACGTGTAGAAGGCAGGAGCTCAGCCTCTTGTCAGGGTGCAATACACTGCCTCAACAATGTCTTCAATAAGGCAGTAGGAGACAAGCCAATCCATGATGCATATCAAAGGGCTTATGGTGATGAGCCAGTAGCCATTGATTTCTTGATGAAACACACTAGCATGAAGAACCAACAAGAGGCAAGCTTCCAAGAACAAGATGAATACATATATGTTGGAAGCATGTTTGCCCCTGATTCACTCAGATACGAGCCAATCAAGGTGGCAGGCAAGAAGAGCAAGTCACCAAATCTCCATTCTATCCAACCACTTGTCTGGCACCATAAGTTTTCTTGCCATGGAGACTTAAGAAATTTCCCCTTTGATCCAGGAGGGAGGCAAATATACCTGGTTAGCTGTACATAGTAGTTTGCTTTCAGTTTTTCTTTCCCTGTTTTCCCCAAGTGTTGTTTGCACAAGTAGTGTTTTTCAGTCTTGTGTGTGTTTTCCTTTGTGTTTGAGGTAAAAGCTTCATGATTGATTCTTGGATCTCTTGGGGTTGTTGCTAACTTTTTCAAGCTGTGTTCTGACTCCATGCCCAATGGACTTTGAGGCTACTGGTTTCTTAAGCATAGCAGGCATGCTTCCCCTGGGGATCGCCAATTTGTTGACCATTTTGGTCCTACAGGCCAAAATCGGTCTCCTTCCCCTGCTGTTCTGAGCCAGTTCAAATTTGGTTTGCACAAGTCTTTCGGCAAAAGGATGAACTAGTTAAAAGAATGCAAGGCTTTTACAAAGCTTCTTCAGAAATTTTGTCCGAAGAATTTCACAAGGAAAGAAAACAAAACTTGAAGGCACGTTCCTTCAATGGCAAGATCTTTCCAAGAACTTTGAACCATTGTTGGTTCAATCGGTTTGGTTCAAAGTGTTTGGCTCAATTGGAAGGTTTAAAGAGGCTCCAAAGACAGAGTGCCCTTGCGGAGGGCAAGTGATGAGCAAAGTGGGCCATTGCAAAATTCCGAAGGGTAACTTTGGATTTGATTTACCCTTGCGGAGGGCAGCTGGTCAAAAGGGCCGAAACGAGGCAGAGTTTTCTTTCGAAAAAGACAAGGCAAAAAGATAAAACAAAGGCTGAATTTCTTCGGGCAAAATGCCCGAAGGAATTCCTTCGAACATTTTGTCCGAAGAAATTCCCAAAGCAAGTTGCTGAACAAAGATTGTCATTCGGAAAGAATTCCGCATCAAAATGACAAGGCGAATTCTTTCGGAAAAAAAGTCAGAAGGAATAGGCCCGCCGAAAGAAACAAGCGGCCACGTGAAGGGAACATTTCCTTCGGGCAAAATGTCCGAAGGAATTCCTTCGGACATTTTGCCTGAAGGATTTGAAAAGCCTGGCAGTCCAAAGGACCCTGAAGGGCAGGTGGAATTCCTTCGGACATTTTGTCCGAAGGATTTGAAAAGCCTGGCAGTCTGAAGGACCCCGAAGGGCAAGTGCTCTTGCGGGGGACTCTCGGCAACCGTGAAAGGGACCTTTCTCAAAGCCTAAAGGGATACCTTCCCTTTAGGAGGGTAAAAAGACAAAGACCTGGACAACGGAAAAAATTCCAAGGAAGAGAAAGTCCGAGGAAAGAAAGTCCGAAGGAATTGCCAAAGGGGGTGACGGGCCCGAAGACGTCAAAATTGAGCATCGTGAACTGATGTAGAAGAATTTCTCATATCAAATGAAGTGTATATCAGCTTGTTCTTAGTGGAAAGTGTATGTTCAAGCTAAGTAGATCAACCATTTTTGGTGCATCACCGTTTAGTTTAGGTTCTGTTTTCAATAACCTTTCTCTCTTTTCAACCCTCTCTTTTATATATTAGTAGTGAAATAACCCAGAGATGCATCAAAAGGAGCTAGCCCTTATCTAGAGATTTTCCCCTCAGTTTTGCCACACCCACAGGCAAGAGAGAAGTCTCCATTGTGCCGTGTGGAAGAGAGAAGCCCATCCTTCTCTCAAGGGTGCAATCCACAGCGTCAACAGGGAGTCAAGAGCCCAATTAGTCAAACCATCTGCCACTTTATTTCTCTCTAGGGGAATATGGCTGAATTGCACAACTTGGAATTGATCATGCATTCTAAGAATTTTCTGGACTTCTCTAGTTAGCTGCCAATTCAAGCTATGACCATCTGCAGGGTGGGCTAACAGTCCAACAATCATCTTAGAGTTTGATTCAATTTGTATATGCTGCCACCCAATTTTTAAAGCCTCCTGCATCCCTTTGTACACTGCCTTGATCTCCACCAAATTATTGGTTGTATGCCCCAATTGTTCAGCAAAGAAGGCTACAAAACTGTCAGAAGTTCTACCAATACCACCCATAGCTGCATGTCCAGGATTACCCTGAGAAGCACCATCAGTATTCAATTTGCCATACTCCAATGGGAGAGGTGTCCAGTGGCCATCTCTCTAAATTTTCTTTTTATTTCGAAAATCTAGCATAGTAGAATTCTTGGGTCACAAAGAGAGTTGTTTACATCGATACTCCCATTCAGGGGAAAGACTAGAAGGTAGATAAATCTTGTGTTTGATGGATTCTGCCACATTAATTTTGATTCTCTGTCAAACATAATTTATGTCTCTGCTTTCTTGTTTAAATATTTTACTGTTTCTTTCCTTCCAAATGTTCCATAGAAGAAGGGTTATACCAGACCATAAATCCAGAAGCATATTCTGACCTTTAGGTCTGTGGTTTTGCCATTCTCTACTCAACTACTCCACTGACTGAATGCTGATCCAGGGGAGATTAAACAAGTTAGAAAAAAGGTGCCATAAAGAGACAACCCAAGGACATTTAAAGAACAAATGGGGAAGAGTCTCTTCATCTTTCAAGCACAAGGCACATCGGAAGGGACCATAAAATCCACGTTTCATAAGTCTATCACCAGTTAAGACTCGCCATTGAAGCATCAACCATATAAAAAAGCTCACCTTAGGCCAAACAACAGGCTGCCATATGTGTCTGAAAATGTCCTTTAGAGGATGAGGAGTACCCTTGGTAAGAGAAGCATAGCCGGATGACACTGTGTACACAACTGTGGAATCTTTCCCCCACGGTAAGCTATCAGGCCGAGGGGAAGTGGACAAAGGGTGATCCCTAAGAATATTATTTATCAAATTGTGTCCCTCTGGCTGAATTTGAACAGGCCAATCCTCAATGGGAATCCATTGCTTTCCAAACATGATTGATGCAATGATTGACAATAATCAGCTACCTTAATCCATCCTTTTGCATGCAGTGCCTCCATAAATGGGTTTAACTCTGGGTGCTTGGTTAAAAGAGGAGGCTGTCCATCCCAAGAGTCTAACCAAAAATTGGCTTTTTGGCCATTATTCACAATCCAGAACAAGTGTTTCTTAATAATCTCTTCTCCAACTCTAAGGACAGCCAAAATGAGTGAGCCTTTGGAGGGAAGAGATAGTCTAATAATTCTGTTAGGAGGAAGGTTCTCCACATATTTTGCTCTTATATTAGATGCCCACAAATCAGCTGGAGAGAGTAACATCCTCCAATATAGTTTAGCTGCAAGGGCCTTATTCTGATAGCATGAGGCTTTGAATCCTAATCCCCCTACCGTCTTTGACTGACAAAGAGTATCCCACTTCACTAGAGACCACTTTCTTTTTCCTTGAACACCACTCCATAAGAATTTCTGGCATAAAGAATCCAATTGTTTTAGGGTTGTCCTTGGAATATTTAAGATAGAGGAAACATAGATTGGTAATGCTGCAAGAATAGCCTTTACCAAAGTCATCCTTCCACTTGAAGATAGCCATTGTTAGAACTTACTCCATTTCTGTAGTTTGATATTAGCTTTATTGGTGAGCCAATGCCAATCCCAAATCTGTTTGGAAGATGACAGGTCGGATTGTATTCGAAATGGCAATGAAATTTATATTTTACAATTCAAAGAAGAAGCAAACATTACAATAAATAGACCAAACAAGACTATTCATTTCACATTCCCAATGACTCTTCCTATTCCTATGGGAATGGAAAGCTTATTGAAAAAGACAAAAAACAAGACACCTAAGCTAGACACCAAGGATTAACAACCAATATATACAATATTATTACATCCCCCCTAATCTATAGGGGTCTTTGTCAGACCAAGCATTCCTCTAAACTTTTCAAAATTTTCTCGTCCAAGCATCTTTGTCAAGATGTTTGTTGGTTGCTCTACTATCAGGCAATGTTGCAACTTGACACTGCCATCTTTCACATAGTGCCGAACCAAATGAAATTTGGCATTGATGTGCTTGGTTCGGTCGTAAAAGACTAGATTCTTTGCCATCTAGATTGCAGAAGTGTTCTCAACCATGAGGTGTTGACGAAACCTGTTGCTCCTGCAAATCTAAAAGAACCCTTTGAGCCACAAGATCTCTAGTTGCCTATGAAGGGCCATATATTCTGCTTCTGCTGAAGAAATTGCCGGCATTGATTGCTTCTTAGATTTTCAACTGATATCTATTGTTCCCAAATTCATTAGAAAACCCACGGTGGACTTTCCATCTTCATGATCACCAGCATAGTCGGAATCTGAATACCCAATCAGTTTGAAGTCACCTGCCCTGGAGTATTTGAGCCCAAAATGTTGTGTGCCTTTAAAATATCTGAGGACCCTTTTTGTTGGTATCCAATGACTCCCTGGGTTGTTGCATGAATCTTGAGAGGACACCAACTACATATGATATATCTGGTTGAGTGGTAATCACATAAATCAGACTTTCAATGAGTTGTCTATATCTAGTGGCATCAACCAAATCTGTTGAATCTTCAGATGTCAATTTGAGATTTTTTTCCATGGACGTGCTAAAAGGCATACAATTTTCCATTCCGAACTTGCTTAGAATGTCACCAACGTATTTATGCTGAGTGATGAAGAAATACTTTGGTTTTTAAATCACTTCAATACCCAAATAGTAATGAAGATAACCCAAATTAGTCATTTCAAAACTTTTTATCAACTCTGATAATTTTGCAATGTACCATTCATTGTTCCCTGTGATGAACAAATCGTCAATATACACCACCACAAATACAAATGTTTTGACAAAAAGAGTTGCATCTTCAAACTAAAACGTTTGAAGTTTATGTTCATTAGGTGCTCAGCTAGTTTTTTGTACCATGCTCGAGGTGCTTGTTTCAAACCATAAAACGATTTTTTTAGTTTGCACACCTTGTGCTCTTGTCCCTTTACTACAAAACTATCAATTTGTGTCATGTACACAGTTTCCTTGAGGTCTCCAGTCAAAAATGCAATTTTGACATCCATTTGAACTTTGCATATGTTGTGAGCTACCAAAGCCAACATGGTCCGAATGGTAGTCCACTTTGTTGTAGGTGCAAAGGTTTCATTGTAGTCAATTCCTTTCTTTTAAGCATATCCCGTTGCAATAAGCCTTGCTTTGTGCTTGTCAAGTGAGCCCTCTGCCTTGTATATGTTGCGATAGACCCACTTGCAGCCAATTGGTTTGCAACCATATGGTGGATCAACCAGATTCCAAGTCTCATTTTTCACCAGTCAATTATACTCATATTTCATTGTTTTTCTCCAATAGTCAAGCTTTTCATCTTGTTTGAAAGTTGTTAGTTCTGAATCAAATGTAACATTGAGTTCCTCTTGAGAATCATGCAATGTGAGTTTTCCAATCATGCCCTGAATTTCATCAATAGACTTGTCTGGTTGAGATGAGGTTGCATGTGCAGTTCAAGTGCCTGTTTTCCCAACTTCATCAAGCCTCCTATCTTTCAGTGTTTGAGTGGCCCACTTAGGCATCTTTTTCTATGCTGCAGGTGCTTCGGGTTCATCCTTTGAAGTTCCTTCATTGTCTACCCTCTGTTTTGTTGGCCCCTATTCAATATCTGATGAAGTTTCACTCTTCTTCAGGAGGAGTTTCAAGCTCATGTACGGGAAACAATAGAAAATCAATAGATTCCCAACTTTGTGTCCCCCACTCATTGTCCGGAACATTCAAATCACTCACCTTGTAGACATCAAACTTTGCATATTTGTCTAGTCGACTCAACTGCCGATCAATATGCACTTTGTCTTTTGCAGTCTCACAAAAGACAACTTCTCTTGTGACAAGAAACTTCTTCTCTTTCTCATCGTATAGCCTAATTGCCTTGGAGAAATCAGAATATCCCAAATGGATGCATATCTGACTCCTGTGGTCCAATTTGTCTCTTCTCCTTTGGAATCCTTGCGTAACAAGTGGATCCGAAAATCCGAAGATGTCGCACTAAAGGGAGGTGACCACACCACATCTCATACGGAATCTTTGATTCAAGAGTTATTAATGGTGATTTGTTGTGAATGTATACTGCTATTTTCGCTACTTCGACCCAAAAGTGTAGATTTACCCATTTGAAATACAACATTGCACGAACCATATTCATCATAGTTATGTTCATTCTTTCAACTACTCCATTTTGTTATTGAGTGTGAGGAACTGTGAGACGGTGTCTGATCCCGTTTTGCTCAAGATAGGATTCAAACTTCTTTGATGTGAATTCACCACCATTATCTGTCCTAAGTGTCTCGATGTGGGTTTGTGCTTCATTTTTAATCATTGTTCAAAACTTGTTGAAATTATCGAAGGCTTCTAATTTATTTTTCAGAAAGTATATCCATGTCATCTTGCTGTAGTGATCAATGAACAACATGAAGTACTTATGACCGCCAACGGAGAGGATTGCAAGAGAACACAAGTCTGAATGAACAAGCTGTAATTTTTTGTTTGCTTTCCACTATGACTTCGAAAACGGTTCTCTTGCGTGTTTAGCCAAGATGCAGGTTTCACACTTCTCATCTAATTTTGCGGGCAATGTAGGCATGCCAACAACACCATTCTTTTGCAATACATGAATGCTATTATAGTGAGTGTGCCCAAATCGAGCATGCCACATGTTTGGAGACATTCTGTCTTCCACAAGATGAGCATAATTCCTTGAATTTGATGGCTCACCTTTCAGTTTAAGTAGTTTCCCTTCCTCATATCCAATCAAGACGACTGCATGACATCACCATTATCCAATAGAATGAAATGGCTTTGTTGCCTTATGAGCACTAGGGACAACAAGTTTCGTTTCAATTGAGAAAGGTAGAGAACATTCTCAAGTTTGTAGTCTAGAAGCCCTAAACACTTGAGTCGAATTGTACCTCTTCTCTGTGGTTGCGGAGTTGATCTATCTGCGAGGTATACTGAGCCACAACTTTCTTCAATGTACTCCTCAAAGAAGTCTTTTTGGAAAGTCATATGTTGAGTGGCACCGATATCAAGAACCCAAGCATCAAACCAGGAGGAACTGTTCAAGACATTGTTTGCTTCATCATTTGTACTAGAAAATACACATTCACTGGTGAATTGGGTTGAGTTTGACTCTTTTGACTATCTTTGAATTTTTCTCTTTTTTTTACAATATGCTTCAATTTTCTCCCATGGAGTTCTGCATTAGTGAGTCTCATGGCTACCTTTTCTGTCACACCATTCACAATAGAGGTTCTGTTTAACATTCTATTTTTCATTTTGACCACCATGATTTCATTTTTGCCACCTTTTTCCTTGTACTTGTTATTGCCTTTATTTTTGGAAGACATGGCCTTGTTTGATGGTTTGGAAGGATTTGTTTTGACATAATACACACTTTTCCCTGTTGTGGTTTCTATTTTCCTTCCAAATGTCTTTTCTCTTTTAGCATCTTTTCAACCAATTGGTCAAATGTGAGTCTTCAACTGATTGCTTGCTTCTAGAGACTCCAAATAGGTTGAATAGTTGGGAAGAAGGGATTTATAAATGTGGTCATGTATATGTCGATTTTGACCCCTATTGCTTCAACATCATGTTTGATAGCACGTATCTCTAAATCCAATCTCATCAGATCACCATCTTTCAACTCTAGGTTGAATAGTTTCAACTGCAACTGAATGAATTTCAACTCTGAATGGAAGTCATATAGGTCCTTCAGTTTATGATATGCTTCTCATGGTGTATTGCACCCCTATATATAACGAAACACATTTTTGTCCAATGATGCCCTCATCAAGGCCAAAGCCTTCTGGTTTTTCTGCTTCCATCCCTGAATGTCTTTTGCATTGCCCCATCACAAATATCAAACTATAGATTGTTGAAGATGAGTGTGTTCTCCACTTGCCGAGACCATTCTAACCAACTGTTTTTGTCAGTCAAGGTAGTGCCCACAATGGATTTGATGGAATGCATGGTTTTGAGTTTTTGTTTTAGTTTTTGGAGGTTTTGAGTTTTTGTTCAACCCCAATTGGTTCCTTATCACTCCAAAATGATCCCCTTTTCTATATATACAAAGGTGCTGAAAAGAATTCGCTTTGTCATTAGCACCGGCTTAAAAAAAAATCTCATACATCAATATACTCAATTTTTCTTGATTTCCGAATTGACATTTTTCGATATACACAAATGGGTAAAAAAAGTAGCTTCCCTTATTTATCCTTGAATTGTGTAATTTGGTTGTTATTTTTCCAAATTTGCTTAGAGTAGCTTGCCTCAAAGCAATTTAAAAAATTGCTCAAATTTTAAATGCTTTCAAATTTAAATTTTCAAAATTTGAAAAAACCATTTAAAAAAACAGAATTTGCTTTTTAAATTAAAAAAGCATAAAAAATATACCTCTTTTCTCCTTCAATTTGCCTTATGTGAAAGTTTTTCCAATATTGGAAAAAAATAGAAAATAGCCTTATATGTAGAAATCCCACGGTCTAAGCAAATGACTTCCACGTGGCAATTTTTTCCACAACTATCTTTATGGTCTTTAACGCCAAAGAATGTCTTCCACGGATAGTTAGAGATTGACAGATTTAATTGCTTCCTTCAATTGAAACGCAGCCAGAACAATGTAAAACGCCTTTAATACGCAGTCCAATGCCATACAGTACAACAGATCAAGATGCATTGGTCTATTCTAGCGCAGGTTCGAAAAAAACTACAGCATAAAAGACTGTTTAAATGACAAAATACCTTCCCAAATAAAGGCACGCAGCAGTTGAATCAAATGCTAACCAGTGGATTGAAATGCTAGTCGGTTGTTGAAACACCGATTGGTTGATAAAGACGCCACCCCTCAAGCAGACTACCACTCCAATGAGAATTCCACAGACAAACCGTGACCCTGAGAATTGCGTCAAGACACATAAATTTGCCAATATGCAGCCTAACGCATCAATACACAGTGAAATGCGCCAATACACGGTGAAATTCACCCATACATAGCCAAACGCACCAAAACACAACCAAATGACACAAATTTCCACAGACAATGCCAAAACTAGTGATAGGGCGCAGCACCAAAGATTGGAGAAATCAAATAATATGCAGACCATACAGTTTGAAGGAGAAAGAAAAACAAAATATTTTTATCCAAGCTCTGATTCCAATGACAGGGCGGATTGTATTCGAAATGGCAATGAAATTTCTATTTCACGATTCAACGAAGGAAGCAAACATTACAATAAATTGACCCTAAAAGACTATTCATTTCATATTCCCAATGACTCTTCCTATTCCTACAGGAATGGAAAGCTTATCGAAAAAGACAAAAAGCAAGAGAAGCAAGGGGAACCCCCAAAAATTGAAGCGGAGGAGTGCCCCTTCTGAATTGGAAGATATTGAGAATTTGTTCTTCCTGTCTGCTAGAGTAACAGCCATAGAAAGATTGGGAATTGAAGCAGTAATTGATGACACAATTATAGCATGATAATAAAAGAATAATAACTTGACCACTAATCAATCCAATACTTCCTCCAAGAACAAAATATATTGAGGCACGCTTTCACTACATCAAAGAGTTGGTGCAGAATCAGATCTTGGAGTTGATCCCAAATAGCAAATTGAAAATATTTTCACCAGAACTATGAGTTGAGAAATTTAATTGGTTTAGGGAGATAATGTATGATGTAAAGAGAAAAAAATGCTAAAGGGGGGGTGCTAGGATATATGATCAATTTCCTGTCCAAAAGTGCCTTAATGTGTAAGTTACTAGGTGATCACTGATGTTTAATGATGCCAATGTTTGTAGTACGTGGCAGAGTTGAAATAGTAGAGCGAGTGTATGCCAGATCAGTGTGAGTGTATGGAGGTGATCTTTAGTCATCTAAAAGAAGATATGTATGGAAGTTCAGAAATCAAAAGAACAGGTGATAGGGCAGAATGAGATCGGCCACTTAAAAACAACTCTCAATTGATGACCTGCTAAACATTCTCATTTAATTATTAATGGTGAACTTGCTGATAAGCTTCATTATTTTTATATGGAAGGCATGTTTTTTTTTTTTTTCCTTTTATAATGGAAAGATACTATAGAAAGTATATTAGTCCAAGACACATCCATTATGTGTGAAGTTGGAAGACTCCTTGGGAAAATTGCTATCATTGTAAGCTGTGAACATCACCTAGCAACTTCTGTTCACTTTTTGCTGTCCTCTTCTCTGTATGCAATTTCTTAGACACATGATCTTGACCGTTTTTCCAGGTCAACCATATGTATTGTTCTTCCCTATTTTTATTGTGTTAAAATTTCCTAAGGCATTTTACGGCTTATTTCAAGAAACAGAAATTTTATAACCTCCATGTGTTCATCCAAAGGTGAAGGAAGCTGGAAATTGCTTTCTTTTCCTTGAAAAAGCCACCTGCAAGCTTTGTTTCCTCATATTTTGTTCCTTATTTAAGACAGAATAAACAGTTTAAGGAATACAACACAAGCACACATATGTCTCAGCAGGAACAATGAGAGGTATAGGGATAGACCTGGCCATTTGATCCGTAGGCAGTGTACATTGTTTGACCTTTCTCTACGTTACCACCACATTTTCTAATTGCAGAACTAAGGAAGGTGCTTTTTGTTGCTGATTGTCCTGTCAGCATAATGAAACACTGTTTAGAATGAAACTAAGAGGCTAGTGCAACATATCCTATCTGGCTAGCCCCATACTGCACGGATTACAGGGAAAATAATTGCAAACATTTGCATCAACCAATAGATGAATTTAAGAGTAACTTACCAGCTTAGGTATATGCTAAAGTCTTGATAAAATAAGAAATCAACAAATGCCTTCACATCAAAAGGAAAAATGTATATGAAGAAACTATGGACAGCATTTTATATTGCCATATTTGTATCTGTAAGTTGGATGTGGTTAGGCTTTCTTAAAATAAACCAAGATATACATAAAATAAAAGTTAACTACAAGACACTTGCTAACTTAATTTGATTTTTTTTTTAAACTGAAAATTACAGTTACTTGTTTTTAAACAGTGTTTTGGGGACAAACGCCCCGGAACAATCCTAATTTTGCCTTAGGCGCGCAGGTTGGGCCCTGCACCACGGCCAAATCCAGCACGTTCCCACGCCGTACCCTGTCCGGTACTGCTAACCAATTTGAACTGGTATGCATAGAATGGCCAAAATGGAAATAACTTAGAAGAAATGTTTTCTTCTATTTCTCTCCTCCATCTTCAACGTAAGGATGTGGTTTTTTACTTGTAACTTGGACATGTTTCTTTATCAGTTTTTTCGTGCAGCCATTTCTCCCAAGTACTTAGTAAGATATTCTATTTCTTTATCAAAGTTGTCTTCATCAGCTATTCTTAGGGCTCTGGTAGTGAACATTGTTAGCACCCTGGATTTTTGTGCAGGATGGTGGTTAGAACTACTTGAAGATAAAGGTCGGTATGTGTCTTCTTCAGGTATATGTGTTTGGAAAACATTCCGTCTGCCTCCCTTTTTAATAACACATCTGAAAGTGGTATACAACTATTGAGTTTGGATTCAATTGTGTATTGAATGTGCTAGATAGCCTGTTCAAGTGTTTTAAGAAATATTCCACGTGATCGTGTTGCCAGAAAACATTAGTATCATCCACAAAACATTTTCACCAACCAGGAATAAAGGTTAAGTGTCTATTACTTTCTTCTGAAATTCCTCCATGAACGAGTCTACAGCAATTGGTGACGAGGAATTCATAACTCTATTCCTTTTATCTATTCATAGGTGTATCCTTCAAAGATAAAAAAGTTGATCTTAGGCAAACCTCAACTAGTTTGGTGGTAGCCTTGTCAGTGATTTGTTTTATGATTCATATGGTCTCATCAATTGGAATATTTGCGAATAGTGGTACCACGTCAAAACTAATACTTGCCTTCTTATCTTTTATAACCTCTATAAAGGCCGTGGAACATTTAATGTATGAAGAAGTAATGCCTACCAAAGGCTTTAATTTCTTTGCAAGGTAAGCTTCCAATTCATTATCTAAAGTTTAAGTTGGGCCTTGATACTTAGACTAAGATAAAAAAAAATTAATAGGCCATCATCACATACTTTTACAATAGCAATACTGATATTTATATACCTTCACTAGATTACTAATTCTCATCTTCATATCATCAACCCTGAAGAGGGGTCTAATAGATGGACCTTTAAAGTCCGTAATAAGAAAGATTATGACACACTGTTTCCAGAATATCAAAGAAACTAGTTACACACATTGGTGAGATGGTTCCTCTGTTTGATCTTATATTGTTCTCTACATATCGTACCCATTTCATTTGATCCTTTTATTTCAACATTGCATATGGAGAGATCCTGAGATTTTTACTCCAGAACTTCCAATTGGATGGATTCGCTTTCCCTCTATTATATTTAACATGGTAACAAAATCAAAGAATACATTTTGCAGCTTATGTCTGTATTTTTCTGGTGCTTCACTCAATAAAAAAGATAGATAATATTTGGTAAAAGCTGGTTCTGATTCTATTGGATTGGATGTTGGTTTGGGTGAGGATTGTTGAGTATATTACATGCGCAGTGTGCACTGAATTCTACTACAAACCCCAACATATTAGTATTTCTCTCATCCACTGTAAGTCATGGAAAATGTACATAGCTTAGAGCTTGCATAATTTATGGAAAGACAGTTGAACATAATGAAAACACAGGAGGACAATGCACCTGAAGCTAATTTCACCTTGTTGTTGAACCAAACATTTCAAGATTACATGGCACAAGAGGCTGAAGACAAAAACCCTGGATTCCCTAGAAAATGAAGTTCAATTAGTACGGACTCTGTAGTAGACAGGTGGATATTCTTAATGTATGCGATCCCAGATTACTTGCATCTGTGTGTGTTCAATTAATTTTGAACAGTTGGAACAAAACAATTCAAGTACATTGTCCTTCAAACCCGAAGCCAATGTAGTTTGTGTGTTTCCAATATATGAGGTTATGTACAGTAGATTGGTCACATCCAGTTCAGACCTAGGTTGTGTTAGATGTTGATAAATTTTTTGATTTGCAATGTTACAAATTCCCAGACGGTGTTCTTCTCATTGTGACCAATCCCATATTTATTGATTTTCTTGTATCTTTTATCAATGATTCTCATGGGGCCACATGCTTGAACTCTTTTTCACCTCAAAGAATGCCATTTGGTAAACATAGATAATAGCTTCCTGAGATAAATAGATGGTCATATTTTTTATGGTCTAGCAATTGTAATAGACATATTTTTTATGGTCTCGCAATTGTAACTTGCAGGCTGTGTGTAATTACTAATTTCCTTCCTAGCCTAACCCTTGCTTAGGCACATGGTTAAGTATTACTTGGGTTTAGACCCGTTAATTGAGTTATTTTATATGATTGGGATCATGCTTTGTTTCATATACCCTTTGATTACTTCATATTGAATCACGAAAAAAAATATCTTGATTATGATTGAATAGTTGATTATTATGCTTTTGGTGTTGGAATATTGTCATTGATGTCAAATGAACTATTGTCGAAAGTGAACGGAATTGATTGCCGGAAGTGAACAGAATTGATGGCTGTAAGTGAACGGAAATGTTGATGGAAGTGAACGGCATTGTTGACGGAAATGTCGACGGAAGTAAACGGAATCATCAACCTTGGCCGACCTATTAGGAGGAGTTGTGACCGTTCGAAAAGATCTTTTCACTTGAAGAGTCACGACCTTAATTTGTGGCTTTCCGTGGGTTATAAATAAGTGCATAACGAATGGCAAAATAGTAGATTCGAAAGTAGAAGATATATAAAAGAAGAGCAGAATTTTTAAAAGAATTTTTTTGTGAGAATATTGGAAAGAAAAAATCAGCAAGTATAAAGAAGAGTATAGCAGCGAAAACACTCAAGTGTAGATCGAATCTAAAAGAGATAAAGCAAGTGTTCTATCATCCGTTGTTTTGACAACAAATTTGAGATAGAAGAGTGATTTTATCTAAGAAGGTTGGTGCCTTCGTTTTGAAGAGATTGGTGTCTCTTGCTGAGTTGGTGCTCAGTGAAAGGGGTCGGTGCTCCTGTAGGTTGGTGCCTACAAAATTATTTTTGGGGTTGGTGCTCCAGTAGGTTGGTGCCTACGAATATTTATATTAAGATAATTTCTCCGTGGTTTTCTCCCGAAAGGGTTTCCATGCAAATCTGTGTCTATTTGCATTGTGTGGTTTTGCATTGTATTATTTGATTGCTTTGAATATATTAATTGCAGAGTAATTTGAGGTTTTGAATTTAAAATTAATAGTCGAAAGTTAAAAAATATCTTATATTGATTCACCCCCCCTCTCAGTATAAGCTTGTGCTTAACAATTGGTATTAGAGCCGGTTCCTTCGGTGTTAGCACAATTGCTAGAAGGTAGATCTTAGAAAGCACATATGGCAGGATCTCAAGTGCTAGATGGTTTCTCCACTAACAAGGCTCCTTTGTTCGATGGAACGAATTACGCATTTTGGAGCATAAGAATGAAGACTTACTTGATGGCCCTAGGTTTTGATATTTGGCAAGCAATGGTAATAGGATACACAACGCCACAAATTGCACCAACGGATGCCATCGAAAAAAAGGCCAGTAAGAACAATGCGAAAGCTATGAATGCAATCTTATGCGGGCTTTCAGAAAATGAGTTTGTTAAGGTTATGCATTGTGAATCTGCAAAAGAGATTTGGGATAAAGTCAACACTATTTATGAAGGTGATAGTAAGGTTAAAAAAGCAAAACTCCAAACCCATCGAAGCCAGTTTGAAAGTTTAAAAATGAAGAATGATGAAAACATTGTTGGGTATCTTCTTCGTGTCGATGAGATTGTTAATGTCATTCGAGGACTCGAAGAGAAAATTGAAGAATCTGTGATCGTTCAGAAAGTCTTGAGATCCCTACCATTGAGATTTAATGCGAAGGTCTCCGCCATTGAAGAAATAAAGGATTTAGACACGATGAAAATGAACGAGCTCTATGGAATTCTTACGGCCTACGAAATGAGAACCGAATCTGAGAGACAGTCGAAGAAGGAAGCATCATTCAAGGTCTCGAAGAAAGAGAAGATCAAAGAACCAGAATCAAGTGACAATTCAAGTAGTGAAGATGAAAATGAAGCTCTATTCATTCGGAAGCTAAAGAAAGGATCAGGCAAATATAAAGGAAAGTTACCATTTAAATGCTTATTGTGGTAAAATTAGTCATTTTGCAGCCAAATGTCCAAATAAAAGAAATAGCGATGATGAGAGAAACAAATCAAAGTACAAAAAATGATTCAAGCCGAGCAAAGACAAGCAAAGATTTGAGAAACAAAAGACAAGCATATACTCCAAGAGTTATAGCAGCTCATCCGAAAAAAACAAAGAAAGTGATGTTGAGAGTGATAATGAAGAGATTCTGTTCATGGCTACTGAAGAAAATGCCACCACCAACAAAGATAATTTGGAGGAAGACGAAGACATGGAAGAAGAAGGTGAAGTGAACCTTGAAGAACTTATTTGCGCGTTGGAAGAAATAAAAGCATTTTAGAAAAAGAATCAAAAACTAAAGTTACAACTCCGAAAATATGAGGAAAAAAATCGAGACTTCAAAACGAAAACATCACAAGTCTTTGAGGAATCAAACAAGGTAATTGCTGATCTAAAAGTCCAAATCGAAGAAGCAAAGAAAATTGAAGAAGATCTAACGGATCAGCTAAAGAAGAAAGGAAAAGACTGTTAAAGGTATAAATTTGAAATAGATGTTTTAAAAAGGGATCTAGAAAAGGCGAATTCTAAAATAACAAGTGAATTAAAATCTGAGAAAAGCACTCAAGTTTTGAATAAGATTCTAGAGAGTCAAAGATCACCATCTAACAAGTCAGGGATTGGGTATGAGAAGGAAAAAGAGAAAGCTAAGAGCTATGTTGAAACTCTTAAGGAACCAATGAAAAAAGGAGACCAAGAAGGAAGAAGCCAAGAATATAAAAACCAACTCTATCAACAAAGAAAGCAAAGGAGAACAAAACTTCAAAAGACCATTTGCTCCAAGATATGCAAATAAAACTAGGTTTGGTAATTATTTTGATGGATATTGTTATTATTGCAATCATTTTGGTCATAAGAAATTAGATTGTAGAAAAAGAGCCAAGGATATTGAAGTCAGGAGCAGAAACAAAGGAACATATGGAGCTTCGAACAGAAACTACAATTCATTTGCTCCTTTATCAAACTTTGATGAAGCTATAGTTTGTTACAAGTGCAACAACTATGGACATATAGCACGCTATTGTGTAAGTGTTTTTGAATTTGTAAGACAAGATCAAAAGTTCAAAGCTCCAGTGATAAAGAAAAGAGAACCATCAAAGCCTTGAAAGAAGAAGCAAGAAGAATCCATGATTGTTCAAACAGCATTCCATGTTAGAGATGAAGGACAACAATGGTTCATTGATAGTGGATGTTCGAGACACATGACTGGAGATAAAAACAAATTTATCTCGTTAAAAAAGGTCAATGAAGGCATGGTGAAGTTCGGAGACAACACTACAGCCACATGACTGGAGATAAAAGCAAATTTATCTCGTTAAAAAAGGTCAATGAAGGCATGGTGAAGTTCGGAGACAACACTACAGCCAGAATAACAGAAAAAGGTACACTTAGTCTCGATAATGGAAAAACCAAAACAGAAAATATGTTGTATGTGGAAGAGTTAAAGCATAATCTTCTAAGTGTTAGCCAAATGTGTGATCAAGGACACACTCAAGTTCTTTTCTGAAGGTTGTGAGATCAGAAAAAGAGACACGGGAGAACTAATTGCAGATGCTCATAGAACCACAAACAACCTATACATGCTTGGAGAAATGAGAGGAGAGAAATGTTGTATGAGTCAAGTTGAAGAAAGTTGGCTATGGCATAGAAGGTTAGGGCACATAAATTTTGATAATCTTGTGAAAATCAACAACAAACAGGGTATGCGAGATATGCCCAAGATAACAAAACCTTCAAGCATTCTATGCAAGCAATGCCAACATGGGAAGCAAACCAGAACAAGGTTCAAAACGAAGGAATACCACCAAACCACTAGAGCTGATTCATACGGATCTTTGTGGTCCTACTAGAACTGAAAGCATGCAAGGTGAGAGCTACTTTATGTTGCTCATTGATGATTATACTAGAATGACATGGGTAGCCTTTCTAAAAGAAAAATCAGAAGCATTTGAAAAGTTTAAAGCTTTCAAGGCATTAGTAGAAAATGAAAAAGAGCTGAAAATAAAATGTCTAAGGTCAGATTGAGGAGGTGAGTTTATTTCAAATGAATTCATTGAGTTTTGAGAAGATCATGGAATCAAGAGACAATACTCAACTGCAAGGACTCCACAACAAAATGGAGTGGTGGAAAGGAAAAATCGAACCGTTCAAGAGATGGCTAGAACTATGTTGAATGAATCTAAGCTATCAGATAGATTCTGGAGAGAAGCAGTTAATACAGCAGTATATATCTTGAATAGAGGGCAAATCAGAGTTAATAATGACAAAACTCTTTACAAATTATGGAAAGGAAGACCAGCTTCGGTCAAACATTTCAAAGTGTTTGGAAGTAAATGTTTTATCAACAAGAATGAAGAAAACTTGAGCAAATTTGATTCAAGCGCTGACGAAGGAATTTTTTTTGGTTACTTCATCAAAAGCAAAGCCTATAAATGTTATAACAAAAGTCTTCAAACTATCGTAAAAAGTGCTAGTGTTAGAATAGATGAGATCATGAATCAAAAGGCAAAAGAACCTTCAAAAGAGCCTCTAGAAATACCCAATCTTGTAGAAGAAGGGAAGGAAGAAAATGTAGAAAAATTGAGTGAATCTGAAAGGCAGGACACCAAAGCACCATCTCACTTTGTTAAGAAGAATCATGCTGAAAGTCAGATCATTGGCAACATTGATGCTGGGGTGCAAACCAGAAGAAGAATTGTAAGTATCCCTGAGCATGTAAATTTTTTTTTAATCCAAGGTAGAGCCTAAGAATTTTTCTGAAACTAGTCATGATAAACATTGGGTAAAAGCAATGGAAGAAGAGTTAGATCAAATTGAGAAGAATGAGACTTGGGAACTTGTGCCCAGGCCAATAGATCAAAATGTAATTGGCACTAAGTGGGTTTTTTGAAACAAATTGAATGAAAATGGCCAAGTCACTCGAAACAAAGCAAGGTTGGTATGCTCAAATAGAAGGTGTAGATTTTGAAGAGACTTTTGCTCCTGTTGCTAGATTAGAAGCAATTCGAATATTTCTTGCATTTTCAGTATTCAAAAATTTCAAAGTTTATCAAATTGATGTTAAATCAGCGTTTCTAAATGGCAATCTAGAAAAGGAAGTTTACACAGAATAGCTAGAAGGATTTCTCTTATCAGAAAACAAGGATTATGTGTGTAAGTTGAAGAAGGCTTTATACAAATTGAAACAAGCTCCTAGAGCATGGTATGCTAGGCTTGATAAATACCTACAAGACCAAGGATTCAAGAGAGGATATGCTAATAGTAATCTTTACATCAAAACTGAAGGAGATCACCAGTTAATTGTTGTGGTGTATGTAAATGATATAATCTTTGGAGGAGACAATGAGGAAATGTCTAAGATATTTGTCGAAGATATGCAAAAGGAATTTGAGATGTTCATGTTAGGTGAGTTGTCATTTTTCCTTGGTTTACAAATCTCTCAATCTAACAAAGGAATATTCATATCCCAAAACAAGTATGTGAAGGAGATGTTGAAGAAATTCCATATGGAGTGTGCCCCTGTTTGCACACCTATGGCTACAGGTATGAAGTTGAGCAAAGATGATGAATCTTCGAATACTGATCAAACTCTTTACAGATCAATGATTGGAAGTTTACTATATGTGACGGCATCTAGGCCAGATATCATGCAAGCAATAGATATGGTTGCACGATTTCAAGCAGCTCCAAAAGAAACACATGTGCAAGCTGTGAAACGTATATTTAGATATTTAAAGAGAACCTTGGATTATGGGTTGTGGTACCCAAGAGGTAAAGACTTCACATTGGTAGCGTACACGGATTCAGATTGAGCAGGTTGTGTAGATGATAGAAAAAGTACAAGTAGAGGAGCATTCTTTCTTGGAGATAGCCTAGTATCTTGGTTGAGTAAGAAGTAGAATTCTGTATCTCTATCCACAGCAGAAGCAGAGTACATAGCGGCAGTGCTATGTTGTACACAAGTTCTATGGATGAAACAAACCTTGAAAGATATCAAAGTAGAGTATAATCATCCAATCTCCATATTCTGCAGTAATACTAGTGCGATAAGTATTTCAAAGAATCCAGTTATGCATTCCAGAACTAAGCATATCCCTATTCAATATCATTACTTGAGAGAACAGGTGGCAGAACAACAAGTAAAATTGGAATATGTTTCCACATCCGAATAGATGGCAGATATCTTCACTAAGCCACTTCCAAAGGAAACATTTGAGTACCTACGACAGAAGTTGGCAATAATTTCTTTTGCGTCTTGCCACTGAAGGGAAGCATCAGCTAAGGGGGAGCTAAGTACTAGCTCTTGGATAGACCCTTTGCCATTGATGTCAAAGGGGGAGAAGTACAGAAAGAGGATGTCACATAAAGGGGGAGCTACAGCAAAAAAAGGATTCAGACAGAAGAGACAGTGCAGCAAGGGGGAGCAGTTTCAGTATGTGGTTGCCGTTAATGACAAAGGGGGAGATTGTTGGAATATTGTCATTGATGTCAAATGAACTATTGCTGAAAGTGAACGGAATTGACTGCCGGAAGTGAACAGAATTGATGGCCGTAAGTGAATGGAAATGTCGACGGAAGTGAACGGAATTGTTGACGAAAATGTCGATGGAAGTAAACGGAATTGTCGATGGAATTGTCAACCTTGGCCGACCTATTGGGATTTGTGACCATTCGAAAGGACCTTTTCACGTGAAGAGTCACGACCTTAATTTGTGGCTTTCCGTAGGTTGTAAATAAGTGCATAACGAATGGCAAAAGAGTAGATTCGAAAGTAGAAGATATATAAAAGAAGAGAAGAATTTTTAAAAGAATTTTTTTGTGAAACTATTGAAAAGAAAAAATCAGCAAGTATAAAGAAGAGTATAGCAGCGAAAACACTCAAGTGTAGATCAAATCTAAAAAAGATAAAACAAGTGTTCTATCATCCGTTGTTTTGACAACAAATTTGAGATAGAAGAGTGATTTTTTCTGAGAAGGTTGGTGCCTTCGTTTTGAAGAGATTGGTGTCTCTTGCTGAGTTGGTGCTCAGTGAAAGGGGTCGGTGCTCCTGTAAGTTGGTGCCTACAAAATTGTTTTTGGGGTTGGTGCTCCATTAGATTGATGCCTACGAATATTTATATTAAGAGAATTTCTCCGTGGTTTTCTCCCAAAAGGGTTTCCACGCAAATTTGTGTCTATTTGCATTGTGTGGTTTTGCATTGTATTCTTTGATTGCTTTGAATATATTAATTACGGAGTAATTTGAGGTTTTGAATTTAAGATTAAAGTCGAAAGTTAAAAAATATCTTATACTGATTCACCCCCCCTCTCAGTATAAGCTTGTGCTTAACATTTGGTTACATCTCTTCATGCTATAGAAGCACTGTGAGTTTGGTTTGAGTGCAGGAAATAGGAGTTGTTAACCTAAGTAGCTGATACAAATACAAATACAAGAATTGGATGTGTATACGGGGATATTTTTGGATACGTCTGTACAAATATATATATATATAAAATTAATAATAAAAAAATATATAGCCATTTAAGCAAAATTAACCACATAATATGCAGAGGAAACAAAATAAGTTAAATAAACACAAAACATACTCATAATTTCAATGGTCGAACTTAGATTAGTCCTATAACAAGTGCAATGCAAATGTTACAATGTATGGACAAAAAATAAAGACAAATCGGTATATTCATAATTCACTATATTCATATTCGTCTTCAACTACAATGTCTTCATCGAGAGTGTAATGTCCCCCTTTTTGGTATAAACTTGCTTAAGTCCTTAGCCTTGAATTGTTCTTAAAAAGACTAATGGAAGAGGAGAAAAAGGGGACATTTGAGGACTTTAAAAGTATTTAATAGAAAAGCACTTTATGATCTAATTTTCACTTAAGTTGGGGCCTTTTTAGGGGTCATGGGCACTTGGGGCCTTTTTAGGGGTCATGGGCACTTGGGGCCTAAAGTGTTTTTATAAGGAAGCTTGTAATTTTTTTTTTTGAAAAGGAAAAAATAAACTCTCTTTGTCTATTTTGGGCACCACAATTGGAAAATGAATATAAAAGGAAAGGGAAGGCTCAGTTGAGAAGGTTATGCATTTTTAATATTGAAATTCTTGTGCAAATATGTCAAGCTTGAACAAATGACTTGATGACGAAAACTTTCAAGTGCACCAAAGAGTTTGAGGATGAAAACCTCAATTCTTTCACATAGGGCAGCTCTATTCAAGGGCTGTAATTGCACTTCAATTTTGCATAATTGTATGCGAGTGGATATACAAAGATGCTTTTGGACACCACCTTCATCAAGGAATTATTGCAAACCTTTTGGAGAGATGGAAATTCATAATTTGTAGATCAAAGATGTGGGCGAACTCGGTTGAGGAGCTTGTTGGGTTTGGAGGCCATCCTAAGGGTCGCAACTTGCTTTGGGAGGGTGGCGACTCCTCTCAAGAGGGCAAATTTGTCTACGAAACTCTCTTCTATGGTCAGTAATTTTAATATTTATTCCAGCTATTGGCAAGTTGTTGTGGGTCAACTTGCATGTTTGAAAGGTCAATCCATGCCCTAGGAATATTCAGGGATTTAATATAATTTTTGACAACTTGGGTGACTTGTTTGGAGAGATCTGAGAAGTGTTTAGAAGGGCAAATTCCAAGAAATAAATCAGTTTTATTTCCCTATAGTTTTTTAAGTATGGCAACTCACTTGTGGATATTTTTGAGGTATTTCGTGAGTGAAAAATGTAGCTGTACTTTCACATAAAAATCAAATTATTGTAGGGGTATTTTTAGCGACTTCGCCAATTTATTTTGGTAACAAAAAAAGGCCAATTGTTCCATTTGAGGAAATTACAATGGTATCAGAGCCATATCTTGGCTATATGTGGGATTCAGGGTTTATATCAAACAATAACATGGATAAGGGAAGGATTGAAGCTATTACACAAGCTCAAGATCATGGGAATCAACCCCTTAGGATGGAGGGCCAGCCTTTGATTCGTTGGGATTTAATGGAAGATTATGATTGCTTGACACTT
This sequence comes from Torreya grandis, assembly GCA_037957365.1. Taxonomy (NCBI): domain Eukaryota; kingdom Viridiplantae; phylum Streptophyta; class Pinopsida; order Cupressales; family Taxaceae; genus Torreya; species Torreya grandis. Next base: position 1,356,076 of record JARHVA010000094.1, on the reverse strand, counting down.
GCACCTAAGCACAGAAGGGGAAGGAGCTTTGAAGATTGGCTAAGTTTGAGATATGACAAGAGGCACCATGGGCATGTAGCTATGTAGGATGACTTAGGGAAGATAGTTCTCCCAACTTTTGATGGTGATGCAGGTATTCTGGTAAGAGCTTAGGTTGACAAGGTAAGTTAGTACCTTAATTTGAGGCCTAAAGGAAGAAGAGAAGCATTAATTTTTGTCATCCAATATTTGGATGGGGCTGCCCATGAATAGTGGCATCATGGATGGAAGACAAAAGGGCATAACACTATTGAGACACAAAGAATTTTTGGAAAGAATAGTTGATAAGTTTGGTAAGAAGATGGAGCCATCTAAACCAAAATCACTAAAGGCACATAGCAAAGAATTCCAATTGAATGAAAGGCAGCCCTTAAAACAATTAACAGAGCCTAATTTCCAATTGTATAAGGGGCAGCCACTCCACAAGTTTGTTAATTACCAAAATTCAGTCAAACATAGACCCTTTGTGATGGGTGAGCAGCTGGAAATTAACTCAGAAAATTCAAGGAAATCAATGGCATGTGAGAATGAACTTGAAGGGCAGCCACCAAGTGAAGAACCTTTGAGGTCTGGGCACCAAAATTCAGTCAATTGTGGACCCATGGTGATGGACAATTCCCTGAGATTGAAGTCAGAAAATTCAGAGGAATTAAAAGCATGTGAAATGGAAATAGAAGGGTAGCCACCAAAGCAAAAAAATTAGAAAATTGGGAGCAAAGAAATGAACATGTGAAGGTAAACCAAACTGAAATTGAAGGGAAAATACATCAAGAAAAAGAGGACAGCCAGCAGGTGACAAAGAAAGAGATAATTGCTACCCTATCTAGTGCCACTAGATGCCATGCTTTCCGTGTGAAAGAAACCATTAGAAGCAAAAAGGTAATTGTGTCAATGGATAATAGTGCCACTCACAATTTTATAGATGCTAAAATAGTTACAAGACATAGGCTGCCCACCACGGAAAATGGTGGATTTAAGGTAACCATGGGGGATGGCTCCTCCATATCATGCATTTCCAGCATTGTGGAGTTGAAACTAACCATGGGTGAATATACCTTTGAAGGAGAGTTCAATGTGATAGACCATGGGGAGATGGATGTTGTGCTTGGAGCTCAATGGTTTCAATCCATTGGCGAATACACTCATAATTTACAAAAATCAGAACTGATATTTATGGTAGCCAACAAGGAAATTGTTCTCCATGGTCTAAGCAATGGGACACCCACGTTGGTGACCTCCAAAATGATGGATGAACCAAAAAAGATGAACTCTAAACACACTATGGAAGAAGGATCAAGTGGGGTAGCCACTTGTGATAAGAAGCAAGTCATGCAAGAGAAATAAAAGATCAGTAGAACAAAACTTCATGAAGATTTGCATGAAGGAAGCCATAAAAATTCAAGGGAAGTGGACACACTATGAAGACACTCTCTATGCCAAGGAAAGGAGAGGAAAATATGCTCAACCAAGGAGTGAAAAATTGTGCCCTTATGCCAAGGACACAAGCAAGGTGTGATGAGTGGATGAGGAGGGCAAAGCAAGCAAAGTTGATAGCCTTCCTAGCTAAGCAACACCTAAGGGAGTTCAAAGAGGAAGGTGAATCCCTTAAACACCTACATAATCATGCCAAAAATAAATAGAAATCAATATTGCACATTGATGAAGGGAAATCAGTGAGCAAGGTCCACCCCACCAAGGCTAATGATCACTATCAGCTTGCTGTAATTTCCGGAACAACAGAAAAAGGTAAGTCAATTGTTTTTATGGCAATTCATTAGTGCACAACCTTCCTACCATGCTCCTACATCACTTGGGAGGATATGAGGATCATGTTAAGGGTGAAGACAAGGTGAAAGGGATGCCAAAAAGCATGCAAACACATTACAAAATTGGTTTATTTTGAAGACCCCTTGCAAAGGGCAATGCAAGGAATGAGTTGGCTTCCATAAATGGGCAACCAATTGGAGGGGATGATATAGAAAACATGGAAGAAGGTTTAAGGTCCATCATAGATTGAGCATAGGCTCAAATCATGAGCAGCAGTTTTCAAGGTAAATTGGTGAAGAAAAAATTGTTTTTTTCCTTTCCGAAAAATTGTTGCCAATAATCTTGATCATTGAGCCCTCACAAAGGGCACATTCTTTGTACATGGCAGCCAACAAAGAAGCTTGAAATTGTTGATAAGAAGTCTGAAAATTTTGTCTCTAAAAATTCTGAGTGGTGTCAATCATTACAGCCACCCAGTATACATATAAAAATTGGTTTTGGAGGTACTTTGTTACTCATGACAAGGACAGATATTATTCCTTGTGTTTATGATTTGTGTAATAAGAAAAAATCAGATTTTTTGCTTCTACTACAGCCCTCTTATGGGAACATGACTGATTTAATTGTTTACTTCCAGCTGTTTTTAAGTGCGGAAAATGACATCTTTAGAGACTACGGTTTGCACAAGAAGTGGGTGAAATGTGTGAGTGTGAAACAGCAGTGTAATTTATTTTTGAACATTCCTTTGATGTTTACATGGTCACGTACTTACGTAGCAGTCATGCGAAGGGGCAGCCTTGGATAAGACATGCTTTGCATATGATGGGGACCACTCATAGTGGATTGCATATGGTGATGAGTTGCTTTAGAGGTATGTGGTACTTGATAATTCTTTTGACTACTCCTTTGCATGTTTGGGAATCTTCTTCGAGGCATAGAGAAATGAGTAAGGACAGCGGTTTGACATCTTCCAGAGGCCATGATTGTATTGATGGGGTGAAGGTAAGTGCGAGTTTTAAAATTTATTTCTCAAAAAAATCAGATTTGACAAGGCAAACACATCCATGTTTAGAGGGAAGATATTCTGAATTTTATAAAGAGAAGTATGCATATATCAATTCCCGATTTTGTCAACATGAAAAATCAGAGGTATGCATGCATGTACAGCCATATTACAAAGAAGGAAAGACTGAATTTGTTAATACAGTCGAGCTCTTGCAAGGTCTTACAAAAATGCATATGTTGGCACCTTTGGTGGATGATAGAGGGAGCATATACACGAAGAAGGTACAGTTATATTTGGTAAGTGTTAGGAAGCTATTAATGAGCTCTTGGAGTGTCTTATGCATGCATGGGATGATTGACAAGAGGCAGCCTTTTGGAAGGCAAGTGGTTTGCACAAAGATGCCTATATATGGTGAGTGACATGTTTTAGAGGCCTCACAATGATAGGTACCTTGTTGGGTTCTTTTTGCATATTGGGATAGTGGTGGCCTAGCACTTGGAAGGTCATTGCCCATGAGGCAGCAAGGTATTCATATTCTCTCATGTTTATTGTTGCAACTTTGGGTCACATAACACCCCCTTTGAAGGTATAAGGGAAAGGAGTTTGCTTATCTTCCCCTCGGTATTGAAAGGGATGGTTGATTGGGAATATATGGAGCCTTTGGAAGGCTATGAGAACAACTCCAGCGCTTGAGGGTAGCCCCCAAAACATAGGTACATCAAAGTAAGGCTTTGGTTTGGAGCTTACATTTCATGGGAGGCATTGACAAGGAGAGCTTGCATAGTGAAGAATGTTGGGACAGCCCCGTGGCATTTCCAATTGCTTGACGACAAGCAATTTTGGGTAGGGAGGATTGTAATGTCTCCCTTTGTGGTATAAACTTGCTTAAGTCCTTAGCCTTGAATTGTTCCTAAAAAGGCTAACGGAAGAGGAGAAAATGGGACATTTGAGGACTTCAAAAACCTTTAATTGAAAAGCACTTTATGATCTAATTTCCACTTAAGTTGAGGTCTTTTTAAAAGTCATGTGCACTTAAGGCCTAAAGTGTTTTTATAAGGAAGCTTGTAATATATATATATTTTTTTAAAGAAAAAGTAAACTCTCCCTCTCTACTTTGGGCATCAGAACTGGAGGAGTATGAAAGGAAAGGGACGGCTCATTTGAGAAAGTTATGCATTTTTATATTGAAATTTTTGTGCAAGTATGTCAACTTTAAACAAGTTATTTGAGGACAAAAACCTTCAAGTGCACCAAGGAGTTTAGGGACGGAAACCTTCATTCTTTCACATAGGGCAACTCTATTCAAGGGCTATAATTGCGTCTCAATTTTGCATAGTTGTATGCAAGTGGATCTACAAAGATGTTTTCGGACACCACCTTCATCAAAGAATTATTGCAAACCCTTCGGAGAGCTAGAAATTCATAATTTGCAAGTCAAAGAGGTGGAAAACTCGATTGAGGAGCTTGTTGAGTTTGGAGGCCATCCCAAGGGTGGCAACTTGCTTTGGGAGGGTGACGACCCCTCTCAAGAGGGCAAATTTGTCTATGGAACCCTTTTCTAGGGTCAAGGTAAATTTCATAATTTATTTCAGCTATTGACAAGTTGTTGTGGGTCAATTTGTAGGTTTGAAAGGTCAATCTATGCCCTAGGAATATTCAGGAATTTAATATAATTTTTGGCAACTTGGGTGATTTGATTGGAGAGATCCGGGAGTTGTTTAGAAGGGCAAATTCCAAGAAAAAATATCAGATTTATTTCCCTATATTTTTTTAAGTGTGACGACTCACTTATAAATGTTTTTGAGATGTTTCATGAGTCAAAAACGCAGCTATACCTTCACATAAAAATCAGATTATTTGCAAGGGTATTTTCAACCACTTTGCCAATTTATTTTAGTTCAAAAAAGAGCTAATTGTCCCATTTGGGGGCATTACAGAGAGCATCATCATGTGGTTCATTAGAACCACAAGCAGTAGCAATGCCACTCCCACTAATAGCTCCATCATGCAAGTTGTGTGAAGCACACTCTAGCTCCATGTCGAGCAATGAAAAATAGGCAACAAAGGCATCCAAGTCAGTAGTCTCTGGGTCCACATCCCAACACTTTGTTGCTCCTTTGTAATCAACTTGTTTGTGTGTGAGAAGACACAAGTTAGAATGCACATAGACCAAATCCTTCGCCTTTTTCGCTGCCAACTTATTGCGTTTCACTGAGTGGATAAAGATCTAGGTACCCCAGTTCCACTCAATTGAGAAGGAACTTGCAACCTATTAAGACAAGCAACAAAGTCAATTAAAATTTATAAAAGTTAAAAGTTAAAACAAAACATCGAAAAGAAGGGTAGAAAGAAATAAAGAAAAAAATCATATTAATGTCCACCAATGACCAAAAATAGGTCAATGGGACTAAAAGAAAAAACAATTAGCAATAAAAGTGTTAGGAAGAGAGAACTAGAGGTGAACCAAAGAAATAAAGTACAAAGACAAAATAGAGCAGTGTGCCACTAACATAAGTGGCAAAAAAACCAATACAAATAGTAATGAGGGGCGAACAAAAGCCCCAAGAGCATGTGCCAATGAAGATTGGCAGCAAATCTCATCAAATGTCTTTGTCTGTGCCTAAAGTAGAGGAATCATTCGAGTCATTATCGATCACTATGGAAGGTCTGATAATGTTGTCTGATGAGTATACAAGGTTGGAGGAACCAGGTTGGGGGATCCTAGGAGGAAGCAAGTGTTAAGCAAAAGCTTATACTGAGAGGGGGGGTGAATCAGTATAAGATTTTTTTTTGCTTTTGACTATTAATCTTAAATCCAAAACCTCAAATTACTCCGCAATTAATATATTCAAATCAATCAAAGAATACAATGCAAATAGACACAAATTTGCGTGAAAACTCTTTCGGGAGAAAACCATAGAGAAATATTCCTTTTATATATATAACTCTTTTACAATGTTTGCAGGCACCAACCTACTAGAGGCACCAATCCCCAAACCAAGCACTAAATCAATTTGTGAGCACCCACCCACTGGAGACACCGATCCCCTTTGCCAAGCACCAACATGGCCAATTCATGTGCACCAACCCCTTAAACTGAGGCACCGACCCCAAGCCAAATCGATTCCATCTTCTGTGATTGCTTCTTCAATCGAATTATGACTTTGTTTCTCTTACACTTTCTCTCTCATTAATTTTCTTATATGCTGTCTGCTCTCCTCTCTTTTACAGTTCTCAAAGAATATTCTTCATTAAAATAAATCTACCTTTCATACTTCTTTTCTTAAGAGAGATTCTATTTCATTTTTTGCTCTTCCTTCTCTCTTACACTTATATGATCTTCATTCAAATCGAATGTGTGTTATACTTCCACATCTCTTCTCCCTTATATAGCCTTTAAAGGATGTCCCATCCAAGAGATACCTCTTCACCAAAAGATGTGACCATTGACATTTTCATCGACATTTCCGTCGACAATTCCATTAACATTTCTATCGACAATTCTGTTAACATTTCCATCAACAATTCCGTTCACTTCCGACAACAATTCCGTTCACTTCCGGCAACAATTCCGTTTGACATTTCCATTCATATCCGTTACAATTCCTTTGATATCAATGACAATGATTCCAACAATCTCCCCCTTTGTCATTGATGGCAACCTTCCAAAAAGATCTTTTTTGCAACTCCCCATCTTCTTTTCTGCAACTCCCCTTTGTTGTAACTCCCCGTACTACCATTCTCCCCCTTTGACATCAATGGCAAAGGGTCATTCAAGGAGCTGGAAAGAAAAAGTTTAGCTCCCCCTTGACCAATGCTTCTCTCCAGAATCTATCTGATAGCTTAGATTCATTCAACATAGTTCTAGCCATCTCTTGAACGGTTCGATTTTTCCTTTCCACCACTCCATTTTGTTGTGGAGTCCTTGCATTTGAGTATTGTCTTTTAATTCCATGATCTTTGCAAAACTTAATGAATTCATTTGAAATAAACTCACCTCCTCGATCTGACCTTAGGCATTTTATTTTCAACTCTTTTTCATTTTCTACTAATGCCTTGAAAGCTTTAAACTTTTCAAATGCTTCTGATTTTTCTTTTAAAAAGGCTACCCACGTCATTCTAGTATAATCATCAATAAGCAACATAAAGTAGCTCTCACCTTGCATGCTTTCAGTTCTGGTAGGACCACAAAGATCTGTATGAATCAACTCTAGTGGTTTGGTGGTTGAATATTCCTTCGTTTTGAACCTTGCTCTGGTTTGCTTCCCATATTGGCATTGCTTGCATAGAGTGCTTGAAGGTTTCCTTATCTTGGGCATATCTCGCACACCCTGTTTGTTGCTGATTTTCACAAGATTATCAAAATTTATGTGCCCTAACCTTCTATGCCATAGTCAACTCTCTTCAACTTGACTCAAACAACATTTTTCTCCTCTCATTTCTCCAAGCATTGTATAAGTTGTTTGTGGTTCTATGAGCATCTGCAATTAGTTCTCCCGTGTCTCTTTTTCTGATCTCACAACCTTCAAAAAAGAACTTGAGTGTGTGTTTTTTATCACACATATGGCCAACACTTAGAAGATTATGCTTCAACCCTTCCACATATAACACATTTTCTATTTTGGTTTTTCCATTATCGAGACTAAGTGTACTTTTTCCTGTTATTTTGGCTGTAGTGTTGTCTCTGAATTTCACCGTGCCTTAATTGACCCTTTTTAACGAGATAAATTTGATTTTATCTCCAGTCATGTGTCTCGAACATCCACTATCAATGAACCATTGTTGTCCATCTCTGGCATGGAATGTTGTTTGAAAGATCATGGATTCTTCTTGCTTCTTCTTCCAGGGCTTTGATGGTTCTCTTTTCTTTATCACTAGAGCCTTGAACTTTTGATCTTGTCTTACAGATTCAAAAACACTTCTACAATAGCGTGCTATATGTCCATAGTTGTTACACTTGTAACAAACTATAGCTTCATCAAAGTTTGATAAGGGAGCAAACGAATTGTAGTTTATGTTCGAAGCTCCATAGGTTTCTTTGTTTCTGCTCTTGACTTCAATATCCTTGGCTCTCTTTCTACAATCTAATTTCTTATGACCAAAATGATTGCAATAATAACAATATCCATCAAAATAATTATCAAACCTAGTTTAATTTGCATATCTTGAAGTAAATGGTTGATAGAGTTGGTTTTTGTGTTCTGGGCTTCTTCCTTATTGGTCTCCTTTTTCACTGGTTCCTTAAGAGTTTCGGCATAGCTCTTAGCGTTCTCTTTTTCCTTCTCATACCCAATGCCTGACTTGTTAGATGGTGATCTTTGACTCTCTAGAATCTTATTCAAAACTTGAGTGCTTTTCTCAGATTTCAATTCACTTGTTATTTTAGAATTCGCCTTTTCTAGATCCCTTTTTAAAACATATATTTCAAATTCATACCTTTCACAGTCTTCTTTCTTCTTTAGCTGATCCGTTAGATCTTCAATTTTCTTTGCTTCTTCGATTTGGACTTTTAGATCAGCAATTACCTTGTTTGATTCCTCAAAGACTCGTGATGTCTTCGTTTTGAAGTCTCGATTCTCTTCCTCATATTTTCGGAGTTGTAACTTCAGTTTTTTATTCTTCTTCTTAAATGCTTTTATTTCTTCCAATGCGCAAATAAGTTCTTCAAGGTTCACTTCACCTTCTTCTTACATGTCTTCGTCTTCCTCCAAATTATCTTTGCTGGTGGTGGCATTTTCTTCTGTAGCCATGAATAGAATCTCTTCATTATCACTCTCAACATCACTTTCTTTGTTTTCTTCGGATGAGCTGCTATACCTCTTGGGGTATAGGCTTTTCTTTTGTTTCTCAAATCTTTGCTTGTCTTTGCTTGGCTTGAATCCCTTTTTGTACTTTGATTTGTTTCTCTTATCATCGCTATTTCTTTTATTTGGACATTTGGCAGCAAAATGACCAATTTTACCACAATTAAAGCATTTAAATGGTAACTTTCCTTTATATTTGCCCGATCCTTTCTTTAGCTTCCGAATGAATAGAGCTTCATTTTCATCTTCTTCACTACTTGAATTGTCACTTGGTTCTGGTTCTTTGATCTTCTCTTTCTTCGAGACCTTGAATGATACTTCTTTCTTCAATTGTCTCTCCAATTTGGTTCTCATTTCGTAGGCCATAAGAATTCCATGGAGCTCGTCCATTTTCATCGTGTCTAAATCCTTCATTTCTTCAATGGTGGAGACCTTCGCATCAAATCTCAATGGTAGGAATCTTAGGACTTTCTGAACGATCACATATTCTTCAATTTTCTCTCTGAGTCCTCGAATGACATTAACAATCTCATCAACACGAAGAAGATACCCATGAATGTTTTCATCATTCTTCATTTTTAAACTTTCAAACTACCTCCGATGGGTTTGGAGTTTTGCTTTTCTAACCTTACTATCACCTTCATAAATAGTGTTGACTTTAACCCAAATCTCTTTTGCAGATTCACAATGCATAACCTTAACAAACTCATTTTCTGAAAGCTCGCATAAGATTGTATTCATAGCTTTCGCATTGTTCTCACTGGCATTTTTTCCGGTGGCATCCGTTGGTGCAATTTGTGGCGTTGTGTATCCTATTACCACTGCTTGCCAAATATCAAAACCTAGGGCCATCAACTTAAGTCTTCATTCTTATGCTCCAAAATGCGTAATTCGTTCCATCGAACAAAGGAGCCATGTTTGCAGGTACCAACCTACTAGAGACACCAAGCACCAACTCAGTCAATTTGTGAGCACCCACCCACTAGAGACACTGATCCCCTTTGCCAAGCACCAACTTGGCCAATTCATGAGCACCAACCCACAGGAACACCAACCCCTTAGACTATGAGGCACCAACCCCAAGCCAAATCGATTCCATCGTCTGTGATTGCTTTTTCAATCGAATGATGACTTTGTTTCTCTTACACTTTCTCTCTCATTAATTTTCTTATATACTTTTTGCTCTCCTCTCTTTCACAATTCTCAAAGAATATTCTTCATTAAAATAAATCTACCCTTCATACTTCTTTTCTTAGGAGATATTCTATTTCATTTTTTACTCTTCCTTCTCTCTTACACTTATATGATCTTCATTCAAATCGAATGTGTGTTATACTTCCACATCTCTTCTCCCTTATATGGCCTTTAAAGGATGTGTCATATCCAAGAGATACCTCTTCACCAAAAAATGTAACCGTTGACATTTCCATCGACAATTCCGTTAACATTTCTGTTCACTTCCAGCAACAATTCCGTTCACTTCCAACAACAATTCCGTTCACTTTCGAACACTTCCATTTACTTCTAGCAACAATTCCGTTTGACATTTCCATTCATATCCATTACAATTCCTTTGACATTAGTGACAATTATTCCAACAACAAGACACTTCCTCTAGAATCTGCCCTAACATCCAAGGCCAATGTAATTCCTGTAGCAGATAAGATAAGATAAATATAAATATATTAATGTCCAATGAATGACTACAAAAGTAGATCAAAGGGATTGCAAATAACGACGTGTGCAAGTACAAAGTGGAAGAACCAAAAGATTCCCGAGAAAGAAAAGAAAAGTGCAAAGCCAAAGAAAGTGGCAAAACCGAAAAGAGCAATCCCACGAACCCAAAACCAGGGGTGGAAATGCAAACAAGAAGAAAGGGAAGACAGCCAAGGAAAAGCAATGAGGGAAGTCTATCAAGGAATGGAAGATCCAACTCTCTTAACATCCGAGGCCAACTAAAAGAAAGAAACTCTGGATGGAATGGCGACCGAATGAAGAGGTGGTAAAGTGTGAAGGCCGCCTACTATGTTGCCTAGACACCGTGCTATATCTCAAAGGCCTGGTAGATCTAGTCTATCTCCTGGTGCAAGACCTAGTATGGGCTTGGCTATGATGGCTTGGGGAACTATGGATGGTATCTCTAGGCCGAATAGATTTGGAGTAAGACGTAGAGCTGGCCTGACAGTGGCGCTTAGTACCTCTCACTAAAGCTAGTACTATGAAGAAGGAAGTGATCTGCCAAGTAAAATCTAGTCTGGAATGTGGCTGGAGTGTGTGCTCACGAAGCCTCAGAGCCTCCTGTATGTATAAGGCTAGGCACTTCTGATCCTCATACTTGAAGAAATCAAAAAGAGCTTGTGCCCTCCTATATAGGCAGTAGAACCTCCCTCTGATCTCATAGTAAATGGGGCAACGGAAGATGAAGTGTGTCTCCATCTCAGTCTCTTGGAGACTACACAATTGGCAAATCCTATCAGAACGATCAAGGTGGTGATCCATCTCGCATCGGAGTCTATGAGAACCTACTCTGCACTGGGCAAGGGGATGTGAAGGGCATGCATCCAGTGACAAAGAGTATACTGAGGACGGATAATGAGACCATCACTCAACTCCAGAAAGTGCTCAGCATAAAATGTCATTTTAGGGCGTAGCTCCCCATGAGGGTTCACCCAAGTGGTGTGGATGAACTACTTGTAAATATCCTCTTTGATGATCTTGTTCATTACTTGTTTGGTAGGTAGAAGGTGCCCTGGTGCGTCCAAGGAATACTGAAAAGGAGAAAGATGATCCATCTGAATGCCCATTATCCCTAAGAGGTCGGAAACCTCAACATACCAACCGCAACCACGACGAGGAGAATCTGAACAAGCAATAGCCTTTGATGAACAATACGCCAAGTACAGGTACCTGTCCCGCCCTTCAATGGAATCGGCGAAGCCTCAAATGCGGTGTAGAAAAGAGATCAGGTCAAACATGGTCTCCAATATGAAAGGATGGGCTCCAAATTCAGCCAAAATAATGTGGGGGCACAGTATGCTTACACCAGATAAATCAGCGAAGAAGTGTTTGGACTCTCTCTATAGAATCCTAATCAACCACCAGTAAGGAGGGCCCCCAAACAACAAAGCCGTAAAGAACAGTGGGTCTGATGAGGAAGTCCATGAGGGACATTTTGGAGATGTCCTAGAAGTGGTGGCAAAAGCATTGTCTCTCAAGGAGAGCTAAGGATCCATAACCCTTATTAACACGAGGCTGGAGGGTTTGTCTCAAACTGAAATGCAGGCCAAAAAACTGAATGCCCAAGTAGGTATATGCGTTGGTGATCTCGATCTCCTTGCCCCTAAAGAAGTGGAGGTGTGAGGTCTTCAAACCATTGAAGACCATAACCTTGGTTTTACCTAGGTTAACCGTCAACTACTGAAGGTCGCAAAACAAGGCTAAGGTGTCCAGCTGTCTCTGCAGACCATCCGAAGAGGAGGCCAAGAGGATCACATCATCAACAAACAAAAGGATGGATATCAAACCTTGGTGAAGTAGGCACCCATTGCTATCCTGGATATGCTCATGGAGGAAGGACTCGAGCTCATCTATGTATATCCCAAAGAGAGTTGGGGACAAGGGGCACCCCTGTTTGACCCCAATGGTACTCCTAATGAAATCCGATTCCCTGTGGGCTATGCTTAGGAGATCCAAAATAGTCTCATACAGATGCATGATGGCAGTGAGAAGGCTCTCGAAAATGCCAATGTCTCTGAATCTGAAAAAGTGCTACACACGAAATCGAGTCAAAAGCTTTCCGAAAGTCTACAAAACAACAGTAAACTTTCGACAAGCGATGGCGAGCCTCCTCAATGACAGCCCAGAGAGTAAAGATATGATCAATAGTCTAGTGAGCTGGATAAAAACCCTACTTGCCCCTAGCTCTGAGGTGCCTATGCTCTAACTCCTCAAAACGTTGCATATGGAGGATTGTAGCATAAAGTTTGGAGAATATATGACCCACCATAATTGTCCTATAGTCATCGGGATCCGAGATGGGGCCCAATTTGTGTATGGGGTGAATGGTATGATGTGACCAAGCCAACGAAAAAATAAAGCATATAACATGGTTGAAGAGGTCAATCAAATAGCTACCAAGCACCCCATAACCATACTTGAAGAATTTTGCTTGGAACCCCTCCGCATTCGCTGCCATACTACTATTCAAGTACCAAGGCAACTTGTAATATCAATTTGCCCCTATGCTCTGGGGGGGCAGCAGGCAAGTAGTAGATCCATGTCACTAGAGAGGGGTAGAGCCATGCCAATGCGGCAAAGCAGAGCCACAATGTCGAGGGATAGTAGGCTTGGAGATTCGAGTACTCTGAGTAGTAGTGATGCACTGAGAGAAGCGCCGCGTAACTGATCCATCAGCTCTAATGTGTGATGTACTGGTATCCAAAGGATGCTTAGTGCTTCCAATCACTTGAATGGGCTGAAAAAAGAGGGGATCAATATGGGAGCTCTAGAGCCTCTAGGCTCCTCCTATAGGGATCTGTGCCAGAAAGTGATAGCCTTGCGAAGATAAAGGGCCAGACACCACTACTCTATATATTTGAAGAAAGTAGCTAGTTAAAAAAATTAAAATCTTACTTATGATAAAAAAATTATTGCAAGTGACTAGAGGTGGGTGGATGTTTGCCCATGGAGGTACCACCATATATGAGCATCATCCTTGTACTTGTCACGAACAAAGCCAAAGGAGTAATCCGTGGAAGTTATGAAATGCCCAAACTGTCTTGTAATTGTGTCTTCTACTTCTGGATCAGGAAAGAGTCTAGAGAATGCCACCTTATATTCCTCACTAACCTCAACATCCCTATATGGTGTGACCCTCATGGGCAAAAAGATCTTTGCGTCGTAATATTTGGGAGTCAAGGCAAAAGTAAAATGCAATGGGTTGGTCATTTTGTTCCACCTTTTAATGAGATGTAACTGCACTTCCTTGAAGAACCTCTCCATGGGAGCTTACTTTTTAGCATTTATGATGTACCTAATCTTCTCAATCATTGAGTCGATTTCATCATAAATCTGACTAAACATGGATGATCCATATCCACAAATTTGAACATACTCACGATAGGCTCGATAAAACTAAACAAATATTCCACATGTTCCCACCACATATCATCAAGAATCCACCCTTTCACCTTGTAGCCCTCTCACTGTTTGCTTGCTTTCATACACTCCAAAGATTGTTGATAACCATGTTGCTCAATGCCTCTACACCTTGACAAGGCGTTTCAAGACGAGTGTGTGTGAGGTAAACTGAGTCTCAACAACCTAATACAAAATTAAAACAAATAAAATAAAATAAAAATCCAAAAAATTACAAACTTACAAAATTAATTGAAAATATATGTGATTCATGAATGTTAAAAAAAAAAAAAATTACCTTCAACAATTGTAACTTCGAGAAGCCTTGAAAATGCCTTGGGACATATGATGGTTGCTTATAAACATTTGGATCTTGCTCACCTCCTCATAGACTTGTTTGTTTCAATCAATTTTGGTCCCCAATTTTTGCAACATAAGGTTGAGGGAATGAATGGCACAAAGTGTCCAAAATATGTGCCTATTCCTTACCTCAACCAACATGCTTGCAACTTTGCAATTTAAAAAGAAAATATTTAAAACCAACTTTTAAAAAAAAGTATTTAAAAAAAAAGTATCCTGTCATTTTTTGAAAGAATGTTTTAAAAAAATTACAATAGTTACAAATAATAGTTAAAAAAACTATTATTAAAAACTTAAAACCAACTTTTAAAAAAAACTATTTAAAAAAAAAAAGTATCCGGTAAGATTTTAGGTCTCACCCAAAATATAATAGTTAAAAAAGTTGTTATAAAAAAATTTAAAATAACAATTAAACTATTATTAAAACCAAATTAAAAAAAAACTACATACCTTCGTTTGTGCCTTGACCTCCGTCGACAGTTGTTGGCAAGTCTAGGTTAACTTCTTCGACATTCGCTAAAGCGGCTTGGACACTCAAATGTAGCTTGGATAGAGAACGTAATCAGTGCTTGTAGGGTTCGCAAAAACGAAGACAGGGTGAAGAAACAGCAATGGTGGGAGAATGAACACCATTAGGGCGAATGAAGATTGTTTAGAATGTTTGTAATTGTTTTTCGAAGTCCACGTTTGACCTTTTGTTAAATGAAATTGAAAAATATATATGTGTTTTCCTGCTCATCCATAGGGGGATACAGGCGTACCCCTATGAATAAGCTTGAATACTTCCATTGACATATCCGGGCGTATCGGCAGGGGCCAAGCGTACACTACTTGTATCCCCTGCGAATTGTACCCGTTCACAAATCGTATCGTATTCGCAACCCCAAACAACAATATCTAGTAGCATAGTTTTCAACAGTGTTCCAAATATATTATACTGATGATGAGATGAGTTGGTAAGGGTTTGCATGATATCCATTAGAGTGATATCTAAGTCAATGCGGCAAGAGCAGGGGATCCAGCAATGAACATCTGCAATTAGTATGAATCCAAATAGTAAATTCGGTGATATTTGATAGTTCTCATACAACTAGTTTATGTGGTGCATTAGCCACACGGATACTTCACACCTTATGCTCCAGTGGCATAAATACAAAGCAGACACATTCTATTAAGTGTGGATAATCATTCACATGTGCACAGGATAAAGAGAAAAGAGAAATAAATAAAATGAGAAGTGTGTAAAAGAAGCAAATGTTTCATGATCACTGAAGTGAAAAGTGAAATGTAAAAGGGTGAGCCATGAAAAATATAAAAAATGCCATGCATATTGAAATTATGATCACCAAGAGGGGCAGCAATAAGCCAAATGGCAGCCAGTATGGACGTGTACTCTGTAGCGAAATGATGTGAAAGAAAGGCCACATGATATAAAATAAAAATGTGATCAACAAAGAGGCAGTCCCAAGTCAAAATGCGACTACAGTGGACCAACACCTTGTAGTGAATTATTATAATATAAAAACAGTACATAACAAGGAAGTGTCCAATGAGAAATAATATGAAAGTGGACTGCATACAACAAAAGGAAGAGAAACGACAGCAAGGAAACACAATGACCATACAGCCTATAAGGAAATAAATGTGGACAGAGAAAGAAGCAGCCACAAGAAATCACAAAGGTCAAAACAGCATGAGGAACACTATTCCTCCATTAAATGTGATTTATCCAAATAACAGAAAAGTGATTCCAAAAATTAATGGCTGCCAGAACTCTTTGCGAAAGGTAAAAATTTATTTAGAGAAAGCTGAATGGAAATGAACATCATCCCACAAGAGGGATTATGAGAGTCTTGGTTTCAAATTTTTCTAAGGATGGGAATAGTGCAGCATATAGTTGCTTAGTGGAGTTAAGCGCACCTTCAGTGGTTTATATATTGAACAATGGACTGAGCAGTTTAGAGGATTTCTCGGTACCCCCTTATGGACATGTGCACTTGCCATGTGGGTGGCCGGGTGGATCATAGCACCAAATCATCTCTTCATCTAGTATGCACTAATGATCATGTTGGGACAAGTCTAGCAAGCAAGCTCCAAGTTAAAAATGGGTGCACGATTTCTAACCTAACATACTGTCTTTTCCTATTTGATATATTTATTGATAAAGGTAGAATGAGTTGAATTCCATTTTGTGATCACAGTATATCGTTGAGTGTGTGTTAGGAAAAGAATGCTTGCTCTCTTATAAATCTGAATGAGGTTAAAAAATGTGGAAATGAATTTAGAGTCCTTGAATTTTAATATATCATTGTGTGGTCACATGATTCTGTTAGAAATGCTTTAATAACAAATAATGTCATGGTAGGAAGAATACTGTGCATATTTCCAATAAGAAGTTTTCGAATTTAAATAAATAAAAGTATGCTCTTTATTTTCCACTTTGTGACTAATAAGGGGAGGAATCGATTATAGGTAATAAGTTTAGAGCCTTTCCCATTTTACTCGCATTTTCCGTAGAGAGGAAAATTTAAACAAGGTTTAAATTCCTTGTGCTGCATATTTCCCTTAGTTACGGACTCCCTTCCTCGGTCTCATATTTGCAAACAAGATTTCGCTAGGGTAAATTTGTGCACCTCTTATAATCAAAATTCAGAAAAGTAAATCTGCGAACTTCATGCTCAGTTTATAGCAAAGAATTAAGGACTATAGCATATTAAACTATGAAGTTTTCCCGTCAGTTCACGGAATGCAAATTAGGATAATTATCTGTGAAATTATAATGCTTATGGAAGAAAATAGAGCCTCGCTTCATTGAATTTTTACAGTTTTTAGATGGTAAGCCTAAGCTAATGCTATTACGATAGTGAAACTACAAGCTTGAGAATATAATCACATAATCAGTGCAGCCCCTTATATTCTCTCCTCCTTCCATTCAACTTGTAATCCAGCTAGGTGATCATTGTGCGGAACCCTAAATTGGGTATGCCATGGCATGGCAAATAACCATTATCTCTACATCCAATTTATTTTACAAAGGAATGTTCAAACAATCAATAGAAGAAGAGCCAACAATTGTAGTAGCATATTGAAGTTCATTCCCCCTGGAATATCTCAGTGATCTCAGTAATCGCAGCCATCTATGCTTTCACATGCTATTCACAATCTCAGGCCATTTGGTAGCATTCTTGTTAAGAGACTGCAATTACCTGGCTTTGTAATGCACCTGCAGAGATGAAATTATGATGTATATTGGTGGGTGAAGATGTCGACATGTGACACACATCCTATTAGTGGATATATTATATGGAGTCATATGGGTGACTTGTGGTATTTAATATATCAGGAAATGAGTTGGTCCACATTAGGATTAGTAATATACCTACCCATATGAGTAACTTGTAGTATTTATTATATTGGACAATGAGTTGGCCTACATAGGGATTAGAATATACCCATCCATATGGGTAACTTGTGAAATTTATTTTATTGGGCAATGAGTTGGCTTACATGGGGATTAGTGATATTCTCATCTATTATTGTAAGTGGGTGTGTATAAGGAGGAGCATATCATTGTGTAAGGCATCAAGGTGAAATATTGTAATTGGAGTGTATGCTCTAATCAGGAGGCTGCCCCCTCAAAGAGGCCTATGATAGTGGAGTGATTTCTTCCCCATAAAAAATATTGTATAGTGTTTACCTACCTTAAGGGTATTTCTAAATATAATTCATATTAAGGTATATGACCAAAACATCTCTTCTACTATGCAATCTACATGTTTCTACATATTATTTCTAATATTAAATGTGAGGCTCATAACATCTAAAACTAGAGCTCTTCCCAGGGAAAATGGGAATTCTTTTTGGAGATATTGTGAAAATGAATAAATAAGTAAATAAAAATCACTACCTTGCACAAGGTTGTTCTCCCCACAAAAACGTCCAATTCTAAGTGTTTTTTCATGGGTGGAAAGAAATCATATTAATGTCCACAAATGACTAAAAGTAGGTCAATGGAAGTGAAGGATACAACTATTAGCAATAGAAAGTTCTAGGAAGAGAAAATCCTAGAGACGAATCAAAGAAATAAAATACAAAGACAAAATAGAACAACTTGTCACTTTTCGGAAAGAGGAGTTCAAGATCTTTTCGAAAAGTGCTCACAATAAATATTTGGAGTATCAAAGGAGATATAGCAATCTGAAGTTGGCTCTGCGAACTTTTTTTTTTGACAAATTTTAGGTGTGACCCTCCAAAAATAATTCATATTTTTTTCTGAGAGAGCAAATTATGTGCCATTTTGTGAAATTGAAAGGAAATATTTAGGTCTTTTTCTACATGATTTTATTTTCAGATATGTGGTAGAAAGGTGTCCCAAAAAAATTTCAAACCCTAGTTTCCATGGCATTTGATCATTTTGTTATGGATCAACTGGGGAAATCGAATAAGGAACTTGAGGGTATTAAGGGTTATTTGCATAGAGTGAATGATGCTTTTGATAGAATTTCTCTTCATTTTTGCATAATAGCAGAATATGAAAAGGAAATAGATGCATAGAATGATTTGGAGGATAATTGCAAAGAATAGTATGAGGATTTATTTCATTTGGATGAGAGTGATCTAATTGAAATTCTCTTCAAAGATTCGACCATATATGATGAAGGAAATTATTTTCAACCTACTTTTGATTATTCACAGCCAACAAAAGAGGCTCTTTCAATTGTTGTCACTGATTTTTCACAATTGTTTTCTTCATTAGACAATTTTGATCACTTGTTGATAGTTGATGACATTTTATTGGTTGATCAATACATAGATCCATATGCTTCCCTTGAGTATCCACCTTAGATTATCATGACTTAGCTTATTATGTTCATCACAATGTCGTTGTACATGATCATGTCCAAGCAAAGAAAGAAGCAGCGGATGCATCAACGAGCCTCCATTTGGTCCTCAAGCTTTGGGGAAAACATATTCTCCAAGTGAAGGAAGAAGCGAAAGAAGCAGTGGGTGCATGGATGGACCTCCATTTGGTCCTCAAGCTTTGATGAAAACATCTTTTGTTATGTACTATAGTTGAGATTCAAAATATAAAAAATCAAACATATACCCCCTTAACATGTTTCGACGGCGAAACATGTTATGGGGGTGGAATGCAATGTACCTAAAGAGATATTATGATGTATATTGGTGGGTGGAGATGTTGACATGTGGCACACATCTCTTAGTGGATGTATTATATGGAGTCATATGGATAACTTGTGATATTTATTATATTGGGAATGAGTTGGCCCACATTGGGATAAGGAATATATCTTTCCATATGGATAACTTGTGGTATTTATTATATTGGACGATGAGTTGCCCTGCATTGTGATTAGTAATATACCCATCCATATAGGTAACTTGTATTTATTTTATTGGTCAATGAGTCGGTCTACATTGGGATTAGTGATAAACCCATCTATTATTGCAAAAGAGCCTATATAAGGAGGGGCATATCATTGTGTAAGGCATCAAGAAGAAAAATTGTAATTGGAGTGTATGCTCTACTAAGGGGGTTGCCCCCTTAAAGAGACTTGCAATGGAGAGTGATTCCTTCCTCATAAGAAATATTGTATGATGCTTCCCCACTTTAAGGGTATTTCTGAATATAATTAATATTAGGACATTTGGCCCATTCATATCTTCTATTGAGCACTCTATGTTTTTGCATATTATTTTGTGTATTTCTAATATTATATGAGGTTCATAACATCGTTCCCCAAGCTCGCAACTACCACCCACTCATGATAATCTCTCATTGTAGCACCTAGTAGACAGCGAGATGTCTGTAAGAGAAGACTCTAAATTCTTACCCTGAGTTCTCTATCACAACATTACAAATATTATGAGGAAGTCATGACGCCTATACTACAGTATTGGAGGCTTCTATCTTTGCCTCTCAACGAGAAAAGGCTATGTAAAGCTTGAGTCAATATGGTGGTTAGAGTCGCAACCTTACATAATCGCGATGAATTCCTTATAGCCGCAATGCACAATGGGTCAGGAGCAATCTTCATGGAAATCCTCTTTTCTTAGCCGCAAGTTGACTTAATGGCCGTGTCCCTTTTTGGTGAACACCTGAATTTTGAACTTCGCAACATGAAAGCAAGTGATCACCATGGGACCCTTTTCCTGTGAGGTACAGATCGTGCCACTTGGTGCAATCCCATCACATGGAATAATGCAATGAATACTTCTCCCTTAAGCCATACTCCGTGGACTCCACGGATATCCGTGAACTGTGTAGACTTTGTGGACTCTGTGGATTCTACGACTTTGTGACCACTATATACATGGATAAGACTCAAGTGTTTTGTCTTTGCTTAGGTTGCATATTGTATGTGATCACGACACGTATCACTACCCCGCAATCACGTAGCATTGCGGGCTCACCATGGTGATTTCACCCTATGTAACAAGGTTCGCCGATTTTTTGGCTTGAAAATTGAAGTTCGCCAAACTTTTGATGTGATAGAAAAGTTCAAATATATTCAGAATGTTCGGCCCAAAAAAGGCAAAAACACGGGGACTTGAAGGTTCTATTGTGAGGGGAGGTCCTGGGCGGACGTGCAAAAAGAAGCTGGGTGGAGTAGGTTTGTATGCACTAGATAGAGCTAGATCGGCATGGGAGATGTGAACAAAGGAGTTGGGTTCTATTGTGGGATCCGTCGCCAAGGAATCGTCATCGGAGGAGCCAACATGTAGGTCACAACTCCTCTTTTGTTTTTGTTACATTTTTTTATGCTTTTTTAATTTGTTTTTTCTGAATTTTAATTTGTTTTTTATTTGTATATTTTAATTTTTTTATTATGTAATATATATTTTATGTTTTGTAATTTCTTTTATCAATATTACTTTTAAGTTTAATTTATATTTTTTATATTCGAACTTGATGGTGCATTTTTTTTGTCAAATTTTATCTATTGGTGAACTTGAACCAAATTTTATCCTTATTGAATTCGAACTTAAACTCGAACCTTGTGACTTAGTTTTCACATTTGCGGGGACACATTATAATTTGGGTGGCATGATTTATTGTGTGAAGTGTTAATTTGATAGCACTATATGAAATGTTGTGTTTATTGATGACCATAATTTTTTCTTATAGATAATTGAGGGTTGTGGGGTCCTGTCACCCTTTAGTTAATAATGAAAATACAACAAAATGACAACTTATCGGAAAAGTCAATGATAAGACTGTCGACCCAGAAAAGAAGGCCCATGCCTTGAAGAAACATTTACCCGAAAATGGGGGACAACCTGAAGACCACCACCCTAACAATTATTTCTTGAGGGAACAAGACCTTACAGCCGAAAATACATACAACTTGATAACAAGCATAGCATAATAGAGCTAAAACATAAATCAAAGTAGGCATCAACAACATCACTAATACCATAGATATTTAGTCTCAACCCCCAAGCGAGTACGCTTCGCTAGGTTACCGTCCACAAACATGTTGGGCATAGCTATTTCTCGAAGTTCCATCTCCGCAGGGTCAAACCATTTGTCAACATCCTCCATTCTTAGACAATGGCCACCTGAGCTACTCCCACCACTTGCAAAAACCCCTGTGTCACCTTTGCAAGCCAAGGGTTCACCACCAGCACAGTCTTCTTGTTTGCCTCCTTCCTCTCCTCTGCCATCAAACCCCTAACTTCCCATAGCCATTCTTGGACTGCTGCCCAAACATCCCCTCATTTGATTCTTCCTTTCCCTGGTCCTATTACAAACCCCCCCGTTCCCCCACAGGTCCCTGGAGTTGCTAGCTTTCTTGGCCAATACATTTCCCCCTGCTTGCTTCTTTCCACATTCCTCGATTCTCATATCCCTTTGAGGACCAGTTCACACCATCTTAGGTGTGAAACTGGTAGATGGACGGTTCCCAAGGAAAGATGGGAAGATAGGACTTGCATTTTCTGCAGTGATAGAGCAGTTGAAACTAAACGACACTTCATTAGGGAGTGCAATGCGTACAAGGATATCTGTCTGCAGCAACATAACAACATGAATGTGGGCAGTTTTAGTGAGTTATTTGAGGAAGAGAGGCTACACAACACGGACCGGCTGTTGGTAAAGATTCATAGGAGGCGGGATGACATCAAAAGGAATCTGAAGAACTCCTAATGGTCTTGACACTGGGTCCCAAAGACTATTTGGTCTCGTGGACATTATTAAAACCCATTCATTCATTCATCCTATCATCCTAGCCAGATATTTGGCTGCCTTTCAAGCATTGTCTGCCATGTGTCAATCAATCAAAGGGCTCAATGATGCCAAGGGAGCTTTGAGAGCCTCCAAATCCATAGGAGGAAAGTTCTTACCTTGTTGTGAGTTTCCAGTCTAAATGAAGTCCTGCAAATTCTGAGACCAAATTGAAAAATGGTTCTTCCAATTCCCTAAAAGTCTTCACAGAAACCAAACCCCTGTTTTCAATTCCAGAAAGGGGGAGACATTTAGGTTGCTCCAAGTCGACAACCTCCAAGGCCATGGAAAATCCTCCTCTGAAGCAAGACCGAACAAATTTCTCCACTACCCTTCTAGTCACCTCCTTGTCTCCCAAAGGTGTTAGCAAATTACTAACGAAAGCAAAATCCAACTCCGAATTAATGTGGTTGCGGATATTCAGCTAAGCATAGTTTATGCCCACCACGTCCCAAATTGCTCTGATAACTAGACCAGATGGGGCCAAAAACACCTTTTTCAGCCTACCTTCTGAAACAGCATTACGAAATGCCATTTCTCTTTTTTTTTTTTGCACACAAAAAGAAGAGAGGCTCCATTGCAGCTAACCCATCTGCCAAACGCATCTCCGCAGAGCTCAAGGTAAAAGACCACCAAGCAAAAACAAGGAGAACAAAGTAGAGAACAAAACAACTATGCACCTTTGTTTTCACACCAGCAAGGGACGCAATTCAAATGCAAGGTGGAGAGAGCAATCACTTCACAAACAATAATAAGTTGTACACTTAAGCAAGCCAGCCCCTCCGAACAAGACCTTCCATGCAAGCCAATGATATCCAATTATGCCACGCAATCAAAACCCAAATCCATGCAGCTCCCCAAAATGATGGCATGGAAAGAGAAATAAAGAGGGGGGAGAGAAATATAGAGGGGAGTGATAGGATAATGATAGAAAGGATTTCCTTCACATCCCACCTTTCCTCACATCATTCAACCCAAGCCAAGTCATTGCTCGATTGTCAATTACTGAGTCGTTTCCCTGAGAGATACCCTGATTGGCCAAAAAATCAGTGTCTACCTTTGCTTCTCGGAAGCAGTAGAACATAGTCCAAGATCAAATAGAGGTTAGCAGACGCCAAGCCCTCCCCCAAAATGTTCCCGCGCTTCCAAGTTTGAGACCTGCAATTTCGAAGAGCATGAATTATGACCATTGAGTTGCCTTCAATGATCGCATGCTCAATTCTGCATTGAACAACCAACTCCAGACCAAGAACTAAGGCTTGTGCTTCAGTTTCATTATTGGCACCATCCACTAACTTTTGAGAGGCTGCCCAGATAAAAGATCCCAAGAAATATCTAAGAGACACCCTACTCCCGACACCCTCATATTTCCTTTGACTGCATCGTTAAATTTCAGCTTGAAGAAGTTCAAGGGAGGAGGAGTCCATTCCGAATGATCCTCCCTTCGCAAGGCATAGCCACGAATGCTTGACCTAGTAACAGGGGGAGATGACCACAAATATAATTATGCTAGTGAATTATTATGAAATTACAATTATAAAATGGACTCTTTTATATGAATATTGTACCTTATTTGGTGACCCTGTGGCCCACAGGGGTATTGTGGACTCACTCCACTTATTGAGTGGAAGTTATTAAGTGGCCTAATTATATATATTAAATTATACATAAATCATAAATGTAAACAATATTTAAGTTGGGAATATAAATAAAATAATGTTATTATATAACTAGTGATCTACAATTCAAATGAAGATTTAATACTCGGCGTCAAATTGGGACAAGTTTATAATCATCCTGGAGGTTTTAGGGTGTACCAAATCTGATGGTGGGATCAATAGGTGAAGTTGCCTCTTGTGGGTCCATAAATCACAAGTCCAAAAATGCACCCTGGCATACGCTTGGTGAAGTAAATCGAGACTAACTTGGTAATTTATCCATATTAACCCAGTGAAATTAATTGTGTATGCAATTGCAATATCATTATTGCATATTGGTGGAAATATGTTGGCGTGCTCAGATGCAGTGTGCAGTGTAATTGAATTAAGGAAAGAAAAAAATTGTGGTTGGTTTTGAAGTAGCATGGGAGGGTGCTATATTATATTCCACTGAATATTCTTTTAGATTCGATTTGTAAACAAGGGGTTGTTAAAAGGGTATGGAAGTACCCTGAAAATTCTAGAAAAAAAGGAACAGCAAGGAAATGACTGCCAAAAAAATTAAAATACAAAAAATAGAAAACTAAATATTAAAATTAATCGTAAATATAACAATAGCCAAATCTCACCAAGAAATACTATTTAGGAAATCCATCCCCAAATCCCTTGCTTTTGTTTCAGTGCCTGCAAGAAAGAGGTGTATACATTGGCTCAAATATTTTAAACACTCAATGAAGTGATCACGCATCTACTTTCAAATAATATTCATGACATCACGGGTTCCATCAGTAATGGCCAACATTGCAATTGATTCAGTCCATTGCATTCCTGCTACAGATTCAGGGTTGATCATTTGACAATTGCAGTAGGTATCAGTGCCCATCTTGTGACTGTTTTATTATATTGGTCTGGCATCTTTCCCCTGAAAATGTGATTACCATGAACAGTAAGGTTTTGTCAAAATACCTCTGCAGGAACCAAAGCTTTGAAGCCTTGGTGCCTGGAACGTTAAGCTGCTTCTTCACCACAGCTACAGATATGCCTTCAAGTCATTCCTATCAGGCTTGCCTTCTGCATTTTTGTTTCGGTTTGAAGCTAATGCCAACCGTTCGGACTTTGCATGCATGTTAGTTTGGTTTTTGAAGGTACATGTCAAATATCTGAAGCATTATTTGGTGGGAACGGAAAGCTAATCTCTACCATAAACCATGCTAATTAGGTCTTCTCTGAAGCGTTATTTGGTGGATTGAAAGCTGGGGTATCAGGACTTTGGTCAACTACATCAGAGGATATCCATACTTCCAATTAAAGTAAAACTCAAGTATCTGCCAATTGAATAATGGAACATAAAGTCCTCAAAACAATAGGGAATGTTTTCGGCAGAATCTTGTGAATCCCAGAGGAACCTCAAAGAAACATAAAACTTCTTGTGCTAAAATGGTTGTTGAGATGGATATGAAAGCAGGATTGCCAGAAGGTGTGCAGCTGGTATCGGGTACTTTGGAGATCTGGCAGATAGTGAACTATGAAAATGTACCTTTTACGTGTTGGATTTGCAAAAAATATGGGCATCTTCACAAAATCTGTAAAAAAAAAAGCACGACAACCATAATATTCTTCCAACAAGAATCCACTCTCAGTGCATACTCCATCTATATTGGGAGGTTTTACCACTGCAATCGTCAAGGCAGCTTCAGGAAGCTGTCCAGAGGAAAAAGGCCAGCAGGACTTCTATGCAGTCAAGGAGAAAAATTGGAGACTTTACCTTTCTTTGAGATGTGACAAAGGAATCTGCTCTACCAAATCTCAAAGTGATTGCTGTTAAATCTCACCAACAACCTAAGGTTCCAATCCCGTAGATGAACTTTTCTCTAATAGTTAAATGGAAAGCCTCTTCTCAGATGGAGTTTCCCTGCATAACATCAAAAATTACAGAAAATTCTGCTCATAAGTAGGAAGATAAGGTAGAGTTTTAACCTGAACTTCCAAATGGCTGTTCTTCTCCCATCCATTTTAAAGATTAAGGTCAAATCTCACCTTCCATCCATTGAAAGTGTCATTAGATCAGCAGCCAATAAGTCGGTTAGCTCATGAAATTTGTAACATAAACTGTAAGAGGCTTAGGATCGGCCTCAAGGAAATAAGGTCTTTAAAGGAGATTAAATAGCAGCCTAGGAAATGTTGTATTGATCCAGGAAACTAAATTGAACAAGCGCTCTTGCTTGGAAACATGCAGGAGAATATGCAGCAATGGAAGTTTGAAGCATTGGGGGCAGAAAGTCAATCAGGGGTTCTAGCTATTGGGTGGGATTCCCAGTTTCAGTTAGAGCAGTTCATCACTTTTAAATCAGCCATTTCAGTCATTCTTTAAAGCAAAGAATTGGAAGGGTAAAGAGTTCATTTTAGCTGTAGCAGGCATCCCTCCATGTTACAGACTTATATTCCACCTTTCGTGGCCCAATTAGGCCATGCCTTGATGGATTGGGCGTGGATATCTTTTACACAAGTGGCCCTCCTTAACACTAGGCCACTGCCCGGTCGCTAAATATTTTTGCAATGTTATTTTTGAGTTTTTCACAAGTATTGAAATAAAATGAAATGGTTTTAATTATGTCCACGAGACTGAATGGTCTATTGGACCACCAATTGCTCCAATTATCCAGCGATTCTCAAGATATGAGGCATCTTTTAGAACATTGTGTTGTCTTTTGGTGAACTGGATTAACATCTCCCCAAACCTTTTTAATCTTTTTTCCCCAAATATATCAACCATGCAGCCAACTCTTAAATTTTTCACATACTTGGCTCATATGTCCGTGTACTAAGGACATTCAAGGATGAAGTGCTCCTTTGTTTCAACTGCCCCTGTGGTGCAAAGAACACAAACCCTCTCGCCCCACTGCTCCTTAGGAATCGTCCATCTCTCTGTCTTGCACTGAAGCCTATGAGAACTAGTTCTTAGTTGAGCAATTAAGATCTTCTCTCTCCAACTTATTTCGGCCCCTATATATGCTTTTTCATTATGCTCGTAATTCGGGTTGAACATTGAAATGTAGTGTTATCTTTTATTGCTTATCCTTTTCTTCCACATTACCATTTTGAATTTTTCATTCACATAATTCTTGATGTCTTTCTTACAATTTGGACATTTGGGTAGGTTGATATCCCACCTATTCATCCATTTGTGGTTTTGCTTCATCCAAGTGTTCTTCCTCCTACATATCTCTTCTTCTTTTATTGCCCTTGGCCATCTGTCGGTCTTCATGCTTTCTGTTTTTTTCAAATAACATAATAGCTTGGTCATAGCAGTTGACTCTAAAGGGAAAATACATGTTTCTGCAAGAATGTTTTCATATCGGACTAAGTCTTTGATTTTGAAATTATTTGTAATTAGACACTTTTGAATCTTTTCAATTTGCCTCCATTTCAAACTTGTTCCACTAGCCCACACCTCGCAAACATATAATATCACTGGTGTGACAAGTAACCCAAATAAGACCCTGGTGGTCTTCTAGTCTCATAACTCAACATTCCTATATCAGTTTTGAAGTGCGTAGAAAGCTCTTCAGCGACCTTGTATTATTTTCATCCTGCAATTATCCTATTTGAGCTTGTTGTGAAAGTCAAGGCCAAGATATTGAAATCCATAAAGATACCATTTACTTTTGGTAATTCAGAGTAGCATTAAAGTTAGATTGGATGATCCATGGGCGATGCTTATCTCAAGGTTAAAATTTAACATAGTTAAAAATCCATCATATGCTCTATGATTTATTTTCTTAAATTTTTCCACTAAACATATATGTTCACAACTTTCTCTGCCTTATCCCTTACTAGATAAATTGTAAAAGGACCGTCCTTACAACTTTTAAAAGTCTTTATTGTAAGTCTCTTTCCGAATTAATTAAATTGAAGGACCCGACGCCTATTTTAATTTCCCGTGTGCTTAAGGGGGATTAAAAAAGAGAAATAATATTATAATAATTCATTAAGTTGTCTAAAAAGGTACTTTAAGTTATAAATTGAAATAAAAGGGACACTACTGTATTATTATTGAATGCGGCCAAAAATTAAATATTGAATACATGGCTAAAAAGGTAATTAATAATTGTAAGGATGAAAAAAGATGAATATTCAATTAAAAGTAATATTAATTGCTTTTAAGGTCTTGGATGAAAAAACTTATTAAAAGAATTGATTGAAAAAAAGTGAAGACCCATTCATTCATTCAAACACTTTTACAAAACCCTTGTTTTACAAATTTGGGCCAGCAGCTTCAATATTTACACAGAGGATGAAAACCCTTATGTGCACAAGCTTGAGGACGAAAACCCTCAAACCCATTTGGTAATTCTACTCAGAGATTACACTTTAACTTTCAAATTCAAAGGAAATCCGTCACACAGGTATAGAAACGCTGATTTATGGTTGTGTATGGGGCTGCAATAGTTTAGAAAATTATGAAAATATTCTCCCACAATGACATTTCAACTTGACATCACTATTCACGGTGTTACTATTTATGTCACTACTCACAATGTCCCTATTCACTATTGCACTTGGCCATTGACTTTTTTGGCCTATCGTTCTTGGGCATTGATTTTTCTATGTTAGAATTTGACTTCGCTGAGCTGACCACCAGATTTTAAAGGTTGTACCATTTTGAAGGTTGTCATACTGTTGTAACTAGGGTTTGATGTTGCTATATTGTTTAGGGGTTATTTTTAGCTAGGGCTTTTAGAAAAAATCCAATATTTATGCTTTTTGATGGTGTTGTATTTTTTGAGACATTTTCAGCTAGGTTTTGAGGAAAGATTCCACCTTTATGCTATTCTAAGTTAGAGTTTGGTGGAAAAAATCAAGAAAAATTAATATTCTGATTTTATTATGCTATTTATATCTTCCATAATGGTTTTTAAAATGTTTTCTATGTATGCAATTGACTGAAATAAAGAGAGCACGAGTGAGTTGTTGGTTTTTTGTATTGCATGTATTGTTTTGGTATTTGAATGAATTTTCAGAATTAAGGGCAATAAAAAACAAAATTCTTATTTTATCCTAAAAATGATATTTCAGTGGTATCAAAGTTTTTTATTTTGCCAACTTGTTGGGAAGAAATAATTTTTTTGCAGATTTTATCTGATGCATACCCTATGAATCATGGGGTTAATGAGTAAAGATGAATTGGGAATGAGGCTTTGCAAAGAAGGAAAGAAACTTGTGTTTCTGCATCAGTTGAAAGATTTCTAATCATCAATTTGAAGGAAGTGGAAATTTGTTTTCCATGGTTGAACAGTCACACGCGAAGGCTATGCAATGGACAATAACTCCATTAATGATTTCTTTGATTAAACCCAAACTTTTGAGACACCAAGACAAAGAGGTGAGACTTGTAGTTATCACTTGAATTAGTAAAATTACAAGAATAATAGCTCCTAAAGTTCCATACAACAACAAAACCATGAGGGAGATATTTTAGCGGATTGTGGAAAGTTTTCAAGGTCTAGGTGACATCAAAATTCCTTTTGTTAGGAGCGTCACAATTCTATAAACTATGGCAAAGGTTAGGACATGTGTTGTGATGTTGGATCTTGAATGCGTTGATCTTATTATTGAAATGTTTCAACATTTTCTTGTAGTTGTCAGTAGAAATCATACAGAAAATGTAGTAGCCTCAACATAGACAATTGTCACTATGGGTTTGAATGAGAGATGATATTTCCCAACATTTATTATCTGTATTATTGGCTGGTTTTGAGTAGGAAGCTTCACTAGTTGCATATAAACTAGCTAAAAATGTTGTTGAACAGTGTGCAAAGAAGTTGAAACCATATTTGATAGTTGAGGGACATCTAGTGATCAACAAGAAAAGAATCCTTCCATTATGATGAGCAAAGAGGAAGAAATCAGGAAGCAAGAAGAATAGTCAAACTCAGAGCCCCAAGACATCATTGAGCAAGAACATGAAGGAACCAACATGCAGGTTGCAAGTAACGATTTTTTGATAGTGGAAGATGTTTTATTGACTTTTAATGATTGCATGTATTAGCAAAATTGAGGAAGTCAAGGGGGAAAAAGCATCACTTGATGAATGCACAAGTGAAAAAGATGTTTTGATTCCATACACACTCATCAATCTACTAGGGGTTGAGTCCATGCTCCAGAAGAATATGTCAAGTCAAGAAGCATATGAGGCTGAATTTCGAGATGACTATGTTGAAATGCATGCACATGAGAAAAGTGCTCCATCGGGTGCTAATGTTGACTTTCAGCTTGCTGGAATGTTTAGATCAGCAACTATTGATAAACATTGTGATTACAGCGCAAGGTACGATGGTCATATCCCAGATTTATTGCTCCACACCATGTCCTTACAAGAATCTTGTCATCATGGACAACATGCTAAAAAAGGTGATAGGGTAAAGAATACTCCTTGCAGCATAGGGCATATAGATTCTTTGATTCAAGTTCCAAATTGTTCTTGCATAGGGGATCCGAGTGATCTTTTGAGGCATAAAATGGATAAAGGCTTTAATAAGATTAATATTACTATTTCTAGTGAATTCTTTATCCCATGCATTTGGATAGAAAAGAAAGATTGTGAGGAATCATATAAAATATGATGTGCATTCTATCGAAGTTGTAAAGGATCATTTCTCGCAATTCATAGATCACTCCTTGGAGCTAAGTCCAACATTTGGAGACAAGATCGAAGAAGGGTATATTGGAACATTTATAGCATGTTGTCAGCATAAGGTATGTAATGATTTCTATATCATGGGTCTAGGTCAAGCATGGATTAGTATGGGAGCTGTCTCCAATTTTAGAACTGTTGTCCCCCTCATTTCCAGTTTACCCAACATTTTATTTGTAGCCATACAGGACTGTTATATCTCAATGAAAATGCATTTCTCCCCTAGTGTCATTAATGAAGTGTTTTCAGATGATAGAAGATGGTTTCCAGCCACTACAATTCCGATATGGGTTAGTAAAATGCAATGCTCAAGCCATGATATGATGCTCTTCCTAGTCTCATGTGTTGGACAAATAATATCTTCAGTAAACAACCATAGATTTTTTGATATGGAGGATTTATCTTGGCTTAATGTTCGATGTAAAAGGGTTCACTTGTTGAGGTCGATTAATGCTAAAATCCCAATATCTTTAGTATTGTTTGGTAAGAGATTTAGGGCAATGTATGACCGTTACACTTATCAACAATCATAAGGTCTGATCAGAACCAATTGTTGAAGATAATAGCTTGGGGCAGCATGGAAGCAACAATTGGAGTCCAAGGTAATCAATGTAACAACAAACTAAGAGAGGCGGACATGGTATTGGGCATGCAATGGTTACATTATATTGGAAAGTTCACTATGAAATTGAAATCCAAAGGAAAAGTGTCAGTGCTTCGAGGCATTGTGTGATGTCCCCTTTTCATATGATTTTAATAATTAATAAAATTGTATGAATAGTGATTTTAATCATTCGAAAATATAAGACAATTAATTAATTATTAAAACAGAACTATCTTGGATAATTATTCGAATTACTGAAAAAGTGGTTTTAACCATTTAAAAAATTAAGGTAATTTCAATGATTATTCTAAGAGGCTTTATAATTAATAAATTACTCGAAAAGTGATTTTTATCACTTTAATATTAGAGCAATTTAATTAATTGCTTAAGGACCTAATTATTTAATTTGCCAAAAAGTAATTTTAATTACTAATTTATCATGCAAGTTATTTAATTATTTCCAAAAGGCCTAAAATACAATTTAAAGGAATGTCGGCTTGGGAGCTAAAGCAAGGAAAAGAAAAGTACAAATACAAGGTGAAAATCACAATTAAAGACTTGCTAAATTTTGATAAATTGATCTTCATGCTTGAAGAAAATTATTGGGATGCATGCCCAATAGAAGTTCGCTACTTTTGGTGTTGATCAATCTAAAAAGGTGTCTTTTGACACCATCTTTGCTAAAGAGATCTTGTTCTTTCCTTAGAAGTGGGGTGATTTGCTTTGTAGAGTTCGTGTGAATTTTTGTGAGGGTTTCGTGGTTCTTTTCTTGCATATTAACTTTGCTAAATATTTATCCTATTTTTGCAAGTGGAGTGAACCACTTTGGGAGCTTGGATCTAGGGTTTGGAGGCCTTTTTTGGTCTATTTTAGGCTAATAAAATATTTTGATTTATTTGTTAATGTTTTGCATGTTGGTGTGAAGAATTGAAGGAGTTCGTGAAGGGTTTTGAAGAAGAAAATTAAATAATAATTTTAATAATTATTATTTAATCATTTTGACAAGTTTTGAACATTTTTCCATTTGCAAAAGGCAAGATTTCACTCTCTAATTTTCTACTATTTTTTCCTGCACTTGGCAAGTTGAGCGATTGCCTTAGAGGATCAAATTTAGTCATTTCTTTGCTCAAAAATGATTGCTGTAATTTTTTGGTATTTTTTGGGCATTCGTGACAATTTTTTGCAAGGGTTTGAAGAGAAAAATCACTCAAAACAGCAGCTATATTTTTTATAATTAATCAAAATTTTCTGCCATCAAAAAGTGGCATTTGAGCTTCAGAAATTGGGCAAAAAAGTACTTATTTTGTGCAATTTAATTTTTGGTTATTTTCTATCAATTTTAAATTATTTTGGAACAAACTATTAGTAAGGATTCATCCATAAAACCCTACTATTTTGGCATCTAGGGTTTTTAGGGCCTAACAAGGGTTTTGAGAGCTTATTTTGCAAACTAGGGTTTATTAATTGCATTTTCATAATTGTGAATTTAGAGAAAAACCCCTTTTATGTGAAATCATCCCATTTGAGGACATTACACATTGATGAAACTCCAAGAGTTGTCATGGCTAAAAGGATGGAATATCAATTGGTGACAACCACAATTTCATCAATAGTTGAGACATTTGATCATGATGGCATTTGGTCTATTTTAGATCAGCATGGTATGGTGTTGTTGGAATCAAACTATGTACAAGTTTTCCACCCTTGGATGTGTGAAGGAGCATTCACAAAAGTTCGATGCTACAAGATGGTATCACCATTCCTTGCATCATGAAGCTTTGCATGATGTTTGAGTTTGCACTTTCAATATTGCTACTAAGTAAAGAGAACTAGCAAAAGTTAGAAAGGAGTTGTGTTGGATTTATCCTCCCTAATGAGGAAGTTTTGAGCACCACAAGGTCTCAAGGAGTAGTTCACATGAATATCAGAGTAGCTCAACATAAACTTCGTAGAATGGTTTCACATTTAGATATGCTTACAAAATATTACAAACAAGGCATAACATGGAAGAGTAGTGATAGCATATTTCAATTATGTTGCAAAGGAAACATATCAGGGACTGTTGTCATTATAATTTTCAGCGTTAATGTTGACGCTGTAGATTGCACCCTTGACAGGAGGCTGAGCTTCTATCTTTCACGCGGCACAATAGAGACTCCCCTCTTGCTGTGGGTATGGCAAAACTGGGGGGAGAATCTCTAGATAAGGGCTAGCTCCCTTTGATGCATCTCTGAGTTATTTCAGTACTATTGCTAATATATATATAATGGGAGGGGTTGAAAAGAGAGAAAGATTACTGAAAACAGAACTTAGATTAATACGGTGATGCACCAAAAAAATTTGATCTACTCATTTACTCACACTTCAGACCAAAAGAGGACATACATACACTTTATCTGATGAAAAACCTAGACTGTAGGGAGCTTAACAAGGAGGCTTAATGAAGACAGAAAAATGAACTTACCATAGGCGCTGGAGGAAAGCACTCTGTCTGGTAACCCTCTTCTTTCTCTGCACTCCAAATACAGCACTTCTTGTCACCTGCAAGAACGGTGATTTGTCTATACCAGGTATGTTGGTGTCAAATTTGTGAAAGCATTATGCAAAATGACTGAACACAAAGTTAATACTCAAACACACTCAAAGATGTATCCAACCAGATAGAGGTAAAAAATGCATTCTATTGATTCAAGGTGAATATTGGGCAGGGCTTTGCCTTACAAAATGAGAGATCTTTTCTCAAGTGAAAGTTTACAATATATATAGAGGAAGCAATGGCGCCCTTTTTTACAAGTGGCCCATGCTGCGTTGAAAACATTGGAAAGAAGAAGTCGCTGAAAGAACATACTGTGGCAATTGTCAATCTTGACTTTGGCGTCTAAGTTATATTAAACATTATTGTGAAAGCATGGGCCGCACCCCTTTGTTTGCCAACAAGACCGCTTCTTAAAAATATTCATGCGGTTGTCTGCTCATCAATGCAAAATGAAAAAAAACAAGTTGCGCCATTCATTGTTTGCGCTCCTTGATGACCATTTCATAGAGACTGTTCCAACCACTGTAATAACTCTTCTGCCGACACTTCTTTTTTGCCATCTGGGTTGTTTTGTCCATATCTGTGCTTGGCTCCTCGGGCTCCTTTCTTGGCGGGTCGCTGAGTTCACTCTTGACTTTTGTCCTTTTCTTGGCTTTGCCTTTTCCTGGCTTTGTCTTTTGTCATCTCTTGGCCCTTTTTGGCAATCTTAGCTCTCGGGGCTATCTTCTCAGCGATCTCCTCCTTTTGGCTTTAAGTCCTTTGAATTCCTTCAGATTTGCGCTCAATCATTTAAAGATCAATGGTTATTTCATTGCCGCAAAGTTGACGTTTGCACATCTGTCGTCATTTGAAAGCCAACGCCTATTTCATTGCCCTGAATTTGACGTTTGCGGGGACGTCGTTGGACGTTTGAATTCCAAACGGCTAGTCCATGATACTAAATTTGACGTCTTCGAGCCCATCACCCCTTTGGTAATTCCTTCAGCTTCACTTTCCTTCGGCTTTCTTTTCCTTTGTTTGGGCTTTTGCCGTTTGAACCCTCCCGAAGGGAAGGTGTCCCTTCGGGGCCTGGAGAAACGTCCCCTTTTTGGCAGCCGAGAGTCCCCTGCACGGGCACTTGTCCTTCGAGCTCCTTCGAGCTGTCTTGGCTTCTCAATTTTGTCCGAAGGAATTGTTCCCTTTATGTTTTGCTGCTCGCTTTCTTTCGGTCGGGCTTTTCCTTCGGAATTCTTTCGGAAATGTCCAAAGGAATTCACTCGGACTTTTCTCTGAAAGAATTTGCCCTTGCCATTTTGCCGCAGATTTCTTTCTGAAGGGTTTTCTTCCGTCTGGTTTTTTGCCTTGTGAATTTCTTCGGACAAAATGTCTGAAGGAATTCAACCTTTGTCTATTCCCTGGATTTCCTTCGGACAAAATGTCCGAAGGAATCTTTTGTCTTTTGCCTTGTCTTTCTTCGAAAGGAAACTCTGCCCTTTTTCTACCTTGTCCACTTTCCCAAAGGTGTTCACTGCCTTCTGCAAGGGCACCTTGGGCTCCAAAATTGTCTTTTGAAAGAGTTACAAAGGTCCTGCTTGTCTTCTAGGTGCCCCCCGCAAGGGCACGTACCCTTCAGGCTTTTGGAGGTGATCCTTTGGCCCTTTGAACTTGGTTCTTTTTGTCAATAAAAAGCCCTCTGAAGCAGTTTTACTCGCTCTTTTGCAAATCCCTGCATTATTACTCCTTCCAACCCTGCCTGTACTCTCCATACCAAATGCTTGAAGTTGAGCCTTTTGCATGCCAAGAGAAAAATGAGTTGCAGAAGCAAATTTCTGCATTATCCTACATTTTTGGGTGTGGAAATGGCAAGAACCGAAAAGGGAGACCATTTTTGCCCTGCGGGACCAAAAATTTTCGACACTTAGGGCTGATGTCATCACCATTTCCAGATGCTATGTTACATCATTTGTAGCAATACAAGTGGTTTCAGTCATAGAATTGAGTAATTTTCAGTTTGTTGCTGCAATTGAAGTATTTCTAGTTATTGTATGGTTGTTTTTAACCTCAATGATACTGACATTGCTGAATTTGTGAACGATTTTCAGTATTGCAGCGGTTGTACCATTCTTATACTGCTGATTTTTGGGGTTATTGATTTTGAACTACGATTATCAGTCACATTCAACCCCTAATTTGCAAACATTAAGGAATTTTTTTTGTATCATGCTATTTGTGAAAGGTTCCAACCATTGGAGCTGCTGAAAGCAATTACTCAGTTATCATATTGCTGTTTAGAGAAAAAGTTCGAGCAACTTATGATTGTTAAAGCCATTTTACAACCCACATACAATTTGATCCATGTTATTTGCCAAGGGGTACAACTTGGGGTGTCATGGTAAGAATCTTTGAAACACATGGTAAGTATTATTACAGCAATTTAGAAGCGATAAGCATAATTTTTAACATGCCATCCAGAAAAGAGGTAGTACCTCGAAGTATCACTAACACAACTTTAGCATTAATCACAACAAACAGAATGGAGGGTGTCACGTTTGATAGTACCCTTTATAGATCACAATTGATTCATGATTCAGCTATCATGGGTTTACTCATGGAGATTGTTGGAGAAGCATCATGGGGTACAGGGCTTCCAATTCTCCATTATATCAGAGAAGTGCAATAGAAGCTAACCACCACACAAGGAGGATTGGAAGAAACAAAAATATTGATTTGGAATCCTAGTATTTGCCGAATAGTTCAAGGATTGCTTGAAGACAAACAATTTCGAGAAGGGCGGATTGTAATGTCCCATTTTTCAAATTAATTAAATTGAAGGACCCAAAATAGGGGATTAGAAAGGGAAATAATATTATAATAATTCATTAAGTTGTCCAAAAATGTACTTTAAGTTATAACTTCAAAAAAAAAAGTACACTTAGTGTATTATTATTGAATGGAGCCAAAAACAAATATTGGATACATGGCCAAAAACGTAATTAATAATTATAAAGATGAAAAAAATATATATTCAATTAAAAGTAATATTAATTACTTTTAGGGTTTTGGATGAAAAAAGCTTATTGAAATAATTGATAGAAAAAAGTGAAATTATTCATTTATTCAAACACTTTTACAAAACCCTTGTTTTGCAAATTTGGGGCAACAATGTCAATGTTTTACACAAAGGACAAAAACCCTCATATGCACAAGCTTGGAGACGAAAACTCTCAAAACCATTTGGTAATTTTATTTAGGGATTCGACTAGAGCTTTCAAATTCAAAGAAAATTCATCACACAAGTATAGAAAGGCTAATTTATGGTTGTGTATGGGACTGCAATAGTTCAGAAAATTATGAAAATATTCTCTCGCAATGATATTCCAGGTTAACATCACTATTCATGGTGTCATTGTTCACAGCATTACTATTCACGTCACTAGTCATGACATCACTATTCACTATTGTACATGGTTGACTTTTTCGGATTGTCATACCTGGATGTTGACTTTTATGCATTAGGATTTGACTTTTCTAAGTTGGTCGTTGGTTTTTAAGGCCTATCATACCATTTTGAAGGCTGCCATACTGTTGCAACTAGGGTTTGATGCTACCATATTGTTCAAGTGTTATTTTCATCTAGGGTTTTCAATAAAAATCCAATCTTTATGCCTTTTGATGTTGTCATATTGTTTTGAGACTTTTCCAGCTAGGGTTTCAAGGAAAGGTTCCACCTTTATGCTATTCCAAGCTAGGGTTTAGTGGAAAAAATCAAGAAAAATTAATATTTTGATTTTATTATGCTATATGTATTTTCTATAATTGTTTCCAAAATGTTTTCCATGTATGCAATTGACTAAAATAAAAAAAACACGTGTGAGTTGTTGGTTTTCCTTATTATATGTATTGTTTTGGTATTTGAATGAATTTTCAGAATTAAAGGCAATAAAAGTCAGAATTCTTAGTTTACACTGAAAGGGATATTTCATTTATCATCTTTAGGAGTATCTCACATCTTAGTACCTTTCACATTGCTTGTGTTATTGTTGACCATTTTTTGGCCTACATACCAAAATTTTGCCCAAGTGTGAGAGGGTGAACATTCAAGCAAGACTTCGGGTTACAAGAGGCACAACTTATTTCACTTTATGAGTAATCAGCAGCTGAAACCCCTCGGCAAAAGTAACCCAGGTTGGAAAGGCCGAATTACTCTAAACAGTGCAAATCAGGTTTTGGGAAGTGCTTTGCTTATGAGAGTTTTATCAGTAGAAGTAAGAAGGTTTCACAAATCCGAATTACTGTAAACAATGCATTTCAGATTTCTCAGGGTGAATAACTTATCTCTTTTTATAAGTAACAAGCAATGAAGAATCCGAAGTAGGTGCCAGCGAAGAATCCGAAGTTGCAGACATTGAGGAACAAGAAAATAGACTCGAACAAAAACCCCGAAGGAATTCCTTCGGACAATTTGTCCGAGGGAATTCTTTCGAAAAAGTTCAAAAGACAAGTCAAAATATTCGAAAGACACTTCCATAAAATCCAAAAGGCAAAAAAGGACAAATCAAAAAATCCTAAGGGCAATGTACCATTCGGAAGGGACGTTTCCAAAAAACGCGAGTGCCCTTCAAAAAACCCTGGTGCCTTTTTCTTAAGGGTTATTCGCTTCGGAAAGGACTTTTTGAAAAGTCAAAGTGGCTGTTTAAAAACCCTAAGGGCAAGCACCCTTCGGAAGGGTCGCTGACAAAAAACCTGAAGGGTAGGTATTGTTGACATTTTTGCCCCCACAGGGCAAAATTGTCACCCCTACACTTCGGAACTTTGCTATGGTGCCAAGTTGGTCTTGTGAATCAGTTTTGGGGTCCTTTAATGAGCATTTACGGCCACCCAAGTGGCCATCTACAGCCAAGTGAAGTTTAGTCATGCAGAGGTTTCCCAGGAGCTTGCTTGATTACAGCGAAACATGCAAATACAGCCAAGATATTCCAGCTGTAAGTTTATTTGTTTTGTCTTCCTATGGAATTTTTAAGAGGTGGACTATTTCTTCGGACATTTTGTCTGAGAGAAAGAGCTCTCAAAGGACTGACAAAAAATCCGAAAAAATGACTAAGTGGCAGTCAGTCAAGGCTTTTTTCTTCGGGTTTTTTGTCCGAAAGAAAAGAGGAAGAGCACAGTTGAGAAGATAAGACAAAAGTCCGAAGGAATAAGGATGGTTATAAAAAGCTCGAGTGACTTACAAAAATCCCGGGGGACTTACAAAAAGCCCAGGTGCCCTACAAAAAGCCCATTGCCCTTCAATTCTCTCGAAAAGCCAGTTTCGAAGGACACCTGCTCTTACAAAGGGCACTTGGTCAGTGAAGTGGACCTTTTCAAAAGTTCCAAAGGGCACAGATGAGAGACAAAAGCCCTTGCGGAAGGCACTTGGTCAGTGAAGTGGACCTTTTCAAAAGTTTCGAAGGGCACAGAGGAGAGACAGAAGCCCTTGCAGAGGGGCAGAGACATAAACAGTGTACCCTTCAAAAGTTCCCGAAGGGCATGAAAAGATAGCCAAAAGAGATGAATTCCTTTGGACTTTTTGTCCGAAGAAATTCGAGAGAATAAATAAACCCGGGGAAAATAGACAAGACATAAGAGCCTAAAAGGAATTAATTCGGGGAAATTAACAAGGAAACGAATTCCTTCGGACTTTTTGTCCGAATGAATAAGTAAAGTCGACAAAAAGCCGCAGGAAATGAAACAAAAGGACAAGCAAAATAATCCGAATCAAATACAAGTAATGGAAGGGATGGACTAAGTTGAAACAGAATATCCGAGGAAAGTCAAAGGGAAATCTGACTATGCAAAAGGGTTGAAAATAGATAACCCAATTGGAAGTTGAAGACAAAAATAAGAATCCCGCTAAAAATAGACAAGACACAAGCAGAATATGGGAAAAGCCAAAGAAAACATGAAGTGAACTGAGCATGATAAATAGCATGAAAAGAGACGTAAGCACAAACAGGACTGAGCCAGAACTGAACAATAAGAAAGACAAACGCAGAAATAGATGCATGAGCAAAGATTAAAGTAGAACTGAACATGGACATAAGCATGAACAACGAATAAAACAAACGTAGAATAAAGACAAAGGCAGGATAAACAAAGATCATGCACAAACTAACGTGAAGTGACTCCAACGAAATAAACACGTTTAAGAAAGCAAGCACGCTTCAATTCTGAAAATAGAGTCGTCTTGCATGATGAACAGGTAAAGTGTTGAACGTTTCAAACAACAATAAATTCCATGCACGCACTCTCGCTTGTCTTGAAAACTCGAAACATTCCAACAGTTCAAACGTAATTCTTAATTTGGCATTTGCATTGATTTCATGAAAAGGAAAGCTTTTAAATGTTCCAGCAGCTCAAGAGTTCTATAGTTGGAGATTGGCGTAGCATCATGCAGCTTGGGCCCACCGTCCATTTTCAATGCCAAAGAGCTTTCATGCAAGGCATAAGACAAAAATAGATTTTATTTTAAGGCTGAAATAACACAAGTTGGACTGAGTTGACCTCTTCTATTTTCAATGCCAATCTCTTGACTGTTGTATATTTTTCTATATAAGTTGGCTTTTCAACTTTGAATTGTATCCCTCTCTTGGTAAGACCAGACTCTGCCATTGGTGAGTTGTGTAACCTCTTCAATCAATAGAAGGATTGTCCTTTTAGATTTCAAGTGCTGGCATAGTGTACATTCATTCAGCAATTTGCATACATGGTAGATTTCTCTCTTTCCAAATCTGATTCGTACCTAATTGCTAGCTCATCGTATTATGCAGGTCATGTTCAGTGTTCTATATGTCTTTTGTTGAAGTTGTAAGTGGATGTTAGGTGGCTGCAAAGTGTCTTGTATCAGACCTCTGTCCATCGTTTTCCCTCACGTTTTGGTCATTGAATCAAACCTTATCATAAAATATTTATGCATAGTGAGAAATTGAAATCAAAGGTCTTTTTTTCCCTTGTTTGATTCAATGTTAAAGGTTCCAAGTAAAGTGGATCAACATTTTGGTGTATCACCGTCATTAGGTAGGATTTCTCTTTCAAGTTTCTTTCTCCCTTTTCCATGGTAGATTAGCAGTGCAAAGTAGAGATCCATTGATACATCTTACAAGAACCAGTCTTCTCTAGAGGTTCTTGTTGACGCAGCAGATTGCACCCTCGACAGGAGGCCGAGCCCCTGCCTTCCACGTGCAACAATGGAAACTCCCCTATTGCCTATGGGTCTGGCAAAACTGAGGGGAGAGTCTCTAGATAAGGGCTAGCTCCCTTTGATGTATCTCTGAGGTCCTGGATTTCCTATTGCTAACAATGGGGGAGGTGAAAAGAGAGAAGGATGCTGAAAAACAAAACCTAAACTAAAAAGGTTATACAACAAAAAAGTTTGATCTGTTTGGCCCGAACATCCACTTTCCACCAAGAACAAGCTCCCATACACTTCATTTGATGCGAGGAATTCTTCTGCATCAATGAGCTAGGGGTCCGTTGATATACAGGGAGGAAGAACTACTAGAGGCGCTCTAAGACACACTATGACAGCGTGTTCACATGCGCCTATTCTCCTCTAGGGACACTTCTGACAAACTTGCAAAAGAAAAGCTCACAATGCACTAGACATGCTGGAATCGTTCTGTGAAAGCATAAAGGAAAATGACTTAACACAAAAAGATAACATAGACATATGCTTGAGTGCAAGTTCAAATGGAGGTAAAAACGCTGTCTCGATTCAAAGTAAAAATTCGGCAGAGCTCTGCCTTACAAGCCAAAGGATTTTTGGGCAGAGCTTTGCCTTACAGGCTAAGAGATTTTTTCTCAAATGAGAAGTTTTACAATATATAGAGAGAGAAGTAAAGGCGCCCCTTTTGAAAAAGACTTTGGCGTCTTTTTACAAGCGGCCCATGTGCGTTGACAGCATCGGGAAGAGAAAATGTTGAAAGAGAATGTTGTGTTGGCTGTCAGTCTTGACTTTGGCGTTCAAACATTAATGTGAAAGCTTGGGCCGCACCTCCTTTTCTGCAAACAAGACTGCTCCTTCAAGATATTCACGCGATTTTTCTGCTCATAAATGCAAAGTAGAGAAAACAGGTTGCGCCGTTCACTGTTTGCGTCCCTTGATGACCACTTGGCGGGCACTGTTTCAACTGCAGGAATAACTTGCCTCCCCTTTGCCACTTGGGTCGTTTTGTCCATTTCTGCACTTTGTCTCTTCCTGGCTTTGTCTTTTCTAGCTCGTTCAGCCCTCGGGGGCTATCTCTTGCTAATTCTTTGGCTCTTTGGGCTCCCTTTATGGCAGGTCGCTCAAGTATTTAAAGATCAATGGCTATTTCATTGCCATAAAATTGATGTCACGCATCTATCGCTATTTGAAAGTCAACGGCTAGTCTATCGCCCTGAATTTGACGTCTTCGGGCCCATCACCCTCCTTGGCAATTCTTTCGGCTTGTTCATGGTGCTTCGGGCTTTTGAGAAAGGTCCTTTTGGTAGCCGAGAGTCCCCCGCAAAGGCCCCTGCCCTTCAGGCTCCTTTTGGTGGTCACATCCTTCGGACAAAATGTCCAAAGGAAGGAAAAGCCCGAAGGCAAGCGGAAAGAGCATAAAGGAAACATATCCTTCGAACATATCCTTTATGCTCTTTCTGCTTGCCTTCGGGCTTTTCCTTCCTGTCGGCTTTTTCATTCAGGAAAATTCCTTCGGACTTTTGTCCGAAAGAATTCGTCTCGTTCACTTTGCCACGGGAACTTTCCCGAAAGAATTCCTTGCCTTGAACAAATCCGAAGGAATTCCAACTTTTTTGCCTTGTTCACTTTTCCGAAGAAAAACTTACCTTTTTGACCTTCTCTTTGATCCCTTTGCCAGTGTTCCCTACCTTCCGCAAAGGCACTTGGGTCCAGAACTGCCCTCCGCAAGCGTTGTTTGGCCTCTAAAATTGCCTTTTGGAAAAGTTGCAAAGGTCCTTTTGTCACCTAAGTGTTGAGAACTTGTTTCTTTCCTGCAGAGTCCGTAGAAACAACCTGCAAAGTCTGTAGAAATCAAGCCTACAGAGTCCGTAGAAACAGCGTGCAGAGTCCGTAGAAATCAACCTGCAGAGTCCGTAGAAACAGCGTGCAGAGTCCGTAGAAATCAGCCTACAGAGTCTATAGAAAACATCCTGCAGAGTCCGTAGAAACAAGCCTGCAGAGTCCGTAGAAACAAGACTTGTGCAAAATCAAAAAATGAACTAGCTCAGAACAACAGAGAAAAAGGGGGGCCGATTTTGGCTTATAGGACCAAAACGGTCAACAAATTGGTGATTCCCAGATGAAGCATGCTTGCTATGCTTAGAAGCTAGTTGCCTTAAAGTCCATTGGCCACGGAGTCAAAACGCAACTTAAAAAGTCAGCAATAGCCTCGATAGATCCAAGAATCAATCATGAAGCTTTTACGCCGAACACAAAAGAAAACACACACAAGGCTAAAAAACGTTGCCTGTGCAAACAGCACTTAGGAAAAACAGGGAAAGAAAACTGAAAGCAAACTACTATATACAGCTAACCAGGTATATTTGCTTCCCTCCTGGATCAAAGGGAAAATGTTTTAAGTCTCCTTCTTGGCTAGGAAACTTATAGTGCCAAACAAGTGGCTGAATGGAATGGAGACTTGGTGACCTGCTCTTCTTCCCTGCCACCTCGA
This sequence comes from Torreya grandis, assembly GCA_037957365.1. Taxonomy (NCBI): domain Eukaryota; kingdom Viridiplantae; phylum Streptophyta; class Pinopsida; order Cupressales; family Taxaceae; genus Torreya; species Torreya grandis. The sequence continues at coordinate 1,312,553 of JARHVA010000094.1, read as the reverse complement.
TTGGCTTGCATCCGAGTGGATCAGAATCAAACATGCTTCCAACATATATGTACTCTTCTTGTTCTTGGAAGCCTGTCGAATGCTGGTCCTTCATTCTGGTGCGTCTCATCAAGAAATCAATGGCTAGTGGCTCATCACCATAAGCCCTTTGATATGCATCATTGATTGGCTTGTCTCCATCAAAGCTATTCTCAAGATGGACAGGGCTCTCATTTTCCTGCTCAAGGATTAGAGTCTCTAGTTGTTCAAAGACATCCATCTGATCCTCCTCCAACTTTGGCTCCATGGCATGGTCATCCTCCTCATCCAAGCAACAAGGAAGTTCATCAAACAAGGGAGGAGAGAGCTCACCATGCTTACATTCCTCATATTGCTGAAACATCAGCATGTATGCATAACCTGCGTCTTCTCTATTGTTGATGATGTCTTCGAAAGGAGCTTCCATGATGATTTCATCTTCTTTGACATCCATGATAGCCTCTTCGGAAACTGCAAATTGGATCTTTTGCTCTTCACTCGCCCCCTGCAAAACAGGTCCTCCTTGAGAAGGAATGAAGTGGAAGGCTGATGATTAAAACCATGTGGAAGAGGAGGTAGTCCTTGAGCTAAAATCGAATGATTCTCCTCTTTCCACTTGGCCAACACTTCATCTATATCAGGTATGGCCTGATAGCTCTCTTGGAGGTGTGTAGATGGAGTGTGTTCAGACATGGAATCTACTGTTTGGTCTGAACCGTCCATCACACATTGGCTGAGGAATCTCGCTCTGGATTCCAACTCTACAATTTTCCTGGCTATATCTTCTTGAAAAACCCTTTCTTGGAGGTCACAAGCATCATCATGATGAGTAGGAGCAGCTTCGTCTTCTTCAAGGTTTTGAGCAAAACCTTTCTCCTCCTTCCTGCTCCATGATTCCATGGTTTCCTTCCAACTCATGACCTTAAAATTGGAACTTTTCCCTTGGGAAGAAGCAACAACTTTGTCTTCTTCAAGGTCTTGAGCTAGTTCATGACTTTCCCTCTTCCAACTTGGAATCTGGAGATCATGTTGAAAGACTTGAGGAGGTTGGGGAAGATTAGGAATGGTCTATTCATGCACAGGAAGAGTTTCCTGAAGAGAGGCGTGCTGGAAAGCTAGGCGCACAGGATTAAGAGCAGGATCAGTTACTATATCGGATGAGCTAGAGTGAGCAAGTGCTATCTGATAGAAAGGATTTGGTGCATAAGAGGGGGTTTTCTTTATAATAGGAGGGGGGCACACAACGCTGACCGCCTTGCATGAATGGATTCTTCCATTTTGCTACCTCCTCCATGATTTGCAAGGCTTGAGCTTGCCTGAACAAACACTCCTTATGCATAATCTCTTGTTGATATCTATACTACTCATCCAGTCTGTCAATCTCCATTACCTGCTTCTCAAACTCCGTGCTACTTCCCTTATTGTTGAAGGGCAACTAGGAGAGCTGCTTGAGGTGATTCCATGAACACCCTGAGCTTGATCAAAGCTATATGAAGGAAACCGAGGTTCATGGTTCTGAGGAATGTGATTATACATATGAAAAATGTGATTTTTTGATGGCACCAGGACTGCTTAACCAGCTGATTCAACTCGGAGTCACCATTGGTGTTGATAAAAAAGCCTCCAAAGGCTGGTTGGTTGAAGACCCACCAAAATTCTTCAATTCTTTGGATAAAAACTAGTTGGTCCTACCGGGCATGCAACAAAATTTTGACGCGGCAGATTGCACCCTCGACAGGAGGCCAAGCTCCTGCCTTCCACGCGCAACAATAGAAACTCCCCTTTTGCCTGTGAGTCTGGCAAAACTGGGGGGAGAGTCTCTAGATAAGCGCTAGCTCCCTTTGATGTATCTCTGAGGTCCTAGATTTCCTACTGCTAACAATGGGGGGGGTGAAAAGGGAGAAGGATGTTGAAAAACAGAACCTAATCTAAAAAGGTGATACACCAAAAATGTTTGATTTGCTTGGCCCGAACATACACTTGCCACCAAGAACAAGCTCCCATACACTTCATTTAACGCGAGGAATTCTTCTGCATCAGTGAGCTAGGGGTCCGTGGATATACAGGGAGGAAGAACTACCATAAGCGTTCTAAGACACACTATGATATCCTGTTCACATGCGCCTATACTCCTCTAGGGACACTTCTGGCAGACCTGCAAAAGGAAAGCTCACAATGCACTAGACATGCTGGAATCGTTTAATGAAAGCATAAAGGAAAATGACTTAACACAAAACAAAAACATAGACATATGCTTGAGTGCAAGTTCAAATGGAGGTAAAAAATGCTGTCTCTATTCACGGTAAAAATCCGGTAGAGCTCTGCCTTACAAGCCAAAAAAATTTTGGGTAGAGCTTTGTCTTACAGGTTAAGAAATTTTTTCTCAACTGAGAGGTTTTACAATATATAGAGAGAGAAGTAAAGGCACCCCTTTTGGAAAAGACTTTGGCGCCTTTTTACAAGTGGCCCATGTGCGTTGAGAGCATCGAGAAGAGAAAACGTTGAAAGAGAATGATGTGTTGGCTGTCAGTCTTGACTTTGGCGTTCAAACATTAATGTGAAAGCATGGGCCGCGCCTCTTTTTCTGCAAACAAAACTGCTCCTTCAAGATATTCACGCAGTTTGTCTGCTCATAAATGCAAAGTAGAGAAAACAGGCCGTGCCACTTACTGTTTGCGCCCCTTGATGACCACTTGGCAGGCACTGTTTCAACTGCAGGAATAACTCGCCTCCCCTTTGCCACATGGGCCGTTTTGTCCATTTCTGCACTGTCTCTTCCTAGTTTTGTCTTTTCTGGCTCCTTCGGCCCTCGAGGGCTATCTCCTGCTAATTCTTTGGCTCTTTAGGCTCCCTTTATGGCGAGTCTCTCAAGTAGTTAAAGATCAATGGCTATTTCATTGCCATAAAATTGACGTTTGCGCACCTGTCGCCATTTGAAAGCCAACGGCTAGTCTATCACCCTGAATTTGACATCTTTGGGCCCGTCACCCTCCTTGGCAATTCCTTCAGCTTGTTCATGGTGCTTTGGGCTTTTGAGAAAGGTCCTTTTGGCAGCCGAGAGTCCCCCGCAAGGGCACCTGCCCTTCGGGCTCCTTTTGGTGGTCACATCCTTCGGACATTTTGTCCAAAGGATATGTTTCCTTTATGCTCTTTTCGCTTGCCTTCAGGGTTTTCCTTCCTGTCAGCTTTTTCTTTTGGGAGAATTCCTTCGGACTTTTGTCCGAAAGAATTCGTCTCGTTCACTTTGCCGCAGGAAATTTTTCGAAAGAATTCCTTGCCTTGAACAAATCCGAAGGAATTCCAACTTTTTTGCCTTGTTCACTTTTCCGAATAAAAACTTACCTTTTCGGCCTTCTCTTTGATCCCTTTGCAAGTGTTCCCTGCCTTCTGCAAGAGCTATTGGGTCCAGAACTGCTCTCCGCACAAGCTGTTTGGCCTCTAAAATTGTCTTTCGGAAAAGTTGCAAAGGTCCTTTTGTCGCCTAAGTGTTGGGAACTTGTTTCTTGCCTGCAGAGTCTGTAGAAATCAAGCCTGCAGAGTCTGTAGAAATAGCCTGCAGAGTCTGTAGAAATCAGCCTGTAGAGTTCGTAGAAAACAAGCCTGCAGAGTTCATAGACATCAGCCTGTAGAGTCCGTAGAAAACATCCTGCAAAGTCTATAGAAACAAACCTGCAGAGTCCGTACAAACAAGACTTATGCAAAATCAAAAAATGAACTAGCTCAGAACAGCAAGAGAAAAGGGGGACCAATTTTGGCCTGCGGGACCAAAATGGTCAACAGTTCTTCTCACCATTGAAGCACCCACTCTCGTGAGAAGATCTCATTGTTCCAACCGGAAACAGGATTGGCCATTTCAGCACATCTTCGATTCAAGGTGCAACTCTAGGTTGACAACAGGTACCCTTCAGGAAGGTTCATTTCAGGATTGGAAGGGACGTTGGAAGAAACTCAAAGGGCACCTGCGCTTCGGGAAGGTCCATCTAGCAAGTTTAAGGGCTTTACAAAAATTTCGAAGGGCCCCTGCCCTTCAAGAAAGGACTAAGACAGGAAGCCCGAAGGGCTGTCTTTGGAAAGCAAGGAGACAAATCCCACGGACTTTTTGTCCGCGGAAATTTAAAAAAAAACAAAAAACCCGAAGAAATATAAACAAAGGAAAGAAAATAAAGAAGGAATCCTTTGGACAAAAATTCTGAAGGAATTGCTTTGAACTTTTTGTCCAAAGGATTCCTTCGGAAAAGTCAGTCAACAAAAAAGTCCGCAGGGAGTCAAAAGAGAAGTCAACAAGAAAAATCCAAAGGAAATGAAGAAATTAAAAGAACTCTAGCATTCTTTTCGAAGGAAATAAAACCAAAGAACAAATCCGCAGACATAAAGCCAGTAAATAGGAATTCGTTCAGAAAGGGAAAGGACGTAAGTGCCAACGGAAGGTCTTAAGACAATTCCCATGGACATTTTGTCCGCAGGAAAATGGAGAGAACAAAAGCCCAAAATAAATAATTGACAAAGACCCAAGATGAATGAAAAGAAAAATGCACAGGAAAATCATGGATACTTGTCCAGACAGGGATGAACAGAAAAGCCAAGGACCAAGTCAAGCCTGGAAGAATAAACTCGTGGATTTCATGCAAGGGAAAACAAAGGGAAGATTCATGGAAAAGACAAATACAGACGGTGAATATGCCTAAATAGTCTAAGAATACAAGAGCATGCAAACAGCCATGAACAGGAATAGACACATCCAAATTTGACCGTTCTAGCACGTCACCTTCAGTTCTTAAACAGAGGCTCGCTTTGCATGAAGACTCAAGTAGTGGAACGTTGGAAAGCTTAAACAAAAAAAATTCCATGCACACACTCTCATTTGTCTCAAAGTTTGAAACGTTTCGACAGTTCTAACGTAATTCTTAATTTGGCATTTGCATTGATTTCATGCAACGGGGAGACTTTCAAACATTCCAGCAGTTCGAGTGGATTTGACTACTCTTGTTTTGGAGTTGACTGATTTTCAAGTCAAGACATCTATTCATAGATTTCATGCATCCAAAGCTTGTCTTCTTCTATTTTCAACGCCAAGGGGTTTTCCATGCAAAGTCAAAGACGAGAAGACAATTATGAAAGTTCGATTATCTTGGTATAACAAAAGTTTGACTCAAGCTAATCTAAGTTGATCTTCCTCTTCTATTTTTAACACCACCTTTTGGCTGTAATATTCTTTTTCTATATAAGTTCATTTTTTACCCTTGTAATTTATCGCTCTTTTGGCAGGAAAACTTTTGCCAAAGATTGTGCTATAACTTTTTTCATAATCAATAGGAAGAGGACTATGTTTTTTTTTAATTTTCCAGCAGCTAGTTTAGTGGATTTTTGTTATTGATTCGCCTAAGTGATAGATTTTCTTTCTTCTTTGTCAAATCTAGATTCGTACCTAGTTACTAGCTGATCATTTATGTAAGTCACGTTCTGTGTTTGATTATCTTTTGTTGAGTTTATAATGGATATTAGTGGATGTTTAGTGCCTTTCATCAGGGCTATTTTCCATTTCCCTCAAGCTTAGATCATTAGATTAAACTTTTTCGTGAAATACTTATGTGTATTAATCAATTGGAGTTGAAGTTTTGCCTCTTCTTTGTCTAAATCAATGTTCTTAAAAGCTCGATTTGAGTGGATCAAGCAAATTAGGTGTATCACCGCTTTAGCTAGAATTTTCTTTCAGGTTTTTTCTCCCATTTTTTCCTGGCAGTTTGTAGCATAGAAGTTGAGATCCTCATTTATACATCTTATAGGAACCAGCTTTCTCTAGAGGTTCTTCTCATCATTGAGATACCCACCTTCATGAGAAGATCCCACTGTTTCAACTAGAACGAGGATTAGCCATTTCAGCACATCTTCGATCAGAGTGCAACTTTAGGTTGACCACAGTTTTTGACATGCCAGTGGGACCACAAAGAAGTTCTTTGCATATATGAAGAGTTTCCACAACAGCAGAAGGTATTCATCTACATCCAGTTGCAGAGTTCATAGCATCATTCAAGCAATTCGTTCATGCCAAAGGTTACCACAAGATTTGCAAGTAAAGGTATTCCTTTTGAATTTGTAACTTATAAAAAAACAAAGTCTAAGAGGGCACCATTAGAAATCAGGCATTTGTTCCATTCAATAGGGGAAGTCCACTGAATCTACCCAATTGGATGATATTCCAATGCCTGCCCTCAAGAGCATTCTATTCTTCTCAAGAGAAAATCAAACCTCTATTGAGCATATTCAGGATGTTGCTAATCTCTGTTCAGTCCATAATGTTGTTGAAAATCATGTTGCTATTAGATTGTTGGTTTCCTCCAAAGGAAAAGCATTGCAATGGTATAGAAACCTGCCACTTAATTTTATTGTCACCTGGGACAAATTGGGCGCAGCGTTGGTCAAGCAATTTGATGACAAATCTGATCATCTCTCTTTGGTTGAGCAATTGACCACCATAACAAGGGCTCCTCATGAGGTCATGTCTGATTTTAACCTCAGATGCCAAAAAACATGGAGTAAGATAGCCATCCCCTCAATATGCATTTTTGTACTATTTGAAAGCTCTTAATTCTGACATTAGTGTGATGATATAGTCAATGCATGGTATTACTTTGTCAGATGCTTATGAGGTTGCAATTAAGACTGAAAATAGTTTGATACACGCTGGTAAGCTTTCTCCAAGACCTCCAATGCCCATATTTCTAGAAATAAGTTCTATACCAGCCCCTCAAGTTCCTATTGTAGCCCCTACTAGTCAAACTAGTGAGATAGGAGAGTTGAAAAGTTTGTTACAGTCTTTTAAAAATGAAATAGTACAACTCAAAAGGCAACAATTTCAATCAAATAGGCCCTATCAACAGCAAAATCAGAACACCTATCAGTCTTTCAAAAATTAAATGCCTCTTTATCAGGGTTTCAGAGAAAACAGACCTCCTTATCAAGCATAAGGAGCCATAACTCCAGCTAACCAATATGCTGCTCTTGATTCGAATGCTCCTTCCACTTCAAAAGCCATTGTTCCAACCCCACCTCAAAATAATTTGGTGCAAGATTCAAGTTGGCAGCCTTCAAATCTCAATGATACTCAACACCAAGCCTTGGTATCACAAAATATCACCATGCCACAGAGGACACAAGAAGAGTTCTCTTTTCAAGGAGGTCAATATCAAAATACATATTTAGCATCACAAGGAAATACTCATCAAGTTCAAGGGTAGCCTGATGTTATTTATATAAATTGACAAGTAGATGATCATGTTGTTTTTACTCATGATGTTAAAACTAACAATGCAAGTGGTCAAGTTGCAATTATAACCTATCATAGAACTAAAAAAAGAGTTGTTGATAAAGCCCAAGCAGTAACAAATAATTCAAGTACTTCTAATATTGTTGCTAAGAGTACAAAAGAGCAGCTTGCTATCCCTATAGCTCAGAAAAATCAAAATATAGACATTAGTAAAGTGCAGCAAATACCTCTAATTCATGAGTAGCAAGTGCCTCAGAAAGTGCAATCAAAGGTTAGTGCATCTCAATTCAGTATTGTAGATCAAATGCAGAAGTCTAACATCAGCATTAGCATGTGGGATTCTCTTCTAATTCCAGAGCAAAAGGATAAGCTTACTCAAAAGCTTTCAGTGCTTGAATTGTCTCCAAAACTGGTTGAAAAGGTGTTGTCTTGGCTAATTCGGATCAGCGAGCAAAGCAACAGGTACAACAAGCAATTAAGGTGACAAAGATAGACAAAACTGAAGTCAAGTCAAAGAAAACTCCTCCCTTTTACTTTTCTTTGATAGTGGGTGATACTTTGGTTCATAATTGTATGGTAGATAGTGGAGCTAGTAGTATAGTCATGCCTAAGTAGATTGCAGATAAGCTTGGACTTGTTTATGAGCCAAACACCAAAGGAGTTTTGTAATTGGATAGATCGCCAACAAAGACGGTAGGCATCATCAAGGATTTGAAATTGACATTACATGCATGTCCTAATGTTACTATTTAGCAGGGTGTTGTGGTAGACTCGCCTCCCTATTTTGCTATATGCCTTTCAAGGAATTTCATCTCAAAAATTGGGGGATATTTATCAGCGGATTGATCTTATTTACTTTTCAGAACCAAGTATGGTACCAAGGTAACAATCCATTCTGAACCTATTGCATGTTTTCATATGAAGCCATATACGCCAAGTGTTGTGAACACTAATTGTCTCATTTCGGATGAAGTGCAAGAAGCTAATAAAGTAGAAGATAGATCACCTTTGGATGGAATTCCGGATTTGTTTCTTGATGAGTGGGCTTCCACTTTGCATGGGTATGATCCATTTAAGCTAATTGAAATAGGACTTGGCGTGTATTGTCTTCATGAGAAAGATGCGCAAATTCTAGCCATGGTCAAGAATAATGAGTCTAGTGAAGGTCTATGGCAATTATACTTTGATGGATCAAGAAATAAGCATGGTACTAGAGCTAGAATGATGTTGGTTTCACCAACTAAACAGAGGTATTTCTCTTCCATTAAATTTCAGCTTGGTTGTTCAAACAATGTTGCTAAATATGAAGCACTAATCCATGGTTTGCAGTGGGCTAGAAAGATGAAAGTCAATTCTTTACAAGTATTTGGTGACAATGAGCTTGTTGTTCACCAAGTAAGAGGTCTGAATATACGTAAAAATTTGTTGCTCAAATCTTACAAACATAATGGGATTTACTTGAGGATTTTCAAGCTTTTAATATTCAAGCAATGCCAAGAGATAAGAATAAACACGCTGATAAGTTGGCTGTTGTTGGAGCACAATTTAGTATCCAAATCGGTGTAAAAAATGAAAAAAATTGGTCACACATAAAGGTGGTTGTAAGGCCTTCTATTCCAGATAATCATGAGAATTGACAGGGGTTTAAAGATGACAATCAAATTGTGATATTTTGTAGGAAAAAGCTGAGTTTTCTTCAAGAAATCAATTAAAGCACTTACAACAGTATGGTGATCAGATTGTACAGCTGAAAACGAATACGCTGATCAAAGGATTGATCACTCTTGAGAATATTTTCAATGGAGATGATGAGCTAAGGAAAGAGATCATCCTTGTCAACAAAGAAAAAGCATTATGCCAATGTAGAGATTGCAACTGGTAAGATTTTGAAATTGGGCAAGGTATGTACTCCACAAAAAGATGCTTTCATTAAGTACAAGTTTTGCTGATATATTTGCTTGGCAATATAGTGATATCAAGGGATTTGATCCATGTTTGGCTCAACATACCATTGTGTTGGAAGCTGAAACTAAACCAGTGAGGCAAAGACAAAGGCCCATCATTTCTAAACTTGAGCCTTTAATGAAAGCTCATTAAGTCAGCTATCATATTTCCAATCAAGCACTCAACTTGGGTGGCAAACCTTGTTCCGGTACGAAAAAAAAAAGATGAGATTAGTTTGTGTTGATTTTCGTGATTTAAATAGGGCTTCGCTTAAAGACCACTATCCATTGCCATCAATGGAACAAATTTTACAGCATGTTGCAGTTTCAGAGAGGTTCTCCTTGTTGGATGGATATAGTGGTTACAATCAATTTTGGTCAAAGAAGAGGACCCATTTAAGACAACCTTCACAACCAAATGGGGAACATTTGCATACAAAAAGATGCCATTCGAATTATCTAATGCTGGAGCGACTTTTCAAAAACCATGGATATGGCATTCCAAGGCCTTCTGAATAAATTTGTACTTGTTTATTTAAATGATATAACCGTGTTCTCCAAAAATGCAGATGATCACATAGTTCATCTCAGGCAAGTGTTTGAAAGGTGTAGACAATTTGGGATATCTCTAAATCCAAAGAAGTGTGTCTTCTCGATTCATGAAAGTAAGCTTCTTGGACATGTTGTTTCAAAGCATAGCCTAAACATTGATCCTAAAAGAGTAGATTCAATCCTTGCACTCTCTTTGCCTAAGCAAAAAAGGACTATGCAAAGTTTCTTTGGAAAAATCAAGTTTATAAGGAGATACATTTCAGATTTCGCTACTATAGCTAAACCACTTACTGCCATGCTAAAGAAAAATCAGAACGTCAACTAGTCCAAGTAGGGAGTAAAAGGGTTTGAAAATGTTAAGAAAGCCATTGCAAGTGCTCCTACACTTTTAAATCTAGATTTTACGAAAGATTTCATTCTATATACATATGCTGATGTGGACACCATTTCAAGCATTCTTATGCAACAAAATTATGAAGATTTAGAGCAGCCAATAGCTTTTTACAGCCAAGGCTTGGAAGAGTACGAAACAAATATTCTTTTGTTGAAAAGCATGTTTTTTCAATTATAAGATCTCTTAAGAAGTTTAGACACTTGTCTAATAACAAGATACATCTAATGGTTCTCCATCCAAGCATCAAAAAATTTCTTTTGAACAAGGATATTAATAAGAAAAGCGCTGGTTGGATAAACAAGGTAATGGAATATGACGTGAAAATTAAGGTTACAAAGCTGGTTAGAAGCAAAAGACTTTGTGAGCATCTAGCTCAGGACTTGCAAGAAACTAATGAAGCTGTTTTAGTATCACATGATGAAAAAATTGATGTTCACACCTCACCTCCCCACTGGTTTCGTGATATGATAAGCTATCTACAAAATGGTATTTACCCTTCTCATCTAAGTGTTTCAAAAAGAACGTATTTTAAATTGCAATCAATTCCATTATTGTTCGTTGATGGTGTTTTGTTCAAAAAAGATATTAATGGAATGTTACTAAGATGTGTAGAACCAAGCCAAACTCAAAGGTTACTTGAAGAATTCCATGATGGACATGGTGGACACTTTTCCGCAAGAACTACATCACTCAAAATCATGAGAGGTGGGTACTATTGATCTACTATATTTGGTGATTGCCATACATGGGTTAGAAAGTGCAAACAATGTGCTATGTTTGTAGGAAAAGTTAAACTTGCAGCCCTGCCCCTTCAGTCAATTGCAGTGGATCAGACTTTGTCCAGTGGGGATTGAACTTTATTGGTCTCATAAATCCTCCTTCAAGTTCAAGGCACAAATAGATTCTAACAATTACGGATTACTTCACATGTTGGACAGTGGCAATAGCATTGAAAGAAGCAAACGAAACCAATGTTTTTGATTTCTACAAAGGTTTGCTTACTAGGTTTGGAGTTCCTTCAACAATTATTTCTGATAATGCAATGGCTTTTGTAGGATCCAAAATCAGTCAATGGGCTGTCCAACATGGAGTTTTCCTCAACATTTCATCAAACTACTATCCACAAGGCAATGGCTTTGTTAAATCTACAAATAAGAACCTTTTAAGGATCATACAAAGAAATATTGAAGACAATCAGAGGTCATGGCATCTCAAGCTGAAGTCAGCCCTATGGACTAATCGGATCAGCTACAAGAGGTCAATAGCCAACTCTCCATACACGCTGGTAAATGGTAAGGAAGCAAGGTTACTTATTTCTCTTGAATTTTCAACTTTGAAACTAATGCATTAGCTTGAATTGTTGGAGAATGAGCCTATGGAAATCAAGGATGCAGAACTTATAGAGTTGGAAGAGACAAAAAATCAATCCATCCTAACCATGGAAAGTCATCAAGCACAGTGGAAGAGAACCTTTGACAAAGGAGCTTCCTCACGAAGTTTCAAAGGAGATTTGGTCCTCAAATGGGATGAAGATCGAGCCAAACCAAGAAGGCACACAAAGTTTGATTCCCTTCGGAGTGGCCCATATACAATCTCCAATTGCAAATCCCACAATGCCTTCCAACTTGCAAAGATGGATGGCCAGGAGCTTCCAATTCCAGTCAATGGGATACATTTGAAACATTGTTATTGAGAGCAAAGCTCCATGTACATAGTTAATTGGTTTTGCTTTCCTCTAAGTGTTGTTGAGAGACAATAGTTTCATTCAGTTTTATTCTAATAAGTGCTTGTTTGCACATTTGTTTCTTAGTTTTTCTGCTTTCATATGTTTTCCTTCTTATCTTGAAGGAAGTTACTTCAGCCATGGTCAAAAGAGATTTTCAGTCAGAAATTAGGTTTATCACTATTTTGAGAATTCAAATAACATATATATGGTCTGAGTTCTCAAGCATAGCAAGCATGCTTCCCTGCGAGTCGCCAAAAATATTGTCCATCTTTTGGCCTACATACCAAAATTTTGCCCAAATGTGAGAGGGTGAACATTCAAGCAAGACTTCGGGTTTTACAAGAGGCACAACTTATTTCACTTTATGATTAATCAGTAGTTGAAACCCCTCAACAGAAGTAATCCGGGTTGGAAAGCCCAAATTACCCTAAACAGTGCAAATTGGGTTTTGGGAAGTGCTTTGCTTATGAAAGTTTTATCAGTAGAAGTAAGAAGGTTTCACAAATCCGAATTACTCTAAACAATGCATTTCGGATTTCTCAGGGTGAATAACTTATCTCTTTTTATAAGTAACAAGCAATGAAGAATCTAAAGGAGGTGCCAATGAAGAATCCGAAGTTGCAAACATTGAGGAACAAGCAAATAGACTCGGACAACAAGCGCGAAGGAATTCTTTCGAAAAAGTTCAAAAGACAAGTCAAAATATTCGAATGACACTTCCATAAAATTTGAAAGGCAGAAAAGGACAAATCAAAAAATCTAAAGGGCAATGTACCCTTCGGAAGGGACGTTTCCAAAAAACTCAAGTGCCCTACAAAAAACTCGAGTGCCTTTTTCTTAAGGGTTATTCGCTTCGGAAGGGATTGTTTGAAAAGTCTGAGGGGCTGTTTAAAACCCAAAGGGCAGGTTCGGAAGGGTCGTTGACAAAAAACCCGAAGGGTAGGTACCCTTCGGGAAGGTTCATTTCCAAATTGGAAGGGACGTTGGAAGAAACCCGAAGGGCACCTGCCCTTCGAGAATGTCCATCTGGCGAGTTTAAGGGATTTACAAAAAGCCCAAAGGGGCCCCTGCTCTTCGAGAAAGGACTAAGATAGGAGGCCCGAAGGGCTGTCTTTGAAAAGCAAGGAGACGAATCCCGCAGACTTTTTGTCCATGGGAATTTTTAAAAAAAAACAAAAAACTCAAAGAAATATAAACAAAAGACAGAAAATAAAGAAGGAATCCTTCAGGCAAAAAGTCCGAAGGAATTCCTTCGGCCTTTTTGTCCAAAGGATTCCTTCGGAAAAGTCAGTCAACAAAAAAGTCCGCAAGGAGTCAAAAGAGAGGTCAACAAGAAAAATCCGAAGGAAATGAAGAAATTAAAGGGACTCTGACATTCTTTTTGAAGGAAACAAAACCAAAGAACAAATCCATAAACATAAAACCAGTAAACAGGAATTCCTGCAGAATGGGAAAGGACGTAACTGCCAAGAGAAGATTTAAGACAATTCTCGCGGACATTTTGTCTGCGGGAAAATGGAAAGAACAAAAGCCTGAAATAAATAATTGACAAAGACCCAAGATGAATGAACAGAAAAATACACAGGCAAATACCAAGGAAAAATACACAGGAAAATCACAAATACTTGTCCAGATAGGCATGAACAGAAAAGCTGAGGACCAAGTCAAGCCCAGAAGAATAAACTCGTGGATTTCATGCAAGGGAAAACAAAGGGAAGATTTGTGGAAAAGACAAATACAGACGGTGAATATGCCTAAATAGTCTAAGAATACAATAGCATGCAAACAGCCATGAACAGGAATAGACATGTCTAAAATTCACCATTCTAGCACGTCACCTCTAGTTCTTAAACAGAGGTTCGCTTTGCATGAAGACTTGAGTAGTGGAACATTGGAAAGCTTAAACAAAAGAAATTCCATGCACGCACTCTCGTTTGTCTCAAAGTTTGAAACGTTTCGGTGGTTCAAACGTAATTTTTAATTTGGCATTTGCGTTGATTTCATGCAAAGGGGAGACTTTCAAACGTTCCAACAGTTCGAGTGGATTTGACTACTCTTGTTTTGGAGTTGACTAGTTTTCAAGTCAGAACATCTATTCGTAGATTTCATGCATCCAAAGCTTGTCTTCTATTTTCAACGCCAAGGGGTTTTTCATGCAAAGTCAAAGACAAGAGAAGACAAATTATGAAAGCTCGATTATCTTGGTATAACAAAAATTTGACTCAGGCTAATCTAAGTTGATCTTCCTCTTTTATTTTTAACACCACCTCTTGCCTGTAATATTCTTTTTCTATATAGGTTGGCTTTTTAGCCTTGTAATTTATCCATTTTTTGGAAAGAAAACTTTTGTCAAAGATTGTATTGTAACATTTTTTAGAATCAATAGGAAAAGCACTATGTTTTTTTTTTAATTTTCAGCAGCTGGTATAGTGTACTTTTGTTATTGATTTGCCTAAATGATAGATTTTTTTCTTCCTTGTCAAATCTAGATTCATACCTAGTTACTAGTTGATCATTTATACAGGTCACGTTTTGTGTTTGATTGTCCTTTGTTCAGTTTTTAGTGGATGTTTAGTGCCTTTCATCAGGGCTGTTTTCTATTTCCCTCAAGCTTAGAGCATTAGATTAAACTTTTTCGTGAAATACTTACGTGTATTGATCAATTAGAGTTGAAGTTCTGCTTCTTCCTTGTCTGAATCAATGTTCTTAGAAGCTCGATTTGAGTAAATCAAGCAAATTATGTGTATCACCGCTTTAACTAGGATTTCCTTTCAGGTTCTTTCTCCCATTTTCCCCAAGCGGTTTGTAACGTAGAAGTTGAGATCCTCGTTGATAAATCTTATAGGAACTAGCTTTCTCTGGAGGTTCTTCTCATCATTGAATTACCCACCCTCGTGAGAAGATCCCATTGTTTCAACTGGGATGAGGATTAGCCATTTCAACACGTCTTCGATCAGAGTGCAACTCTAGGTTGACAACAGTTACTACCTTCATTTCAACCTCAAAAAGGGCCATAAAACTCTAGAATGTTGTACAATTGTTGCAATATCCTTATAAATTTGTCAGCAACATTTTTGTTTCTGCTTTATAAGTCATTTAGGAAAATATTATTCAAATATAACAGGCCATCTATGGCCCATGACCATTTATTTTCTGCACAACTTCTTGATTTAAATAGGTATTTGGTACATCTATTTGAATTTCTTTTGAGCATAGGCACTTCAATAGCCAGAGGTTTACAGCTTGAGCACACATATACATAGATTTCATCTACAAAGTCTATTGTTTAATGTATCAAGCTTACTGATTTTTGGTTGTCCTCAAACAACTAAATGTATGTCAATTTATTGTACTTCTGGGCCTTAGAGTACATTTATGTTGTAGTGAAAAATGAAAACTCCTCTATACTTCACAAAGATTAGATATGAGAGAAAACCAATAGGCAAAGATGTCATGTCCCCTTTTTGGAGTTAAGTCAATCAAAAGACATGTAACTTGTTCTTAATTTTCTATAGGCTAAGGGATAAAGTTAGGAAAACAAATTAATAATAATACTTTAAGTTGTCCTAAGTCACTTTTCGTTTTTTAACATAAAAATCACACTTATGTAATATTATTATTAAAGAGGGCCAAAAAATAATTATTATTAAGTGGATGAAAAGTAATATTTTATTAAAAGTATTTTTAGGGTAAAACTGAAAAAGAGAAGTTATAAAAGAAGTAAGGTTCAAAGGAGTTATTATTGATTACTCATCTTTGACAACCAAACCCTATTTCAGAGCTTGAGCCATTGTGTTCAATGTTTTTATCTGAGAATGAAAACCCTATGATATACAGGTTTGGAGGACGAAAACCCTCTAATCTATTGAGGTGATTCCATTCAGGGATCATATTTGTGCTGACAAATCAATATCAAATTTCAGTTTCGATGTGATTAAAGATTGTTATGAATTTTTTGAATTCGTGAGGGTTTGATCTATCTCTTTCATCTACAATTGTGTTGCATGGTCTTTCCCTCCAGCTGGACTGCTGCATTGGGGTTCTATTAATATTTCCTGATGCATTGGGGTTTCTACTAATATTGCATGTTGCGTTGGGGTTTCTCCCCATCAAGGACTGTTGCGTTGGAGTGTAGTATATCAAGGATTGCTACATGGGATTATTTCAGTGTCCAAGACTGTTGTAATACTCCTTCAAGGCTATTTTACCTTTATTTGTTGTTGTACCAGTCAAGAACTAGCTTCGGATTGTTGCGTTGGGGTTTCATGTACAACTGGGGTTATTGTGTTGGGGTTTATGTGATCAACTAAGTCTAATTTGTGCAAATCAAAGTGGTTGTTGTGGCCTTTACTTCCAGCAATAACCTTACTTCAAGCTTCATTCAGATTGTGATCCCTATATTTGTTGTTTGTTGCTCATTGCTACATGTGATTATTTTACGGAGGTTTATTCAAAGTACGAGTTTTGTCTTTTGGCCTTATGATGTTGCATGTGAGATGTTTTAGTATTTGTTTGATATCCAATATTGAAAAGGAATCATAGAAAATATTAGAGTTGATAAATTTAGCAGAAAGAGACTTTATAGTGGTATCAGAGCATTGATCTTGCCGGCATGTGGATCAGATGAAAAATCATGGGGAACAAAGAAAATAGGGTTCTTACAAATGAGAAGTTTTTTGCAAGAAATGATCAGCCGGGGTCAGAGGGATCTATTGACAATTCTTCCACAGGTCAGATTGTCTCTTGCAATTCAGAAAGTTCACGTCTCTAGCCAAGGAAGAAACAATACATTGGGTAGATGTAGACCAATTAAAATACTCATTTGCAAAGGCCTTGGCTACAACAGGATTTCCTTGGGACAAAGAAGGCTTGATTTCACATAGCTTCGGAAAAGTTCAAAGGACCATTGCAAAATTTTGAAGGGACACTCAAAAAATCCAAAGGGTATGTTATACTTCGGAAAAAATTATTTGCAAGAAATCCAAATGAATTAGTTTTGCAATAAGTCCACGGGAAATTAACCAAGAATAAAGACCGAGGAGCCAGAAAATCCGAGAGAGAAGTCAGGTAAACATAAATTCCAAAGGAATAAGGAAACCTACAAAAAGCCTGGGTGCCCTACAAAAAGCCCAAGTGCCCTACAATTTTTCCAAAAAGCCACAGAGGAAGGACAGAAGCCTTTGTGGAGGGCACTAGGTCAGTGGCAAGACCTTTCCAAAAAACTCGAAGGGCATTCTGGGAGGACACAATCCCTTGCGGAGGGCACTTGGTTGATGACATAACCTTTCCAACTTCCCCGAAGGGCATAGAGGAAGGGCACAATCCCTTGCAGAGGGCACTTGGTCGGTCGCAAGACCTTTCCAAAACCCGAAGGGCTTTCTGCCAGTGGTAAGACAAAGACAAAGGACTAATTCTTTCAAAAAATTTGTCCAAAGGAATTCCTTCGGACAAAAAGTCCGAAGAAATTCGAGACAGAAAAACCCGTAGAAAATATACAAAGGCAAAAAGAGCAAACAAAATTGACAGATATCCTTCGGACAAAAGTCCGAAGGATTAATTCGGAAAAGTGAGAAGCAAAAAAGTTTGCAAAAATTCAAAGGATTAAGCCGAGGAAAAATTGGCAACCAAAAGTCCGCAGAAATTCAAAGGACACAAAGCCCGCAAGAAAAAGTCCGAGAAAATCAAAGGGAGATAAGACCAAGGGACAGAACATAATCCCAAAGCAAAAAAGTCTACAGAAAACCAAGGGGAAGCCAAAAAGTCTGAAAGAAATGGATATCCTTTGGACAAATTGTCCGAAGGATTCCTTCAGAAACCTTGGTCAAAGAAAGGGAAGTCCGAGCGCAGAGAGAGACAAAAGCGAAGTCCGAAAAGAATGAACACGAAGGGAAAATGACTTAGCATATAGCCCAATGGATTATCCGAAGAAATAAAACAAAAGGGAGAGGTCCGAGATGATAAAGACCCGAACAGAATGAACATTAGCCGAACGAATAAGTAAGATGGGAAAGTCCGTGGAAAGACAAATATAATAAAGGTCAAGAAGAATTCTAGATTTAGCCAAGAGAAATCACAGACAGTTGGGCCGAGGGAAAACCCATGCACAAACAAAAGGCAGAGACAACATGGAATTCCATGCAAGCAAAAGCTAATTACGATTGACTAGTCAAGGCTTCAGTGACTAGTTATTGAAGTCAAGTTTATCTTCAAACATTCCAACTCAGCCTTTTAAACGTTTCAACTCGGCTTCCAACGGATCAAGTTAGAGTTCTGAAATTGACATTGGCGTTGGATTTCATGCATGCTATTGTCATCTCATACTTTCAAACGTTCCAACAGCTCATGTAAAAGCTAAAATTGACATTGGCATGGATTTCCATGCAAAAAGAGGTGGGCGTTTCAATAAACCCAGCCATCCACTTCCTCTAATGCCAAGGAGCTTCATGCGAAGACAAGTCCACTTCTTCTAGCGTCAAGGAGCTTCATGCAAAGATAAAGGGAAAATATATTTTATTGAAAGGCAAAGTCAATCTTGAGTTAATCTAAGTTGATCTTCCTCTTCTATTTTTCAATGCCAATTTCTTAGCTTTTATAATTCTCTATATTAATGGCTTTTCAGCCTTAGATTTTTTCATCTCTCTCTTGGCAAGACCAAACTCTGCCATTGGTGAGTTGTGTAACCTCTTCAATCAATAGAAAGACTGTACTTTCAGATTTCAAGTGCTGGCATAGTGTATATTCATTCAGCAATTTGCATATGTGGTAGATTTCTCTCCCTTCCCAAATTCTGATTCATACCTAGTTGCTAGCTTATCATATTATGCAAGTCGTTCAATGTTCTTTATGTCTTTTGTTGAAGCTGTAAGTGGACGTTAGGTCGCTGCAAAGTGTGTTGTATTAGACCTCTCTCCATCGTTTTCCCTCATGTTTTGGTCATTGGATCGAACCTTCTCATGAAATATTTATGCATAGTGATCAATTGAAATCAAAGGTCTTCCTTTTCCCTTGTTTGATTCAGTGTTTAGGGTTCCAAATAGAGTGGTTCAACGTTTTGGTGTATCACCATCATTAGGTAGGATTTCCCCTTCAAGTTTCCTTCTCCCTTTTCTATGATAGTCCGCAGTGCAGAGTAGAGATCCTCATTGATACATCTTACAGGAACTAGCCTGGAGGTTCTTCTCACCATTGAGGCACCCACCCTCGTGAGAAGATCCCATTGTTTCAACCGGATAGAGGATTGGCCATTTCATGCACGTCTTCGATTTAGGGTGCAGCTCCAGGTTGACAACAGGATCTGGAAAGAACAATCCAAAGGATAGTGAAAGAATCCATATCAGAGTTAGTCTGAGCTTTGCAGGGTATTAATCAGAATAAGGCAAATCAAGGGGAAGAAAGCTCTTCAGCTAATGAGAGGATCTCAGTCAACCCCCCTTCCAAAAATTTATGAGCAACATTCCTACAAAGAGAAGCACGCATGAAGAACCCCCCAAGTTTTAAGGATCAGCTATTGGAGCAGTTTTATATTAGCTTAAAAGCTTTAGCTTCATTTAGAAGAGCGCAAAAGAAATATCCCATTCAAGAGGTGTGGTTAACAGTGCAGTGTGATAGAGATGAATGCAAACTTCTTGTTTTTGGTGAATATGACAAGAAGTCTAACTTATACAAATCTTATCACCTTTGAAGAATTCTTGGAAATATTCGAAGAAATAAAAGTGGAAGGCTGAAGAAGAAAGGATAATTAGAGATGCAAGAAATTGAGAGGAAACAACCAATGGAAGAATCCATCATACAAGAGGAAGTTGAAAAAGATGTACCTGTTCAAGAAGCACCCATCAATATCCCAAAGGTTGAGTTTGTGCCATATGAATGGGATTTGCATGATCGTTGTAAACATAAAAAATGAAGAGAATCTTTTGGTCAAACCCAAAATCCCGAGTTATCCGATGATGGAACTGATGCAAATTTACCAAAGGCATCAAAAGAAGAAGATAAGCACTTGAACCATTCCTATGATGTCAGTTCAGATTATGAAAGGAATGTTCCAATCTAAGACACATATGATTGACTTTCAGAATGATTCTACTACTAAGCATGCACTTTAAAAGAGTATTTTAATAGAGGTAGGTGTTGAGTTCACAAACTCAACAACTAAGGGTAAGCAGTTTGACTATCTCTGTAATTATAGTTCGGGACATGAAAATATTGATTCTAGTAGAGGTTTGAGATCATTGCAAAATTCTTGCTATCACGGAAAGTACCATAAGAATGGAGATAAGGTGAATAACACAACTCGTACCAAAGAGCACATAGATCCTTTTGATCAAGGTTGTCTACTCATAAGAGTATGGGATCTAGGTGATTGTTTGAGACACCTGTTATTAAAGTCCAAAGTAATCATAATGAACTAGTTGTTGTACCTGAGGTAAACTTAACTAATAACACATTTAAATCATTACTTACTCCTGTGCTTTGTAATGATATAGAGGACTTGTCTTTTCTTAGTTATCAAAATACTTCTTAATCAATACAAGCAGCATTTTGCCTTTGCAAGTGATTGGCTATATTAGGGTTGGCATCAGTCAAAGGGAGGTGTTTGCAACACTTGCAATTGTTTTTTTATACAGGAAAAGATCACCATTATTTTTAAGAGGTTGAGGTTTTTATAGCAGGAAAAGTGGCAAAATAATTTGCTTCTGCAGAATTCAAAGAATTTGGAGCTCATAAATGAGGTGGAGAAACTTTAGTCATGTCTATCAGATCATGTGGAAGTGAGCAAGAAGATTTAGAACATTAGTATGTTATGCCAATGCTGTAAAATTGATTGTTCTATTACTAAGGAACAACTTTCTTTCTCCCAAGATAACCACTTTGAAAATCAGTGTGGTAACTTGATCCCATACTATGGGGGCTTTGAATCAAATTCAATTCTCCAAAGTTATACTTTGCAGACCCTGTTTTATAATATGCACAGTAGCAATGATAGTGTAACCACAAAAAAACTTACAAAATCATTTGGTTGGACCACATATGAATCCTATCAACAGCATGATGTACAAGTGTTCCCCACAATATTGCGTAATAAGCTTGAAGAGATGGCAAAGGAGCCACTTCAAAAGTTCTATGAAGGCCACCTAACAAATTACATAGATTGCATTGATGTGAATTATGAATCCACTAGCAAAGATTCGTTATATGATCTTCAACTTGATGTCATGGGCTATAAGGAGGTTTATGCTTCTTTTGATAAATATATTCGAGTTGAGAAACTTGTTGGTGACAATCAATTTGATGCAGCAAAAGAATGGGCAACGTACATGGGAAAGTATATGATCTACTCTCGCGTGGCACTGCACAAAGATGGATATGTTCAAGGAAGATTATAAAATTGTAGAAAAATATAACTTGCAGCAAGAATTTCTTGATACATATCATCAATATATGAAAAGTACCTTGAGGAAGCTCATCGAAAAAGGATACTAGGATGTTGCAAATTCAATAACTACCGAAGACCACATAGTTGTTGCATACCTAGTTTCTTTGGCCTAAGAAGCTGGAAATGTAGGAAAGGCAATTGCTCTCTGCCATTGCTAGGGTTTAACATATCTTCTTCTATAAAAGGTCCAGGGTATGCTAGATAAGGCAGCAACAGTTTTTTCTTTTTATATTGGTTTTGATTCAGTTGTTAGTTTACAATCCAACACTGGCATGATATCCTCCATGTGTATTACCTTGTATTTGTGTGAAAATAATATCACATTAAGGAAAAAATTGCTTGATAGCATCAAGGGGGAAGAAGTACAAATGGGCCCAATTGAAGTACCATCAAATTTGCAAAAATGATCAAATCAAAAATAGGAAGGTGGTAAGAAAGAGGAAACATTACAACAACCAAAATATGTAATGGCGAATGTGCCACCAAACAGTGAACTAAAAGTTAAACATGCAGCTACAGCAATCATGCTCAAGTCACTGTCAGAGAAAAGTTCTTCTTTGGAAGAGTCATCAATGTACAAGAGTTTGTTATAGGAAAAAGTGAAGAAATAAGGGAAACCTTTTCAAGTATACAACACAATTAGATTTGGCCAATCATATATGCATGTTGTCAAGTGCACTGTGAAGTATGATGGGATGACATTTGAAAGAAAACATACTAAAACTAAGAAACAAGCAAAAAATAATGCAGCTTCCATATTGTGGTCTGCTCTTAAAGATTGTAGAATAACATTTGTTTCTGTTGGACAAATGTTGATGATAAAACAAAAGCATGGTTTGTGATGCCTAAAAAAATAAAGGTAGTCACAATTAAGAAAATTTCTCATGAGGCATGAATTGCCCGGGCAACTAGATACTTGGTATTGAGAGGCATTCATACCCTCTCTCTTTGTGAGCAAGGTAAACATCATCTTGATATTCAATTTTTTCAAAATAAGTGTATTGTGGTGTTTAGAAATTTGCTCCCAAGATCGCTCAAGGACATAGAAAAACATATTTGGAATCGTTAATCCCCAAGGATGAATTGGAATCCAGGTATTATAGAGTTAGTCAATTGGGGTATGTCAGAGCGGTGGAGCTCGCAATTGCTTGAGAGCAAGTGATTTTGAGAAGGGCGAACTATCATATCCCCTTTTCAAAATTAAACTAATCAGAAGACTCGTAGCCTATTCCTTATTTCTTGTAGGCTAAGAGATAAAGTTAGGAAAATAAGTTAATAATAAAACTTTAAATTGTCCTAAGTCACTTTTATTTTTTAAACATAAAAATGACACTTGGGTATTATTATTATTAAAGAGGGCCAAAAAATTATTATTATTAAGTGGATAAAAAGTAATATTTTATTTAAATAGTTTTAGGATAAAATTGGAAAAGGGAACTTATTAAAGGAGTAGGGCTCAAAAGAGTTATTATTTGTTATTCATCTTTGACAATCAAACTCTAATCCAAAGTTTGAACCATTGTGTTCAATCTTTTCATTTAAGGACAAAAATCCTCAAATATACAGGGTTAGAAGACGAAAACCCTCTTACCCATTGAGGTGATTCCATTCATGAAACATATTTGTGCTGACAAATCAAGATCAAATTCCAATTTCAGTGTGATTGAAGATTGATATGAATTTCCAAAATTCGTGAGGGTTTGTTATATTTCTTTCATCTATAGTTGTGTTGCATGGTCTTTCCCTCCGACTGGACTATTGCGTTGGGGTTTCTATTAATATTATCTGTTGTGTTGGGGTTTCTCCCCATCAAGGACTGTTGCGTTGGAGTGTAGTCAATTAAGGACTGCTATGTGGGATTATTTCAATGTCCAAGACTGTCATAATATTCCTTCAGGGCTGTTTTACTTTTACCTTTATTTGTTGCCGTACTAGTCAGGAACCAGCGTCAGATTTTGCATTGGGGTTTCATGTACAGATGGGGTTATTGCATTGGGGTTTATGTGACCAACGGAGTCTAATTTGTGCAAATTGAAGTGGTTGTTGTGGCCTTTGTAATGTCCCCAGATTAAGTATATTTTCTAAAATTTGATTTTTCTATGAAACCCTACCAAAAGAAAGAAAATCTGATTTTTACAACAAACCCTAACTGCAAATGTAATTTGAAATTAGCATAAAAAAATGTTAAACCCTTCAAATCAAATATGAACCCTTTCAACAAAGATTAATCCTTCCGAAATCCAAATTACCCCTTCAAACCCTAAGCGTCTAGGTTCAAAAAATTAATATGATTTATAGCAGCCCTTTTGATAACAAATTCTATAGTATTTCACCTTCAATAGGTCTTTAAAAAAATAAAAAAATGCAGCTGCAATCAAAGACATTTTTATATTTTTTTCCTTCACAAACATGCTGAATTTACCACAACAAATATTTATAATAATACAGAAAATTCATGAATATTTTTAAAATCAATTTTTGACCTCAAACCCTCAATTAGGTCATTTTTCCAAATCACACAACACTGAAAATATTATATAAAAATTGCAAAATATTGCTGGGGCAAGAAATGCCCTTCAATGCAATGTCCCTAAATGGTATGATTTCACAAAAAAGGGGTTTTCCATTGAATCCACTAAATCTGAAATTTTGAAATAAAAATCAACAAACCCTAGTTTGCAATAAATGCTTCAAAACCCTTATCAAACCCTAAAAACCTTGAGTGCCACAAAGCAAGGGATGTAAAGACAATTTCCAACCACTATTTTATCTCAGTTTCATCTAAATGCTTGCCAATAAAAATTAAAAAAATAAATATAAGGAAGAAGCACCTTTTTGCCAAATTATCAAGGATCAAATGCCACTTTATGATGGCTGTAAAAATATGATTTTTCCCAAAAATATAGTTCTTTGATATTTTTTACTTCAAACCCTCGCAAAAATTGTCACAAGTGCCAAAAAATTCACAAAAAAATCCAGTGAACCTCCTGAGACATCAAAATGGCGAAAAAATGTTCTCCAAGCCAATTGCTCAAGTCGCCAAAGTGCAGAAAAATAGCAAAAAATTATGAGCAAGATCTCGCCTTTCACAAGTGAAAAAGATCACAAACCCTATAAAAAATTATTAAATAATAATCTAAAAATTATTATTTAATTTTCTATCAATTTAGAGCTTCAAATCTTCGACGAATTTTCTCAAAAACCCCACGCTAATATGCATAAAATTAGCAAATAATTTTATAATATTAATTTGCTTAAATAGACCCTAAAAGGGGCCTCCAAACCCTCAATCAAGCTTCTAAAATAGTTCGCTCCACTTGCAAAAATAGTGCAAATATTAATCAAAAATAATATGCAAGAAATGAGCCACAAAAACTTCACCAAAACCTCACAAGGGCTCTTTAATGCAAATCACCCCACTTTAGGGCAAGTAACAAGATCTCCTTAACAAAGATGGCATCAAAAGACAACTTTTGTAGAATGATCAATACCAAAACAACGAACACATATTGGGCATGCATCCCAATAGCTTTTTCAAGCATGAAGAAACAATTATCAAATTCAACATGTCTTCTATTGTAACCTTCACCTTATATTGTACTTTCCAAAGGAGGCGAATCACCTTGAGGAGGTAAAATACTTTATAAGCCTCACTTCCCTTTTTAGAATATTTTTTCCTTGTTTTAGCTCTCATGACAACATTCTTTTTTTTCGAATATAATATTAATTAGCTGTCTTAATAAAATAGTAATAAAAATTACTTTAAGGCAAATAAATTAATAATTAATTCATTTAAATACTTTAGTGGTAAAAAACATTTTTATCAAATATTCTATTAATTAAATAATAATTTCTATATAAGAACAAATGATAAAAATCACTATTTTGGCAATTAATTATTAACTAATAAAATATAATTCCCCAAAAGGATTCCTTTAGTCTATGGGGAAATCGACTAAAAGTCTTCAATATCTACTTAATCATGATGTGGAAATGGAGACATCACACCCAAACACTAGCCAAACCCTTCCAAAACAAGTCGCCAACCTCAAAATGCAAGTCGCCACTCTTCTAGAGCAATTTGTCGACCTTCCAAGCTATTTGCCCCACTTGGAAACCCTTCTTTTTTTTTTCCTTTTATGAATTTTGATGATCAATGACAGCTCCTAAATGAAGTTGCCCCATGGAAGAATGAGGGTTTTCGTCCTCAATCCATTTGCTTGAAGGTTTTCGTCTTCAAGTCCAAAGCTCAAACTTTTTCGTGCTCAAAACTTGTAAATTCAAATTATGATCTAAGATGCCCTTCAACAAGAACTCTCAAATGCTTTTATATTTCTCCTCAAGTGAAATGCCCAATTTGGAGGGAAATACCTTTGTTGATCTTTTTTCAAACTATAAAAATCATATTTCTTATAACTCGCTTAAATGGATTAAAACTCTTTGACTCTTAAAAAGGCCTCAACTTAAGTGAAATTATAATAAAGTGTTTTTACAAATATTTTTCATAAAACCAAATGTTTCCCTTTTTTTTCACTATTTCCCTTAGTCCTTGGGAAACTAGGCAAGGCTAAAGGTCTTCAATAGTGTCATGTCCAATAGGGAGACATGACAGCCTTTACTTCCATCTATAACCTTACTTCAAGCTTCATTCATATCGTGATCCATATGTTTTTTGTTTGTTGCTCATGGATGCATGTAATTATTTTACGAAGGTTTATTCAAGTACGAGTTTTGTCTTTTGGCTTTGTGATGCAAAATAAATGTATGGATTTTATTACAGCATTCTATTATTGTTTAGATTGCTTCATTATCAGAATTTTGTACGCTCTCATCTCAATATAATAAAAGTTTCAGTGAAGTTTCAATTAGGTTTCCAATATCAATATTGCATGTGGGATGTTTTAGTTTTTGTTTGATATCCAGTATTGAAAAGGAATCACGTAAAACTTTAAAGTTGATAAATTTTCAAAAAAGAGACTTTACAAAAGGTTCAACCATTAAGACTCCTACAAACACACACTCCAATGTCATGGATTCAGCTACAAGTTATCTAGGTGATTTCCTGCATCAATGAATGCTTATAGTTACAAAGATTAAAATCAAACATCCATTGGGTAAGATCAAAAACATTACAGAGTGTTATTTGGGTAAGTCCATGCTTATGTGAGACAAAGAGCCTTTTCTATATATAAACTCAGGGAGACAAGTAATCAGAAAAAAGCTCAGTTAAAATGATACTAAACCTTCAGTTCAAAGCACAAACATCATGCAGGCATGGGTTAGACACATTGAAGGAGGAAAAGAAGGTTATTTGTCAGAAAACACTCCTTTTGAAACTAATTAACATGTCCTAACTTAAGGCTACTGACTACGGCATACATGTGTCGCACCTGCAAACTGAATGAGGTCTGCATATGAAATTGGCCCACTTTTCGATGATGCATCAATTTCCTTCTTTACATTCTCCAATAACTTCATTGCAGACAATAATCCTTCATTTTCTGGCCTGTTTATCTCTGAACTGCAGTCAACAGTCACAACATGTTGTTTGAGTGAATTTCACATACTGAAGTCAAAAACCTGAGTCAGGATTTGCAGAATCACGGATACTTAAGACTGCCTATAAAGTAAATAGAGGGAAACTAAGCATACAAATTTAATAACTTCTCCCACTTCAAGATGTACTTTTCTACTACATTTGTCTTACATATGTCTGATTGATCCATTTGCACCACCAGTCTTGCTAGCCTGATCAAATTTTACATAGTCTGAGAGTTAATTCAAGGTGATTCTTGGATGCTACTTATTACAAGGAAAAATATTAATCAAAGTAGCATATAAAAACATCAGAAGCAATCCAGTCCAGCTTTTATGAAAAGAGTAGTTTCCAATGTTGATCCTTAAATTACAGTCATAAAGCTAATCCTGCAGAAAAACCTTGTCATAAGTTACTGCATCATTCAATGCCAACTTCATTATTGATGGGATAAGATCTGGATGAGCCTGCAAAGATGAATTTGCATCAAAAATAAATAAATAAATCTTGCAATATCAAGGCTATCAGATGTTATATAAGCAAAGGAAAATATCCTTTACAGAGGTACATCCGTGTGTTTGGAAGATAAAGAATAAAACATTGGGAAGTAGCATATGATTAATTCCAATTATCAATCCAGCAGAAGTTACCTGTATGGCAGTTCTGAGCGAAGTCTTCACGTTTTCTGCATATTCAATTACAAAAGGCAAACATATTGGAGTTGTGCAACACTCCAGGAAAAAAAATATATCCTATTTCAATGAAATATGTAACTGGCAGAAAGTTTGGAAAACAAAAGAAAATAGAAAACTTGGATGACTGGAAGGCATAAAAAACGTACCCAAAAGTTCACCCCGTTGTCTTCGTTGAATCAAATCTGCAGCATTGGCACTTTCAAGAGCTGGTGACAGGCTCCACATCAAAGTCTGAAAGGAAAAAGAGGAAATGAATTTCATTGATGTCCTTGTAAGAAATTACCAGGACAGGCCTACAAAAACATATAAGAAACTGCAAGAATGAAGTGCACAAAGAATTTCTGTAGTCAGTTTGACAGAGAGGCATGCCAAGCACACGAAGTAACTATGTCGCAGGCTATTAAATAAAAGTACGAAGTATGTTTTCTGAAGCATATGGGGCACTTGAAAGGTTCCATGGGTATCAAAGGTCCTTTAGGAATGGATTCCAGGGGCGAGACCTTGGGAAGAAACATTGGCAGCTCAAAGGCTGCAGCTCGCATTTATAACAGAATGTCTGGTGACCTGGGGATGCAGAATCCTTATCAAGCAATCTGTCATATTCAGCTTCTGGAGAACCACTTTCAATGATTCATGACCTGAGCCTGTTTGTGAGAAATGTAGTCCAACCACGCAGAAGGGATTGTTGGAATTATCTCTGCACAATGGCAGTGTAGAAATGGAAGCCATGGAGTATCTGGTCAAGGCTTGTGAGCTTCCCAGCAGCCATGGGGAAATGCATCAGGTGGGCCTTTCAAATATACCCAACAGCTTAACTTCTGCTGGGCTCTGTCTTGTTTTGTCTCGTTTTATGGATATCTTGGCGTGTAGTTACTGGTTCAGAACTAGCAGTTTTGTACTATCTGTTAATATTATTAAATAACAAATAATCTTTTCAGAATTTCAAAAGAATGCAGGTCTTCCACACTCATACTGCTATACTTTCTTCCAGTTTTTTACTTCCCATGGAGCCCGCTACTGCTCCTATTTTGATGGTGCAGGGGTCCCATGGAATAACAAAATTCAACTAATTGCAAAAATTGGAATCTTGGCCTAAAAGATAGGAGTGGCTACATTTTAGGAAGAAGAATTTCAACTGCTTTTAGAGGCCGAGGGCTTAAAGTTTGCAGGTGCTGCAGAGAAATTGTAGGATGGTTTTGTGATAGATAGCAATTTACTAATGGTTGCTGTTAATTTTAAAAGGATCTTCTTTTTATTCGGAGTGCAAAATCATAAAAAATTGTAGTTATGAGGAAATATATTAAGTTATATGGAACCTTAAACCTAAAAACCGCTCCTCAAATTAATGAGCAGCACCTGCATAGAAATTTGAGGATTTCCCACTCCATGGGACCTCTAGGTTAGTTATCATTGAAATACTCTTCATTGAAGTTAACGTGCCCTAAATGGTTACTTCATTTACCAAGCAATTCGTAATATCATCCTTCTTTGTAACTAATAAAACTTAAAACAAGAACTTTGACAGGTGAATTCATCTCTTTCTCATATAATCCCTCTACATGACTTGGACCATATAATAAATTTTATAGGGGCCTCTTACCTCTTTGTAATCAGTCCAAGTTAGCCCCTCCAAACCACTAGGTGATTCCATGAGTACAAATTTATTCCAAGACGTTTTTAAACTTTGAGATTTTCTTCCTTCACTTTTACTTCCTTTTATTAGTACTTGGTAAATGTATGTAACCAATAACTGACTTTTTCTAGAAACTCTCTTCAATTTCAATACCAAAAAAAATCTTTGTGGTGCTAATTTTTGTACTGTAACCAGTAAGGGAGCTCTAAGTATTAGATAGATGCATTAGGTGTCTCTACGTTCCTAATAGAAACTGTGGGCTATTGACAATTGCATACAAGACTAGGACTAACCAAATGAATAAGGAATTATAGGAGAAAAGGAGAGCAACAAACTCAAAAGGACCTTTATGTTGAGGTTCTCTTTTATGCAGAGACTTGATCAGCCAAGCTTGAATGAATTCTTAATCACTAAAAAAACAACACAATATGGTAATGCAATATGCAAACAACAATATACAACCAGAGCCCCAAGTGCTATCTGAAAGCATATTCCCTCTCTGATCAGAGCGTTTACAATATTTGTAAGAATTATGACTCCTTTTTCCTCTATCTATTGCAGTTTCTGTGTGCTTGCAATATTTTCAAACGAGACTCACATATGTGCCCCTCATGTAAGCATGCATGAATCATTTGAATCAAGTCAAATGGAATTGCTTCTTGCCACCCATATCTAAATTATGTTTTAAGTGGTAACCACTCTATTGTCGAGTAATAGAGGCTTACAGCATTCTCATGGGCATGGACAACAAGTTTCCAAGTTTTGTCATCATAAAAAAAATTAAGGGGATATAGAAATGGCATAATTTTGATGAATCTGATGTCTAGAAAAGATCTATGTTTAATTAGAATAAAGTGCTTTTACATATAAGGTACTAAAGAGAGGAATTATTATAAATCGAAGTATGCGTTTTTCTGTGCAGTAAATTGACTTTATGGATGATGGAACTGCACATAAGTAATAATCTTTGATTTGATACTAAGCATATAGCTGTATGAGCATAGTGTAATATTGCTCAAGCATCATTAATAACCGGGATGATAATAATTAGCTGCTGAATTGCTCATAAAATAAATGTACATGAACCTCTAACAGATATGTACGAAGATACAAGGTGACAAAATGAACATTTTCAAGAAGCAATCATAAATAGCACACAAAGAAACATAACATGCAACACAAAACAGAGTTGTTAGTATTATGGGCCAATATACCAGTTATATAAGTTGATCTGAGGTATAGGTTTGATTCAGAATTTATTTACCAAGCCTGCTGCTGTACCATAGCCCAACATGATGTCCCTTCGACTGTAATTTCTTCGTTCCGAGAATGATGTCTTGACATTTTGATAACAAGCTTGAACCTGATATTGAGACCAGTAGATTATCAATAAGGCACCATAAATCATTAAACCAAGTCATCTAATTTAAAATATTTCCAAAAAGACTTTTTTTAATTTTGAAAAAAAAAATTACATGAATATAGAGATAAAATGTACAAACAGACTGAATGACAGAAAGCCAGGAACACCAGACCCAGACCATAGCACCCTTCACGGTATGACTACCACAGTGACAACAGGACACCAGAAAGAATATGAAAAGAGATCCTCATACTAATCCATAGGGCCTGTGAGATCACCCATGAAGATTCCAACCCTAATATACAAATGGCTACTTGACAACTACGAACTACAGAGATTTATGCCCAATGCATAATATCACACAGTCAAATTTAGATTAGTTCATGGGTCATGCAGATGTGCCCACTAAATCCGAAACTACCAAAATCATATCAGAGAGCCTTAAAATGAAAAAATAAAGAGAGATCACTCCTCTACACCAGACAGCAAGCATGTAAACTAAAACTATATCAGAAAAATTACCAGACACCAAGCAAATGACTGGTAGTTGCAAAACCTGGGATAACGATGCAATGCTAAGGAGATGGGATAAACAAGCAAGCAAAGGATTAAACCAAAGCTTCCATTGACACGGTGAAGGAATACAATGTGACAGATGGGCCCTAGGGATAACAAATTAACCTGCAGTAAGAGCACAAAGTATCAACTAGGGTACAAATTGAGGATTTGGATAGATGCAGGGTCCCAACTAAACAAGAATATGCTACCAATTCTAGTTGCGATAATGAAAGAAAAAACATGCAATATAATAGACAGCAATAAACCCTAATCTGATCTAGAAATAATAGCCTAGCCAATGGGGAAAGAGGCTAGAGGGTGAGAAGCCAAAAGCAGTGGAAAACATTTGACATTCCTCCCCATACTAACAAATGCTTATGGTGCTTGTGTGTTAAGTGAGTCTCCTTGTCTTGTGATTTTTTATTTTGACCAATAATACATGAGGAAAAATTGTCTTTAGGGTAATGACTACTCATGGAGGTCATCTTGAGATGAGTTAGACACACACAAGTAAAAATCCCACAAAAATTAATAATCTAATATTTCTTTTTTTCAATAAAAGTGAAAGACTAAGGTTAGAGAATACGAGTTTTAGATTTCTTGATTCTTGAAAGATCACATGATGAATGCAAATTGAGAATTCAAAAAAACCCTAGAAGCAATCTAACATGAGGCATAATCAATGATCAGACCCCCAATGATGCAATAACATGAAAATAAATGAGATATACTATATTCTAAGTGTAAAGAACCCTCACAAGTCCCCATGAGGTAATTAGAACCACTAACCCAATCCTGGACTCTAAAGGCCATGTGACAGTATGAGGTTGGTAAGTGTCAATGGTCCTGTGGAAGGATGAATAGAAGCTCCTTGACCAAACCCCAACTGGTGTAGAATAAAGGACAGAACTAGGGCAGCAAGGAAAAGTGACTGAAAGGAGATGTAAAATAGCGAGATGCAGCTCTTAGATGTTGGAGATAAGATTTTTGAATGTTTCCTATAAATTTCAGTCTTTCTGAGTGTTTCTTGTCTTCCAAGCACAGTTTCGCCTCCCAGATGCTAGTTACCAAGTTCAGAAATTCAGATTCGTTCGGGAGGGCAAAAAAATCCAAAAATCTGGAATTCTTGAAAAGGTTCGGAAAAATCCGATCCGGAATATGTGTGTGTGTATGAGAACATAGTTTTACAAATATGCAAAATTGAAAAATACAATGAAAAACATTAATAAAGTAATATAAAATGTTAATATTATACAATATCTATAGTTTCTGGGCTTTTTTCCCCACAGAAACGCTGAAAAATAAAAATAAAAAAAATTTGAATTCTTGAAAAAAAAAACAGGGCTGACCCAGACGAACTTATCTGGGCCAGCAAAAAAAGTCCAGATCCAGCCGGATTTAGTGCAGATCCGGTGGGATTTGGTAACTATGTCACTAACTGAAGGACCCTGTATTCAAGATGACATCCCCATTGAAATCAGGGCATCCCTATGGCAGAACAGTCTGGCTCTTGCAAATATATTTTGAGGCCTGATTGAGGTTTTCAATCCAAAAAATTTACAGTCATCTGCACAGTCATTTTATTTTTCTCCCTAACAGATTTCAGGTCATTTGGACATCATATGAAGTTTTTATGGTCAAAAGGCAGTAGGTCCATTATTTTGGCAGTTTTGCCATTTTTCATTGTTTCTCAATCCATCTTGGTCAACACCAATCCAAATTGAGTAGGAACACCTATGAAACCTTTATACACCAGTAGTGATCCATTTCGGGTCATACATCCTAAATGGGGAGGATTCTGGTCCCTCAAAAGTATAGTTGTTGAGAATATGAAGAAACAATTCCTTCACCCTCTCCTTTGGGTACCATTTCTCCTTACACAGAAGCTGCACTTTGATACCATCTTTCTATTTTTATTGATCTCCCAAGCATGTAAGTCTGGCCTCCTCCTGCAACAATAGATGCCCCTCTAGCTTTTCTTGAGAATCAGGTGCTCAAGTTAAGCCATACCACGTCTCTAACCCATAAATGATGCTCTTTCCTATGCTTGTCATGATATGCTTCGTAATTGTTGTGACTCCTTAAGCTGCTCTGGTATCCTTTGATGTATCATCCTAGTCATTTCAATGAATTTGGCGGCCTTGGTTACTTCCGAATTAGCTTCCTCTATGGCTTCTTGTGGTCGATGCACAAAATCAAGAGTTGTTTGAGTCAAATAGAGAAAACAAGTCTCTAATGGAGATTAACGAGTTTAAGTGTGTATTGACCTATGTAGGAGCATTGAATATATGCCAAGCTCTCATCCCAAGTCTTTAGATTCCTCTGATTATATACGCCCTTATGATCTGCACCAAGTTCGGTTTACTACTTTGGTTCGGCCGTCCATTTGTGGATGTAAAGCAATAGATCTCTTCAAGTTTGTGTCCATCTTTAACCACAAAGTGCTCAAAAATCTTAAATCCCTATTTGATACTATGGATTTAGGAAATCCAAAGTGCACCCATATATTAGTGAAGTACTTGTGGCTGGCTTATTGACCTGAAATAGTTTTCTTACATGGATTCGGTAAACACATTTTTCTAAACCGATCAAACACCACCAAGAAGTAGTCATTCCCTTGATTTGTTATGGGCAGCACACCTGAGAAGTCCATGAAAATACTCTCCCATAGGTGGTTAGGCACCAGTAGTGGTGTGTACAACCCTAACTTCCTATTGCTTGTATGTCTTATGCTACACAAATTACACCCCCAAATGAATTTGCCATGTCCAGTTAGGTCTTTGCCCATACACGTATTTCTGCAAATTAGCAACCATCTTTCAAACCATAAAAGTGACTAGTAACTTTGGAAGTGTGGGCCTCTCTCATAAGCTAAACTCTAGTTTTTAGGTGCAAAAAGGTTATTCAACTTATAGAGAATCCCTTCTTTGAGATCGAACTCAATTGTCCCTTCCAATTCATACTGCTTGAACCTTGTGATTGCTGATATGCATCCCCAAAATAAGAATCTTATCCATATTTCTCCCTCTAAACTTCATGAGTGAATGGTTCAAGCTGCTTAATAGAGCCAGGCTGCAATTTTTAATATATGAATCCTAGATATCCACGACCTTATTGGCGGTACCTTTCTTGTACTCAATCACCAAGTAAAATTGCTAAAGAAACCCCATTTATTTAAAGTGACATGCTTGATGCAATTTAATTTGTGGGTATGAAAAATTGCAATAGTTGGTGATCGGTGTGGAACATCTTTTTTTTCTCCATCAAGGAATGTTTCCACTTCTTCATAGCTTACAGTAGTGCACACAATTCCTTGTCATGTGTACAATAATTCACACCATCCCACTAACCAACTTGGAACGATAACACATTGGTCTTCTTCCTTGCATCAATACCATCTGGATTGCACACCCCAATGCAACCATCTTAATCTCAAACAATAGCTGCAAATTAAGTAAATCCAAAATCAGAGGATTGTTGATTTTATCTAATGCATTTTGATGGGTTTTCCCCCTAATGGCTTTCCACACTGTAATAGCATGTAATGGAGCTGCAATTTTGGAGAACGGGGCAATGAACTTCCAAAGAAGTTGGGAAGCACTTATCTGAGCAGCACAAGCACTTTGAGGCAATGTTTGCACCTTCCCAAGTCTTTTGCACACATTTGGCTCTTATTTCACACCTTGGGCACAAACTAAGAGTTGTGCACCTACTCTTCGTCATGCACCTTCTTGTTGCACACTGCTTCAATGTGCACCTCTACATTTCTCACTTTCGGTAAGCAACATTGCGCAACACACCGCCAAAAATTCAGGCTCCACGTGCACCGGTCACAACAAGGTGTCTTCTACAAAGGAGTCCACACCACATGGCCAATTAAAACTTGTTCTAGGAATGCAGCATTTAGCAATTCTGTCTCTTTTCTAAGATGAGGAAAAAGACCCAAACTAAACTTCATGCGGACGTTTGCAACATAATGTTATTTCTCAACCTTAATGGAGAGTTTGTTGAAAAGGTTGATGTTTTGTTGCAGGGATTGACCTGGAGAACATGGTGAGATGATGACAAATTGACAATACATAATTCTGACGAGGCTCTGATATCTATTGACACAAGCAGCGATAGAGAAAAATCAATGACCACAAAAGGAACTCAAACACACTACCGAAATTGAACACAAGATATATGCCTCTACAATGTTGTACTCTTCATTAGCTTTGTTAAGTACAATACACGATCTGGATTTTATTGTCAACCCGGTGGAAAACACACTAAATTGTAGGAACTTAATATTAAATTTCCATGGAGCAACTAGGACTCAAACACATGACCTCCCATTGATCCAAGGCCTAGAAGGAACCCGGTTGACAACCACACTTAACACATTAAATAGGTTATTGTCGAAGCATATATGCAATGATAGAGGTCGAAAGATATATTAGAGTACAATGAGGCAAGGAAAGACACAAGAAGAATAAAGGACACCAGATTATAACTGTAAGTTGCAAAATTTATATTATACAATAGTTCTATACAATGACCAAAGGGATCGGATGTATTGTGATATCTGACCACTACTTCCTGGTCTATCTCTGCTTAGACTAATCTTTGACTAACTTCTACAAAGAATGGAAGTGTACACTAATATAGAAGTGTGGAAGACAAAGGGTTGGTTAGATAATTACAATAGTTAGGAACAACCACTTCTTGACTAATCATTGTTTTGTCGTCTTTTGGTAATGCCACTATGGAGCTGCACGGGGCAGTACTGACACTGTTAGAGTGGTTGACATCAACAAAGAGGACTTGGGACTTCGTGGTATGGCTACATGGGCTTGGGATGATCCTAAAGTTGGTGAAGACAACACATGATAGTGTATTGCCAAGATAGTGCAAACCATTACAAGGCCCATATCCTCTTGCATCAGTTACCCCTCTTTGAAGAGCGATGGTCCCCATTGCGTGCAGTTGCAGATAAGATGTGAAAAGAGGTTGGAAACTTTCACTTTGGTAAAACCATTTTCCTTGGGAAGGCACTTGACCTACCTTGACCATCTAGAAGAGAGGGATATCTTGTTGATTTGTCTATTTGACTCTGGCATCAATTATTTGATCCAATTTTGTTGGTGCACTATAGTCATAATCGATCTCTGCTTGTTGAGGTGTCTCTGCAACATCTGAAGTGTCTAGCATAGGTGGGAAATAATGGCACAAGAGTTCCACATTGAAGACTGGATGTAAACCACGGTCCAAAGGAAGATTGAGTTTGAAAGCGTTATCTCTTACTTGCTTGATGATGGCATAGGGCCTGTACCAATGTGGATGAAGCTTGCAGTAAATAGTTGTTAGTCTTTCCTTCTGCAAATAAAACCATACTTGATCACCAACTTGAAAGGTGTGAGGCAATCAATGTTGATCATGGTGCTGCTTACAACTAGCATTTGCCTTCTGCATAATGGTTTGCATTTTCTGTTGAATGTGCTCAATGAACTTAACAACCTTGTCGAATTCCTTTTGACCAAGAAAAGTTTCTACTGTTAGTGGTAGTATAAGATAAGCCACACCAATGCGTGCTAGAGGTTGAAAACTCAAGCATATCTGAAAAGGGTTGCGTGAAGTAGAGTTGTGTAGAGCTCTTTGTAGCTATGCTAAATGAAAGGAAGACTTTCATCCCATCTGTGTTGCTTCTTGAATTGTACATTCTCAAAAGATGCATGGTCATCCTATTTACCACTTTCGTTTGTCCATTAACCTAAGGATGAAATGTGATATAGGCTTGTTCAACTTTGTATCTATCATAGACTAATGTGATTTCTAGAAATTGCTCAAGAATCTTCTGTCCCTATCAAAGATCATACTTTTTGGTATTCTAAAGTGGATCCAGACATGCAGAAAATATGATTGAGTTGTTGCTAGAGCTGAAATTGATTTCTTAAAAGGTGTGAGAATTGCCATTTTTGAGAATCTATCAACTACTATATAAACACAACCATTACCATGCTTGGTAGTAGGGTAGCCTAAGGGAAAGTCCATGGAGATGGATTCTCATAGTTTTGATGAAACTGACAAAGGCATATACATACCTTGCTTTTGTTGACCAGTTTGGCAGTTGCACAAGTGGTACAAGACCTAATATTTTTGGCAATATTCGATCTATGTGGCCAAAAGAAATACTTTTGCAATACTGCAAGGGTCTTTTCAACTCCAAAATGTCATGCAACCTTATTGAAATGAGCCTCCTATATTAGTTTCTCTCTACCTTGTATAGTACACACAAATGCCCAAGATGATATAGAAGTCATCGTGCAAGTAGAAATTTGGAATTGAATCACTTCTATGCAAAGTCTGATTTTGTGTTAGATGAATACAATTCTGACCAAGTTTTGTTTCATGTCCACATATGTCAACCACAATGAGGAGAGCTTCACAGGAGGTCGACTCAAACAATCTGCCATTAGATTGGAACTGCACTTCTTATGCTTCATGTTTAAATGGAACTATTGAAGATAAGATGACCATTTATGATGTCGTTCTTGGTGCATCTTGTTCAATGTTCACACTAATTGAAGCGGCTTGTGATCTGTGTGGATCGCAATCTCTTTTCCCAATATGTAATGTTTCCAATGCTTACATGCCTGGAAAATGGCATAAAGCTCATGGTCATATGTAGGATAGTTTCTTATCAGAGCAGTGAATGTTCACTATGATAAGCAACTAGATGACCATGTTGAATGAGGACTATTCCAAGTGCATAATCAAATGCATCAATCCCTATCTCATATGTTTTCTAAAGATCAGGTAACAAAAGTGTTGGCGTGAAACAAATGAAGTTTGCTTTGTTGCGGCCCAGTTCTTCAAATGCTTTATGTGTTGGCAATTTTGGCTGATCTCTGTAATATTGTCATTGATGTCAAAGGCAGCTTGTGCTATTAGACATTAATGTCAAAAGTTAAATTGCACAGACTTACAATGCAAATCGGGTTTATGAAGAGCTTCTACTTATAAAATAAGTAAAGCAGTTTTGAGAACCCAAATGGGTCTTGTAGTGCAAATCGGGTTTATGCAACGACACGACTTGTCTCATTTTTATAAGTCAAGTTGCCTTAAAAACCCGAAAAGGTCTAGAAGAGTTGATCGGGGCTTCGGAAGCACTTTACTTCTTTCATGTTTATAAGATAAGCAATGTGGAAAACCCGAATGGATCAAGGAAGAGGTAATTGGAATTTTAGAGTGACTTTGTTTCTCTCATGTTTATGAGTTAAGCAATGTGAAAAACCTGAATGGGTCTCGAAGAGTTGATCAGGTTTCTAAGATGACTTTACTTCTTCCAAGTCTATAAGTCATGTTGAATGAAGAACCGGAATAGGTCTAGGTGAGTTAATCGGGCTTCTAAAATGACTTTACCTCCTTCATGTTTATAAGTTGAGCAACGTCAAGAACCCGAATGGGTCTAATGAAGTTGATCGGGTTTATCAAATGACTTTACTTCGTTAATTATAAGTTAAGCAGTGAGGAGAACCCGAATTGATCGATTCTTTCGGAAAATTGGCAAAGACAATTCTTTCGAAAATATTGGCAAGGGCAAATCTTTCATACAAAAAGCCCACAGATATTGTTCCGAATGGCATGTAAACGCCTACAAGAAAGTCGAAGGGTAAGTGGACCGTTCCAAAAACGTCAAAGGGATCTTTTCAAGAAGTCCGAAGGGTATGTGGACTCTTTCAGAAAAGCCAAAGTGTAGTTTGCAAAAAGCCGAAGGGTATGTGGACTCTTTCAAAAAAGCCGAAGGGTATATTCAAGAAAGTCCGAAGGATATATGGACCCTTTTAGAAAAGCCGAAGGGTAGTTTGCAAAAGACCGAAGGGTATGTGGACCGTTCATGAAAGCCGAAGGGCACTTCTCAATAAGTCCAAAAGGCAAGTGGACCGTTCAGAAAAGCCAAAGGGTAGTCCGCAAAAAGTCCAAAGGGCAAGTGGACCGTTCAAGAAAGCCGAAGGGTAGTTTACAGAAAAGCCGAAGGGCATGAGGATGTTTCCAAGGATTTCGAAGGACAATTTGTCGGGGAAATTGTCCCGAAGAATTTCGTTGGGAAAGTTGTCCCAAAGGATTTCTTCGGAGAAATTGTCCCTAAGAAATACGTCGGGAAAATTGTCTCGAAGAATTAAGTCGGGAAAATAGCCCGAAGAGAAAAGTTCCGAAGAGAATAACATGAGGAAAATAGCTCGAAACAAAAGTCCCAAACAAAGTTCCCGAAGGATACCTTTGGATGAAATGGACCATTACAAAGCTTTCGAAATAGATCATTTGCAATAGTCCCGAAGGACATACAGACAAAAGTAAAGGTCGAGAACAATAGAATAATCTAAAGGAGCGAAAGCGATCCAACTATAGAAGATATAGTGGAAAACATAAAAAGGTGCTCGATAGTTAGAGATGGCGCAAAGAAAGAAATCAAAGGCACGCATTTAATGTGTTCCACTGGGCAAATGAAGAAACAAATAGAACTGGTGTAAAACCTGCATGTGATTGCACAGGGCTCATGATTGATTGTCCCAATCATACTAAAATGATTGATCCAAGAAGCGATGCAGTAAAGCCCTGAATCTCGCAGTTGTCAAAGATAGAAATGAGAATAGACAATTGTTATATGATGCAAGAACCAAGACACGGGAAAATGCAAAGGCCAAATACTCATTAAAGGAGAATCCAGAACTGAAGCTGGTTAAATGCAAATAGAATGTGAATGCAATGAGTGAGTCGAGAAACCCTAATGAATCCTTGTATAAACACGACTCTTAACACATCATAAAAGTGTTGTTACTATCGTGTTTTCATGTGAGAAAAGGGGCTATCGATAAAAAGAAATATGCAGACAGAGTAAAACATAGAGAAGAAAGGGGAATGAAGTGTATCTGAACAAAGCATAACCAGATGTATGCAAATACAGAGTGAAAGACATATGCAGACAGAGATTAAGCAAGCAGGAAGATATAGCACACGGATAATGAGAAGAAGGTGAGAAGTTACATATTAGACTTGTAATAAAGAACATTGAACTAGATTCACTTATGAATCTACCTTGTACACTGGAGTTGTAGCTCCATAGTTCAGGAAGGTTGGTGCCTACATACAAACTGGGTTGGTGCTCAGTAAGGAGATTGGTCTCTTA
This sequence comes from Torreya grandis, assembly GCA_037957365.1. NCBI lineage: Eukaryota > Viridiplantae > Streptophyta > Pinopsida > Cupressales > Taxaceae > Torreya > Torreya grandis. The sequence goes on along the minus strand of JARHVA010000094.1, from coordinate 1,272,269 downwards.
AGGATTGGTTTTCTTGAATGTAACCAGCAAGGTTTGCCAATAAGGCATTTTATTGTGAGGCTAGATTAGAACAGTAGATTCTAACAACTGATTCTCACCATGGTTTTTTCCGTTGGGTTTTCCACATAGAAATCTGATGTTATGTGTTTCTGTGTGTGTGTGTGACTTTTGCATTTGTTCTTTGATTTGCACATGAATTTACATCCTCTGTGAAAGGTTTGAAAGAGAAATTAGAAAATATGGAAGCAAGGGAGAATATAAAAGATATTAAGATGGAAGAGATGGTACACACCAAGCGAAGGCTGGAAGAAGACAATAACATGCTCAAAGCACAAGTGACAAAACATCAAAATCTCATTATTGTTGGACAACATAAATGGCATGCCCTCAGACAAGCCATTCACACTCCAATTGCCAAGGTAGGGGATGAAAAAGAAAGTGCAACACAAATAAAATAAGTACAAAAATCACTTCACAGCATGGAAACGAGAGAGAATGAGCTACGAAATAAACTGGAAGATGTTAAAACATGGGCACAAGTAGCAAAAGAACCAATGGGCAAGCAAAAGGAGTTGACAGAGAGGTAAGTTAAGAGTCAAATGATAGAAGAAAGAAAATGACACAACAAATTATCAAATATAATCATCAAAGGGCTAAAAGACTATGGAGAGGATACAAGCAACTTAGCAAAGACTTAAACTTTATGCAGCCAGAGGAGAGAAACAAGGAGTTGCAAAAGGTGAAGGCACCAAGGAACGAAGGGAGATGGGCATACTTAAACAACAGGAAAGCCTATATCACAACTCAACAAACCCAACACAAATAGGGAGTATGGCCCACCCAAGAACATCTCACAATGGTAAACTGGAATTGTAGAAGCTACCCTTGGAGAAGAGGGCCCATAGCCATAGATAGAGACATAATCATTTTGACTAAAACACATAAGCACATGGGTGCAAGACACCAGATTTTTAAGGGTATAAGAAGGCAGCAATAAGGAACAAAGCAACAAAGAATGACAAGGGGCACGAGGGTATAATGGTGTTAATAAAGGAATCATGGGGCAAAAATATCAAAATAGAAAAACAAGAAGAACATACACACTATATTTGGATAAGAATCATAGAAAATGACACAAACATTAGCATAGTTGTATGTTCTTTTGTGTCCAAGAATTTCAAATTCTATAAAAGCGTGATTCAGATCGCGATGATCCATGCTCATCCCTTAAGGAGGACATTTCAGTCTACAGTAAGATTGGGGAGACTTTATTAATAGGTGACTTTAATGCAAGAACGAAAAACAAACAAGCTAACATTCTAGGAAACAATAAGAATCTAGATATTAATCCTCTTTGGATGGTAAATGAAGAAAATCAGTAATGGTCCAAGGCTTCAGATGATGAGTAGGGGGCTATCACGCACGTTGGAGAAGAATTATTAGGTTTATGTAGCATACACAATTTGATTATATGCAATGGCATGAGTAAATGGCAAATATCAGGAAAATATACATGCAAGACTTACAATGAGCAAAGCGTAATCGACTATGTTATATGTTCACAAGGTTGTTTACCTAAACTAGAAGAGTTAGAAGTAGAAGACTCTCCTGTGGAGCTTAAATCAGGTTGCAACCCAGTTTTTATAAAATTCCAATTACAGGATGACAAACAACATGATAAACACACTGAGGTCAACCAAAGTAAACAAACATTCATAGGAAACATCCTTTGATAGAAGAAAATCAGAAGGCCTTCAGGATAGCATTGAATAACAAGCAAGAAGGGGAAAGTTTGGGAGCACTTGACAATAAGATAGATTAGAATAAGAGCTTGAGGCTAAAGTATTCCATTCAAGAAGTTCTAAACGCATGTAAGAGAGCTAAATCTAAAAAGAAATAAACAAATAGCTTCCCAACAAACCTATGGTATGATGAAGAATGCAAGGCAACGCAAAGATCACTTTAGGAACCAATAGGTAGAACACAAGCAAAAAGATAAGCATACAAGAAAATGGTGAGGACGAAGAAAGAAGAGCATACAAAAATGAGAAAGGAGCTGATCTACCTAGGAAAACATAAACCAAAGCGATTTTGGAGAGAGATCCATAAGGAAAAATGCAAACACAGAACAACATAATAGTGAATAAATGACTGGAATATTCAAAACAGTTATATGAGCGTGAAAATGAACAAGATACACCTCCCACAATTGTTTTTAATGAATATCTTTTCATCACTGAAGGCATCATACGAGGGATTAAAAAGATAGCAATAGGTAAAGCTCGGGGCATAGACAACCTGCAAACAGAACATCTAAAATGGGGAGCAGATATACTAGTGCCTCAAATCAAGAAAATTTTCAATGAGGTCATCCAAAATGGCTTCCTTACAAAGTGGAAAACTAGCCTAACCATACCCTTGTTTAAAAGCAGAGATGTAAATAATCCCTCAAATTATCGTACTATCATGGTCAATCCTCTTTTCGCAAAGTTCTTCGGGAGTGTGATGGAGCTTAGGATTAGCAATTGGGCGGAGGAAAAAGGAAAGAGAGCAAAGGCACAAGCACAGTTTAGACCTAAACACTCAACTATCGATCAATGTGTCACCCTTAGACACCTGGTTGAAAAAGTTTGGGATAAAGAGGATGCATATTGTTGCTTTGTAGACTTCAAAAAGACATTTGACAAAATGCCAAGGAGCAAATTATAGAGCAAAATGGAGAAGCTAGGGGTCCCAATGTACTATAAAGCAATAGTTCACAGATTATATGAGCAAGTGGAGGCTAAAATCAAAACGTAGGCAGAGCTGTCTGAATATTTCGGGAGTGATATAGGTGTCAAACAAGGCTGCCCTCTATCCCCAACTTTATTTGGGATATACATTGACAAACTAGAAGATTGGATAAACAATTTTAGAGGGGTAGGGGTTCCAATACACTACAAAGCAACAGTTCCCAGATTATATAAACAAGTGAAAGATAAAATAAAAACGCAGGGAAGGCTGTTTGAATGTTTCAGGACTGATATAGGCATCAAACAAGGCTGCCCTCCATCCCCAACTTTATCCAGGCTACACATTGACAAACTAGAAGATTGGATATCCAATTTTGGAGGGGAAGGGGTCCACTTGGCCAAATATGTGGTGAAACTCTTGCTTTATGCCGATGACCTAATTCTAATAGCTCTCTTGTTAAGAGAACATCTTCAAACCTTATAGCTCTCTTGTTAAGAAGTAAGGATGCAGGTGAATATCGAAAAAACCAAAATTATGATTTTCTCAGTGAAAAGGAAAAAGTAACATCTTGACTTTCAGTTTGCAAAAGTCTTTAGAAGTGGTGTCAGAATAAAAATATCTCGGCCTCGACTTAAGCTCAATGGGGACACATGCAAGATGAAAAGAATACAAGAAGGTTGGAGAGCTCTTTATGCACTGCAAAACAGGTGCAAGAATGCTGAGTTATGGGGTTGAAAGACCACCAGGGTCCTATTTGGGTTACTTGTTACACCGATGGTGTTGTATGGTTGTGAGGTATGAAATAGTGGAACGATAACTTTGAAATGAAGACAAATACAAAGAATCCAAAAACGGCTAATCACAAACAATTTCATAATTTACGTTTCAGTTCCCTATGAAATCATCCTTGCTGAAACAAGAACTTCCCCATTAGAGGCAATTGCTATGACCAGATTACTTTGTTACTTGAAAAAAATGGAAAACATGAGGGCCAACAAGTGGCCCAGGATCGCAAGAGACGAAGAGTTGCACAGACGAAAGAATACATGGATGAAACAAAACTTCAAACAGATAAGTAGATAAGACATCAGCCTAAACGAATGCCTAAACCTTAACAAAGACCAAAAAATTATGTGAATGAAAAGTTCAAAACAGTGATGTGGAGGAAGAAAAGAAGCAGGAAATGATGACACTAAATTACAGAGTTTAACCCAACTTATGAGCATTGCAAAAAGCTTATATAGGGGCTGAAATTAAAGAGGGAAAGATCCTAATTGTTCAACTAAGGATTAGCTCCCATACGCTCAGATGTGAAACAAGGAGATGGACGTCACCTAAGGAACAATGGGATGAGCAAGTTTGTGTTTTATATGCCACACGGACAGTCAAAATGGAGGAGCAAAGGCACAAGCACACTTTAGACCCAAACACAAACATTCGAGCCAAATATGTGGAAAGATTAAGAGTTGGCTTCATGATAGAACCATTGGAAGAAAACATAATAAAAGGGTTGGGAGAGATGTTAACTCAAATCAGCAAAAGGAGGAGCAAACTTCTAAAATACATCATTGGGCCCACAAGTCTTTGAGTGGTTGGAGCAATCTGCATAATCGGTGATCCCATAGACCTTTTTGTCTTGTGAATGTAACTAAAACCATTTCAATTCATTTCATTTATAAAGAAACAACCCTCCCTCAAGTTATGCATCATCGAGTGAGATGCTTGTAACAAATTGTGAACCATAGACCCTTGAGCTTTGTTGAAATAATTAAAACCATTTCATTTCATTTGTTTTTTTGGGAATCTTTGAAACATTTCATACAATATAAAGCAGGGTGAAAATGCAGCAGCTTATGTTCTCAAATATGCATGTGGTGCAGGTAATATGTACTGTTGTAAACCGACAGGTTGCAGGTTCGAATCATGGTGGTGTGGCAGGACAGAAAGTGGACGGCAGGCAGTCAACAGTTACAGTTCCACGACAATTACAGCAACCTCATATAAATAAAAGCCTACATATGAAACTTAAATGTGGATTCCTTCAATTGGAATTTATACTAAATTAGAATATTAACTTGTAAATTATGATTAGAAAATTCTCAAATAACTTACTCTGCTGGCAATTGGACTACACCTTGTAGAAGAGTGGTTGCATAGAGTTCTGGAGAAGTAAGAAGATGAGGTTTGCAGTTGCAGATTGAGAGGAGCTCCCATTGTCATCACTTCACACTGCAATACGAGTGAGCATATGAAATTGCACGTTATCCATCTATAATGGCCTCTTGGACAAATTATATCCGACAGCTTGAAATTTGACTCCTTAACTATCTTGTTTGAAGAGATATTTGAAAAAAAACAGCAGATTTTTTTACCAAGACACCTAGCAAAGATCGAACATAAAAAAAGAAATGGATATCGTGCAAACATGATTGGCAACCTATTTTAGAGGGTTATTTGTATACAATAGCAACTTAATCGTATCCTTTGGTCTCATAGACTCTTTGGTCCCATGGACGTTATTAAAAGCATTTATTTAATTTATAGCAGCAAGTTAAGAGGTCATTAGTCTATTATGGATAAGATGGGGTTCTAGTTTTTGGTGAATGTGGCAGAATGGATTGGATATATGAGTCATGAAAGAATTTGGTAGAATGGATACCCTTCAATCCATAGCTTTAAATCGAAGAAGGTGAATTTGGTCCTCAATCCTTAAACTCTAGATCAAAAAGAGTTAATTTGGTAGAATGAATACCCTCAATCCTTATCCTTAAGTCGAAGAAGAGTGATTATCATACGTACCCTAAACAAGATGCTTATCCTTTAATAAAAACAAAATATAGCACAAATGTAGGGTACATAATAGAATATTTAAAACTAGTACAAATATCAAGTATATAGATGCATCTAAAAAACACTGAGAGATATCAATCTCAAGGTGCCTATTTTGGATATATCACATATCACACTGATCAATGACTCCATTACTTTCTTCGTGAATTTTCTACTAATTTGTGACAAATAGCCTCAATCTAGTTGCACTACTATTTCAAGTTAAAGAAAAACTTTCCCCAAAAAAAAGGACTCCAAACTACACCTTATGCCCAAGATATTACGATTTTTTTATTGACTTCTCCAAGCAAGAAGAAAAAATTTCCATGTGACGGTTGAATGGATGTCAAATTTAAGAATGAAATTGCCCTAGATGATCAAATGGACATCAAATTCAATGTCAACCATTAAATTTTAACATCTTATGAATGTTACAGTCCACCATCACCCCCAACTGTGATTATAGGTTACACCTATCAATGTAATTAAAATCAATAATTTTAATATTGAAACTGCTGCAACTTGGACTGATATGTAAGCCACTTATTATATCTAGGAATCTTGGAACCATAACGGTTTGTATTATTGAATGCTTAGTGCAAGCCAACACTAGCTAAAAGTTGCCTGCAGGATTTAAATCTTTTGAGGCATCTTAAACACCTCAACTTACCACTCCACCAAGCCCCTAAAGACTAAAATTGATTATTGTTTTTACGGTTTTAAAATTATATACCTTGTGGATTGAATACCTCTCTGCACAAGGGTTTTATATCTTAGGCATTTTAAAGGACCTCTTGCTAATATGACAAGACAAAACTTTCAATTGTTAGGCGTGGAGGGAAACAAAATACGTGGGATCACTGCTAAGACATGGTAAATACTATCTAAGCGCATAAAAGGAGTATTTTTATTTATATACTTTTTGTACAAGGCTGCCCTCTATCCCCAACTTTATTCATGCTATACATTGACAAACTAGAAGATTGGATAAACAATTTTGGAGGGGAAAGGGTCCACTTGGCCAAATATGTGGTGAAAATCCTGCTTTATGCCAATGACCTAATTCTAATAGCAAAGACAATCCAAGATCTAAGAGAACATCTTCAAGCCTTAGATGTCTCTTGTAAAGAAGTAGGGATGTAGGTGAAAATCAGTAAAACCAAAATTATGATTTTCTAAGTGAAAAGGAAGAAGCAACATCTCGACTTTTAGTTTGCAAGAGAGTCTCCGGAAGTGGTCTCAAAATACAAATATCTCAACCTCAACTTTCACAACAAGCTCAGCGGGGACACACGCAAGATGAAAAGAATACAAGAAGGTTGGAGAGCTCCTATTCGCTGCAAAACAGGTACAAGAATGCTGAGTTATGGGGTTGGAAGACCACCAAGGTCCTTTTTGGGTTACTTGTTACACCAGTGGTGTTGTATGGTTGTGAGGTATGGGCTAGTGGAACGACAAGTTTGAAATGAAGACAAATAGAAAGGATCCAAAAAAGCCTAATCACAACCAATTTCATAATTCAAGTTTCATTTCCCTGTGAAATCATCCTTGTTGAAACAAGAACTTACCCATTAGAGGCAAACACTATGACCAAGTTACTTTGTTCCCTGAAAAAATGGAAAACACGAGAACCAACAAGTAGCCCAAAACCACAAGAGACAGAGAGTTGCACAGATGAAAGAATACATGGATGAAACAAAACTTCAAATGGATGAGTAGATAGGACTCAGCAGAAACGAATGCTCAAACCTTAACAAAAACATAAAAAATTATGTGAATGAGAAGTTTAGAACCGTGATGTGGAGGAAGAAAACAAGCAAGAAACGACGACAGTACATTACAGAGTTTAACCCGACTTATGAGCATTGCGAGAAAGATTATATAGGGGCTAAAATCAAATGGAAGGAAAAGATCCTCATTGGTCAACTAAGGATTAGCTCCTATAGGCTCAGATGTGAAAAATGCAGATGGACGTCACCTAAGGAACAATGCAAATGGACGTCACCTAAAAGAACAGTGGGATTAGGGGGTTTATGTTTTATGGTTTATGTTTTGAATGTCTGAAGCACATGAACATTTGAACCAAATACGTGGAAACATTAAAAGTTGGCTCCATGACAGAACTATTTGAAAAAAATAGAATAAAAGGGTTGGGAAAGATGTTAACTCAAATCAGCAAAAGGAGGAGCAAACTTCTAAATAACATCATTAGGCCCACGAGTCTTTGAGTGGTTGAAGCAATCCATGTAATCTGTTGTCCCATAGACCTTTTGGTCTCGTGGATGTAATTAAACCCATTTCAATTCAATTCATTCATAAAGAAACAACCCTCCTTTAATTTATACATCTTCGGATGAGACGGCCATAACAAATTGTGAACCATAGACCCTTGAGTTTTGTTGAAATAATTAAAACCATTTCATTTCATTTTTATTTTTATTTTTTGAATCTTCAGCACATTTCATACAATATAAAGCCGGGTGAAAATGCAGCAGCTTATGTTCTCAAAGGTGCGCGTGGCGCAGGTAATATGTACTGCTGTAAACCGACAGGTTGCAGCTTCGAATCGTGGCGGTGTGGCAGGACAGAAGGTGGACAGCAGGCAGTTAACGGTTACAGCTCCACAACAATTACAGAAACCTCGTATAAATTGAAACCTACATATGAGACTTAAATGTGGATTCCTTCAGTTGGAATTTATACGAAATTAGAATATTAATGTGTAAATTATGATTAGAAAATTCTCAAATAACTTACTCTGTTGGCAATTGGATTACACCTTGTAGGAGAGTGATTCGATACAGTTCTGGAGGAGTAAGAAGACGAGGGTTGCAGTTGCAGAATGAGAGGAGCTCCAATTGCCATCACTTCCCACTGTGATACGAGTGAGCGTATGATATTGCACGTTATCCATCTATAATAGCCACTTGGACAAATTATATCCGACAGCTCGAAATTTGAAAACTTAAATATCTTGATTGACGAGGAGATTTTTTTTTTTTTTTTTTTTTTTTGTTTTTTTTCGTTTTTGGGGGGACTTGAAACCTTAAATATCTTGTTTGAAGAGGAGATTTTTTTGTTTTTTGTTTTTTTTCTTTGGGGGACTTCAATTTAGTGCTAAGGATTGAGGGGTATCCATTTTTCAAGTAACCAAAGCACTGAGGGGTCGCTGCAAAATTCATCTACGGCGTGATTTTGGCCTCATCCTTTTTTTTTGGTATCTTTTGAGATTTGTACCTTGGTGGATGGCAAGGCAACACCTTTTACATCATCATCCTCACCGATAGACTACAACCCACTTAATGAAGAGGAAATATTTTTAAAAACATCAAAGTTTTTTTTACCAAGATACCTAGCAAAGATCAAACATCAAAAAAGAAATAGATATCTAACAAACATAATTGGCAACATATTTTAGAAGGTTATTTGTATACAATAGCAACTTAGTTGTATCCTTTGGTCTCATAGACTCTTTGGTCTCGTGGATGTTATTAAAAACATTCATTTAATTTATAGCAGTGAGTTAAGAGGCCATTAGTCTGTTAGGGATAAGGGAGGTTTTAGTTTTTGGTGAATGTCGCAAAATAGATATTTGAGTTAAGTGTAGGAGAAATTGATAGAATGAATACCCTTCAATCTATAACTTTAATCCGGAGGTGAATTTAATCTTCAATCTTAAATTCTAGATAAAAAAGAGTGAATTTGGTAGAATGAATACACTCAATCTTTAACCTTAAGTCAAGGAAGATCGATTATCATATGTACCCTAAACAAGATGCTTATCTTTTAATAAAAATAAAATATAGCATCGATGTAGGGTACTTAATAGAATATCAGTCTCAAGGCACCTATCTTGGATATATCACGTATCACGTTGATCAATGACTCCATTAATTTCTTCGTAAATTTTCCATTGATTGGTGACAAATAGTCTCAACTAGTTGCACCACTATGTCAAGTTAAAAGAAAACTTTCCAAAAAATAAAGGGCTCTAAACTACACCTTATGCCCAAGATATTACAATTTTTTTAATGACTTCTCCAAGCAAGAATGTCAAATTTAAGGTTGAATTTGCCTTAGACGATCAAATGGACATCAAATTCAAATTCAATTGTTAAATTTTAATATCTCATGAATGTTACAGTCCACCATCACCCCAGACTCTGATTATAGGTTACGCCTATCAATGTAATTAAAATCAATAATTTTAATATTGAAATTGTTGTGACTTGGATTGATATGTAAGCCACTTATTATATCTAGTAATCTTGGAAACATAGCAGTTTATATTATTCAATGCTTAGTGCGAGCCAACACTAGCTAAAATTTTCCCGCATAATTTAAATATTGTGAAGCCTCTTAAACACCCCAACTTACCACTCCACCAAGCCCTTGAAGACTAAAATTAATAATTGTTTTTACAATTTTGAAATTATACATCTTGTGAAGTGAATACCTCTTTGCGCAAGGGTTTTATATCTTAGGCATTTTAAAGGACCTCTTGGTAAAATGACAAGACAAAACATTCAATTGTTAGTTGTGGAGGGAAACAAAATACATGGGATCACTAGGAAGACATGGTAAATACTATCTAAGCACATAAAAGGAGTATTTATATTTATATTTATATTTATATTTATATATTTTTTGTACTAGTGTATCAATAAAATTAGGGATATTGATGTAAAAAGGGTCCCAAAAATAAAAAACACGGTGGTAAGTACTAAAACTGAGGATCATAGTCTAAAGACTTTGAACACGAGTTTTGGACATGTTTCACAAAGTGACCCCCTTTGTGGCAAAATCTTATGGTTGGACTTCATTCATGCATTCTCCTACAAGAAAATGGTAGATCTAAATGTTAGCTTACTTGATGAGGGTGACATGAAGCATCAAAACAAAATCACATTTTAAGGAGACTAGGAAAGGTATTAATTGGTTGATTCATTGAAGTTGTGAAAAAATTATAATATATAATTACAAAACATCAACAAACAATTATAATTTTGATTGATCCAAAACAAAACTTCAATATCTCTCTTCAAGAGTTTGGAAAGTTCACTGCTAAAAATGAGGGGCATTATCTAGAAGGCTATGAACACACATGTTTTGGACATGTTTCATAAATTGATCCCCTTTGTGACAAAATGTTGTTGTTATACCTCATTAAGGCATTCCCCTACAAGCAAATGGTGAATCTAAACATTAGCTTGAATATGAGAGTGAGATGTAGAATCAAAACAAATTCACATTTTGGGAAGACCAAGGAAGACCTTAAAACTTAATTGATTTAAGTTAATTTAATTTGTGAGAGAACAAAAATATATGATTACAAAACATCAACAAACAATTTTAAGTTTGATCTACTCAAAATGAAACCTGAATATCTCTCTTTAAGAACTCAAAAGGTTCACTACCCTCAGTGTGCCCAACCCTAATCAAGATAAGACTTATGCACTTTGTGTTTAAATAATAACCAATAAGAAAGAAAGAAAATCTTGCCAAACAAAATAGACTCCATTAGCAATGCCTCTTAATCAAAATTGTCAGGGAGAAAGGAAGCCTAAACCACTTCCCCCTTTAGATGTTATTATCAAGGTAAATTTTGAGGAAGAGTAAGGAGACTCAAAGTCCTTTAACATAATATTTAGAGGGCTAACCAAGTGGCATAAAGTAAACCAAGTTGCAACCATTTATCTTTAACAAGACTTGGGCCTCATTAGAATGCCCCCCCTAAATAGGCCGGTTTAACCAAGATGGATTTTTAACTATTCTATTTCATTCATTAGAGAGGATTGATACTCCTAAATAAAAGGGAAAGTCATTCCATAGGCTCAATGAAATTTTCCATAATAAATACATGACATGACTTCAAGAGAGTAAACTCAAATAAAGTAGAACTAAGATGGTAATGGATGCAAGGAAATATTAGCGTATAATAGTAAACTAATCATTAAAATTTATTACAATCTTGATGTATAGTTAAGGCTCAGACCATAATTTAAGTTTACTCCTGGTTAGTTGTAAGATCATCTTATATCCTATAGTGAGACATGAATCAATAGTGAAGATAAAATGGTCATCACTTACTCCAAATGGATCCACTTATTTGGCACCAAATCCACACGATCCACTCTCATTAAACCATGTCTTACCCACAACATTTAATCTCCCACCCACATGATGTCTCCACTTGCCCACTTAATCTCTTTTCTTTAACTAGTTATTCAATGCTATAAATGCAAGGTAGATGAGACTCTTGCTCAAGTAGACTAATAATATTATTGTTTTGTGCACAACTTTTTCTTGGGTCTACAAACTTCTTTATTGGACCTTTGGTTCCTTGTGCGAGCGATATCTCGTAGTTTTGCATAACCTCTTTGATTTGTTGCATCACTCTACCACTTGCCACACAAATTTACAACATCGTGCAAGCACATCTAAAATCTCTGTAGAGCATATCCACTTGTGGCCTTCACACATAAGTTGACTTACCTTGCAATACTTTTGTGCACTATTGCAACACAATGTAGGTCCTTTGTGCACACAAGCACACACACACTGAACATTTGTGTGTCAAGTTCCTCCTACCATGCAACATGCCAACTGGGATCCTTTCAGTTTGCGACATGTTAGGGAATTTTTTGGTAGAACCACATAACCAAAAGTTCAATTATACACTTACACATAGCTCAATCATCACTTAGTTAGAAGATGAATCATCATCCTTATGTAACCATTGTCAATGTGATTACTTATTTTAATGATGCATATATTGTAACTATCCAACCCATAAGGGATCAGAGATAGGCAAGATCATACAGACTAAATAGGAGATTGTTAGCATGATTTGTGCATCTAGCATTCGCACACATTTGTAGTTCTAAATTCTTTAATTTAGTCTTGAAAAATCATCAAGGAAACATTCACTTTCTAATCACGTGAACTTGCATTCCTTGTCTTACTAAATCTTATACACATATATACTTTTCCCTAATCTTCTTATTAAATAGAAGTTACATTATTTTACATATTTTGTTTCCACATTTGAGTGAGTTACTAGTTTACCTTTGTGCATTATACAATCCACAAATTACTATTAAGTGTGTCCACCGCACTAACATCTTGGGCCTTGTGTTGAAAATCATTGGTATCATAGACAGAGCTCTCACATTCCTATAAGCATGCAAACATAACATGAGAAGTAAGTACAACAAATGGGTTTTGTTTTAAAGTATCTAGAGGAACGATGTAGCAAGAGTAACATCGTTGACACCCATAATTTATCTGAGGCATCCCTAGATGTCCAAAATCTCATTCAAGATTGCCTCAAGGAAAAACACACCAAAATATTTTTCCAGTTCCATGAACTCATGTTATAGCTTGGGCCACAACCCAATCCTTATTTTGTGAAACTTGCACATCCATCATTTCAACACAAACCCCCTTCATAGCAAGTCAACCTTGACATCCTAATGTTCAAATGAAAAATCAAAGTTGCATCATTTGATGTTTTTATTCAAAAAATTGAGGCAAACTTCTTAGTCAATAATTTCATTAAAGCTAAGAAGATCACCTTTGACATGTTTAAAATGTCAATTTTAAAGCCATATTGGGGGCAAACATTTAGTGCACATCACAAACAAGATTGGGACCACATTGAGTCTTGGAAGTCTTTTGTCTATGTCTTGAAGGACAAATCAAGCACTATGAGGATGAATAGACCAAGTTATAGTAGTTACACCAACATAAGGAATGCTTAGTTGAAGAATACATTAACTTGTTTCATTACTACATTGTGTGTTTGCACGAGAACTTGATAGAGAAACATAAGATGTTGAAGTATATTAGTACACTCTGACCTAATATTCACATAAAGATTAAATTATTGACTTTTGACACATTATGGCAAGCATTCTTCAACACTGCCAAGATTGAAGCCAAGGAAAAAATTAAGTATAATTTCTTTTATTCATCCAACACTATGTATGAGAATCAACATGTGCATAACTCACCATCTAACCCTATCATTCATAAGAAAAGCATTTAGTTCAAAGGAGAGCATCCTAAGAAGGTCATGCAAAAACATAAGACTATAAAGTTTTTTGCACCAAACAAAGGAAAGAAGAACCAAGGTGATAACTTGTATTGTCAACAACGCACAAGCTCACACAACAATTATGAATGCAACACACAATAATCCTTGGTTGTATATTCTATAACATGTCCCATACAAACTAATGACATTGATCTAGATGTCACTTGTCTAAGCACCAACAACACTTCCATTGACATCTCTAAGGAATGAGAACGTCTCATCCACACCAATTTTTGGGTGAAGGTTTAATCTCTTCATGTTATCATCGATAGTGTGACTAAGAAGAAGATCATTATATAAGATATAACCCATCACTCAGGCCTCACCACTGAAAAAAATCCTATACAATACTCTTTAGGTTGGCTTTAATAGGGGAAGGATATATAAGTCTTACACTAATTCACTTTCCTATACAAAAGACAAGCTCATGAAGCAAAAGTCACATGTGATGTTGTAACACTAGAGTTCATGACATTTTGCTTGGAATGTTGTATTTATATGACTATGATGATACATATCAGTCTAAGTTGTAGTAGGTCATTGTGCATGTCAAATATCACTTCTTTAACCTCATGGAGTCACCTCTAACTACCGAAATCACTTTGGTCTTTGCCAAAAGATTTTGCAAGCTCATCTCACACAAGTAAAAACTTATGTTACTCATGGTCCACCTAGAATCACCTGTGCAAGAGAGAAAGTGTGCATCAACAACATGCCAAGCCACCCAAATATTATTATAGTAGCAACAACTCAATAAGAATTGCAATAATATGGAGACTTATTTGAAGATATAAAGGGTTTGCTAACACATCATGTGGTAAATCATCACATCGATTTGGTTCTTGGTTCCCCTCTTGGAAACTTTGAACTGTGCCACAAGTTTGTTTGGGAAAATGATGAAGTATAGTGTTATATACAAGATTTTCTTGATCAAAGCAAGACTAGGTCTAGCTCTTATCTTTATATAATCCCAATAATCCTCACACCAAATAAATATGGTACTTAGAATTTATGCATTAACTACTGCATGTTAAACAAGATAATAGTTAAGAATCGATACCCAATTCCATGATTGATGACCTCTTGGACTAGCTCTGAAGTGCACAATACTAAAATAAAATTGACTTGAAGTTAGGTTATCATCAAGTACCAATCCATCCTTAGGATGTTTCAAAGACACCATTCCAAACATGAAAAGGATTGCATGAATGGTTGATCGTGCCTTTCGGCTTAACCAATGTGCTTGCAGCATGATCTACTTAGGCCCTTAATCAACTCTTTTTTCATCATCTATTTAGATGGCATCCTCATCTTCAAAAATAATTAGGAGCATGTGGAGCACATCTCATGTGTCTTGGACATGTTGTGCCATCACAAATTTCAATCTAACTTAGAAAAGTGTACATTTGGTGCCACATAGATTCAATACCTTGACTATATCATTGACCACCAAGGCATACATGTAGATATAGATAAGATTATTGTAATCCAAGGTTGGCCAAAATTTCAAAATCTCACTCAATTGAGGAGTTTTCTTGGAATTGCTAGCTTCTATAATAGTTTTTTCTTAGTTTCTTACACATGGTATTTTCTTATAATTAGATAATGTGTGTTAAGGTAGTATCTAATGAACACCTAAAAAACAATGTGTTTTTTAGGAACTCAATCAATGCCTTCACATAGTACATTTTTTATAAATGTGTGATATTTTCCACTCCTTCGAGATTCACACCCATGCATCTAACTATGCAATTTGTGTGGTACTCACACATGGACATCTAATTACCCGTGACTTAAATACATTCAACAACATGGTTCAATTATACTCCACCTATGATAAAGAGTTGTATACTATTATGCAAGTAGTAAAGCAGTAGCAACACTAAATCTTGGATAAGGAGACAACCATTCATTATGATCATAAGCCACTTTAGTTCATGCATACATAGAGTAAGTTAGAGAATGCATGCCACATGAATTGGATGACATACCTACACCAATTCCATCTAATAATAAATCATAATAATGGTAACGACAATAATGCCACATTACCTTAGTTGATCATTGGTACACACCCTCATCATAGAGTTGGACACATGTGGCCACAACCTCACTAACTGGGTAACTCTCTACTCAATAGACAAGGACTTCATGAAAGCCTATACCTCCATTGCATAGGATGAACATGTTCAGGAGTTATACATGTCTGATAATATTCTCTACAAGCTTGGACATCTCTATGTTTTTGATTATAGACCTTGCCAAAGGCTCATCTGGGAGGTGCACTATGCCAAAATAATAGGACAATTAAACATTACTAGGACATTGAAAACATTAAAAAAAAACTTCTATTTGTCACAAGTGGGCACAAATGTTGAGCACCACATCAAGTCTTGTATTTCTTATTGCATCACTAATCCCATGAACAAGAAGCTATAAATTTACTCACCTCTATCAGTTCCATCCAGGGCATGGGATTCTATCAACATGGATTTTATGGCTAAACTACCTATGACAAAACACAAGAATGATATGTGTTTATAATAGTGGATAGGTTATTTAAGATTGCCATCATGCTTTCTTGCAATAAGGAGCAAACCACATGCTCTTTTTTCAATCATGTTTGGGTTCATTTTGGTTTACTTACATCCATTATATCTAAATGTGACCTATGATTTGTTAGCCACATTTGGAAAGCTTTGTGGGATATGATGGATCATACATAGTTGGACCGGTCTACAACATTTCATCCCTCACAAATGGAAAAATATATGTTATTAACCACACAATTGTTCATCTTCTGCTTAGGTACAACAATGTTCATCTGAGCACTTGGGATGATAATTTGTTATACATTCAACATGACTATAACATATATCTACATTGGTCTATGGGGCATAATCCATTATAGATTTGTCTTTGATTCCAACCAGTGACACCTTTAGACATATCCTACCATGCACCATCTAGCATGGAGCCACATGTACATGAGTTGGAAATAAACAAGGAGTAGAAGTGCATGCAACACATTTAGAAAAATAATCAATAGGTTCAGTAGATTCTCTCTTGTGAACATTTGAAGTATAAAGAGTTCCATGACACATTTAATACACCTCATAAGTTTAAGGGGAAACAATGTCTGGTTGCATCTTAAGAAGGATTTCTTCAAGGGTCCACACCATTAGATTAAACCTATTCCCTATGGTACATGCACCATCTTGTGGGTAGCTAAAGAGAACACTTTTATTCCTGACCTGTCATAGTACTCGGGTTTACATCCAGTCTTCAATGTCTAATTCCTTACGCCATACTCTCCACCTTTGCTTGAGCTAGTAATAACATAACATCCCTCAAATATAGATCCTATTTTTTCCACCCTGATAGAAAAATATTAGATTATTGAAGTGAAAATGACATGCACCCACCTAGACGCACATGAGTTTCTTAGAGTGGTCAAGGTAGGGTAATACACTAATTAGGATAACTGGTACAACCTTCAACAAGTTCAAGTTTAATTTTCATAACTAACTAAAGACATAATGAGGACCATTTATTCTCAAGAAATGGCAAATGATACATTCTCAAGCATGCACACTTCTCACTTGGACCTTTGGTTCCCCATGCATGTGGTATATTGTGACATGTGCATAATTTTGTGGTACCTCTTTGCATTATTGCATCACTTTACCACTTACCTCACATAAGTCTAACATCGTGCATGCACATCTAAACCCTACACGTAACTCATCCAACTATGACATGCACACATTAGTTGAATATCCTCATGGTTCCTCTCCATGTTATCACAACACCATGTAGGTTTCCACATAGATCCTTTGTGCACATCAACATTTACATGTGAGGGTCCTCCTACCATGTAGCATATGAAATACTATCCTCCATAAATGTAATACATAACAAAAAAAATTAGTGTAACTGGCACAGTTGGAAGTCCAACCTCTCACTTTAAAAAAGCTCAAATGTCACTCAACTAGAGGATGAGCCACCACCATTATATAACTATTATTAGTGTAATTTTTTTGTATATTATATGATCCATAAGGGATCAAAGATGTGATAGATCACACATAAACCAAATAGGATATTTTTAGCATGTTTTGTGTATCTAGCATTCACACGCATCTTTAGTTCTACCTTTTTTCATTAGGTCTAGAAAAATCAACAAATAACAATGTACTTTCTAATGACACGAGCTTTCATTCCTAGTACTACTAAATCTTTTACACATGTAATTTTCCATATTTTGTATATTGAATAAAATTTGTATTGTGTTGCATATTAGAGTTTTGTATTTGAGTGTGATACTAATTTACTATTATTTAGGTTTACCTCAACACATTCTCCAATCTCCAACTATTTTCCAAGTATGATATTACCCATTGCATTGGCATCATGGGTTCCATGGTGAAAATAAATTATGACATTGTAAAGATATTTTATAATGAAGGCTTGTATTTTTTAACATGTGCCCATGGTAATAAAAGGGTGATTTAGTTCCACCTTGAGCAAGTTATTTCTCTCCCTCTTTTATTGTGACGTGGATTTACCTAGGATAAATGATGCCTCCTACTAAAATACTATATAACATTTTATCCATGATAATTGAACACGTCTTCACATATTTTATAGCGTCCTCTCAACACTTTCATGAGATATCATTCTTTCTAGACTCCTCTCACAATTTTTGTGAGCCTTTCACTTTTATTTCTTTTGTTTTTGGAGCATATGACAAGGAGATGGTCCAATCACCTTTGGAGTTGGAATTTTACTATATCCAATTATTTGTCTCTAACCAGTGTCCATACTTGTGTCTTTAACATCACTGGGAGAGAGTGGTGGTAAATGCTTAAGATTTAGATACACATTTTTTTTAGCAATGGCCTCATATTTATTTGAAATTAATTACAACGCTCATAACATAAACTTAGAGCATTTTGATGAGAATCCAACAAATTAGATGGATTCAAAGATATAAAACTATGGGTATCCTTTCCTTTCATAAAAAATTCTCATTCACTAAAGATATGGTTCGGAAAAACAATTGATTCCAGGCATCCATTTGTGCATTTTGATGAATCCAACAAATTAAATGGATTGATGGTGATTAAACTACAAGTATCCTTTCCTTTCAAAAATTTATCATTCACTAAAGATTTGTCTTGGAAAAGTGACCAATTTTAGGTATCTATTTTCTCTATATGTAAAAAATCATCCTTTGTTATTTTATCTTTTATTTTTTTAATTTTTAATTCAAAAAATGAATGGAAATGTAAAATTATTAGATTTTATTATTGAAAATAGAAAAAATGGTGCTTAAAACAAAGGTTGTGTAGTGTAATTCTTCAAATCACCAATAATTGCCAATGTTCTTAGTGTAGCAAAAAAATTCATTACTCCATTACCAACACTCATTTCCCATGGATACAACCACTACTAGGTGTTAGTGGCCTATACTATCTACACCAATGCCTCACATACATGGTTATCTTCTATGAGGGGGTGGCCCTTGTAGAAATGTTGTTGATTTATGGCATCACCATGTCCCACTATCCACACGAAAACCATATAATCCTTGAATTGTGTGTAATATGTGACCCTCCTCAACATAATGTGTACTTAATATTAAGGAAGTTGAATCATGTAGTGCCACTCATAAGAGTCTCCTTTATGGCCCAAAGAATATTGAAGTTTCCCCCACATGACCTAGACCCATCTTCTTCTACCTTATGGACTATTAACATGTCACTTCCACTTTAGTAATTTGACTTCTTTCTACGACATCTCCCATTGCCATGTCATCCTACTAGATCAATTGTAGATCCACAACTTTTTCATGTGTCCCTCTTTTATACCATATAAAACCATATGAATTTGATATCCAATAGCTAGTTATTTGGAGGACCAAGGAATAATTATTAAGGACTTACCATTTTCACCCCCATGTCATTATGTGAAACCCCTTTTGAAGGATACTTGATTTAAAATTCTACACGTGCTTCGATGGCAGGTATTCCTAAGCAAACTCTTAAATGTGGTCATGTTGATGCAAGCAAGGTGTGGTTGTGTAAGGAGAGTTATAGAAACTCTAATTTGTATGGTTTTGTGTGATCCATGAGGGTTTACAATAAATATTGTTGGACTCAAAATAAGATGTGATGTAATGCTTGAAGTATAAATTATATGAATGACCTATCAATGTAGGGCACTAGTGGTTAGTCCAATTCAACACAATTAGAATAATATTGAAGGACATTATACCTCTAAACACATAGATTACCCAACATATGGGAAGTATTTACAATAAGGTTATGCATTCAATTAAATTTTATAGAGTTTCTTTCAAGTATTCACACCCAACCTTTGATATGGAATCAAGTGACGTTTGAAAATATGTAATATCCCAAAAAGGGGATATACCCTGAATTTTGGAATTTACTATAAACCCAAGCAAAAATATCAATTTTTCATATTTGTGATAATAAACCCTAACTGTGATATACCCTCAAAATTAGCATAGAAAAATGGTGAACTCTATGGCACAAGTAAGCAACCCTACAAGTAAGTTCAACTCTCCAAAAACTAAGATGTTTCTTCAAACCCTATATGCCACTAATGAAGACAATTATAGAATTTACCCCTGCCTTTACAACTCCAAAAAATGGTACATTTTACTCCACAAGACAACCCAATAATTATGAAAGGAATTTATGAATTTATTATCAAATAAATATGCCAAAATAGAACTCAATTTAGATCTTAATATTGGATGAATTACCAAATTTCTTCAACCTACATATGTTGTAAATATTCCCAAAAAATAGGGAATAAAATATAGAAAGTTAGAAATACTATTGAGGCCCAATGACCTCTAAAAATATCTCAAAATTTGGGAATAATATCATTATTATATGTATAAAATCATAATATTGTTCTAGCTAAAAATAGCCTTCAAACCAAACAACCAAGCTCCAAACCCAATTCGCCAGTGCTAGAAATAATCAATTCCAGCCCTAGATCCCTAAAACCCTACAAGTAGGGGTCTTCAACCTACCAATCAGCTTCTTAGGGCTTCCAACCCTAATCTCTAATCTCTCAAACCAATTAGTTCCTCCTAAAAGCAAGTTGCCAACTTCCAAACCCTTCTTTTTTTGTCTTTTCCTGAATAATAGGCTCAATTACAACCTGATGAAGTTTCCCTTAATGAGGAATGAGGCTTTACATTACAATCCTACTTTGGCTTGAAGGCTTTCATCTTCAAGTCAATATCTTAAGATTTTCATGCTTAAATCTCTAATTTCAAATATATTCCATGACATCCATTCAAATGAGCCCTCCTTTGCTTTTATACTCCTCCCCCAAGGGGTATGCCCAAAATGGAGGGAAATGCCATTTTTAATTATAAAAATAACACATCTTATAATCCACTTAAGTGGATTAGGCGCCCATGACCCTCAAAGGGCCCCGACTTAATTGAATTTAATAACAATAAAGTGCTTTTGCAAGTGTTTTTAAGAAACCCAAATGTTTCCCTTCTTTTTATTTTTTTTCCTTAGCCCTCAAAATACCAATCAAGGCTAAGGGTATTCAATAGTGTCATGATCAAAAGGGGGACATGACACAAAATTTATATCAATGGAATGAAAATACAATGTGTGATCAATTGACCCTTCTCGATTACAATGAGGTTCGATATAATTTACCCATGTTATTAATGCAAGTACATCTAGGTTCACTTGTAATCCTACATCAACCAAAAATACAGTCTAACACAATTTAAAATAAGCATTTTTTTGTTGTGCAAGTCTTGATTTGTGCACAAGTGTTTTTGTGTTGTTTTGCATCGCCTTTGTGCACGCATCAGTTCTTTGTAATGTTTACACAACCTCATGAGTGCACATTTTTTGTTGATTATTTTGTGCAAACTTAATGTGGGTGTATGTTTATTTTGTTTTGCACAAGTGTGTTATTGTGTGTGGGTTTATATCCAATTTGTTTTAGATTATGTTATCTTATGCATGATGTTGGTGTGTAACATTGTGAATATGCATGTCATAATGCAAGGGGTCTTTGACGCATCCTTTGGTTATGAAGAGTTTTGACTTAACTTTATGGGGTTTTGACTTTTATGTGACTTGTCTTGTGTGCATTTTTTCTAAGTGCATATGTTCTTGTGATGTGTTATGGGAAAGAGCATTTACTTTGCATTTAATTCCTTTAATCATGAGAAGCTACTGTGGATTCATTCAATATTAGTTGTGATGAAGTTTGTCATGATGTGTTGCTTTGGGATTATAATAAACATTTAATATTTGTGGCATAATGAGGTATGTTTAATGATGTTAGTAGATTACTAGGAATTATTGTAATAGGTGGATATTTTGCCATATAAACATGCCCCCACGCTTGATCCAACTAGTTAGTGAGCTTAAGGATAAATCAAAGCATAGATATGAGGTTATGATATTATCACACATTACTGGAAATGTGTTGTATATTTTACATGATTTACAAAAATTAAGAGATATAGCTAACAATAAAATAGAGATCCGGTCGTGTGGACATAAGATTGATCAAACTACCCACCAATTGTTTGTAGAGTGTGTTGTAAAATTTTGGGACCATATTGACATGTATTTTGGTTTTATCCCATGTTTATTTATTTTGGTACATGTGGTTTTGTAATTTTTCTTTGGTGGTTACCTATTGATGTGCCTATATATACTCGCACATACAGTAGGGGAAAATTAGAGCTGATAAGTACACTATTGTATTACAAGATAATCAAGTTGATATAATATAAAAGGAGGTTACTATACAAGGTCTTTTCCTGTAAGGGTTATCTAGGTTAATTCTTGTGTACTGTGTAATTTTTTGTCTATGCCATTTTTATCATTCTATTAGCTTAAGGATTATTTTAGTATTTATTCTCTTTTTTTTGTTTGCTAGGTTTATTTTTCTCTTCATGCATCTCATTTATGATCACATATATTTTGTGTTGGTGTCATTATATATGTGCAAGTTATATTTACAACTATTGAAATCCAATAAATAATTGAGTTATGTGTTGCATCATTTTGTTACATTGTTTAAACTATATAATTATGAAGGTTGTGTGGTCTAAGGCATCTCTTACTTGAGACCCCTAACCATGACTACACCATTTGGTATCAGAGCAAGGTTTTATTCCTTGCATGTTAGTGTTACTTTCCACATTTGCAAGTGTGGGTAGAAAGTAGCAACATACATATTCCAACAAAATTATTTGGTATAAAGTGTAAGTGATTGTTCTTTGATTTCAAGGAAATGGCACATAGAGTAGGGCTCACTAGGAGAGCACCAAGAGTGGACAGAGCTCCAAGATTTGTAGATTTGGAAAGATTAATGATAAATATTAACTTAAAGATCAAGTTTTGCAAGTTATTGTGAGAATGACTAGTAAACCAAAGTTGGAACCTTGAAGTTATTCTATAAGTTTGACTCTTGAGAGTTTTTGACTAGATCACTAAGATGGACAAGTATTTTAATTTGAGGGTTTGTAATATCCCAAGTAGGTTAGGTTTGTTAGTGCAAAGTTAAAAGGTCACACATCCTTATAGTGGGAACATATTAAAACTAAAAGATTGTGCAAAAGAAAAGATAAGATTAAGACTTGGAATAGATTCATCATGAAGTTGAAGGCTAAATTCATTCCTGCAAATTATAACATGAGTTTGTTCAAGAAGATTCAAAAATTACAATAGTGGGAGATGGGTGTGAAATATTACATTGAAGAGTTCTATAGACATAACATTAGAGTGAGTCATGTTGAATATGATGCTAAGAAGATCTCAAGGTATGTAAATGGGTTGTATATTTAAATTAAATATGAGTTTGGTATGCTTAGATTATGATCTATTAAGGAATCCTATCAATGTGCATTGAAGGTGAAATAAAGGTTATCGCACAACCAACAAAGAGATGTGAGGATAAGGAAAATTTGTGTGTGGACTTGGATGAGGAGGTGGAAGTGATATAGGTTGTGCAAAAAGTTGAGGCAAGTAATTTGTAATGAAATGATGCTAATGTGTAAAGAGGTAGAGGAAGTTTCAAAAGTAGAGGATCCTATGGACAAGGTAGAGGTCATGATTCCTTGGTGCATGTTTCAGATCTAGTGAAACTATACATAGATCATTTGAGTGTCCACATGTTCATATTGAAATAAGTAGGAAAACTGATGCGATTGTTTAAATCACACAAGCTAATAAGGAAAGTGTTCCATCTATTCATAATGTAGATGAGCCAAAAATTGGAGAAGCTCTAATGATAAATAAGGTGTTGTTGAAGACATTGAAAGGGGATAATAGTCATGCACAAAGAAATAACTATTATGAACCATTTGTAAGTCTGGAGGTAAGTGTTGTAAGTTGATTGTTGATAGTGGTAGTACGAGTAATATTGTTTTGCAGAAAAAGTAAATAAACTTGGTCTAAATAAAATTGTACATACAAATCCATATAAGTTGTTGGGTTTATTCTCTTTATCACATTTTTATTTAAGTGATAAAGTGTTTCCCCAAAAAGCTTACATGATAGCCTTTCACATGATATTAAGGTCCTGCATGCTCACCCAAAGCATACAATAAAAGACCTGTCCCTGTGGGTTATGTTGCTCCGTAACACACTAGTCATATACTTGAGCTTATTCATATGTCTGATTAGAAATTACATAGAAAAGGAAATATACGAATGTAGACCTTGACTCATTAATCACAACAATTATGAACATGAATATAAATGCCATGAAGTTCAAAGGGTTGTCTATGCAAACTCATATAATGCATGTTCTATAAATCTCATATTGAATGATAAGCCACAAATTAGTCAATGCAAACCCATTGTTAATGCTTAACTATCAATTCTAAAAAATATAACACCTGAACTGATTATAATATTCATAATTTTATATTATAGAATAACTATATGTTATCCATTACCATTCACCTTACATCAATCCACATATGGGTATTTATACTTATTTTTCCTTAACCAAGTAGTTACATAATAAATGACAAATGGATGATTGGCCAATGATCTCTTAATAGACTAAGAGTTGTGGCAATATTTTACTTGTTTTCTCCTAAGGACTCAGGCCCTTATGCCCCCTATATTCTTGCTCGATGCTAGATCCTTGTTACCAAATGTCTTTATTTTCATGGGCCGGTGCAAAACTTGTGATGATTAAAGTCTAGATTATCCTTGAAAATCATTCCTCAATTGTCTCTCGCTTCTCTCATGCTCCCCAAGCCTTTCATTAATGTTATGAGTCTTATGCTCTCAAGTTCTCTAGAGTTATGTTCCATCTTTGACTGAGTCTTATCATGTTGTTATCTTCTATGCCTTTGTCCTCTCGTGCCTCATTAGTTGCATGACACAGTCTTCCTATGCCATACTAGTTATGCACCATGGTTTTCCTATGCCATGTTCCTCTCGTGCCATGTTGGTTCCATGCCAAAAATCTAAAATACTTAGTCAAAATTTGGTGTTCAACATCACCCCACACTACGCTCTTAGTCCATCCTGAACTAAGTCTCGGTCTCAGCCTCAACCAAAAACTCAGGGCCTATTTATTTAATCTACTTCCTGACACTATCCTAATGTGACAAGGTGTCAAGCAGCTTCAATGTTAACTCTTCAATTGTTGCCTTTAACTTTTTCATCTACTTAGGTTGGTTGGGACACTCATTGGCCTTATTAACCAATTGGTCAAGGGATGTACTAGCATCCTTATAAACCTCTTCAAGTGTAGTGACTTATGCTGGGGATCAACCAACAATTTGATTACACTTATGAAAGCAATAAATAGTGAAATTAAATCAGATAGATAAGTAACTAGAATGATAAATAACAAAGAACAAGAGATACAAGAAACCACCCTAAAAACTTGTATTAAACAATCTTTACAGAAGGAATACAATTGAAGAAACTTCTTTCTTCCACACCTCTCTCAGATGTACAGATCTCTCTCTCAAGTACAATCAACTCCAACAACTTGGAATGATTCAATTTTGTACTGTTCTTCAACATACCAATACATTACAATAAGCTAAGAAGATCTAATCCTACATATAGAATTAGGAAACTTGAGCATGCACTTACAACCAATAGTTATGCCACTTGAACAAGGGCTCTAAAATAGTCTTACTAATAATAGAGATGCAGACTTAAGACTATGCCTTAATCCCATCATGCAAACACTCAGTTTTGTCCACAGAAATAGCTCTCTGGACACACAGGTAACCGACGCCGGTTCCTGCCTGCTTGCTTGTGACCGAAGTCAGCCAATCTCTGCCAACACCGGCGTCTCTTGAATTGTTCTTGACTGACTTCGGTCGCTCCTAACCGACGTCGATCGCTGTGTAACTGCTGAAACCTTACAAAGCACTCCTTGGTGAAGTTTTTAGGCTCCACACCTTAACAATCTCCCACTTGGAGATAAACAGCTGCACCAGTACCTGTACAGCAACATCTTTTAGCTCCTCCATCTTCAAATCAATCATGAAGACCAACAGAAGTTGAATGAAGATTCAACTTCTCCTTTGTGACCGGCTTGGTTAACATATCAACAGGATTCTTATATGTATGGATCTTCTCCAGCTTCAACTCACCATCCTCCAATACCTGTCTTATGAAGTGGTACCTAAGCTGTATGTGCTTTGTTCTTGAATGAAAGGCTGAATTCTTAGCCAAATGAATTACAGTCTGACTATCACTGTATAATCTACAACTCTCTTGCTCCTTTCCAAGCTCTTCCATGAACCGTGTCATCCATATCATCTCTTTGCTAACCTCTGTGACTGCAATATACTCTGCTTCTGTAGTTGACAAGGCAACAACCTTCTACAACTTTGATATCCAGCTAACCACCGTTCCACCAACAGTGAAAACATATCCTGTGGTGCTCCTCCTGCCATCCAAATCACCTGTCATATCTGAATCTACATAACCATGTAGAGAAGTATCTGAACCTCCATAGCATAAATGCCTACTGTTGGTTCCTCTCAGATATCTAAGGATCCACTGAACTGCTTTCCAATGCTCCTTCCCTGGATTGGCCATATACTTACTTACAACTCCCACTGCTTGGGCAATATTCGGTCTAGTACACACCATTGCATACATCAAACTCCCTACTGCAGAAGAATATGAAACTCTACTCATGTACTCTACCTCATCATGTGAATTAGGACATTGTTCTTTACTCAACTTAAAATGTCCAGCCAAAGGTGTGCTTACCAGTTTTGCATCCTGTATATTGAACCGTTTCAACACCTTGTTCACATAATCCTCTTGAGACAAAATCAACCTGTGATTTTTTCTGTCTCTCTTAATGCTCATGCCAAGGATTTTCTTTGATGCTCCCAAATCCTTCATGGCAAATGTTTGAGCTAATTTCACCTTAAGCTCAGAGATATCCTGCATGTGTGATCCTGCAACCAGCATATCATCTACATACAACAACAGAATGATATATCTACCATTATCCAATCTCTTAAAATACACACAATGGTCAGATTGACACCTACTGTAGGCATGCTCAGTCATAAACTTGTCAAATCTCAAATACCACTGTCTAGGAGCTTGTTTGAGGCCATACAAGCTTTTCTTCAATCTGCACACTAACTTCTCCTTACCTTTGACCTCAAATCCTTTTGGCTGTTCCATATATATTTCTTCATCCAAATCTCCATGAAGAAATGTTGTCTTAACATCAAGCTGCTCAAGATGCAAATCCTCAATAGGAGAAAAAATCTCACCAAAGTCAATACCTGGTTTTTATGCAAATCCTTTCACTACCAATCTGGCCTTATATCTCATCTGTCCGTTCTCACCTTCCTTCAATCTATTGGTCCATCTGTTCTTTAGTGTCTTCTTACCAGCTGGCAACTCAACCAAATCCCATGTTTGGTTCTCTCTTAAGGACTCCATTTCCTCAACCATGCCATGCTCCCACTGATTCTTGGACTCCACCTGTATTGCTTCTTGAAAACTATCTGGTTCTGCACCATCAGTTAGCAATAAATAGAATAATGAAGGAGAATATCAAATTGGAGGCTTACTTACCCTTTCTGACCTCCTGATGGGCGTCTAAGACTCATTCACAACACGCTATCTGCCCAAATTCTCTGATAATGACCGACCTCGGTCACCTCCAGCCTGTAACTGGCCGACGTCAGTTCTCCCTGACCGACGTCGGTTCCTATCCTGTCAATGTCAGTCTCTGTATGACTGACATCGGTTTCTGATCTACCAACATCGGTTCCTACCTGGCTGACGTTGATCTCTATGTTTTCCTGCAAGTGATTATTTCTTCTTCCAGCGAGCTCATTTTGGACCGTCACCTCATCCAATTCACCATTGCTCTACCCAGATTGATTTAGCTTCTTCAGCTGATCACTATACATCACTTTTTCATTGAAAACAACATCACGACTCCTAATTATCTTGTTAGTTCCTAGATTCCAAAATTTGAAACCAAAATCATTTGAGCCATAGCCAATAAATGTGCACCTCATAGACTTAGCATCCAGCTTCTTTCTATTTTCCTTATCAACGTGCACAAAGGCTTCACAACCAAAAACTTTGAGGAATGAGAGATCTACCTTTTTACCTGTCCATGCCTCTTTTGAAATTCCACCATCCAGAGCTGTAGAGGGTCCTCTATTAATCAGGTACACTGCAATGTCAACAACTTCTGCCCAAAACTCTAAGGGCAAACATCATGCAATCTCATACATCTTGCATGCTCCATGATTGTTCTATTCATCCTTTCAACAATTCCATTCTGCTGAGGTGTCCTTGGAATCATCCTTTGCCTACGAATTCCATGCATATAATAATACCAGTTGAACTTATAGCTGTAGAACTCACCTCCATTGTCAGATCTCAGGCACTTCAATCTTCTGCCTGTTTCATTCTCAACCATAGCTTTCCAAATCTTAAAAGTCTCAAATACATCAGATTTATTCTTAATACAATAGATCCATACCTTTCTTGTAGCATCATCTATGAATGAAAGATAGTACTGTGATCCTCCACTAGAAGCAACCTGAGCCGGTCCCCACACGTCTGTGTGAACAAGCTGCAACTTATGCTTCTTTGTTGACCCAGTCTTAAGAAAACTCACTCTCTTCTATTTTCTGAACACACAGTGCTCACAAAAATCCAGATCTATGCTTTTTAAATCTGAAAGCATACCTTTTGACTTAAGAATTGACATTCCCTTCTCACTCATGTGGCCAAGCCTTGAGTGCCACAATTTTGCATCCACATCTGAAGTAGATAATATAGAAGGAGAATTGTTAGTGACACAATTACATAAATAGAGAGTACCTACTCTCTTACCTCTGGCCATAACAAGTGCACCCTTGGTCACCTTTCAAGATTTAGCTGTGAGAGTTACTGTACAACCCTCATCCCCCAACTTTCCTGCAGAAATCAAATTCCTCTTCAAGCTAGGAACATGCATAACATCTCTCAACACCCATGTGTTGCCATTCTGCATTTTCAGCTGCACTTTTCCTTTGCCAATAATTTTACAAGGCTCATCATCCCCTAAATACACTATTCCAAAATCTCCATGGATATAGTCACTAAAATATTCTCTATTGGGGGTAGCATGAAAAGATGCACCAAAATCTAAAACCCAAGATTTTATATTATTATGCAAAGAGAATATTAAAGCATCTTGTGCAATACCTGTAACCTTTGCTTCTTCTTTTCCTTCGTGCTGATTGTCCTCCTTAGGCTTTGACCAGCAATCTCTGCTTATGTGCCCAATCTTTCCACAATTCCAACATTATGGCTTCCTACCATTTCTGGATTTGGATCTGCCTCTCACCTTTGACTTAGACCTTGATCTCCTCTTGCTCTTCTCTTTTTGCCTTCCCCTGCTCTCAAAACTTAAAGCATTCCCTGATGTTTCCTCTGTGCTTTTCCTGCGAATTTCCTCTTTCAAGATAACACTAACAACATCCTCTACTTTTAAAATATTTGAAGAAGATGCAGTATTACTAACTGCCATTACTAAGCTATGCCAGCTTTCAGGCAAAGAACATAATATTAAAAGAGCTTTAATTTCATCATCAAACACAATTTTGACTGAACTTAATTGATTTACAATTCCATGGAAATCATTTAGGTGATTAGATACAGATCCACCTTCCTGCATACGCAAATTAAATAACTGCTTCATAAGATATACCTTATTAGAATTTGAGGGTTTTTCATACAAATTTGCTAAAGTAGTCATTAACTCTATCGTAGACTTTGCCTGTGATAGGTTAGATATCACATTAGATGCTAGACTCAGTCTTATAGACCCAAGAGCCTTTCTATCAAGAACTTTCCATTCTTCATCATCCATGTCTATGGGCTTCTTTGCAATCCCACTTAATGGTAAGTATAGATCTTTCTGATACAGATAATCCTCTATCTGCATTCTCCAATGTTGATAATTTTTGCCATTAAACTTCTCCATTCTCAGTTTACTTTCTTTTGCCATTGCTTCTCCCACTCAAACAGAAATCCCTGCAGAAACCCCTGTCAGTAACCTATAATCAATACACACTACACAGATCTGAACCACCTGTTAGTGACCCTAAGCTCTGATACCACTTATTGGATATCAAGCTCTGAACCTACAACCAAGGCTCTGATACCACTTGTTGGGGATCAACCAACAATTTGATTACACTTATGAAAGCAATAAACCGCGGAATTAAATCAGATAGATAAGTAACTAGAATGATAAATAGCAAAGAACAAGAGATACAAGAAACCACCTAAAAACTTGTATGAAACTCTTTACAGAAAGAATACAATTGAAGAAACTTCTTTCTTCCACACCACTCTCAGATGTACAGATCTCTCTCTAGATTTCTTTCCCTCAAGAGCTCTCTCTCTCAAGTACAATCAACTCCAACAACCTGGAATGATTCAATTCTGTATTGTTCTTCAACATACCAATACATTACAATAAGCTAAGAAGATCTAATCCTACATATAGAATTAGGAAACTTGAGCATGCACTTACAACCAATAGTTATGCCACTTGAACAAGGGCTCTAAAATAGTCTTACTAATAATAGAGACGCGAACTTAAGACTATGACTTAATTCCATCATGCAAACACTCGGTTCTGTCCACGGAAATAGCTCTCTGTATGCACAGGTAATCGACGCCGGTTCCTGCCTGCTTGCCTGTGACTGACGTCGGCCGATCTCTGTCAATGTCGGCATTTCCTGAACTGCTCCTGACCAACGTCGGTCACTCCTGATCGACGCCGGTGACTGTGTAACTGCTGCAACCTTGCAAAGCGCTCCTTGGTGAAGCTTTTAGGCTCCACACCTTAACAATTGGTATCACCACACACAACGCTCTTAGTCCATCCTAGACTAAGTCTCAGTCTCAGCCTCAACCAAAAACTTAGGGCCTATTTATTTAATCTACTTCTTGACACTATCCTAATGTGACAAGGTGTCAAGCAACTTGGATGTTAACTCTTCAATTGTTGCCTTTAACTTTTTCATCTACTTAGGTTGGTTGGGACACTCATTGGCCTTATTAACCAATTGGTCAAGGGATGTACTAGCATCCTTATAAACCTCTTCAAGTGTAGTGACTTAAACTACAACCTATCCTTAAATATCTGTGAAAGTAGAATTAATTTGCTATCAATGCACATTTATTATTTACTCCATAGTTTTGACATCTTTAAATGCCTTTGTGCGCTCAGTGTGGTCTTTTATTAGAAGGGCATGAACCACTAATTATTGCCATTGAGATTCCTCTATGTTGAGCTGAGCCTCCAAAATTTTATTAGGCTGCACCAATTTTTCAAAAATGTTGTTCAAGATGGGGATCACTTCCCCAACTCTTTTGAGAGTGCATTTATAGACTTCAACTACTTTAGTAAATTGATCAGCCACCCATAATGCTTCATTTATTGATGTGGGTTATTCCTTACAGCCTTTCAATAGGATATTTATAAGGGTCTCTAATTTATCAATAGCTTCTCCTTCCAAAGGTATGCCATCTATCAATGTCAGTTCTTTGCCCAAAATAGATTTACACAAATTGAAAAATCTTTACTTTGGCTATTATAGATTATTTTATTTGATGATTTATCATGGTAACTTCATCTTCAAGTGCCTTTTGTGCAACAACTTATTTCTCATACATTGCTACCACTTGGCCATGTTTTTTCTCTGCATCACGTGCATCAAAATCTAAAAGTGTTTTATGTTGCATGAATTCAAAGGCCATTTTCATAAATGCGGTGCTAGCTAATAGAGGAGATATCTTCTAAGGATCAACCCATACTAGAGTAGGTAGCGCTAGTGCTTTGGAATCTAACAGTAGGTTGTCTAAAGGAATTTAAAAATGGCATTCTTTGTTACACATGTCTAAAAGAAAGGGCATTTGTCATTTGGTATCGATGGTTACATCTTGAAGTAGGAAATGGGGCCATAAGTAGAGCATCCTATCCAGGATGCCTATTTGGTATTGAGCACACAAATTGGTGAACTTATCAACCAAAGGTGGTTGAACTTTGTAATCGGTTGACTCTTTTCCTTTGTTTGGATCTCACTCAAGGATTTTGACCTTTGTATTTGTAGCCAAACAAGTTTTGTCAATGTCCATTCCACTTATTTGTTGGATATAAAAACCACCCCACTCTTTGCCAAATGGACCCCCAATGTCTAATTACATGTCATCAAAGGTAGTATCCTCCTCTTCCACCAAATAAGGTGTCTTTTTTGAGTCGAATTCTTCCTTATGGCGTATAGGTTCCTCCTCTACTAGTTTAATTTGGGGTAATGGTGTTGACCCTTCAATTTGTCTTTTTGGTGTTTTTTGTGGAGAGGCCCTTGATGGTAAAGGCCTTGGTGGATATTCCCTTAGTGAAGAAGCTGATGTAAGTCAAGTCCTTGGTGGAGAAGCTCTTGGTGAAGAAATTCTTGGTGGAGAAGCTTGTGGAGGTGAAGCCCTTAGTGGATAAGTTCTTAGTGGTGGTGCCTGGGTAGTCCATTGCCTTTTTGTAGGTTCTAAATATGAACTTATGTTGTCATCATGCCTAACCCACTTATTCTTTTCAAGTTGTGGTATAGGTGGAAGTTTTTCCCTTGCATGATCCGTACCTTTTGAATATTTCTACTCGGGCCACAACATGTAAAATAGATTGTGAATAGTTTCTTTGACCATGGTTTGCTTAACCTTAATGTTGATTTTATCAATCTCATGCTTCTCCCTATAGGCCTTCATACTAGGATAAACATACATCTTGTAGAGAGTGTGAATATCCAAGTCAATTAAGTTAGCTTCAAGGGTGAGAGGATGTGCATAAAAAATGTGGTTCATCAAATCGATGAAGTATTCTGTCATGAAAGCATAAAGTAGCTTCAACCACATGGAGAGTTATATAGAGGGGGGAATGTTGATGTGGACTAGAGAGAAATGTTGTTTCATTACAAACTAGGCTTACTCACCAACCTGGATGGGCAAATCCTTTGAAATACACCATTAATTCCCAAAAGCCTCCTTTATGTTGTCATACCATGACTTCATCTTATTTTTTTATGTTGGGGTGATATGACCACGGTATGTGAATGCCTTATAGCACACTATAGGGGACTTATGTTCTAGTGGGTATGCCCACTTTAATTCACCAAAGGGGTAGTCTTGTACATCGATCTCATCAAATACCATTAATAACAAAAATACCCCCCATGGAAACCTATGACCTGATATTTGATGGGTCTTCTCAACATCCTTTATGATTTTGTTGGCAAAATACATTGCCTAATAATACTTTAGGCCCTTAGTCACCTGGTGGGTGATGTAGAGGTGAGCCATATCCACCTCTTTCTAACGATTGGTACCATCGATCTTGGTCATGATGATGCGCACGACTACTCAAAGGGTAGGATTTTATAAGTTCTTTATGTGCATGGCATGGCCCTGCTTTTGGTACATGAGCATCATTGTTATTTTCTCTATTTCCTATAAATCGTCCAAGTCAAATTCTACATCCATGTTAGAGCATTATAGTCCTAACACCTTGCTTATTCTCTTAGGTGTAATCTCCATGTTGTGCCCAACAAAATGGATATAGTCCTCATGGATACATGAGAGTATAAATTTTACTGCTTCTACCAGTTTTCCAAAATATGGAAGGTTAAGCAATTATAATAGCCATGCAGAGTCTAAGGTGTTGAATATTTTAAGGTCATACGCCAATTTGTTTTTGGTGTCTTGATGCTCAACCCAGTAGTCATTTTACAATTCAACCTCATTTCTTGTTTGATGGTGGTTGTAATCAAATATGGTACAAGAGGGTAGTTTTAACACCCACTTTTCTACATGTAGCACCATTTTTGGGTACTGCATCTCTTCTATCATCAACGGTGGGGGTGGAGGTACTTATTCTTTCTTTGACTAGCATGCCATCCTAGATTCTTCACCTTTCACATACTGCCCTTGTTCCTCAAGTGTTCCTTCTCTAATAAGTATTGCTTCCCCCCAACATGTGGTACTTTCTCTTCTAGTATGGTTGGTAAAAGATCAATTCTTAAGGCCTTATTCTTAGGCTGTATCACCCTCCATGGAACCTGAAGGTTGAGGTGTGGTCATCTAATGTTCCCAAAGGAATACATGTTCATGGTGTAAGTGACTCGGCTTTTCCTACTTTAATGCCCTTTAATGATGAATGTCTACCTATGCAACCTGTAACTACTAGTTTTCTATGTCATATGTCATGCTTCAAGGTTATTTTGTGCTTAATTACTCAAGTAATATCCTTCTCAATAGCTATGCATAGGAATTTGATGCTCTGAACTTGTACATCCTTTAGAATCACCTAGACTTAGTTCACTCATTATCTCTCTAAAACTCAAATGAAAAAAATGGTAAAGGTTAAAATGAGCCTTTAAGTACTTTTTATAGGCTCGAGGGGTAATTTGCATTTAATACCCCCTTATTTTTTACCATCACTTCTCATAATTAATTTTTAACAACCACCATTCCTCGACTGTCACTTCTCATCATAAATGCATTTAATGATATTGTCTTGTCACGATGTTGGCAAACTTATCACAAACACATCTTTTATATTAATGACACGTCTTGTCCCACGCTTGTCTATAGAGTGGAATCTAACTATTCAACTCTTTGAATATTCATACTATTGGTGAGAATCTCTTATCTTAAGACTTTTTGACTTGTGTGTGCATCTTTATAGTACTCAACATGAATAAATGTATTTCCTCTTACCCTACACTAAAAGTGTGTCATGGTCCTTCATGTGTTTCTACTCATTTTTGCTTTTTATATTCAAAAAAAATAAGAAACTAAAGATTAATGGTCAGGGGTTTGTACGTTACCCCGATTAAGTTGCACACCGTATTCAGACATTGTAGGAGCTCCTCTTTGGATGTGGAGGACGACACCTGTAGAAAGAATGAAACTCAAACAAAGAGAGTGTTAGAGAGATATATGGTGGATTGCCAAGCAATATGCTCGATCCCAGAAGCGTAGAAACTTCCTTGGGGGATGATAGTCCACTGTTTGACAAAAAGAGTGTTGTATAAAAGAAATGGTGAAAGACTAAGAAAGAGAAATAAAGATAATGCGTACATGTTCTCTACAATCAGTCTATCATAGTCGCCGACGTCGGTAGTCCTGTCAGCATTGGTTTGTCAGTATGCCGATGTCGATTATATTATCGATGTCGGTAGGGGCAATGGGCCTTGGCCGGGTTTTCGGTTGATGTCTTTGGTCAACAAAGGAGTCTGGGAGGTCTATGGGGGTTTAATAGTTTATGCATAATTATAGGATAGTGAATATGGTTTGGGAAAGGGCCAAGGTAGAGGACTGGAGTGGAAAGAGAATAAGAATGAGAGGAAGGCTTTTCAGCCTCTCTGAGAAGAAAGTCGGGTTGTCTATCAACATTACTCAAGAATATTCAATGGAAACTAATTACCAATGCCTTCTAAAATACTGAAATGAAATAGAATAATACTTAGCTCTGTTTGGATGAAGAACCAAGAGTGTCAGGATGCTTGTCCCTGATGCGGCTGATGTATGAGACTTCGTACAACCTTATAATCCAATCTCTGGAGTGAATTTTGTAGAGTTTTTGTAGCCTAGAGAGTGATGATAGAATGTTGATGCCTCATCCCAAAGCCTGCCTTTGATATGCAAAGAGTCAAGGAGCAAGAGAAGTCAGATTCAGCCTCCAGCCAAGGTTAGAATTTAGTTTTAAGTAACCGACGTTTGCGATCCCACCGGCATCAACCGACGGTTGATCGATGTCGGCGGCTAGAGAATGGGTAAAAAGGCTATTTTTAGCCTTTTGCCCGTTCCTCCATCTGCCAAGTTCAGTTGCCGTTGCTAAACAATCAAAAGGTGGGTTTAATAGGTGCGAGAGTTAGTGAGAGAGTTGGAATAGGTCTTAGGTAATTATGATTTGAAGGATTTAGTCATAGGGTGATTCATAGGGTGATAAATGGTCTAAGGGTGAGGTATCCAAGGTGAGGTGTCTAGGGTGATGTCATTAATTTAAAATAAGTAATTTTATTTTAAATTAATAGTGTAAGGGACCAAGGGGGTTCGACACAATTTTGGTGTCTACATTTGCCCCTTTTTGTCTTGTTGGTTGTTCTGACGAACTGCAAGACAAAAATAGGAGTAAGTTGCCCCAGGTATGGGATGAGGTGTTCTTTGCCCCTTTTTGTCTTGTTGGTTGTTCTGACGAACTGCAAGACAAAAATAGGAGTAAGTTGCCCCAGGCATGGGATGAGGTGTTCCCCCTCAAAGCGGGAGTCGAGAGAAGGTAATTTGATATCGGGTGCCAATTTGATAGGTAGTGGATGTGTATGGTGAAGTTGGAGTGTGAACGCTGCAATAGTTGGGATTGCGTGTATACCACATCACGTGATAGATAGGTCAAATTGTCACAGTCAAAGGTCAAAGAGTGCTAAAATTAAAATAACCGGTCCCCAGCATTTAGTCGTAGCTGATTGGGTTAAATAATCAAAGTTGTAGCTCCAATGGTTGTCATGTTCCAAGTATCTCGAGCTTAGGAAGTGCTCCTGGAAAACATAAAAATGTCACACATATTGGGGATCAACTTGGGCGCGATCTATCAATAGGTGTGAGGGGCATAATATGGGGTGCGTATAATTTGCTAACTATTCGTGAGGTAGCATATGCAATCAAAACAACCAAGGCATAGTTGTCTCAAAAGTGGTTGTGGTCTGAGGAGATAGTCGTGATCTCCAAGGTCATTGGTCGAGTCAGGCTAAGATATAAGTCATCTCAAGTGGTGTGTGTTGTGGTCAAGAAGATGTATGTGATCTCCAATGTGCCCCATGAGAAGTTTATGTAACTCATTCAGTGTCAGGAGTGATTGTTTGGTTATGATTTTGGGTCGGTATAGATAGTTGGTCCATTAGATGGACAGACGAAGGAATGGCCGAGCTAACCTCAGAAGACCCCATGTCAACTAAGTGATACCTACATAGCCCCTGTTTGAAGGGCCTCAGGCTAATGTAGTTCTCCCCAAAAGGGAAGAAGAGTCAAAGAGGTCGATAATTGGTTTGGTCATGTTAATGGTTAGAAAATGTTTGGGTTTGGTTTGGTTTGGTTAAAAAATGATTTGGTTATATGTGACAAAAGAAGTGAAAGGTGTTTTGCTCTTTCATTAACAAGGACCATAATGATAGCATAGGTAGGGTTGTTACAAACAAAATCCCCGTTCATGCACTACGTCATTGACCATTGCTTGTGTTAGAGAAGTATTCAAATCACTTGATGTTAAGTGAGCTCAAAGTCCCTTGGGTATGTTGGGGTAATAGGTTTGATTATGTGAGATGTGAGGATAGCGTAACCCTTTTTAGCAAGGATAACTTTGCCCCTTTTATAGGTGACCTTGAGAATGACTATAGGCAAGTCCATGACTTAATAGCTTGTTAGTCAATTTTATTTATTTTTGGTAGACTGATCAATGCGGGAAGTCTACTTGGGGATGTTGTTTTGTTTTGTGGTCATATGTGAAGCTGATCGATGCGAGAAGCTTCTAAGAGAGTGTTGTTTGTAGCAAAAATTGGGCATAGCCATCCTTCGAGGGATTGGTCTATATTCTGCTTTATATGTTTTGATGTCTTTGAATAGCTGTCCTTTAAGGGAGGAGTCTAGTAATTACATTAATAATGCAGCTATCCTTTAAGGGAGCAGTCTACATTTATAATTTATGACCCTTGTATGTTTTGTTAAGCATCCCAATTTTATGTGTTTTGTTGACTGATGTTTTAGTCATGGACTAGCCTATAGAGGTTTAAGGGTTTTCCTTTTAGTAGGACAAAGCATTAAAGCAAAAAAGATTAACTAATGTTTGTAGGAAAAAAGGGTTGAGAGGAATAGGAATGAGGATGACAGGGGTTGCTCAAGAGACGAGCTCAAGTTAAATATCAAGTGAATGAGTACTTGATTAACAGTAGAATGGTCGTAGATGCAAGGCATTAAGGGGCTCAAGTTCTGGCCGGCCTTCAAGAGAAGACAGATGATAAGTCCCTGATTCATACTTGTGGGTTATGATATAAGGTCCGAGCAAATTAGATGCAAACTTGCCTCATTTACTTCTTTCTATATTGGTCACGTGTTGGTTTTCTTTAAGGATGAGATCCCCGATTTTGAAATCTTGCTCTTTTAGATTTTTGTTATAGGCACGTTTGATGCGATTTTGGTAGATATGGAGATGATTAAGAGCGGCAAGACGACATTCATCAAGTAACTCGAGTTGAGCTAATCGATCTTGGCAAAAGTCATTGTTAGAAAGTATGTCATGCAAAGAGATGCGTAGAGAAGGTATTTGTACTTCAAGAGGCAAGAAGGCCTCAGTTCCATACACTGAAGAGAAAGGTGTAGCACCCGTAGGGGTTCGAATGCTAGTGCGGTAGGCCCACAAAGCGAAGGGAATGTGAATGTGCCAATCCCTTCCAGTGTCGTTGACCACCTTCATTAGGATTTTGGTTAAGATTTTGTTAGAAGCCTCTGCCTGTCCATTGGCTTGTGGGTAATAAGGCGAGGAGAAGCTGAGTTTGATGCCAAAAGAGTTGCAAAGTTTTTGGACTATTTTGTTTTTGAAAGATTTGCCATTATCGATGATGATTTTGTGAGGTACACCGAAACGACAGATGATGTGGTGGTTGATGAGATCGATGATTTTTTCAGCTTTAGTGGAGATGAGGGGAACAACTTCCACCCATTTAGTGAAATATTCGGTTGCGGTGATAATAGACTGATGTCGGAGAGATGAATGAGGGTTAATCTCGCCGATTAGATCTAAGGCCCATTGTGAAAAGGGCCAAAAATCCTTAGCAACTTGTAAAGCATGGCTAGGGATGTGAAGTAAGTTAGTGTGTTGCTGGCATTTGATACAATGCCGAACATAGTCACTGCAATCTTGGTGAAGAGTGGGCCAATAATAGCCCAGGCGAAGGATGCATTTTGCAACTGAGTTACCACTGAAATGTCCTCCACAAATCCCATCATGAACTTGTTTAATGGCATGGGATGTTTCAGTGGAGGTTAGACATTGAAGAAGGAGGCCATCGAAACCTCTTTTGTAGAGAAGACCCCCTAACATGGTATATCGAGCAGTACTCTTGATAAAAGCCCGCAGTGCATCGCTAGAGAGATCAGGAGGAATGATAGAAAAAGTTAAGTAGTCAACAAGTTGTTTATACCAAACATCATGTGGACTAGAGTCGATATTACCGACAAAATTGATATCAGTGGAAATATATGAAGGCAACGCCAAATGATGTACCGTGACATAAATTCTCGAAGAAGAAGATGAAGATGGTATGCACGAGGTGAGAGAGGCCATAGTGTCGGCAAACTTATTCGTAGAGTGAGGAATAGTTTGCAAGAGATAATGGTCAAAAGACTCTAGTAATGTGTCAACATGGTGTTTATACCATTGCAAAACTTTGTTTTTGCAAAGGTATGAACCGTTAATCTGATTAACAACCAGTTGTGAGTCGCCTAAGATGTTGATTGTCTTGATGCCTAAGAAAATGGTAGTTTGAAGTCCCAAAATTAAGGCTTCATATTCAGCCATATTATTGGTACATTCAAAGTCAAGTTTAAAAGAGAGAGGCATGGGCTCACCCTTGTGAGGAATGAGAATGACCCCCGCACCTCCATCGAGTTGACATTTGGATCCGTCAAAGAACATTGTTATTTGATAGAATATGTCATCAGTGGAAAGTGTGGCGATAGATTCATCAGGGAATTCACAATGAGAGGGTTGGTTGTCAGGTAGAGGGGCATCTGCTAGTTGGTCAGTGATTGTTTGCCCCTTTATAGATTTTTGTTGGATGAATTCCAAATCGAACTCAGCAAGAAGCATGAGCCAATAGCCATACGTTGGTTTTGGTATGGCTTGGAATGCATGTATTTGAGAGGGTCGGTATGAGTGATGACATAAGTTTTGTGATTGAGGAGATAATGACGAAGTTTGGAGGTGGCAAAGACTAATGCCAAGCAAAGTTTTTTGGTATGAGTATACCGAGTTTCGTAGTCAATGAGTGTTTGGCTTATATAATAAATCGCCTGCTTTCGATGTTGTTCATCTCGATGCATGATCATGGCACCTAAAGAATGATTTGTTGCTGAGATGTAAAGATAGAAAGGTTGATCGTCTTTAGGTGGAATAAGGACTGGTGGAGAGATAAGATAACGTTTAAGAGCCTCAAAATCCTCTTGGCAATCCTTATCCCAATTAAATGAGAAGTCCTTCTTAAGGAGGTGATGAAAGGGTTGACATCGGTCAAAAAGTTGCGAGATGAAGCGACGAATAGATTGAAGCTTCCCTTGCAGGCTGTGAAGTTGTTTTAGATTGGTAGGTGGCAGCATCTTGAGTATAGCTCAAATCTTAGCGGGATCAATCTCAATGCCACGAAGAGAAATGATGAAACACAAAAGCTTCCCTGAGATAACCCCAAAGATGCATTTCTTGAGGTTGAGTCGAACATTATATTGTAGGAGGCGAGTGAAAATTGTTTTGAGAATGTCTAGGTGGTCACGGCGAAGGTTGGATTTTCCCAGCAGGTCATCCACATACTCCTCCATGATTTTGTGGAGGAGATCATGAAAGATATAAGTCATGGCGCATTGGTATGTGGCACCTGCATTTTTGAGGCCAAAAGGCATAACCCTATAGCAAAATGTCCCCCATGGAGTGATGAAGGTGGTTTTATGTTGATCTTCTGGCGCAATCAAGATCTGGTTATATCTTGAAAACCCGTCCATGAGTGATAGCATCTCATGACTAGTTGTAAGATCAATAAGTTGGTCGATGTTTGGCAAGGGAAAGTCATCCTTTAGGCAAGCTAAGTTGAGGTCGCGATAGTCGGCACAAATTCAAATTCCCCCAGTTGCTTTTGTGACAAGGACAATGTTTAACACCCATTGCGGATAATCAATGGGTTGGATAAATGAGACGTAGAGAAGACGTTGAAGCTCCTCTTTGACAAGGAGTTCAACACGAGGATGCATTTTGTGAAGCTTTTGCCTGACAGGCTTAGCCTCTGGGTTTGTGACGATGCTATGAATGACAATGTTAGGGTCGATGCCGAGCATATCGCTATAGGTCCAAGCAAAGGCTTTGCTATGATCTGTAAGGAATTTGGTATAGTCAATTTGTTCTTGGGCATCCAAAGATTGACCAATCTTTAAAATGTGAGGAATATCAGAAGATGGGAGGTTAATGTCAATGGTTGATTCATTTAACATAACCTATGTTTCTGAAGGAAGGGATCGTTGAACGAGGGAATCGTCCACACCCATGTAGGTGAGTATGGCATCATCGTTCACACATTGGACAGTGTTGATGGTAGAAGATTCATTGTCTATCATGTTTGGATAAACGAGAGGAAGGGACCTTGATACCCCACCTAGCTGATAGGTCAGGGGTTCCAAGTGAATGGAATTTATGAAAAAAAAGGAGGGATGGAGATCACCGACTCCATAGGTGAGGATGGGTGAATAAGTGAGGTTGGAGGAGATTGTTCTATGATAGTTTCATGGCGAGGGTTTCTAGAGGTTTCTGTAGGTTCTTCAAAACCCAGGCCATGTCATTTCTTGGCATTGTTTATTGCCTCATCATTTGGAGGCTCAGCGGGCTGGTGGGAACCTTGTTCATAGCGCCCAAAGCCAAAACCCTTCCATGCACACCTATAAAGATAGGTGCGGGCAAAACTAGGGTTGTCGAGAAAGGAAAAATCAAAAGTGAATAGTTGGGGTGATGAAAGAGGATTCCCATCAGTAAGAGCTCGATCTAGCCCTCCATAGATGAGATTTGTTTGAGGAGTAGGAGGACCATATGGAACGACCATTCTGATGTGATGGTCATAATTTGGGTTGTGATGAAGTTTTCCATATTCTTGAGGAGTTTAGAACATGTCTAAGGTAAGCAAACGATACTCCCCAAGTGAAAGCCACTAGAAAGTATCTTCTATAGGATCTTTTGTAGTCACTTGAGGAGGAGGGGTAGGTACAACCATTATTTGTGAACTCGTTGAGGCTTTCACAGGTGGTGGTTGTGTTTGGGTCGATGTTTTCAGAGGGATGAGAACATCATTGGGTCGATAAGTTGTGTTACATGTTTTGAAAGGGGAAGCGTCAGCATGAATGATGTGAACTTGACCCTCATGTTCAAATTTGATGCAACGATGTAACGTGGAAGGGACACAAGCCATGGCACGTATCCAAAGTCATCCCAATATCATGTTGTATTAGAACTCCCCCTCAATGATATAGAAGAGCTCTGGGATTGTTTGTGGACCAACACGAATATGCAAGATGACGGTGCCAACGGTAGTGGCGGTAGAATCATTGAAAGATCAAAGAATTATGTCAATTTTTGACATATAATTCTTAGGGAGAGCTAATTGGTCATAAGGATGGGTGGAAATGATATTGATGCTAGCGCCCCCATCAATCATAACCCGCTTAATGCAAGTTTGATCAACGTAAGCTGTGATAAAAAGGGCAGCATCCTGGTCTTCCAGGTTGGAGGTAGGAATTTCAAAATCACTAAAGGTAATGGAGGCGATAGTGGGTAATGATTGAACTAAGACAACCAATGGTTGAGGGTCTTCGGATTGGACCTCCACCACTTGTAAAACTTTAATTAAAGCTTGGCGATGGTTTGGAGAGCTTTGAATTAGGTCATATAAGGACATCTTTACAGGGGTTTGGTGAAGTTGTTTCACCATGGAATCACGAATTACCTCTAAAGATGTTGGATGGGAGGTGCCCAAGATTGAAATCTTGGGTTTTGGTGGTTGAGGACGCTTGACGAATGGATATGTCCAAGGGATGGAAACCTTCTCTTTTCCTTTATCCTTTAAATTTTGTGACGTGGTGGCCACATTAAGGGTGTTAATTTTGAATAAAGGGGGGGAAGGTGGTAAAGAGACCATAGTCTGATGATGGGATTCTGATGAAGGTGAGGAGGTTTGAGAGACATGGGATGGTGTCAGAGATTTGTTGAAAGAATCCTCAATAAGAAGGGTGTCTTTTTCTAATTGTTGGCGAATGACAACCTTAAGGGCACAACAGTTCTTGGTATCATTCCCAGGTGTGCGATGATAGAGGCAGATTTGGGTGTCATCGAACCAATATGGTTTTGATCCAAGAGGTTGAAATGGTTTAATAGGTGGGAGAGTGATGCTAGAGGATTGTACATTGTTTTGGCTAGGGGGATGGTCAGGGAATGGTTGCCTAAAGATGTTTATGTTTTGGTTAGGCGGTGCGTTTGGGTTATCCAAGACAAGATCCCCTTTGTCCAACATGTCGTGAATAATGTTTTTGAAGGTTTTGCAATTGTCTGTGTCATGACCTTTGACACGATGATAATTACAAAAGTCATTTTCCCTATACCATGCAGGGATGGCTCGCGAGGGATCAAATTGAGGTGGTGGTCGAATTTGAGGGAGGTTAAGGACTCCCTACTTTATTAGTTTATCCAACACAGAAGCGTATGATTCTCCTATTAGAGTATATTGACGCTGTACGTATCATTGTTGGAATTATCGTGTAATGCTTTGTTATGTAGAGGGTTCGGATTGGTTAGTTGTGGTAGAAGAAGATGATCTAAGTACCACAGCATTTGCCGATCCCTTGGATTTGGAATGGGAGGAAGAAGATTTAGGAGGGTCATTGGATTTTGTGTTAGTATTTTTACTACGCAATTTGACTTTATTTTCTTCGATAGCACGGAGTTCAAGCTTCCTAGGCATACTGGAAGCTTTGTCAAATATGCGGAATGTTTGGACCCGCAAAGTAGATGAGATGTGTTTGGCACATGCTTGTGAAAAGAGCTCAATGAGCTCAAGTTGAGGTAAAGAAAATGAGAGTTGGTTTATTAAACTTCTCCATCGAGCAACGAAATCAGCTATTAATTCATTGTCGAATTGTCTAATAGAATATAGGTATGTGATGGAGACCTTTTTAGTGATGTTGTTTGAAAAGTGGTCAAGAAATAGTTGAGCTAGTTGAGTGAAGGTAAAAAGAGAATGACTGGTAATAGAACTATACCAATCAAGGGCG
The DNA here is from genome assembly GCA_037957365.1 of Torreya grandis. Lineage (NCBI taxonomy): Eukaryota > Viridiplantae > Streptophyta > Pinopsida > Cupressales > Taxaceae > Torreya > Torreya grandis. The sequence goes on along the minus strand of JARHVA010000094.1, from coordinate 1,227,932 downwards.
GTGCCAGAAAGTGACATGGGGAATGTGCGAAGTAACAATGCATCATCGTGTGCTATAAGGTAGCAAGCATGTCTAAACCCTTGTAGATGTTGTTGTGGGTCCTCTTTACTCTAAAAATGAGTAAATTTTGAGAGTTCCCATTGGCTAGGATATGGTCGAATTGGGACCAAAGGATGGATAGGTTCATTACAGATTTGTTCATATGAAAGAACATTCTTTGAACCTAAAATAGATGTCTCAAGGTTGGACATCTTATCCATCGGCATCTTGATTAGATCGGCTGATGGATTGGCAGGAGGGGCACCCCCTAGATTGTAGGGTACCTGGAAGACGTTGGGAGGGGCATATGACATGCTAGGTTGCGTTTGTATAGGCGCAACATATTGGTAATTCGTCATAGGGACTGATATTGAGGTCAAGGGGACTTGTGCCATGGAGTTGGGGGGCACAAATTGACTAGGTGCCGCCAAAGTAGGTTGGATGGTGGCAGCATTAGTTAGAGGATAGGTAGTTACTCTTATATTTATGGGTGCAAGAGTGGGTGGGATAGAAACTAGCAAGTTTTGAAAAGGTGTTGAACTTGTTTGAATTGTTTGTGGTTGAGGGGGTACAGAAACCCCAATGGAGGTAGGTCCAAAAATAGAAGGGGAGGCCAAATCTTGAACATTGGCCATAGTTGAGTTAATGGTTGAGGCAATGGCCTGAGTAACCATGGGTTGAGTAATAGAGGCTGTTGATATATTTGTCATTTCAACTAAAGAAGTTGGCATCCCAAGAACAAGGTTACCTGAAGTTGGAGAGCCTTGACGTTGAGGTCAAGGAATCTCTCAAAGTCTTGATCCCCTATGGGAATAATAGGTGGTTGGTTCAAAGTTAGAGTATGCTCAGTGTCTGAAGGATACTCCATTAGAGGACTTGATACGAAGGGTGAAGGTGGAAGTGGTTGTTGCCTTGCGTGGTCAACAAGAGTTTTAGCTTGACTACGTGTCAAAACCATTCAAGGCAAAATTTGTTCAGGTTTTAAAAACTGTATATTCCAGTCACAGAATTCTAAAATGTGTGTTTGACAGCCAAAAGGTCGAGTTTTGAACTTGCTATTTTGAAAGAAATATTTTTGACAGTGATCGACGTCGGTTAAATAACCGATGTCAGTTATGTAGAGTTGCCGAGCTTGGTTCTATAACCGATGTCGGTGAGGATGAGTTGCCGACATTGGTGAAAAAGCTGATGTCGGTGTCTGTGTATTTCTAGAAACACAGAAAACTTATATTTTTTTAAGAAAGAGAAATTTTGAGTTGTTTTTGGATCTCAGAATGCGACCTCACCAGCTCAAAATTAGATGCAGATAGAAAAAAAATAGATGATGGCAAGAAACCTCTAAACATTAAATTCCTAAGAATAAATTTTAGAGTCGTGGTGGCTTATGCCTTAGACGAATGTGTTTGGGAATTGGGCTTTTAGAATGGGTCCTAAAGTGGAAGTCTATGGTTGGTTTCAGGTTATGTTTTGGTGCTCAAAAATTTGTGTTAGGTTCTGTACGTGGCCTAGTGCTAGGGGCTTGCTCCCTTCACTTCACGAACCCAGAGCCAAGCTGGGCTGCTTAGCCAATATATACTTCGCCTATAGTTTATACTCTGCCAGAGAACAGAGTGGGTCCTCCCCTTGGTAGTGAAGTCCAAGTAGGATCGCCAGGAAGGGTAAGGTATCCGCTAGGTGATGAAATCCTAGACGGGCCTTATCTCAAGTATGTTTAGGTGTTTGATTGTGTTTGTGGTTAGGTTGTGTAACATATGTGCACTACAATTTATTCATAATGCATTTTAATTACTAAGTAAGAGGGCTAAATATGCATTTAAGCAGGAATGAAATGCAATAGATTTTAGCCCAAATTGAAATGTTTTGTTTGGATGCAAACAATTGAGAAGAGGTTAAGAGTATGAATTTCACTACTCTAAGATGCAGGGGAAAAGTGACAAGAAGAAAAAGAAAGAAGTTCTTTATAACTTGTGCTTATGATTTCTTTTCGAAATAAAAAAAGATAGAAGAAGATAAATTTTCCTAATGCACCTATATGAAAGTTTGCCTTTTAGAAGAAATGAACCCAATGAAAACTCCAGGGTACCACCGGGCGTGCCAGAATGTTTCTACTCATTTTTGCTTTTTATATTCAAAAGAAATAAGAAACTAAAGATTAATGGTCAGGGGTTTGTATGTTACCCAGATTAAGTTGCGCACCATATCTAGACGTTGTAGGAGCTCCTCTTTGGCTGTGGAGGATGACACTTGTAGAAAGAATGAAACTCAAAGAAAGAGAGTGTTAGAGAGATATATGGTGGACTGCCAAGCAATATGCTCGATCCCAGAAGCGTAGAAACTTCCTTGGGGGATGACAGTCCACTGTTTGACAAAAAGAGTGTTGTATAAAAGAAATGGTGAAAGACTAAGAAAGAGAAATAAAGATAACACGTACCTGTTCTCTGCAATCAGTCTGTCACAGTTGTCGATGTCAGTAGTCCTGCCGGTGTTGGTTTGTCAGTATGCCGATGTCAGTTATATTACCGATGTCGGTAGGGGCAATGGGCCTTGGACGGGTTTCCAATTAATGTCTTTGGTCGACATAGGAGTCTAGGAGGTATGTGGGGGTTTAATAGTTTGTGCAAGATTGCAAGACAATGAATATGGTCTGGGGAAGGGCCAATTTAGAGGACTGGGGTGGAAAGAGAATAAGAATGAGAGGAATGCTTTTCAACCTCTCTTGGAAGAAAGTCGGGTTGTCTATCAACAGTACTCAAGAATATTCAATGGAAACTAATTACCAATGCCTTTTAAAATACTAAAATGAAATAGAAGAATACTTAGCTCTGTTTGGATGAAGAACCAAGAGTGTCAGGATGCTTGTCCCTGATGCGGCTGATGTAGGAGACTTCGTACAACCTTCTAATCTAATGTCTGGAGTTAATTCTACAAAGTTTCTGTAGCCTAGAGAGTGATGATAGAATGTTGATGCCTCGTCCCAAAGCCTGCCTTTGATATGCAAAGAGTCGAGGAGCAAGAGAAGTCAGATTTGGCCTCTAGCCAAGGTTAGAATTTAGTTTTAAGTAACTGATGTCGGCGATCCCGCCAGAGTCGACTGACGGTTGACCGACGTCGGTGGCTAGAGAATGGGTAAAAAGGGTATTTTTAGCCTTTTGCCCATTCCTCCATCTGCCAAGTTCAGTTGTCGTTGGTGAACGGTCAAAAGGTGGGTTTAATAGGCGCGAGAGTTAGTGAGAGAGTTGGAATAGGTCTTAGGTAATTATGATTTGAAGGACTTAGTCATAGGGTGATTCATAGGGTGATAAATGGTCTAAGGGCAAGGTATCCAAGGTGAGGTGTCTAGGGTGATGTCATTAATTTAAAATAAGTAATTTTATTTTAAATTAATAAAGTGTGTAAGGGACAAGGGGGGTCGACACAATTTTGGTGTCTACACCATGAAATTACAAGTATAAAATAAAATACCCCTTTTATAAAATAGAGGTTGTGCGCAGCTAAGGTAGTGCTTTATTGAAAACAAGAAATCCTAAACTAATATCATAAGTATTATTGTTACAAAAATTATACTTTTAAGCAGAGAAATATGACCGTAGTCAGCTGCCATTGTAATGTTTGGGAAGAAATTGGCCATCCAATCTCTATAAATGACAAGCACCAATAGGGTGAATGCTATGAATAATAAAAGGACCATCCCAGTGAATATGAAGTTTCCTCAAATGGCACACAAACATGGAGTCATAGAAAAAGACTTTCATTCTAGGGGTAAATGTCTTGTGCTTAATGTGTCGATCATGCCATGCCTGTTGTCTACATTTCTCCACATCTTGACTCCAATGATCAAGGAAACATTCTTCATCCAACTCTAATAAAACATCCAAATGTGTTTTTAATGACGACTCTTCGTCTAATTATCCAATGTGCATAATTCAAAGAGATACTACCAAGAATTCAATGAAAAGAACTGCTTCTATGCCATACATCAAATTAAATGGTGTGTTCTTGTTAAGGTGCTTATAAGTTGTTCGTTAAGCCCAAAGCACTATAGACACTCTATCATCCCAGTTAGTGCAACCAATATTACAAATATTTGTAAGTGTTGTGCCTAAAATTTTATTGAATGCTTCAGCATTGTCATTGGCCTAGGGATGGTATGGTGTTGTTTTGTGTTGGGCAATCATGAACTCAATAAGTAGGATGCAAATAGTTTCATTGAGGAAATGTATACCATGATCACTAGTAAAACTTATTTGGTATCTAAAATGGGTTATGATATGTTCCCATATGAAGCGTGTGGCAGTGATGAAAATACAATCCCTTATTGGCATGGCTTTAGCCTAGCACGTGATATAATTAGTTACTATAATGATATAATGGGAACCTGTACATTGTCTAACTGGATTAGTGGGGACAAAAAAATCAATGGCCCATTTTTCAAATGGTTCTTAAGATAGAATAGGATGTAATCGCATGGCATCCTAATGATTCAGCTTTTTGATGCACTGATAAATATCACATTGCCTAACATATAGTTTGGCATCTTGGAAAAGGGTAGGCCACCATAATTTGGCTAAAAGTACCTTGCATGCAATATCTTCACTAGCATAGCATCCACCGGTAATGCCTTCATGAACTTCTCATATTACTTTAGAATGCTCATGTTTCATGACATAACATCGAAGAATTTCATCCCATCCAAGCTTGTAGAGGTCCCCTCTAATGAGTTAAAATGGTACGGTGTGGATGGTGAGGTACTTCTTAGCTTGTGGAGTTAGATGATTTGGTGTTGAGCTAGTAGTTAAGAAAGCTGAAATATCTTCTAACTCCTTAGGAACACGAGAAACATGAAATAATTGTACATCAGGTAGGTTGTGGTTCTTTAGAATCAATTTGAGAAAGATGGTCAAGATCATAATTAATTTTTCCTAGTTTGAGCATGACAGAGAATTAAAATTCTTGAAACAATACTATCCAGTGATAGATGTGCCCATGCAACATAATTTTATTTACCAAATATTTTAAAGCTTCATGGTTTGTATAAAATACAAAAAGAGTTGCCAATAGGTATTTTCAATTTTTTTGTAAAGCATAAACCATTGAAAGTGCTTCGTGGTCTATGGTTGTTTAATTCCTCTCATCTGGATTAAGTTTTTTACTAGAAAAATAGATAGGGTGATCAAGGTGACCTTCACTTGATTGTGCAAGGACTATACCAATGGCCATTCTAGAGGCATCAACATGGACATGAAATGGTTTTGTCCACTTAAGGAACTAGAGAATCGGGGTAGTAACCAGTCTGTCCTTTAAGGCCTCAAAGGCTTCTTGGAAATATCAATTCCAAATAAAGCATTTTTTATGTTTCAAGAATTCCTCCAAGGCATGACAATCTTGGCATATCCTTAGATGAATTTTTTATAATACTCAGTATGTCGTAGAAAGGCATAAACTGTGCACTGAGTCATTGGCACTGGTAGATGAAGAATGACAACTACCTTTGTAGGATCTACCAGAATTCCATCTTTGCAGATGATATGACACAAAATGACATCAAATGGTGTAGCAAAAATACACTTCTTTAGATTCAGTGATATTTGAAGTACTTGGAAACGCTCAAGCATGAGTCATAGATTAGAATAATGGTCCTTTACCAAGCCATAGACTGTCTAGTCATCCAAGTAAACTTGAATAAATTTATGGGTGAAGTCTTTAAAGGCCTCAATGGTTATATGGAAAAATATAGCAGGTGCATTCTTCAAACCAAAAAGCATCATGGTATATATAAAGGATCCCCATTCAGTATCAAATTTAGTCTTAGGTTGATCCTCCTCTATGATCTAGACCTTATGGTACCTAGAGAATCCATCTATGAAGGTATAAATTTCACACCCAGCGATGCCTTTAAGGATTTCTTCTATTAATGGCATTGGGAAGGGATCAATAATGCAAGATGAATTAAGTATGCAGTAATCAATGCTAATCTTAATGCACCCATATTTTTTATACTTATGACTATGAGACTGATCTACTCAAACTTGTCAACTAGGGTTATCACTCTAACATGTAATATACTATCTATTTCTTCCTTTATGCATGCCCATAAATTTGGATTCATCCTATATGGCCATTTTTTGACTGGTCGAGCACTGTCAACTAGTTTGATATGCATTTTGCCTAGTGATGGATGAACACCTTTCATCTCACTATAAATTCATGGAAATACATCTTGGTATTCTTTTAACAACTCAAATATTTTTGAAACCTCTGTGTTAATCCATTAGTTAACCACAATAGTTATCTATGGTTCTTCCTCTATGTTGATGTTACATTGGATAGTTCGAAGAGGTTCTGAGTATGGGTGGTCTGTATTAGGAATATTATCGTTAACATTTTGGGTGCCATAGTCTATAGGGATATCCATATGATTTTCCAATAGATCAGGTGGGTCAGAACCTTCATCTTCATCCACATGAAACACTAGTTTTTGCTTCCCTAGGAAAATCTCTTCTCGATGTTCTTGATCAAAGATAGGGTATAGCACAGGGATGGTTTATTTAGATGGATCATTAAAGATAAATAAACCTTATTCTAGGACATCATGTATTTATCACACATGATCTTCAATGGGACTCGGGTCAACAACAACTACTTCACATATAGCTTGGAGTGTGAGGCACAAATCCATTTTAGGAGACGAGTAAGATAGCGTTGTGTTCATGCTCTCTTTCAACAGATTCCAAAAATGGGTACCCGTATGTCATTATTCATGAACATACCATGCTCTATCTCATGTTCATAAGGTATCATAAAAATCATGTACCCACAGGTAGTCTAGAAAGAAAGACTTTATAACCCTCCACATGGAGTCACAAGATTCTATATGTGGTTTTAGTACTCATACCCCACTATAACTGATTGCACCTCAAACTTGGTTATCATGATGAAATTAGTGATGCAAAATAGAGCATACTTTATCCTAATGACAAAGTCATTCATTGTGGGTTCACCACCACTTTGCAGCTATACCATCAAATAGGTGAACCATTGAATGCATATGATCATTATCAGAGTTATAAAAGTCTTCAGGTTGCTAGATGAAGGCATGGACTTCCATTTGCCCATGAAATCGAAGAGCTTCATCATGTCTTTCTAACGGTGCATCCATAACTGGTCCTTTCATGATTTGTTTAGTAACAAGGCAAGCAAATTTGTGGCATTTATGATACTGGCATGGAACATTCTCACAACTGATAATGGTACTGTACACTCTTCTAATGAGGTCATAGCCACCGTGTGACTAATAATTATAAGCATTATTTATATCAGAAAGGGATTGAGTGTCCATCCATCAGATGATGGCATCAAGAGTGGGATCATGATGGTCACCATCTCTAGGTATGACATTGTATATGTGATTAATATATTCTTTTACATTAATATGTTCTACATAGTGGGGCCAATGTGTTTGATCCAATGAAATAATAATGCGTTGATCACTATTTTCAAAACTAATGTAGCACTTTTTGAAGCTTAAGTTTGCATTATTTGCATAGCACCAAAGTCATCTCAATAAAGTTGGAAAATCATCCACTTTAGCTAACTCAAGAACTTAAAAATTAGATTTGAAAGGTCCTCCAAGGATATCGATCATTGCATTCTAAAGGACTCCAATTGGTAGAGCACAAGTTTTATTAGCCATAAACAACATGTGCATCAACAATTGTAATGTTGGGCTAGCCATTTTGCACCATGCATCCTTTGTGAGGACGTTAACCTCAGTGTTAGTGTCAACCAAGATATCTCAAATCACCCATTTTTCGATGACAACATTTACTAGTATATACTTATCCTCTTGAGGGCTAGGAGGATCATGAGTATCTTGTTGTCAGGCATGATTCAATTGATGATCTTCAGTTGGCCAAAGTAATTGAGGTTGAGCATCAATTGTTGTTTATACCTAATTATTAAGCTAATTACTTGATTTTGGGGCAATGTCTTCATTTAACCTATGCTTATGAAGCTCTTAGAAATCATCTTGCACCACATTTTGAGGTTCTATGGCCTTTTTTAGATCAACATGTTGTGTTGCTTGTTGGTCCTTAAGAAACTAAATATTTCCTTGCAGTTCTCATACCAACGTCATAGTATCCTAGAGCACATCCTTCTATTATTGGGCATCATGATACTTCTTTGAATAAGGATCTTCATGATGTATCTTCTCAATGGTAGGAATAGATGTAGATTGAGATTGTCCACCGCTACGTGTAGTGATATTAAATAATTGAACATTTAGTGTGCTATAACACAACTGCCACTGAGGTTTCTCAATGTGGATCATACCAGCACCCTTTTCATTTCTTTCCTTAGTGATGACCATGTGTAGGTCAAGACATTCTTCCAACCAATGCTCCTTTTTACAAAAAACATATGTTGGATAAACTGGACAATCTCATTGATAGTGATCTAGAGATCCACACTTATAACATGTTCTTGGTGGGAAATGGCCACCTCCTCATCCTTGTCCTCATCCTCATCCTCAATATCCACCATTATCTTGATTGTTGTAAATTGAGGTTTGGCATGTATCATGCACATATGCCTCATGGATATCTCTAATTAACTAGTAATCATTTGTGTCATGGGTGTAGGCATCACATATTTTGTAGTATTTCGACACTTTAGAATATATAGCTGATCTGTAAACTGACACTAATTTTCATGTAAATTTTTTGCCTTGGATCCTTATAAGAATTATTAAATATATCAAAATTAATCTATAAAATAATCAACTTAAAAAAAAATAATGCAAGAATACCAACCACACTGCACAAGAGTTAATTATGGAGTTTGGCAATGCCTATGTCTCTGGGTTCACAAATTAGCTGAACCAATTCATTATTAAATGTCTGCAAGTACAAGGTAACCCTTACATAACAATAATTAATTCATGTGTTATAGACCTTCAAAGAATCTTGAAACTCTCAGATAGATTCTTCACCTTCCCATAACACTTCCAAATGTGTATGTTCAGCCCTTCGAAAAATATCAAAACTCGTAGATAGATTCTCCACTTTCTTCAAACACACCTCTGAGACTGCATAAAACTTAGCAATAGACCTTTGAAAAGTCTCAAAACTCATGGATAGACCTTCCACCTTCCCATCGTGAAAATCAATCTCACATTCTTAAAGTTATCTATCAAAAGTCTTACTTTAAGACTTTAAAAAGTGGCTCAAATGAACTCAAATCAGGTCTCTCAACATATGAGTGGATTCATCTCTTGCTTTGGCTCTCGGCTCTCTGCTCTTTAGCTCTCAGTTCTAGCATGAGAGCTTTGAAACCTTGGAATGAATTCCAATTCCAATTCTCGTGATTTAAAAATAACCCCTCACCCCTTTATATACTTGTTAGAGGTGCACAAATAGTGGGATTATTCATTATCCCCACCTTTTTTTATGGGATTGGATAATATCTCATTTTACCATTTTTTATGGGATTTATGTTATCCCTTTACAATTTAATATGGAATTTTAATAATATCCCATGTATTTAAAAATATGGGGTGATAATTATTATACAATAAATGATGGTTTATATTTTAACCATATTAAAATGGCTTTTCATTTGCCAAATAACTCTATTGCCACATCACTTTATGGCAACATTATCACTTTGACTGGTCATAACTTGCACATACAAACTCCATTTTTTGAATCATAAAATGTGTTAGAAATATCTCAATGAGCTATACACCATGGAACTGGTTCATAAACATTCCAAGATCATCAATTTTTTTAGTTGACTAGCTTTGACCACTTAACCTAATTTGACTAGAACTTGGATTGACTGCACAAGGAACATACGAGCTCTATTTCTAGAGTTATTCATATCATTGGAAAGCTCTTGATGAGTCCTATGCAATGGTACAAGTCTTAGTCTAATTTTGAAACTTTTAAAAAATGATATCCATATCATACCTCCCCATTGAGAAGGCTTTTGGTCCACCAAAAGTTGGTATCCACTGAAATGCCTATCAGTTTTAAAGATATTCCAATGGGTCTTATCAATCTACTCAAGTTCCATAATTGCACCTACAAAACTTGGAACAATCAACTGATCACATTTTCTATAATTCCTCTACTGCTACATGACCATTAATAGCCTCTACATAGAACCAGGGTTCAAAATGCGATGACTTCCTTTGCTACATGGTTTTATAAGAGCCTCTACATAGATAAGCCTAGTGATTTCCTCTGATACATAACTAAAGTGATCCTTTACATAGAAGTGTAGTGATCTCCTCTACTGCATAGTTGTAATGAGCCTCTATATAGATGTATAGTGATCTCCTTTGTTGCATGGCTGTAATGAGCCTCCACACAAAAGTCTAGTGATCTCCTCTGTTGCATGACTATAATAAGTCTCTACAGAGATCTAAGATCCCAATTTTTTTTCATTGCATGACCTCAATGAGCCTCTACGCATATTTAATATTCTACACATACATCTATGTTCTCATTTGCACATCCATCTAAGAGCCTTTACACAAAATTGAGATCCTAAATCTCCTCTGTTACATGACTACAATGAGCCTCTACATAGATCTAAGATTTTGTATGTGCATCCACATCCTCTTCTGTTGTATGACCTCAATGGCCTCTACACAAAATTACGCATGGATAATATCATGTCTATCAACATCCTCTTCTATTGCATAGCCTCAATGACCTCTACACAAAAGTACACATGGATAATATCATGTCCATCAACATCCTCTTTTGCTGCATAGTCTCAATGGCCTCTACACAGAAGTACATATGTGGACCTAGTGCTTTTTAGGTTTGCTAAAATATTCTCTGTAGAATAACACTTAACAAAAGCAACAATATAACATACCCTAATCTGCATATACTATTTTTTAATAGAAAATGTCTATCAAATTGTGAGAAGACAACTTGAGTATGATAAACCTGTCACTCAATTCTTCTCTACAGGTGACTCCACAATAAAACAAACTACAATTTTTACAATAAATGTATATACAGATACAAATAATGCCTCCTGGGTCTTTTAAAAATTGTGCATGATGTATGTCGCAATACTACCCGTATGGGTCTTACTCATACATCCTAACTAGCACATTATTTATGTTGATTTTATGAACATATACAAATGGATAAAACAAAATGCTTGAAAGCTTTTAATCATCACCTAAGAATCCTTACCAACCATTTAATCTTGGCGTGGGCCTGGCTCCTTCAGTAGTCACCCTATGGATCATTATGTGGCTTGCCTACAGGTTCCTAATGGTCATTTAGTACATATGAGTCCAATGTCTAACTAGAATAATTATGACTAGGTTAGAGACTTGCCTTGTCTCAAATTGCATGATCCAAGTGTGATCCAAGTGAAGCTCTATGTTATCATCTATGAAATATGCTTGTCGAGTGAAGAGATACAAATTTCCCAAAACAATCTTGTTCATCTCCAATGGGATAATATCAAGAGTCACCATGTCTGAGAACTATCTTCCCATTGGAAATCATAAGGTACAATAACATATTAGCATACCTTAGACAATACCATTTTGTGTGCCAACTATTTTGGCATGTGGTAGTGGCAATGTTGGAAAGCCCAATTGATGTACTACATTAGTGGTCACATAACCCATTATGATGTCCCCATCGAACATTAGTTTTAAAAACACATCCATATGAAACAACTAGAACACTCTGCTTGGAGGCTCTCACGGATCGTAAGATAATTTCCAGAGGTCTAGATGGTGTCCTCTATCAAATTAGAGATTTTGAATGTTGATTGGTACTTGGGATAGTAGGAGCCTTTCCTCTATTTGCATTCCTCTATTGGAACCACTACGGTGCATATCCATTGCAAATCTAGTCCCAAAGGCCTATTCTTAACACTCTGATACCAAACTTGATCCGTAAACTGGCACTAATTTTCATGCAAAAAGTTTACCTTGGATCCTTATAGAAAATTTATTAAATATACTAAAATTAATCTATAAATTAATGAACTTAAAGAAAAATAATGTAAGAATACTAACCACACTACACAAGAGTTGATTACAGAGTTCGGTAATGCCTATGTCTTCAGGTTCACAAATTAGCTGAACCAATTCATTATTAAATCTCTATAAGTACAAGACAACCCTTATATAAGAATAATGAATTCACATGTTATGGACCTTCAAAGAATCTCAGAACTCTCAGACAGATTCTTCACCTTATTAGAACACTTCCAAATGTGTAAGTTCGACCCTTTGAAGAATCTCATAACTCTCAGATAGATTCTCCACTTTCTTGAAACACACCTCTAAGACTGCATAAAACTCAACAATAGACCTTAAAAAAGTCTTGAAACTCAGGGATGGACCTTCCACCTTCCTGTCACAAAAAAAATCTTGCATTCCTGAAGTTCTCTACCAAAATTATTACTTCAATACTTTAAAAAGTGGCTCGAACAATCTCAAATCATGTCTCTCAGCATACGGCTGGATTCATCTCTTGCTCTTGCTCTTGCTCTCAGCTCTTTAACTCTCGACTCTTTGGCTCTTCAGCTGTCAGCTCTCGCTCGACTCTGCCATGAGAGTTTTGAAACCTTGGAATGAATTTTAATTCCTATTCTAATTATCATGATTTCAAATTAAACTCTCACACCTTTATATACTTGTTGGAGGTGCACAAATAGTGGGATTATTCATTATCCCCACCTTTTTTGATGGGATTGGATAATATCCCATTTCACCATTTTTTATGGGATTTATATTATCCCTTTACAATTTAATAATATCCCATGTATTAAAAAATATGGGGTGATAATTATTCCCCAATATATGATGGTTTATATTTTAATCATATTAAAATGGCTTTTCATTTGCCACATAACTCTATTTCCACGTCACTTTATGGCCATATCATCACTTTGACCATAACTTTGATTGGTCATAATTTGCACATACAGACTCTATTTTTTGAATCGTAAAATGTGTCAAAAATCTCTCAATGAGATCTACACCATGGAACTAGTTCATGACCGTTTCAAGATCATCAATTTTTTTTAGTTGACCAACTTTGACCACTTGTTGACCTGCTTTGACTAGAACTTAGACTAGTTGCACAAGGATCATACGAGCTCTATTTTCAAAGTTCCACATATCATTAGAAAGCTCTTGACAAGTCCTATGTGATGGTATAGGTCTCAATATATTTTTTTAACTTTTATAAAATGATCTCTAGATCAATAGCCCATTGTAAGAGAAGACATGATCGTACATTATGCTCTTCATGGTAAATTTCACATGACTACTTTAGTATAACATAGATGTTTTTACATGGGCAGTTGCTTCTATTATGACCTTTAGATTCAAAATCAGTATACTAAAGACAATTATGAGTATCATATGCATTATTTTCAATCAAATTCTCTAATTGTGATGTCATTGAAGCTATTTGGGATTTCATAAAAGGATTGATTTTAGTGTCAATGCTACCAATAACTTCAACGTGAAGGGCAACTTCCAGAGCTTCATGTAGGCTGGTAAAGGTGATTTGAGATAAAATTCATTGAAAGGGTAGCAACAAACATCCCACAAACCATTGGGTATGCTGAGCAACATTAATTTCAAATGAAAGCTTTGACAAAAGTATTTTAAACTATGCATCATACTCCTGTACACTCTCAGTGAGCTCTTGTTTTATATCTTTCAGTGCAACAATACTTTGTTGCTCAAATTCAAGAATATCAAATTCTTGAAGAAATGTCATCTTGAGCTGATCATATTCAATTAATACTTGTTGAGGGTTGAAATTCCTATACCACTTATACACTCTTTCCAGAAGTGTGGTTGTGAATTGTGTGGCCTTTCACTTAGAAGCAGTTATGCCATACACCCTTCAAATGAGTTTGCACTTATGGACATTCTTCACAGCATTCTCCACGCCTCAATATTTATGTAGATGAAGTTTCATTTTGTAATATACTATTGGTAGTTGAGGTGCTCTCATTGATGGCTATTGAGAACCCCTAGGTCTTGTTCCTTGAGGGGGAGTTCCACCACTTCCTCTTTTACCACCTCCCAGTCTAACTATAAAAACAACCCCTGTGGCATAGGGTGTAGTATCCAGTTAATTAATTATACTTGGACCTATACTTTACTCACTATGAATGTCAGGTCCACTAGGCATTCCAAGTTGGGCTATGAAATTCCCTTGAAGAGGAAGAGAAAGTGTTAATGTAGCATGAGTTAAAATTGGCTCAGTTAGAATTTCCCTTATAGGATCAGTTCCTGATTCTACACTATTTGTATCCCAATTATGTATAATTAATTCATCTAATTCAAAATTATGAGCACACACTATGGTTGGGGAATTTGGGTGGTTCAAACATGATTCTTCAGTCTCATCTGTCTAGTTAGTTTCTCATTCATATGATAAAATTGGCATTGGGTGTAGTTCAAAAGTGATTGAGTTCTCCTTGTGCCTTTCCACTTCTCTACATATCCTAACAACATTTCTTGAGTTTTTCCATTGCCTTCCTATGCCTCTTTCACCTATGATCCTTTACCAAGGTTTATCATATTTTTGCATTCATAATACCCACTGACTAGCTACCTTTTTTAACCTAAAAATTCTTTACCAACACTATTACATTCGCCTTCCAACTATGCGGCTCATGTAAGGATGGATTTAGCCCTCCATTGGTAAAGTTTTGAGTCGACAATCAATAAATAACTTCTTTACTTATAGTGGTAAATGTCTAATATACCGACCACATGGTTGTTTGAGAAATTAGAACTTAGTTTCTTCAAGACAAGAGTAAGTGATTATAGCATATTCCAAGATGTATCTATTCAACACTCCTCTCCACCAGATATTAATAGTTTGTATCCATGGTGTTCCTGGTCAAGCTAAATCCCTTTGACATTCTATTGTCTAAGCTTGTCTCCTCCCAAAATTTCATGATCGACCTTGAGCATAAGGAGAGATCCAAGCATGCAAATGAATAGGGGATTCAACAAAGAAGGTTTTATATAATGAGCTATAGAGATATTGTGTCACCCAAACACTACAAAAATTCTTGGTTCAAGATAAGGAACTGCAAAATTATCCTTGACTTTGTTAATCCATTATTTAACACTTTCAATGGATAAACATTCAAGCATCTTCCATTACCATGCAACAAGTGCTATGAGTCTTGACAATGGAACCAAAATGTTAGATTTATTCTCTTTATCACATTTTTATTTAGGTGTTAAAGTGTATCCCCAACAAGCTTATGCACTTGCCTTTCACGTAAGACTAAGGTCTTGCAAACTCACCTAGATCACATAACAAAAGACCGGTTCCTATGGGTTATGTTGCTCAGTAACACACTAGTCATATACTTGAGTTTATTCATATATCTAATTATAAATTACATAGAAGAATAAATATATGATTATAGACCTTGACTCATTAATCACAACAACCATGAACATGAAGATAAATGTCATGAGGTTCAAAGGATTGTCTATGCAAACTCATATAATGCATGTTTTGTAAATTTCATAATGAATGATAAGACACAAATAAGTCAATGCAAACCCATTGTTAATGCTTAACTATCAATTCTTAGAAACATAACACCTAAACTGATTATAATATCTGTAATTCTCTATTATAGAATCACTATATGTTATCCATTATCAGTCACATTACATCAATCCACACAGGGGTATTTATACTTATTTTTCCCTGACCAAGTAGTTACATAATAAATGATAAATGAGTGATTGGCCAATGATCTCTTAATAGACTAAGAGTCATGGCAGTCTTTTACTTGTTTTCTCCTAAGGACCTCGGCCCTTGCACCCCCTATATTCTTATTTTATGCTAGATCTTTATAGCCAAATGTCCTTCTTTTCATGGGCTGGTGCAAAACTCATGATGATTAAAGTCTAGATTGTCCTTGAGAACCACTCCTCAACCATATTCAACTTACTTTTCACTCCCCAAGCCTTTCACTATTGTTTTGAATCCTATGTTCTCAGGTTCTTTATAGTTATATATTATCTTTGACTGGCTCTTTTTGTACTATTATCTTTTACACCTTTATCCTCTTACACCTCACTAGTTCCATATCATGATCTTCTTGTGCCATGTTAGTTCTACACCATGGTATTCTTGTGCCATTTTGCTCTCGTGCCATGTTGGTTCTACGCTAAAATACTTAGTCAAAATTTGGGGTCCAACATAAGTTTTCATGGTTGTTGAAGGGACATCAGGTTTTAGTGAATGAGCATTGTTTTGTAAGTTTTTAGATTAGAACATATAAGGATGAAGTTTTATGTGATATTATATTCATGGATGTTTTTTATTTGTTAATTGAAAAACCTTGGCAGTTTGATAGAAAGGTGCAACATAATGGCCATGCAAACAACTATATGTTGGCAAAAGATGGTTTGACACATACTTTAAATCATTTGAAGGATAATTGAGAAGAAGTGGACATAGGTCAAATATTTTTAATGATTTGGGGAAAATAATTTTTGAAAGAGGCAAAGGAAGACACATGTTATGCATTAGTTTTTAAGCTTGCACAAGCAATGAGTGTAGGCATAGTAACAAAAGATGTACTTCTGCAAGAAGTAAAGGAGATATTGAGGGAGTTTACAAATATTTTTCTAATTATCTACTAAATAGGTTACCACCCATGAAGATTATAAGTCATTGAATGGATATGATTCTAAGATTTAGTTTACTAAATAGAGAGTTGTTAGATAAAGGGTTGATAAGAGAAAGTTTGAGCCTGTGTGTAGTTCTAATAGTGTTATTTCCTAAGAAGAATGGACAATTGAGAGTGGGCATTGATTCTAGAGCCATCAACAATATTATGATTAAGTATATATTTCCATTTCTATGCATGGATTACTTGATGCATTGCTTGACTGGATAAAAATAATTCATGAATTTGACTTGAAGAGTGGATATCACTAGATTCGCATAAGGAAAGGTGATGAGTGGAAGACAACATCTAAAACATAGGAGGGATTATACAAATGGTTAGTCATGCCATTCGAACTAAGTAACACATCGAGTACATTCATGAAACTCGTGAATGAAAGTGATGAAACCATTTTTGGGTGAATTTTTCATTGTGTATTTGGATGACATATTGATATTTAGCATATCAAAGGAAGAACACCTAGTGCATTTGAGACAAAAGTAACTGCAGGTGTGAGATGAAAATTTGCTAGTAAAATTGAATAAATGTAGTTTAATGGAGGAAGAATTGATTTACTTGGGCTTTGTAATTTCTCAAGAATGTTTGAATATGGATCTAGAAAATGTGTGAGCTATATTTGAGTGGTCATCACCTAAGAGCATGTTTGAAGTGCAAAGATTTCATAGCCTTATGGATTTTAACAAGAAGTTCATCAAGAATTTATGTGGAATATGTGCAACGATCACTGATGTGATGCAAAATATAGGAAGTAGTTTTTATAAAGCGTAAAGGTAAAATATAATTTCAATTGGTTGAAAAAAAGTGATTGAAAAACTAATGTTGGTGTTGCCAGATTTTAGTAAGGTATTTCAGGTAGACTGCAATGTGAATGGTGCAACAATAAGAATAGTGATGAGTTAAGAGTTCAATGAGAAACTAAATGATGTAAAAAGTAAGTATTCAATATATGATTTGAAGTTTTATGCCATAGTACAAGCGCTCCAGAAGTAGAATCATTGCCTATTACCTAAATAATTTATTTTGTATACAAACCATCAATCACTGTAATTCATGAATAGTCATGGTAAATTTAGTTGATGACATATGAAGTAGGTTGAATTCCGATAGATCTATTCATTTTTGTTGAAACACTTAAGTAACAAGTCAAGCAAAGTTGAAAATACAATGAGTAAAAGAATTATTTTTTTAAACGAGATGCAAGTGGAAGTCATAGGTTTTGATTATATGAGACAAATGTATGAAAATGATGAATATTTTAGAGATGCATGGAAAACATGCACATAACCAGTGAGGGGTGATAGAACACTATGGTTGGATTATTTCATGCAAGATGGATTATTTTTCTAAGGAGTGTGATTGTGTATGTTTATAGGTGTAATGCATGAAAATTTGATCAAGGAAAAGCGTAGTGGATGTTTAGCAAGTCATATTGGTTATGAACAAACATATGAAAAATTGGAAGAAAACTATTATTGGCCAGTGATGGGTACAAATGTATGAAAATATGTTAAGGAGTTTAGAGTTTTCTAGTTGGAAAAAGGGATAAGTCAAAATGTAGGGTTATATCAACTATTGCCTATCCTAGAGAGACCATGGGAGGATATTAAAATGGATTTTGTTATAGGATTTCCTAAAACATAGATAAGAAATGATTCCATATTTGTGATTCTAAACAAGTTTTAAAATATGACACATTTTGTGTCTTGTAAGAAAACTAGTGATGTGTCACACAATGTTAACTCATTTTTCAGGGAAGTTTGGTGACTGCATGGTTTTCCACACAACATAGTATCAAACATGGATGTGAAAATTTTAAGACATTTCTAGATGATGTTTGGAATAAATTGAACATCAATATATAGTTGAATTTAACATATCATCTTCAGATAAATGGATAGACAAAGTTAGTCAACATAAGTTTGGTAAATCTATTACAATGTTTGATTGAAGGGAAGCCATAAACATAGGATTTAATTCTAGCACAAGATGAATTTGTTTCTAATAATTTAGTTAATAGGAGTCTTGTAAAGACACCATTTCAATTTGTTTATGGGTCAAGTCTAAGAGGTGTTTTAAAAATTTGAAACATAGATAAGTGAAGGAAACATGTTGAAGCAGAAGATTTTGTTGAATATATGCACGACTTACATCAACAAGTGCACAAATAGATGGAGAGAAGCAATGAACAATATAAAAATCACATAAATGTGAAGATAATTAAAGTGGAATATGAGGTGGGAGACTTAATCTTAGCACACTTGATAAAATAAATATTGATCAAGGGAACTTATGAAAAGTTAAAATGGAAAAAGATTGGGAACTCGAAGGGGTGCCCATATCCCTAACTTCCAGTGTGTAATTTTTTTATTAATATCATGAAAGGAAGGATATCAAGGAAAGAACAAGCAAATATTTATAAGAATTAGGTCAGAGAGTGCAAATGCTTGAGAAAGAGTGTGAGGAAGTGTAAAAAGTTATTGACACATGAGTCGATAAGATGACACAAAGAAAATGGTATAGAAAATATCTAGTAAAATGGAAAGGCTAAGGAATTGAAGATGCAACTTGGATGAGCACACCAAAAATGACAAAACAAGGGATACTCATAATAGATATCTTAAAAGGTACATGAATAGGAGCTCATGTTTCTTTTTTTAAATAGGGTGTATGATATATGAGCATCTAGGTCCACTCGTAATCCTACATCAACCAAAAACACATCGTCTAACACTTAGTAAAAAATATTTTTTTTTGCTAAGTCTTGAATTGTAAACAAGTTTATTTATGTTGTTTTATACTGCATTTGCACACATGTCAATTATTTACAATGTTTGTGCAGTCTCATGCATGCACATTTGTTTTCTATTATTTTGTGTGAAATTTATGCACGTGTATGTTTGTATTTTTCTCTGAAAAAGTATTATTACATGTGGGATTAAGTACAATTTGTTTTATATTGTTATATCTCATGCAGTGTGTTGGTGCATAACAGTTTGAATATGTAGGTTAGAACCCAAGGGATCTTTGATGCATCCTTTGGTTGTGAAGGGTTACGAATTGTCGTGTGCATAATTTATCTAGGCACATATGTTATTGTGATGTATTATGGGAAAGATACATTTCTTTGCTTTTAATTCCTTGAATCATGGGAAGTTGTTATGGATTCATTCAATATTACCTATGTTGTAGTATGCCATGATGTATTAAGTTGTAACATGTTACGGTACCTTGGAATTGTAATAGATATTTAATGTTTATGGCACACTGAGTTGTGGGTAATGATGCCAGTGGATTGTTGATCATGATAGTAAGTATGTGGGTCTTGCGCTTATATAAATATGCCCCTATGGTTGAACCAACTAGTCATTGAGCTTAAGGATAGATCAAAGCATAGATTTGAGGATATGATATTATAATGCATCTCATTTGAGATCATATAAATTTTGTGTGGGTGTTGTTTAATGTGTGCAAGTTGTATTTACTATTGTTGAAATATAATGAAGGTTTGAGTTATGCATTATTGTTATTTTTTACATTATTTCCATTATGTAACTCTGAACGATACATGGTTTAAGGAATATCTTAATTGAGACCCATAATTATGATTGCACAAATTATTTTTAACCCAAAAGGGTATGCAAATATTAAAATTAAAATACCCAAGAGATGTGTTTTTAAGGGTGTTTTGACACTACCATATGCAAGCACTTGAAAAAACAAGTTAGCCTGGAGAACAATAATCTACAAGCACATAGGGGCAAGCATAATAACCATAATCCACAATATATATTCAAATAGGGATTTATTGGTCAAAAAGAGATGAGATACTAATTTATTTGCTATTTTATATTAAGGCATGTATGTTATGCACAAAAAAGTGACTATGTATGCAATCTATCACTTAGCATTAAAATGTGAGTAGTGAAAGATGCATATAAAATGTATAATTTATCCAAACAGGTGATGTAAGTATGCATGCTATAAGAGCCCTTCAATCATGGACCCGAAAAAAGTACCACTTTTTTTTAAAGATTTTATTTCTTCGTGTTAGCATCCCAAAAGTTTTCTTATTGATTCCTTTCTTTATTTTTACTAATTAGAGTAATCAATTATGTAAATAGCTTTTCCATAATCTAATTATATGTGATAACTAAATTATAGTCAAGTCATTTCAATGTTACTTCATAATTTTATTCACGTAATAGTTTTCATATTATTGTTAAGTACACAATTAATAATCATTCACAAAATTAGTTTCTATAACTATAAATTCAATCACATGTTTACACACCAAGTTACACACTTAATACTAGAATCAAAGTATGCATTATGTAATATTTCAATGTACTCTTTTTATGAAGTGTGCAAACTATGATATCTTCATAAAATAGATTTGTGTTCATAACTAGAATTTAAAGCAACCTTCACAATATGTGGATGAAATATCATCATTATTTCATTGAAAGTACAATGGTAGACAAATCAGCTAACATATGTTGTTAGTCCAATAGTTCCATTTCAAAATAACATACAAAACATACTTTAACCATAATTACAACATTATTATAATTACATGATTTCATTTTTCTAAGTAACAATACATTACTCGATAAGCATAGTTTTGTGTCTAAAATAGCCATATGTGTATAAGTCTTCATAATGAAATCCAATAGAGTTATGTAGGCCATCATTATTGCTAAAAAACCATATAGAAAATAGAAGAGGGAGAGCATTATTAGAGGGATTTTAATCTAACCACAGAGCCTTTTGGATCTCCCACACACCTCTCATCCACTGAAAGTGGTTCTACCTTTACATAAAGTGCTAGATGCAAAAAATTGACAAAACAAAGAGAATCCATGTGGATAGAACAATTCGACATGAAAATCTCCACTATAATGAAATATAGAATTATATGTCATTCTTAATTATCAATGAGGTATACACACATGATCACATGACTTGGGTGAACAATAGGTGATCCTTAAATTCATTAAAAATGGTTTATACAATTATATTTCAAAACTATTCAAACTAATGAAATTGTATGAAACATATCATATCTAGATGTATAATAATGAGATGAATACCTTTTATATAATATATAGACAATAAAAGATAAGAAACCAAGAGGATGAACTTCAACAATAATATTAAATTAAATACCATTATTAACATAAAACTTTGCCTCACAACTTGAGACATCAACCTCCATTTCATCAATGTCTACATAATAGGTTCCATAATCCACATATAATTGTATTAACCCTAATGAGACCCAAAACTCATAAAATACCCAAAAATAAACAATTGTGGCACTATTTACTTAGAAAACTATATCCTCTTTGGAGTCAAAGCAAATACAAATTCCAAAGATCAAGATGTGTTCGATGGACCGTAATGGAATAATATGATAGAAAAAAATGAAATATAGATGGGTTCTATTTTTAGTGCTTCAGTTAATAGGTCTTCAATGGAAGTTGAGAGTAGTGCCAATAATAAATAGTTCATTATATGGAAAATTTCCTAACGTATAATTTTATAATAAATTAACCTACATTTGGCATGATTTTCATCCATGTTAGACTAGATAACCGTACTCCTACATGATAATGATGTTATGTTATAAGATGTGATAACTACAACCAATGCTTTCATTCCTTGTTATGCATAACCATACACATCACCTATAAATTACATTATATTTAATGGAATGATAATGACTAATGTCAATTTTTGGAAATTGACTAGGTCCTGACATTTTGGTTGCCCCATAGCTTGCTCCTACTTTTACTATGCAAAATTGTAATAAATACAACTTGATTGTTATTTTTTAAATTTAAAAGTACACTTTTATTAATAAAACAATATATAATATAATTCTAGTAATATAAAAATCACGGGTGGAAAAGTCACACCCCAAAAGTAAAGCCACACCGAGCTAAACAAGCCTCAAGAAGAGTATAAAATTAGAAAAAGACCAACCTAAGACCACAGGAACCAAAGTTAAACTAACTCAAGTGCACATCAAAAGAGGATTGTTAATTTCCCTTGAGATTATATAATAAAATAGTTTGGTGTGTGTGTGTATATATATATATATATATATATATATATATATATATATATATATATATAGATTGATTGGCTATATGCCCATACCTTGTAACCTTTTTCGAGTGTGAATATCAAATACATGGTAGTTTGATTTGTTGCTAATTTTTAAATCAATAACAACCTAGATTTTGATTTGGCATCAATTATGCACAATACCTACACCTCTTAATGGAAATTCACCCTTTTCCTTTTGAGAAATTAGTTGTATAAAATACATTATTTTTGGTGGCCAAGAAGCCAAAAATCATCCTCACATCACTTTCCAACAATTAAACCTTTGTCTTTGGACCTATTAAAAAGTTGTCGATTGGATTGAATGGATCCTAGAGGTTTCATGGTCTAATTTGACTCGTTGGTGGATTCAACCCTAGGTGGAAAAATTTTGTAAATTTTTTTGGGGATATATCCCACATTCCCCAAATTAAAGCATTTTTGTAATTATTTATGTCTATGATTTACAAATTATCATCCAAATTTTTCCCAATAAAGTCACTGAGGCATTCAAAAGCATGTTGGAAGCCTTGGAGGATACCACTTTTCCAATTAATACTTGACCTATTTTGCTTCTATTATTAGACATATAAAATATTTTAAGAATATCATTAGTTTTTAAGATGAAAAATTACTCTAAGTGATGTTGTTGATTCACATTTACCCTTGCACATTCAAGTTATTATTGGTAGTAAAGGAATACAAAAATTGACTATTGATATTTATTTAGGATTAGCTATTTGTAGCAAAATATTTCTCTTATAATTGGGTATCGATAGAGAAGAATTAAATAGTTTAACCATAATTATAAAATAATTTTTAACAATCAATAATGATAACTATTGACGCAGTGGATTGCACCCGGGGCAGGATGCCTAGCTCCTGCCCTTCCACACACAACAATGGAAACTCCCCTCTCACCTGTGGGACCGACGAAGCTGGAGGGGAGAGTCTCTAGATAAGGGCTAGCTCCCTTTGGTGTATCTTTTAGGCCATGGTTTCTCTTACTGCTAACAAACAAATGTAAAAAAGGGGGGGTGAAAAGGGAGAGAGAGATGCTGAAAATAGAACCTAAGCCTAAAAATGAAAAGGTGATACACCAAAAAAGGTGACCCATCCAGCTCAAATATACACTTTTCACCAAGAAGAAGCACCCATACACTTCATCTAAAATGGGAAGATCTTCTACAACAGTCAACTAGGGGTCCGTGGAAGTACAAGGAGGAAGAAACTACCAAAGGCATCCTCAGACACACTTATGGTAGCCTATTCATAGGCACCTACACTCCCCTGTAGACACTCCTAACAGACTTCCAAAAAGGAGACTTAACAATGCACTAGACATGCTGTAATCGATCTGTGGAAAGCATGAAAGATAATGACTTAACACAAAGGAGAAAATAGACATATACTTTAAAGTGCAAGTCTAGATGGACGTAAAAATGCTAAGTCTTGATTGAAGGTAAAATTTGGCAACGCTCTGCCTTACAATCCTAAGAGATTTTTGGGCAGAGTTTTTTGCCTTAAGGCTAAGAGAATGGATCCTTTCTCAAATGAGAAGCTTACAATATATAGAGGAAGAAAGGAGGCCTTTTGGCACCCTTTTTACAAATGGCCCATGTGCGTTTCGAGCATTGGGAAGAGGAAGCCGCTTGAAGATAATGTTGTGTCGGCCCCTGTCATGATTCAAAATTATGGGCCGCATTGTTTGTCTGCTCATCAATGCAAAATGAAGAAAAATGGGTCGCACCATTCACTATTTGCACCTCTTGATGATCGCATGGCAGGTACTATGTCAACCACCATAATAACTCCTTGAATCGACACTTTCCCACACTACTTGGATCACTTTGTCTATTTTTGCACTTGTCTACTTTGCCTCTTATGGCTCCTTCTACTACTCCTTTGGCTCTTAGCTGAGAGTGCATCTACTTTTGACACGTGTCGTAGTCCACTAGGACACTTAGAAGACACTTTGAAACATAGATGTTGACATGTGGTGGCTTTTGCAGAGTTGATGATGGGATACATGGTAGCATCCACTTAACCTTTGAGGGTCCCTTGAGATTCAGACAGAAGTTGACACGTGGCCGCTTCCACTTACCCTTTAGAGAAACTTATCGTTGAAGCTTAAGAGAGACCCGAGGCCTCAGATGCAGACACTTGTCACACTAAGCTGAGGCGGGCGAGGACGAGTGGTGGCATCCACTCACCTTTGAGGGTCCCTTGAGGGTCACACAGAGCATTTTGATATTTTTGTAGAAGGTGACACGTGGCCGCTTTCATAGAGCCTTTAGATGCCTTTGGAAACCTTCAGGACTCATTTGATTCTTGTGGACAACAACACTTGGCATGCTCCGCGTAGTATTTAGTAACTCATTTGGGCCCACTACAGTCTTCTTTGAAGCCAACAAGAGAAACCTGTGGATGTTGACACTTGGCAGCTTTCACTGTACTTCAAGAGAGGCTTATCGTTGAAGCTTAAAAGAAACTCGAAGCCTCAAACACAGACACTTATCGCACTCTACTGAGACGGGCAAGGACACGTGGCATCATCCACTTACTTTTAGGGTCCTTTGAGAGTCACGCAAAAGTTGACACATGGTCGCTTCTGCTTATTCCTTCCCTTTGATGATTCCTCTACTATGAAATTTGACATTTGTATGCATGTCATTATTTAGCTTTGTCGTTAAATTATTTCTCCATTGAACCTCGTCGTTGAACTTGTTTCTCCATTGAACCTCACCGTTGAACTGAAGTGATGAATCAAAGATCGATGAACTTGTGCAACCTAAAATTGACTGGCTCCGAATAGCAAGGGAAGAAGGGGACTGATTTTGGCTTGCAGGGCCAAAATGGTCAACAAATTGGTGACTCCGAGGGGAAGCATGCTTGCTATGCTTAAGGACCAATTGCCTTAAATTCCATTGGGCATGAAGTCAAGATGTAGATTGAAAATATTAGCAATAGCCCCAAAAGATCCAAGAATCAAACATGAAACTTTTACCCCTAACACAGAAGGAAAAAACACACACAAGGCTAAAAATGCTACTTGTGCAAACTGCACTTAGGGAAAACAAGAAAGAAAATAGAAAGAAACTACTATATACAGCTAACCAGGTACACTCACCTCCCTCTTGGATCGAAGGGAAAATTTCTTAAGTCCCCTTCCTGGCTAGGGAACTTATGGTGCCAGACAAGCGGCTGAATGAGAAAAGGCTTTGGTGACCTGCTCCTCTTGCCTGTCACCTTGCTTGGCTTATATCCGAGTGGATCAGAATCAAACATGCTTCAGACATATATGTACTCTGCTTGTCCTTGGAAGCTTGTTGAATGCTGGTCCCTCATACTGGTGCTCTTCACCAAGAAATCAGTGGCTGCTGGCTTATCACCGTTAGCCCTTTGATGTGCATAATCCCCTTACAGCGCATCATGGTTTGACTTGTTTCCTTCTGCTTCATTGAAGACTCTATTAAACTCCTCCTCTGCTTTCTTTTGGCCTTCTTGAAGAAGGGTGACTGTGGTGATGTCTAAAATAGAATCACAAACTGATTGCTCATCCCATAGAACATCACCTCTCTGTTCAAAACTTTCTTCTTCAAGGCTTTCCTCAAGGAAGACATACCTCTCCTTTTCCTCCTCAAAGATCAAGATCTCTAGATGTTCAAAGATAATCTCCTGATCCTCCTTTGACTTAGGCTCCTCAGCATAGTAGTCCTCCTCATCGAAACAACAAGGAAGTTCATCAAACAAAGGGGGAGAGAGCTCACCATGCTTATGTTCCTCCTCATATTGTTGGAACATCTGCATGTATGCATGCCCTGTGTCTTCTCCATTGCTGATGAGTTCTTCACAAGGAGCATCGATGATGATTTCTTCATTGTCGACCATGGTAGCCTCTTGGGAAACTGAAGATTGGGTTTTTTCTTCCTCACTTGCCTCCTGCAGAATAGGTTCCTCCTTGAGAAGGGATGAAGTGGGAAAATCGTGTGGAAGAGGAGGCAGTCCTTGAGCTAGAATCAAATGATTCTCCTCCTTCCATTTGGTTAACACTTCATCAATATCAAGTGTGGCCTGATAGCTCTCTTAGAGGTGTGTAGATGGGGTGTGTTCAGACATAGGATGTGTTGTTGGGTCTGAACTGTCCATTGCACATTGGCTGAGGAATCTCTTTCTGGATTCCAACTCTGTAATTCTCCTAGCTATATTTTCCTGGGATAGCCTTTCTTGGAGATCATAGGAATCATGGGTAGGAGCAGCTTTATCTTTTTTAAGGTTTTGAGCAAAACCTTTCTTCTCCTCTTTCCTGCCCCATGATTCCACTATTTCCCTCCAGGTCAGGAGGTTGCCATTAAGATCAGTGACCTGAGGGTGTTGAGGAAGACTAGGAAAGCTGCTTCACGGGATTGCATGAAATCCCTAAGCTTGATTAAAACCATATAAAGGAACACAAGGCCCATGATTCTGTGTAAAGGAATTATACATACAAAAATGTGATTTTTGATGGCACCAGGCTGCTTAACCAGCTGACTCAACTCAGAGTTACCATTGGTGTTGATGCAAAAGCCTCCAAAGGCTGGTTGGTTGAAGAACACACCAAAAATTCTTCAACTCTTTGGACACAACTTGTCCTAGTTGGTCCCATCAGGCATGCCAAAAATTATTGATGTAGTGGATTGCACCCGAGGTAGGACGCCTAGCTCCCGCCCTTCCACACACAACAATGGAAACTCCCCTCTCACCTGTGGGACCGACGAAGCTGGAGGGGAGAGTCTCTAGATAAGGGCTAGCTCCCTCTGATGTATCTTTTATGCCCTAGTTTCTCCTATTGCTAACAAACAAATGTAAAAAAGGTGGGGGGGTGAAAAGGGAAAGAGAGATGCTGAAAATAGAACCTAAGCCTAAAAATGAAAAGGTGATACACTAAAAAAGGTGACACACCCAGCCTGAATATACACTTTTCACTAGGAAGAAGTACCCATACACTTCATCTAAAATGGGAAGCTCTTCTGCAACAGTCAGCTAGGGGTCTGTAGAAGTACAGGGAGGAAGAAACTACCAGAGGCATCCTCAGACACACTTATGGTAGCCTATTCATAGGCACCTACACTCCCCTATAGACACTCCTAGCAGACCTGTAGAAAGGAGACTTCAATGCACTGGACAGATTTTAATCAACCTGTGGAAAACATGAAAGACAATGACTTAACACAAAGGAGAAAATAGACATATACTTTAAAGTGCAAGTCCAGATGGAGGTAAAAATGCTAAGTCTTGATTGAAGGTAAAATCTGACTGTGCTCTGCCTTATAAGCCTGAAAGATTTTTGGGCAGATTTTTTTGCCTGAAGGCTAAGAGAATGTATCCTTTCTCAAATGAGAAGCTTACAATATATAGAGGAAGAAAGGAGGCCTTTTGGCACCCTTTTTACAAATGACCCATGTGCGTTTCAAACATTGGGAAGAGGAAGCTGCTTGAAGATAATGCTGTGTCGACCCTTGTCACGATTCAAAATTATGGCCCGCACCATTTGTCTACTCATCAATGCAAAATGAAGAAAAATGGGTCACGTCATTCACTATTTGCACCTCTTGATGATCACATGTAAGGTATTATGTCAACCACTAGAATAACTCCTTGAATTGACACTTTTTTGCACCACTTGGATCACTTTGTCTATTTTTGTGCTTGGCTACTATGCCTCCTCTAGCTCCTTATGCTACTCCTTTGGCTCTTAGCTGAGAGCGCATCTGCTTTTGACACGTGTCATAGTCTGCTGCTTGGACACTTAGAAGACACTTTGAAATGCAGACATTGACACGTGATGGCTTTTGCAGAGCTGATGATGGGATACGTGGCAGCATCTACTTAACCTTTGAGGGTCCCTTGAGAGTCAAGTGGAAGTTGACATGTGGTCACTTCTGCTTCCTCTTAAGAAAAACTTACCCTTGAAGCTTAAGAGAGACCCGAGGCCTCGAATGCAAACACTTGTCACACTCCACTGAGGCGGGTGAGGACAAGTGGTGGCATCCGCTCACCTTTGAGGGTCATGCGGAGCATTTTGAGATTTCTTTGGAAGGTGACAAGTGGCTGCTTCTACAAAGCCTTTATCTACCTTTGGAAACCTTCAAGACTCATTTGATTCTTGTAGACAACGACACTTGGCATGCTCCGCATAGTCTTTAGTAACTCATTTGGGCCCACTACAGTCTTCTTTGAAGCCAACAGGAGAAACCCACAGATGTTGACACCTGGCAGCTTTTGCTGCACTTCGAGAGAGGCTTATCTTTGAAGCTTAAAAGAAACTTGAAGCCTCAGATGCAGACACTTGTCGCACTCCATTAAGATGGGTGAGAACACGTGGCAGCATCCGCTTACTTTTAGGGTCCTTTGAGAGTCACACGGAAGTTGACACGTGGCTACTTTTGCTTATTCCTTCCATATGATGATTCCTCTGTTGTGAAATTTGATGTTTGCATGGCTGTCATTATTTAGCTTTGCCGTTGAACTATTTCTCTATTGAACCTTGCTATTGAGCTTGTTTCTCCATTGAACCTCACCGTTGAACTTGTCGTTAAACTGAAGCGATGAACCGAAGCTTGATGAACTCATGCAACTCAAAATTGACTGGCTCTGAATAGCAAGGGAAGAAGTGGTCTGATTTTGGCCTGCAGGGTCAAAATGGTCAACAATAACCCTTGGTACAATTTCATTTAACCCAACTCTTGGGTAAAAAAATTGGAAACTATGTGCTATGTCATATATAATGATGTAAGTTATAATATACTTCTCGAAAGACCTCAAATTCATGCTATGAGTGTATCCCATAAACTTTGAAAAGGTGTTTTAAATTTGTGCATTAAGTAAATATTTATACACGTTGAACATATGATATGCCTTTTTTATTCTTTAAAATGGTTGAACCTCAAGATAATATAATGCCTCATTTATATAGAGATCAAACAATCACTGTGGGACCTAGACATTATATTCCAATAGAGTAAGTAAAAATATTTGAGTTTGGATAATGTAACAATACTAATTAAGACTATGAGGATAATAAAATTGATGACATTGATGAGAAATTCTCGTAAATAATCATTATTCCAACAATTCAATAAGAATATAGTGATGATATGAACATATTCAACATTCAATCCATTTACAATATAAGTTCTAAATATTAAACATGCCAAAATGTACTCATCAAGAAGAAAAACCAAAATAAAGAGGTAAGGAACCAATTCCACCCAAACATTATTTTAAAAAATATACTCAAGTGATAATCTCATGCAAGGCAAGCTAGAGAAATATGAGTTTGGATTGAGTTACATGTGAAAAAGATGGGGTATAAAGATGAAGGAATCGATAAAATAAAACAAGATTTAACAAAATCCATTATTCCCATTATTCATCCACATAATAATGAAATTGGTTATATAAATGGTGAAAAATTACATACAGACTTTAAGTGTGGTTATATGAATGATCAAGAAAGTGTCAGAAATCATGACATATATTTTTATGTGGATAACAAAAAATTTGAGTGATAGAGATACTATTAACATTGTTAATGGTGAAAATGCTTTCCAATCTATTATCAATTTAATAAACTCCCTTCTTGTCCAACTTAGGAAGTTTAAAATGGATCACTTTAGAGAGATTACAAGTACATTGTGTGTCTTACAAGAATATTTATATCAAATTTTGCCTCACATTGTAGTGATTTATCAATCTCAAGCCATCCATACTATTTAACATTCATTATCTTATGTAAAAGATCATGTATGATATGTTTCAAAGAGTCACATAAGAAAACATTATGATTTGCTAGAGGTCTGCATAAAACCGTATGACAATAATATCTGTAACTACGCTAATAATCATCACTAAAATGCAATGAAATATTACATAGCTTATATAGACTATCTAAGCCCTACAACCTAGGAGTCTAATATAATCTATAATTCCTATTATGTTGGATGCAACCAACATAAGATATAATCCACACAAATATCTTATTCCTAAAACCCCATTTTAACCTTTCAGGATGTAGTGACTATAAATCCTATGATGTTAAAGAGCTGAGTATAGTAAATCAGGGTAGAAATATGCAATAGATACAATCAACTAATTTGTTACAAAATTGACTAACTTTGACCTTTCTAAAAATATCAATAAATAATGCAAGTAATAACTTGCTTGGAAAATAACTGAGATATATGATCTGGAGGCTAAAAACTAAGGTAGAGGTTGGCCTGAGTGTCATAATAGGATCCTAGTATTAGAATGCCTTCTGGATAATAATTCCCTAATTAAATAATAACACTATTATTGGATATGTGGTGGTGTGCTTTGTGCAGGACTATCTTGAGCTTTTGGGGGCACCTATGTTTGGATCTGTGAGGTCTATTCCAACGTGCACTAGTTTTGAAACCTTGTATATTGTCTGTTTTGACTAAATTTGTGAGCAAACCTTAATCCTCCATGTTTTTAGGGAATCTAGTTGATACAAGCTAAAAAATATGTTTGTTAGCAGGATAGGTTGGACATCCTCAACACCCTACTATGATGAGAGTTGCCTACATACCAATACTCTAAAGGGGGATCAAGCTTAATGTAGCTTTCCCCACCTAAGTGCTAGTTCAAGTACAAGTAAAACTAGTATGATAGTTGACTTGAGTGCTTTGATTGTGCTTGAGACTAGAAATATGAGCTTAGGAGTGTTGTAGATGGTAGTATGTAGAAGTGGGGCAAAATAGGGATTGATAAACTTAATTGTGCACAATTTACTCTGAGTTTAAATGTGTATTTTGCATCTAATTTCCATCTAGTGGTTAGAGGGATAAAAGTCATGTAATATACTATTCTGATGCTTGTGCATGTACTAAAAGAGGTATAGGCTGACCCTAGGAGGTCATTGATTTGAAAAGATATTTGTTTATGAAAAAGGGAGGGAAAGGACATTATCACCATTATTGGGATACTAACACCATGTGGTGCTACTATCCCTATTATGGTGCTAGTGTCCAAGTGGTGGAACACTAGGCACAAAGGGACAAAATGCAAGAATGAGGGTCTAAGACTATTTTAGGACTAACTAGGGATGCATGTGGCCCACACAAAGGCTAGATAAGTGTGAAAATAGGCTCTAGTGTTAGGTTGTGGAGCTAAAAGCTTCACTGATGCAAACATGAAGGAGGTTGCTGAGTGTCACAGTGACTGACATCGGTTAGGCCAACTGATGTCGGTCATAGGTAGACTGGAAGCTACTGACATCGGTCATGGATTGGCCGACGTTGATCATCTCCAGACAGACAGTGACTGACGTTGATCGTCTGTGCATTCTAGAACTGGTCTGATTTTAGACGGACAGTCAGTTTGCATGTAAAGACTAATTTTAGTCTTGAGTCTGCATTTCTAATTATTGTAATTAGGAAGTCTAATTATTGTTTGTATGGGATCTATTTAAGAGACCCATGGGGATGTATTGTAATTGTAGAATCATAAAGACTTGCAAAGGCAAGGACAAGGGTTCTTCCAGGTGTGTAAGATCTAGGTTTGCAGGTGTGCAAGACCAGGTTGATCTGCAGGTGTGCAAGATCAGGGGAGATCTACATGGTAAGTAAGGTCGGTTGATCTGCAGGTGTGTGTGTGCAAGGTCAAAGGAGATCTGTGGGGTAGCAAGGTTAAAGGATATTTGTAACACATCAAGGTGCAAGATCAGGGAGATCTACTTGGAGTACTTTGAGTACTTGGTGTACTGGCAGTATTGTTACTGACTGGTGGAAACAACAACTCTGTGTTTGAGTTGATTGTGTTTGTAATTGAGAGAGAGAACTCTTGAGGGAGAATTACTGGTACTTTCAAGAGGTGTGGGAAGAGTGTGATTTCTTCATTGTATTTCCTTCTGGAAGAGTATTAATACAAGGTTGTATTGTCTCTCATATTCTGTGTTGTTTTTGAATTCTAGTTACATATTACTTCTAGTTAAATTTCGTGTTTAGTTGCTTATACAAAAGTAATCAAGTGTACTCTTAAGGAGTAGGGATCCTGACAATTGGTATCAGAGCTTGGTTAGGTACACTAACAGGTGGTCAGAGTGTGTTAAGTGTTTGATTACAGGTCACTCTCAGGGGTTTCTGATTGAGTGGGAGTAAAGCAATGGCAGAAGAAAGCACACTAAGAATGGAGAAATTCAATGGCAAGAATGATCAATTACTGAATTATGGAAAGAAAGGGCAGGTAAAGAAAGATTGTTGGTTGGTAGAAGATCAGCATGAAGGAAATAAAGAAGCAAATGATGCAGGTATTGTTGCACGGGTTGCTCTTATATGTTCCTTGGATAAAGTAGAATCTTGGGTTTTAGATTCTGTTGCCTCTTTCTATGAAACCCCAAATAGAGTATTTTTCCATGATTATGTCCATGGAGACCTTGGAAAGATTTATTTAGGGGTTGGTGAGCCTTGTCAAATTGTTGGCAAAGGGGAAGTGCGGCTGAAATTGCAGATGGGCAACACATGGGTGTTGAAGGATGTCATGCATGTCCCAGTCCTGAAGAGGAGTCTAATTTCTATAGGAAAGTTGGGTGATGAGGGATGCACAGTTACTCTCACAGTGGAATCTTGGAAAGTTTCTAAGGGTGCACTTGAATTAGCATGTGGTAAGAAAGTAGGTACTCTTTATCTATCTACTTTTATTACTGATTCTCCTTCTATTTTATCTACTTTAGATGTAGACGCAAAGATGTGGCTATGTAGGCTTGGTCACATGAATGAGAAGGGGATGCATGTTCTTAAGAGGAAGTCTGATGTCTTTGACAAACTTAAGAACTAGAAAGCCTTGGTTTTCATGGAGGAGATGATGGACAGAGATCAACTCAAGGGGCTAAATAATTCTGAGCAGGGCAGTTTGGACAAGGTTATGATCCAAGGTGAGCTCGCAGGTAAAAGTCATCACTCACAGGAAAACACAGTTACCGACATCAGTCAGGTGAGAACGGATGTCGATCAGGCAGGTATCGACGTCGGTCATGTGCAGACCAGAGTCGATGGTGTCGAGTAGGTGGACATCGACGTCGGTCAGGGAATCGATGTCGGTGATTAGGTGGAATCGACATCAGTCGAGTGCAGACCAAGTTTGATCAGAGAATGGATTTTGGGCAGACAGCAAGCTATCAAGGAGTCTGAAACGCCCATGTGGAGGATTGAAAGGGTAAGTAAGCCTCAAATTCATTATTCCCCTTTTTTACACTACTTGTTGCTCACTGATGGTTAAGAACCAAGAAGTTTTGAAGAGGCAATGTAGGTAGAATCCAAAAAATAGTGGGAACATGGCATGAATGAAGAAATTGATTCCTTGGGAAAGAACCAAACGAGAGATTTGGTAGAGTTGTCAGTCGAAATGAAAGCACTGAAAGATGAATGGATTCCTAGGTTAAAGAAAGGAGAGAATGGACACGTGAGACAGAAGGCCAAGTCATATGGTCTTGAGCAGGCTCCATAATAGTGGTATTTAAGGTTTGATAGGTGTATGACAAAGCATGGCTTTAGTCAATGTCAATGTAATCGCTGTGTTTATTTTACCAAGTTGGATAATGGTTGCGACATTATCTTGTTACTGTATGTAGTGTATATGCTTGTTGCAGGGTCACACATGTAGGGATTTGCTGAGCTAAAGGTAAAAGTAGCTCAGAGGTGTGCCAGGAAGGATTTAAGAGGAGCAAAAATCCTTGGCATGAGTATTTCTAGAGATAGGGAAAGTCACAGGTTGATGTTGTCTCAAGAGAATTATGTGAATAAGGTAGTGGAGAGGTTCAATATGCAAGATGCAGAACCGGTTAGCACACCTATGGTTGGACAGTTCACAAAACAGTGTCCTGAATCACATGATGAGGTTGAGTACATGTGTACTAGACCTAATATTACCCAAGCAGTGGGAGTTGTCAGCAAGTTTGTGGCCAATTCAGGAAAAGAGCACTGGAAAGCAGTTCAGTGAATTCTCAGGTATCTGAGAGGGACCAACAGCAGGGATTCATGCTATGCAGGGTCAGGGACTTCTCTACATGGGTATGTAGATTCAAATATGGTAGGTTACTTAGATGACAGGAGTAGCACCACAAGATATGTGGTGGTTGGTCTTCAAGATTAAACTTGAAGAGGGATACAAGCCAGGAAACAAAATTAGATGATGTACAGGTACAGGTGCAACTATTTATCTCCAAGTGGGAGATTGTTAGGTTGTAGAGCTAAAAGCTTCACTAATGCAAACATGGAGGAGGTTGTTGAGTGTCACAGTAACTGACATCGATCAGGCCAACCGACATTGGTCATAGGTAGATTGAAAGCTATCAACATCGGTCATGGATTGGCTGATGTCGGTCATCTCTAGATAGACAACGATCGATGTTGGTCGTCTGTGCATTCCAAAATTGGTTTAATTTTAGATAGACAGTCAGTTTGCATGTAAAGACTAATTTTAGTCTTGAGTCTGCGTTTCTAATTATTGTAATTAGGAAGCCTAATTATTGTTTGTATGGGATCTATTTAAGAGACCCATGGGGCTGTATTGTAATTGTAGAATCATAAGGACTTGCAAAGTCAAGGACAAGGGTTCTTCTAGGTGTGTAAGATCTAGGTTTGCAGGTCTGCAAGACCAGGTTGATCTGTAGGTGTGCAAGATCAGGGGAGATCTACATGGTAAGTAAGGTTGGTTGATCTGCAAGTGTGTGTGTGTGTGTGCAAAGTCAAAGAAGATCTGTGGGGTATCAAGGTCAAAGGAGATCTGCAACACATCAAGGTGTAAGATCAGGGAGATCTACTTAGAGTACTTTTAGTACTTGGTGTATTGGCAGTATTGTTACTGACTGGTGGAAACAACTTTGTGTTTGAGTTGATTGTGTTTGTAGTTGAGAGAGAGAACTCTTGAGGGAGAATTACTGGTACGTCCAAGAGGTGTGGGAAGAGTGTGATTTCTTCATTGTATTTCCTTCTAGAAGAGTATTAATACAAGGTTGTATTGTCTCTCATATTTTGTGCTATTTCTGAATTCTAGTTACATATTACTTCTAGTTAAATTCTATGTTTAGTTGCTTATAAAATGGTAATCAAGTGTACTCTTAAGGAGTAGGGATCCTGACATCTAGGATAGGTCTAAGGCTAAGCTAGGGATAGGTAGTCTCAAGTAGCACTCTTAGCACTCAAATACCATTTTTAGGTGATTACATTTGCCCACCCTTTATTTTATAAATTCATCAAATCAAAATGACTAGGATAAAGGAAAAAGAAGTGTAACTGGACTTACCTAAGAGGTGGAGCCTATGGAGCTAGGTCTAAGTATGTGAAGCATGCTCCAATGTGTGTCCTATAAGTGAAACGTGCATAGACCAGTCCTTACTTAATATATATCAAAAGTAAAGACAAAATTGATAAAGAAGTAAAACTAAGTAAAACTTGTAAAGGGATAAGAGAGAGGAAAGGAACAAAAACACCTCACTGGGTAAACAAACCAATGCATAAACCTAGTGACAACTTGTGTGTGTTCATGTATATAATAATTAATCAGTGAATAGCTTGGACTGAGTTGATGGCTTGATCAATCCTCATGTGTGGGTGGCTCAAGATCTCAATCTAGTTTTTAATCCATGATTTCCCACCTCTACTTGGTGGTTCATGACCCATGAATAACTTGGATTGGACTAATGGTGTGTTCAACCCTCTCATGTAGGTGGTTCAAGAACTCAAATAAGATATGACTCCATCAGTGCCAACCCATGCATAGTATATGCATTTGAAATTGAAATTACATGATGTAACTCAAAATGTCTAACTAGGTATGTCAGTTCTGTAGCCATTCAAGTATATTAGGCAGCTCTAGGCCATTCGAGAATGCCAACCATTATAGATGGAGTAAGGCATGAAATTGGTGTGTGACCTAGAATATGATGTCAAGCTTGTACAACATATAGAATGACATGGAATTTGTCATCCCATCTAATCAATTAGTGTGTAAGTGAGCATACAAAAATAATGTGTTGTGCACATCCCCAAAATATGATATCCAATCATATAGATTTTAGATTGAGTTATAATAATCTATATTTGAGTATCTGAACTAAACATTTGAATGGTCATGTCATGCATGATGCCCCTAATATGATTAAACTAGTATGAATCAAATCTCAGTTGGTATGAATTTGAGCCAAACTAGTATGAATTTGAGCAAAACTAAGTAAAATTGATAAATCTTTAACTAGACCTATACAAACTTGTATTGTACCTATTATAATTTCTTGGCTAATCTAGGTTTTTCTAAAACTAGGGCTATTAGACAATAGTGCCATATCTTGGACATTAGCACCATATCTTGGATAGTAGCACCATGTAGTGCTAGTGTCCTTCTATTTTGATTTCTATGCATCTATACTGATCTTTGTATCATTATTTTCCCATTCCATTTACTTGAGTCTGATTTTTGTAATATAAGCTTGTGTGCTGAAAATGTACTGTGAATGCATTATAAGAGCCTAATCTTTGTGATAAATGCCTATGAATTCCCCCTCTTTTGAGGGGAGTTATTGAACTTGTGTAATAATTTTCCTCGAAAGAAAAAGATCTGCGTGCTGTGTGTTAGCTTGAGCATATATAATATCTACATAATAATCCAATATAATGCGCATACATAACATTAGAATATAAGATAGTCTAAGTATAAATTTGTAATGTGTGATGTATGTCACGTCTAGCATTCACAAGGGTGTCAAGATATATATATATATATATATATATATATATATATATATATATATATATATATATATATATATATATATATATATAACAATGTATGTAACAACAAATCTGAGTAATAATGGAGTAACTACCTAGGGGGATGCGTCATGATGTCCATCAAGGCACCCAAGTAGGAAGGGGAGATTCATGAGGTCCATCATGGCATCTAAAACAAGAGTGTGTAATAAGCAAGAGGCAATTGTCATGGCTTAGAGCCACATAGAAAGACCTATTCAAATGTCCACATACACAATCAAGAAAGCACACATAAGGACATGAGCACATGTTCAAAACATACATACTATGAGAATAAGTGTGGAGCCAAAGAATAATGGCATATTCAAATGGATTTGAATAGAATAAGCATAGAGATATAATCAAGTCTAAACTAAAAAATCTATAAATGACAATATGCATGAACATGTAATATAAATCTATGTAAAGGATAATAAATACACATGTTGAATCTAAAGTAGTGATAGTTGGCAAAAAATATGAGTAAGTGTAGCATGATAAATATAAAGTTATAACAATGCTAAGCTTGTGATGTAGAGTATATAAATATGTAAATTAGTAATCAAAACTATGTATAGGGTTCCCCCAAGTGGGCAAATGTGTCAAATTAAGACCCATGTATCAGTGCATATTCACCTAGTGGGTAGATAATAACAAGTTTGGGTTGATGTAGTGGACCTGACTCCTATAGCAATCTGAAATCACTTGACAAGAACAAGTGAATCATGTATGTATGATAAAATATACTATACTAAGATATATAGTATATATAGTGTCTAACAAATATAAGAAATGTCAACATGACAATGCATACAATATATAAATTTGTCTTTTCTGAGTAAATATTTGAATTTTTTTTGTGTTTTTAACATATTATATTATTTTTGTATTTTTTGGATATAATCTATGTACAAGAAACATGAAAATGAAACTCTATACAAGTAGCAAAAGAGAAGGAAAGTATGTAGAAGAAGGGAGGAAAAATACTAACTAACGAGTCTCATGGGAGACTCACTATCAATGTGGCCTATGTCAAATAAAAGAACAATGATCATGTGTATTATATGAAAGGGCAACTATGGTCTTAGAACCTATTGTACTGAGTGATCTATATCTAACCCTACTTGTGGAGTGGTTCTAGGAATCTATGACACTGACTATGGTGTCTTATGAACTGTAGGGGTATTAAGGAACCATATGGTAGAAGATGTAGGTAGCATAGGTGCCCTTTATTGAGAACCCCAAGAACTCAATAATACTGATCTTAGAATAAATTGAGGGGA
This sequence comes from Torreya grandis, assembly GCA_037957365.1. Classification (NCBI taxonomy): domain Eukaryota; kingdom Viridiplantae; phylum Streptophyta; class Pinopsida; order Cupressales; family Taxaceae; genus Torreya; species Torreya grandis. The sequence goes on along the minus strand of JARHVA010000094.1, from coordinate 1,188,961 downwards.
GAGAGGACCTCTATAATCTACAGCATATCCTGATGTAGGGGTATTTCTAGTAACGGTCTACATGGGAGAGTGTGCGTACGTGACAACATTGTATGAGTAGACCTCACCTACACTAGTGGCTCCACTAAAATCTATGGTGTACTGAGAGGAATTATGCTTCAAACTATAAATGGTAATTGTGTTGTAATTGATAACTATGTTATAACTAGTAACTGTGTTGTTACTACCTGTGATGTAACAACTTGTGGGATAGGTAGAGAATACTCATATAGAATACCCTCAACTATGTGTTTCTACGCTAAATCGCTTTCTACATTCAAAAGATAGAAATGAGAAACTAAGAGATGGTCTAGGGTTAGAAGATACCCGGATGTAGTCGAGCGCACCAAAATCAGACGTTGGAAGGTACTCCTCTTTGGCTATGGAGGAATGACACCTGCGACGAAAAAGAGACTAAACACGAAAAACGTTAGACAAGGAGACGGTGGGCTGTCAAGCAAATGCTTGATCCCTAAAGTACGAAGACTTCCTTAAGGGATATCAACTCGCTAATAAAAAAAAGGATATTTGACGAAAACAGAAATAGTGAAAGACAGAATGAAAGAAATAAAAGACGAAAAGCAGAATGCATACCTGATATGCAGCAAACTATTCTGCACAGTCACCAGTGTCGGTCTCTGTGCCGGCATCGGTTAGGGAAAGATGTCGATGTCGGTTAAAGTGCCGGCGTCAGTCGGGGTAATGACCGGCGTCGATCGGGGCAATAGTTTTGGACGGTCTGGTCGAGTCTGGACAGGGTCTTAGGATTTACAGAAAGGTCTGATAGTTTTTGTTTGAGGGTTTGGGAAGCTGGTTTAGGAGTCAGAGGGATTGGTTTGAGGGTTTGTACAGGGATCTAGATAGAGTTACAGACTGACAGAGGGCAGATAGAGGTGATACGGGTGGAAGTAAGGTTGGGGCTGTGGTCTAAAAAGATTAGGGTGGTAATAACAAATAGAAAAAACAATAACCAGAGAGCAGAATAAAAACACAGAGCAAAGCTTACCTGTTACGTGCCAAGATAAAAGCTAAAGACATGATTGGTGTTGTCACTGTGTCGCAGAAGTTTGATATAGCAGAATACCTGTACTGGGGAGACAGAACGCGAGAGATTGGTTGTAGATTGGTTAGATGCAAGAATTGATTGATCATAAGAGTTGGTTGATTGTAAGAGTTGATTGATTGTAAGAGTTGATTAATTGCAAGAAGTGATTGATTGTTGATACGAAGGAAGGTCTGATAACTGATCGCAAAAATGGATTGGCAATTGAATGGATAACAAATAATGGATAACGGTTCCTGCGTTTGGGTCGAGAACGCAGTATTAAGGATAATCGATGCCAGCAAGACTGCCGACATCAGCCAATTAAGTGACCGACGTCGGCGACGTCGGCCGGGTAGTGACCGTCGTCGGCAGATGTAGAATGGGGACAGAGGCTAGTTTTAGCTCTTTGCTCATTTTTACATGCTGCCAGGGTTAAGGCTTGTGGGAAAATGGTCGACAAGGGTTAAATAGGCATGGGAGAGTAAAATGGGGGTTAAAGGGAGGATGACAAGGGTTAGACACAATTACGGTGTCTACATTTGCCCCTTTTTGTCTTGTTGGTTGTTCTGGACGAACTGCAAGACAAAAATAGGAGTTGGTTGCCCCAAGTGTAGGATAAGGTTGATTTCATCTTGTTGGTTGTTTGAATGAACTGCAAGACAAAAATAGGAGATGGATTGCCCCGATTATGGATGAGGTATTCCCCCTCAAAGCAGGAGTCAAGGGAAGGGAACCAGGAATCGGGTGCTGATTTGACAAAGAGTGGATGAAAAAGGGGTGAGGGTGAACGCTGCAAAAGTCGTGATTGCATGCGTACCACTTCACGAGATGGTCAGGTCAAAGTGTCACAGGTCAAGGGTCGAGGAGTGCCAAAATTGAAGTAATCGGGCCCCAGCATTTAGTCGTCTGCTGATTGGGTTATTCAATCTAAGCTGTAGCTCCAAATGGTCGTCGTGTTCCAGGTATCCTGGGCTCAGGAAGTGCTCCTAGAAACATGAAAAAGTCACAAGTAGTGCGGATCAACCGGTTTGCAATCCTATACTTATGAGGGTCCAAAAAAGTCTACGCATAATTTTGCTAACCAGTCATGAGGTAGCATACAGGCAAAAACAACCAAGGCAACATTGTCTTGGAAGTGGTCGAAGTCGAAATAGATAGGCATGATCTCCAATGGTTATTGCTCAAGGTGGATGGATGGACGAAAGGATGTGGCCGAGCTAACCTCAGAAGACGTTATGTGATCTGAGTGCTGCCTACATAGCCCTGGTGTGAAGGGCCTCATGCCAATGTAGTTCTCCCTAAAAGGGAGGAAGGGTCAAAGGGATGGAATTGGTCTTGATCGAGGGCAAGGTCATGGTCAAAAGGAGGAAAGAAGGTTTGTCCATCAGAGAGACGAACAAACGAGGGTGGTCGAGCTAACCCTAGAAGATATCATCTAAGTGTTGCCTACATATCCCCGGTGTTAGGGCCTCAGACCAATGTAGTTCGAACAGTTCGAACAAAGAGTCTGAGTGGTAGACAGGTGGTGAAATTGGTCGATAGACTGGTCTTGGTCAAGGTCGAAATGATGAGGAGAAAAAAGATGTTACAGCCTTTTCCAAAGGTGTATTCTATAACATTGGTGATGTGGTCTTTCATCCCTAGCAATTTTCCATAGTCGTGATGGACGTATGCTAAAAATGAATTGAGGTCTATTTATGCTTCAACAAGTATTGGTTTATGCTTAACATAAATTGAGTCTGGTTGATAGTTTCCATGTGTATTGGTGTCCATAGAAACTAGTGTGAATAGGTTATGATGATGTGACAGGTCTGAAAATGTTGGGTTGGCTTGGTTGGGTTTGACAAGTGATGAAGTTGGATGTGACCAAAGTGAAGAAAAAGTGAAAGGCATATTGCTCTTTCATTGACAAAGACCAGAAAGACAGCATAGATAGGGGTTATTAGAACCAAGAGCCCCGTTTATGCATGACGTCGTTGACCATATGTAGTGTTAGAGAGGTAGTCGAATCACTTTGACATTAAAGTGAGCTCAAAGTCCCTTGAATAGGTGATAAGAGGAGGATAGGGTAACCCGTTTTAGAGCAGAGATAACTTTGCCCCTATTTATAAGAGACCCTGAGACAACTACAAGTCAAGTCCATGACCCGTTTTTTTTTTTTTTTTTTTGAGTGCAGACTGATCAATGCGGGAAGTCTACATAGAGATGTCATTTGCTTTGTGGTCATTTGCGAAGCTGATCAATGCGGGAAGCTTCTAAGAAAGATTGTTGTTTGTAGCAAGAATTAGTCATAGCCATCCTTCGAGGGAGTGGTCTATATTTTGCTTTATAAATAAGGGCTTTGAATAGCTATCCTTCGAGGGAGCAGTCTATTAGCTACAACAATGATAGTACAACTGTCATTCGAGGGAGCAGTCTGCCTTTTGATTCTAGTTTGGTGACCTTGGTTATTTTGACATCTTGATTTGTTTTGACAGAAATGTGACTCATGGACAAGACTATAGAAGGTCAAGGATTCCCTTTTATTAGGACAAAGCATCCATATTGTATAAAAGGGGTATATAAGATTTGTTAAGAGGAGTAGGGTTGAAAGGAATGAGGACTAAGAGGACGGGGATTGCTCAAGGGATGATCTCAAGATAAATGTCAAGTGGACGAGTACTTGACTAATAGAAGAATGGTCGCAGATGCAACGCATTAAGAGGCTCAGGTTCTGGTCATCCATCAAGAGAAGACAAACGATACGTCCCTGATCCATACTTGTGCGTGATAATAAAAGGTCCGAGCCAATTAGGGGCAAACTTGCCTCGCTTACTTCGCTCCATATTGGTCAGGTGCTGATTGATGATGGTTTGAAGAAGTGATAGGTGCCTGGTTGGTTGATGTTTGATGATTGAAGTTTGGTCGAGGTTTGGTTGCTACTGGTCAGGGTGATGATAGGAAGGTTGATTAATGGTTGGTCGAGACTTAGTCGAGGTTTGGTCAAATGTCTAGTTAAAGGCTTGGTTGAATGTTTGGTCAAGGTCAGGATAAGGTTGGATTCCCCCAGTCGCTTAGGGAGAATGTTGGATAGATTGGTCAAGGTCGGTTGAGGCTTAGTGGTCAGATGGACTATGTTGATGTCGAATAATAGGATCAAAGGCGACAAAGGGACCATAGGCTGGTGTGTAGGTTCCGATTTAGGTGATAAGTTTTGAGAAGCATAGGTCGGTGTTGATGATTTGTCAGAGGGGTGGTCAAGGGGGTCCTTGATGAAAAGGGAATCCCTTTTTTGGTGGTGATGAATGATAGCTTTGAGAGTGCAACAATGCTCAGTGTCATGTCCCAGAGTGTGATGATAATGATAGAATTTAGAGTTGTCGAACCAAGATGGCCTTGATTTGAGAGTTGATGAGTGGGGTGGTGTTAAAGGTTTATTGATGATGTGGTCAAGAAGAAGGGTGTCATTCCCCAGACATTGGTGAATGGCTACCTTGAGGGCACAATAATGCTCGGTGTCATGCCTAGGTGTGTGATGATACGCACAAATGCGAGTGTTTTCGAACCAGGGTGGTTTAGGTCTGAGAGATTGATACGGTTTAAGAGGCGGGAGATAGATGCAAGAGGACTGCAACAATTGCCGTAACAACAAGGTATAAGAACCTGCTAATGGGTCTAGATGTTTTGTTGCAGTGAGGGTTGATGACTTTGGTTTAAGAGGCGTAAGAGGCATTGGTCAATGGTTTGGAGGAGATATATGTCTGACGGGTTGAGGAGATAATGGAGGCGATTTGCCTCTGTGAAGTATGGGAGTGGGCAGCACCCCTATTAAAGTGGATGGATGCGGGCCCAAGATTGAGGGTAATGACGAAGGTGGGGGAGGAGGCCTCCGGTGTGGTCTAGTGGCCTTCTTTGGTTTGGGTTGAGGGCCACCTTTGTGCGAGGCGAGGTTAGATGTGGGGCAAACACCAAGAGGTTTAATCTCTTTGGGCATGATGGATGCCTGTGCGGTTTTGGGCTTAGATGTGGACGGTTCCTCTCTTGATGGAGAAGGGATTGAAGATGTGGGCTCTTTAAGTGGAAAGAGCGCCAAAGTAGTCATGGCTTCTGTGTGTGGTTGAGGAGTTGAAAAGGTATGATCATCTATGGATGATAAGAAGGATGAAGGCGAGGTAGCTGGTGTTGATGTGGTCAAGGTGTCCTCTAATATGGGAGAGGTCGATGGAGGACTAATAGGAGAAGAAGATTCTTCTACCTATGATGGAGATTAGTTAGGGACAAGAGGCAAAACCATGTTGACTGTGTGTATGTGATGGTCATGAGAGTCATTGGTTATGGTCTGAATGTTGTTATGGCTAGGAGGATGGTTAGAGAAGGGTTGCATGTACCGTTGTTGGAATTGTTTTGTGATGCTTTGAGATGTTGAAGGTTGAGGTTGATTGGTTATTGTCGAGGATGGTGATCTGACGACCACAGTATTGGCCACTCCTTTGGATTCAAAATTGGTAGAAGAAGGTTTGGAAGAAGTATGGTCATTGGCTTTTGCGTTGGTATTATGCAATTTGACCTTATCTTCTTCAATGGTGCAGAGTTCAAGCTTTCAGGCCATGGTGAAAGCCTCGTCAAAAGTGCAAAATGTCTGAATCCACAAGGTGGAAGAGATGTGGTTGGCACATGCTCGAGAAAAGAGCTCAATGAGCTCAGGTTGAGGCAAGGAGAAGGAGAGATGGTTAATCAGGCCTTTCCAACGGGCGACAAAATCGGCTACAGATTCATCGTCAAATTGCCTGATGGAGTAAAGGTCTGTGATTGAGACTTGTTTGGTGATATTGATAGAAAAATAGTCGAGAAATAATTGGGTGAGTTGAATGAATGAAAAGATAGAATGTCTGGCAAGAGAGCTATACCAGTCAAGGGCAAGGCCAGAAAGGGACATAGGGAACGTGCGTAAAAGCAATGCATCGTCGTGGGCGATAAGGTAATAGGCATGTCTGAATGCCCGTAGATGTTGTTGTGGGTCTTCCTTAATCTGGAAATGAGTGAATTTAGGAAGCTCCCACTGGTTGGAATATGGTCGGATAGGGACGAAAGGATGGATGGGCTCATTGCAAATTTGGTCATATGAAGAGACATTGCGTGAACCAGAGATAGAAGCCTCGAGACTGGACATTTTATCCATCAACATTTTAATGATGTCTGCTAACAGATTGGTAGACGGGGCGCCTCTTAGGTTTTAAGGCGCTTGAAAGGCATTGAGAGGGGCATACAACGTAGTCGGTTGTACCAGTAAGGGCACAACATACGGATGACTAGTTGCAGGGACAGAAGTGGAGGCAAAAGGTGGTTGGGTTATGAAGGTAGAAGGCATAGGCTGACTAGAAACCGCCAAAGGAGGTTGTGTGGTGGCATGGACAAAAGGGGAGGTAGGCACTCCTGCATATATGGGCGCAAGAGTGTGTGGGGTCGAGATAATCAAGTTCTGGTATGATGTAAAACTTGGTTGAATTGCATGTGGTTGAGGGGGTAATGGAACCCTGATGGAGGTCGATCTAAAAATAGATAGGGAGGCCAAAATTTGCATATTGGCTATGGTCAGGTTAATGGTTGAGGCAAAAGGCTGGGTAGCGGATGATGTTGATGTCATCGCCACTTCGCCCGAAAGGTCTCGCATTGGGTTCTTTGCGAGATAGTTTTGGAGGGCTGTGACGTTGAGGTCCAAGAATCGTGCAAAATCTTGGTCCCCTTCTGGGACAATAGTTGACTGGGTTGGGGTCGGTCCTGTAGGAGTTCTTTCAGTCTTCGAGTGGAACTCCATTATAGGACTGGTTATAGACAGGGTAGGCGAAAGCGGGTGATGCCTCACGTGATCGACTAGAGCCTTGGCTTGACTACGAGTCAGAACCATTCAAGGCAAGAAAGGACGTCCTCACAAGCTCAAACAAGCAGATAAGAACTAAAAAGATGAAGAACACAAGCAGATCCTAAAACCCTAGGAGTAAATTATTAGGATTATAATGGCTTATGCCTTAAAATGTGTGTAGAGGAAGATTGGCTTTTGAGTCGGGTCCTAGAAGAAGTAGTCTATGGATGGTTTCAGGTTAGTTATGGTGCTCAAGAAGTCTGTGTTAGGTTCCGTACATGGCCTGGTGCTAAGGAGCAAGCTCCCCTCACTTCACGAGTCCAGTGATAAACTGGGCCCGCTTAGCCAAAATATACTTCCCCTATAGATTAGACTCTGCCAGAGAACAGAGTGGGCTTTCTCCTTGGTGATGAAATCCAAGTAAGATCGCCGGGACGGGTAAGGTATCCGCTAGGGGATGAAATCCCAGTCGGGCCTTGTCTCAGGTAAGTTAAGATGTTTGTTTTGTGCAAGTGGTTTGGTCATGTAACATCAAGTGATCTAGATTAATTCAATATGCGTTTTGTTAATTACTAAGTGTGGTCTAAGAAATGCAAGCACAAGCAAAAATGAAAGTGCAACGTGTTTTAAGTCCAAGTCGAAATGTTTGTTCGTATGAAGACGAATGGAGAAAGAGTCAAAGAGTATGAATTTTGGCTAGTCTAGAAGTGCAAGAAAGAAAAGAAAAGTTCTTTTTATTCCTGCTTATGATGTCATTTAGAAGAGACGAAAGAGGCGAAAAGGAAGAAACCTAATGCACCCTATATGAACGAAAGAAAGAAAGAACCCAAGAAAGGCCCTAGGGTCCCACCGGACATGCCAAAATGTTTCTACGCTAAATCGCTTTCTACATTCAAAATATAGAAATGAGAAACTAAGAGATGGTCTAGGGTTAGAAGATACCCATATGTAGTCGAGCGCACCAAAATCAGACGTTGGAAGGTACTCCTCTTTGGCTGTGGAGGAATGACACCTACGACGAAAAAGAGACTAAACACGAAAAACGTTAGACAAGGAGACGGTGGGCTGTCAAGCAAACGCTTGATCCCTAAAGTACGAAGACTTCCTTAAGGGATATCAACCCGCTAATAAAAAAAGGATATTTGATGAAAACAGAAATAGTGAAAGATAGAATGAAAGAAATAAAAGACGAAAAAGCAAAATGTGTACCTGATATGCAGCAAACTATTCTGCACAGTCACCGGTGTCAGTCTCTGTGCCGATGTCGGTCAGGGAAAGATGTCGATGTCGGTTAAAGTGCCAGCGTCGATCGGGGTAATGATCGGCGTCGGTTGGGGCAATAGTTTTGGATGGTCTGGTCGAGTCTGGACAGGGTCTTAGGATTTGCAGAAAGGTCTGATAGTTTTTGTTTGAGGGTTTGGGAAGCTGGTTTAGGAGTCAGAGGGATTGGTTTGAGGGTTTGTACAGGGATCTGGACAGAGTTACAGACTGACAGAGGGCAGATAGAGGTGATACGGGTGGAAGTAAGGTCGGGGCTGTGGTCTGAAAAGATCGGGGTGGTAATAGCAAATAGAAAAAATAATAACCAGAGAACAGAATAAAAACACAGAGCAAAGCTTACCTATTACGCGCCGAAGATAAAAGTTGAAGACATGATTGGTGTTGTCGCTGTGTCGCAGAAGTTTGATGTAGCAGAATACCTGTACTGGGGAGACAGAACGTGAGAGATTGATTGTAGATTGGTTGGATGCAAGAATTGATTGATCATAAGAGTTGGTTGATTGTAAGAGTTGATTGATTGTAAGAGTTGATTGATTGCAAGAAGTGATTGATTGTTGATATGAAGGAAGGTCCGATAACCGATCGCGAAAATAGATTGGCAACCGAATGGATAACGGATAACGGATAACGGTTCCTGCGTTCGGGTCGAGAACGCAGTATTAAGGATAATCGATGCTAGCAAGATTGTCGACGTCGGCCGATTAAGTGATCGACGTCGGCGACGTCGGCCAGGTAGTGACCGTCGTCGGCAGATGCAGAATGGGGACAGAGGCTAGTTTTAGCTCTCTGCTCATTTTTACATGCTGCCAGGGTTAAGGCTTGTGGGAAAATGGTCGACAGGGGTTAAATAGGTGTGGGAGAGTAAAATGGGGGTTAAAGGGAGGACGACAAGGGTTAGACACAATTACGGTGTCTACACTATAACCACTTAATTTGCATGTATATATTTTAGGCATCTATGCATGATGGATGGGATGACTTGTAGTTGTTGTATCCATGTCCTACCCAATAACATATCAAATATGCATGTATTAGGTACTACTAAGAATATAGTGGCCACATGTGCTAGTCCAACATGTAATGGAAGTATAATCTCCCTGATAGAGCTCTAAAAATGGCAATTGAAACCAGTGATAATAGTGTATGTAGGAGATATATCCTACTTTGAATACCCCAAGTGTTGTATAAGTGTGATAGTGCACATGCTAATACTTGACCCATTGTCAACCATAACACTCTAGAAAGGGTGATGATCTATGTAGGCTTGTACAAAGAGTGCATATAAATATGAATCATCATCAACATTTCCTGCTCTAAAAAAGTGATGAGTGGTCTAGTTGGAACTATAATGTGGTACACACCAATGTTATTATGTAGTGGGTGTTCTTCCTCTATAATAGTGTGATATGATACGAGTGGTGGATGTGCCTGATATGTGTAGTGAACACCTGAAGTACCCCCTACCTCATTTGTTGTATGTTTTAGAAATAGATCTAAGAATATTTTCAATGCCTTAGCTATTGTTTATTGTACCTTGGGTGCTTTTGTGGGTGTGCCCATATCAATCATGTTAGCCTTTATCAAATCTTGTATCTTATGTTTCAATTTAATGCATTTATTTGTTTTATGGCCTAGTGCCTTTTGATATTCATAGAATGCATTGGAATCATAGTTATTTATAAGAGGCCATGTCGTATCAACCTCTTTGATGGGAGGGAGAGATATGACATTGCATTCTAAGAGTTGTAAAATACATGTTGGCGATTCTGGAAGCTTGGTGAAAACTTTACGTGGAGGAGTTGATAAAACTAGGCGAGGATATGGAATTGAAGTTGGGTTAACTATGGCCTTTGGATCACTCTTGTTTTCAATGTTCCTTACCTTGTATGGAGGCTTACTATAACTCTTAACAATTTATTTTGATCTACTAGTGTATTTTAGTATGCCCATAGAGAGAAGTTTGACTTCTCTTTCTTTCACTGTGTGGCATAAATCTATGAAGGTTGGAAACTCCTTAAAAAATATAACTTCATATAATGCTGGTAGAAGACTCCATTTGAATATATCCTAGAGATCTTTATCTACCATAGGGATAGTACACTTTTCCAATATAGTCTTATATCATAAGACATATTCTCCAATAGGCTCATTTGATTTTTATTTCAATTGTAAAACTTGAGCATATGAGATCTTATCACTAAAGTTTATTGAGAAGTGTGCTAAAAACATATTTTCCAATGGATTGAATGTGGTGATAGCTTGATTCTATAGATCATAAGACCACTATAAAGTATAATACTTTAAACTTCATGGGAACAACTTAGTGAGGAGCCATCATTGGACACATATTTCAAACATTTGCATGAAAATATCAGATATGGTGCTCTGCATCACCCTTACCATCATACAATGTATGCTTAGGTGCCATGAATCCAAATGGCAAAGGCGTTACTACTATGTGATGTGGTAAAGGTGTATGTAAAATAACATGAGAATATAAGGCATGTGACATCCTAATGGCTCCCTACTCAAGCTATAACATCTTAGGCTACAAAGTATGAACTTCTTGCATAAGTGATCATACATCTGGAGTGGAGGAACTAGCCATAAGAGGTGTAACTGCCACTAAAGTTTGTTGAGTTATAATTGGTTGTTTTATTAGCTGAGTTGGCCCCAATGTAGGTGTAATAATGTTTTTATCTGAGGGAGTAGAAGATTGACCACTGTTTGATTTTTGAACTTGCATATTTGAATCTTTGGAAACAAAATCTTGCAATTATCTGTTATCGGTTTCATCAAATCGGTTATTGAATTTTGCCATTGTAGTTTTGGGAGTAGGAAAACAAACTATTATATATTTGGAATCTTTAAAGAAATTAAATCTATAAAATATTTCAAGAAGTAAATACGAAAATAAATTTGAGATTTTAGAATTAATATCCGAGCATAGAAATAAAAATGATACAAACCCTAAGAGCATCTAGGGTTAGCATTTGAGATATTGGTCGAAGTAATTTGGGTTCACCAAATGTTTTAACCTTTTAGGACTTAGTGAATGTAAATTATATTTTGTTAAAGAGCTAAGTATAGTAAATCAAGGTAAAAATATGCAATAAATACAACCACTGATTTGTTACAAAATTGACTAACTTTGAACATTCTAAAAATAACAATAAATAATGCAAGTAATAACTTAGTTGGAAAATGACTGTGACAAATGATCTGGAGGTTATAAAATGAGGTAGAGGTTGGTTTGAGTGTCTTAAATAGGATCCCAATGTTAGAACCCCTCCTAGATAATAGTACCCTAATTGGATAGTATCACCATTATTGGATATGTGGCAGTGATGTCTTCTATGCAAGATTGTCTTGAGCTTTTGGGTGTACTTGTGTTTGAATCTATGAGGTCTATTCCTACATGCACGAGTTTTGAAACCTTGTCTATTTCCTATTTTGATTGAATTTGTGAGCAAACCCTAATCCTCCATGTTTTCAGGGCATCCACTTGATACAATCTAAAAAGTGTGTTTTTTAGCAGGGTAGTCTGGACATCCTCAACACCATGTTGTGATAAGAGTTGATTACATACTAATACTCCAAAGAGGGATCAAGCCCGATTTAGTTCTCCCCACCTAAGTGTTGGTGCAAGTGCAAGTGAATCTAGTATGATAGTTGACTTGATTTTTTTTAATGTACTTGAGACTGGAAATCTGGGTAATCTAAGCTTAAGAATGATGTAGATGATAGTATGTAGAAGTAGGGCACAATAGGGATTGATAACCTTTATTATACACAACTTATACTGAGTTTGAATGTGTATTTTACATCTGATTTCCATCTAGTGGTTAGACAGCTAAAAGTCATGCATATATACCATTCTGATGCTTGTGTAAAAAGAGGTCTAGGCCGACCTTAGGAGGTTTTATATTTGAAAAGATATCCATTTATGAAAAAGGGATGGAAAGGACATTAACACTATTATTGTGACACTAGCACCATGTGGTGTCACTATCCCTATTATGGTGCTATTATCCAAGTGGCATAACACTAGGCACAAAGGGCCAAGATGCAAGAATGAGGGTTTATGACTACTTAAAGATTGACTAAGAATACATGTGGCCTGCACAAAGGCTAGATAAGTGTGAAAATAGGCTCTAAGATAGGTCTAGTGCTAAGGTAGGGATAGGTAGTCTCACATAGTACTCTTATCACTCAAATACCACTTTTAGGTGATTATAAACCCTAATAAATCCTAACTTAGCCCAACCACAAAGAGAGAATCTAGGAGTGACTGAGTGATAAGAAGTATTAATTACTTCTTACTTATTACAAACACATAAAAGGTGAAATATAAAAACTGTAGATTGATAGATAAACTTAGCTACCTTACAATTTTATGATTCCTCATCATTCCTCCTAATAATGGAAGTATTGGCCTCCAATACACTCAACAAAGAAGGGAGCATATGAGACATCTAAGTTGGCTTTGATTCATAACAGGGTAAGAAGTGGCTGACTCCAAATGAGTCTGGCAAGTTTCCATGTCAAAAAATTCGTTGGCATTTAGTGGACATTGAAACTATGGAACAATATCTATAGGATAACTAATAAGAACCTTAGACCCCAATGTAGAATCGTGATAGTGATTTACGAGATCAACATTGACAACATTTTGAATTCTAAACTATGCTAAAAGATCTAGGTAAAAATCATTCCCATAAATCTATTAAATAGAAGTATAAGCTCCCTATAAAAGAGGTTTGACCTTATTGTGTTTTTTCTCCAAAAAATAATGGTTTTCCAAGTGTAGAAAAACTTCTTCCCCAAAGTGAAAAATGGCAAGGAACACAATGAATATCCATGAATTGTTTTTTCTTATCATGAGTCATATAAATCATATTGACAACTTTGGACTGAAATGAATACAAGTGCCAAATGAAGGAGTTGGCCTTATCTTTCACTTTTGGATTCTACTTAGTACTAGGAAAAGGAAAAGACAGGGGTAACTCATATGGAGCCAAAGTCTGAAAACCAAAGCATACCTTAGATGGTGAATGTGATTGGAGGAATGGACTACTCAGTTGCATGCATGTTTAATGTGGGCTATGAAAAAATCCAACTTGGTAGGAGAGGTGTAGTGGTAAATCCATAGACTATACACAAGTGTGCACTTTATGACTTTGGTCACTAGCCAATTGTGGATGAAAATTTGTGAAGACATTAAGGGACAATCTCCTCATTGATTACCAAAAATTGCTCATAAACTGGGAATCATTGTCATATACTATACTAGTTAATAGACCAATAGAAGGTCAAAGAAAGTCAATAGACGATTGGGCTAAGTCACTTATAGAGCTATTATTACAACATGAAATGAATTTAACCATCTTAATGAACCTATAAATTACCAAAAGCGGTGAAAGAAACTCATAGGAAAACCAGTAACCAAGTTCATGGAAATATTTTCCCAAAGATATGAAAGAATTGGAAAAGGAATACTCAAGATAAAATTTTAGTTCATTGATGTGATTGTAACATGCTATACAATGCCTAAAAAAATGAAGAACATATTACTACATGTGAGGCCAATATTATAACTAATGAAAATGATGGAGTGTCTTTTGCTTCCCAACTTGATATCCATAAAGCACAAAGTGTGCCTTCTTTATAAGAGAAGTGCAATGATCGTGAGGTAGAGTTAAATCATAATAGTGTATCCCACTTTTTGACATAAAGGATCCATCGAATTTAGGAGGTTGATATTAATAAAAAAATATTATTTTAACTTATATATACAATGAGAAAGTGCATATCCACATTCAAAAAAAATGTTAAACATTTTTTAAGATTTATCTTTAAATTATTTTTAAAAATATTTTTAGTGTATCTAATAAGATAAAATATTATTATTTTATTAGGCACACAAAACTTATCAAACTTGTGTAACAACCTTTCCTTCATGTTAAGGTCCTTAAAAGGCTCTAAATTGGATGTGGTTGGCTGTTGGAGGTTCATGAAGATATTCCTAAAGCATAAATAAATAACAACAATTCTATACATAATTTATATTAAATTTGTAATAAACTTTACAATTTTACATCCAATTTGTTTTAGATTAAAATCTACATTATATTAAAATATAAACATAATAGAAGTAGAACGATCGTGTCAAAAAAAAAACACAGTGAAAAGAAAAGATAAACATAATTAGAAGTATAATAATCTACCTATTACTTTCAAATAGATAGAGTTTAGTTTGTACCTAGGAAAAATCAGACCTCCTAATGCCGGTGATAATAATCATCAACATTTGAATTTTCAAAAATAAAAAAAAAATGTTATACAAAGCCTACAAGTTTGAACAAATGCATAATTAAAGAATGAAACTTCTAATGGTATTTAACTTGAAGAGCTTGATCCCAAAATTATGATCTCTTGAATAAGAGTTTGGCGATGCTTGTGATCATACATCATTGTGCAGCTCTATTCTAATGCTATATTGCTCATATATAGGTCTCACCAATGAAATGACATCAATATTGCATCATGATATTCTACTCTCATTATAAGAATGCATAGCGAAGTGGTGGCAAGCAAAACCATTGCAAGAGTATGAAACTCTGCAATAATGGCTATATATATATATGAACATATCTTATAATTATAAGCAACTACTTTTATGAACATAAGCAATAACTAACCAAATTCAAAGTATCAGTGATAAAAAATTGTAGGATGATATAAGTATTACAATCCCATAGAAATTAATATCGATGTGAATGTTTTTTGTTGAGGCACACCCCCCTCCCTCCCTGACCTAAACAAAATCCCACAAAAATTAATATCTATTAAAATTGCTCGGGCTTAAAATTAACTCTCTCTCTCTCTCTCTATATATATATAAATTTATTATTTAATATATAATTTAAACTATAATAATACTATATTATTAATATATTATACTATATTTTATTATATTATACACAATAATATACTAATATATATTATATTTTGACAGATATTTTGAGCTGATATTTTATTTCAACTTTAGAAAGCTAGAAATTATGCTTGCTTTAATTATGAAGAGTTGGTATGTAGTTTTTCTATTACTAACAAAATTAATTTTGTATTTATTGTTACTTTTCAGATTCAAAGTCAAACAGACAAAGTTTGCTTGGAACTTAACTACCTTCAACATTTGCTCGACCACTAGAAAAATGCCTAATGCATGGTTAGCCATCAACCTCATGAGCCTCCATGACATCCTATGTTTCCTCAAGGACAAGGGTGTGGAACACACTAATAACATTCCAAAACTAGATGCAAGATCATTCTCCTAATCATCACCACCTTGTTGGTCTTTTCCTCATCATGGTGGTTTGAATGGCTCTTCTAGATCTAGAGGTGATGGCAGGGGTTGGGGATCACCTCCCCTATCTCAATCTGGTGACTACAGGGGTTGGGGTCCTCCCCCCCAAGTCAAATTTCTAAAACTGACTCTAGAAATCTCTCCTAAAAGAAAATAAGATGAGACATTAGAAGCTCAACAAAACATTGGTTAGGAGTCCTTACTTATGGACAAGGATCCTCCTACCTTGGGAGGATGGGGTGGTAAGCCTCAGGACCCACCATCTCCACTGCCTCCCCTAACATCTATGTTTGTTGTAGTTGCTTGATTATTCTCTTTATTGTTATTTATTCATTGCTCTCTCTACGTTGCTGTCAAACTGTTGATGTGATGTTTCTTTTTGTAGGTGTGGTCATTTTGACCACTCTTTAGACTTTTTTCGAGGTGTCTTCACCCTTGGTGTGACTATGCTCATGGAGTGTGACTTTTTCATCCATTTTTTGGTATGATTAGCATTGTACCATATCTTATTTGATTAATATATAGATATGCTCTTCAATATATATATATATATATATATATATATATATATATATATATATATATATAGACACACACACACACACCAACCATCACACACACATATTAACACAATATATTAATATATTATATTATGATTAGTTATCATATAACTAATCATAATTATATAGTATATATATAATTAATATAGTTTAATACTATTAATAATATAATACATTGTATATATATCTAAGATTAAGATTAATATCAATATTAATATAATATATAAATATTAATCTATACTACAATATATATGAATATATTATTTAATTTATGGTATAAATATATACTATAATATAATATATATTTTTCTCTAAATTTCAACCCTCCTTCAAATATTTGGGTTTAACAGATAAATACTTTTTTTTCGTAACATTGTTGATTTGGAGGACTAATTAATATCATTTTTGTTGTACACAAGTACATCTATTGTAGCTTCTCCATTATGCGATCTTTAATAGAAATTGGAATTGGAAGTCTTCAGTATAACAATCATAACATCCATAGAGGAAGCTATAAAAATGGAGGTGGTTCTTAATTTGATATACATTGAACTACCTTAGCACATGGAGATAATATGCAAAGACTAGAGGGGATTTGAACTCATGTCCATCAGACCGCCTAAAATTGGCAACACTCATGGCCCTGGTGGTAGTTTTGCCTCTCTTCTATTTATTGAATAAAAATAAATTAGCACTACTATTACAAATACAATGGTTTTTTTTAGTTTTACTAAACAAGATAATGGAAAAAGTTTGAAAAAATCTGCATCCATATCTATTTGTATATGGCATCTTGCATCAATCAATTAGATTATATATGAGGCATCTTTCATTGAGGAAGACTTTCTATATTTATGTCTAATTCGTTTTAAATTCATCTAATTTAGTTTTATATAATTCAAATTGATAGAGGTGACATTTCACTAAAATTTGCACATGTATTTGCATGGACTTCTTCAATTCTATCACCTAAAATATCCTTTCATTCCCTCTCATCATTACCACCCAACGCACCTTAAATATTTCACTAATTTCATGTTATGTATGGCCTTGCCCTTCCCCACCACTTTGCCATTGCTCAAGTTCACCGTGAAATGTGATGACTCATCCTCACACGACTCATTGCCATGCCATATGAAATAGCACACCACCTCCTTTTCCAGCATCACCTCCACCAAAAATATTAAATTCTTGTTGCTTGATTCTTAGCACACAAAATGTGAGATGAGGCCAATGGTCATGTGTTTCACGTTTAGTACAACTGTTAATTTACACTTTTTCACTTTATAAAACCTTGTTTTATAGAAACATAACAAATTGCATCCATTCAGGGGTAACTTACATCTTTAAGATAGCTACTAATTTATATGAAGACTATTTAAAATAAATAAAACATCTCAGATAAACATAACTATATTATAATTGTGTTTTTTTCCCTACGCACATGGATTTTTGGACCTTTGAGCAGGCCAGGAGTGTAAAATATCATTATTGAGTGCAATGTTTATTTTATTATTTCAACTTTTTAAAAAAACATATAAGGGTTGAAATCTGAATTCCTTATCTAGGGCTTGGCTTGATAGACTCAACATAATTAAGAATGCTAAGCACAAGCCTAAGCTCACTCATTTTCTTTGGTTTTTGGTATATTAGGGCCTTCCCCTTGGGGAGTGCCTTTTACAAATTAAAATTTCTCAACCCAAGTATCCTTGTTCTAGACCAGAGTCCTTCAAACACCTCTTTTGGACTTGTCCTAAAGCTCAGTTTACTTGGCATTGGATTCATAGTCTTTTTTAACCCTTCTACCTAGAACCATTCACTTGGCATACAGTTTTTGGGGGGACAATGCTCAATAGCTGACATACATAACTTTTCTATGGAATTTATTCGAGACTGTACTTTTATTTCAACTAAGATTGAGTAGACCAAAAGAGTTACCCCAGGGGCTTTGAGCTGCCATGATTTGATTATGGAAAAGGGGGATAATAAATCTAGGTGGAGTATGTATAGGCAAAGCTCTGCTAACATTAGAAAAAGAAGCTCTGCCTTGTGTTGGTGACCTGATATGGGTAGGAGGAACACTCTTGGATCGTTGAACTTGAAGTTGGGGAGAGAACAAATCAAAATTACCCTGCTGCACCAACTCAAAAATAGGGTCAATAACACCTTGGGCTCTTTGGTTTTTGGTATAGTGTGGAGTTGCCAGATTGTAAAATAAAAATGGGAAAGAATTGGCTCTACTTTAGCTTAAAGCTTGAAGCTTCAAACTGCGCACTCTTCCCTAGTGGCTCTGGTTTGCAAACCAGATTATATATCAAAAATGGATATAATATAAATGGGTAATGGAAATGGATAAGGATAGGGACTGCTTCAATTTGAAACTTGAGGCTTCAAACTGCACGTAATGTTCCCAGTGGAATCACCAAAAACTATTGGCGTGAAGCTGGCAGTGTTCTTTCCTACTTCACGTTATTCTCCAGCAATATGAAATGCTTCGATTTGAATAGACTAAAAAAGGACTGGAAATGCTCATAGATCCCCAACAGAGTCACCAAAAACTATTGGCATGGAGCTGGAGGAAAGTGGTAAGGCTATAATAATAATGGGTAAGACACAGACTAGAGTCACCAGAGTCTATAATGGATAAGGGTAGGAATTGCTTGTCGTTCCCCAGTAGAGTCACCAAAAATTGTTAGGTGAATATTTTGTCAATAGCTAACTGATGAGCAATATAGGTCTCTTTAACCACATCATAGGGAGATTGGTCAGCCAGATGTGCAGGTTTACCACATCAAAAGTGGGCTAATCTCTCCTCTCATCAAGGGGAGGTTCCCTGTAAATAGGAGGAGGCTATATACTATATATATAAGCATAAAATAACACTCAGGGGTCGGTTAACACCATCCATCTCTCTTTTTTCAGAGATGATGTTCACAAACAAAGGAGAAAATCTTGGTGAAAACACTGAAGACACTTCTCTTCTTTCAAAAGTGATCTTGCAGGAAACAACATGAGTTCTTTTAGGTAGTGACAAGTAATTGGTAACAAAGGACATAGTTACCAACAGAATGAGGTGTAGCACAAAGTCTTCACCTCAGCTGCCCAAGAGTGAAATATGAAGGACAATGAGGGCACACAGTCGTCCCAAGGTCCTTTACACAAAAATAGAAAACAAACAAACACACTAAAGGCAATTGTAGACAGCACAAAGTCTCTCCACAATTGGCTTCAGGACACCTTCCTGATTACTTCCACTAGTTCTGCTTATTTCAATAAAATGGACAAGAACGCATTCAGGAAATAGACATAAGAACAATCTCCTAAAATGACACAAGCTATAACAGTACAAATTCTAAAATTAACTTGCTTTCTCATTCAAATAAAAAAATATGATGAACAATCTGAGCTCAAAGTCTCAGTAATCGCCTCTCAGTTTTGCCAGAGTTTGGCTTCTATAATGAAAAGATCTCCCTTACATAAAATAAGAGAATATAATATATAGCAGCCAAGAAGGGCTTGGCACTTTCTTCCATGGAATGGCCCATGCTGCATTCAATGCCTTAAATGCATTTTTTGTTTTGTCAAAGAGCCCATGCTGGAATAGGGCAGTCACCTTAACTGTGGCATGTCGATTCATCTCAAATGTCTTCTCTTGGGCTTAGGTCATCTAGTCTGTCACCTGATATCTACACAGCTGTCCACTTCACCTTTACTCCAAGGGAGACAAACAAGCCATGCCTTCAATGTTTGTAAGTTCAAATATCTACTTGGTGGACTGTTCCACCTACTGGAATAATTCTTGCACATATATTTTTGGTCTTTCCCTCTTTCCTATTATAGTTTGAGCCCTTGGGCTATATTTTCCCCCTTCTGCTGGCCTTTTCAGCTCCTTCTTCAGCTGGGCACTGAGTTTGCTTTTAGGTTCCATGCCACTTTTGAAAATCAATGGATATTTCATTAGCTTGAATTTTATGTCCATGGGGACGTCAAAGGTTCACTGTTTCAACGGTTCGGGTGGCCTCCTTGGTTCATCCTCTTGAATCTTCTCCTTGAACTAGTCTTTAGAATCCTCTACTTCTTTCTTTTGCTCAGAGCTTTCTTTGAACCATTGAACCCATTGAACCTATGAACCATTTTGGTTCAAGGTTCAACGATTCATCTTCTTCTTTAAAAGCCTTTGTTTTCTCAAAGTCTTCTGAGCTTTGAAAGAGTCCATAGAAATATGTCTGCAAAGTTTGTAGAAACTAGTCCGTAGAATCAATCCTGTGGAGTTAATAAAATTGAGCCTGCAGAGTCTGTAGAATCAAGTCCATAGAAATCATCTTATGGAATCCGTAGAAATCATCTTACAGAGTCCGTAGAAATTGGGCCTATAGAGTTCATAGAAATTGGGCCTGTAGAGTTCGTAGAAATCATCTTGTGAAGTCTGTAGAAATTAGGCCTATAGAGTCCGTAGAAATCAATCACGGCCTTAATGTCTTTGGAACTTCTCGAAGGGAAGGTTTCCCTTTGGGCCTTGAGAAGGTCCATTTTCTGGTCGCTAAGAGCCCCCCGCAAGGGTACCTGCTCTTCGGGGTCCTTCGATTGGCCTTCAGGCTTTTATTCCTTTGGAGGGTCTTTGGGCTCCAATTCCTTCAGATAAAATGTCTGAAGGAATTCCTTTAGACAATTTGTCCAAAGGAAATCTTTCCTTGGCTTTGCCTGCTTTCCTTCAGGCTTTTCCTTTCAAGCAAATTTCTTCAGACAAAAGTCTGAAGGAATTCTTTCAGATTTTTTGTCTGAAAGAATTCACCTTGTCTTTTGCCTTGAATAAATCTAAAGTAATTCCAAATTTTCCTGCCTTGTTCATTTTTCTGAAGAAAATCTCTTTGTTCACTTTTGCTCACTGCCCTCTGCAAAGGCACTCAGCTTTGGTTCGCTACCCTTCGTAAGGGCACTTGGCCTTGGTTTTCGGGGGACTCCTTTGAACCGTTTGATTGAACCGATCATTTGAACCTGTTTGGTTCAACGATTCAATGGTTCATTCCTTTGTTCCGCTCGTTTAATTGACCACTTGAACCAACCGCTTTTAACCAAACACATTGAACTAAACACAGTGAACCTTTGAACCTTTGTTGGTTCAAGGTTCAACGGTTCAATCTTCCTTTATTTAGCTAAGTCTTTTGAAGTCATTGAACTTGTTGAAGGGTTGAACTTTGAACTCTTGTCAAAGTGCTTAACTTATTAAGCTCACCGATGCCATTGAACCCGTTAAACCTTTGAACCCATTGAACCATTTTGGTTCAAGGTTCAATGGTTCATTCCTTTGTTTGAATTTTGTCGATGGACCTTTTGGTTGAACCTTGTCATTGAACCAAGCTTGAAAATGCCTAAGTGTTGGGAACTTGTTCCTTAGAGAGAGATCACCTGTTGAAGCCATTGAACTTGTTGAACCTGTTAGTCCCTTAACTGAAAAATCTTGAATAATGAAGAATTTGACTGCACAGAACAATTTTTTGAGAAGGAAAGAGTTAATTTTGGCCTGCAAGACCAAAATAGTTCATATGTTGTCCCAAAAATGAGTGACAAATTTTGGGAACAATAGCTGGCTCCAGTTGGGGAACTTCCTTTAGTTGAAAACTTGGAATAGCTGAGGGGAGTAGAAACCAGAATCTCCAGTGCCTTCAAGTATGCCATTGGGCTATGGAGTCATGCTACCCAAAAAAGAAACGTGCTAAAAATGAAAATGAAAAACACAAAATAGAACTAAGAACTATACAAATATATGTATGTACAGATGATCTTATCTGATGCTTCAAGAATTGAAGCACTTCAGATGCAGCCCATTGTGAGACAATGAAAATGGAATTTCGTCCTGATAAACTAGCAAGAAACCATTTTCTATCCAAAATTGGTGATGGGCGAATGGAAATCTCCATCAAGAATCACATTTTTTGTTCACTCGTTTTGGTTCTCTCTTCTTGCTCCATGGCAAGACGTGGTCTCCAATATAAAAACCATAAATCCTTGCTCTCTTGGCAAAGAGTTCCTTTTCTTGACTTTAGCGTGCAGTAGTATGGTCTACTACCATAGCTTGTTGCTCTTTTGGTTTAGTCCAACACATGATTTGATTGTCAGCACCAAACTCTTGCCAATGGTTGGCATTATCAGGCACACTTGGTCGCAAGCCCAGTTTGATAGTGTACCTATTATCTTTGAAATCTTGGTGAGGAACCAAGAGGGTTGCAGGGATAGCCAATGAATTTTCATGATTATGAGGCCCTCTGGGCATCGCAAAAATATTGAAATCTTGAAAATGTTCAATTTGATTCCATAACAGATTGTGATAATGACACAATCTTTTGTTCTTAGTTTGACACAGGTTCCTCACCTGACTAACCATTAGTGCAACATTTCTTTTAGTATGAAGGAGTTTAACACCTCTATTTTGAGCTGTCTTCAGCCCAAGCAACAGAGATTCATGTTGGTGTTGCCAAACTGCAACTTGTATGAAGAAGGAAAAATATCTCCTTAAGGAGATATCAACATAGTCTTGGCTCTAGCACCGGTAGGAGAATTACTGCCATCAAATTCTAGAATCCAAACATCATCAGAAGTGGATCTTCTATCAGATTTTTCTTTATTGGAGATGGAAGATCCTTTTTCATCTATACTGCACCCTACCAATTCTTTTGATGTCTTATTTGAATCAAATTTTGGATCACCACCTACAAGACTTTCATCTACTAAAACATAAACATCCTCAGTGGACAAAAAGTAATTACCCCTGCCTGAAGACTCAAACAAAATTTGAGCTTCAGGGACTGATGTCTGAGTGACAACATATTTTGCCTCCTCAGAAAGCGATCTCTGCATAATCCCTTTGACTAGGATCCCCACCTCAGACAGGTCCATGCTCAATTCTCCTCCAACATCCTTACATAAATTTTATCCAAGAAGGATGTTGTATGAGGCTAGGATGTTGTAATATCCCTTCGAATATCAAAACAAAGCTCCAAATTGCTTATCTGAATTTTTGCAAAATATCTTCAAATAGATGAATAAATCACAGTATAATTTCTTATTTATTTGCTCATAAGCTTACAATTAGAGACCCTCTGTCAGGTATACAAAGAATATCGAAAGTTCGGCCTTATAGCCTGAATATTCCGTGAACTAGGTTGAATCTGGCACGTCTCGGCCTGCTGTGTAAAAAAAAACACAGTCACCGACGTCGGTTATACTGCCGTCGTCGGTCGACCTGTAGTGGTCCCCTTGCCGACGTCGGTGATGAGTCGACCGATGTCGGTCTCTGTAAGTCCCTGTTCGCCGATGTCAGTACCTGAACTTCCTGTAGATGCGTACGGATTTTTACGAAGCTGTACGGAATTCGTACGGCCGCTGATATAACACACCCTGTATGCCTGATCCTGATCTGTAGAATTATGGGCTGACACAAAAGATCTATATCTGGATAATTCTTGAATCAAAAACCCAAAATAAAGAAAATACCTGTAAACCCTTGTGATAGCTTCTGAGTGAAGTTATCTCTCAAATACCTGTAATACTATGATAACTTCTGGGTGAAGTTATCTCTCAATTCGGCAATAGATCGGCTGATCTTTCACAACCTCTGAATCGCACACAATGAAGAGTTGACGTTCTTCACTGCAATTGGAATCCTGGAACCCTTGGCTCAGTCTTCACAAAAGAGTTTCTTAACAAGAATCAATATCAATAATAAGCATGGATACAAACTCTCTCCCATGAGAGATTCTTATACACCTCCAAAGGTGTGCTTGCTAAAATTAGACTCCCTTAAATTAGACTTCCTTAAATTAGAACTAGGGTCTTAAAATTAGACCAAGTCTTAATTTAGAATTTGCATCCTCAAATTAGACTAAATCATTAATAATTAATAATTAATTAATAATTAATTAAAATGAGATCAAATAATTAATATTTGATTAAATCAATCAAATATTAATATCTCCCTTAATTCATGTCCGAAAGAGCCCGAACGAATTCCAACCCATCTCTATCAAGACCCTCTATCCATTTCATTAGCCTATGAGGGTCACATAATAGGCTAATCATCTACTCCGCACATGTCAACTAAAAAGGGGACATGACAATCCGCCCCTCCTGAAATTGCTTGCCGTCAAGCAATCGCTGAATACCTGGATCCCAAATGAAGTCTCAATCTACAGTGCTGTCAACCAGCACAAACTCCAAGCCCTGTCCATCACCACTCTCATCCAATGGCGTCACATCACCTCTGTCCCCTGTACGTATATCGTCATCAACATGTGACCCACCTGTAAAAGAAAGCTGAGACTCTACCACATGTGCTAACCCTTGAACTGAACTCACCTCAAGACAAAGCTCGTCCTCATATCTCTCCTGTGTTGGTGCCAATGTGCACTTATCATCGCACTCTTTCATGTCATGTTGTACAGGCATCTCCATCCGATGAAAAAACATATGTTTGAAGCTGCTGCCCCGTATTGCCTTAAGAATATGTGTTTTCCCATCTACCTGAAAACGAACCTCCATATCTTTGAGATGAAGAGTAACTTCCTCAAATGAATGAAGCCACTTCATACCCAAAACTAATTCTATGTCCCCCATGTTCACTACATAATAATTAGCCTTGAACTCATAGTTGTTCAAGCGCAATGGGAGGTCTCTAATCATGCGCTCACACCTCAGAGTGTGACCATCGGCTACCTTAACTCTAATTCCCTCAAAATCTTCGGTAGTGAGTCCACGCTTCTCCACAAATGTAGCATCTATGAAATTATGTGTGGCTCCTGTATCAAGAAGGGTGGTAACCTTCTGCCCTGCCAAAACTCCACGGAGTCTAAATGACTCATCCGACTGAATGTTGGATAGGCGTGCCTCCTGTATATGAAGCTCTAAATCTGCCTCTGCCTTAGGCTCTGAAGCCTCTGCCTCCTCAGAACTATCATGCTGTTCAAAATCTTCCGATTTCGACTCCTCATAATATACCCACATCATACGATTCGTCTTGCCCTTAGGCCTCAAAGGACAATCGTGATGGATATCATATGGACCTTTGCAGTAGAAGCAAAGCTTCTTCCTGCGTAAATCATTAAGCGCCTCACGATCCAAAGGTGGTGCTGCTGGATTAGCCTTTGAATCATTTTTAACCCCGGATCTATCTATGTTAAAATCAGGTCTCTCTGTATCCCCGTTGGAGTGCTTAGGGTCTCTAGATGAAGAAGTACCTCTGGAGTTAGATCTACTTGATGGGGCTGCCATCTCCATACTGCACGCCTTCTTCATAGCTTCCTGTAATGAAGGAGGATCAAAGCCTTTGATCCAACCTCTCAATGGTTCTGTCAAGCCCTCCATGAAGAGTACTACTAGTCGCCTCTCTAAAATGTCAGGGACCATAACTGATAACTTCTGGAAGTCACCAATGTATGCCTCTAGGCTCCCACTTTGACGTAACTGTGCCAACTCTCGAAAATAGGACTCTGGATCCCTCCTGTCAAAACGCTCCACCAGCCTGTCCACAAACTCCTGATAAGAAGTGATCCGATCATGATGGAGTGTCACCATCCCATGGTGCCACCAATCGTGAGCTACTCCCTCAAGATGTAGTGTTGCATATCTGATAGCATCTTCCTCACCCATTGGTCGCAATGTGAGAAATGTATCCAGCTTACTCACCCAGGCCTGTGCTGTCACCTTACCACTACCGTCGAACATCGCTAGTGTGAGCCTGCTCGTAGCATGCTTCAAATCATTGTTCTGGGGTCTTGGTCTCCCATTCTGTCGACCTCGGTAATGTTCTTTCCTTTGTGTGAGGAATCGGTCAAAAGTAATCATCTCCCTGACCACATGTGGTAATGACTCCCACTCTTCAGTCGCTGCCCTAAGTGTGTCCGTAAATGTCTCCTCATGCTCCTCACCTGCTATCACCTCCTCTGCTTCCTGTCTCACAAAGATAGGCCTAGTAGGCCTATTCGCTGTACGAGAAACAGTCCCATGGCCTCGCTGTGATCCTGCAACACTCCTGACATCTTCACGGTGTGGGGAATGTCTCCTCGGAGAACCCAATCTTGGCAGTGCGGCTGCCAACTGCTGTAATACCTGGTTATTCTGCCTTTGCCCTTCTCGTAGTTCTCTAAGAGTAAGTAAAACCTCTGGATCATCTTGGTCTCTCGGATGGTGAGGAATACGGGCCCTGCCAATATCATCACCCATGTCTTCCGGCGGTTGTACTAGAACTTGAGTACCTTCAAGCAAAGCTTTACTGCGTGTGTAATACCCGTGTGGTCGCAACTCTTGTGGCTGCATAAAATTTCTAAACCCTCAGGATGGCAGGATTTAGCTCTGATACCACTGTAATATCCCCTGTCAATAGAGATATATGAAAGACACAAAACTATGATACCAAAGACCAAAGCTCTGATACCACTGTAATATCCCCTGTCAATAGAGATATATGAAAGACACAAAACTATAATACCAAAGACCAAAGCTCTGATACCACTGTAATATCCCTTCGAATATCAAAACAAAGCTCCAAATTGCTTATCTGAATTTCTGCAAAATATCTTCAAATAGATGAATAAATCACAGTATAATTTCTTATTTATTTGCTCATAAGCTTACAATTAGAGACCCTCTGTCAGGTATACAAAGAATATCGAAAGTTCGGCCTTATAGCCTGAATATTCCGCGAACTGGGTTGAATCTGGCACGTCTCGGCCTGCTGTGTAAAAAAAAACACAGTCGCCGACGTCGGTTATACTGCCGTCGTCGGTCGACCTGTAGTGGTCCCCTTGCCGACGTCGGTGATGAGTCGATCGATGTCGGTCTCTGTAAGTCCCTGTTCGCCGATGTCAGTCCCTGAACTTCCTGTAGATGCGTACGGATTTTTACGGAGCTGTACGGAATTCGTACGGCCGCTGATATAACACACCCTGTATGCCTGATCCTGATCTGTAGAATTATGGGCTGACACAAAAGATCTATATCTGGATAATTCTTGAATCAAAAACCCAAAATAAAGAAAATACCTGTAAACCCTTGTGATAGCTTCTGAGTGAAGTTATCTCTCAAATACCTGTAATACTATGATAACTTCTGGGTGAAGTTATCTCTCAATTCGGCAATAGATCGGCTGATCTTTCACAACCTCTGAATCGCACACAATGAAGAGTTGACGTTCTTCACTGCAATTGGAATCCTGGAACCCTTGGCTCAGTCTTCACAGAAGAGTTTCTTAACAAGAATCAATATCAATAATAAGCATGGATACAAACTCTCTCCCATGAGAGATTCTTATACACCTCCAAAGGTGTGCTTGCTAAAATTAGACTCCCTTAAATTAGACTTCCTTAAATTAGAACTAGGGTCTTAAAATTAGACCAAGTCTTAATTTAGAATTTGCATCCTCAAATTAGACTAAATCATTAATAATTAATAATTAATTAATAATTATTAATTAATTAATAATTAATTAAAATGAGATCAAATAATTAATATTTGATTAAATCAATCAAATATTAATATCTCCCTTAATTCATGTCCGAAAGAGCCCGAACGAATTCCAACCCATCTCTATCAAGACCCTCTATCCATTTCATTAGCCTATGAGGGTCACATAATAGGCTAATCATCTACTCCGCACATGTCAACTAAAAAGGGGACATGACAGATGTCGGCCACCAAGACTGTCATCTTTATCCTCTTGTCTGGGAATGTTGCAAACATAAATTAGGCATCCTTGATATGTCCTAGCAGTGGCACTTATTTGTTCTCCATGGAGAAACATCTCCCAAATCTCTTGGTCAGTGTGAGACCAAGATATTATGCCACTTTGGTAGGCATGACATTGTCTGAAGCTCTGGAATCAATGATGCAGTTGCTCAACTTGTGACTGTTTATCAATAGGGAAACATAGAAAGGCTCTATTTTCCCAGGGGCAGCAAGAGGAGTAATGACAAGGTTGTTTGGGATGGACATGTTCCTTGGGGGATCATTAGTTACCTTCTTAACATCTTGTCCTATAGGGATGGCTTTATTATTCACACACTCAACCAACTGCTTAGGGTTGGCTTGTAGGAATTCAAATTCAGACATTTAAATTTTGGTTTTCTTGACATGGTCGACTATGTCAAATATATGAAATGGACTAGGAACAGAAGATGGGAGTTCATCCTTTTGGTTTCTGGGAGGGGGAGGACTGATTTGTGAATTTGAAGTTGAAGGTGAAGACATGCTTGGAGTACTTACTTTTTTAGCAATCACCAGGTCCTTTGGTTGGAAAGGCAGAGAAGTTCCTCGTTTGGCAATTAAAATTATAGGTTGAGGTTGCTCTATTTTTTTATCAACTTGTTGGGTTGATTGATTCTTGGATCAGGTGAAAACAATGTATGATCCATCAACTGCTTTACCTTCACTTCTCGGTTCATCCTGGTAATTCAAGAAACTAATGTTGGAGTCGCCAGTTGATTCTTCTTGGTCTGCTACAAATAGATCAATTTTATTTTCTTGATAAAACTCAGGTTAGAAAGAGAAATCATGCTCTATTTTTAGATATCCAACTGTTGAGTTGGCTGGGGCTGCTTCAATGGCAAGTTTTCCCTATGGGGGAGGCAGATGATTTGGTTGCCCTTGATTCTTGGCAGCATTGCCTTGATATGACTGGTTCTGAAATGTCCTCCTTGTCATATCTCAATAAGGAGGAGTAGACATACCTTGGGCCACTTTTTTTTTTCCAGCTTTTACACCATTTGATCAGTGGTGCATGTAGATGAATTCTCAAAAGATGAAGAAGATTTGCCTCTATTAGGATCTCTCCTTATCTTTTCTACCAAGATAAGGTCATCTTCTACCTCAGTAGCCAAATCTTGAGCAATAATAAGGTTTATGTGGCCAGCCCGTCTTAGTAGAAAACTCACTTCAGGTAGCTGTGAGTTGATGAAGAAGCATTTAAGGTTCTCAGGTGTTGGCTGAGCAATTATAGGAATCCAGTTCCTCAAATTGTCAAACTTGGAAATTAAATCCCTCATAGGTTCATGAGGTTTTTTTTTCATCTGTGTGAGCTAGGCCAGTAGGGTATGTGCATCTTTTGCAAGCTTGAACCTTGCTTTGAATTTAGATTTGAGAGTGTCCCAATCAATCACTGATCGAGCCTGTAGATGGTAGAACCAGTCTGCAGTAGCGCCTTGTAGTGTTTCCACAAATAGCCTGACTACTATGTCTTCATACTCCACGCCTATGATGCCACAAGCTATGCTGAAGGCAACAATATGTTCATCAAGATGAACTTTCTCATCACCAAAGAACTTGGGGAAATTCTTCCTTGAACTGCGTGGTAGCTCATGAAGAGGTGGAGTAAGATTGAGTGGACCAAAAGAGTTACCCCAGAGGCCTTAAACTGTCATGATTTGATTATGGAAAAGGGAGATAACAAATTTGGGTGGAGTATGTATAATCAAAGCTCTACTAACATTAGAAAAAGAAGCTCTGCCTTGTGTTGGTGACCTGGTATGGGTAGGAGGAACACTCCTGGATCGTTGAACTTGAAGTTGGGGAGGGAACAAATCAAAATTGCCCTGCTACACCAACTCAAAAATAGGGTCAATAACACCTTAAGCTCTTTGGTTTTTGGTATAGCATGGAGTTGCCAGATTGCAAAATAAAAATGGGAAAGAACTGGCTCTACTTCAGCTTGAAGCTTGAGGCTTCAAACTACGCGCTTTTCCCTAGTGGCTCTGGTTTGTAGGACCAGATTATATATCAAAAATAGATATAATATAAATGGGTAATGGAAATGGATAAGGATAGGGACTGCTTTAATCTAAAACTTGAGGCTTCAAACTGCATGTAATGTTCCCAGTGGAGTCACAAAAAATTGTTGACGTGAAGCTGGCAGTGTTCTTTCCTACTTCACGTTATTCCCCAATGATATGAAATGCTTTGATTTGAATAGACTAAAAAAAGACTAGAAATGCTCATAGATCCCCAGCAGAGTCACCAAAAATTGTTGGCATGGAGCTGGAGGAAAGTGGTAAGGCTATAATAATAATGGGTAAGACACAGACTAGAGTCACCAAAGTCTATAATGGATAAGGGTAGGAACTGTTCATCGTTCCCCAGTAGAGTCTCCAAAAATTATTAGGTGAATATTTTGTCAATAGCTAACTGATGAGAAAAATAGGTCTCTTCAACCACAACATAGGGAGATTAATCAACCAGATGTGCAGGTTTACCACATCAAAAGGGGACAAATCTCTCCTCTCATCAAGGGGAGGTTCCCTGTAAATAGGAGGAGGCTATATACTATATATATAAGCAGAAAATAACACTCAGGGGTAGGATAACACCATCCATCTCTCTTTTTTCAGAGATGATGTTCACAAACAAAGAAAAAAATTCTGGTGAAAAAATTGAAGGCACTTCTCTTCTTTCAGAAGTGATTTTGCAGGAAAGAATAAGAGTTCTTTCGGGCAGTGACAAGTAACTGGTAACAAAAGGCGTAGTAACCATCAGAATGAGGTGTAGCACAAAGTCTTCACCTCAACTGCCCAAAAGTGAAATGCGGAGGACAATGAGGGCACAAATTCATCCCAAGGTCCTTTACACAGAAACAAAAAACATACAAACACACTAAAGGCAATTGTAGACAACACAAAGAACCTCCACAGTTGGCTTCAAGACACCTTCTTGATTACTTCCACTAATTTTTCTTATTTCAATACAATGGACAAGAATGCATTCAGGAAATAGACATAAGAACAATCTCCTAAAATGACACAAGCTATAACAACACAAAGTCTGAAAGTAACTTGTTTTCTCATTCAAACAAAGAAATATGATGAACAATCTGAGCTCAAAGTCTTAGTAATCGCCTCTCAATTTTGGTAGAGTTTCGCTTCTATAATGGAAAGATATCCCTTGCATAAAAGAAGAGAATACAATATATAGTAGCCAAGAAGGACTTGGTGCTTTATTCCATAGAATTGAATTTGACATCTATGGGGACGTCAAAGGTTCACTATTTCAATGGTTTGGGTGGCCTCCTTGGTTCATCCTCTTGAATCTTCTCCTTGAACTGGTCTCTAGAATCCTCCACTTCTTTCTTTTGCTCGGAGCTTTCTTCGAATCATTGAACCTGTGAACCATTTTGGTTCAAGGTTCAATGATTCATCTTCTTCTTTAAAAGCCTTTGTTTTCTCTAAGTCTTTCGACCTTTGAAAGAGTTCATAGAAATATGTCTGCAGAGTTCATAGAAATAAGTCTGTAGAATCAAGCCTGCGGAGTTCGTAGAATTGAGCCTACAGAGTCCATAGAATTGAGTCCGTATAAATCATCTTGTGGAGTCTGTAGAAATGAGTCCATAGAAATCATCCTACAGAGTTTGTAGAAATCGAGCTTGCAGAGTCCATAGAAATCATCCTGCGGAGTTCGTAGAAATCGGGCCTGCAGAGTCCGTAGAAATTAGTCATGGGCCTTAATGTCTTTGGAACTTCTCGAAGGGAAAGTGTCATTCAGGCCTTGAGAAGGTCCATTTTTTGGTCTCTAAGAGCCCCCCGCAAGGGTACCTGCCCTTCAGGGTCCTTCGGGCTTTTATTCCTTCAGAGGGTCTTCAGGCTCCAATTCCTTCAGACAAAATGTCCGAAGGAATTCCTTCAGACAATTTATCTGAAGGAAATCTTTCCTTGGCTTTGCCTGCTTTCCTTTGGGCTTTTCCTTTCGGGTGAATTCCTTCAGACTTTTTGTCTGAAAGAATTCACCTTGTCTTTTGCCTTGAATAAATCCAAAGGAATTCCAACTTTTCCTGCCTTGTTCATTTTTCTGAAGAAAATCTCTTTATCCGCTTTTGCTCACTTCCCTCTGCAAGGGCACTCAGCTTTGGTTCGCTGCCCTCCACAAGGGAACTTGGCCTTGGTTCGCTACCCTCTGCAAGGGCACTTGGCCTTGGTTTTTAGGGGACTCCTTTGAATCGTTTGATTGAATCGACCATTTGAACCTATTTGGTTCAATGGTTCATTCCTTTGTTCCAATCGTTCAATTGACTGCTTGAACCAACCATGTTGAACCAAACACATTGAACCTTTGAACCTTTGTTGGTTCAAGGTTCAACGGTTCAATCTTCTTTTATTTAGCTAAGTCTTTTGAATTCGTTGAACTTGTTGAAGTGGTTGAACTTTGAACTCTTGCCGAAGCGTTTAACTTATTAAGCTTGTTGATGCCATTGAACCTTTGAACCCATTGAACCATTTTGGTTCAAGGTTCAATAGTTCAATGGTTCATTCCTTTGTTTAAAGTTTGTTGATGGACCTTTTGGTTGAACCTTGACATTGAACCAAGCTTGAAAATGCCTAAGTGTTGGGAACTTGTTCCTTAGAGAGAGCTCACCTATTGAAGCCATTGAACCTATTGAACCTGCTATTCCCTTAACTGAAAAATCTTGAATAATGAAGAATTTGAATGCTCAGAACAATTTTTTGAGAAGGAAAGAGATAATTTTGGCTTGCAGGACCAAAATAGTTCATATGTTGTCCCAAAAATGAGTGAGAGATTTTGGGAACAACACACTTATAAGATTTACTCAACTATTGGGGGAGTGTTCCTTGTACTGCGAGTCACATCCCTCTTGAACATCCACCTCATAAATCTCTCCCTTGGGTGCTAATAAAGTTGCTCTTGCAGTCACAATCACTTCTTCACTCCTCCTCCTTATAGAGGTGGATGGGGTGGGAGCATGGAGTTCATTGTTGCCTCATGGGGAATCTATTATTGGCTTGTTCTGGTGGAGTTCCCTTATGCAGGTAAGTGGTATGGTTAGTAAGGTTGTTCATCCACCTCTTGGATGGGGCATTATTGTATCTTGGGCTCCCTTAGACCCTATTTAGGATGGTTGGGTGGCCCCCGATCCTCCTTTAGTTGAGCCTTCTACTTGGAGTGCCCAACATCCCAAGGATGATCTACCACCTCCTAATGTTGAAGCCAATCTATTATAATTTTTTATTATGTTATTTTAGTAGCTTTGGTTTTTGGGTTCTCTAACATGTCATTCTTTGTTTTGAATCGATTTATATCCTTTGGTACAAAATTTTGGATATGAATGTCAACTGACTGCTTTATTATTATAAGTATTAATATATATTATTATTTTTATATTAATAATAATGATACTGATCTACATTTCAGTAATAAAATAGATAAAAAAATTAAAATGGTAAAATAAATAATTAAAGTAAAAATGAGGGATTTTTTTTAATATACTTTGAAGTGCACTCATGCGACCCCTCTCTCTAAGTCTGGTTTCTCAAGCATACCAGAATTTTTGAATTTTAATGTTGATTATGATTTCTTTTATATTAGTAAACTCAACAACTCATGTCTTGCAAAATGGTTTTACATAGCGAAATAGGGGACATCTCTATGAAGGTGGATGATACATTCACCCCAACCAAAAGAAATAGGGGGCATCCCTCATGAAGGTGGATGATACATTCCCCATGTTTGGTGATGTTATAGAAATATTTCTTAACATCCCAATACTTGGGATAACCTAAGAATGTTTGTTGTTTACAATAAACATTATAGGGAAATTAGAGTAACACATCTAACGAATGGAGTCGCCACCCACTAGGTATGCTTCACTGTGCTTTAGATGGCTACCCAAAATAAATTATTAATGAATAATTGAAGAATACATCTTCCCCATCTCAGCGTATGAAAATGTGGATCTCTTCATAGGTTCTCAAGACTCATCTATTTGAATTTAATGCAAGAGCATTGGTCAAAAATTTATTTCACTAGTTTTAGATTACGGTAAAAGCAGGTTTTGAAGGGACCCCAAAACCCTTTAACAAAATCAAGAAAGATAAAGCATTAACAACCACCAGGTAAAGCAGTCCTAAAAGCTACTGAAGAGCAACATCAAAATTAGGTTTTACAGGGACCTGAAACCACAAACATAGTCCAATAAAAGTACCCAGGTTTTACAAGGACCTGAAACCTCAAAGAACTTACAACATAGGGTAAAGAATGCTCAAAAATATATATCTTTAGCATTCTACCTTGCCAACAATGCAGGTTGCTATTGCAATAAACAATAACAACACAAGCATTTACCGAGACAGTAAAATTTTGCAAAATACCTTTGGTTTCTCTGTCCGTTTGATTTGACGAAGACACTGTCAGATCCAACAATAATGATGCCCGTAGCCATGTCAAGAAAAAGGCCATGCTCCACCACGCCCTCAAACCCTAAAAACACACTGCCCATAGCCTTGGCGTCCTTTGCAGGGTTTGTCGCCGTCCATGCGTAGTTTGGCCTCACAGCGCTCCACATTGAAAAGCCCCTGGAACACAGACACAATGGCGGGTGCAGTAGCCAGTGCTCCACCGTTATTCGCAGCCGCGAGCGCCACTTCTTTCGCCATCGCCTCCACAAACGGCTCAGGCCACACACTGCTTCCGTTACCGCCCTTGGTCGAAACGTCAGGCCATGACCTTCTCCTTTTTCCAAATTTATTTCACTAGTTATAAGTGAAAACTAGGGATATTCAAGTAGTATATTCATGGTTCATATTTTTGTTGGAATTTTTTTTGCTCAAAATAAATCAGATGTCGACAAAGTATAATAAACAGTTGTATCGAAAGGAAGTGGTGGAAGATTATATTTAAGTGGTTGAACATTCTAAAATAAAAGTAACCATCCAACTAACCATCCACAAGAAAAAACTAAGAAAAACTATAATATCTCATGCAATAAGGGGCTGCACCACACTCCCAATAAGGCTCAGACTAGTAAGGGATCCCCACTTAATAACCTTTTATAATTTATTATTTTTATTAATAATAGTCTTAGTGAAGCATTGTAATAATACAATTATCAGATATCTAGATAAAAAATTATCAACCATCCCTGTTTTGTTGAATTTATATTTGATTTTTAAGAGGATCTTTCTTTGATTACCGATTTAGTGATGGTTTTTTTTTTTTTTTCTGTGGGAGGACATCTTTCTTTTACTTGCTATGATGATTTCCTTCTAGTTTCAGTAGAGTGTAAATCTATTGCCTAGAATTTGATGGCCACTAATGCTTGGAATATTTGAATTATCATAACAATAGATACATGGGTTAAAAGCCCTATAAAGGATTTTGTGGAAGCATCTAGTATAACGCATTCCCAATCAAATGAAACAAATTACCTGGCCTGACAAAGGGGGCAAGCTAATTTCTTTTTTCAAGGGCTACAGAGAAGAAATATGATTTTTTTGTAGTGAGATGATTTTATGTAAATTCTTTATTTTTCTTTGGCTAATCTTTCCCACTACAATCGTCAGCAATCTTTTTTTAGGGGGAAAGAATTGTAACTTTTCCCAATTGACGTTGGATATGGGGTAAAAAAATGGATTTGTGGATGAGGAGATGTAGCTTCCCCTCACCACTACCCATGGTATAAACAAACCACCCCCCCCCCCAAAAAAAAAAAAATAGTCACTGTACCTCTTTTTTTGAGGAAAGGATGGTGTTCTACAATTACCGAACTGGTAACTTCACATGGGATCGGCTGTTCCAAAAATCTCAGCATAGTTGCAGTCGTCATGGGATCACAAAGTTACAGATGAACATTTTAAATAGATTCTAATGTAAATCTTATTTTGACAGTCTTTCTCACCTTGTTATTGTAAATTACCTCTTGACATAATTTTCATTATAGTTAATTTGTGAAAGGTTGTTGATTTAAATGGTGAAGATGTTTCGTTCACAAAGAACCCACCAAAAATTAATTTAGTTGATATTGTATCCCAAGTGAATTTGACAAAATAGATACCTTTCATATTTAGTTCTTAACCTAAAATTACTGCTTAAAATAATGATTAACAAAATAAAAATAAAAATAAATGTATAATCATAATTAATATAATAAAAAAATTATATATTTATTAATAATTTAAAAGAATATATATATATATTGAATGCATAATTAATCATTTAAAAAATTGAAATTTATATTTAAATTTAAATGATTTATATTGTTCAATTAATTATTTAAATAAATATTACAATTTAGATTATGCAAAACAAATAATTAATAATTTTAAAAATTAATTGTTTTAACACTTATAATTTTATAAAAGAATTTAACATTGAGCATTTAATTGAACATTTAAATAGGTTTATAATAATTAATAAAAGATTTACTTTCAATTTATTAAATTTAAAATAACTTTTTTTTATAAATAAAAAAATACACTAAATTAAGAAATTGGGTGGTCCTTTTTAGGTAGCAAATTTAATAATATATGCGACAAGAAAAATAATGTCTACAATAATAGATATATCACTATTGTCTAAACGGATTTTAGATTCAGGAGTCCCTCACCATCTCGCATATGCTGGGTCACTATTTCACATTCTTGATGAAAGATACACAACTAACTTTTTTGTGGGCAACTCTAGTCCTCTTATTATTGAGAGCAAAAGATCCATTGAGATGGAGAATGATGTATTTAACAAATTTATCTGCATTCTAGACTTGTCTATGAATTTGTTATCTATATATCAAATGCCACATTCAGGTGAAGGCAAAACCATTGAGTTTTCACCTACTATTGTTTTTATCAACAATACAAAAGACCAATGACTAGTCTACTATTGTAGCCACTTGAAAGGTTGATCATCAAGCCAAATTGTACAAATTTGACAATTTTGTGTTCCTTAACCTTCAAAAGTCAGGATTGTGCATGCAAATAACTTGATTAAACTTTGACATGAGTGTTTTGGTCACCTAAACTATCACACATTGCAATACGTCAGTAAGCACAACAAGGTTCTTGGTTTTCATAAAGTTTTCTTCAAAAATAGAATTTTTCTAGGGTGTGCACTTGGAAAATAACACATTGATCATTTTCTTAAAGGAAAAAATTGAAGGGAAATTGATAGATTACATTTGGTTGATAGTGATCTTATGTCATTGCCACATGTTATGTTTTAGAAAGATAAATATGTGCCCATGTTCATTGATGACTTCTTTCATAGAACATGGCTTTACTATCTAAAAAAATGAAGTCTTTATGCAATTTCTTTTTATAAACCCCTTGTTAAAAACCTATTTGAGGGAAAAATTAAGCATCTCGAAACACATAATGAAGGAGTTTTTTTTTCCAAAATAAGATGATCAATGTCATTCCACTTCAGCATAATGTACCCTACACTCCTTAGTAGAATGGTGTAGTTGAATGCAAGAATCACACACTTAAGGAAATTTCTAATTTCATGGTGTATTTCAAGGATTTGCCTCTTTAGTTTTGGGTAGAGGAAATTTAGTGTCTAAACTACATTAAAAAACACACTCCCCACTCATTAGTGCAAGACATGGCTCTTGAATAAAAATGGTTTGGTGTTAATACCAATGTTTTTTATTTCAAGTTTTTTAGGTGTGATGCATAAGCACATATTCTAATGATGAGCATAAAAGAATCAAAAGAAATATCTATCCTTTTTATTTTTATTTTTTATTGTAAAGATATTAAATCATGTCATCTTCTTGTTCTGGGCACCA
This sequence comes from Torreya grandis, assembly GCA_037957365.1. Classification (NCBI taxonomy): domain Eukaryota; kingdom Viridiplantae; phylum Streptophyta; class Pinopsida; order Cupressales; family Taxaceae; genus Torreya; species Torreya grandis. The sequence goes on along the minus strand of JARHVA010000094.1, from coordinate 1,151,281 downwards.
CCAAAGTTCTTTGCTAGTGGGATGTATTGTTTGATGAGTAATCTTAGGGTTACGAACCAATATCTCCTCCTCCTCATCCATTAGTTTTTGTAGAGTTAGACACAAATTTTTATTTTAAGTTTGAAAACCAAGAAAGTTTGGATGACTATCATTATGATCATCATTAGAGTTCAAATAATGGGTCATAAGGAGGACAACTAACTCATTCACTACCCGCAAATCACATAGTTACACTATTATTTATATAAGTCATTCAAAATGCACCTAAAAAATATACATAACCTCAACCATTATGGATCTACATAGTTTTTAAAGAGGCTGATGCATGGATAGGGGATCTTAGTGATACATGCAAGACTATATCAAAACATTAATTTTGTGTTAACACTTGGCATAGTTAATAGGTTAGGATCTAAATACTTACTATGAGATGAATAACCATCTTGAATGGTAGGAAACTATGGCAAAGGAACTCCATTCAATTAAGAAGAATAAAATTTGGAACTTGGTTCCACTTTTGAAAGGAATTAAAATAGTGAGTCACAAGTGGGTGTACCATACTAAGTATGCAACAAATAGGTCCATTGAAAAGTACAAAGCTTGGCTTATAGGAAAAGGTTTTTCTCAGGTTAAAGGTGTTTATTACCATAAAACCTTTGCTCTATGAATTCCATCAGGGCAGTAATCTCTTTGTTAGAAACATACGGGTGGGAAGTCCATTAGATGGATGTCAAAAGTGCCTTTTGATACATATATTTTCAGGAAGAAATCTACATATCCCAACGTTTTAGGTTTGTTAGTAATGAGAACTTTAACTATATTTTTAGATTTATAAAGTCCTTGTATGGATTAAAACTTGCACCTCTAAATTGGTACAAAAATATCAACATGTTTAGAATCAAATCTAGTTTTACATGGAGTCCCTTCGACCCCATAATATATAGAAAGAAAGTATATGGGTAACTCATGGTTTTGGTCCTCTATGTCGATGACTTAATCATTACATGGAGCTATACAAAGTATATTCATGATGTAAAAACATAATTAATGAAGTATTTGAGATGATTGACTTGGTATTGCTACACTATTTCCTTCATCTTCAAATTCATAGTTATAGAAAGGATTTTTTGTCAATCAATCTAAGTATGATCTTGCTTCAACACAAAAGATAACAAGTCTTCTTTTCAATATAGATTCAATATTTTCATCAAATTATCTTCTCCTTTAGGTGATGCTACACTATATATGCAATTGGTGAGAAGTATTCTATACTGGATTCATACTTGTCCTAATCTTTCTTTTGTTGTGAACTTGGTGTCACACTTATGTTAGGACCCCCATGATAGGCATTGGAAAGTTGAAAATCACATTATAATGTATCTACATGTAAATATTAACTATGGGATTGATTATAAGTCAAGATAAAAAGCCTAATTTTTTTGTTACACTTTTGGTGGTAAAATAACAACTGTAGATTACATAGACAATGATTGGGTAGGAGATTTGGATGATCACATGTTAACTTCATGATATATTTATCATCTTAGGGTAGGTCCCATTACTACTATTGTTTTTTATACTTTAGAGGATAAATATAAAGGAGATGTCATTACCTTTCATGGATCAATTTGGATTTAACACATGCTTTTTGAGTTCAAGTTTCCACATACCCAACCCACAGTGTTTTGGTGTAATAATCAAAGTGTTATCCACATCTTTCACAGCAATATGGAGAAACAAAATGTAAAATACATTGATATATATATATATATATATATATATATATATATATATATATATATATATATATATATATATATATATATGAATTATATTTGGAAGCTCATACAAGACAAGGTCATTGATCTTAAATATTTTCAAACAAATAATTAGGTTGCATATATATTCACAAAGCCCTTGCTCGAGGCTTGATTTGTTCAATGCGAGAAACTTTTGGGAGTGAAGGAATATTTCATTAAGGGGGGACAATTTAGCGATTCCTACTTTATTCCCTTTACCATAATACATATTAAAGGGGGTTGTTCATTTATTTAATAATGCATACACTTTTATATGGTTTAATATGCACTTGTGTTATTCATTTTTAATATAATTCATGGATATGCACTGATTGGTGCACACTTATCCATATCATGCTATTATAAAATATTATTAATTAAGTTTTTTTTAAAAAATTAAATTATGCTAATAATAGGTAACTCTTATCTCTAAGACTTGATCTACAAGTAACTACTCTTCAAAACCATAACCTAACCCTAGCCTCCTTTCTTATCCATATAATAGGATAGAGGGCTAGCGGGTGAGGCACATTGTGAATGAGAGTTAGTATTATAATATTATAGAATTTAGGCTATATATATATATTAATATAAAGAGGTATTAATGCTACCTGGATAAATTCATTGTCTTGTTTTCAGTTTTCATAGATTTATATATTGCATGCATTGTGGGTGTTTGTTTTAAGGTAGCTACATCGAATTTAGAACTAGTCCAATATTTTAATACTAATTATTATCTATAAAATAATTAATTACATGAAAGATAAGCATATAATAAATATTTGTTCAATTCACTATGAAAAAATACTATTTCACCCACCAATGCACATCGAGTCATGAAATAATGGATCTATTTGTAAGTTATTAGTATTCATAAAAATTCCAACATTGCAGGTAATCAAAACAATCAGTTGAAAAGTTAATTACTTGAAATACAACTATCTATCCTAATATGAAAGATAATAATATGATCAATATGGTTTAGTTTAGTAAGGTGGATGTTGAAAATTATCTTTTTAGTATGGATGGACTTAAACATATGCTCAAGAGGAGGCAAGAGGATGTAAATTCAAGTAAACCATGAAAAAATACCAAAAGGATTGTTCAAAACAATGAAGGGGTCAAGGAAATGAAAGGCATGCATCACATGTAAATGGAGCTAAATAATATGGTGGACACTTGGAATAAAGCTCTTATTAGGATCTAAAACTAGTTTGGTTGGTTTTTTCTTTTGTTGCTTTGTTTTTTTGGCTATGTAGAGGTTGTTTAGTTGTTGTTGGCTAGCTATTCATTGGTTTTTGTTTGGCAATCTCTATTGTTCTATTCTGGATTTTATGGCATGTCTGATTGTCTCTTGTTATAGGATTGGATCCTTGTAAAAATCCCTCTTTCACCATTATTAAAAAATTTATCTATCCAAAAATAATTGAATGAGTTATTGAATGTACACCAAAGTTTACTACCATATAATATGTATCAAACAAAAAATTATTTTACTTTCTAATAATTTGTAATCGCCTCAAATAAAAATGTTAATAAAAATGAAAGTAAGTGTAGTAAAACAAGAACAAAATGATTAAATGAAATATCATGCAACAAGTTCATCATGGAACTACATAAATATTATAATCTATTAATATATCTTCTCGTAGACTTATAGGTTTTGATGCAAAAACCACCATGCATTTTGTTACATGCTCCTCAAATAAGAAATCAATAGTTTTATTAGTTTTTGAAGATCACGTGTTGTTCATAAACCTTCAAATAGTTCATGATGCCTTAGGCCTCCAATACACACACACACATATGTGTACATGTACATGCACACACACATATGTATGTATGTATGCATGCATGTTACATACATACATACATATGTGTGTGTATGCATGTGTGTGTGTGTGTGTACATATACATATACATGTATATGTATGTATGTATGTATATGTATATACATGTACATGTATGTATGTATGTATGTATATCTGTTTGCATGTATGTATAGTACATGTACATAGTATACATACATACATACATACATATGTATACATGTACAAGTACACACATATGTGTGTGTGTGTGTGTGTGTCTGTGTGTACATGTATATGTATGTATATATATGTATTTACATGTATATGTATGTATGTATGTATACATATATATACATACATACATAGACATACATACATACATACATAATTCCCCTGTAAAACATCTTCTATGTTACCTCTTTTAGTCTTTATTGGTTGTAATGTGCACAAAGACAATTATAACTTTACATGATTTTCTTATATCTTGCCAAAAAAATTGTTCACTCCCCACAAATGTACATGGGATGTAAAAATTTATAGAAATCAAAGTTTCCATACACTTAAAAAATACTATGACGATTACTAAAAACAATCTCAAACCATGTATAGAGGATTGTGCCACACAATACATGCAATTTACCAGCTGAAAGTTAGTGTTGATTTTAGGTAATTATCAAGGTTGCCATAGCTTCATAATGGCATGTAATGGTCAAAGTTGTCATGGTTTCATGATGTTGATGTATATGCCTCTCATTAGGGTGCCTCCATCACTCTATGGTATGAACCACACATATAATAATAAAATTATGTTGCATATAAGGTAGATCAACAAAACACGAGTTATTAGTGGGCCAAGTTGCCTAAATATGCAATATATCTAGAAAGAGAAAAATACCCTTAAGGTAGGGAAACACCATACAATCTTCCTTAAGGAAGGACCAACTACACAAGATCTCCTAATATGGGAGTGTTATTTCAAGGGAACAACCTCCAATATGCTTATAATAAATATAAGACTCTCCAATTACATGATATATCATTTACAATGATATTTATCTCCTTTACATAGACCTTTATTATTAATAATGAATGGGTACACACCTAATCCTAATGTAGGCTGACTCATTATCCATCGTAACTAATTGCACAAGTTATTAATTTGACCCATATAACTAAGGTAATGTGTGCCACATGTCAGCATTTAGAAGGTAGAGGAGTAGTTAGATGAGTTAGAAGATAGTTTTAACCATAGTTACAAGGGAAAATATTATTTAGAGAAGAGGAGGAATAATCTCATGAATGATTTATGTTAAATCATAGAAATAAATCAGGTTCATGTTGAAATGAGGAAAAAATAGTAGACAAGGATCATTAATTTCAAGGGTACACATCCCATGTGCCTAATTTATCAGTAAAGAGCAAAAAAAAAAGTGCAAAAGTTGGTAAAGATAGTAACCTAGTTTGACTATTTTTCAGATAAATTTGGAAAATATAGTGAAGACACTAAAAGAGTGCTAGATGAGAAGAAATTAATTGAGGTTGAGTTTTAAGTCTTAACAAGTTTTAAGATGCCAATAAATTCTAGTCCATAACAAAAATTAGTTGTAAGTGTAAGTGCAAGCATCATGATGCTCACTATGGGAGTTTTTGTCAACTTGGCACCATATGATGGGTCTTGTGACCCTGAGCAATACTTGTTAAACTATGAAATGAAATGGCAGGTTAAGGGTGTGACTATGGAGGATGCAAAGAAGTGAGAGCTCAAAGGATCTCTAACAGGTATATAACTAGAGTTCATGCAAAAAAGGGGTGTTAGAAATTGAGCCTTCTAGATATCAAGGATTAGCTGATAAGAGAATTTAAAATGAATAAATATATGATTCAGACAATTCAATATCTGAAAGAGATTTAGTGTAAATCAGGGGAATCAATATGGGGCTATGATTATAAGCTCTCTAATGTAATGAACATAGTGTTTAGGATACAAATAAGGCTGCATGGTTTATAAAAGGCCTGTGACATCAAATTAAGTTTTCTATTGGTCAAACTCAGATCACTTTCAAGGTAGATGTTTGAGAAGTTGCATTTTGAGTAGAGTAGATGGAGGATTATGGGGATAGTCTATAGCCTACTATAAAAAAAATTATGAAAATATAGATGTTGTTTCATGCAAGATGGATGGGCTACATGAAAATAATAGGCCAAAAATAGTCTTTTGGTGTATAGAGTGCAGAAATAGGTGGTACCACATGAATGACTACCCAAAATTCAAAATAGAATTCTATGAAATCTATCATGTAGTAGGGCATGTGACTAAAAAATGTCATCTCCTAAAACATTACACATAATAATCTTAGATTCCATACTATAATTTTTGTAAGTCACACAATTGTGATGATAAAATTTTATAACCCTCCAACAATTGAAGGAAGACATCACCAAGAATTTATTTGCAATAGAAATGTAGTAGATCCCTATTGCAAAACTTGAGGTCCTAAGCCCAGATGTAAAGATGATAGTTGTGACTCAAACTGATCCTAGATGGGTTCAAACCTCACTTCAATATCAGCTTCAAGGTCTCACAGGTTGGACATGTAGTATTCAGAGTACCAAACATGGACTCCTCCATCTGCTCAATATAGAAAGACATGGAACATTGCATCGTCCCAATAATAGTAAACATGGTGGGCCACATCTTCTCCCCAAGGACAATATGGAGGATATGATCATAAATAGTAGGAAGGTTGGGTTTTTCAATAGAGATAATAGGAATATAGACGTGGGTATTGAGGTGGATACTAAGGAGGTAATCACAAACCATATGAGAGAAATGAATGTTAACTGATTATTTGTTATCTATGTAAAGAATACAATCACTTCGCATGGAATTATCCAACTAATTCATAGAGATAGGTATATTATGCATATTGTAGAGTTATAGGGACACATCACACAAAATATTACCATGTGTTAGCAAAGCAGAGAAACTAAAATCATGTGTGAAATGTAAATATAGTGAATTCACACCCAAGGGATCATGCATTTATGCAAGTGGTCACTCGGCATTAACATATAGAGTAAGGATTTCCACCCTTAGAAATGCCACAAAATCACAAATATTAAAGGTGTATTAGGATAAATATCATGATCCTATGATGGAAAAGGTTATGATGTATCAGAAATTACATGTATTACAGAATATACAACATCAAATTGCATCTTAAGGTGGTGTTGTAGTTATTGAAGCGCATATGTATGATGAAAATATGTGCATTATGAGGCAATATAACATAGTTATTACTTCAATATATTTAATTAAATTTGTAAGTACTTTGAAAAATGAATATCTATCACAAAACTTATACATAACCTATTATACTATGCACAAAGAGGCCAATGGTGCATTAATAAGGTGGTATGGTATGTAAATACCAAGAACCCATGAAATGTTGATTCCAAAATGGATATCCAATTGATAGGGTATGAAATTCAAATTTTTGTATTTTTTTTGGAAGCACATTAAATATGATCCCTTGGTAAACTTGGGAAGCTATGGATGACCTACTCTTAATTATAGCCCAGTGACATTGAGTCTCATGGACTACATAAGTGTATAACCTATGGGGTGAATGGAGGATGTATAAATAAAATTTATTGATATTAGTCTATGAGGTAAATTCAAATTCATAGATATGAAGATAGATGAAACACACTACCTTGTGTTAATCATCAAAAAGTGGGCATGCGATGGTTAGATGACCATCAACATAGTGCATAATCAGTTGGAAGTGCATTGAAGGGATAAAATTATCATTTTAACTTTTGATAAATTTTATAGGAGGACCTATATCATTCCAAATGAACCTGACTCACCCTATGTATATGGGGACAATAATTGGTTTAAGGTTGACATAAAGTCTAAGCACAATGCATTATGAGTCAAGCAGTGCAACATTTTGAATCTAGAGATAAAATCACTTATATAATTACAAAAACTAGAGAAGACTTCCTTTAGTCCAGTGATAACAAAGGAATAAGTCCCATAGTTACATATAAGAGAATGCAAGTACCCATTTGTGTGATCACCAACAAGGTCTGAAGAATATTTTTTATATCAAGTGGGTGTGACAGACATGGATTACATTAAACCAACTCAAGAAGGTGGTATACCTTAGGAAGATTTATCTTCATTAAGTGGTGATTCAAATACTCATATGTTAAATTGGATAAGAGAATACCATGAGGTGCAACTACTACGAATGGTTTTTTACAACAAAGTGACAATTAACTCAATACTTTGCAACCAAGGACTTGGGACTATTTATTTCAAAATTAGAACAACATGTTACAAATATAGATCAACAAGTTAGTGTGTTGAATTATGAACTAAAAGGCATTACTCAGACATGGTGGGAAATAAACAAGTCAAATAAGTTGCGCTAGAATGATGATTACAAATTGGTATGAGCTCAATTTCAAATAACACATGCAATCATGAGTCAATGGCCATTTTTCATAGAAGGCCAATGTCCTAAATGCATATTCAAAGATGTATTTATGTATGGTATTTATAAGGTGTGAAACCTAAATATTGGGTACATGTATTCAGGTATACTCTAGCACCTATTCCAATAGCTTGGTACATGCACTAGGAACGTAGGCAAGAAACTAAGACTTAGACATAAGTCCAATTGGATTTTATTCAAACTTTTGTCTTTGAAGATGAGAATCCCATGGTGCAATAAGCTTTGAAGAAGCCAAAGATATTTTTATGACATGGATGTGCAGAGGATATAAGCAATGTCCAAGATTGCTCTTTGTAAGAAAAAATAACTATAGACTTGAACTCAACTCTCAAAAATTACAAGGCATGTAATTATAATGATTATTTTTTTATGAAAAGATGAAATATGATCATGGAAAATGGAGAATAAATAGAATCTAGTGACAATGATGAATATTTATATTTTAAGGTTCTCTTCAAACCTAAGTGAGAGGCAAAGAAACAAAAACACAAAATCGTAGCATAAACTAAAAATGCATAGTTGCACACTTTAAAAATTTAGGATTAAAAAGGACAAAGGACATTATGAGACTCTATGTCAGTTGGGGACAAAAATATATATCAAGATCCATTAAATAAATTAATAATGAACATTGGTATCGAGTTTGTGCCAAAGCTTGAGATTTTGGGTGACTATTGGACATACCAAGAGATATGAGAAGGTTTGTAATTGCTATGAGATTATCAGGATGTGTTCCTAATAAAGTTTTTAGAAGTCAACAATGTATATCCTTCATTTGGAGAGATTCAAATAGAACTTAAAGAATGCACATGTGATATTAATATGTGACCATATAGGCTAAATCCCAATATGAAAATGATTAAGGTCAAAATTGACAGGATGCAAGAAGTAGGGATTATTTATCTAGTAGAAAAGGTAGAATGTGTAAGTCTAGTGGTGGTGAAATGCAAAACTTTAAGGGAGATCAGAGTCTACGGGGACTATAGGGCATTGAATGGTTTTTGTGTTAATGACCCATTTCTAATTCCATTCATAGTCAGAGTTTTAGAGTCAATCATGAGGCATAAATTTTATTCCTTCACAGATGGATTCGGTGGCTACCATCAGATACTGATCACATCAGAATATCAGGCTAAAACCACCATTGTAATAGAATGGGTTCTTTCACATACAAGGTAATGCCCTTTGGTATGAACAATGCTCTTGTTGTTTTCTCTAGGGTTGTGTTCATTGCATTTAATTATTTCACCCATGATTTACCGGAAGTCTATCTTAATGATTGGGTTATATTCTACTTATTAAAATAACACATCTAAGTTGCGACTCATGTTATAATGATGTCAAGATTTGAACATCACTTTTAATTTGAAAAAGTGTTTGTTCTTTACACCGTTTGGTGTTCTCTTGGGCCACATTGTATGTAATAATGGTATTTTGGTTGATCATTCTAAAATCATAATCATTATGAGTATTCCACCTCTTTGAAGCTCTAGTAAAGTGTTATCATTCCTAGGACATATAGGATCTTACCATAAGTTCATCAAAGGGTATGCAATTATATCTGCACCAATGAAGAAATTATTGTGCAAAACTGAGTGTTGGACATATTTTATGGACTTAAAATAGAGGTTAGTAACAATCCCAATATTGTTTTTCCCTCATTGGAGAAAGACATTTCATGCGCATGTAGATGCTTCAAGAACTGGAGTAGGAGTTGTATTGGATTAACTAGGGGATAAAGGCTTTGATAATCCCATTCACTTTTCAAGTAAGAAATTATCAAAAATAAAGAAAAATTACATTACAATAGAGTGAGAGGCCCTAGCTATGGTATTTTTACTTCATAAATTTAGGCATTACCTTGTAGTAATACCATTTTAATTTTTTACAGATAACCAAGCTCTACGATATCTAGTGAATAAGACCATGCGAGGTGGAAGGATACTCAGGTGGCTAATGTTATTCAAAGAATTTTAGTTCTTGATCAATATGAAACAAGGGAGACAGAATGTGGGACCAGATTATCTTATCTAAATAAGGAATGGTGAGGATTCAAAAGAATTTTAATATGATTCATTAGATGCACATTTATTCATAGTCTCTATGATTCCAAAGCATATGGAGGACATAGCCAATTTCCTAGAACAATGAGTTATTCCTTCACATTATGTTGAGAAAGATAAAAATAAAATATCATTATAACTATAACATTCAACATTATCAATGGAATTTTGTCCAAGATGAATAAAGATGATGTGTTGCACAAAGCATCCCTAAATCACAAGTGACCACAATTGTTGGAATAATTACATCAAGGAGTCACATGATGACACTTCGTATGAGAATCAGCGTAAGGAATATGTTAAAAATTTGTCTATGGTGGCTTAATTTGTTTCATGATGTGCATAGAGTCATAAAGCACTGTGATATTTGTCAAATAATAGGAAGATTAAATCAAAGTGATGAAATGCTTCTGAACCCAATGCTAACAATACAACCATTTGAGCAATGGGGAATTGAATTTTTAGGACATTCACCAAGAAAATGAAATCATGCTAGATATATAATAATTATGATGGATTAATTCATTAAATTGGTAGAATCTATTGTGACACCAAGCTATAGTAATAGAGATGCATCCAAGTTTTTTTATGAGAACATCATAACTAGATTTTGTTGTACTGTGAAGTTGGTCAGTGACTGGGGAACACACTTCCTAAATAATATAAACAAGACTATGACATGACAATTTATGGTTTTGCACCATAAAATCACAACCTATCATCCTCACGCTAATGGAAAGCAAAAACATCCAACAAAGCCCTGGAGAAGATGCTTACCAAAATATGCAATGTACAGAGAGATGATTTGGAGGATCAAATTCTTATGATATTATGGGCATACATGACTAATTATGAGCATGCGATAAATTTCACTTCTTTCTAGTTGGTATATATAATATAATAAGTTATGTGTATGGAATATATAGTTCCAAGTCTATAAATCACATTGATAATATGACTAGGAGATCAAGATTCACTTCAAGAAAGGTTGCTATATATAACTCACAAGGAGGAAATTAGATAGAGAGTGATTTTGACCTAGGGAATAAATAAATAGATTTAAAAAGCATGGCATGATTACAATCTATGGTATAAAGATTTTTACGCATAGTAGACATTATTATTATATGATAGCAATTTTTTTGCATATCTAGGTAAACTATGCATTTGGTGGAAAGGACCATACATCATCCATGAAGTATCACAACAAGGAACACTAGTGCTAAGGGACCTTCAAGGAACCATCCTCCCAAGGCATGTAAATGGATATAGGCTAAAGACTTATCACCAACAATCTCTATTTATCTCATGTTAAAAAATTAAGAGGGTGACAGGTAGCACTATGTAGTTAGGGTTTCTATTTGATTTACACTTTTATTATTTTTTTGTAGGTTTGTAGTGTATATGTGTGTTTGATGATCTCTATATCACAGGAAATTGGAACATAGCATAAAAATATAAATGTCACAGAGTATGAAAGGAAAACAATAAATCAATGAAAGAGTAACATGAAGAGGGGTCAAAAGGGTCAACATGGGGCCAATCAATTAATTTTAGGAAATAAGTACTAAAAAAAGGGGATGGAAGATAGGTAACAAATGATCACTCAAAAATCAGTTAATGATAAAACACGTCAAAATATTACACCTTTCCTAAATAATATCAGGGTGTCAGACTCAAGTAATGTTCAATGAAGTAAATTTTTAGAATAATAGCGATGACACATCACATATATAACATCCCCACTGGGATCCACCTATAATTATGTGTTTAAAAAAATAATAAACACATATACTAAAATAGATTATAACATGAGAATCTAATAAAGATAAAATAAAGTACTCAAAGCGTAATAATAGCAACAAAGCATATCAAATAATATATCATGGATCTCTAACATCATGAGAGTATATCATAGCACAAATATAGAAAGTAATTATATTAACTCAGCCACTGATATGATCTACAATCACCACTGTTAATATACAATAATAAATAATTACAACTCTTCATGACAAATTTTAAATCATAAGTACAATACAATACAATGTACATATAAGATACATGACTTTTCCAGAGCAAAGTTCTTGAACTTAAGTATCTGTGGCAATCTCAAGTATCATGTCGATAAGTAATACTGTTGTGGGGAGGGAGAGCATCATTTGAGCACTTTTCCACACCAACCATGGACCAACGATCACCCACACTAATCCCATCAGGAAATGAGCCTCGCTTCATAGATTAGTAGATAGTGACGGTGCGGGAATCCATAGAGACAAGCAAGTACCTGTGTGTTGTATGATTTCTAAACTAAACATGCAATGTATCATAAAAAACTCAATCTATTGCAAGATATCACACATACATGTAAATCATACTCATGAAATGATAATGTCTCACTAAACATGCTTTGGCCAAAGTTTTAAGAATAGTAATATAAAAATGATCTATAGATCAATCAAATTCATACACACTATTTGATCAAACTACCTTCATCTGGTATTGTAATGCTAGTAAGCCAGTGAAGTCCATCTTACTTTTTACTCTGTATTAGAAATGCAGATTGGTCAAATACAATTCAACCACAAGATTCATATAATTTGCATTCTACTAGCAAACACATTATGTAACATGCTAAACATAGGAGTAACCAAAAAATATATTTATTCTATCAAATGTATGAATGAATCTTACATTATTTTCTATCCCATACTAGAAATAATGACTATAGTTTATACCACTTGGGTAAATATACAATTTAACTGCAGATTCAAATAACACAATTTGTTTCCAACTATACTACACCCTTTGATAACCAATATTACCATAGTCCAATGTTTTTAACATATCTACTAAATACTGCATCCAGGGTAATATAGTAGTCATAAAATAAAGGAAACATACACTCATATTCTACATCTAGAACAAATAAAACTCCATTTTCACGGAACATAGAGAATTCCAACTAGCATTTATTATTTAGAGGTTTTGAATGCATACATTTGCCAAGTTTATTATTCATAAATATTTTAATATAGTTTATAACCAAAAGTACACACCCCAATGTAAAAATATAAGCTAGTAGGCACGTTCACACTGATTTTCTCACAAATCATACTATTAATAACTATAAATCCATAACTTGTAATAACATCATATTCCATGTGATGAGTTTCGTACTACAAGATACATATAACAAGTGATCTTAAATATGTCTCAATGTTTATCTCACGATACTAGAATTGCTATATTTACCTAAGGCACCATTACTTCCAAATAAGAAAGTTTGTTATAAAATGTGCAATATTTCCAAAGACATATGGCTCTATTATTTCCAATTAATTGTAAATCAACCATCTATGACACCATACGTAGAACAATCCAAATATGGTTTTATGTAAATCCATTATGGTTTATACATATGGCATCTTCATATATATTTTAATAAAAAGTTCTCTAATAGACTTAAGATTTACAAAGCTTTATTTTTAATTTGGAACCACGATTTCTTAAAAAAAAGGTTTCATATATTCAACTAATTTAAAGCTTTCTAATTATATTTTATCAATTGATGTTTCATAAAAAATGGAGACATCATATATTCAAATATATCAAGAAAAGCTTTATAATATATGGCAACATCATATTATTAATAAAGTTCATATTAATATGGATTGCTAGTATGTGTATTACTTTATCAGAATGTACAAATTACTGGTATATAATAAGATCCCCACTAAAAATAAGACAATTATAATATACATGTTGGAAATACACATTATTTATTTAATTATTCCCTAAGCTATAAATACACTATATGGCTACTCCATCAGGAAATAGAACTCAATGACTTGGCAAGGACAATTTTCACATAAAAACAATGATGCCCAAGAGTGTACTAGTGTTATATACTTAATGAATTGGATATATGCTCAATGAATTAGATATATACTCAACAACTTGGTCAAATGTTTTAATTACTACTGGAATATTACTTAAAAAGATATGGCAATGCCTTGTAATAAATGACCTGAATTTAATATAATAAGTTTTTAAGGTTTTGATAAATAATATTCTATTCTGGTTATCTAGTTTATATTTGTCATTCGAGTGCATGTTATGCCTACTTTAAAAAGCACATATAGCTCTGTTACCTTCCTAAAATAGCGATGCTACAACATGATATGGTTCACCAATACACAACATCAAAATTAGGACTCAACCTAGATTATCATAATTAAATACAATCCGTTCAGTTGGTCAAGTAAATAAATGGTGATGCCAATAGCTAGTTTTTTAATCATTCATTAAAAAGGGTGCAATGATCTCTTTTTTATGTTGTAGATTGGAAATCACAAGTTATAAGTAGCAATTTATAACCGTTGCCCAATTCCCTTACCTAGTGACATCATAAGTCAATAAATTACAACGATCTACTACCCTTAGCATATCACATTATTCAGGTGATGCCTTTGATTAAAAGCATGCTGAAAAAAGGAACAATAATGATTCTATAAAATAATGGCTAGGATTTATTATTAATATATCCAATTATGCCCTCCTAATTTTATAGAATTAAAACTGTAATAGTTTTCCTATTTTAGTCGACACCTGAGCTTAATTACAACGACCCCTATAGGCTCTAAGAAGTGGCAGATAATTAACTCAACGTATCCATAAATATATGTATATTATTATATATATATAACATACTACAGGTTTTAAGGAAACTTCATGGATGGTTTTTGAGTTCCATAGGAAAATACATAAATAGATTTTGGCCTAAATGTACTAAAAACAAAATATTCAAGTGCTCAACACACAAATAATTCACAAGAGTGTAATCATATAGGCTGAGAAATAATTAGTAAATTAAAATACAACACCTACTTGGTAAATTTTTTGTTGATTCTCTGTGCCTTTTCTTCCTATGTTGCACCCCTTTACTTCTTTTTCTGACCTTCTCTTCCAAAAATACATGAGATGATCCCTTTCTCAAACTTTTCTTATGTGAAATAGGTGTAGCTCTCCTTGCTTTTGATTTTTTTTGTTTTTGTTATTTTTAAGATATATTTACTTCTTTTTTATTTTCTGAATTTAATCATTTTTTTTAATGTTTTATTGTCTTTTTTCGTATTTTTTATTTTTCTAAGGTAATTTCTATTTTTTATATATTTTAACACTTAAATGTCAAAATTTTATGATTTTATTAAATTAATTAACATCCATATATATATTATAGCAATTCAAATGGAAATTCCATAAATTACTAATAATCCATATTTTAAATCTAATTTTACTAATAATGTTCCTATTAGATTAAATGATAAAACGTACCAATTCATTAAGCTATTAAACTATGCTTGCAAACCACATAAATCTACATTCTAAAACAAGTATAAATAATGCACTATGAACAAACTATTTTTTAATGTATTCTAATATGTGCTAACTACTGTGGTGTGTGCAATGTTCTTGGCAATTCTCTATTGATCTCTGATGTTTCCATCTATGTCACCCTCTCCAATGATGCTCTCCCTCTGGTATGCTTTGAGTGGTGAGTTCTCCTATGTCCACCTCACAACATGTAGGTAGTTAAATCATATCACATGATAAAGGTATAGTATAAATATAACTAAAACAACACATTAATATGCTCAAAATATAAACACATACATTAACCAATTCATAGTAAATCAATCATGTATCATCATGTATCTAATCAATATTCTACTATCCCATAATAACATATATCTCAAGCTTAGTTAGGAATATAACCAATATTAGATGTGTCTGCTATATATATCCATGAATATTCAAGTAATTTTCTTAGTGAGAAATCAGGATGCAAAAACATAAAATAATGTCATCATCCAAAACAATGAATCTATCCATCGAAGTGTAAAAGTCACATCTCAACAACCAATAAATTTAAATGAAGAACATAATGATGTGAAAAACAACTCAACACAATTTAATGCAAAGTTTCAGAAGAGTGGAGTGAAGTAAATCTATATAAACATAGGGCACACAAAGCATAATACATTTTAAACCCCCTCTATTACAATAGCCTTTTTCAATCTAATCTTGAGATATTTCCCTAAGCATAAAAATGTCCAAGTTTTCACCATATCATAGAAAACATGAGTCAATCAGAGCTCCTCATATTGTTGAAGATGAATAGAAGGAGGAGATGGGAATAGGATTGGAATTTAGATAGAAAAGGTACCATGATCCCAACCCATTTGATTTCATATATGCAATAGAGACAACTTTGTTTGGCCTAGACCTAGTCTTTGTTATACAACCAAGAGCCCTAGCCATGCAACATCATCTATGATGGTCAAATGTCAAGTGATTGATAAAGATTATAAATTTTGGACAAATTGATAAGGTGGTGATGACATTGCTAAGTCATTATAATGAGGGGGTAATATACTTGTCCAATGATGTTACCATGGACATCAACAATAACAAAGGTAACCGGACTTCTAGCCTAAAGCAAATGCCTGTTGTCATACAAAACCAAGAGCCTTATGATTCAATCGAACACAAGATAAAACTACACTAGAGTTTATATGGGAATTCCCCTTGATTTTGTATAATATGTCACAAAGTGAGTGCTCTTTAATTGTATTTCATGTATATTTTGATAGACCATGAAAAGTGCATGCCTAAAAATAAAAGGGGTCATCGGTATTGCATATTGCCTAATTTGGCTAAATGATCATTTCAATTGGTCATAGTTACTAGTGGCCAAGATGGTTTCCAATTCAAAAAATATTATTTTAGGCATGCCACTTACTTTTCAATACTAATTCTTGATATTATTATTCTACATTACTCAATGGAGTGTCTTAATGATCGTGTTTCAATGGATGAATATTTTTGACCTATGACCACCTTGCAGAATCTAACATGAACCAAATTAGGGTATTATTATTCATAGTTGAGTCACTTTAATCAATGGTGGATCAAATTACATGTACTCATTACACCATACCTTAGGGTGCCCATTAATGTGATGTAACACCTTGCACCTTGCGTAAAAATCACCCAACTTTGTGATGGAGTGTAGGGGAAATTTCATGGTTTGGCCAAAGTACCACACTTCTCATTTCCATTCTTCATCACCATGTTGGATGTGTAAGTAAAATTTATAAGGCAAAAAGTTATATTGGCAAGAACAATGGCACCTTTATGTTACATGGCCCTCGAAGCACAATAATCGATGGCACACCCATAAGTATAAGTACAAGATCAATAGAAACCCCCAACATAGGCATCTGTAGTCTTGATACAAATTTCTATAGGTAAAATGAAGGTGCCAACATAGAGAAAAATACCACCTCAACCACCAAAGAGGAAGAGTTGCAGTACCAACCCCTGACTTACAAAGACAAACGTGTCTAAATGTTATAGAGTATGATCTCAGACAGTTTGGCATCTTCAAAGAAATAGTCTATAAGTATATGCTAGAAGATAGGAAAAAATATATATGAATAGGAAGAAGAAAAGGAATTTTTATTCTAGAAATAAGTGCATACTTGCCAAGTGTGAAATAATATCCCAAAAGTCAATTTGTTTAACATTTCCACACCTGTTGTTTCAATCATAGTCAACATTATCATAAAAGAATAAGAGATCAAATGTAGAAAACAACCATCTTCCAAGGATTAGTGGGAGCATGATCCTCAACATTGTAAGCTATCCAATCATAACCAGAGGTAGCATAAGGTGTAAAGCAATAAAAAATACCCTCAACAGTCACTAATGCATAGACCCATAACACACAAAATGTTGAGGACATCTTGCCCCATTGAATAATGCATGGGATCCTTTGTCACACCATAAATGGTGGATGAGATTCAATCTAAATAAGAGCAAACAATGGAACAACCACCTATTGAGATGGTATATGCCTATAAGCATGTCAAAAAGGTTATGGTTCCACCTGCCTGCACAAAGGTGCTAGTAAGCAACTGCATAATGGTGACATGTTCTCCCTCAACTTCACTAGTTTGTTCTACCCCTTCACCCCCTCCATGTCTCTATTATTTATCTCAATCACAATAAGATGACTTCAAAACATAATAGGAAGCTACATAGTCTAAAACAAAACAAGATAAAGCACATAAGCAAGTAGATAAAAAGTACATAAATGAGGAAAGGTAAAAGAAGAAGATGTTTGTAAGGCTAAATAAGAAGAATAATAGAGGAGGAAATAATGCAAAAAGGAGAATCAAAAGGAAAAAGAAGTTGTATGAAAAAATAAAGATGAATAAGAAGCTGCTACACAAAAAAAGTAGGATGAATAAGAAAGTGGAAGAAGGAACAAAAAAATAACAAGAGTTGAAAGAAATAAAAAAGAATAATAATATAAGGCAGTGCAAGAGGTATAGATGAATAAGGTTGAGTTTGATGTAGAAACCAAGGCAGAGGAGGATAAAAATATAAAATCCTTATGAAAGTAGGAATAAGAGAAAGAAAAAGGTTGAAGAGAAAATTGCCAAGGAGACTATGAAATAATTAGAAGAGGCAATAAAGGCATAGGCAGAAGCCACTACCAAGGCAAAATTAGAGATGGAAATAAATAATAAGGCTAAAATTATATTTGATACTCAAAAGGTGGAGCAACTAGGGTAACCTACAATGCCAACAAATGATCTTAAACAATAATTGATTCTTGTTGCTTCACAACCTTCTATTACATCAAAAGGCTCAAGATCAACACTGGGAAGCACACAAGAAGAGGCACTGCAAGGAAGACCTCAAACAAAAACCAATGGTAATGAGATTTGAAAGATCTACCCTTATGATGGATAACTTTCACTCTCCTAGTTATAGAAATTAGGCACCAGTTAGCCCCAAACACAACTATTGTAACTTCTTTTGCTTTGACCACAAAAATTTAGGAGGTGTCAATTGATGTGACCCAATCACCATTAAAAAGTTAGGTTATGTGATCATTTACATTTAAAGAGTCCATAATGTAGAAGGCCCTTGAGATAGAATAGAACAACCTACATCTAAGGGAGGAAAACATAACTATACGTGTTTTGTTGGCAAAGGCCTACACCGTCATAAATGATACTTGTTTGGCATTTTTAATCCAATTCTTGGGGGATCAGGTGGTGTTTAGAAAGACATAATTCACTTTGTTAATTTCTTGACTCACTAAGGATTGGTTGTCTACGTAAAAAAAATTACAACTTTGAGTGAAAGGACAACATCTAAAATCTAAAATATAATTCCTCTTCTAGCTACTTAAATAATATGATCAAGTGTTGGAAATTTCTATGTAATAAGCCACCCAAATTTATTTTAGTATGTTAGACTAGAAGTAGCAACTATAGGACACATAAGGCAAGGTATAGATAGACTTGTCCATGGTGGATAAGCCTAAGACCATCATGGAAGATCATATGACCACGTTGAATCACATTGATGCTATGCTCAATGATTCTCTTAAATCAAGAGACAATATAATGATGGATATTACTACATGATAATACAAACTATTTTTCATCACATTCATTGGCATCCAAACTCAATAGTATGCAAATAGACTAGAGGAAATGCCATAAGACATTTAGTTGAAGACTTTACAAAATAGGGTTATCATTTCCATCATAGAAGATGAAGACATTCAAGCAATCATGTAGATTCAAGCCTGACGTGTACTTTGATCAACATGGTCT
Organism: Torreya grandis; assembly: GCA_037957365.1. Classification (NCBI taxonomy): domain Eukaryota; kingdom Viridiplantae; phylum Streptophyta; class Pinopsida; order Cupressales; family Taxaceae; genus Torreya; species Torreya grandis. Next base: position 1,131,381 of record JARHVA010000094.1, on the reverse strand, counting down.
AGGATGCATTAGTTGATTAGAAAAAATTCAAGCAAGATATTTCACACCTAGAAAAATTGATGGTTGTGATTGTCGATGAGCCATAATTCATTCTACTAGCCCAACTTGCATAAGAAATGCAACCATAACCTCTGACACTTGAATATGTAGTTGTATCATCTTCTACCATGGCTCTCACATCACCATCTTCTTCAAAAACACCATCATCTGACACATCACTAGTTGCACCTTCTTCACAACCTCCTCTAGTTCTAGTGGCACACTCCATGCCTCCTCCATCTATCTATGAATTTTGCAATTTTTAGTTTTGAAACTGTGAAGATTTATGAAGTAGGGAAGGCCAAAAGAATTAGGTGTAGGACTAGTATTATTAAAAACACATTAAGGGTGACCTCCTAGTTATGTCAACCTATTAAATACCCACAAGGGTGGTATATTGGTATGCTACTTATTTAAAAACCTAAAAGGCCACCTAATTAGTATGCAAGTGATTAAAAAAGGTGAATGAAACCTTGAGTCATTATCGTAAGCAGTGTTTTGGACCAACCCATCAATGCAGGGAATTCTACCAGCTAAAACAATAGGCACACTTCTTGTGATTATGTCTCAAGATGAGACAACTATTTAAGTCTAGGAAAGTGTTGGTAGTAGACTTATGACTGAAAAATCACATAGTGTAAATGCACGACAAGTGTGTGATGTAGAACATTTTATGTAACACATCATTTTATATGTATTCTACCAATTTATGTATACCAAAATATTTTTGAATTGAAAAAAATTCCTTCAAAGGGAAAAATATAAGGTCAGAATGCAAAGCGATAGATTATTGTAAGTCTTTAAATAGTGATCTGATGTAAAGAAAAATAGTTCCAAATGATTTGATATGATATAGAGAGATAAATTCATGGTTATTTGAATGTATTTTGTACTTGTTTCATATTGAATTAAATTATATTTTGCATGCATCTATTTACTTATGTTAAGCATGAAATATACTGAGAGGGGGGGCGAATCAGTATATTATATATCTTTTACTTAATCTGATTTCTTTTCTTTAATCACACATTCAATATATGTCATAAAATTGAAACAATAACATGCACCACACAAGAGAGAGAGAGACACACTAGATTTTTACATGGAAACCCAAAGTGAGAAAAACCATAGAGAACAATCTCAAGTATATGAATGAGCACCAACTCAAATTACAAAGTTCACAAGCACCAACTTGTAGGAGCACCAACCCCTTGTAAAGATTTGTGAGCACCAACCCACAGGAGTACCAACCCCTCTTGTGTATAAAACACAACTATCTCTTAATGTTGCTTACTCAATGAATGATATAACTCTACAATATCTCCTTTTTTTCTCTCCTCTAAAGCAAAAAAACCATGCACTCTCTTGCATATTATAAATGGCTTCTCAATCCTTTATTTATAGATTTCCAAATGACATTTGGAATTCACTCTTTGTGACCCTTCAATCCTCATGGAAAATGGTGTCAAACTTGCATGACCCTTCATATCCTTGCATTTGAAAAGTCACATGGTGACCCTTCATAAGAAAATGCATCCTTTCCTCTTTTATCTTTATCTTGGCAACTTTTCATATTCCTCAAATTGTCCTTTTATAAAAAATGCACCATACCATAATTTTTCTTCACATGGTTACTCTTGAAATTCCTCAAGATGACTCTTCATGAGAAAATGTGTACCATTCTTCTTTTGTCTTTACCCCATGACTCTTTGACTTTTCCATGGGTCCTCTTTTGACTTATATGCAACCAAAAATATATTCGTTAATATTAAATAAATATTAACACACATTAGCCAAGATATGAATCTTAAAAAAACACCATTAAATGTAATGGGCCCTTGATCACCAATGCTAGAGCTTTGACATCAATGACAATATTTACAACAATCTCCCCCTTTGTCATTGATGGTAACCTCAAACTGAAACTGCCACATCTTGAAACCTACACATACTACCATCTAAAAAACATACAGTAATTCCCCCTTATTGTAGCAACCTGTACCTGTTCCCTAGACCTATTCTTCTCCCCCTTTGACATCAATGGCAAAGGGCCTATCCTGGAGCTAACACTTAGCTCCCCCTCAACTGATGTTGATCTTCAATGGCATAAAGTAAAATAAATTACTCCTAACTTCTCCCACAAATATTCAAATGTGTATTTTAGTAGTGCCTTTGGTGAAAATATCTATAATTTGCTCTATAATACTAATATATTCCATCTTAACTTGTTGATCTGCAACCTGCTCTCTCAATAATTGATATCTGATATAAATATGTTTTGTTCTTGAATGCATCACTATATTCTTATAAATATTAATAGCACTTATATTGTAATAAAAAATGGAAATAGGTTCATCATATTTTACCTTGATATCTTCTAAAGTTTGCTTTATCCAAAGAACTTGAGTACAACACAATACCACTGCAATATATTCTACTTCAGTTATAGAAAGTGATACTAAATTCTACTTCTTGCTTAGCCATGATATTAAGCTATCACTGAGGAAGAAAGCTCTTCCACTTGTACTCTTTCTATCATCCAAGCAACCTACGTAATCTAAATCTATATAAACAAACAAAGTCAAATCTCTACTTGTGGGATACAACAATCCATTATCTAATGCCCCCTTGATATATCTGAATATTCTCTTCACCAACTAAACATGACTATCTTTTGTTGCTCATTGATATCTTGCAACCATACTACATGCATAATGTTTACCCTCGATGTTGTCAAATATAAAATACTACCAATCATAGATCTATACAAAGATTGATTTGCAATAAGTGAATTTTTGTCCTTGATCACCTTATTTCCTATACTCAATAGTGTATCAACTAGTGCACAATCCTCAAAACCAAATTTATTCAATATTTCCTTGGCATATTTACTTTGAGATATGAAAATTCCTTTATCTGACTGAAATATTTACAACTCTAAGAAAAATGATAATTCTCCAAGCATGGACATCTCAAATTCTTTTTGCATATTATTAGAAAATTCTTTTGTCATATTTTCAATGTTTCCTTCAAAAATGATGTCATCAACATATACCACAACAATCAATTGATGCTTACCTTCTATTTTGATGTAGAGATTATTGTCAGCAAATCTTCTCTTGAAACCTTGATCCTGCAGGTACTTATCAAGTCTTGCATACCAAGCTCTAGGAACTTGTTTCAATCCATATAGTGCTTTCTTCAATATGCATACATGGCTACTAATATTTGAGAGAATAAATCCTTCAGGCTACTCAATGTAGATGTCTTCTTCTAGATTCCCATTTAGAAAGGCAGATTTGACATATATCTGAAATAATTTGAAAATTTTAAACACTACATATGCAAGAAACATTTTAATAGCCTCTAGCCTTGCCACTAGTGTAAAAGTTTCTTCAAAATATATTCCCTCGATTTGAGCATATCCTTTACACACTAATCTTGCTTTATTCTTGGTCACTTCTCCATTTTCATTCAACTTATTTCTATAAACCCATTTTGTTTCTATCACATTGTGATCTTTTAGTTTAGGCACTAATTCCCAAGTATCATTATTTTCTATCTAATTTAATTCTTCATCCATTGCCTTAACCCCATGCTTATCATGTTTATCTTTTGAAAAAGTTCTAGGCTGAATTTTGGATAACAAAGAGAAATTAACTTGCTCAGATTCACTTACCATCATTCTTCTAGTGCAAATTCCTTCATTTATATCCCTGATGATGTCAATTTATTTATGATTTCTTTAGACATATTTGGATGGGGTTTTGGTGTCCTTTTTCTCTTTCTCATCTTCATCTGATTCTTCAAAGTCTTTCTTTTCAATGATTTCAAAAATGTCTATTGGATCACTGATTCTTTGTGTTCCATCTTCTTCTATCCTGACAGTAACACTTTTAAGTATTTTCTTGGTTCTTTTGTTATAAGATTTATAAGCTTTATTTTTGCAAGAATAACCAAGAAATATACCTTCATCTGCTCTAGATTCAAACTTATCAAGTTTTTCATCAATTCTTTTTATGAAGCATCTACTACCGAAAACTCTAAAATAATCAACTATTACTGGTTTGCCTTCTCATAACACATAAGTTGTCTTGTCACTGCTGACTTTCAATAATGATCTATTTTGAATATGCACTACTGTAGCAACTGCCTCTCTCCAATATTTATCTGATATCTTGGACTTATTTAGCATTGTCCTCACCATCTCCTGAACTATTCTATTTCTCCATTTAACTATTCCATTTTACTGTGGAGTTCTGGCTATTGAATAATGTCTCTTCATTCCATGGTCTTCACAAAACTCAATAAATTGATTCGACGTTAATTGTCCTCCTTGATCTGATCTTAGACACTTAATATTCAAATTGGTTTCATTTTAAACTAATGATTTGAATACTTTGAAATGTCTGAAAGCTTCTAATTTTTATTTAAAAACATTACCCAAGTCATACGTAAAAAATCATCACTAAGCAACATAAAATATTTTTCACCTTGAGTACTTTGAGTTCTCACAGGTCCACACAAATCAATGTGAATAAGCTCTAACATCTGAGTGGTTGAATACTCTTTTGTTTTGAACCACATTTTGGCATGCTTCCCATGTTGACAAGGTTCACAAAGCATGTTGGATGGTTTTGTAATCTTTAGAAGATTTCTGACTACTTGCTTCTTGATAATGTTGACAAGATTGTCAAAATTTATGTGTCCCATTCTTCTGTGTCATATCCAATGTTCTTCAATCTAACTCAAACATATTTGCCCTTTGATGTCTAATAACATATACAAATTATTACCTATTCTCTGAGCATATGCAACCAACACATCTGAATCTTTTCTCCTAATTTTATAACCTTCTACATAAAATTTTAGTGTGTGCCCCTAATCACACATTTGACTTACACTCAAAGAATTATGCTTAAGACCTTCTACATACAAAACATTTTCAGTTTTAGTTCTACCATTATCCAAATTTAATGTACCTTTTTCAACTATTTTGGTATTAGTATTATCTCTAAATTTCACTATGCCACCATTGATCTTCTTCAAGGTTATGAACTTGTTGTTATCTCCTATCATGTGCCTCAAATATTCACTATCAATGAACCATGGCTTTTCTTCATTTCTTACATGCAAAACTGTCTATACCAACATAGATTTTTTAGGTTGTTTCTTCTGCCATGAAAATGTCTAAACTTTCTTCTTGATGAATGGAGTCTTGAAACTCTGGTCCTTCTTGAATGACTCAAACATGATTCTATAGTATCAAGCTATGTGTCCAAAGTTGTTGCACTTTTAACATATTATAGCCTCTTTATTAAAGTTTGATAGAGGAGCAAAAGAGTTGTGGCTTCTGCTTGACTCTACATGAGTTTCCTTCTCCTTATTTCTGAAATTGTTAGCCCTTTTTTGACATTTTGTTTTCTTATGACCATATTCATTATAATAAAAATAGTAACAATAAAAATAGGACCTATTTGTGTATCTCTGACTTGATTTCCTTTTGTAACTTTGTTCTTTCTGGTATTCTTTGTTTGAGATGTCCTCTGTATTCTTAAGTTCTTCCCTTTCTAGTTTTTCATTTGTAAGAGCTTCAACATAGCTCTTTCTTTTTTTTGTGTTAACCTTATTTGTGGCCTCCCCTTTTTCTTTTTCAAATCTGATATCTATCTTATCTAACATTGATCTTTGACTTTCTAATATGTTATTCAACATCTTAGTGCTATTCTAAAAATTTTAATCATTGGCTACTTTATCATTGATTGCTTTATTTGTTTTCTCAAGATTTGCTTTTAAAGAAGCAATTTCAATAACATACCTTTCACATTTTCACTTACTTTTTGCAACTGTGCCATTAGATCTTTTTCATTCTTCTTGGCTTCTTCAAAGTGTGCTTGTAGATCTTTAATTATTTTCTTTGACTCCTTTTCATTTTTCTTGATCTGGGGCTTTAATCTTGGATTCTTCTTCTCAAGAGATTTTAACTCTTCTAAGGCACAAACGAGTTCTCCTTCTAGATTCACTTTGGCTTCATCTTATTATTCTTTTTGATCATCTATAATTTTGCTTATAGAGGCATCTTCATGTATGGCCATGAATAGAATCTCTTCCTCTTCTGAATCACTGACTCCATTATCTTCAGTTGAGATAGGAACTTTAGAATACAAACTCTTCTTCTTGAATCCCTTTTTGAAATTTCCTTTTAAATTCTTCTTGTATGTAGACTTTCCTTATTCATTGTCACCAGTACCCTTATCTAGGCACTTAGTTGCAAAATGTCCAATCTTTTCACAATTAAAACATTTAAAACGTAATTTTCTTTGATATTTACTTGTTCCCTTTTTTAGCTTGCGAATGAATAGAGCTCCATTATCATCTTCATCATTGCTAGAACTGTCACTTGATTCTTGAATCTTAGCCTTCTCTTTCTTTGATGTCTTGAAAGTAGATTCTCTGTTTGAGGGTTTCTCTTGTTTGGTCCGCATCTCATATGCCATAAGAATACCATGTAGCTCATCCATCTTTAGCTTGGCTAAATTATTCATCTCTTCAATTGTTAAAACTTTTGCATCATATCTCAATGGTAGAGATCTCAGAACTTTTTGCACCACAATTGATTCTTCTAACTTTTCTGCAAGATCTTGCATCTGATTAACTATTTGATCAACCCGAAAAAGGTAACTTGCTATATTTTCTTCCTTTTCCATCTTCAAACTCTCAAACTATCTTCTAAAAGTTTGAAACGTAGCTTGCTGAACCTTTCCATCATCTTTATAAATATTCTCAAGTTTTACCCAAGTTTCATGAGTAGATTTACATTGCATAACTTTAACAAATTCTGATTCACATAAATCATATAAAATAACATTTAAAGCTTTAGCATTATTTTCACTTGCCTTCTTTGCCACCGGAGTAGTTACAAGTGTATGTGGCTCTTCATATTCCTCCACCACTGCTTGCTAAATGTCGAATCCAAGGGCCATAAAATAAGTCCTCGTCCTTATGCTTTAAAAAACATAATTTGTCCCATCAAACAAAGGTGCCTTATTTATAGAAAAATATTCATGTGATCCAGCCATCGTGCTTTTCTGATCTACCTTCAAGCTATAAATTTTTTTCAAAAGGGAACCTGATCTAATACCAATTATTAAGCACAAAATATACTGAGAGGGGGGGTGAATCAGCATATTATATATCTTTTACTTAATCTAATTTCTTTTCTTTAATCGCTTAGTCACATATTCAAGATATGTCATAAAACTGAAACAATAACATGCACCACACGAGAGAGAGAGAGAGAGAGAGAGAGAGAGAGAGAGAGAGAGAGAGAGAGAGAGAGAGAGAGAGAGAGAGAGAGAGAGAGAGAGAGAGAGCATATTTTTACATGGAAACCCAAAGTGGAAAAAACCATGAAGAACAATCTCAAGTATATGAATGAGTCCAACTCAAATTACAAAGTTTTCAAGCACCAACTTGCAAAAACACTAACCCCTTTATCGAGCACCAACAAAATAACTATTTGTGAGCACCAACCTCTCTTGTGTATAAAACATAACTATCTCTCAATGTTGATTACTTAATAAATGATAGAAATCTACAATATCTCCTAATTTTCTCTCCTCTAAAACAAATATAAACCATGCACTCTCTTGAATATTACAAATGGCTTCTCAAGCCTTTATTTATAGCTTTCCAAATGACCTTTGGCATTCACCCTTTGTGACCCTTCAATCCTCATAGAAAATGGTGTCAAACTTGCATGACCCTTTGTATCTTTGCATTTGAAAAGTCACATGGTGACCTTCATAAGCAAATGCATCCTTTCCTCTTTTTCCTTTATCTTGGTGACTTTTCATTTTCCTCAAAGTGTCCCTTCATGAAAAATGCACCATACCCTCTTTTATCTTCACATTGTGACTCTTGGAATTCCTCAAGATGACTCTTCATGAGAAAATGAATCCCATTCTTCTTTTGTCTTTACTCTGTGACTCTTTGACCTCTCCATGGGCCCTCTTTTGTCTTATATGCAACTAAAAATATATTTGTTAATATTAAATAAATAATAACACACATTAGTCAAGATATGATTATTAAAAAACATCATTAAATGCAATAGGGCCTTTATCACCAATGCTAGACCTTTGACATCAATGACAATATTTCCAACAACTTATATAATAATAATTAATTTTTCTATCATCAAATCCATATTTTAATGGATAACCAATAACTCTATTTAGAATGAATACTCAAAGTGTTCATTAGTTTTTTTTGAATTATGAATCTGTAATATGTTTCACATAGAAATAAACATTAGCAAGTTTTGATGGATTTTTTAGTAACCTTTACTAACAAAGAACAACATGTTTCTCTTAGGAGACACATCTAATGACATGCATGTTTCAATTTTGGGTGCCAATAGAGAGCAAAGGAAAGTCAAATTTTCAATTATATTCCATTTTGGATGTGATTTCAAAGTTATTTCATTGATTGGACATATGATTCAAAATTTTCTTGGTCTATAGAGCAACTATTGACTCATTTTACAAACTTTAGATGCATGAGAAAATTTTCCACTAATTTCTCATCGATTTTATGTGGTACATAAAATCCTAGGGATGGTTAGAGTACTATTGTATGCAACCACAAGAACATACAATGCATCTATACCCCTCTTAGTTTACGTGCAATAACTTAGTAATTTTACAACTATTTTTCCCTTTAAGAATGACATGTTTCTCCTGAGGGACGTGTCCAGTGGTGTGTAGGTTAAGACCTTTATGGGTATTGTGGGACTAAAAAATGTCATTATTTATGTTTTATTCCCATCCAAATGTGAGTGAAGTTGATCCACACCTTAGGGATAGGACCAAGTGTGCAGAGGAAAACTAAGTTTTGGTTATGTAGAATTAATGGGCAAAACTAATTCAAAAAGAAGCAATTAAACACATTAAATGGAGCAAAAGTCTTACTTTCAAGAAATTTAACTTCTATTCATTAACAGAGAATAGGGGAAATTAGTGCAATGTGTTATAGTGCATGTTTTACAAATTAGATACATGGAGTGTGCTATCTGTGTTATGATTACATGGATCATTGACCTTTGGTCACACTATTTTTCTCTTTAAGAATGACATGTTTATCTTAAGGGATGTGTCTAGTGGTGTGTAGGTTAAGACCTTTAGGGACATGGTGGGACTAAAAAATGTCATTCTTTATGTTTTATTCCCATCCAAATGTGATTGTGAAGTTGATCCACACTATGGGGCTAGGACCAAGTGTGTGGAAGAAAACTGAGTTTTGGTAATGTAGAACTAATGGGCAAAACTAATTCAAAAAGAAACAATTAAACACATTCAATGGAGCAAAAGTCTTACTTTCAAGAAATGCAACTTCTATTCATTAACAAAGAATAGGGGAAATTGGTACAATGTGTTATAGTGCATGTTTTACAAAGTAGATACATGGAGTGTGCTATCTATGTTATGATTTCATGGAGCATCGAGCTTCAGTCAGATGTGTATGTTATATAATTATACAATTAGAATATAATAGTGGTTACAACCACTGTCAGTTACCAAGAAGATGATTGTGTTAGTTCATCTTCTACACTAGATGACAATTGGTGAACCCTTGAAGCACATGGCTTAGGTAAATCAACATGTGGATGTGTTGTGGAGTTTAAGAAGTTGGCTAGGCATGAAAAATTGTGAGCTATAATGTAGTATCATGAGGTACATGGGGATGTGAACTATACAACACATAAGAGTCAATGAGCTGGTGCAAAAACTTATGTAGTGTGCAGGTCCTATGACGTACAATGTAAGACTACTAAATATATTATACTATAGGTACATGGGGTGTAAAAGTTGGCGAGCTTAACGTAAGACATATGCAACATGTGGGAATATGACTTATGAAGTGTGCAGTAATGCATAGCATGGAGTGCACAGGGGTCAGTGCATAAAAGTTTATAATATGGTGTGGCACTTATGCATATGAATTTGAAAAACATTTAGGCAAGGGGTGTGAAATATTGGGTGAGAGGTGTACGCCCTACATAGTAGAGAGAATGAGGATTGAGATCAAATATGTGATAACTATGCATGGATCATTCACCCTTTCTTTAAGAGTAACAGTCTCTATTACATCAATATATAGTCATGTAAATAACACCTAAAGTTGTTGTGAAGTGAACCACTTGGTTTGATCAACATATTTTCCAACCTTGACCACTAAAAAAAGTGGATGTATGCCATGGTGTGTGAATGTGTCTATCACTTTGATGATTAGGTCCTTCAATATGAGATGTAAGTGTTTATGATATAAATTAGAAGGATGTTATGTCATTGTTGGATCAAGAAGCAACATAGTGTAAGGCTTGAGAAGTTCCATGTCTAAGATAAGGTGCATGCCCAAGTATTTAGTTAGATCAAGAATGAATGTGTTCTCACCAACTATGTGAAAAATGTTTTAAAGACCATAGATTAGAGGCTTGATATTCTTGTGTGGACCTTTAAAACACTCTTTCTAAAGTTACAACCAGACTTTATTGCTAACTTAGAATGCATGAGGTGTGTGATGTGCATCATGACACTCCTTGTACTTAGGTTGAGTACACAAGAGAATCTACTAAACCTACTAGTGAACATATTAGATATGGTGTAAAAAATTCTCAGCATTGTCAACTTCCTGTTCTTGTGTGTGTGATGCATTTCTTGATGGTACACAATAGGATATGTCTAGAGGTACTAAGGGTTGAAACCCAAGACATGTCTAGAATGGACTATGGGTAGTAGAGCTATGAAGAGCCCTATTATAGGAATGTTGAATGTACAAGATATTATCATCCAAGGTGTGAGCATGTGTTTAGTTGTACATTCATAAAAGATAAATAATTGTATGATTGACCACTTCTATTTGCCCATCTGTCTAAGGATGAAAATTCATTGACTGATCTAGTTGTGTACTTATTAATTCCCACAATGCTTGCCAAAAATGACTCATAAGGAGTCAATCATAGATAGATATGATGGGGGTTGGTAACCCAAAATAAACCCAAACATGGTTGAAGAGTACCTACTTAGTTCCATCTACGTCAATGTCTTTTCTGCATGTAACCATGATGTCCATGTTGGAGAATTGATATGTGACAATGAATACAACATCATGGTGTCATCTCATTTCAAGTAATCTAGTCATGAAATCCATGTTGATAGATTCCCATGGTTTGGATGGAACTGGTAGAGGTGTGTAAAGTCTCAGCTTCCTATTTATTGGCTTGGTGATGCAACAAAGAATGCAAAACTTAATGTGGTGATATATGTCTATGCGCATGTGCAACCAGTAGAAGTGCAACTATAATGTGGCTAGAGACTTTGTCATGTCAAAGTCTACTAAGGTCTTGGTGTAGTGTGCCTCCTAGATGAGTCATTAGCGAGGTGCACTAGAGGGAACACATAGATGTATGAGATTGTAGAGAAGATAGTCAGATAAATATAATTCCTAAACTTGTGTAAATTATGTGAGGTTAGTGTAAGTTTCTATGAAGTATTGATCAATTGAATAGAGATGAACCCAATCCTATAAATTATGGTTATGCATATCCAACACTATGATGAGTTCATAAATCGGTAGTCGACTAAGGTAATCTGTAGCCTAGTTATCCTTCCTTTTCTTGCTCTTGATCATAAGGTGGAAATACTATAGGTAAGTCATCCATTTCATGTGATGTTCATTTTTTGACTTGTTCTATGATTGTAATAACTAAAGTGGTTTATGGTCTGAATGAATAACTATCTCCTTCTTAAGAATGTAGTGTCACCATTGCTTGATTTCTTTCACAATAGCATACAATTCCTTCTCATAGGTGGAGTACCTTTACACCATGTCATTGAATGTATCATATTAGTATGTGATTGGATTTCCATGCTACATGAGCACTACATTGAGTGCATAGTCACATACATCAATGTGAATTTTGAAGTTTTGTGTAATGTCAGGTATTTTGAGAACATGCACTATGTAGAGGCATTACTTGAGTGCCTTACAAGTGTGTTATTGTGCATGTGTCCAGTCAAACTTGAATTTGGAATGTGTGATCTAGCTGAGAGCCCAAGAGATCTACAAACCAAGGATGAACCTATGATAGAAGTTAGAAAGTCCAAGAAAACTCCTTAATTATATGAGATTATGTGGAGTAAGCCAATCTTGGATCACTTTGATTTTATTTAAATCTATTCTAATACTAATGACCTACACCATAGGGACCATGACCAAGTGTATAGAGGACAACCAATTTTTGGTTTTGCATAGTGAATGGGGAAAGCTAATTCAGAAAGAAGTAACTAAACACATTCAATAGAGTGAAAGTCTTACTTGTAGGAAATGCAACTTCTATTCATTAACAAAGAATAGGGAAAACTGGTTAGATATGCTATAATGCATGCTTTATAGAATAGATACATGGAGTGTGCTATCTATGTTCTGACTATGTGAAGAATTGACCTTCAGTCAGATGTGTATGTTACATACTTATACAATTATAATACAAGAGTGGTTACAACCATTATCAGTTACCAAGAAGATGGTTGCATTAGTTAATATTCAAGGATGGGTGATGGTTGGTGAACCTTTTAAAGCATGTGGCCAAGGTGAGTATACAAGTGTATATAATATTGAGTTCAAAAATTCATCTAGGAACATAGAGCTATGAGTTATAGTGTAGGACTATGTGGTGCACAAGGTTATGAATTGTAGAGTGCACATGAATCACTGAGCTAGTGTGGAAACTTGTGTAGTGTACAGGTCCTACAAGCTGAGGCATGGGACTATTAGGTGTACTATATTATAGGTGTGAGGGGTTAAAAAATTAGTGAGCTTATCACATGACTTATGTAGCATATGGGACTATGATTTGTGAAGTGTACATTAATGAGTGCATAGGGGTTAGTGCAGATAAGTATACAATATAGTGCAGGACTTGTGCATATGACTTTGATCAAAATTTGAGCAAGGAGTGCATAATATTTGGTGATAGGTGCATTCCCTACATAGTAGAGCAAATGAGGAGTAATCTTGGTTATGTGGGAACTATGCATGGATCAGAAGTCTATTCATTGATTGGGTACTCTAGTCAAAAGTTATGGGTTCTACTGAGCAATTTTTAAGGAACTTTTAGCCACGAGATAAAAATTTGCACCATTTTTTCCTCATATTATGTGGAGGATAATCCTCTAGCAGATGCATAGAGGACTCAAACATGAAACTATATGAGCTTACGATTCATCTCTAAATGTTTTGGTTTGCATTTAACCATGTGGTGAATTTCACTGTAGATTTAGCCTTACAACTAACAAACTCATTTAAATAAACACATATTGTGGCATGTAGGTTGGGATATTTGGGGAAATTAGGTGACTTAACAAAAAAAAATCTTATTTTTAAGCCCATTTGAACATGATCATGAAGTCCATTTGTTGATTTGGCACTCCATTCATAATTCATGTGTTCTATCGAGAAACTTTTTCTCCCTAACGAAACTTTTAATTGCAAGATAAAATGTGGCATTATTTTCCCCTCAGCGTGATTGGAGGATAACCCTCTAGTGGATATGTATATGACTCACACATGAAATTGTATGATTTTAGAATTTATCTTTACCTATCCCAGTTTGTGTGAAATTGCATGCTAAAGTTAGATGTGGATTTAACCTTAGGACTGATAGGCTTCTCTTAAGAATCTCATTTGATAGCATACACATTGAGAGATTCAAGATACTTTTAGGACTAAACAAAGGTCATTCTTAATGTATTACATGCATCCATATGTGACAATGATATTAGTTTGTTTATTGGGTGCTTCGGCCAAAATTTGTGCATTTTATTTAAAAAAAATTGTTCCCTAAAGAAACTTTTAACTACGAGAGAAAATGTGGAAACAGTTATTCCTCATCACAAGTGGATTATAATACTCTATGGATTCATATAGGAATTGAACATGAAACTATGTGATCTTATGGTTCATCTCCACCTATCTTGATTTGTGAGAAATTGCGTTTTAGAGTTTATTTTGGATTTAGCCTTAGGATTGGTAGGCTTCTATTAAGAAATGCATCCATCCCCTACTAAGATACCTTTATGATAACCTATACACATTTGTAAAATGTATGTTAGCTACCATTATCTATTAGTGTTAGGATCCACAAGGGCACCTTCTAATGTGTCATCTCTTCACTAATTCAAAATTGGTCTTCTTAGTATGAAACTTGTCTCTAATTAGAGGTTATCTTATTCACATTTCTTGTTTCTTGTTATTCACCTTTCTTATTGTCTAAGTCATGTTTCTTGGTTTCCTTATACATGTTTATATTTGGAGGTTGTCCTACTCATGTTTATTATTTCAAGGATTGAGCGAAGGACACAATCAATTATGTATGATTATTTCTTGTACTTTGAATAAGAGAAGTTAACTAAAGATTTCATCTCTACATGAAAAATTTAAGAGAAATGATTGTGTTTTTTAATTTATTTTGGATCACATCCATATATTTAAGCATGATACTAGATATATTTTTGAATTTAAGTCAATTTCTATAAACCTTCCCAATGGTTGTTTCAATTATCATTGGAAGTGATGGAATTTTTTGCATGATGACTTCTCAAACTGTATGATGACACATCAAGTTGATCCAAGTATCTCATACTTATACTTTTTTTCTAACCATAGTTATTGTAAAAGAATCATTAAAGTTAAAAATTAGTTACCCATTCATTGGCATAACCATGTTATTGCAAAATTATTCATTTAATAATAATTCCAATAAGGATAATGTACAACAAGAACATAAAATAATATAGATATAAAAACCAAGTATATTTACAAATAATTTCATACTATATATACATATAAAAAATAAAAAAAATGTGTACATGTATCCAAAATATGCAATAATGACATACAAATGAGCCATATTGACATAAAAAATTGGGCCAAATAGGCATACAAAATAAACTGTGCTGATGTAGGGGAATCCTATAAGGACCCCAAAGATGATCCATTTTTGTTTTTAGTTGGTCTATTAGGTGTTTTATAGGTGATAGAGGTCCTAGGAAGTCCATATGTGGAGTCTAGTTGGTCTAAAGTTGCATAGATTTTGAACTTTGGCTTTTCCTACCAAAAGTTCCTTTTTGAATATTTGAATGTTGCTAAGCTTATGTAAGGACTTTTATGTATCTAATAAAGGTGGAAATATGTGTTTTAACAAGTCTAAGGATTTTTATAATGGTAAGAGGTTAACAAAGGGTTCATGAGTCCAATGTCATCATCTTAAATATGTCATATTGTGTCAAATTAAAGCACTAATGCAATCGTTGAGCAAAAACAAACTGTGGAAAAGCCCAAGAAGTAGTTAGGGTGGTTGCCTTTGAGAAAAGGCTTGTCATCTTTGATTTTTATTGATTCTTGATTGTACTCAAGATGGGAAAAATAAGATGATATCAAGTTTTGTAATAAGAAATTTTTGATGTTCTTAAACCTCTATTTTGAATGAAGAATTTACACAGACACTTGAGTGTTGCTACATGCATTTTTTTCTAAATAGTGTACTATTACTTTAAATATGATATGAATATTTTGAAGGGGCAAAATTGGTATTCTTAAAAAGGTATGCATATCAATTTAAAGTGATTTAATGGTTACAAATAGGATGTTAAGAGGTAAATATCCATAAATTAATCAAATCAACAATATAACATTGTATGAAGGTTGAATCAGTGGGATTTTGCCTAAGACAGTGTATATTGGAATGGGATAAAGATAAATAAAGTTCTTAAATAATGAAATAATCTTGAAGAGTTTGAATGTAGTATTTGTATTTGCAGGTGTTAGAGATTGAATATAGTAGGGAATGAATGATGTTCTGCATCATTTCTTAAGTAAACACTTTGAAAATGAGTTACCATTGCATGAGGAATTGAAGTAAGAGACCATTGTCAAAGGAAGTGAGTTAAAAAACAAGGATTGGTGTGACAACTTGGTTTATGCTCTACATCACGTGCCTACAATCATCTCTAACACTAAAACTAGTTCTCTTTTTACTTAGTGCCTCTAAATTAATTATGCTTCATCACCTTATATGTAGAACCAGGGGTGTTGAATCTCTAAATACGAGGAGAGAATCAACTCTCAATTTTTTTTTATTACATGCAAAATAAATTAGTAAATTAATATTTAATTTAACATGTATAATTATTTGATCATTTGTGTCTTCCTATCCATATTTGAAGTGCAACAAGTCTATCTTATATTACTTAGAGTCTTCCTTAATCTATCGCCAAGGACATCTCTACATGTATGTAAAATTATACTACAACCATACACAATATATTCAGTTATGGTCAACATATAATATATATCACATACAAAAGAATTTATAAAACTGTGGACTCACCTCATGTGAGGGACTAGTGATCCACCTAAAAGGCTACCTAAGGCATGTTGACCTTGAATATGTAATTGATGGTGATTCCTTTGGAGCATACATATAGGGTTATAGATGTGAATATAAACATAAATATATGAGGTAAAAAATCATTACTTAAAGTAAAACAAAATTAATTACTATGTGTTCTCAAGAAACTCTATGTCTAAACTAGGTGGCCTTAGGGAGATACTAGATCTTGGGACATCCTTGAAGACTCAATAAGTTTATCTATTATAATTTTGTCAAGTTTAGATTACAATCCATGTTGGGGATCAAAATTAACCTATACAAGTATGTGATTATGCTTCATATTTTTTTCACCATTATCATTTGTAAATACAATCATATTATCGTCAACATGAGTAAAGAACTCATATGAAAATAAATAAACATGTAGATCTTTAACATGTCATAAATGAATAACTCATTATCATTTTTCATATGATTGAGGATTTTAGATTCGTGAAATAAATTCCAAGATGCACACTTGTAAGAGGCATGTCCAACTTGGTAGCATATACACCTAATATATTCTCTTTTATCACTTTATCGATGCTTTCTCTTGCAATGGCTCATCAATGACACAATATCCTTGAGTGCACGCCTTGAAGGGTCACCAAGAATGAGGTGGGATAAACTCATGGTACTTTGTGAGAGATGTTTGCATATTATTATTTCATAGTACTATGTATTTGATCTCCTTTGAGTCTCTTTTTGTCTTACCTCTCCATCTAATTTCCATCCAATATTTTTAGCTTCCATATATCCTATTGTATTAGTGAGGCTGATATAATTTGTTTCATACTTGTCTTCCCTATACTATATTAACCAACCTGATACATATATAAATTTATACTGTCTCATTTATACTATATCGGCCTGGTAGACACATTAATGTGCTAGCTGACATCTTCCAACTATATCAACTTAAATAATACCATTGACTTAGAGTTCATAGTTAGCTTTGGGTACTAGAGCCATATATATATGGTTCATATTTCATTCCCACACACACACACACACACACACACACACACACACACACACATATCACATTCATGCACTCATTTACTTTACTTGCAACTTTACAATCATTCTTATGATCATTTACCCATCATTGAGACTTCGTAAGAGTTATAACCTATGTCATAAGCTTAGGCTTTGGAACCTTTTCTCTTGACATTGAGTTTGGATTACCCTTTTTTAGGTCTATGATTATTCTAGGTTCTTACCTAATCATCAAAATATATTTCGACTATATTATCATGACCTTATTCAAGTCCTAGTCTATCGAGAGAAAAAGGATAGTTATAGGTCATCCTATCCTATACATACATTATGGTAAAGCAAACATGAATCTTATCCCACCTTTGGTGGTTTGATCATTTTCACATTTTTCCTTTTTTATTATTAGTAATATATTAAAAACCATCATCATTTTTACCTTGATTATATCAACCAGCCGCATATAATCTTCATAGTTTTGAAAACTATATTGACCAACCCAATAGGGCTCCTAGTTATTATACAATTATATTGATTATCTTGATACAATTTCTTAATTTTCCCAACTGCATCAACTAGCTTGATATAGTTTTGTGTCTTTTTCCAACTACATCGACCAATCTGATATAGTTCATTTTTATCAATTTTCTTCTAATTACATTGACCAACTTGATAAAATTTGAGTGTTTATTTATTTCATTACATGTTATTATTTTATAATTTTAATTTGAATCATTTATATTATTACTATTTCTATCAATCTATAAATATGTTTCATATGTTGTAAAACTCATAAGAGTTGTCATTGTGGGTAAAACAATCATCAATTTTACCCAAGTTATGATGTGAGGGATACGACCCCAATACTTAAGCCATTAGACAACACTATATATGTAATTTATCTTTCATGTACCTCATGGTATATTAGAAGTACCTAGGGTTTTATTTTTAACCAATAGGAAGCCTTTTAACCATTTGATTTTTTAGTGCATTGATAAACAATTAACCCTGGTAATTTACTCTCAAATTACTAAGTAGAGACATGATAATGTAGCTATGGGATGATGTAATTCTATGTAGCCAATGCCCCTTTAGGCCTTGTCACTATTTACGCTTGAGATTAGTATATCTGAGAACTTACCAATAAAACACACCCAAATTAGTTATACATTCTTGTTTTGTTTATTAATGATATTTGGGTAGTTTATCAGACTTGACCAAACTATATTAGCTAGAATGATATAATTTTATTTATTTATAGGTTGTATTGGCCAACATAATATAGTTCTGTGATATTTGAAAACTACATTAGCTAGCCAGATATAGTTTCGAGTTTTCCTCCAACTACATCAACCAACATAATATAATTCTTAGTTTCCTTCTAATTATATCAACCAACCTGATAAATTTTTGTGTTTCCTTCCAACTACATTGGTCATCTCGATAAAATTATGAGTTTTCTTCCAATTGCATTAGCCAACCAGATACAATTCATTTTATCGTCATACCGTATCAACTAACTTGATACAGTTTTTTGTTTCCTATTCTTATGCCTAATTGTATCAACCAACATGATATAGTTTATTTTTAACATCCCTTTTTTTGGAAATATGATTTTAATTATTGTCAAAAGGGACATTATGGATGTCATTGATGTCAAAAGGATCAGGCAAGATTCATGTAGAGAAAAGCATGTTTCACAGTTGTAAAGTATAAAGTTATCATGCTTTTATAGAGACCATTTATGGATGTTTAAATTTAAACATATAGAAGATCCATTATGGGTTTTTCATGTACATTCTAGAAATGTGGTCCGCAAGTTCTAAGGAGAAAGAATTATCTCAAAAATGAACTATCTTTGATCTTGGATTGGATAGAGTTTCTCAATAGAACCCTAAGGGTTTAAGTCATGGCATCAATAGGCACTTTTTATTTTGATGGTGACTGGCTATAGCTTGGACCTAATACTTAAGTTATAACTTAAACCTTTGTCATCATTGTGAAACCAACCTCTTGACCTAGAAATTACTGACTCAAGCAAGGTTTAAAAGACTTAATATTTCCTAAGTCTTAGACTTTATATTATGTCCCAGCTTGATCAATAGCTTGTGCTTTAAAGTACATAGATGATCTAATGAAGTGAAACAAAGTCAAATTATCAAAGGTTCTTCTAAGTAAACATGCTAATACCAAGTGTCATAAGCACATGAGTCTATCATATAGAGTACCAATGAGAGTGAGTTAATCAAAGATAAATATCAAGCTTGTCAAAAGATCTAATAGTGCATGGGTGATCATACAAAGGAGATCTAATGGAGCGAATGGACTCAAATGCTATAAAGTACTCAAGGTTTATCGACATAATGACAAGTTAAAGATCGAGTAAGTTAAAGAAGATAGATGGAGTGAAAGTGATCCAAAGATATAGGAAGTAGTGAGATGAGGTCAAAGTGTCAAAGTTTAATGACCAAGTTAAGATAAATATCATGTATATTTGAAGATTAAATGACATACAAAATCTTGGATCGGGAATATCGAAGGGTGCATTTTAAATATGACAAAGCTAAAGTTTGGAAGCATACAAAGATCTAATAGATACCATGAGCTTGTCAGAAGGTGATCAAATAAATGTATTTTAAAGTTAAGCTATTTGAATATGGACCATCAGATCATGGTGCCAAAGGCAAGATCAATGATTGACATTTAAAGTCATGATTAGACAAATGGTCAGTTTCAAGAACATACAATAACTTGCATATAATTTCTATATATTGACACAAACAATGAGATTGATTGATCCAACTGATCAAATCTACATTAAAGAGCCTATGCATGAAAACTTGAGTCTAATAGATGCTATATATAGTAAAAAGACCTATAATTATGGTGTGATGCATGGAATCAAGATGTGGGAAACTTACAGTTCAAGTCTTAATGAACTAAAGTCCAAAACAAAGTGTGATGTGTTATAGTGCAAGTGTGAACACATAGATGAAGTAAACCTTAAGTAAACCCTAGATCAAATGATTATATATATATCTAGGATACAATTTCAAGTCTTGGAATTGTATCAAACAAAAATATATAGACACAAAGGTACAAGTATAGAGAAGATGAGGCTGGATTAGAATAATAGATTCTAGCATCTATTCTCATTGTGGTTTTTCTCTTTGGGTTGCCCATGTATAAATCTAGTGCCATGTGTATTTGTGTGTGTATGTGATCTCTGCATTTATATTTTAATTTGTATATGCTCTTAAAGTTGCTTTAAAAGGATTAAAGGATTGGTTTTAGTTGATTTACTAATTCACCCCCCTCTTAGTAGATAGTTGTGTTCTAACAATTAGTTTCATAGCCTAGGGTTCCTTGAAAGAAGCTTAATCAACTCAAGTAGATCTTGGAATAGTGAACACAATGGCTAGTCAAGAAGGATCTGTTGAACAATTTTCACCTTAGTATAGTTTGTTCAACCTTTTTCATAGAGAGTCAAATAGTAGTTTCAAGAATAGGTCATTTCAAAGGTCCAAAATTACAAGTCAAGGAGGCTAAATTATTTTAGCTCCATTGTAGTGTATGTCGGGTTCTCCACAAGTTAAGTTTTGGCCTCTCGTAAACCCGAGTTAGTCCTCAAGACCAAGTCGGGTTCTTTGAATGATGCAACTTATAAAAGTTTCATGAGTATAACTAATTTGGGTTTATGAACCTGAATTACTCCTTCCAATGCTTTGCAAGTTTTCAATGATGCATGACTTCAAGTTTTTCAAGGAGCAAGTCTTATGACTTTTATAAGGAAAAACAATTAGAAAACCCAAAATGGTCTTGATTCTTGCCTCTCAGAAGTGGACCTTCAGAACTTTTTCGAAGGGCTTTTCTTGCCTTGTTCCCCCCAAGTGTCCATTCAGACCTTTTCGAAGGGCACTTTGTTTTCCCAAGTGTCCCTTTGGACTTTTCCAAAGGGCACTTTTCTTCTAAGTGACCCTTTAGAAAAGTTTTGAAGGGCACTTTTTAGCCCAAGTGTCCCTTCAAATTTTTTTGAAGGGCACTTTTCTTCCAAGTGACCCTTCGAAAAAGTTTTAAAGGGCAATTTTTAGCCCAAGTGTCCCTTCAAAATTTTTTGAAGGGAACTTTTCTTCCAAGTGACCCTTCAAAAAAGTTTCGAAGGGCACTTTTTAGCCCAAGTGTCCCTTCAGACTTTTCTAAAGGGCTCTTTGTGGGTTTTCAAAAGAGCTTTGCTTATGAATTTTACAAGTAAAAGCAATCAAAAATATTGAAAAGGAAGAGACAATGCTTTGCAAGTTTTCAAAAGAGATTTGCTTATCATTTTTAGAAGTAGAAGCAATCAAAGAACCTAAAGAAGCAAGTAGAAGTAAAATCACTCGAAAAACTTGAATGGGTCTACAATGCAAAATGTGGGAGCTCTCAGGAAAAATCTAAGGTTCACAGCAATGATCTGAGCCATTTCTTATGGAGGGTCATCTCACCATTGATTTTGTAGTGATCTTGGTCATTTCAAGAGGGTAAATCAAAGAGAAGGATAAACTCCAATTGAATGAGAGAACAAATGTAATCAGTTTCACCAGGATGGTGACTGCAAACCATTTTGAAGGCTTCTATTTTGGCACCCAAGAGCTCTCTCTTCTCTCCCTCTTTTTATATAAATAGGTCCCTTGGGCTCTTATTTTATCATCCACATATAGTATGATGAAGCCCCGCTGAAATGTTTTTCCATTTTCTTGCCTTTATGTAAAGAAGCATAAGTCTATTTTCTTTCTAAGTTCTATACATTTTCCAGGGCATGCAAGAGACATAAAGTGACATCAAGTGATGTTTTACCCTTTTATTCTCTATCCTTCATGTATTTGAGTAAAGAGTTGATCCAAAAAGTCATAGAGAGTGCATTCTAATTGTATGAGATTTTGCACATGTGTAACCTTTTTTATGGACAATACAAGTTGTCTTTTCTAGTTATTTACCTTGTGTGATCTCATTCATTTTGTCTCTACATTGAAATACTTATGTTCAGATCTTTTAGAGCTTGAGTTATAGACTATATTCTACTGTATTGTGCATAAGTATAGGGCATACATGTGGATACTAATTCTTGGTGTATCACCATCTTAGACTAAGCTTTTCATTTATGCAAACTTTTGACTCTTTTCACTCATACAAATTGGTTTAACAATTTTATTGCACAAAAGCTAATATAAGGAGCTAGCCCTTTCAACCTAGAGGTTCATTTTCACTTATAGGCACATCCACAGGCCTGAAAATGTCCCAACATTGCCTAAATCTAGAGGAGGCCTAAACAACCCTCTTCTAGGGTACAAGATTTGGAGACAATAGTTCTAGCACGCTTGATGGGACTCAAATTATTTCCAAGTCAAGGCAAATGCTAGTCTTGATAGGGCCAAGTAGTATAAATACCCCTAACATAGCATTTGGTGACTCTAAAAGGGTGTGAATCCCTAGTTCTAGACTAAATTTTATACATTATCCTCCATGGTCCTCATAAGATCTTTAAGATTTTCTGACCAAGCCCCTTCAGCTGAAGCTTTTCCTGAAGAACAATGCCCTGAACCACTCCTAGCCCTATTAAATCCTTGGCAAGGAGGTTTTGGGGAAGAAGCAAAAGAGGTTGAAGAAGTTCAAGGAGAGGAGGAACTTGAAGAAGAAGAAGAAATAGAGGATCATAGAGGAAGAAGAGAAATGGGAGAAAGGGGAGAGATAGATAAACCTCAACCTTTCCCTAATTTTAATACCCAAAACCCAATAGAGATTCGTACATATGACCCCATCGCTCCAAATACTACCAAAAATCTTCCTAGTTTTAATGGAGAGGGTCCTATTACCCCATCTAAGCATATCAGAAACATCTCTAATTTTTGTAATTTCCATAATGTTACTAGGGCCAACATAGCCATTAAGATGCTTGATATATATTTAAAAGGAAAATCACTTGAATGGTATAGAACATCAAAGGGGGACTACATTACAAGTTGGAATGGTTTTAAAGACCTATTGGTGACAAGATTAAAAAATAAGATTGATCACGATTTCCCAATACATTAGTTGAATGTAATACGAAGAGGTCCAAATGAATCCATAGGAGATTTCAATGAGATATTTCAAAGAACATGGTATAGGCTGACACTAATCATGAGACCTCCTAGATTTGTGTTCCCAACATACCTCAAAGGGATTGATAATGATGTTGTTGTTATGTTGCAGTCAATGGGAGGATTCACTCTTTCAAGTGCATATGAGCTAGCAATTAAGGTTGAGAATAGCCTAATTCAGGCTAGAAGACTCCCTCCAAGAGTTTCTATGCCTTTGCTATCCAATAATTTGGTTGAATCTCCAAGCATGTCACAGGTTCCCAATGCTAATGTGAATCCAAGAGCCTTTCCCAAGAAAGTGGATAACATTGTCGACAAGGATGAAGAAATCAGATCATTGAGAGCTTAGCTCGAGCAAGCTCAATATCAAGCAAGTGCTCCTCTTAATGCACAATACTATCCTCAACAAGGATATAGAGCTCCATCCCAATATAATTATCAAGGGAGAGGACAAAATCAATAAGGTTATAGTAGGCAGCCTAATGCATGTAATCTAAATTCTACTCCTCCTGTAAAGGTTGTTGTTCCAGTTCATGCAAACTTTGTGCAAGGAGAAGATTATGTGGACTAATGAAGGCAGCCTCAAGGTTAGTTTACACATGATGATGGAGGAACCAACTACACTTTGAATACGTAAGAAGAAGCTAATCCTTACATGATAGTAGAATAAGCATGTCCTAGCCAAAGGGATAATCATGGAGAAGGTAGCAACCCAAGTGTGGGGATGATGAACTTTCAAGAGAAAGATGATTTTGTTTTGAATCAAGGCATGTCAATTGCAGCTAAACAAGGTCCAAGAAGAGAACCTTGGGATAAATCTAGGAGGCATGAATATTTCCAAGGGATGCCCCTCCAAGGCCAAAAAATGCCAATCAAAGTGCTGCACCTTCTACAAGCCATGTTCCTCAACAAAATCAAAATGTAAATGTAGCTGCCAAGATTACAACACAAAAGGAAAAAACTCCTTTATTACCATAAAAATGTAGGATAAAGTGAATACTCCATCTCTAAATATTATGGAATCATTAAAGAGTACTAAGATAAGCATATCCCTTTGGGAGGTTCTACATATACCTGGTCAAAAGGAGCTTTTTCAAGAGCAGTTAGTAAGCATGGAAGTGGCTCCTCAATCTTCAAGGCATCATAGTGTGGCTCTCACAAATTCTCCAAATCATCTTTTGGAGCCTTTTGCTAAAGCTAAAAATCCTCCACCCTTCTACCTCACACTCATTGTAGGAGTTAAGTTGGTCCATAATTATATTGTGGATAGTAGAGCAATCATTATTGTTATGCCTAAAGTAGTGACTAATAAGCTAGGTTTGAAGTATAAGCCACCTAGTAAAAGCATATTGTAGCTGGATGGAACTCCTACCCAGATGGTAGGATTGGTCAAAGGTCTGAAAGTGTTTTTACAAGGCTGCCTAAGCTTCCCTATTATGCAAGATATTGTGGTAGTGGACCTTCCAACATACTTTGTTATATGCTTGTCTAGAGACTTTATGGCCAAGATAGGAGGATACCTTTCTGATGATTGGTCCTTTCTAGCTTTGAAGATAAGGTATGGAACCAAGGTAACCATAAGGACTCAACCCTTAACAAGGTTCCACATTGAGCCATACTTGGAGACAATGACAAATCAAAACTGTCTAATTAGTAAGGAGGAAGAGGCAGTCCTGAATAGTGAAACATCTTCTCCTCTTGAAGGTATGTCTGACCTCTATCTTGATAAGTACAACACTAAAACACATGGGCTTGATCCTTACACTTCCATTGAGGAAACTAATTTAGGAGTTTACTACATGCATGAGAAAAATGTCCCAATTCCTTCACTCACCAATGAAGATCATGAGCTTGATGGCATGTGAGAAATGTTCTTTGATGGTTGAAATAGAAAATTAGGTGTAGGATCTAGTGTCATGTTGGTTTCCCCATAAAATAATCATTACTACTCTTCTTATAGGTTTCACTTCAGCTACACTTAAAATGTGGCAAAATATGAAGGCTTAGTTCATGGTCTCCAATGGGCAAAGAAGAGAGGAATCAAGCTTTTGAAAGTCTATGGAGATAATGAACTGGTCATTCATCAAGTGAGAAGTCAAGCTACAGCCAAGAAACCAATGATAAAGTCCTGAAATCATAGGGTATGGGATCTACTTGAGAATTTTGATGCTTTCAACATCCAGCCCATCCTAAGAGACTTGAACAAGCACACTGATAGACTGGTTGCAATTGGAGCACATTTTGACTCAGCTACTGATGTTAAACAAGAGAAGGATCAATCTCATATCAAGATCATTATGAGACCTTCCATTCTAGATAATGAAGTGTGGTAAGTGTTTGAAAGTGATGGACATATTGCACACTTCTTACAAAATGAGGCAGGCTTCTCTTCAAAAAATTAAAAAATGTTGCATGATCATTATGAAGAGCAGATTATACAGCTAAAGACAAATAAAATACCCAAGGGGATTATTACCTTGGAGAGTGTCTTAAATGGGAATAATTAAAATAAAAACCAAAGAATGAGCATGTCAACAAAAGAATAGAACTATGAGAGAGTTCTGATTTTCAAGGACAGACTTTTGAAGATTGGCAAGGCTTGTTCTTAGCTAGAAAGGCAAGCTTTTATTGCATTATGCAAAGAGTTTCATGACATCTTTTCCTAGAAATACAAGGACCTAAAAGGGTTTGACCCAAGTATAGCTCATCACACCATTGAGTTAGACCATGGAGCTAGACCGATAAGGTAAAAACAAAGGCATATCAACCACAAGGTAAAAGAACTCATGAAGAAAGAGCTAACCAAATTGATTGGGTCTAAGATTATATTTCTTATCAAGCACTCAACTTGGGTAGCCAAACTTGTGTTAGTTTGAAAGAAGAATGGAGAAATCAGACTTTGTGTGGACTTTCATGATCTAAACAAAGTGTCTCTCAAGGATCATTACCCACTCCCTTCCATGGAACAAATTTTGCAAGTTGTTTAGGTTCTCAACATTTCTCACTTCTTGATGGTTATTCAGGTTATAATCAAATATTGGTAAATGAAGGGGATCAATTCAAGACAACCTTCACCACCAAGTGGGGGACCTTTTCCTACAAGAAGATGCCATTTGGTTTATCCAATGCTGGAGCTACATTTCAAAGGGCAATGGACATGAATTTCAAAGGTTTGATCAATAAGTTTTTGCTTGTTTACCTTGATGATATAACCATTTTTTCAAAAGATGTTGCTAATCATATGGGACATCTAAGGCAAGTGTTTGAGAAGTGTCTAGAATATAGCATATCCCTCAATCCAAAGAAGTTCATCTTCACTGTCCACAAAGGTAAGCTTTTGGGTCATGTTGTTTCAAAAGAAGGCTTATCTATTGACCCCAAAAGGATTGAATCTATTATAGGATTGTATTTGCCTCAACACAAGAAAGGGATGCAAAGTTTCTTGAGAAAAATAAACTTTGTAAGGAGGTTTATCCCAAACTTTGCAATTGTGGTAAAGCCTATCACAACCATGCTAAAGAAGAACCAAGTTTTTACTTGGACAAAAGAAGGTAAAGGCAACTTTGAGGCAATCAATAAATTAATTGTAGCATCTCCTACTCTATTAAATCTAAATTTTTCTAAGGATTTCATTCTTTATACTTTTTCTAACCTAGACATAATCTTAGCTATGCTTATGCAAAAGAATGATGAGGATGTTGAGTAGCCAATTGCTTTCTTCAGCCAAGGCTTAGAAGACTACAAAGTGAGATATTATTTTGTTGAGAAACAAGCTTTAACCATCATTAGAGGATTGAAAAAGTTTAGGTATATGGTTTCCAACAACAAGATCCATGTTATGATCTCCCATCCTAACACCAAGGAGTTTCTCCTAAGCAGGGATCTCAATGAGAAGAGAGCTGGATGGATCATGAAGGTGATGGAATATGACATTAACATCAAGGTAACCAAACTAGTAAGAGGAAGAGGTTTATGTGAGCACTTAGCATCTAAATTTTAAGATCCAAAAGAGCAAGCCTTGGTAAATCAAGTTCAAGACCAACTAGCTGATCAAATGCATAATCAAAGTTGGACACAAGACATCATTGGTTTTCTTCAAAATGGTGAGTGTCCCATTGGCTTGAACAAATCTCAAAAAAGGTATTTTAGGTTGTAAGCTATTCCTTATTATCTTGTGGATGGCATTATATTTAATAAGGATGTGAGAAATGTGTTGCTAAGATGCATTAACAATGACTAATTTGATATGCTGCTAGAAAGGTTCCATAATGGTGAAAATGGTGGTCACTTCTCTCCTAGAACAACAACTACAAACATAATGAGATCTGGTTACTATTGGCCTAGTATTTTTAAAAACTATTATCATTGGGCTAAGGTTTGTCCTCAATGTAATTTCTTTGTTGGCAAACAAAAGCTTGCTACCCTTTTATTGAATCCTATCCAAGTGGACCAGCCTTTCATGCAATGGGGCCTTGACTTCATTGGCATGATCAACCCTCCATCAAGTGCTAGACACAAATGGATATTGACTACTAAAAACTACTTCACAAGATGGGTAGAGGTTGTTTCTTTGAAAGAAGGAAATAAAAATGCCATCTTGGAGTTATATGACAACATTATAACAAGGTTTGGAGCTCCTATGTCATCATCTCAAATAATACACTTGCTTTTATAAGTGCTAAATTTTTTGATTGGGAAGCAAAGAGTGGAATTCATTTGAGTACCTCATCCAACTACTACCCTCAAGGTAATGGATTGGCTGAGTATACCAAGAAGAAACTCATCAAGATCATCAAGAGGACGTTGGAAACCAATCAAAGAGCATGGCATATCAAGTTGAAGATGGCCTTATGGGAAGATAGAATCACTCCCAAGAAGTCAATTGGTGATTCTTATTTTATACTTGTCTATGGGAGAGAAGTTAGGTTGTCCATATCACAAGAGCTCCCTACCTTAGAACTTGCACAACATCTAGAATTACTTGAAAACACTCCCATGGGGGTCAGATTAATATAATTAATGCAGCTTCAAGAGGCAAGAGATGATGTATATAAAGCTTTGGAATACCATCAAATTCTCATGAAGCAGTCCTTTAACAAAAGGGTAAGGGCAAGAGTGTGCAAAGAAGGTGACTTGGTCTTGAAATGGGATGAACATAGAGCAAACCTAAGTAAACATACAAAGTTTGATACCTTATGGAGTGGTCCTTGCATCATCATCAAGTGCAAGCAAAGAAACTCTTTTCAGCTATCCAAAATGGATGGAGAAGAGCTGCCTATTCTAGTGAATGGAATCTATTTGAAGCCTTGTTTTTGACCCTTACTGGTCATGTCTTGTATATACTTGATTTTGGTGTGTTTCCTTTTTTTGTGTTTGCTTTCCCTAATTGCTTTGTAGCATAGGTGTGTTTTCCTTCCCTTTGTTTGGTGTATGTCTCTGCCTTGTGTGTGTGATCAACCCAGACAGTGTGTTTTTAAACCAAAGCTTGTTTAGTTTTCTTTGAAGTGCCTATATGCATGACTCCATACCTAATGGAAGGATTTAGGTGACTAGTCTTTGACATAACAGACATGCCTCCCCTTAGAATCACCAAGAATGTTGACCAATTTTCACCTCAATATAATTTGTCCAACCTTTTTCATGGAGAACCAAACAATAGTTACAAGAATAGGTCATTTTAGAGGTCTAAAATTGCAAGTCAAGGAGGGTAAAGTGTTTTGGATCCATTTTAGTCTATGTCAAGTTCTCCACAAGTCAAGTCCTGTCCTCTCATAAAGCTGAGTTACTCCTCAAGACCAAGTCAGGTTCTCTGAATGACTCAAATTATGAAAGTTTCATGAGTAGAATTAATTTGGGTTTATGAACTTGAATTACTCCTTCCAATGATTTATGAGTTTTCAATGATGCATGACTTCAAGTTTTTCAAAGAGAAAGTCTTATGACTTTTATAAGCAAAAGCAATTAGAAAACTTGAAATGGTCTTGATTCTTGCCTCTCAAAAGTGGCCCTTCAAAAAAATTTTGAAGGGCCTTTCTTGCCTCGTTCCCCCCCAAGTGTCCCTTTGGACCTTTTTGAAGGGCACTTTTCTTTTAAATGACCCTTAAAAAAAGTTCCAAAGGGCACTTTTTAGCCTAAGTGTCCCTTTGGACTTTTTTGAAGGGCACTTTTCTTCCAAGTGACCCTTCAAAAAAGTTTTGAAGGGCACTTTTTAACCCAAGTGTCCCTTTGAACTTTTCCAAAGGGCACTTTTCTTCCAAGTGACCATTCAAAAAAGTTTTGAAGGGCACTTTTTAGTCCAAATGTCCCTTCAAACTTTTTTGAAGGGAACTTTGTTGTCCAAGTGATCCTTCAAAAAAGTTCCAAAGGGCACTTTATCTTGGAAATGCCCTTCAAAAAATTTCTAAATGGCCATTTCCTTTGGAAATTCCCTTCAAATTTTTTTGAAGGGACCCTGTGCCTTCCCCAAATGTCCTTCAGGAAAAGTTCTCGAAGGAACTAGCCATTGCCTTTCAGGCAAAATCCCTGAAAGAATTCCTTTGGAAAAATTATTCAAAGGAATTACTTCAGGAAAATTTCCTAAAACAATAAACCCAACCCGATGGATCCCCATGACGTGCTATAGGATGTCAAATCTAATATAACCAACTACCCGTTGGGGTGCAAAGATGACGTGCCATAGGATGTCAAATTTAGGGCAGCCAACTAGCCATTGAGATTAAAAGATGACGTGCCACAGGACGTCAAATTCATGCCTAAAGTCTTCAAGGAAGGAGTAAATCCATTCAAAGAACCTGATAGGGTATTAAGCAAAAATAGTGCTTTATGGGTTTTCAAAAAAGCTTTGCTTATGAATTTTACAAGTAAAAGCAACTAAAAATCTCAAAAAGGAAGAGACAATGTTTTGTGGGTTTTCAAAAGATATTTGCTTATGAATTTTACAAGTAATAACAATCAGAGAACCCAAAGAAGAAAGTAGAAGTAAAGTCATTTGGAAAACCTGAATGGGTCTATAGTAAAAAATGCAGGAGATCTCAAGAAGAATCTAAGGTTTACAATAGTGATCTAAGCCATTTCTTATAGAGGGTCATCTCACCAATGATTTTTTAGTGATCATGGTCATTTCAAGAGGGTGAATCAAAGAGAAGGACAAACTCCAACTAAATGAGAGAATAGTTGGAATTAGTTTCACTAGGATGGCAACTGCAAACCATTTTGGAGGATTCTATTTTAAAACCTAAGAGATCTCTCTTCTCTCCCTCTTTTGCTATAAATAGGGCCCTTAGGCTCTTGTTTTATCATCCACATATAATATGATGAAGCCCTACTGGAATGTTTTGACATATTCTTGCCTTTGAACAAAGAAGTATAAGTTTATTTTCTTTCTAAGTTCTAGACATTTGCTTGGGCATGCAAGAGACACAAAGTGACAAGTAATTTTTACCCTTATGTTCTTTATCCTTCATGTATTTGAGCAAAAATTTGATCCAACAGGTCATGGAGAGTGCATTCTAGCTATATGAGATTTTGCACATGTGTAACCTTTTTTCTGGACTATATAGGTTGTCTTTTCTAGTTATTTACCTTGTGTGATCTCATTCATTTTGTCTCTACATTGAAATACTTATGTTGAAATCTTATAGAGCTTGATTTATAGACTATATTCTACTGTATTGTGCATAAGTATAGGGCATATATGTGGATACTAATTCTTGGTGTATCACCATCTTAGACTAATATTTTCATTTATACAAACTTCTGACTCTTTTCACTCATACAAATTGGTTCAACAATTTTATTTCACAAAAGCTAATACAGGGAGCTAGCCCTTTCAACCTAGAGGTTCATTTCCATTTATAAGAAAAACCATAGACCTAGAAATGTTCTAATGTTTCCCAAATCTAGAGGAGGCCTAAACAACCCTCTTCTAGGGTGCAATATTTGGAGACAACAAGATCTTCATCAAACAAGGCACCTCTCTTTGATGGATCTAACTATGCATTCTAGAGCATAAGAATGGAATCATATCTGTCTTCATTAGGGTTTGATGTATGGATGTCTATGGTAAATGAATATATATCCCCTGTTACAACTCCCAATGATTAGGTTTCAAAGAAGGCATATGAGAGTAATGCTAAGGCAAAGAATGCTATTCTGTATGGATTGTCCAAATCAGAGTTTGTCAAAGTGATGCATTGCAAAAATGCATAAGACGTCTAGAATAAATTTAAGAGCATCTATGAAGGAGATGACAAGGTAAATTAGACCAAGCTACAAACATATAGAGGTATGTTTGAAAGTCTTGAAATGACTGAAGAAGAGAAGATTGCAGACTACCTTCTCAGGGTAGATGAAATAGTCAATGTAATCAAAGGCCTTGGATAAGAAAGGAAAGAATCAATCATTGTCAAAATGGTCCTAATATCTTTGCCATCAAGGTATGATTATAAAATATCTAAAATAGAGGAAGCAAGATCTCTAGATAAGTTCATTGTAGATGAGTTTCATGGAACCTTCACTACTTATGAGATGAGAATGGGATAAGAAGATACTTTCAAGAGAGAAGCTACATTCAAAACATCCAAGAAAGTTAAAGCATAAACATCTACATCTAGATATGAGGAGACTGATGAACAAAAAGCCATCATTTTTAGAATATTGAAAAGAGGATCTAAAAAGTACAAAGGTAAGTTACCTTTTAAATGTTTTAACTATGGTAAGGTAGGACATTTTGCTACTAAATTCCTTTATGAGAAAAGGATAACTCTGAGCAAGAAGAGGATGGAAAAATAATGAAGCCCCACTATTCCAAAAGGAGTAACTTATTTAAAAATAATAAAAGCTTGTATATAAGAGAAAATAGTGACTCATTAGATAATAGTGATAACTCAGATGATGACCATGACTGTGGATCTATGGCTGAGGCAAATGAGTCCCTGTTTATGGCATTAGGATCAATTTCTATAGATATGGATCAAGAGGAAGTTGAAGAATCTAATGAAAAAGAGGAAGGAGAAGTGGAACTTGAGTGTGAACTCATCTGTGCTCTAGATGAGATTGAAAAACTGAGAAAAGAAAACTCAAGATAGAAGAAGCTTGGATAAAAAGAAATTAAAAAACTATCCAAAAGTCTTGAAATATCTGATCAGATGATAGTAAGCCTTAAGACTTAGGTTGAAGAAGCTGGAAGAATATAATATGTAGTAAAAATTTAACTACAATTCAAATCTGATGAGTGTATGAGGCTAGAATCAGAGATAGTGGATTTGAGAAAAGAGATTGAAAAGGCTAAAGAATAAATAGTCAAAGTTCTGAAGCTGATAGGAGGATCAAACATTATTGATGAATTGATCAGCACTCAAAAACCATCTAAAAGGAAATTTGGTCTTAGTTATGAAAAGGGAAAAAATCCCATAACCAGTAATCTGCTAAGTTATATGATAATTTCAAAGTAGAAGGATCAGGAGCAAAGAAAGAGAAAACTTTATAGGATACAAAGATAGATACAAACACTGCTAATGTGAAGAAGTCTAAAGCTAAAAAGAAGCCCGAGGAAAGGAAAAAGAATAATGAGTCCATCTCTACAAACTCAATGAAGATGCAAAAGATAAAGGTAGCTGATGCAGATGGTTACAAAATGGTAAGAAACTTGAAGAAGCAAGAGTTGAGAAGAATTCACCATCCTGCACAGAGAAAAGCTATGACCAGGTATTCCTCATCTTTCTTTGGCTATTGTTATAGTTGTAATCATTTTAGTCATAAAGCTAGTAATTATAGAGTTGTACCTACAAGGAGAACCAAATTTTTAAGTAAAAATTCATTTGTACCCTTGTTAAATACAAATGTAAGGTGATTTTATTGTAATAATTTTGGTCACATAGCTAAACATTGTATAAAAAGCTTTATAAGATCAAAAGTACATAATAAGAGGAAATGTATGCCTCCTAGTGTGAACAAAGGTTCACAAGTATTTGATAGAGAGAAAAATAGGACATTTAAGAAACCCAAGCACGTATGGAAAGTGACATATCAAGCCATGATGAATAATGCTATAGAGGTTGTAAAATGTCAAGAGCTCTCAATGTCTACACATGTTGAGGATGAAAATACCAAACTCAAGGAGAAGACCAAGGTGATAGCTGAGGATAGTTCTAAGGTATGTATCAATTCAAGTGAACATCCTACTACTATAGAGTAAGTATCAAGCATAAAACATTAGTCTTCTATGCCTAGTGATGAGATTTTAAGCTACAAAGAAGATTCATTAGATAAATAGGTATGTCATGGATCCATATTATTTCCATGTATTGTTAATCCAATCATAGAAGAAAAGGAGAATAATTTAATGGATGAGCATGTTACTTATCTAAATCCCAATAATAAGAAAAAAATAGAAAACACAAGATGACCAAGGATGAGAAGGAATATGAGGATTTCTAGGCAACTCCTCATTTCACATTATTCTAGGACATTGTCAACTAAGGTGTCTCTATCTATGCTTTTTAAGAGACCCCTTTTAGTGGAGAATCAAGTAATATCTACTACAGATGTGAAATCAAGTAGGCTATGATGATGACTTGACTAAACCAAGTTAAGTGCTATGCATGCAGTGTTTGGAGGGACCAAATGAGTGTTTTAATATGACATAATGAGATTGTTCGAGTACATCTCATATATATGGTCTGAAAATTCATTTGGCATAAGGGTTATAATGTAATAAACCCTTAACATTGTGTATCTTGGGGTATACAAAGAAGTCAGGTCACCAAACTTGAAGAACATGTGTAAAATGATGATATACATGTGCTATATGAAGTTATGGTGTGTTGTAGGTAGGCCCTTGATGCAAAGATGGAACATGGAGTTAGGGAGAGCTAACTCAGATAACATGAATAACTTGAGAGCCTATGCATAGTGTAAGGGGGAACTAGACTATTTAGTTTATCAAGATCAATAAGTCTTAGAGTAGAAGAGCTTTGCAATTGGTCAGGTCCCAAGATCATAAGATAATAAGAGACTGAGAGAGAAAGATAGTAATCATGTATGGAAGCTTCTACATCACATCAATAGATGCTAGTGATAGAGCATAATTCCAGAGGAAGGATCATAAAATCCTTGTTGATCCCTAGAAGAAGAGAAAAGGCAACTTAGGTATGTATATTTTATAAATTTCTAATGAGTTGATGGTTTTAGGTTCTTGGACAAACTCCTTTATATGATAAAAGGGGAGTACACTTTGGGAAAATATTATGAAAGAGTCCTTTTACTATTGATGTCAAAGGGGAGGAAAAAGTGCAAATTCTCTTTCTAGGAGAAAGAGCAAAATTCTCTATGACAAAGTTTAGAGAAAAAGAGTCCTTTTGCCATTGATGTCAAAGGGGAGGAAAAAGTGCAAATTCTCTTTGTAGGAGAAAGAGAAAAATTCTCTATGCCAAAGTTTAGAGAAAAAGTGCAAATGTCAAATTAGAAGCAGAGCAAGTGTCTAGCTTGAGTATTAGGCAAATGTGTCATTGCCTAAGGGGGAACAAGTTTGGTATGAACAGCTTCAATTCACACTCATCAGAAGCCAATGCAAGCAATGCTAGAGAAGTATCAAATTATTATAAGATCAAAACATTAAGTTTGCATTAGAGCATTTAGTTTGCCATTAATGCCAAAGGGGGAGATTATTGGCAATATGATTATCATTGATGTCAAAAGGGACACTATGGATGTCATTGATGTCAAAAAGATCAGGTAGGATTGATGGAGAAAATAACATATTTCACAATTGCATTGTGAAATTTTGTCATGATTTTATAGAGACAATGTATGTATGTTTAAATTCAAATAGATAGAAGACCCATTATGGGTTTTTCATGTACATTCTATAAATGTGGTATGCAGGTTCAATGGAGAAGGAATGAGCTCAAAATTGAATTATATTTTATCTCATATTGGATAAGGTTTCTTATTAAAACCCTAAGGATTTTGTTGTCACTTGGATTTTCACTCTTTGAGGAGAAGTCTCACCTCTCCTCATCCAAGTGGCACAATTGAAAACCTCTAGGCTTGTGGGTGGCCTAAGGATGAGGTGAATCTCTAGGTAGGACTAGCTCTCTTGATGTACCACTTTGGATCACAACTAAACCTAAGATTTGGGAGGTAAAGGGAGAGATAAAAATGAAATCAAACTATCCTAAGAGAGGTTATACACCAAATAAGTTGATGACTTCCAACTGGTTGCATGTTACACATGAAACCAAGAGACTAACAAAACATACACTTCTCAAAATTGTATCTTCTCACATAAATATTACATTATGAGGTTATGGATGAAAATTTAGGATAGGAGGAATAGAAAAGAGGCCTTGAATGGCACTAGTGAATAGACTAACTCACTCAACCTTGACACTTCCTAAAACACTTCACATGTTCTGCAAGAAAAAGCTTTCCAACTGCAAATAGGATGAAAGAATGAAACACCATGCTAAGGAAAAAAGAGTTATCACTTAATCAAAGTCAATCATCCAATTATAACACACTATTAATAGTCATGAAGAGGTAAAAATCAATAGTCTTATTTATCAAATGGTATGCAAATGAGCAGGGCTTCACCATACTCAGGTGGAGCATAAGTTATAATGGCCAAAATGGCTAGTTTTTATAGAACTTGAGAGAGAGAGGAGAAGATAAAAGTCCAAGGGTCACAAGGAAACTTTTAAAGCTCATAAAATTAGTTACTTATGCATGAGAAGAGGATATGGGATGAACTATGTAAGGTCAAAAGAGACACGTGGCCATACAAGACATGAAACTCTTGCAAACTGACATGAAAGTTCTCATTCTAGATTAGAAAACTGTCTTCATGATTTGGACCTATTTGAAAATCCAAAAAATAATTAGGGAAATTTATGATGATTGGAATGAAGGGGAAGGATTTCAGGTATGCCTATCTATGCATTGGTTGCAGGCCTAGTCATTTGGAAGTGAGCCATTATCATCTACAGTCCAAATAACTCTTCTTTCATGCACCCTGCACACTTGGACTCAAAATTGGATTAAATTTTCCATGAAAATACATGGGAGGGAGTGGATGATAAGTTTCAATACCCTCCATGGCCTTATGAGAATCAAGAACACCTTAAAAATGCTCACATTTAAAGTTTTTACACTTCTCACTAGCTTGTCCACTATGCCAATTATGACTGGCTAAGATAAGAGCCATTTATTGAACACTTAGGAATTTTTATAAAGCAATAAATTTCCATAGTGAGTTATTATAAGTCCTAAGCTTCCCCTAAACTTGATTTCATCTTTTGACTCCTTCTGGAACTTGAAAAACACATGAAATAGTTAAAAGACCTTATTTTGTACCTTATCTGTACAATTTCATATAGTCCAAAAGCATGGGGAGTATCCTGAGGGAGTTTCTTGTAAGTTTCAATCATCATCATAGTCAAAATATTTCATTATATTAGCTTTACATCTCCATTTTTCCAAATTGGTCACTGGCAAGGGCTTATGAGGGTTTTAGCCTATTTTGACCTCTTAATCTTTGTTCATAAAATTAGGACATTCAACTTGAAAAAAATTCCACAAGAAGGTTTTTTAGGACCTATTATAACACATCTAAACTTTTTTGTCCCCCATGCAAAACACCAAGAGAGATATGAACTTCCAAAATTGCTCTATCGAGCTCTTCCTTCCAATTACACAGGCCTAACACTATCTTTGAGCCAAAATTGGATTTACCTATAATTTATTTTCCTTACACAAGCTTTATCACCTCTGTTAACACTCTATGAACATTCAAAAATGCATTTTAGTGATAAGCTAGGGCCATATGTGAAGTTGATCCCCCTTTTGGATTCTAGGCCTAGTCATGCTTAGTAGGCATGTATGCACCTTAGAGCCCAAAATGGGTTTTGATGGTTTTAATTGTATCTAAATAGCTTATATACCTCTATTTTGATTCCAAAAACATGTTCTAATCAATTGGAAAGCTCACCTAGAGCTATAAGTGGCATTGGTCTCTTTTTTTGTCTTTAGGCCTAAACTTTGCCTAGTGAGTCTGATTGTAACCTTGGTGTTTTAGACCTCCCTATTTAGTTATCTCCTTCTAAATAAGTATTTCAATGTTTAATTATACATGTTACAAATTTACAAACCTTCTTTCCATTTTTGACCAGCCTCTAACTCACTTGGCTATTCCCTTTTCCAAAATTGCAAGGTTTGTGTACAAGGGAAAGTATCCTCTGTCTAAGGTAGAGCAAAGGGTACTTACCATATTTTTTTAAAAAAATTAACTATTGGAGAATCTTATTTAAGTTTCAAATATGGTCTATACAAAATTTTATCCCCTAACCTTAAGCATAGACCCTTCAACTTCAATAAAACCCAAGATAGGCTTGTGTAAAATGGACTATGTGCAAGAATATCAAGATGTGGACTGTATGTGCATCATTTGGTCCCTTTATCTATTCAAAATCATCTAAGAGAGTGTCATTATACTATTTTTTTTATGATAAATGTGTTCACATGTTTTTTTCACCATTTTAATTCTTCATATACCCCTCTATACACCCTATTCAGTCATAATTGGGTGTCACTTTTGACTATATTTTCTATCTTGGAAAGGCACTTGTTGGTGCATGATTGTATGTTTTAGGCTGAAAACAATGTTTAAGACCCTTATTTAAGCTTCCATGATCATTTAATATTTATTTGGATCTCTTAGTTCACCTTGGGTAGTATTACCATCACTTTGGCACCCAAATCTGCTTACTACATGTCAAAAAATAGTCATAGTCAACTGTAGGTCAAAGGATCCTATACGTGTATTTCATATCACCTAGGCCTTCAAAACAATTAAAAAAAACTTAATTTAAGCTTTCCAAACCATGTTCTAATTTCACCTACCTTCCATGCTTAGATTGAGGTCTATTTTCAAAGCTACCTAGTTTACTCTCTAAGGCGACCCTACAACCAACTTGTAGGTGCATATTTGTGATGGAAAGAGGCCTATAGGTGTATATGGGAAAAAAATACTACTTATCATCTCCTAATGGTATTTTGGATCATATTTGTTACTTGAACTATTTGGAACCATTCCCATATGTTGGCATGGCTCGATATTACAACACTAAGTGAAGAATCAATTTTAGGAGCTAAAATCCTATAGGTTTTATTGTCACTTGGATTTACACCATTTGAGGAGATGACTAAGATATCATCATCAAAGTGGCACAATAGAAACACATCTAGGCTTGTGGGTAACCTATGGATGAGGTGAATCTCTAAATAGGGCTAGCTCCCTTGATGTACCACTTTGGATCACAACTACACCTAAACTTTGGGGGAAAAGGGAGAGAGATAATTAAAAGAAAACTATTATAAGGGGGGTGATACACCAAATAAGATGATGAATTCTAACTACCAACATGTTATACATGATAACAAAGGACTAACCAAACATACACTCCTTTAATCTACATCTTCTCACATCAATGTTACGTTATGAGGTTATGGATGAATGTAAAAAGCTAGGAGGACTAGACAAGAGGCCTTGAATGGCACTAGTGAATAGACTAACTCACTCAATCCTTGACATTTCTTATAATACTTCAATTTCCCTTCAAGAATAAGCTTTCCAACTACAAATAAGATGAAAGAATGAGACAACATGCTAATTAATCCATAGACTTCACTAAGCAAGATCCAACATTCAAGTAGAACACACTATAAAAAGTCATGAAGAAGTAAAAATAATCAATATTCATATTGATCAAATGGTATGAAAATGAGTAGGGTTTCACCATACTCAGGTGGATCATAAGTTACAATGGCCAAAATGACTAGTTCTTATAGAACTTGAGAGAAAGAGGGGAAGATATAAGTCAAAAGGTCATAAGGATATATGTCAAGCTAAAAAAATTAGTTAATTATGCATGAGAAGAGGATGTGGGATTAACCATGCAAGATCAAGAAGCACAAGTGTCAATTCAAGGCATGAAACTTATGAAAAGTGTCATGAAACTACTAATTCTAGCTCAAAAAACTACCTTCATGATTTGGACCTATTTGAACATCCCAAAATAAATTAGGGATAAGTTTGATGATTGTAATTGTGGGGAAGACTATCAAACATGCCTATCCATTCCTTGGTTGTTGGCTTGGTCATCTAGAATCATCTAGGAATGAGCCATTATCATCTACAATCTACAAAAACTTTTCTTTCATGCACCCTGCACACTTGGCCTCAAAATTGGCTTCAAGTTTACATGAAAATCCATGGGAGGGATTGGATGACAAGTTTCAAGACCCTTCATGACCTTAGAAGCATCAGGCACACCTTGAAATCATCCCACTTGAAGTTTTCCACCCTTCTCACTAGAATATCCACTATGCTAGTTTTGACTAGCTGAGATGAAGTAGTTGGTTGAGGTACTTAAGATTTGTTTCAAGGCTTGAAATTGACATGGGGAATTATATTGAGTCTTAATATTTCATCTCATGTGATTGAAATATATTGAAACCTACACAACACAAAAAATAGTCAAGAAAACCCTATTTATACCATGTTCATATAGATTATGTACAACTAATTTTGATGGGGAGTAGATTGAGTGAGTATTTTGTAAGGTCCAATCATAATCCTGGTCAAACTAGTCACTTAGAGTATCTATCCAACTCCATTTCTCTAAATTGGTCACTGGCAAGGGTTTAGGAGGGTTTTGAGTAGTTTGACCTTTTAAGCATTGTTCATAAAAATGGGACATTGAATTTTCCAACCAATTCCAATAGAGAACAATATAGGACCCCTACTAACTCTCTAAACTTCCTTGGACTCCATGCAAAGTATCATGAAAGGTATCAGCATTTGAATCTCTCCTATCGAGTTATTTCCTCCTTTTCCATAGGTCTAATGTTGCTTTTGGACCAAACAAATACCTCCTTATGTTTCTTCTACATTCCAATGGCTTGTACACATCTAATGTTACCCTAGGAACATGTTTAAATCCATTGTAGTGCTCACTAAAGGTTAGAAATAAGTCTGACTCTCCATTTGTCTTTGGCCTAAAACCTTTTTTAGTAGGCCTAACTATAACCCATGTGGTCTAGGCCATTAAACTAAGATTAATTTCATTCCACTAGCTTGAACAATTTTGTAATGGCTCTAAAAACATGACACAAACTAATAGAATTCTCATCTCATGATACAGTTGAAAGTGATAGTTCACTTGGACTATAGGCATAACCATGCCTAGTGTGCTTGACTGTAACTCCTAAGGGTTTGGAAATTCCTATTGAAAATAATCATTATTTGCTTGATTTCCCATGTTGTTATAGGTGTATTCTAGCTTCCTCAACCTTATTTAAAAGTTTAATCATCTCCTGAAGATTCCCTTTGTATCCATTTCCTAAAACTACTAGGGTTTGCACCTAAGGGGTAGTACCCTCTATTTGAGACAAAACAAAGGGTACTTCCCCTATTTTTCAAGAAAAATGCATATTGGAGGGCATTCCTCAAGTGTTGAAGGTTTTATACAAAAATTATTATCTTATGACCAAGTCAATTGAACTTCCAAAAGCCTTAAGACCCAAGATAGACTGTATAGAAAAACACTATGTGTAGGGTTCCTCATGTGAACTGTGTGTTAAAGGTCAAAATTATTTTCTTTGCTTGTTTTATATCATGATAAATATATAATAATATCATGATCATAGTTTGAGGTAATCCCATTTCTATTTGTTTTTCCAATCTTCCACATGCTCTCTACACTCCTACGTAATCAAGACTAAATGTGTTACCTTGACTATGTCATGCTCTTTTGACATCATGCCTATAGGTGAAAATTGCTTAGATATTATTTGATAGTGTGATGAGACTCTTGAGATATTCCAAGTTTAATTGGTGAGTTTTTGTACCTACTCATACCATATTGAATTGATTCCATGCCAAGAACCTCAACTTTTCTGCTCTCTGCCCCTCATAGTCAACTACAGTTTATTATGTGGGGCCTTTATATCCCTAACATCTCATTTAGGCCTTGAATATAAGAAATAAATTCTTATTTAAATTATCCATGATCATCTACCTATGATTTCAACTTATTCATCATTATTGGAACATACCAGTCACCAAGGAACCATCTCCCTCTAGCTCATTGTTTCATATAGTTACACAGTTGGTTGTAGGTGTATGATTCAAAGTTTAAGACATTTGTAGGTATACTTCTCCCTTGGTCATGATGTTTGGAGACTATACTTGAATCTTGACATTCACCTAACACTTGTTCATACTTTTATTCACTATGAATGGGCTAAAACATCACATAGCTACTATGCTTTAGCCACTGTTTGTCTCAATCACTTCCAACTGACAGTATAAGAGTCTTAAGACCTATAGGTTAAAATATTACAATTGGAAATTGTGCTATGCTCTCTTGAGAATCCTTTAAAACTCTAGTCAAATTTTCAAGGCAGGTGTCTAGGTTTATAGACTCATAATCTTCCAAATTTACCTTTTGGCTCTATGGGCACCTATAGGCAGGTTGTAGGTGGACATTTTGTGGTGAAAGAGACCTATAAATGATAAAGGAAGGAAAAACATAGTATAACATTCTTCTTTAGGTGACCATTTTTCTCCTTGAAAAATATTTTAAATCAATGAGGTCATCTGCACATGAGAATATGCCTTAGACTGTCAACTTAGAAAACAAAGTTGCTTAAGGGCTCAAATTCCTGTAGATGTTACTAACTATTATTAGTGCATAAAAGAGGTTTTTTAGGCCTTTCAATGACTGTCTACCTTGGTTATATTCCCATCAAACCTTACCAAGTCCATGTCT
Source organism: Torreya grandis (assembly GCA_037957365.1). NCBI lineage: Eukaryota > Viridiplantae > Streptophyta > Pinopsida > Cupressales > Taxaceae > Torreya > Torreya grandis. The sequence goes on along the minus strand of JARHVA010000094.1, from coordinate 1,088,908 downwards.
TTTCTAGAGTCTAAAATATGATCACATTAAGAGGGGAAAAATGCATTGATAGCATTGTAACAAGACATCAACAAAACCTTGAAGAACTCTATTTTGTAATTTCAGGGAAAAGGGTCTTGAATACTGCAGTCATCTTCTTAAATTTGGTTTTCAACTTTTTTAATAGTCTAGCCTTCTTGGAATCTATGTTATGATCCTTTTGACATGTTATAAATTCAAGAAGGGCTTCATTATTTGTTTTGACACTTATATACAAGTACCTCTGTTCTTTGTCAAGCCACCTGTAGGTGAGAAAAATCATGCATACAAGTAGTGGTATAGGATGATAGGTAATGAGCATTATATATAGCATTTAATGAGTCTTAAACCAATATTAATCATGAAAAAAAATGATTCCTTTCATATTCAAGGATCTAGCTCAATCTAAACTCCTCAACATAAAATTACTCATGAGGACACTTGTAGATGCACCTTAATTGTTGTCTGACTATATTTTCTTGTATATGACTATGATTCCATGGAGAGATACCTTGGGAAATGATATTGAGAGGTTAAAGTGACAAAAATAACATGAAAACATTTAAACCAAAACATATTCACCCTCCAAGACCACCATCAAAATAAGAAAATCCTTTAAATGGTGAAAAAATTGCCTGTTACATAGAAAAGTGCTACCTCTTACAACCTAAGATGATTATCATATCAAAACACCTTGAAATGATAAAACAAAATTGGAGATAATTAGACAAGGTAAAATCATCTGTAATCAACTTCAACAACCGGTTCGTATGGACTTGCCAAAAATGAATCAAAACCTATATGGTGCATGAAACAATAATAAGAAAAACATAGTCAACTTTATGAGGATGGTTCATAAAGCACAGGGCACCATTATTCAAAATATTGTAATGGAAATGAGGGTATCTGAGTATACTACCACCTCCCAAAATAATTTATCCTAAAACCTCTTCAATTATCCATACTAAGCATGAACTTGAAGATTGATTTTACTACCAACAAGGGTGAAAAAGGATAAAAATGGTTTTAACCAAAATTTGACACTTACAAAGCATTTCAAACATGGATTTGAGTTTTGGGAAGTTGAAGAGACATTCCATGATCTTCTCCCATGTGTCACACTTCCCCATGGGCCGTACAAGTGCCAAACTCACATTTTTTTCCAAGAAAACTACTCTTTCTTTTGAAATACCTGCCACTTTCAATTACCAATAGTTGATTGTAATATGTGAGGACACATATCACATGACATAACCTTTCCAACCTTCACACTTCTCAAGGAATCCATACAAGTCATTAAATGCCCCCTTTTTGACCTCAAAAAGACTCCTAGGACTAAAATGATTAAAAAGATTAAGGGCCAAGCCCAATATAACATTAAATATCATAAATTAAAATATAATACACCTTTATACATAATATATTAGACCCCCTAAATGCCTAAAAGTCAAGTTTTTACCTATAAGGGTCCTAATTTGACCTAAAAGTCAAATTTGGTCAACAAATTTGTGACTCATAGGGGTAGTATGCCTACTATACTAACTATACCAGTATCTTTATCAGTCCATTAGGCTTAGGGAGTCATATGAAGTCTTATAAACAACAAGATAAATTTTACCATAGGCTTTGATCAATACAAGACCACTTGATTAGCTCAACCACATAAAACAAAGGACACACACAAAATGAACCAAACAAACAGAAAAGACACACACACCATGTGCTCAGGGCACTTAGGAGAATCTAGGAAAACAAACTATTATGCATAACTAGCAACTAAAAATACCTCCTTTTCATGGTCAAAAGGAAAACTTCTTGAATCATCTTCATAATGGGATGAAACATAGTGCCAACCATGTTTCTCCTTGGATTGAATGCTTTGTGGATCAGACCTATTCCTTTGCAGTTCACTTGATCTGATCTCAAGTATATCATCCTTAAATAGGTCTCTAATGTATATATATTCCTCTTGAAATTGTTCACATACCTCATACTGCTGCCCACTCTTCATCTCTTGGTCATCTTGCATCTTCTTTGTAGGCATGGCTTCAAGAGGATTGGTTTTTTGTTCCTTCAAATATTGAAACCAATATGAGCTTGTTCCATGCTTCAAGAGCTGATGTGTTTCTTCCAATTGATTGATAGGATGATAACACATCTTGATGAATTCAAACATGTCATCATGAAATGTATATGCTTCTTGAAAGGATAGATTTGAAAGGTTATTTTTCCTTTGCATACTTACTTGAGTGCCAAAGCTACCTTCTCCATATTTGACTAGATCATAGCCTCCTTGAAGAGGAGTATAGCCTACTCCAATGATTTAAAACAAGTCATCCAAACATTTATTAATAACTTATATTTACCCATCTATGACATCTTGCAAACTGATGGAAGAATCAATGAAGGTTTCCTTTTCTTTGGTAAAAGGAAAATATTCTTCCTCATCAACCCAATCAAAAATATCCACACAAGAAGTCACCTCTTCTTCATAATTTAGGATCCCTTGAGGGATCTCAATATGCATCTCAACTTATATATCATGTCTTTGATTCTCAAGGGCTGCAAGACCCTCCATTTCTTTCTTCTTCATGGTGATATCAAGACTAAGCATATTGTAATCATGTGACTTAGTCCAATGAGGCTATCAAGAAGTTAGGATTTTTTCAAGCAAGAGTTCTGAGTTTTTGTCAACCAACTGCTTCTCTTTAGGTTCCCATACCATAGGTCCATCAAGGAAAAGGGTGATGGGGTGAGGATAAGATTAATTAGTTGGTGGAGGTGGTATATATAACTCAAAATTAGATTGGGAGTGAAATGTAGGGGATTCTTTTAGAAGCTATTGAGGAAGGGGAGGCAGACCTTGGGATAAAATAACTTGATTTTCTTCCTTCCACTTGACAATCAATTCATTCGCATCTAATTTAACTTGATCACTCTCTTGAGTGAGGATAGATGGGGTGTGTTTAGGCATATGATCTTCTTTTGGGTCTAAACCTTCCATCACACCTTGACTTAGCAACTTCATTCTTGATTCTAACTCTTCAATTTACTTGTCTAGGTTCTATCAGAAAAGTCTTTCTTGAAGTTCATAGGAGTCTTCTAGAGAGGGAAGAGTAAAAGAGGGTTGACATGAAGATAAGAGGTCTCTTAAGGAAGGGTGGGATGGACTTGCAAAGGATTAACTTCATTCTCAACTTCACACTCCTTAACAATGATTCTATCCGCTTTATTTCCCCATGATTCCACTATCTTACTCCAGGTTAAGATGTTAGGATTGGAAGTATTTTTTTGAGGTGGTGATGTAATTTGAGGAGTGGATGAAGTATTGAAGGAACTTGGAATTTCATTGTGCTTGGATTCTCTACCTTGTCTCCAACTTGTAATCTCATATCTAGAGGTTTTTTATTGAAATGGGGATGCAATGGGAGAGGGTAATGAAAGATTGAATTCCACTTCCTTTTCTATTAACATGGACTATTTCATATGCATATTATTCAACTCAATTTTCCTATCAAGATTAACTTCAAAAATAAGGTTTCCCTTTTCATCTCTCTCTTCCAACTGATTGGAAAAAGGATGGCTTTGATATCCTTGATTAGGCTCATGAGTAGGGATCAAATATGGATGATAAAAGACTTGTGGAAGTTGATATGAAGGTTGATATCTTTGGTTAGGTTTCCTTTCATGAACTCTTAGCCTATCCTCTAAGGAAGAAACTAGGATACTCACATCAAGTATATCACTTGTGAGCCTTTGCCAATTGGCTCTCTCAATAGGTACCCACTCTCTTTTAACCAACTCTAATACATCTCTCACCTTATGAGTAAGATGAATAATAACCTCTATACTATATCCTCTTTGTGTGTTAATATTCAACATGTAATTCTCATAGCCCAAGAGTGTTTTCTTGAAGGTGGAAATGAATTGACTTGAGAAGTGGCTAGGTTGACTAAAAGGAGAAAGAAATTGAGAAGGCTAGATATAGGAATAATACACTTCATGAATGGGATGATACACTTCATGTTGAGACTAGTAAGAGTCACACCAAGGTTGATTAAGAACTTGTTCTTGTTGATAGGGAATGCCATAAGATTGAAATGTCTCACCAACTTGTGTAAAATAATGCTCAAAACTCAGCCATGAAACTTCATTGAAATCAAGAAAATAAATAAATATATTAAAAACAATATTCAAAATGAAAATTGGGATTCTTTACCAATTAATTTATCTTTGGAGTCATCATTGATGCTTTGATAGATACCTCCAAAGGCTGATTGTTGAAAAATAACACCAAAAATATTTCAACATCTTGGACTAAGAGTCCCACCAAGCATGAAAAAAACTATTATCACTTATATTTTCACCCTTTGAGGAGATGCCTAATCTCTCCTCATCCAAGTGGCACAATGGAAACACCTCTAGGCTTGTGGGTAGCCTAACGATGAGGTGAATCTCTAGATAGGGCTATCTCCCTTGATGTACCACTTTGGATCACAACTACACCTAAACTTTGGGGGGAAAAGGGAGAGAGATAAATAAAATTAAACTATTTTAAGGGAGGTGATACTTCAAATAAGATGATAACTCCCAACTAGCATCATGATACACATGAGAACAAAGGACTAACCAAACATACACTCCTTTAATCTGCATCTTCTCACATTAATGTTACATTATGAGATTATGGATGAATGTGGAAAGATAGGAGGACTAGAAAAGAGGTCTTGAATGGAAATAGTGAATAAAATAACTCAATAAATCCTTAACATTTCATACAAAACTTCACATGCCCTATAAGAAGAAGGTTTCCAACTGCAAATAAGATGAAAGAATGAGACAACATGCTAAAGAATCCATAGTCTTCACTAAGCAAGATCCAAAATTTAAGTAGAAAAAACTATGAAAAATCATGAAGAGGTAAAAAATTAGAAGTCTTATTTATCAAATAGTATGCAAATGAGAATGGCTTTACCATACTCAGGTCGAGCATAAGTTAATATGGCCAAAATGGCTAGTTCTTATAGAACTTGAGAGAGAGAGGGGAAGAGAGAATTCCAAGGGTCACAAAGACACCTGTCAAGATAAAAAAATTAGTTACTAGTGCATGAGAAGAGGATATGGGATGAACTATGCAAGGTTAGAGAGCAAAAGTGTCAATTTAAGGCATGAAACTTATGAAAAGTGGCATGAAAGTCTTCATTTTGGCTCAAAAAATTGCCTTCATGATTTAGACCTATTTGAACATCACAAAACTAATTAGTGATATGTATGATGATTGGAATTGTGGGGAAGGATATTATACATGCCTCTCTATTTATTGGTTGTAGGTTTGGTCATCTGTAATCATCTAGGAATGAGCCATCATCATCTGCAGTCCAAAAAACTCTTCTTTCATGTACCTTGCACACTTGGCCTCAAAATTGGATTTATTTCTCCATGAAAATACATGAGAGGGAGTGGATGATAATTTTAAAGATCTTATATGACCTTATAAGCATCAAGAACACCTTAAAATCACCCCACTTGAAGTTTTCCACCCTTCTTTCTCGCTTGTCCACTATGCTAGTTTTGACTGGCTAAGATGAAGCAACTAGTTGAGGAATTTAGGAGTTGTTTCAAGGCACAAAATTGACATGGGGAGTTATATTAAGTCTCAATATTTCCTCCCATGTATTTTCATCTCTTGAAATCTCTTGGAACATGCACAACATATAAAATAGTCAAGAAAACCCTATTTTTGCCATGCCCATATAGATTCCGTAAAACTAATTTTTATGGGGAGTAGATTGAGTGAGACTTAAATTTAATATCATCATCCTGGTCAAATTGGTTTATTAGATAAGCTATCCAACTCCATTTCTCCAAAATTTTCATTGGCAAGGGTGCAGGAGGGTTTTAAATAGTTTGACCTTTTAAGCATTGTTCATAAAAATGAGACATTGAATTTGCCAACCAATTCCACTAGAGCATAGTATATGACTCATGATAACTCCTCTAAACTTCCCTAGACTCCATGTAAAGTCTCATGAAAGGTGTGAGCATTTTAATCTCTCCTATCGAGCTCTTTCCTCCTTTTCTATAACACTGATGTTACTCTTGGACTAAAAAAGGACATCCTTGTGTTTCTTATGCATTAAAATGGCTTGTAAACATCTGATGTTACCCTAGGAACATTTTTAAATCCATTTTAGATCTCCATTAAGGTTATAAATAAGTTTGACTCTCCATTTGTCTTTGGCCTAGAACCTTGTTTAATAGGCCTGACTATAACCCATGTGGTCTAGGCCATTCAACTGAGCTTAATTGCATTTAAAAAGATTGAAAAATTCTATTATGGCTCTAAAAATATGACACAAAACATTATAATTCTCATCTCATGATACAATTGGAAGTGACCCTTCATTTGGACTATAGGTATAACCATGCCTTATGTGCTTGACCATAACTCCTAAGGGTTTAGACCTTCTTATTGAAAATATTCCTTGTTTTCTTGATTTACAATGTTTTTATAGGTGTATTACATCTTCTGAAACCTTCTTTAAAATTTAAACCATCTCTTGAAGAGTCCCTTTGTATTCATTTCCTAAAACTACCACAGTTTGCACCTAAGGGGAAGTACCCTTTGTCTGAGATAAAATAGAGGGTACTTCCCCTATTTTTTCAAGAAAAAATGCATATTTTAGGGACTTCATAAATTTTTAAAGGTGTTATACACAAACTTTTAGCTCCTGACCAAGTCATTTGACCTTCCAAAATCCTTGAGACCCAAGATAGATTGTATAGAGAAACACTGTGTACAGGGTTCCTCATTTGAACTATGTGCTTAGCATTAATTTATTTTATTGTTTTATATCATGAGAAATCCATAATAATATCATCATAATATTTTTAGGTAATCCCATCTCTATTTATTTTTCCAATCTTCCACATGCTCTCTACAATTCTATGTAATCAAGACTGAATGTGTTACCCTGACTGTGTCCTACTCTTTTGACATCATGCCTATAGGTGAACATTTATTAGATGTTATTTGATAGTGTCATGAGACTATTAAGATGTTAAAATTTAAATTGGTTATTGTTTGGACCTAATCATACCATATTGATTTGAGTCTATGCCAATAACCTCAACTTTTCTGCTCTCTGCCCCTCATAACCAACTATAGTTGACTGTGTGGGGGTTATATGTGCCTTAAATTTTATTTAGGCCTTGAATGCAAGAAATAAATAGTTATTTAAATTATCCATGATCATCTACCCATGATTTCAAGCTATTTATCATGCTTGGAACATACTAGTCACCAAGGAACCATTTCGCTTTAGCTCACTGTTTCATACAATCACACAATTGGCTTTAGGTGTATGCTTCAAAGTTTAAGACATATGTAGGTATAATTATCCCTTATTCATGATGTTTAGAGACTCTCCTTGAATCTTGAAATTCACCTAGAAAATTTTCATATTGTATTCACTATGAGTGGGATAAAACATCACATAGATACTATGCTTTAGCCACTGTTTGTCTCGGTCACTTCCAGCTGACTGTATAAGAGTCTCAAGCCTGTAGGTGAAAATATTACAATTGAAAATTGTGCTATGCTCTTTGGAGAATCCTTTAAAAAAATTTAGTCAAATTTTCAAGGTAGGTTTCTAGGTCTATAGACTCATAATATTCAAAATTTACCTTAAGGCTCTATGGGCACCTACAAGTAGGTTATGGGTGGACATTTTGTGGTGGAAGAGACATATAGACGCTAAAGGAAGGTAAAATATAGTATGAGATTATTATTTAGATGACCATTTTGCTCTTTGAAAAATATTTTCAATCAATGAGGTCATCTACACATGAGAATATGCATTAGACTATCAATGTAGAAAACAAAGTTTCTTAAAAGCTCAAATTCGTGTAGATGTTACTGACTGTAATTAGTACATAAAACTAGCTTTTTAGGGCTTTCAATGATTGTCTTCCCTTATTTATATTCCCCTCAAACCATGCCAAGTCCATGTATTTTTTAGAGTCTACAAGATGGGCACATTAGGAGGTAGAAAAGGCATTGACAACATTATAGCAAGATATCAACAAAACCTTGAAGAACTATGTTTTACAATTTTAGGGAAAAGGGTCCTAAATAGTGTAGTCATCTTCTTCAATGTGGTTTTCAACTTGTTTAGCAGTCTATCCTTCTTGGAATGTATGTTATGATCCTTTTGAAATTTTATAACTTTAATAAGGGATTCATTATTGCTTTTAAAACCTATATACAAGTACCTCTGCTCTTTGTCAAGCCACCTGTAAGTGATCAAAATCATGCATACAGGCAGTGGTATAGGATGATAGGTAGTGAGCATTATCTATAGATTTCAATGAGTCTTAGACATTCTTAAGCATGATAAAATTGATTCATTTCATAATCAAGGTTCTATCTTAGTATAAACTCCTTCTCAACATGAAATTCCTTATGAGGACACCTGTAGATGCACCTTAATGGTTGCTTGACTATATTTTCTTGCATATGACCGTGATTCCAAGGAGAGTTACCTTGGGAAATGAGATTGAGAGGTTAAAGTGACCAAGATAACATGGAATCATGTAAACCAAAACATATTCACCTTCCAAGGTCACCATAAAAATAATAAAATCCTTCAAATGGTGAAAAAATTGCCTGTTGCACAAAAAAGTGCTCCCTCCTACAACCTAAGATGATTAGCATATCAAAACACCTTGAAATAATTAAAAAAACATGGAGATAATTATATAAGTAAGGTAAAATAATCTATAATCAACTTGAGTAATTGGTTCATATGAAATTGCCAAAAATAAAGCAAAACCTATATGGTACATGAAATAACAAGCAAAAAAGCATAGTCAACTTCATGAGGATGGTTAATAAAGCACAAGACACCATTATTAAAAATATTGTAATGAAAATTAAGGTATATATATAATACCTCCTCCCAAAATCATTTTTCTTGAAACCTCTTCAGCTATGCATACTAAGCATGAACCTGAAGACTACTTTTGCTTGCCAAGAAGGGTGAAAAAGAGAAGAACAATTTTAGCCAAATTTTGACACTTTCAGATCATTTAAAACATGTATTTGAGATTGGATAATCTTAAGAGACATTTCATGATCTTCTCCCACATGGCACACTTCTCCATGGGCTACACAAGTGCCAAACTCACCTTTTTTCCCAAGAAAATTGCTCTTTCTTCTGAAGTACCTACCAATTTCAGTTACCAATAGTTGAATAAGACATGTGAGGACACATGACATGTGACATAACCTTTTCAAACCTTCACATTTCCCAAATAATCCATACAAGTCATCAAATGCCCCTTTTTTGACCTCAAAATGACTCCTAGGACTAAAATGATTAAAAAGACTAAGAACCATGTCCAATATAACATTAAATGACATAAATTAACATATAATAAACATTTATAAATAATATATTAGATCCTTAAACACCTAAAATTCAAGTTTTTAGCTATAGGGGTCCCAATTCGACTTAAAAGTCAAATTTGGTCAACAAATTGGTGACTCATAGGGGTAGTATGCCTACTATACTAACTAGATGAGTAGCCTTATCAGTCCATTGGGATTAGGGAGTCATATGAAGTATAAGACACAACAATAGGATGTTTACCATAGGATTTGATCAAGACAAGACCAATTGATTGTTTCAACCACACAAAACAAAGGAGACACACAAAACTAAACAAACAAACACGCGAGACACACACACCATGTGCTCAAGGAGCTTAGGGGAATCATAAAACAAACTATTATGCACAAATAGTAACTAAACATACCTCCTTTCCATGGTCAAAATTAAAACTTCTTGAATCATCTTCATGATAGGATGAAACATAGGATGTAGCATGTTTCTCCTTGGATTGAATGTTTTGAAGAACAGACCTATTCCTTTGCACTTCACTTGATCTGACCTCAAGTAGATCATCCTTAAATATGTCTTCAATGTATATATATTCCTATTTAAAATTTTCTCATACCTCATACTTCTGCCCACTCTTCATCTCATGGTCAACTTGCATCTTCTTTGTAGGCATGGCTTCAAGAGGATTGGTTTCTTATTCCTTAGAAGATTGAGGCTAATAGGAGCTTGTTCCATCCCTCAATAACTGATGTGTTTCTTCCATCTACTTTAGAGTATGATAATCAATCTTTCTTAATTCAATCATGTCATCATGAAATGTATATTCTTCTTGAAAGGACAGATTTGAAAGGTTGCTTTTCCTTGGCATAATTACTTGAGTGCCAAAGCTGCCTTCTCCATCTTTGACTAGATCATAGCCTCCTTGAAGAGGAGTATAGCCTAATTGGATGATTTAAAACAAGTAATCCAAAGGATTATTAATAACATTTCCTTGACCATCCATGACATCTTGAAAATTGATGGAAGAACCAATGAAGGTTTCCTCTTCTTTGGCAAAAGGAAAACATTCTTCCTCATCAACCCAATTAGAAATATCCACACAAGAAATCACCTCTTCTTAATAATTTAGGATCCCTTGAGGTCTCTAAATTTTCATCTCAACTTTAATATCACGAATTTTATTCTCAAGGGCTTCAAGACCCTCCATTTTTTTCTTCTTCATGGTGATGCCAAAACTAGGTATCTTGTAATCATGTGACTTAGTCCAATGAGGCTGCCAAGGAGTTATACTTTATTCAAGAAAGATTTCTAAGTTTTTATCAACCAAATTATTCTCTTTAGGTTCCCATACCATAGGTACATCAAGGAAAAGGGTGATTTGGTGAGGATAAGATTAACTAGTTGGTGGAGATGGCACATAGAACTCAAAATCAGATTGGGAGTGAAATGTAAGGGATTTTTTTAGAAGCTCTTGAGGAAGGAGAGGCAGAGCTTGGGATAAAAAAACTTTATTTTCTTCCTTCTACTTGAAAATCACTTAATTTACATCTAATTTATCTTGATAAATCTCTTGAGGGAGGATAGATGGGGTGTGTTTAGGCATAAGATCTTCTTTTGGGTTTAAACCTTCCATCACACCTTGACTTAACAACTTCAATCTTGACTCTAACTCTTCAATTTTCTTAGCTAGGATATTTTGGAAAAGTCTTTATTTAAGTTCATAGGATTCTTCATGAGATGGAGGATCATAATATGGTTGATATGGAAGACAAGATGTCTCTTGAGGAAGGGTAGAAGGGACTTGCAAAGGATCAACTTCATTCTCAACTTCACACTCCTTAGCAATGCTTCTACACTCTTTCTTTCCCCATGATTTTGTTATCTTACTCCATATTAGGATGTTAGGATTATAAGTCTTTTCTTGAGGTGGTGATGCAATTTGAGGAGTAGATGAAGTGTTGAAGGAACTTGAAATCTCCTTAGGCTTGGATTATCCACCTTGTCTCCAACTTGGAAGCTCATATCTAGATGTCTTTTCTTGAGATGGGGATGCAATGGGAAAGGGAAATGAAATATTGAATTCCACTTCCTTTTCTAATAAATGGACTGATGCATATGCATATTAGCCAACTTAATTTTCCTATCAAGATTAGCTTTAAAAATAAGGTTTCTCTTTTCAACTCTCTCTTCCAACTGATTGGGAAAAGGATGACTTTAATATCCTTGATTAGGCTCATGAGTAGGGATCAAATATGGCTGATAGGAAAATTGGGGAAGTGGATATGAAGTTTGATATGTTTGGAGAGGTTGCCTTTCATGAACTCTTAGCCTAGCCTCTAAGGAAGGAACTAGGCCACTCACATTAAACATCTCACTTGTGAGCCTTTGCCAATTGGCTCTCTCAATAGGTACCCACTATTTTTTTCCAACACTAATGCATCTCTCACCTTATGAATAAGATGACTAGGAACCTCTATACCATATCTTATTTGTGTGTCAAGATCCAACATGTACTTCTCATATCCCAAGATTTTTTGCTTGAAGGTGGAAATAGATTGACTTGAGAAGTGGCTAGGTTGACTAGGAGGATCAAGACATGTAGAAGGCCGACTATAGGACTGATACACTTCATGAATGGGATGATACACTTCATGTTAAGGCTAGTAAGAGTCACACCAAGGTTGATTAATAACTTGTTCTTGTTGATAGGGAATGCCATAATATTGAAATGTCTCTCTAAATTGTGTAAAATAATGCTCAACACCAAGGTCAGCCATGAGACCTCATTGAAAGCAAGAACACAAAGAAATATATTACCAAAAATATTTAAAAGGAAACCTAGGCTGCTTGACCAGCTGATGTATCTTTGGAGTCACCATTGATGCTTTGATAGATGCCTTCAAACGTTGATTATTGAAAGACAACACTAAAAATATTTCAACTTATTGGACTGAGTCCCATCATGCATGCAAAAAACTATTTTCACTTGGATTTTCACCCTTTGAGGAGATGCCTAAGATCTCCCCATCTAAGTGGTACAATGGAAACACCCTAGGCTTGTGGGTAGCCTAATGATGAGGTGAATCTCTAGATAGGGCTATCTCCCTTGATGTACCACTTTAGATCACAACTACACCTAAACTTTGGGGGGAAAATGGAGGGAGATAATTGAAAGCAAACTATTCTAAGGGAGGTGATACATAAAATAAAATGATAAATTCCAAATAACAACATGTTACACATGAGAACAAAGGACTAACGAAACATACACTATTTCAATCTACATCTTCTCACATCAATGTTACATTATGAGGTTATGGATGAATGTGCAAAGCTAGGAGGACTAGACAAGAGGCCTTGAATGACACTAGTGAATAGAATAACTCTCTAAATCCATGAAATTTCCTACAACACTTTACATGCCCTTCAAGAAGAAGTTTTCCAATTACAAATAGGATGAAAGAATGAGACAACATGCTAAGGAATCCATAGTCTTCACTAAGCAAGTTCCAAAATTTAAGTAGAACACACTATGAAAAATCATGAAGAAGTAAAAAATTAGTAGTCTTATTAATCAAATGGTATGAAAATGAGTAGGGCTTCACCATACTCAGGTGGAGCATAATTTAGAATGGCCAAAATGGTTAGTTCTTATAGAACTTGAGAGAGAGGGGAAGAGAGAAATCCAAGGGTCACAAGGACACTTGTAAAGATGATAAAATTAGTTACTTATACATGAGAAGAGGGTTTGGGATGAACCATGCAAGGTTAAGAAGCACAAGCGTCAATTCAAGGCATGAAAATTTTGAAAAGTTGCATGAAACTCCTTATTATGACTCAGAAAATTGCCTTCATGATTTAGACCTATTTGAACATCTCAAAATTGATTAGGGGAAAGCATGTTGATTGTAATTGTGGGTAAGGCTATCAAACATGCCTCTCCATGCATTAATTATAGGCTTGGTCATTTAGAATCATCTAAGAATGAGCCATCATCATTTGTAGTCCAAAAAAACTCTTCTTTTATGCACCTTGCTCACTTAGCCTCAAAATTGGCTTCATTCTTCCATGAAAATCCATGGGAGGGATTGTATGAAAAGTTTAAATACCCTCCATGATCTTATAAGCATCATAAATACCTTATAATCACCCCACTTGAAGTTTTCCACCCTTCTCACTATCTTATCCACTATGCTAATTTTCACTGGCTGAGATGAAGTATCTAGTTGAGGCACTTAGGTGTTGTTTCAAGGAATGAAATTGACATTGGGAGTTATATTAAGTCTCAATATTTCATTCCATGTGATTGGCATCTCTTGAAACCTCCTAAAACTTACACAACACAAAAAATAGTCAAGAAAACCTTGTTTCTGTAGATTTTGTACATCTAATTTTAGTGGGGAGTAGCTTGAGTGAGTATTATATAATTTTCAATAATCATCTTGTCAAAATGGTCCATTAGATAAGCAATCTAATTCCATTTCTCCAAACTAGTCATTGGCAAGGGTTTAGGAGGGTTTTGAGTAGTTTGACCTTTTAAGCATTGCTCATAAAAATGGGACATTGAATTTGCCAACCAATTCTAATAGAGCATAGTAAAGGGACCTTTATAACTCCTCTAAACTTCCCTAGACTCCATGAAAATTCTCATGAAAGGTGTGAGCATTTGAATCTCTCCTATCGAGCTCTTTCCTCTTTTTCCATAGGCATGTGTTGCTTTTGGACCAAAAAAAGACCTCCTTATGTTTCCTCTACATCCAAATTGCTTGTACACATTTTATGTTACCATAAGAACATGTTTAAATCCATTTTAGTGCTCACTTAAGGTTATAAATAAGTATAACTCTCCATTTTTCTTTGTCCTAGAACCTTGTTTAGAAGGCTTGACTATAACCCATGTGGTCTAGGCCATTCAACTGAGTTTATTTGAATTCCACCAACTTGAAAATTTATATAATGGCTATAAAAACATGACACAAACCATTATAATTCTCATCTCATGATACAATTAAAGGTGCCCCTTCATTTCAACTATAGGCATAACCATGCCTAGTGTGCTTGACTGTAACTCCTAAGGGTGTATAAATTATTATTGAAAATCCTATTTATTTACTTGATTTACCATTTTTATAAGTGTATTCCATCTTCCTCAACATTATTTAAAAGTTAAACCATATTCTGAAGATTCCCTTTGTATCCATTTCCTAAAACTACTAGGGTTTGCACCTAAGGGGAAGTACCCTCTGTCTGAGACAAAATAGAGGGTACTTCCAATATTTTATCAAGAAAAATGATTATTTGAGGGCCTTAATAAAGTGTTAAAGGTATTATACACAAATTTTTAGCTCTTGACCAGGTCATTTGACCTTCCAAAATCCTTGAGACCCAAGACATACTATATAGAAAAACACTATATGCAGGGTTCTTCATGTGAACTATGTGATATAGGTTAGCATTCCTTTACTTATTTTATATAATGAGAAATACATAAGAATATCATGATCATAGTTTTAAGGAATCCCATCTCCATTTATTTCTCCAATCTTCCACATGCTCTCTACAATCTTGCCTAATCAAGACTGAATGTGTTACCTTGACTGTGTCCTGCTCTTTTGACATCATGCATGTAGGTGAAAATTTCTTAGATGTTGTTTGATAGTGTCATGAGGCTCTTGAGATATTACAGGGTATATTGGTGAGTGTTTGGACCTACTCATACCATATTGAGTTGAGTCTATGCCAAGAACCTCAACTTTTCTGCTCTCTACCCCTCACAGTCAACTACAGTTGACTGTGGGGCCTGTGTGTGCCTTACATCTCATTTAGGCCTTGAATACAAGAAAAAAATCCTTCCTAAAACTCTCCATGATCATCTACATATGATTTAAAATTATTAATCATGCTTGGAACATACCAGTCACTAAGGAACCATCTCCCTATAGCTCACTATTTCATACAGTCACACAGTTGGCCATAGGTGTATGCTTTAAAGTTTAAGACATCTATAGGTATACTTATCCGTTGGTCATGATGTTTGGAGACTCTCCTTGAAGATTTAAATTCACCTAAAACTTTTTCATACTTATATTTACTATGAATGGGCTAAAACATCACATAGATACAATGTTTTAGCCACTGTTTATCTCAGTCACTTCCAACTGATTGTATAAGAGTCTCAAGACCTGTAGGTGAAAATATTACAATTGGAAGCTATGATATGCTCTTTGGGGAATATTTTAAAAATATATTCAAATTTTCAAGGTAGGTGTCTAGGTATATAGACTCATAATCTTCAAAATTTACCTTAAGGATCTCTTCACACCTACAGGCAGGCTGTAGGTGGACATTTTGTGGTGGAAGAGACCTGTAGATACTAAAGGAAGGAAAAACATAGTATAACATTCTTCTTTAGGTGAAATTTTTGCTCATTTAAAAAGGTTTTTAATCAATGCGGTCATATACACATGAGAATATGCCTTAGATTGTCAACTTAGAAAATAAAGTTGCTTAAGGGCTCCAATTCCTGTAGATGTTATTGACTATAATTAATACATAAAAGTGGTTTTTTAGGCCTTTCAATGACGGTCTTCCCTTCGCTATCTTCCCCTCAAACCTTGCCAAGTGAATGTATTTACTAGAGTCTACAAGATGAGAACATTAGGAGGTAGAAAAGGCATTAAAAACATTGTAACAAGATATCAACAAAACCTTGAAGAACTCTATTTTGCAATTTTAGGGAAAAGGGTCCTGCATACTGTAGTCATTTTATTGAATGTGGTTTTCAACTTGTTTAATAGTCGAGCCTTCTTAGAATGTATGTTATGATCCTTTTGACATGTGAGCACTTCAATAAGGGATTAATTATTGGTTTTGACACCTATATACAAGTACCTTTGCTCTTTGTCAAGCCATCTATAGGTGAGCAAAATCATGTATACATGCAGTGGTATAGGATGATAGGTAGTGAGCATTATATATAGATTTCAATGAGTCTTAGACCACTTTTAATAATGAAAAAACTGATTCCTTTCATAGTCAAGGACCTAACTTAGTCTAAACTCCTTCTCAACATGAAATTCCTCATGAGGACACCTATAGATGCACCCTAATGGTTGCTTGACTATATTTTCTTACATATGACTATGATTCCATGCAAAGCTGCCTTGGGAAAGGAGATTGAGAGGTGAAAGTCACCAAGATTACATGGAATCATGTAAAATAAAACATATTCACACTCGAAGACCACCATCTAAATAATAAAATCCTTCAAATGGTGAAAAAACTACCTATTACACAGAAAAGTGCTCCCTCTTGCAACCTAATATGATTAGCATATAAAAACACCTTGAACTAATAAAAATAAAATGGAAAACATTATATAATAAATTTAAAATCATATAGAATCAACTTTAGCAACTGTTTAATACCGACTTACCAAAAATGAATCAAATCCTATAGGGTGCATGAAACAACAAGCCAAAAATCACAGTCAAATTCATGAGGATAGTTCATAAAGCACAAGAAACCATTATTCAAAATATTTTAATTGAAATTAATTTCTCTAAGTATACTACCACCTCCCAAAATCATTTATCTTAAAACCTCTTTAGCTATCTATACTAAGCATGAACCTGAAAACTGCTTTTGCTTGCCAAAAAGGGTGAAAAGGAAGAAAATGGTTTTATCCCTATTTTTACATTTATAGATAATTTAAAATGTGTATTTAAGCTTGGGAAATCTGAAGAGATGTTACATGATCTTCTCCCATGTGTCACACTTCCCTATGGGTCGTACAAGTGTTAAACTCACCTTTTTTCCCAAGAAACCTGCTCTTTCTTCTAAAGTACCTACCACATTCAGTTACCAATAGTTGATTAAGATTTGTGAGGACAAATGGCATGTGTTATTTCCTTTTCAAACCTTCACACTTCCCAAATAATCCGTACAAGTCATTAAATGCCCCTTTTTGACCTCAAAGGATTAAAAAGACTAAGGACTAAGGCCAATATAACATTAAATGACATCAATTACCCTATAATACACCTTTATACTTCATATATTATACCCCTAAATGCCTAAAAGTAATTTTTTTTACCTATATGGCTCCCAATTTGACCTAGAAGTCAAATTTGGTCAACAGGTTTCACTAATGAACTTTAGTGAATAAATGTCATATTAGAGCCCCTTCAAAACTAGTTTCTACTGATCATTTACCCCCCAATTTTTTTAGAGTAATAATACTATGTAGAGGATAAAATAATTTATTATCTAATTTATTCAAATATTTGTGAAACTCTCTCATATTACATCTACAAAACCCCCAGGTGCTTTGTTTTACACTTTCAGGGAAAAGAGCCTTGAATACTGTCAACTCACTTTTCATCATGGTCCCATTTTACTTTGTCAATTTCACAATTCAAAAGTATTTTTCATGCTCTCTTAAACATATTATTATTTTAGGAAAGGTTACAACATGTTTCAACCTTCCATATATTATACCTGTATATCTCTGTTAAGACACCTGTAGGTGGTTTCTTATTGTGTAGATAGTATATGATCTTATAAGCCATGTGTATGATTTTAGGTCTCAATGTGGTTTATACCTTCTCAAAAGTTTCAAACAAAACTCCCTCATTATAAAAACATTACTTAGCTCATACACCTCTTTTTCAATATGATTAGCTTCCATGACGGCATCTATATGTGCATATCTAAGATACTTGCATGAAGTGAGCAAAAAGGTTCATATGTTCAAGGAGATCGATTTCATAGTGAATTTATCTCCCTTTAATGGTGTTTATATGAATAATAAATATGTCTCCAAGCTTAAAATAAGTTTCACACTTCATTTTTGATGTTGAACCCTTTTGAAGGCACCTAGCTGACTAGTATGATAGTTATAGAGTAGGCTAGCTGTTTGGTGATTTATGACTGCACCTTCATGGATAATCACTTGGATAATGAGCCTAAGAATGTGAGGGGTTAATAAAACATGGAAAACATATTAATGGACTTATTTACACCCTCTAGAATCACTAACAAAGCATGAATATTTGAAAATGGTAGAAAACTAGCCTATTATCCCAAATGAGAGTAATCTACAAACTTGAGATGATTTTCCCATCAAAACACCTTAATACATGAAAAAAAGTATGGGGATAATTAGATAATTAAGTAAAAATCCTATTGAATAAATCCTAGTAGCTAGATTGTATGACTTGCCCAAACCAAGGCAAAACCTATAAGGTACACAAATTAGCAAGCAAATTGGAAAGGTCAGCTTCTTAGGAATGATTCATAAAGCTCAGACAACTATTCCTATAAAAAAAAAACATAAAATATAATCTAAATTAGTTTATAAGACACACCCAAGAATATTTTGCCTAAAATATCTCATGCTGACCGTACCAAGTACAACCCTGAAGACTGCTTTTGCTTGCCAAGCCTAGTGGAAGGAGAGATAAGTGGTTTTATTCATTTTTTGAATTTTATGATCAAAATTATCATTAAAGTGATTTATGGAAGACCAAAGGACACTCTTGAAATGTCCCAAACTATATGAGGTTGCATAATTATGTATACTTCATTAAATGCTCAAGTTTTCAAGAAAACTACCTCTTTTTATGAATAACCTACCATTGTTTAGTTAGGAACAATTGAATAAGGAATAATGGGACACAAGGCACATGATAGACTCTTTTATAACCTTCAAAATTCCCAAGGAGGCCGTAAAAGTCATGAAATGCCCCTTTTTGACCTCAAAATGACTCCTAAGACTAAAATGTTTAAAATGACTAAGGACCAAGTATAATATAACATTAAATGACATCAATTAACATATAATACACATCATGACATAATATTTGACCCATAATAAGCCTCTAAATATGATTTTTTTTCCTATAGGGGTCCTAATTTGACCTGTAGGGTCAAATTTGGTCAATAAATTGGTGACTTATAGGGGTAGTATGCCTGCTATACTAACTAGACCAGTAGCCTTATTAGTCCATTGAGCTTTGGGAGTCATCTAAAGTCTAAATAAAAATAAGTAAACCTTTGACCATAGTCTTTGATCAAGACAAGACCACTTGACTACCTCAACCACACAAAGCATAGGACACACATAAAATAAAGCAAACAAACTAACAAGACACACACACACACACATGTGCTCAAGGCACTTAGGGGAATAAAAAAACAAACTACTATACACAAATAGTAACTAAGCATACCTATTTTATAGGATCAAAATGAAAGTTTCTTGAATCATCTTCTTGATAAGATGAATCATAGTGTCAAGCATGTTTCTCCTTGGATTGGATGGTTTGTAGATCAAACCTATTCCTTAGCACTTCACTTGATCTGATCTCAAGTATATCATCCATAAATAGGTCTATAATGTAGATATATTCCTTTTGAACTTGTACACACAATTCATACTACTACCCACTCTTCATCTCATGGTCAACTTGCATCTTCTTTGTAGGCATGGCTTCAAGAGGATTGGTTTCTTGTCCCTTAGAAGATTGAGGACAATAGGAGCTTGTTCCATCCTTCAATATCTGATGTGTTTCTCCCAACTGATTAAGAGGATGATATTTCATCTTGATTAGTTAAAACATATCATCATGAAATGTATATGCCTCTTGAAAGGATAGGTCTGAAAGGTTACTTTTTTTTGCATACTCACTTGAGTGCCAATGTTGCCTTATCCATCTTTGACTAGATCACAACCTCCTTGAAGAGGAGTATAACCTGATCCAATGACTGCAAACAAGTCATCCAAAAGCTAATGTGGAGCTTTTTCTTTCCCATCCATGACATCTTGCATAGTGATGGAAGAACCAATGACTATTTCTTCCTCTTGGACAAAAGGAAGACATTCTTCCATATGAACCCAATTAGAAGTTTCCACATAAGACACCACCTCTTATTCAACAATTAGGACCTCTTGAGGGATCTCAAGTTGTATCTCAACTTACATAACATGTCTTTGTTTCTCAAGGGCTGCAAGATCCTCCATTTCTTTCTCCTTCTTTGTGATTCCAAGACTAGGCATCTTGAAGATGTGACTTAGTCCAATGAGGCTACCAAAGGGCTATATCTTCTTCAAGCAATAGTTCTAAGTTTTTATCAATGAACTTATCTTATTCAGGTTTCCATACCATAGGTACATCAAGGCAAAGGGTGATGGGGTGAGGACAAGATGAACTAGTTGGTAGAGGTGGCACATTGAACTCAAAATCATATTGAGAGTGAAATGTAGGGGGCTCTTTTGGGAGCTCTTGAGGAAGGGGAGGCAGACCTTGGGATAATATAACTTGGTTATCTTCCTTATACTTGATAATCAATTTGTTCACATCTGATTTAGCTTGATAATTCTCGTGAGGGAGGTTAGATGGGGTGTTTTTAGGCATAGGATCTTCTTTTGGGTCGAAACCTTCCATCACACCTTGACTTAGCAATCTCATATTTGAATCTAACTCTTCAATTTTCTTGGTTCGGTTATCTTGGAATTTTTTTTCTTGAATCTCATAGGAATATTCATGAGGATGAGGAGTAAAAGAGGGTTGACATGGAACATGAGAAGTCTCTTCTTGAGGAAGGGTGGGATGAGCTTGCAAAGGATCAAATTCATTCTCAAATTCACATTCCTTATCAACCAAACTTCTATCCTCTTTCTTTCCCCATGACTCCACTATCTTACTCCAACTTAGGATGTTAGGATTAGAAACATTCTCTTGAGGTGGTGATGCAATTTGAGGAGTGGGTGAAGTGTTTAAGGAAATTGGAATCTCCTTAGGCTTGGATTCACCACCTTGTCTCCGACTTGGAATCTCATATCTAGAGGTTTTTTCTTGAGGTAGGGATGTAATGGGAGAAAAGAATGAGGGCTTGAATTCCACTTATTTTATTGCTAAAATGGATTGATTCATTTTCTTATTTTCCAACTCAATATTTGTATTAATATTAGCTTTAAAAATAAGGTTTCTCTTTTCAACTCTCTCTTCCAACTAATTGGGAAAAGGATGACTTTGACAAGCTTGATTGGGTTCATAAATAGGAATCATATAGGACTAAGAGTAATTTTGGGAAAGTGGATATGAAGTCTGATAAGTTTGGTGAGGTTACTTTTCATGAATTCTTAGCCTATCCTCTAAGGATGAAACTAAGCCACTCACATCTAGCATCTCACTTGTGAGCTTTTGCCAATTGGCTCTCTCAATAGGTGCCCACTCTCTTTTAACAAACTCTAATGTATCTCTCACCTTATAAATGAAATGAATAGGAATTTCTAGAACATATCCCCTTTGTGTGTCAAGATCCAACATGTAATTCTCATAACTCAAAAGTGTTTTCTTGAAGGTGGAAATGGATTGACTTGATAAATAACTAGGTTGACTAGGAGCAAGACATTGAGAAGGCTAGATATGGGACTAATACACTTCATGATAAGGTTGAAACTGATCATAGTAGGGTTATCAATAATCATATTAGGGATGACAATAATCATGACAAAGTTGATAAGGATTGACATAATCTTCGTAAACCTCACCAACTTGTGTAAAAAAAAACTCAACACCAAAGTTAGCCATGGAACTTCATTGAAAGCAAGGACACAAATAAATATATCACCAACAATCTTTAAAAGGAAACCTAGGCTACTTGACTAGATGATGTATCTTTGAAGTCACCATTGATGCTTTGATAGATACCTTCAAAGGTTGATTTTTGAATACAACATCAAAAATATTTCAACCTCTTTGACTAAGAGTCCTACTGAGTATGCCAAAAATTATTGTCACTTAGATTTTCACCCTTTGAGGAGATGTTTCATTTCTCTTCATCCAAGTGGCACAATTGAAACACCTCTAAACTTGTGGGTAGCCTAAGGATGAGGTGAATCTCTAGGTAGGGATAAGTCCCTTGATGTACCACTTTGGATCACAAATACACCTAAGCTTTGGTTGGAAAAGGGAGAGATAAAACTAAAAGAAAACTATCCTAAGGGAGGTGATACACCAAATAAGTTGATGACTTCCAACCAGCTGCATGTTACACATGAAACTAAGAGACTAACCAAACATACACTTCTCCAATCTACATCATCTCACATCAATATTACATTATGAGGTTATGGATGAAAGTTTAGTCTAGGAGGACTAGAAAAGAGTCCTTAAATGACACTATTGAATATACTAACTCACTCAACCTTGACACTTCGTAAAACACTTCACATACCCTGCAAGAAAAAGCTTTCCAACTGCAAATAAGATGAAAGAATGAAATAACATGCTAGGAAACAAGAGTTATCACTTAAGCAAAGTAAATAAACCAATTATAACAAACTATGAATAGTCATGAAGAGGTAAAAATAAATATTATTATTGATCAAATGGTATGCAAATGAGTAGGGCTTTGCCATACTCAGGTGGAACATAAGTTACAATGGTCAAAATGGCTAGTTCTTATAGAAATTAAGAGAGAGAGGAGAAGAGAGAAGTACAAGGGTCAAAAGGAAACTTATAAACATTATAAAATTAGTTATTTTTGCATGAGAAGAGGATATGGGATGAACCATACAAGGTTAGAAGAGACAAGTGGCCATACAAGGCATGAAACTCTTCCAAAGTGGCATGAAAGTTCTCATTCTGGCTCAGAAAATTACCTTCATGATTTGGACCTATTTTAACTTAAAAAACTGATTAAGGAAGTGTATGATAATTATAATTATTTGGAAATATTTTAGGCATGCCTATCCATGCATTGGTTTTAGGCTTGGTCATCTAGAATCATCTATAAGTGAGCCATCATCATCTTCGATCTAAATAACTCTTCTTTCATGCACCTTGCACACCTGGCCTTAAAATTGGGTTTAGTTTTACATGAAAATCCATGTGAGGATTGTATGAAAATTTTAAATACCCTCCATGTCATTAAAATCATCAGGCACACCTTAAAAAGGCTCACACTTGAAGTTTTTGCACTTCTCACTAGCTTGTCCACTATGCTAGTTTTGACTGGTTGAGATGAGAACTATTGTTTAAACACTTAGGAGTTTTTATGAATAAATAAATGGATATATTTAGTTATTAAAAGTACTAATATTTTCCCCAAACTTTATTTCATCTTTATAATCCTCCTAGAACTTGTAAAACACATAAAATAGTCAAAATTACCATGTTTTGTACCTTGTTCATACAATTCCATATAGTCCAAAAGCATGGGGAGTATTCCAAGGGATTATCCTACAATTTTAAATCATCACCCTAAGAAAAATATTCCATTGTATTAGCTTTCCATCTCCATTTCCCCAAACTAGTCATTGGCAAGGGTTTAAGAGGGTTTTAGCATGTTTTGACCTCTTAATCTTTGTTCATAAAATTGGGACATTAAAATTGAAAAAAAATTACACAATAAGTTTTTTTAGGACCTTTTATAACTCATATAAACTTATTTATCCCCCATACAAAACATCAAGAGAGATATGAACTTCCAAAGTTGCTCTATTGAGCTCTTCCTTCCACTTACACAGGCCTAAAACTGTCTTTGAGCCAAAATCGGATTTACCTATAACTCATATGCCTTAAAAAAGCTTGATAAAATATATTAATACCATTTTAACATTCCCAAATGAATTTTAGTGATAATCTAAGGCTATATGTGAAGTTGACCCCCTTTTGGATTCTAGGCCTAGTCATGCTTAGTAGGCCTGTCTACACCTTAGAGCCCAAAATGAGTTTTGATGGTTTTAATTGCATCCAAATAGCCTATATACTTATATTATTATCCAACATATATGTTCCAATAATTTTGAAATCTCACCTAGAACTATAAGTGGCATTGGTCTCTTATTTTGTCTTTAGGCCTAAACATTGCCTAGTGAGTTTGATTGCAACCTTGGTGTTTTAGACCTCCTTGTTTAGTTATATCCTTATAAATAAGTATTTTAATGTTTAATTATATGTTTTAAAAAATTTAAAACCTTATTTCCATGTCTTACCATCCTCTAACTCACTTGGCTATTCCCTTTTCCAAAATTACAGGGTTTGTGTATAAGCGGAAGTACCCTTTATCTAAGACAAAACAAAGGTTACTTACCCTATTTGTTCAAAAAAATTAACCATTTGAGAAGATTATTTAAGTTTAAAATATTCTCTCCAAAAAAATTTATCCCTTTAAATTAAGCATAGACCCTTCAACTTCAACAAAACCCAACATAGGCTTGTGCAAAATGGACTGTGTGTAGGAATTTCAAGATGTGGATTGTACGTGCATCATTTGAGCCCTTTCTCTATTAAAAATAAACTAAGAGAGTGTAATTATACCAATGTTATTATGATAAAGGTGTTCACATGTTTGTTTCACCACTTCAATTCTTCATAGACCCCTCTATACACCTTGCTCAGTCAAACCTAGGTGTCACTTTTGACTGTATTTTTTGTCTTGGAAAGGCACCTGTAAGTGCATGCTTATATGTTTTAGGCTGAATAAGACCCTTATTTAAGCTTCCATGATCATATAATATTTATCTTTACCCCTTAGTTCACCTTGGGTAGCATAAACCATCACTTAGGTACCCAAATCTGCTTACTGCTTGTCAAAAAAAATCACAGTCAACTATAGGTCAAAGGATCCTCTAGGTGTCTTTCATATGACCTAGGCCTTAAAGACAATGAACACAACCCTCATTTAAGCTTTACAAACCATTATCTAATTGTACCTACCTTCCATGCTTGGAGTGAGGTCTATTTTCAAAGCTACCTAGCCTACTCTCCAAGGTGACCCTACAACCAGCGTGTAGGTGCATATTTGTGATGAAAAGAAGCCTATAGGTGTAGATAGGAAAAAAAATACTAATTATCATCTCATTATGATGGTATTTTATATCATAGATGTTGATTTAACTATTTGGAACCATTCCCATATGTTGGCATGGCCTGGTATTGCAACATTGGGTGAAGAGTCAATTTTAGGAGTTTGAAGCCTATAAGTTTCACTAATGAACTTTAGTGAACAAATGCCATATTAGAGCCCCTTAAAAACTAGTTTATACTGATCATTTTCCATCCAATTTTTGTAGAGTACTCATCTTATGTAAAGGATACAAGACTTTATTATCTATGTGCCTCAAATCCTTGTGAAACTCTCTCATATTACATTTACAAAACCCCCAGGTGCTCTGTTTTACACTTTCAAGGAAAAGAGCCTTGAACATTGTCAACTCACTTTTGATCATGGTTCCCATTTTAATTTTTAAATTTCACACTTCAAAAGGATTTTTCATGCTCTCTTCAACATATTAAGATTTTATTAAAGTTCCAACACGTTTCAACCTTCCATATATTGTACCTCCATATCTCTGCTAAGACACATGTAGGTGGTTTCTTACTGTGCAAGCAATATATGATCTTATGAGCCATGTGCATGATTTGTAGGTATAAATGTAGTTTATAACTTATCAAAAGTTTCAAATAGACATCCTTCATTAACAAAACCTTACTTAGCTCAGACATCTCTTTTTCAATACGATTAGCTTCCATGAGGGCATTTACAGGTGCATATCTAAGATACTTGTAGGCAATTAGCATAAATGTTCATATGTTTAAGGATATTGCTTTAAAAATGAATTTATATCTATTCAATGGTGTTTATATGAATCATATAGATTTTTCCAATCCTAAAACAAGTTTCACACTTCATTTTCAACATCGAACCCTTTTGAAGGCACCTAGTTGACTGGTATGATAGTTATATAGCAGATTGGCTATATGGTGATTTATGACTACACCTTCATGGAGAATTACTTGGATAATGAGCCTATAAATGTGAGAGGTTAATAAATAATGGAAAACATATTAATGTACTTATTTATATCCCCTAGAGTCATTGACAAAGCATGAGGATCTGAAAATGGTGAAAAACTGGCTTGTTATCCCAAATGAGAATAAATCTCTAAAGATAATTTTTTTTCCTATAGGGGTGCCAATTTGACCTATAGGATCAAATTTGGTTAACATGTTTAAGTCATATCATCAATAATCACTTTCTATTTTGATGGTGACGAGTTATAACTTGGACCCAATAACTTAAGTTATAAGTTAAGCCTTTATCATCATTGTGAAACTGGCCCCTCAACCTAGCAATTATTGGTTTGAGCAAGGTTTAAAGGACTTAATATTTCCTAAGTCCTATAATTTATATTATGTCCTAACTGGATCAATTTCCCGTGCTTCATCGTACGTAGATGATCCAATGAAGTGAAACAAAGTTAAATTGTCAAAGGCTCCTCTGAGTAACCATGCTAATGCCAAGTGTCACAAGCATATGAGTTTGTCAGATAGAGGACCAATGAGAGAGAGCTTGTCAAAGATAAATATTGATATTTTCAAAAGATATTATAGTGCACATGTGATCATGCAAAGGAGATCCAATGGAGTGAATGGACTCAAATGCTATAAAGTGCTCAAGGTTTATCGACACACTGGCAAGTTAGAGACCAAAGAGGTTCGAGAAGATCAATGGAGTGAAAGTGATCCAAAGATATAGGAAGCAGTGAGATGAGGTCAAAGTGTCAAAGTTTAATGACCAAGTCAAGGTAAAGATCATGCATCTTTAAATATCTAATGACACATAGAAACTCATATCAGGAATATTTACAAGTGCATTTTAAAGATGACAAAGCAAAAGTTTGAAAGCATACAAAAATATAATAGATAACATAAGCCTGTCAGAAGGTGATAGAATGGATGCATTTAAAAGTTGAGCTATTTGAATATAGACCATCAGATCATGGTGTCAAAGGCAAGATCAATGATTGACATTTAAATTCATGTCCAGAGAAATGGTTAGTTACAAGAACATGTAAGAACTTGCGTATTAGTTCTATATCTTGACATAGATAATGAGATTGATCAATCTAACTAATCAAATCTACATTAAAGAGCCTGTGCATCAAAAATTGAGTCTAATAGATGCTATAGATAGTAAAGAGACCTAAAATTAAAGCATGATGCATGGAATCAAGATATGGAAAACTTACAGTTCAAGTCTTAATGAACTAAAGTCTAGAATATAGCATGATGTGTTACAGTGTGAGTGTAAACACATAGAAGAAGCAAACCCTAAATCAAATGATTATATATACAACATCTAGGATACAATTTCAAGTGTTAGAATTGTGTCAAATGAAAATATATAAACACAGAGGTAGAAGTGCAAATAAGATGAGTCATTGTTGAAGAGTGTCAAACATAGATATATATAGACACAAAGATAGAGTGAGATGAAGTGTGTCGAATAAAGATATATCCAGACATAGAGAGAAAGGGGAAGAGAGGAAGAAGGCACAAAGAGAATGTTCACATAATGAGCAGTTAAAAATTAGACTTGTAATAGAGAGAACAAAGTTGGATTCATTTATGAATCTATTTTTTATACTAGAGTTATAGCTCCATAGATCTAATTGGTTAGTGCCATCAGACAAGTTGAGTTTGTGCTCAATAAAGGGATTAGTGTCTCCTTAGGGTTGGTGCCCTTAAACATTGTAATCAATGAGGTTAAGTTGAGTTGGTGATCAGTTAAGAGATTGATGTCTCCTTAGGATTAGTGTCCTTAAATATAACTAGTGAGGCTTATAACCAGTGAGGTTTTTCCAAGTGAGGCATTGACTATGAGGTTGGATTAGAATAAAAGATTCTAGTAGCTATTCTCACCATGGTTTTTCCCTTTGGGTTTTCCACATATAAATCTGGTGTCATGTGTATTTGTGTGTGTATGTGATCTCTGCATTTATCTTTTAATCTGCATATGCTCTTAAATTTGATTTAAAGGATTAAAGGAATAGTTTTAATTGATCTACTAATTCAACCCCCACTCTTAGTATATAGTTATGTTCCAACACCTTTTTCAATCAACTACATTAGCTAACTTGATAAAGTTCATCCTTTCTCTCTCACAATGGAACATATCTTGGACCAATCTAAAGAGAAAACTCATTAGGATTTTCAAGGATTTTAAAACAATCCTAATGATATGGATTTAACTAATCCCAATAGGTTTTTTAAAAATACTTCCATGCATTATCATTTTTATATGTCTTAATATCAAGATACTAATGATTGTAATATGGATTCCACTAGATCTAAATAATACAAGCCATAAAATAATCTTAAAAACAATAGATGAGGTTACCTACTCCAAGATTGTGAGGTTGAATAGGAATGTGACATAATATACAAATGAAATAAATATCTTTCTCCACGAGCATCCCTGGTATATGGGCAAGGACCTTGTAGTTGTCTATGACATCAATATCCTTCTTCCCCTACTCACAATGTTTCCACATGACTTGGGTAAAATCAATGTGCAACTTCCTTATTCCTTTCCTCATCCACCATGCCTAGCATAGATACTAACATGGAATGTATTTATTTTAGTGGGCATAGCCAAAGTGCTTACATTAACACCAATGCTAATACTACAACTAGTGCATACCAATAGGCCATTCAAGCCTCTAGTTCCATCCAAAATACTCTTGACCCTAATCACTATAAGAAATGAGTCAAATGGATAACATTCAAGCTTCCAATAGTGCTCAAATCTATATTCAACAAGGTAAGTGAAGGTACATATTTTCATTTGTTTACTTTTAGTTATTTCATTTTTTTTCCAGTTATGCTCTATTGTGTTGTTATGTTTCTATCCCAAAGCACCATCCCATGTTACACTATTGTGACATGTGATGATATTTGGTTGGGGCATACATATATTCTTCATAATTTTACATGTCACTTTACTAATGTTTTCTCTTACAATGGCTCTTCGATGCATCAATCTCCCTAAGTGCACACCTCAAAGGGGGCACCAATAATTAGGTGGGATCAGCTCATGGTACTTTCCAAAAGATGATTTTACAATATTTTTTCATACCATTATTATCATTAGTCTAATATACTATGAGTCTATTTCTATCTTACCTCTTTGTCTACTTTTCATCCAAACTTACCAACTTCACTATATACTATTGTATTAGTCTAGTCAAAATAATATGTTTCATACTTATCATCCTTGTAATGTATAGGCTAACTCGATATAATTATGAGTCTTTTTTTATCATATTTACTATATAAGTATAGCCAATATCATTAGCTTAGAATTCAAAGTCATTTTTAGGTATTAGAGACATATATATATATATATATAGGGGTCATATTTCATTCCTAGAAGATATATCACATTTATACACTCTGCTTGCACTCAAATTTATGCTCTTAAATAATATTTGGATGAGTTAGAGGGTTTATAAACTTATCTTGAGGATATATTATTGTAGAGTCTTTGAAGTTCATTAGGATAATTTAAAGGAGTCACTAACTAGGGATACTTGGGTCTTCATCTCACCTTTTGAATAATTCAACCTACAATATCTCATGCAAAGTGCCATTTGAACCAAAGGGGGAGATTGAAGCATCGATGAGTCCAACCAAAGGGATTTATATATATGCACATACTCTTTCCTTTATTTACTTATTAGATTAGATATTGCTTGGTTTTTTGCTTTGTGGATGTATTGGTGTATCCTTGTTTATGCTATTATTTATACCAAATAAGTTGGTATAGATATAGGGTTTCTTAGGCTTGTCATCTATCACCTTAGGTTGTATAGACCCCATTTGGTTGACCATTGCACCTTACCTTATTTACAATCACTTAAAATCATTTAATTTACTTGCACCTTTACAATCATTCTCATAATTACTTAGCTATCATTGAGCCCTAATGAATATGAGATTTCATCAAAGTTTTCATGATAAAACCTGATTAATTTTATTTAGTCACTTGAGTGGTATTTATACATAAATTAATTCCTACAAAATAGGAACTATCAAATATCTCTCCAAGTTACTTAATCTCAAAAAATCCCCTAAATTTATAACTCAATCTTAAGTATGTGTGTTTTTGTTACAACTCACAAACATTTAAAAAAAACCAAATAATGTGATGCACTAATTAAAATTTATAACATTCCCCCCTTAGTGTGGACACAGGGTGAAGAAGCTTTCTCTTTGAAAAATATTTCTTGGACTAAGTAGAGCTCCATCAAGTTATCTCATAACCTTTGTAAAAGTGTAGCTCTTAAGTTAAATTCCTAAGTTCCTAGATTCCACCTTCCCAAACTCAAAAAATTACAAACTCTGGAACTATCTAAGCAACCATCCATATTGAGCTTTGTCTACACTAGACCTCTTACTCTCTTCAAAGTGTGGGCTTCTTAAAATATGATGTCTTCAATAAATTTATCACCATTGTTATCATCTAGTGGCTCTTGAAACACATGTGCATGTAATTTTTATTAACATATTCCCCCCTAATAAATTGGATGTTAGGTTCACCCGATAATGCATCCAATACAAAGAGGAAAATTTTGATACTTATTGTAAAAACAACACAACAATATATTTTAACACCTAATAAAAATATCCAATCGCATATTGGATTTAATAAATGAATAAAAAATACACATTAATGAATTTTGAAATTATTATTTATTTATTTGACATTAAGAAAACCACTATATAAAAATAAATAACACAACTATACTAACTAATGACTACAAACTACCCCACCTAGAGAATAGACTTATCACTTTCCTTAAGACAAATAACAAACTATTGATTTGTAATAATGCCTAAACATTCAAAACAAACACATATTTAAACTAAAATTTAAAAAATACAAGAAAATAGAGGAACCTAATAAAACTAAATGTCTAATAGCTATCTAGATGATGACTTAAACTAAAGCAACCTATTCTAAATATAAATTTTAATTTAACAACCTAGTATGGTGCATGCTATGGACTACATGCATTTATGGCATGCCATTAACTTGGGAGCTTCTATTTATTTCAGTTGTGCTTTTAATCCCATGCACCAACAAGTCCTCCTTCCATGTGGCTATGCATTTGTTCCATGACAACATTGATGCCTTCCCTGAGCAAATTATATTTTCCATTTCCATTATTAGGGTGCATGGATTATAATGTCTACAGTGCATTAATTATAGAAAATAAACTTAATAGTCAGATCTACATATGTACTATTAGACATCTTTAAATGACCAAAATATCATGATCTTCACCAACATTTTGGATATGACAAAGCTCAGGTGAAAGAGTCTTAGTGGTAGCACATGTGGGTCTGATGTAGATACATAAGAAAGTGAACTTCAAAGCCAAGTAGATGTCCAATGATACATGATGGAGACCTGAGGAGTTGATATTGGCATGAGAAAAAATTAGGTACTCAAATGAGCAAGAGCAAGCTGATAGACAATAGGTACTAATATGATCTATGCATGGAATAATGAATGATGGGATATGAACAATATAATACCTTAAAAAATGAAATTGCCTTATTCTAATAAAAGGATAAAGTAAACTACATTTATACGTAGTTCACACAAAAATATCTCTCCCATCAAAGGGGCAACTAAGAATCTATACACTCAAAAATTTGTACTTTATACTAAAGCTGAGATTTCATTAAATTTTTCATGATAAAACTTGATTAATTTTATTTAATCACTTGAAGGCTATTTATACAAAAATTAATCCCTAAAAAATATGAATTATCAAATATCTCTCCAATTCACTTAATCTCAACAAATATCCTGAATTTCTCACTCAATCCTAACTACGCATGTTGTTTTTACAACTCACAAACACATTACAAATAATACTAACCAAATAATATGGCACACTAATTAATATTTATAACAATGAGAGTTATACCCCATGTCATAGGCTTGAGATTTGGAAACATTTTCTCTTGACATTTGAGTGTGGATTATCCTCTGCTAGGTCTACAATTATTTTAGGTCCTCACCCGATCATTCAAGTATACATAGGCTCTATTGTTATGAGTTTATTTGAGTCCTAGTTTATTGAGAGAAAGAACATAGTTATAATTCATCCTAGCCTATGTATATAGGTAGTAAGGCATATATTTAAATGCATTTGAATGGGTATTTATTTTGGATTATGAATCCACAAAGGGAAAGCCAAATAAACAAATAATTTTGTTTCACAACCAATCAACCATTATGTTAGTACATGAGGACCACTTCCATTGTGATGTCACCCCCATTATCATAAGTATCATGCTCTATTGGGTTTATTTGTTATCATGGACCAAGTCTACCAACTGATTCAAGATTATTTTTTTGAATGAATGAGGATTTCAGAGTCATAGAAGCAATTCCAAGATGCATGATTGTAAAAGGTATGTAAAATTAGTATTAAGGAATTATGCAGAAGCAATTGAATGGTATTTTATTTTATATTTTAGGAAGCCAAAAAGGAGGAGAAGGGAAGGATCAAGTAATAAAATATACTAAAACTATGGTGTATATAAAAAATTAAAATAATATAACTTGACAATACTATCACTACCAATTTAACTCCACAAATAAAAACACATTTAGTTATATTCATATGTATACTTGACTATGATAACATTTAATTGTGTGTAGGGTATTCCAATGCTAATAGTAGACTCAACAATTATTACATTCGATTCTTTGCCAGACAAACTTGCTAGATTATCCATGGATATCTATAGCTGACGAATTCATATTTGGATATTTTTAACTAAGCTTGAGATTATGCTATTATGGTATTATAGAATATTGCTTAGATACATGATTGATTTACTGTGAGTTAATTATAGTGTATGTGTTTACATTTTGAGCATATTGATGCATTATTTTAGTTAAATTTTATGCTATATGTTTATCATGACTGTTATGATCTAATTACCTACTTTTTTGTGAGGTGGATGCAAGAGAAATCATCCCTCAAAGTATTACAAAGGGAGAGCATCATCAAAGAAGGTTATATAGATTGAGATGTCAGAGGATCATAGAGAAACTGATAGGTACCCTACACACACTACATATAGATAACACATGTTAGATGCGTAATTGAATGGTTAACATAGTGTGTTTAATGTCATTTGTATTAGATAGTCATTTATACTTAGATTGATAGCATGGTTTAATGGTTTTGTGGAATTGTCTTACGTGACTTTTATGTTAGTCCATTTTATGCTTGGGTGATTTTATCTTGTGTGATTACATTTATGATCATTAATATTTTAGAGAATAGTGTAATTTAATTAAATTCAAATTTGTTGATTAATCCATCTTGGCATTAAGAAGTACTAATTAAATTAGTGAGTTTACAAATCTTTCTAATTAATATTTAAAATGCATAAAGTAGGAAATTATGTTTTAATAGGAAAGCAAACAAAATTAAAAAGAGAAAAAAATAAGAAATAAAGGTAAAATTAAAAAAAAAGAAATAAAATACTAATTAAAATTTTTAAATAATATATTTTGAAGAAAATAGTAAATAAATTAAAAAAGATTAAATAAAAAGGAATCCTTAAAGCACAAAAAAAAGACTATGCTTTGTTTCATATATGATATTTACCAATTTAATGAAAAAAGAGCTTGGAGGAGGCAACACTTCAAATAAGGAAGCATGAGGAGAACAAAAGAATTTGGTCAAATCAAGCTATTTCAACATGAGACAAGTAATCATATCATTTAAATTTATTTGATGAATATGTGGCAATTAAAATAGAAGGATATGGCATATTTTAGTGGTCTTAGAACTCTGCATTTGAATTGGGATGATTGACAAACTGTGAAATTAATAAAAACATTGAAATTTATATGAAATTCATACCTATATACTTATTGTGTGTGTGTGTGTGTGTGTGTGTGTTTAAAATTGATTTTACTAGGTTATAGCAAATCATGTCTAGGTACATTGAGCCTATTCCAATTTGGATATAAATTAATTTCCTGAATTTTAATTGCAATGAATTTCATTATATACAAGTAGGTCTTGTAATTTAGTTTGAAATAAAGTTCATGTGCTTAGTAGTAATTAGATTAATATAAATTAGTATATAATAGAATTTTTATAGCAACATCTTATAAGCATCCACTATTCATCTCTGATGGTGAAACAAGAAATTGCTAGCTAAAAAAATGATACTGCCTAGGGTAGATATATTAACATGTATATATTAATAAAATTTGATTTAATGCCAAATAGGTTATTCCCTGGTAAAATGTAGTTATTCTTAGTTAAAAAAATAGTGACTTATATTGGAAGTTGTATGTAATCAAAAATGCATCATGTCTATAAATCAATCTTAACTTAGAGAAGATAGATCATACTTACACTTCTAATTGGGGGTACATTAGATAATTAGGAAAATGACCAATATGGGTATCTGCTAGACCCAATTAGGGGATCTTTTATCACAATAAACCATACTAGAGAGGGTTCCAAAAGCCTCCAATCAAGCACAATTAGGTAATAACCCTAATTAAGCCCTATGTTTTATATTCATTAAATTAATAACAAGTAAAGTAAAGAAATCTAATCTAGTGCTTACCAAAGCTTGTGACACAATATGAGGGTTAGTAAATAAATAAACATGCATAGGATAATTTCAATTAAGTTATGTATGAGTAAGACCCTAACACATGAAGAAGAAGATTAATATTATTTGAAGCCAATACTTATGCTACTTCTATCTACTAAAGAGAGGAGCAAAGTTAGAGAATACTTACCTAAAAGATGAACCCATCGAGAATAAATCTCTCCCTTAGCCAAAGGGAATTCTCAAGAGGTTGTTGTGGTTTGTAAGGATCACTAATAAAGGCCAAAGCATCCAAGACTTCTCCACAAGACTAGATTCTTCAAGTAGAAACCCTAAGCTAGGACTCCTTAAGTAGAATGGTGAAAGAGCAAATTGTAAAGAAGCACAAGTGAATAATAACTCTTA
The DNA here is from genome assembly GCA_037957365.1 of Torreya grandis. NCBI lineage: Eukaryota > Viridiplantae > Streptophyta > Pinopsida > Cupressales > Taxaceae > Torreya > Torreya grandis. The sequence goes on along the minus strand of JARHVA010000094.1, from coordinate 1,053,618 downwards.
TTCATTGGTAAATAATGACAAAATGAACTTGCATATATAGACATATTTAACCCTAATCCCTTTCAAAAGTTTCAGTCGACAAGATCGAACCATTCGACCTAGTACAATTATGGACAAAAATTCACTAGGTCATGGGCTAGGTTAACCAAAAGCCAACCTAGACCCTAAATGAATTTCACCCATAAGAGTACAGGGTTAACCTAGTCGACCTAGTACTATAAACTATCGAAAGGGGTTTTAGGTGAGGAAAAGAGGGATGAAAGGTGGGAAATGATTAGAGGAGTAATAACTTAGGGAAATGGTTTTTAAGAGCTAGTTTAAATGGTAATAAGTGGTAATAAGGGACAATAATCTTGTGAAACACCAATGGTCTACCCACCCCTTTCTTGATGCACCCCTTAGGGCATGCACTAAGAGAGATTGAGTCTCGATGGGTTCTTCCAAGATATAAAGTGTCAGTATTTGATAAAAGTTAAAATATTGTGTATCAATATGCCCACTTGAAGTTCATCATGTGTCACTCAAGTGCAAGAGGGGATGGTGTTTCAAGAAAGAACATAGTAACACATAACAGTGAGGCTAAAAAAAAGTTGTATTATTTATAGCGTGAAATAACTAAATTTAAATGACTAAAAGGAGAATAATTGAAAATTAAATGTTATGTGTACTTTGACTTACCTTTATCGTAGGATGGTTGTCTATTATGTTTTTAGTTTTGATTATGGAGGGCATAGAGACTACTTTCAACAAGCCCAAGAATGCAAAACTAAAGAGAAAAAATAAATAAATGCATGAAAGCCAAGATAACTGGTGCTATGAGGATGGAATGCACTTGAGAATTTGGCAAGCTGGGGTGATAAATGTTATGTTAGATCAAATGAACAAGTCAAAATTTAGAGTAAATCGGGTAACTAAAAAGCCAAGGCTACTAAAGACCAAAAAAATCCAACAAGTAAACCTTAAGTAAGAAAGGCAAACTCACCAAGTCAAACCAAAGATACATGTCAAAAAGGATGGTAATCAAACATCAAAGTAGAAACAATAAAAATCTTTACTTAAACAAAGATGGGCAAGGAAAATGGTGAAACAACATTGATGAGTGAGCAGTAACAATCCTTACTCAATCATCAATGGAAAAAGGTGCATAAACGAGAAAACAACATTGCTGAGTAAGAAGTAATAAGCCAACCTCACTCAATAATGGAAAAACTACATGAAAGTAGAAATGGACTCAGGTGCCCATAAAAAAAGGGTAGTACAATAATAACAAATGGTAAGGAAAAAAAAAAGTATAGAAATGTAAATTTATGGTGTAAAAAAGGTAATCAAAGTTGCTCAATCATATTGTTTCGCTCTAAGGAAACTGAAACAAAATAGTGCTAGCATGTTTTTAAGATGAAGAATAAGGAAGTAGAGAAGAGGGAAAACATATTTAGAATCAAAATTTATCTATCAAGGGGGAAATTAAAATGGGTGGAGGGGAGAATGAAGGAAAAACCAAGGTAGATGAACTCTTTATCAAAGTCAAGACAGTCAAATTAGGTTCATCAAAATAAGAGGACTTTTGATCTTAAGGACTCTGAAGAATTTCTTTGAGCTACACAAGTCTTAGATCAACAACTGAAGTATGTAGATCATCCCATGAAGGCTATATGCATGAAAATTAAAATGGACCTACCTTCCCATAATGTGTTCCCTATTCCTTAGGACCCCTTATAATAGAGTCGTCAATCCAATATGAAAATTGGGTACTTGTATGAGAAAGTAGGTAGCACCATAGAGTTTGTTGAATTATTCTATTCTAATCTACTAGTCTATTGCACTCTAATGGACCTCGACTCTAGTGTGAGTAAATTATGGAGTTTAAGATTTGATTATAGATAGGAGATGTGCTTATAATCACATTTTTTGGTGTGATTTTGACTTTTAATATTTTTAAGCTACATATTGTATATCATTACCTTTTGTTTCAAATGATTTGGCTTTTAAATTTCTTGATGGCTTTTTCTATTCCTCCTCCATATGGTTTTAGAAAACCAATAATGGGTGTTAAATATGACTTTCATTTGAATACTTGGGACTTGGTTGCTAAGAAAGAGAACTTCAAAGAGCATGGTGTCTAAGAGTCTCATAAATCTAGGTGAAATAAAAGTGCTATCTTGACTTTGACCTTGTTTTATCCAATGTGGAGTGAAAGGAAATGAAATCAAGAGGAATGAAACATGAAATCATTTGAATTACTTCAAATCGCAAAAAATGTGACAAAGGATGAAAAAGGGATACAATGATAGTAAAGAGTGAATCCTTATCATAAGAATGAGGAAAATGGAGGAAAACATGCTAACATAGATTATTATGCAAATTCTATCTATCAAAATAAGCAAAAACTAAAGCATGAGAACAAAGATCAAGAACACATTCTTTAGAAAAGGAAATGACAAGAGGGTAATTTTATGAGGAAGGCCAAGTCCTATCCATGGTCTTACATTGCAACTCATAAAAGGGAAACCAATGAGGGTATAAAAAATATGTGAAAAGTAAATGAGGTAGGAAAAAGATGGTATTTGTGAGGAAGGCTAGGTCCTATCCATGGTATTACACTCCAAATCATAAAATAGAAACCCAAGGGGTGTCAAAAAATGTGTAAAAAATATAAAAATAAGGAAACTATAGTACATCATGAGGAAGATTAGGTCTTATCCATGATTTTACAATGTAACTCATAAGAAAAAGGGAAAACTAAAGGACCAAAAAGGACTAAGGTTTGTAACAAGAGAGAACTGCTATAGAGGATGAGACCTGTGTAAGTAACCTGCAAAAAGTATTAGATAGATAGCATATAGAAAGTATGAAAAAAAAAGGATCCTACACTAACTTCTATATCAAAGATGAACATGTGAGAGATAAGCTTATGTCTCTGAGGGTTTCTTGAAGTTGAATTAGTTTGACAACATGTAATGAAGAATAAGAGTGATGGGCATTGTAATATGTCTCATAGTCTAAAATGATATGTGTGTGGGCATCACAAGATGCCCTAAAGGCTAGAAAAATGTGTGGATGGTCATCATAAGATGATCCAACAACTAAAAAGAGGAAGAAAAAATAGGAAAAGATAAGAAGCAAAGAGAACCCCATATAGTGTTTAAATGGATTCAAGTTGTCCAAGAAGATTCTAAGAGGGGACATGATGCTTGAGGAGAGAGAAAGGATGCTAAGCAAGAAAAATGAGAGGCAGAAACAAATAACAAAGTTAGGTAGATAGATAACTAATTCAGACATACAGGGAAGGTAGTAAGAGTACAAAGTTGATTGGGTCAACTTGTACTACAAACTAGGGAAAATAGAGTCTAATAAGAGTAAAGAGTTGATTAGGTTGACCTAGTACTAAAAATAGGGCCTAAAAATTGAGAAAATAGGGATATAGAGTTGATAGGGTTGACCTTGTTTTGTAACCTAGACAAAAAATAGGCAGAAAAAGATATAGAATTGACAGGGTCGACCTAGTATTGTATCTTGGGAAGCAAAAAAGAGTACTGTGTCGATAGGGTTGACCTAATACTAGAGATAGGAAAAATAGATAGTCTCTAAGAGACTGTGTCAAACAGAATGACTGTGTACTAAAATAAGAAAAATTTGGTAAGTACTTTTAAAATTAATAAATAAAGAGAAACATACAATCAATTGGATCAATGAGGATGATTTAATTGAGGCACACAACACAAAACCTTGTACCAATGTTGGCCAATGCAAGTTTTTGTAATACAACATACAATTGTGCAAAGAGCAAGTAGTCAATTTTGAAAGTAAATGCTAACTACGTGGTCATACTAAATGTTGTTAGATTATTAAAGTATGATTTTAAGTATGATAAGAAGTTGGCTATAAGTAAAGAATTAGAAAGAAATCTATAGATAGTTTTAGGACATTTAGGTTGAAAGGGAACTATATTGGCAATGGTACTGGCTTGGTATTGGGGCCTACCCCCTCACTTCACACATCACATCGATAAGGGTGTCAAGTGTTTTGCCAATATATACCATTAACCACATGTTTATACTTGACCAAAAAACTAAGTCAGCTTCCCCTTTGGTGATGAAATCCAAGTAGGTAGACCTTGGGTAGACAATTGTTTAAATGCATTTTAAGATTATATGATTTAGTAGTGTATGCAAGAAAATAAAAAATAGTGAAAATAAATGGTATGTTGAAAAACAACCTAATTAGACTATGTGATCTATTCTAAACATGCAAGCAATTAAAAAATGAAAGTGTGAGCTAATTACTAGCATATAGATGTTAATTCTAACTTTGAAACATAATATAATGTCAGTTTAGATGACAGTATATGCATAAATTACAAAATAGAGTTGACAATGTCACTACTATACTGCTGAAGTAAGGGTCTATTAAAGAATTACATCGATAATGTTAACCTAGTCTTCTAGACTAAAGACATAATACAAAACTAGGTCGATAGAGTAGACCTAGTTTGTTGTATAGGGGCAGTTTTAAAGACTACAAATTGTGAAAAATAAAACTAAAATGAATACTAGAAATGATAGATAATGAGAGAAAATAACCTTGGTGGGTTGAAGGATGTAGAGGAAAGTCAGATTGATGTTGAAGTACTCTAATTTTTACTTGTAAATTCTGCCAATTATGGTGACTGAGTCAACCTAGTTCTACAGTTCCCTCTTTATTGAAACCTGTAAAGAATACTATGTTAGCAGTGTCAACCTAATATGTTTTCTAGAACTTTGGAAGTGTATTGTGTCAAAAGGGTCACTCTAGTAGTCTGTCTAGAGGTCTAAAAGTATATTGTGTTGATAGAGTCAACCTAGTAGCCTGTACTTGATGAAAAACCTGCACAAATAGAACATAGTCATATTGATGTGATTGTGTGTTAAACCTACACACAAAAGTTAGAGACTATATTGACACTATCGACCCAATATCAAAAATATAGAAAAATAATAAATAAAATGATAAAATAATGAAAATAAAGAAATAAAACTTGTAAGGGTTAGATTCACACTGGGTTCACCAGAATGTATGTAATAAAAAATGTATCATATCTATAAATCAATCCTAACTTGGAGAAAATAGATCACACTTACACTTTCGATTAGGGATACATTAGATAATCAAGAACAAGACCAATATAGGGATCATCTAGACCCAATTAGGGGATCTCTTATCACAATAAACCATACTAGGGATGGTTCCAAAGCCTCCAATCAAGCACAATCATGCAACAACCTTAACTAAGCCCTATGTTTTATATTCACTAAAATAATAATAAGTAAAGTAAAGAAATCTAATCTAGTGCTCACCAAAGCTTGTGGCACAATATGAGGGTTAGTAAACAAACAAACATGCATAGGAGAATCTCAATTAAGCTATGTATGAGTAAGACCCTAATACATGAAGAAGAAGAGTAATATTATTCAAAACTAATACTTATGCTACTTATATCTAAAGAGAGGAGCAAAGTTAAAGAATACTTACCTTAAAGATGAATCCGTTGAGACTCAATATCTTCCTTGGCCAAAGGGGCTTCACAAGAGGTTGTTGTGGTTTGTAAGGATCACTAAGGAAGGCCAAAGCATCCAAGACTTCTCCACAAGACTACATTCTCCAAGTATAAACCCTAAACTAAAACTCCTTAAGTAGAATGGTGGAAGAACAAATTGTAAAGAAATGCAAGTGAATAATAACTCTTGTTCATTGGTAAATAATGATGAAATGAAATTGTATATATAGGTAGATTTAACCCTAAACCCTTCCTAAAATTTTGATTGATAGGGTCAACACAATTGACCTAGTACAATTATGGGCAAAAATTCACTAAGTCACAGGCTAGGTCAGCCAAGAGCCGATCTAGACCCTAAATGAATTTTACCCATAAGAGTACAGGGTTGACCTAGTACTCTAGACTGTCAAAAGGGGTTTTAGGTGAGGAAGAGAGGGATGGAAGTTGGGAAATGACTGGAGGAGTAATAGCTTAGGGGAATGGTTTTTAGGAGCTACTTGAATTGGTAATAAGTGGCAATAAGGGACAACAATCATGTAAATCACTAATGGTCTACCCACCCCTTTCTCGGTGTACCCCTTAGGGCATGCACTCAGAGATATCGAGTTTCAATGGGTTCTTGCAAGATAGAAAACATCAATATTTGATAAAATTTGAAAATATTATATGTATATAGAATCCACACTTTACTAAATTATAGAGTGAGTAATGAGATTTTAGTGTGTGAAAAAAAAAATACTTAGCCAAGCAAATGGGAATATAAATTGAGTCTAAAGTTTGATATAGTTAACAAGGAAAACAAAAAAAGGGGTAGTTTTTAACCATAGTAATGAAAAGTTCAGTGATCACACTCATATTGATACAATGAGTTAAGTAAAGGCAGTGATCGAAGGTTGAATGGATAAATCATTACATATGGTTGTTAATGAAGACTAATGATATGTAGTTCCACATTGAATATATGTTTGTGTCAAGTTTAATACACATATAATATGCTGAGTGTGGCTGTAGTTTAACTATGCTAAAACTACAACAAATGAATATAACCTAAGTGATTTGGAAAATATAAATAATGTATAAATAATATTAGATCATGATGCTTATAGATTTGGGTGATCTGGATTATATTACTTTATATGCATATAAAGATTGTATGAATGGGAATAATGTCACAAAAAGAATATTATCATTATTTGTAGAGCGATATTAATGGAGAGAGAGAGAGAGAGAGAGAGAGAGAGAGAGAGAGAGAGAGAGAGAGAGAGAGAGAGAGAGAGAGAGAGAGAGAGAGAGAGAGAGAGAGAGAGAGAGAGAGAGAGAGAGAGAGAGAGAGAGAGAGAGAGATCTGATAACAATAACGTGATGATAATATGATGGATAGGATATGGCTATTATGAGGATGGCACTACTCCATTTTACACAACATTAATTAATTTTCCTATAGTAAAGTATCATCATAAACATCTTGAATAATGCCAATTATGCTAGATTGAAGGCGATGCCACTATACCGGTTTACTTTTCCACTAGGGCATCGCCATGATCCTTAAAATTGATTATTATTATTAATACATGAGTTGCTGAATTTAATATTTATAACTATGTGATTTTAGCATTGTTATATTTTATTTAAGAAGGTAATTACTCTTAGTCATATAAAGGGATAATAATGCAATATATGAATAATTTCTGGTTTGTATAATACATGTTTAACATATTTGTTTATACACATGATTTATAAAATTATTCATAAATACATTTCCTTAAATATGGTTAGGATGTGTTTAGTAAATATGATCCCTTTTCTAAATAATTATTAATGTTCTATTCATGAGATGGTTGGGAAACATAGAAAAAAGCATCATATATTTTACCTCCCATGGATATTTAACTTAGTGTATAGGAGCTCTTATAGAGAACTCAAATTGACTAAGCACGGTTATTAGCTTTTAAAATAGAGTCAACCATTTTGTTGTTTAATGATAGAATAATCCCTTAAAATCTCATTTGGGAGCATTTATAACCATAGGTGTTATGTGGGGGTTAGTATATTGAGAACCTTTATAGAGATTAAAGAGACACATAAAGGATAGAAAATCCAACAAAGTTGTCATTAATTATGCATGAGTTGCACATTTTATATAACTTATAGTGAACATGTGGTGTAAATGTAACATTTAAATAAGTTACGGTATACATAATAAGGAATATATATATTCAAGGGGTGTATTCTTATGATTATAATTCCATGGGTGGATTATTAACTACATTGAAAAAAATTACATATAATTAAGTTAACGAATGCATGCATTCAAACCCCTTAAGCATTTAGCAAATGCTAGTTGTATTATCCCATTTTCCATGTGTGTGATGAGTTTTGTTTAACTACATCTATGCATGGATTCAAGTATGCAATATAAATACATAATGGAAAAAACTATGCTGGGACTATGATTTTAACTAATCATCAGATGTCGGTGGGACTAAAACTATGACCATATTAAAACAATTTTCTTGGAAAAAGAACAAGATGTTTAAATGAATGTTATAATAGGTTTATGAATTCTCTATTTCTCTACAAATGACCGATTGGATGTTAGTTATGTAGTGAGTACTTATGTGAAGTACGTGATTATGAGAGTGTTTGGTTATATCTAGCATATAATGGTGCATCATGATGTGTGCTTATAAATATGTTGCTTTGAATGTCGGTAAGCAATTTATACTTAGGGTATACCTGAGTGGTATAACCATGTACATGCTTGATTATTGTTATTTATGTGATCATTTGATTTTTGAAATCATAAGTTGGTAGTTGTGAACTATGATAGTATGGGATATCATAGATTACTATAATATATATGTATGTTGTACCTGGATGGTACATACTATAATTGTTATGTTTAGTCTTAGATCTACGTCTAATTGATTTAATGTATGGATGTTGGTTATTGCTTTAAATAACATATTTTATAACACTTGGTAAGACTCTATGTATGCATGCATATAATCTTTAAGAGTGTAGCGTAGGCTAAGAGGGAATATTATTGTGTTATGTGGAAATCGTGACTTGCTTTGATGTGTCTAGTTATTTGAATAGAAGTTTATGTTTCCATGTATGTAAGACTACTTTATATGATTGATTGTGGGAAACTAATAGATACGTCTTAAAATACTAGACTATGGTAATATGGGTTATCATAGGGTGTAGTATGTTTGAAAATTAATTGAGGTAGTGAAAATCTATAGTTAAATGTGTATTTACTTGAGTGGTATAAACTATAGTCATTATTTCTAGTATGGGATAGAAAATAATATAAGATTCATTCTTAAGTTTGATGGAATAAATGTATGATTTAGTTACTCCTATGTTTATCATGTTATATGTTGTGTTTGTTAGTATGATGTAATTAAATGAATATTTTGGCTAAATTGTATTTGATCAATCTACATTGTTGATACAGAGTAAGGAGTGAGATGGACTTCACTAGCTTACTAGCATCATAATGCTAGATGAAATTAGTCCAATCAAGTGGTGTGTATGAATTTTATTGATTTATAGATCATTATTATTTATTATTTGTAAAATTTTGGGCCAAAGTATGTTTAGTGAGACATTATCATTTCATAAGTATGATTTACATGTTTGTGTGATATCTTTCAATAGAACATTTTTCTATGATACACTACATGATTAGTTTAGAAATCATACAACCCATGGGTACTTGCTTGTCTCTCTGGATTCTTGCACCATCACTATCTACTCATCTGTGAAGGGAGGGACATTTACTAATGGAATTAGTATGGGGAATTTTTGGTCTATGATTAGTGTGTAAAAGTGCTCAGATGATGCTCTCCCTCCCCATAATAGTACTACTTAATGAGACGACACTTGAGATTGCCACATATACTTAAGTTTGAGAACTATGCTCTGGAGGAACCATGTATCTTGTATGTATATTGTATTGTATTGTACTTATCATTGAATATTGTCATGAAGAGTTGTAATTACTTAATACTTTACTTTGATAGTGATGGTTATAGACTTGTTTCAATTGTAGCTGAGTTATTGTGATTACTTTCTATAATCACATTATGACGTGTTCTCTCATGATTTTAGAGATCGATGATATGTGATGTATTATGCTTGTTGTTATTATCACACCTTGAGTATTTCTTATGGTCTCTATAGATTCCCGTGCTGTAATCTATTTTTGGTATATCTATTTAAATTAAAAAAATCACATATTTCTATGTCTAACCCAATGGGGTTGTTACAATAATAAAATGAAATCTAGGATGGATACCCACACAATCAGTCATCATATATACAAGAAACATATAAAATAAGTCAATCATGATTCAATTAAGTAAACAAATTAAGATAAATTTATTGTCTTTTAGATATATATATTTTTTATAATTAATTACCAATTTGAATGCATACAACAAAGTATAGGATTCCAACATATCTAGTTGTGTATTAGCATGAGGTGTTAAATTTAATTCAATTACATATGGTATTGTGCATATGTTGTGTAGTGTTCTGAGGTGCTAAAGTAACTGTGAATGAAATATCTAGTTTGTTAGTGTCTTGAGGTGTTGAAATAAATACAAATGGCATATCTTATTATGTAGTGTCCTAAGGTGCTGATATAACTAAAAATGGTATCTCTATATTTGTAGTGTCTTGAGGTTATAAAGTGATTGCAGATGCAAAATGATACTACATAATTTCTCATAAATATGTGTGTATTAGATCTATGGATGTGCCTCTTGACTATGCATATGTGCTGATTATATGTATAACCTGGACATGTGGTTTAGTACATAAATTCTCACATGATATGCAATGATGTGTAGGAAGTGAAGGGACATTGCTAGTTGTGCCACCATGTGAAGCATGAAAACTAGGAGGGACACTATTATATGTGCCACCACCCTTATAAACAAGACTAGGAGGGACACTACTAGATGTGCCACCACCTATAACATTAATACTAGGAGGGGCACTATTATATGTGTTACCACCTGTTGTTCCTATATTAGAATAACTTAGGGTTCTCAATATATGCATCCCATGATCAATTATACATGTGTGAGTCAGATTACTACCCCAATGGTGTTCTTTTGTGTATTATGATGTAATATTATGGGTATTTTAGTATGTGTTATTGATTTTTTACATCTTTGGGGGTGGTTTTATAAGTTTTGGTCCTACTTTGCATTAGATATATCAAATGAGGACTCGCCCCCTACCTTGATATTCCCTGATGTCAAAATAATTTGGTGTTTCTTTGAGAAGAAAATCATAATACAAATCTTTCAAAAAATGCAATGGATCCTCATTTTTATTGCATGGAGGCTCATCAACCACAATCCACCACCTATCCCAAAAGTTGTTTTTTTTATTTGCATGACTACACCAATCAATGATAATGTGTTTTTGGTTCGTTAGTGGTGGATGGGTGGTTTCAGACATATAAAACAAAGCACACATTTCTTATTTGTGTTTATCTTTTTATTTTTAACATTTTCATAGGGAAACTTATCAACAAAATAATATTTCAAAACATCCCTTTGATGTTGCATTGCATCAAGTTGGAAAGTGACATTTCCCACTTCATTCTAAATGGCCTCCAATGTATATACAAGTAAATCATGTCAATGTTTTATCATGGGTCATGTAAATATTTAATGATAATTTATAATTGTTTCCACTTTGAATTATATCGTTGATATAATTTTGCTTCTTCTTCTGTAGGGTTTTCATTAGTATTTTTTGGGGGTTTTATTGATGCAATGGCTCTATAAAAAAATCATATGAATTTATAAAATAAACTTTCATTCTTTATATTTTACATTCTAAAATCTAAAACCTTAAGCATTAAAAATATACTTTTCAAATCCTAAGCATACCTTAAGGAAGAAAAATACATACTTGGGATTGAGACGGAGATGTGGATTTTTAGTGGAGATGCCTACAAAAAAAATTGTTAGGAAAAAGACACGTGCTTTTTCTTCTTTGATCCTCAATTTTTTGTGATCAATTGCTAATATGTGCCCACTATTTGTTTCAATTTTTATAGACTATAAAGGGTGCACACCCTATGTAATACAAAGGGGGCAAACCCTTTAGAATCAAAAGTGGTGTGTGGCCTTTGTATTACATAGGGTGTATGCCCTTTAGGATTTCCTCAAGCCAAAGCAATTCAAATTTAGGTTTGGTGAGCATCCTTTAAAGGATGTTCACCCTTTTTAAAGGGTGCTAGCCATTTTTAAGTCATAAACAAATTTTTTAGAAGTGGTAAAAAATTTGTTCCTCAACTTTGTATATCCACCCTTATGGTCAATGAGATCATAGATTTGATGCTTCAAATCCATACAAGCATTTTTGAAATGTCCTTGAAATATATGGTAGTCATGAAATTCATGAGAATCATAATATTAAGGAAATGGTATTGAAGGAGCCAAGTCCCTTATTGGAGGTAAGCCAATCATGTTGCATTCAATTAATTTATCTAATATTTGTTGTGGTTTCTCATTAAGCTTAGTAAACTATCTATGCCCCATTTTTTGAGTGATGTTGAGCCTCTAACATGGTTTTTCTATAACATTGACTTAATTTCTATGATCATTATTGGATGGAACACTACCATCATTTCTTCTAATCTTGAAACTTTTTTTTTTTAAAAATTTGGAAGCATTAGGAGAAATTTTAAGGATATTTGCAGCTAAGAGTTTGATTTCACATTCTTTAACAAAAAGAAAAAGAACTTCAAAATAATAATAATAATAATTAAACATTACTTTTTCATTAATAATTAGAAGCAAACTATCAAAAAAATTGCTTTGAATATCACTATCAAGAGACTTATAACTCATCTTGGTAACCATAGTCTTATACCTAAGCATATAATCTCTAATACACTCATTGGAGGCTTGTCTAAAAGATTTAATTATACAAATTTAACCTTTTGATTAATATTGCTTTGAAAATGAGCCAAGAAATTATCTACTATAGTTTTAAAAGAACATACAAATCCACATGGTAAAACAAAACCAATCAATTGCATAATCGTCCAAGATTCTTGAATATAACTTAATTAACAATTTATATATCATTAGTGGCATCTAAACAAGCAACATAGAAAAATTAAATTTGATGTGAATAATCTCTATTTCTATTAAATAATTAAAATTTTGGAGATAAAAATTCTATTGGAAAGGGATATGATATTGCTTCATAAACTAAGGGGTTTGAAAGAATATCATAAGTTCAATGACCTTATTTTTTAGATTTCGGGACCCTTGAGAAAAAAAATGATTTGATTTTTCAAGTCATAAAATGTATGTATCAAAGTATTTATTCTGGGGTTTGGTATAGAAATATAATGCAAATAAGTAATAGATTCAAATAGAATAATTTTGCATAAGATAAGGGTGAACAACATGTAAATTAGTTGGAGGAATATGATGAGTAAGTGATTGTTGAAACATTTACACTTGGGAGATTTTAAGACACATAAGAAGGAATAGAAACATGTTGAGAAGTAGGAGGAATTACAATATGAGAAGAAGGGAGAACATTAGAAACAATAGATATAGTTGTATTTTTAGAAGAAACTTCCAAAACAACTTCATGAGAAGGTAAATTATGACAAATATTTTCTTTCAATATATTCATAATCTTATATATCTTAGAGGGATTATCTATAATATATATTTATTAATATTTTCATTTTTCTTCTTCGCATGTTATGATGCTAAGTCAGCCTTATAATCTAAATTATTTTTCATTTTCATTCCAATAATCATCTTGAGAGGCTCTATCATTCACATTAATATTATCTTGAGCATTGAGAGAAGAAGCATTGATTTATACATGACAACATGCATCTAAATCCACATTATCCCTTATAGTTTTTGTTATGGTTTGCTCATATTCTACAAAGGAATAAATTATTTGATAAGTAATATTTTTATATGCACATCCAATTCCAAATACATATTTCTGTAGCTTACTTTGTGTGAGGCTTACCTTTTCTCTTACTAATTGGTTCTCTCATATCAAAATTTCAATTTTAATAATCATGCTTAGGGTTATACAAAGGGAACTAATACCAAATATACCCATGTCATCTTTAGATATTCACTTGGACCTAATAGGGTAAAACTTATTTGTCCTACCCTTTCATCAATTATATCCCCACTATCATAATAATCATAATCACTATCTTTTACAACATTATGAAAAGACATGTCATGTATAGAGGTGATCATTACTAATATTTTCAACCATTTCAACTAACTCTTTCTTCTTTAAGGATGGACACAAATTTGGTGTCTGAAATGTTGGTTCACAATAATCTCAACATGATGAATCCAAAAATTTCCCTTTCAACATCTTATCATCAAGGAAATATGCATAACATTATGTATAAAATAATTTTCAATATCTTGAAAAACCACATAGAAGGTGAGAAATTATAAGCACACTAGGATTCAATAAATTTGAAGAAATTAAAAGTATCTAGGGTTTGAGAACAAGTAAATCAAACACAATGGAACTAGGACTATTGAATCGAAGAGCATACGGAAAATGATTCAGGGGTTTATGAAACCCTACAGGAATATACCAAAATTATCTCTAATAAAATTAGATCTATCACAATATAGAGCAAGATCTAATGAGCTAGAAGAGGTTTAAGATAACATTTACTTTTATGGAAAAGGAGTATTACATAGAAATACAATAATATATATATATATATATATATATATATATATATATATATATATATATATATATATATATATATATATATATATATATATATATATATATATATATATATATATATATACACACACACACACATTTAATTAAGTATAATCAAATGTAATACAATAAAATTATGCATAATTAATTCTAAATCCAAAGAAATAAATCACTGGAGAGGGTTTAAAGAGTATCTTGATCTATGGGTAATTTGGAAATAGTCATCACAATTTGACAAGATTGGAGTTTTCATGGTAAGATAAGTACCCTAAAAACTCACTATGACTAGAGGACCTCCCTAGAACCATACACTCCATGTATTTTGGCCCAGAACCATGCACTCCATGTTTCTTATAAAATGTAAGGTAGGACGAAATATATTTGAATAGTGCATTCATCATGTTTGGGGCTTTGAAAACCTTGCTCAATATTTTGAAACTCTGTGCCAATCACTAAAAAATTGCTCTTCTTCTTCAAACCCTAACAACTTAGTTGAACTTGTAAAAGATAAAGAAAAGGACTTTTTTGGGAGTTGTGCTAACTATTAGTAGGGTTTTTAAGAATGAGCGACTTATCAATCCCATCATCAGTACACAATATTGAAGGCAAGACACTAAATAAAATGTAACTTAGTCAAGCAGTATAATGTAATACAAGTGTGTTGCTACCATAATCTTAAATACTAAAATGGATGCTCCTAAATGTTTGATTTATTCTAGAATGCTTAATATAATATATTGACAATAAATGTTAGATGCTCATTAATCATTCCTTAGATTATTAGATTCTTATATGTTTTTTTCTATATGTTTGCCTTCATTGATCTTAATGCACTAATGCACCTATATATTTATAAACCTCTTGAATTCAAATTAAAACCCTATTATCATGAAAATTGACATTGAATGACCATAAAATTAGATAAGATAAGACCACAAGTCTTGAGCACACCTAAATGAACCAACAAGACCAACTCTCTTGGAAACATACACTATATTTTTAGGCCTGGTGTTGGCTGAATTTTTTTTAGGCGGACAAATACTAGATTTCGGTCAACAGTGTCAGGACAAGGTCCCTCTCCTATTAGTAGGTAGAGTTACCTTTGTCGATAAGAAAAGAGATGCATGAAATAAATTTATTTACACAAAAATGTTTTCTATGGGGTTTGTACTTATTACCAAAAAGTATGAAAAGTTTGCAAAAGGGAAATGTAAAGAAAGGATGGTGGAATAAACAAGTATATGTAAGGAAAATAGAGAGAAAAAGGATAACTCTAGATAACCAAACACATAAACTCACTAGAATAAAATGGCAGTGGAGATTTAGCATAGGAAACCTTTATCATAAAAATAAGATTGAAAAGACATATTGTGTATGTAAGAACAAAATACATACACCAAGAAGATTGAATATCATTGAAAACATAGATAAATAACAACCTTGTATTCTAGATGATAAAATAGATGAAAATTATATTTTAATCCCACCAAAGTTTTAAAATACCATAAATTCCTAATGTAGATTCAAAAGGAGTTCTATAATGAAATTTTCACATGTATTGACTATCTAACAATAAAATTTAGCAATATTTTAAAGAAGAAGAATCAAATAGAATAACATATGCACATGCATTATCTATTCATAAATATTTTTGGCACAAAATCTATAAAAAATCTCTTTGTATTGATTATTCTACTAGCTAAAAATATAATATATTCTTTTTATTCTTGCCAATGATTTCTTAACTATCCAAAAAATCCCTTAAAATGAGCTTGAAACTCTTATTTATAAGTTACAATGCATAACCACCTTTTTTGAAGTTTAGACCGCTTACAAAATCATGTTGATAAAAAAGTACAACTTAAAAGTTGTAAAAATGCATTGATAAATTCGCATGACTTGCAAAAGTGACTTGATAGTGTTGCACAACTTGAAACTTGCATTGTAAAAAGGACTTAGGAAATTTGCATGACCTACAATACACAAAAAATCTGTTACAAAAATAGGTAACTTGAGTTTGAAAAAATGATTTTGATAATTTACAAGTATCAGAATTACAAAAATTTCACTACTATCTATTCATCTTCATCGTCAAGCACGATCTAGACCTTTTCTTTTTGTTCTTCCTCATGTTATATCTTTTTCCTATATTCATCAATTTCTTCATGGTTTTTGACTTTATTTTCACTAGGACCTTCTGAATGAATAAAATAAATTTTTGCATCATAGTGGAGGTCGAGCATCTGGTGCGAAGTTAGTTGGAGTCTCTTCAAAATTTTATCAAAATTATCAAGGATATTTTGATATCTGACAAATTTTTAGATTGACTCGTAATTGAATGTAGATTTTGGAATCACTTCTTTTTTCACTAATTTTTTGAACTCATCTATAATTATTTGACCTGAAATCACTTTTTTATCATCATCCATAAATGAACAAGGTAAATTCTCAATTTCTCCTTGTATTTAAATAATTGCATCAGTTGCTAATTATTGGGATTATCTAAATTTCTTAACACATTCTTCAATGATGCAAGTCCAAAATTTAGCAGCACCTAGAAACTATGAGAGATCTATAATATATTCCTGTTTTATAACTCCTTCTATGATGAGATCATCTAGATCAATATATGAAAAGGATTTCAATTTTGGTATCATTTGCTTCCATTTATCTACTTCAATTGCATTTTTATCTCCAGTTTCTTTTGCAATGTCATATTAAGACTGGATCTCAACATGAATAGCCATGGTTATGTTTATTGTTTTGGTCTATTGTTGGATCAATTTATCATACCATTATTTTTTGGTTCTCCCCATGTGCCCTATTTCCCCGGGTGCATTCAATGTGTCAAAATATAAATCAAATGAATAACAAAAGATGTATAAGATTTAATTAGCTTCACCAAATTATGAACAATTGATGTGAGTTGTTCAACTTTTTCCTTTAATGATTCTTTGGTGACTTTGTCTTTATCCATATTTTTGAAAAGAGTGCCAATTATATACTACACATTCTCATTAACTCCTTCTCTACTAGTTTTTCAAAGATGCACTCTTAATATCTAATAGTCAATGACACTAACACTATCTTTATATTTTTCAATAGAAGGAACAACCACCTCAGAATATCTTTCTCCTTTTTCATCTATAACTATTCTAGAAACCATTTTAGGTTTCTTTACTGCACGAGGAGTAGGAACAATTAGAGCAATAAAATCAATTTCCTACTATTTTACTACTTTATTTCTCTTTTTTGCCACCTCATTCAACCAATCAAGAACCTCTATGCTTGGTGGTTGTTATACAAATGCATGCTTTGGTTGATTTTGATTATATGGAAGAGGTGGTAGAGCTACTAAATATTGATAATAAATAGGTTGAACATCACCTTAATCTTCTTTAGGTGGTTCGGTTGTAGCTTTGAGAGTTGAAATGGAGAGTAATTCAATCTCTTGATAAATAAGTAGAGGTATTAGAATGTTGATTTAAGGAGGAGTGGATGCATGAGGCAATAATAAAATGTCTACAACCAAGAATCATTGGGTAGTATTCATTACTAAAATCTTAGCATGAGCAATATTCACAAGAGGAGTATCAAGTGTAGCAGAAATACCTAGAGTACTTGAAGACCCTTGTCCTAGTCTTTTGGTTTTGAGTTTGAGTGGTGTCTGAACTTGAGTAGTCATTGGGACTACTTCAAATATTTCTTTTATGCCTTCACCTACTTCTTTTACAGAAGACAGACTTGCCTATGATTGTTGATGAAAACCACCCACTTCAATCTCTTTCATTGGTGGGGGACAACCTATTTTGTCCACTTTGATGCCTTTGTTCTTCAAACATCTAAGTTTTTTATTCAACATTGTTTGAGTCATGCATTTTAGAGATGTGGATTATATTTTATTCCAATCAACCCACGGAAGAGGCTTTGACTCAATATCTACTTCCTCATATATGGCATCTAAAATATCCTCATCATCTTCAAAATTATTTGAGATTTTAGCTATCTTAAATTTGATGACTTGTTCCAAAGTGAAGCAAGAATAGTCATGAGCCCTATCTTCTTTCTTGTCTTTGCAGTCCATCCAAAAGTCTTCAAAATGGGGCACATGTCAGTATGTGGAATTATTAATGTTCTCAATCAAACCTCTAGAATTAAAAGAGGGTCTATTTTTGAGTGACTGGACTTAGGTTATTTATGCATCAATAATTTTTGCTTTGGACAATGAAGCACATATATATCTACCTATGGTAATTGAAAAGTGTATCCCATATTTGTGTTTATAGGATAACAAATTGTGTCTCAATCAATTGTCTTACCAATTCCATTAGGGCCCATCTATCATCCACATACCTTGGGAGCATGTATGTATCTATTTCACACACACAAATTTTGAGGTATGTGAAGGTTGGGAATTGAATAAACCAAGCTCCCCATCTAGTAATTTCAGTTGATGTTGCAATTGATATTATATTGTTGTAGGGATCAATCTCAAACATCTAAATGACATATTGAAAGAATGCATCGTTGACTATGTGAAAATGATGTGAGCTTTCCTTCAGATTGAGTTGTGGGTTAAATTCATATATATTTTAGGATGCCATATCACCCATTATGTTCAAACTAGTGAAGAATCTTCTACAAGAAACAACGTATATAAGATATGAAGTTATATATAACTTAGATGTAGTGGTGACTTATGTTAATTGTTTATGTATTGAATCACTAATCAAATGAACCCAACTAATATATTATTAATTCTTATGAATTATCCAAATGTACATGTACATCCATGTTTGGAAATCTTTAGCAATAGGGTTACCAACAACTTTGTTCAGAAGCGTGATTATATCATTGACTTCATTGGTGAATTTAAATTTGGATAAAGTTTTTGGTAATCATGTTGTTGAAATTTTAGGATTTAGAAGCCACTCTTTGTTGACCCACTTGGAACAAGAATGAGTGAACAGCTTCCTAGAATTGTTTAGTAAAAGCTGGGGTGATATTAAAAAATGATTCTCAATCAAGAAAGTTTAGCAAATTATCAATGTGTTTTGGATGTAAGTAAAGCACACACTCCCTTTTTGAGTTCGGACTTCCCTCTTTTTTTCATCATAGTGTTTAGCCATGGTTAGGACCAATTCAAGATATTGCATTGAGGTTGGAAAGGTTTTTTCTTGAGGTAACCCGATATCATTAATACTTTGGCCCTAGTTAGGTTTGTATACTACATCAATCCTTTACCAGTCTTCCATGTCTATGTGCCCAAGATCTATATATGTGATTTTGTCTGCATTGGAATCAAGGTTTGAAGGAGGAGCAACTCTTTGAAATTGGTACTTTATGTATGTATTCTTCTTCTTCGTTGGAGTCTCTAGGTTACCTAATGTATACATCTATTGAAGCTTCTATTTGAAAGAATAATAACGTCCCAAAGTTGGTTCTGCAAGAAAGTAGACTTTGGAGTGTTCTTCAACATTATTCAAAATCCTATAGTGTGCTAGGTAGAGGGTAGATTTCCATGCCATGTCAGATAGGGGTCAAAATTTTGAGGTATGCTTGGTAGGATCTTAGGATTTGATGGGTGTTTGAACATGTGTCAAAATCTAACAAGGGTTCAAATAAGATTCAGTACCTGACATGAGTTGAAAGAGTGCTCGAGTTCCAATGAGAGTTCAGACATTACTCAAGTTCCAATGTTGGTTTAAATAAATCTCAAAATCTGATAATGTGTTGGGCAAGTTCAAAATCTCACAAGGTGATCAAAGGGTAGGTTTTGTTGAGGCTCAAACCAAACTTAGAATTTTTGAAGGTTTTGAGTAAGCTTTGAATCCTTGACAAATGCAACAAAGGGGTTGTAATTTTAAGGCTATAATAGGTATCTCGAAAGCTCTCAAGGTTGAAAAATGGGGGAAACCCTAGTTGTGAAGGATAACATATAAATTTATAGCATGCAAACTATGGATTGAAAGTCGAAGATGCAACCCTAATTTTCCTATGAGCAAAACATGAACGATATAGGGAAAACCTGTAAGAAGGATGACAAGACAGTGGCAAGGAATGCAAGGAGGCAAAGGCAAGATGAAGAGAAAGTGAGATGAGGTGGGGGTTAAAATTTATGCCAAAATCTCTGTGCGTGTGGAATAACTACCTGTTTTATGGTGTAGATGTGAGGGTGTCTAAACTAATAGTGTGATCTGACAGGTGCATGGACATGTCTCAGGTTTTGATACATTGTTAGACATAGGGCAGAACTCTGACTAGTGTTAGACATATCTCAAGTTTCGATGGGTTGTTAGAAATAAGGTGAAACTCTGATTAGTATTGGATATGGGGTCAAAACCTACCAATAGAGAAGAAGACTTAAAAAATATTTAATTTCTTTCCAATCTTCCTAACATTTTTCTTACACTTAGAGACTTTTTGAAAGACACATTTTGTATTTGAACCCATTTACACATTGACAATATGTTTCTTAAACTAATTAGACCAAAATTTGATCGTTTACGATCAAAATAACTTGAAGGACTCAAAATTTTTGCACACGATCAATATTGGTTACAACACCTAAAAATGTATAGTATATGGTTCTGGGGGACCACCTGAAACAAAGAGGAAGAAAAATGGAAGAAAAAGAAAGAGAAGAAAGATAGGGACATGACAAAAAATGACCAAAATGTGTCAATAAAACCTAATTTGAATCAATAATCAACAAGTACACAAACACCCTAGAATAATGCAATTTAAAGACTAATTAATGCCTAGGGACCATTTTTTAGTGTCTACATTTAATTTTGCCAAAATATACTTAATTAGTATCATGTTCAATAATATTCATCATAATTAACATGTGTAAGCTACGATGATTAGGGGGCTTTATTATATCAAATTCACCAATGGATCGAGCACAACCCTTTCCATATCAAATATCTTTGAAGACTTGTATTTTGATAGATGGCATTGCAAACGATCATCCTTGCTAATTGAACCACAACCCTTTCGAATACAACCCTCTCCATATCAAATATATTTAAGAAATTATACTTTGATGAATGGCATTGCAACAATCATCTTCACTAATTGAACCACAACCCTTTCGACACACCTTATGAATATAGAGTTTCACTACTCAAAAGTAACTCAAAGTATGAAATAAAGCCCCATTTCTCTCACCTAATCCACCTAGGAGTTAAAAAAAGGTTTGGCATACCTAACTAGGCTAAACATCTTTATCGTATATAAAAAATCAAAGTAATTCGTTTGCTTTTGCTATTATAATATGCCAAATATTGTCGATGAAAATACCTTAAAAGTGATCCCGAATCAAGAAAATCAAAACATTCAATGCAACTTTACTTTCTTTTTAGAATACTGCTTAGATCGAATGTAAATAAATGAATAACAGAATATCAGTTGCTTGTTGCTCTTGCAATGGTCTCGTGAAGGAATCATTTTTCGTTGTATCATTCACTCCATCTCCATATCTATTTTCTTGTCAACTTAATAATTATAAATTCATTGTTTTGCCCCTAGTTTGGTGCTGGCATGCCATTTTAGTGTGTTCAGATGCAGAAAAAGAAAGTCGGAAGCCATAGAAATGAGGAAGTATTTCTCTTAAGATCGAATTCTGAGTGTTTAATGCA
The DNA here is from genome assembly GCA_037957365.1 of Torreya grandis. NCBI lineage: Eukaryota > Viridiplantae > Streptophyta > Pinopsida > Cupressales > Taxaceae > Torreya > Torreya grandis. The sequence goes on along the minus strand of JARHVA010000094.1, from coordinate 1,031,661 downwards.
TTAGGATGAGTTCGTGACCAAGGTGGTTATAAAATATGCAGGGATTGCTAGCTGGTTTTATGGTGGTGGGGGGATTAATTTTGACAAGCTGCAGAAATGAATGGAGGAAGGGGATATTTTTTTAGATATATACTTGCTGCTGCTGCATTGATATCGTTCCAGAGCTGCTGCACTCATGATCATGTCTTTGTTTTGGCCGATTTTGATTATAGAGATGCACTGGAGAAGTCTATTCTGTTTCTTGAAGCTCAACGCTCAGGGAAACTTCCTAGCAGCAATAGGATCAGTTGGAGAGGAGATTCTGCTCTCACTGATGGACAAGCCCAGAATGTAAAATGTTTTTTGGTTCTCTTACTAGGAGACTAAATTTTTACTCTTTTTTTTTGAATTTATTGGTGTCATTTCATGATAATGGATTCACTGTTTCAAATGCTACAATACCTGGAATTGTGCCTCTCAATCCGTGCCAATCAGGATCACAACCAATATACAAAATTAGGCTTCCTATAAGATCATTGCCTTATTTAAAGACAAGGTTTTCACAGGTAAGTATTTTGTTGTTGGAATGGATGGGGTGATAACACACTTTATCATCATCAATTATCAATCAGACTACAGACTCTTCCATACGAAGCCAGTTTGTGGAAAATCTGTATAACAATTTTTTTATCAGCTTTCGGATATCATTAGGATAAAGAAAATTGTGTGGGATCCGAAATGTTGATAAAAAAATTCTAGAGTCTTTTCAAAATCTTTACTTCTTAATCATTAACCTCGTGTTCTATCATTGTTAATGTGAATGTCAAACGGTCATATTTCCCCTGCATATGTTTACATGATCACAGGGTGAAATGGATGAATTGTTTGTATATTGTATGAAAACTATTTTGCTGTCATCGTAGTTTACATCAAGCAATATCCATTGTTCTTTTTGTAGCTCTTAAATTCCGTTTTAAGAAAAAACTGACAAGATCAATGCAGTTCAAGATCTCATAACATTAGTTATTTTTTTATTTTAAAATCTATATATATAAAACTAGCATTTTAGTCATATACTGGCATGATTTCTTTAGATCATATGATGCAAGTCACGTAGAGTTATTGGAATTTAGATGCGAAGGACATGTACTCCGAGGCATGATGGCATGTACATGCCAATCCCATGAATCTTTTATAAAGCCTTCATGCTTTGTATGTGCAGGTAGACTTAGTGGGTGGTTACTATGATGCTGGTGATAATGTTAAGTATGGGCTGCCCATGGCATTTACTGTGACCATGCTGGCATGGGGAGCTCTTCACTATGAGAATGAGCTTTCAATAGCTGGGGAGTTGAATAACGTGAGAGATGCCATCCGTTGGGGTACTGATTATTTCCTCAAAGCAAGTTCCTATCCTAACCAGCTCTGGGTTCAGGTATATATTTTAATATCCATTTTGGCTGAGTTTAGATCAGTTTAAAGAATGACAATGAAAACTTTTAATAAGATGGACTTATGTGATGATTTTTTGGGATTTATCCGTGTAGTTTTGAGCCAATTTACATTGTATCATATTTCATAAGTAGTGTCATTCACAAGAACCTGTCTTTAGAGTATGAATGGTTCACTTGAAATTCATTGCATCTAGATCACACATTAATGATTCATCTGGCACTCATCATGCATATTAATGGTTCACTTAGCACTCATTGCATTTAAGTGATGCTCATAAAAATGAAGCATCAGAACTTTTTGAATGTCACCCATCTTTATACTATTCCAACTTAAATTTATTTAGCCATAAAATTTTATACCGGAATCAAGCCAACTTAACTTGCTACCCCATTTACAAAACCTTCAAAAAATGTTATATTTTATGAACCATTCATTTTTAATCTCCCTAACTCATTCATTTATATAAGTAATGTTTCAACAATGAATCAAATTATATATGACTAAGAAATTACAGTTTGCAAATGGAACTTTAATGTTGCCCTTTTGTCTTCAACTTAAATCTATCTAAAATCATATTCCTAAAATTTTAAGAATATGATTAATGTGTATCTCTGGTTTTTCTCATTTTTCTTAATAATTAAGGGTCTGATTGTTGCACTTTAAATGTCTTCAACTTAAGAGCTATCTGAAATCATATTCCTAAAATTTTAGGACATGATTAATGTGCGTCTCTTGTTTATCTCATTTTTCTTAACAATTAAGGGTCTGATTTTTGCATGCTGTTTTCTAAGACAAGAAAGCAAAACATGTTTCCCATCCTCTACTCTTTGATTACATAGTGTACATGGTTTACACAGATTAGAGTCCAAAACTAGTAACACGGTAATTAAAGACTTGAGCTTCATGGGTTTCTTCTTGCTGATGATGGGTTTAGTAGTGAACTCGAAACATAGGATACAAAAGTTAGTACGCAGTCATATCCAGAAAATATTCACAATAATTACAGGGTAATTTTAAAGAAGGGAGCTAAGCAAAGATATGTCTTAATGTTTTGTATTATTATAACATGATTTTTGGTTTCAGGTGGGAGATCCATCTGCAGACCATGAGTGTTGGCAGAATCCAGAAACAATGGACACTCCGAGGACTCTCTACAAAATTGACCCATCCACTCCAGGGTCAGAAATTGCAGCAGAAACTGCTGCAGCATTAGCTGCTTCTTCCATGGTTTTTAAATCCATTGACGAAACTTATTCCCTTAATCTCCTCAACAGATCCACATCGGTATAATTTCATAATCCCTTCAATACCCAAATCGTTTTATATAAAAACTTTGTAAACAAGGTGAGATCTCCCTAAGATTTACATGTGATAATGATTAAATTCTACTTTTCACTGCAGCTCTTTTCTTTTGCTGACCAGTTCAGGGGAACATACTATGGAGAATGCCCTTTCTATTGTTCTTACTCAGGCTATCAAGTAGACATATATCTTCATTCTCAATGCTTATACACATAAAACTATGCTATACATTTCCTGTGTTGAAGTACAGTAGGATTAATTTTAGCATCTTATCATAATCCTTGTAGGATGAGCTTGTGTGGGCAGCATCATGGTTATACAAAGCTACTGGAGCAGAACTTTATTATCAATTCATACTCCAGAACCCATGTAATTCCTCTGTATTTGAGTTCAGCTGGGATCTCAAATATGCAGGATTTCAAGTTCTCCTGTCCAGTGTAAGTTAATTTAAACGATACCATGATCACAAATTCAAAATGTCATATAGTACTTGACCTTTTTGCAACAATAATTTCATTTTCAAACATTAGTGAAATTATGGCAGTTATATTTCTCTGGTGAATTCATCTTTGAGGGGTACAAGAACCTTGCAGAAAGCTTTCTATGCTCAATTCTTCCAGACAGTCCTTCCTTCAAACTTTCAATGACTCCAGGTCAATAATAATTTCCTTACCTGTGGGCTGATCTCAAAAGTTTCAGAAATGAGCAATTCTCACTGCTAGTACATTATTAGTAACTTTCAGTTTGGTTTTTCCACGTGTCAAAATATTTTTGTCTGATGTTTTGGATCTCACTGTTAAATCTATCTTTAGAGAAACAAAGAATAAAGTATATTAATACTTCATTATTGTTATTTCAGGAGGATTGCTCTACGTTAGAGACGGTGCAAACACACAATATACAACAAGTGCATCATTCCTGGCATCAGTTTTCAGTGATTTATTGTCTGCCCAAAATCAATCCCTTCAATGTGGATACCTCAACATCCAACCCAGCAGTCTTGTTGCATTTGCCAAACAACAAGTATTTCATATTAAATATATGTTTCTAATTAACAATCTAATATTTTTCATTGTTATTTTATTTTTATAAACTTTATATTGTAAGACAAGGGTGACTTATAGGATATCAAATGTTCCAAAAGTTTTGCTAATAGAGAAATAGGCATGAATAAATGAATGGATAAATGAATCAATTAATCAATCAAAACCAATATACGATAATTGGGAACTCCATGATGTAATGTCATTCTGTCCTGCCATTCTGTTACCATCTCATGGTACAAAATAGACATGTCTCTTTCCCACTCTTCTTTAAATGTAGAGGATAAGAACTCCAGAGCTGTAGATTATATTGACAGTTTCCTCTCCTGCATTTATTAGGATGTTTGTATACCCCAAAAAAAAAAGAAAAAATAACATTAAGGTAATGAATACTCCTATAGATCATCTCAAAATGGCTTAAACACATATAATTAAAATCCCACAAAATTAATAATCTAATCTTTATGAAATTTGAACAAATATAAGATTCTTTCTAAGACATTGATTTTACTCTTGTAGGTTGATTACATACTAGGAAGAAATCCCCTGGGAATGTCCTTAATGGTGGGATTTGGCAGCAGATACCCAGAACAAGCTCATCACAGAGGGTCATCCATAGTTTCAGTGTATGTGGATTCAATGAAACTGTCATGTGCAGAAGGATTTATGGTGTGGTTCAGCAGACAAGCACCAAACCCAAATCTACTCGTTGGTGCAGTGGTTGGAGGACCAGATGAATATGATAATTTTGAGGATTTGAGGTTTGATTCAACCAAGCTTGAGCCCACAACATACATCAATGCTCCTCTGGTTGGACTCCTTGCTAAGCTCAACTATTCACCCAATTATCATTAACAAGAGCCAATCCAATGGCATTCTGACATTGTAAAGTGAATGCTAGCTAAAAGCATATATTCAATCCAGAAAAAGAAAAGTTATGGAGGCATATTGTGCTCCAGAAATGGTCTACTTTTGCTCCTTACAGCTTGAATTTAGCCGAATTCGCTTTAAGCTTTGTGGACGAGGAAAAAGTAGTACACTAACTTCTCTACTGGTATATGCCTCCCTCCGTAAAGACAACGAGATTTTGTAAATATATATATATATATATGAGTTATGGAGGCATATTGTGCTCCAGAAATGGTCTACTTTTGCTCCTTACGGCTTGAATTTAGCCGAATTCGCTTTAAGCTTTGTGGACGAGGAAAAAGTAGTAAACTAACTTCTCTACTGGTATATGCCTTCCTCCGTAAAGACAACGAGATTTTGTAAAAATATATATATATTTTTCATATATACGTAAGTTTTTTTATTGTTATACGCCTCCTTTCTATTTACATAATTACCCGTATTTAAAATATGTAATAAATAGTATAGGGTGTAGGTTAATATTCAAATAAAGATTCTCAAAACAAATAAGTAACAATGAAACTATAATTCTCCAATTAAGAGGTGGAGGTAAGTAATTTTCATTGGCTTGCCACTTTGCATAAGTAATGATGCGAAAATGGGTTTATCTTTTAGATAAATTAAATAGTTTTTAAAATCTCAATTCTTCAATATTAAATAGAATTGGATGCGAAATTATCAATTTCTTGATTCAATAAAAATAGGTAATGGATTTAATTTTCAAGAATTAGACCTGAGTGAATAATAACTCAAGAAATATGATTCTGTATTCAAATTGATCTGTGAAGAGTAATTAGCCTCCGGCTAAATGATACTGTTTTATTTATAACGGATTTTAAAAATATAATAAGTCATTTTCCAAAATTTAATTAAAAGAAATTGACTTTTAAACTCTGAATGTGAATTCCTGAGCAATTTTGAGTATGAGTATTTTATAAACTCATCTAACTTTGTTGTTTAGTTAAAACCATTTCATTCACATTTTTATCCTTTCAAATATCTCTTAATCAATTTTTCATAATTAATTTTCAAATATCAGTGAATAATTTAAAACTGATAAAATACTGAAAATTTGAAAAAATAGATATAATAAATTGTTTACGAGGTTCACTAATTGGCTACATTCCTAAGTTCATTTGAACCGTTCCATTATAAACAAGATGTAAATACAGTTTATAAAACTTACATCCTTGAATAGTTTTAAGGAAACCTGTAGCGCTGTAGAATAAGAGTTCGTCTGTAGCATGTAAATGTTCTTCTCTTCAACCAAACAAATACTTGCAAATGCTTAAAGGTCTCTCGAATGTGCTGATTAATTCTCTCAACCAGAGGAAAAATACACTCAAAAGATTTGTAATATATCCTTGGCTTTTACAAATCTCTGTAATTTATATAGACTAAAAAAGACTCGAGAATAGACAAAATTGGCTTCAATGGGCTATTCCAAATTTTTGCCTTTATTAAAATAAACACAGTGAATTCTCTAAATTTAATACTTGTGTTCTTTAAACACAATAGACCTTTATATGTATGGACCGTCTTTGCTTGAAGTTCTCGATACCATTATTTCACTGTCAAAATATTCAACCTGTATCCATCTATGTTGGCTTTTTGCTCTCTATAAGCTCTTTGTAATCTGCCCCAGAATAATAATAATCCTCAATATATAAAATCAACATATATAACTAATGTTGGCTAACAATCTTTTATTTCTACCCGAAATACGGTTAAACTCTGAATAAACTGCATGTATTTAATAAAGGAATAAAAATCCCATAAATGATGGGTAGTTCTAAACCCATGCTTTAATAAAATGTTTATTAACAAATAGCAACACATAACCCATTTAACTCTCTGTCCATTATCCACATGGAAGAGTGGGCATTGCATGTTTTGTTTAACACCAAACATAAAGATATTAGAATATCTCCCATGATAAATAAAAACCATTACATATTCCATCAAACCGTCAACCCTTTTAAAGTGGGTGTCGATGTGGAATAAAAGGTGGCATGCATGTTAAATTTTAACACTAGACATAAAACACATCTCATGTAATTCGCCCCCATCCAAAGTGAAATGGATTTTCCACGTGGTAAAAGGTAGAAGGATGGAATAAAGTTAAAAGTTTATTTTAAAAAAATATATATGGATTTTTTTTTTAAATGGAGGATATTAAATTAAATTTGGATTTTATATATCCAATAGTAAATTAATACCATGAATAGGATATTAAAAACATTTTGAAAATGAAAAAAAAAGAGAATTACAGTGAGAAAATAATTGGATGATGTAGAATAAAAAGAAATATTCAAAGGCATATAAACAAAGTCCTTCGATGACAATATAATAGGAATATTGGGATGGCTAATTAGAATTGTATGATTATGATGTGGCATGTTGGCTAGATAATACCACTCTTGCAACCACAATAATTAGTGTAACATTAAATAATTTTAATATCAAAAATAATTGTATAAACTCTTTATATTTTTACATATCAATTTACTACAATACTTATTTTTTTTACATTTTTCTAAATCGTATGAAAATCTTCATGATCAAACCTTCCCAATAAGAAGTTTTTGGTCCCCAAAAGTCCAAATAATCCAACTGACCCAAAAGATTTTTAGAATTTCTCTTCTTTGCCATTGACAATCTTTCTGCACTAATTTCAAACATATGAGAGCCAAAAATAACATATGGAGTTATGAAGTCAATCTATCAAAATGACGTAATAAAATTCCATTTAAAAAAAATATCAGTGAAATAAGACATTATAAAAACTTTCCTACAAGAAGTCAACTGTCCAATTGAAACAGTAACTTGATTATGGAGAGTAAAACAAACTCTTTACCCATTTTGCCAAAATGGCCTGTCATTCAAAATAAATATAACATCTGACAGATTCTCTCAACCCCTGTACTGCCTAAAAGCTAAAGTGTTCTCTTTGTTATCAACATTACACAACAAAAATTAAATGTTGCATATTAAAAGGTGTTGTAGATCCCCTGTGTACAAAAATATCTTATAGGACTTGTAATAAATTAAACATCTATAGACTTATATTTATAAACGTTGCCCAAGATATAGTAAGACTTATACGTATAAGTATAAAAATATGTAATTAATTTATTCATCCTAAGATTGTTGATATACAATATGCATAAATAAAAGCCTCTTTACAAACTCACAAAATCTGCAAGTAACTATAAGATATATCATATAAAAGTGAGAAGAAAACCAAAAAATTTAAACTTGTCTCGAGGTTTTCTTCACCATCTAATTGTTCCCTGATTCATACCTTCAAAACTCATACAAACTGAGTTAGATTTTAAAAATATCTATCACAATAGGAAAACTAAAATAGAAGATAGCAAATATCTTCAAAACATAAGTCTATTAAAAATTTCTTCCCTAGGTCTAATAGTTAAAAAATCTCTAAAATAGTGTTTGAAGTGATAACTAAACATACTATGTAATACTATAGATATGCTTATCAAAACTATTCAATTAAATCATTTTATTCATAAGGGATGTTCCCTCTTCATGGTTTCCAATAAATGAATAGGAGGTGATTTCATCTTTTAAACTCTATCCACGAGAGTTAGATGATACATTTAAGTCTTCAAAAGGTTTTCAAAACAATTTAAAATCAAGATATATCTTACTTCTAAAGAAACCCACGCAAAGATTATCTAGATTTAAATCAAAATTGTGCAAACATAGTTACATTTGAGAATAATGTATACCTCTGAATAAATTATGAAGTGCACACTTGTTGAGCAATGATTGACATATTGTTGCTATTAAAACAACTTCCTGTTTGATTTCTGCAAATCTTAACAAATTTGTGAAGAATAAACCAACTTATGAACTAATTAAAAACCTAAAATTAAAAGTGCAAAAATCTACTCAATATCTTGAACATTATTTCATTGTCATTTCCATATCTTACCATAGAAATGGGATTTTCATTTGTTCCTATCATCAAAGACATAGGCATCTATAATATAATTAATAATACAAAAACAAAGGCTACACAACTGGTTATTAAAGATCAAAATATTGTGTCAATATCACTATAAAATTATATTTCCATCATTTCTCAATCTGTCTTCTATGTAAGACTGGTAATAGAACTGCAACTGATTCTTCTTGTATGTGCATCATGAAAAATATCTTGCATTTTATTTGAATGCATCCCAAAGAAGAAAGTATGATCCTTTCACAACACCATCTCACACTTCAAGTGACAATGTGTTGTTTATCATTTGTGTTGATCTTGCAGGGCTACTGGTTCCAAAACCTTGGTTATTAGAAACTTGTCTTCTTTCAGCGAATTAGAACACTTTTCAATTTTCTTTTACACTAGCCAATCTGTATAATCAAATTAAACACAAGAGCAATACCAATATGTGATATCAAAAAAAAACTCCAATCTGAAGTATATCTAGCAATTGAAGCTAACCCTGCATTCCCCTGCTTTGATATCAAAAATGATCTAAAAATTGGGTTTATCTATTAAATAAATCAAACAACTTTTAAAATCGGATACTAAAAATCTCAATTCCTCAATATTAAATAGAATTGGATGCAAAATTATCAATTCTCTAATTAAATAAAAATAGAAAATAGATTTAATATTCAAGAATCAAATCTGAGTGAATAATAACTCAAGAAATATGATTCTGCATTCAAACTAATCCATGAACAGTAAGAAGCCTCCTGCTGATCCGTGAATAGTAATTAGCCTCTTGCTAAATAATATTGTTTTATTCAAAACAAATTTTAAAAATATAATAATCCATTTTCTAAACTTTAATTAAAAGGAATTGAATTTTAAACTCTGAATGTGAATTATCTGAACAATTTTGAGTATGAGTATTTTATAAACTCATCTAACTCTGTTGTTCAGTTAAAATTATTTCATTCACATTTTTATCTCTTCAAATATTTCTTAATCAATTTCTTATAATTAATTTTCAAATATCAGTGAATAATTTAAAATTGATGAAATATTGAAAAACCAAAAAAATAGAAACAATAGATTGTTTATGGGGTTCACCAATTGGGTATGTCCCCGAGTTCATTTGAACTATTTCATTATAAACAATATGTAAATACAGTTTATAAAACTTACATTCTTGAATGGTTTTAAGAAAACTTGCAGCTTTGTAGAATAGGAAGAACTCATCTGTAGCACATAAACATTCTTCTCTTCAACTAAACAAATACCTACAAATGCTTAAAGCTCTCTTAAATGAGGTAATTAATTCTCTCAACTAGAAGAAAAATACTCTCAAAGAATTTGTAATATATCCTTGGTTTTTACAAATCTTTGTGATTTATACAGGCTAAGAAAGACTTGAGAATAGAAAAATTGACCTCAACATGTATTCTAAAATTTTGCTTTTATTAAAATAAACACAGTGAGTTCTCTAAATTTAATCCCTATGTTTTTCAAGCACAATAGATCTTCATTTGTATGGACTGTCTCTATTTGAAATACCAAATACCAATATTTCTTTGTCAAAATATTCAACTTGTATCCATCTATATTGCCTTTCCTCTTTGTGTAAGCTCTTTGTAATTTACCCTTAAATAATAATAATACTCTATATAAAATCAATACATATAACCAATGTTGGCTAACAATCTTTTATTTTTGTACGAAGTACAGTTAAACTCCAAATAAATTGCATACGTTAAATAAAGAAATAAAAATCACATAAATGATGGGTAGTTCCAATGCCATTATTTAATAAAACACTTATTAAAAAATAACAACGCATAACCCATTTAACTCTCTGTCTATTATCCACATGAATAAAGAGTGGGCATTGCATGTTTTGTTTAACGCCAAATATTAAAATATTAAAATATCTCCCATGCTAAATAAAAACCATTACATATTTCACCAAACCATCGACCCTTTAAAAGTGGGTGTCAACGTGGAATAAAAGGTGATGTGCATGTTAAAGTTTAATACTAAACATAAACCACATGCCATGTAATTCACCCCATCCAAAGTGACATGGATTTTCAAAAAACATATCTCCTAAATAAAACAAACACCAAATTAGTTCCATGCCTCCCATACAAAATGGAATTCCATGTGGTAAAAGTGGGTAAAATGGGATTTGGATCAAAATACTCAATGGTGATTTAAAAACCATGAATAAATACAGTATTAAGTTGGGATTTTTTTTAAATGGAGGACAATAAATTAAATTTGGATTTAATATATCTAATGGCAAATTAGTATCATGAATAAGATATTAATAATATTTTGAAAATGAAAAAATGGGGGAATTACAGTGGGAAAATAATTAGATGATGTGGAATAAAAAGAAATGTTTGAAGGCATATAAATAAAGTCCTTCGATGGTAATATAACAGGAATATTGGGACGAAACCTTTGCTTGAAAATTCTGCATGCGATGGGTTATAATGGACGTGATCTTGAAAAATGTGAACATGGCATTATTAAGTTCCTTTCGCTTGTCATTAACACAAATTTGGTAGGGCTTGGTTTCAATACTTCAAATGCTTTTAATGCTAATGTGAAGTTGCAATATCCCTCTAACCGAAGGACATTGTACCACAATGCTTTTCAAACTCATAAAACTTGTCTTGGTTATAATATTTTTTGTGTTCATATTTTAGTTTAAAATAGTAAAATTTGTGAGTACTGTAATAAACATTGGCATGACATTTCTAAATGTGTAGTAAAAATTGTGTTCATATCTTGTGATACAATAAATCATGACCTTTTGTATTTTTGAAAAACCACTAAAACACCTTATTCAAATATTGAACCAATTTAGATCCCTAAAGTTATGGTATCTTCTCAAGGCTTTGATGTGTTTTTTTTAATAATTCCTCAATTGCTTTAACTAAGATATCTTTTGAGAAAAGTGAAGCATATTCTTATCTTCCTTTTGATAAGTCTAAAAATTAAATTTTATGCGTTCCTTGATTTTGTGCTTACTTTGTCTTGTAATTTGTCAAGGAAATCTATTTTGTTTGGAGCTAATTAATTCTTTTTTTGATGTGTGGGAATCAAAACTTTATTATGGAAGTAATCTTTTTCTCTTTTTGCCTTGTATTAGGTCTATTTTTATTACATTCATTGTATGTAGATCACATTGTATGGCACTTTACTTAACTGAAGATTGGTCTACGCTTTGGTTTTGTAGGTATAATGGATCATTTCTTATCATCTTCTTTCTAATTTATCTTTGCTCCTATATGGATTGGCCTTCTTGTCCGAAGAATATTCTTAGAGATTTTCAATGTTCATACATTTACTTTTTCAACATTCTTGGTGACACTTATTCTCTTCTTTCTTTCTCAAAATCAATATAATCATTGTAATTTCTCTAAAATTAAGTTTTCATCAAAGAGGAGAATTATGTAATGTCAATTTCTTTTTTATTTAAGATTTTATTATCTAGTGTAACCCCAAATAAATTTTAAGAGGGAGTATTGAAGATTAATCTTTATTTAAATTAATTTATTAATCCTACGTCAATTTAAGTGTGTGTAAGTTTTCTTATTATGTGAACTTATAATTCACACATTCCATATTTATGAAGTGTCACAAATATTTTATCCCTTTTGAAAGTAATCTTGGAGTTACGTGTCATATGTAATTCCTCCCAAATTTGTCACATACTTCTCTTTCACCTTATATGGATTACTAACACTAAACACATACTAAGAAGGTTGTGTAAATAACTCTTCTTTCCTTCTAACTCTATTTAATAAGCTATCTCTTTTCTTATTCTACATAAGAACATCTTGAGACACTTATGGTTTGAGGTTCATCTCTTTCTCATTCTATTTTATTCTATAAGATTGTAATTGGATAATAGTGTTTTGTAAGTCTTCTTAATACATGTGAATTTTTTTTCCATTGATTTGGTTTCTCCACTCAAATTTTGTCTCACATTCTCTCGGTGGCTTGCTTTTGAGGTGACATATTTATTTATGCATTTATTTGCTTACTTTCAACATTATGTTTTTGTGATTTTATCGACTATTCTAACATGTGATGGGTCTTTTCTCATGGTGATAACTAATAAGATGAATTTTGGAAAAAATAAAACACTGGCACCGCCACATCCATCTTCATGCAAAGTGGACTACTATTTTGCATTAGACAAAATAATTAACATTAAATTTTGCAAAATAAACCCATAAATTTTAATTCCTATAAACATATAAAATCAAAAATACCTAATCGCTAACAAACAGATCGCATAGAAACTTTATGAAAGGAATATATGAGACATCGTATGTTACAACAGAGCATATTCATGAATAAGAATCCTCCATGTGTATTTATCCCTACCCATCCTCAAATCCTTCCTTTGAATCCAAAGTTACAGAATAGTTATTTAAGGTTCAGATTTATAAATAAGATCTATATTCTAATTCCATAGGAAATATTTTTAGCCAAAGAAATATCAATTTTATCTCTAAGGCAAGGAATACATGCCTTATTATGAGATAAAACATAGCACCTTATTGAAAATTTATTATAACAATCTTGTTAAATCCCTTGCACTCCATCTATGACACGTTATTCATCAAATTTTTAGACAAAAACAAATGGGTTTCATCAAAGCAGATACATTCTTGTTAACAGTATGATGCATATGAGAATGAGTGGGCTAAACTAATGCCTAACTCCCCAGCTGACATTTACACTCACCAATGAAAACACACAACTAAACATGAACTTAGGTTGGAAAACACATGCACACTCTCTTTATTTAATGAATAATTAAGGTTACTGAGATTTCACTAGACGATACATCAGTGAACTATGATGAATTTAACTAACATACTTGTCTCTCATGGACTGGTCATACATCATCCTAGCAAGCTCCTCAATATTATACTTCTCTTTATCTCTTTTTTTAACTAATTATCCTTTGCGTCTCTCTTTGAGTTGGAACTAACTAAAACTACCTCTCTAACTAAATATCTTTAGCTCCCTCCACTTGATTCAAATCTCACCTGACTATTCTGACAAGTTGTAAAAATGATTTAAGCTCTTTCCATCTTATAAAATAATTAATATGCCTAATAATGATGATCTGTGTAGTTCGTTTCAATGTAACTTCACCATGTGTGAAAACACATGTATTATAGACAATAATTATTGGTTAATGTAGACAACGGTCTCAAAAATGTTACTTTCATTAAGTAGCAGTTTCATCAATATCCCCAAAAATGGATCATTTGACCTCTAGGAGATGACTAATACTATCCCTACTTGAATTTATTATCCTATTTGAGTTATAATGATATTCCTTAAGCTATTTTTTATCATCTTTAACACACATAATGTTGTCCACAAGGCAAAAAGGTCACATAAACATGAAGAAACCCTAACCCATGTTTTTGGTTGATACAAGATTTATTTTTGATCCATATGAACCCGTATTAGACACCTTGGATAAATGAAATGATCCATCAGCTCCTACCCATGAACCTTCTATGAGCTCTTCTATAATATTTCCATACTTGGCAATATTAAATGTGCTCATCTAAGTTACATATTTAACGACTTTGTTCTTCCAGTGAACCAAATATTATTTATATTCCTTATCTCTTGTATTATTTTTTTCTTTGGTATCCAACACCATATCAATATCTTCCCTTGGATTCTCAAGCAATTGTTATCTCAAACTCAAAATTGAAGAATTCAAATTTACACCCTCTTTACTTATTTGCCTTCATATTAAGATTACAAAACTACTACATTAAAGATAGGAGATATGTCAAACCCATCAGGTAGTTCTATTTCATAGGCATTCACTTAATATATTTTAGAATTTTTCAGAGCCCAGTCTTCTTCCATTTGAGCTTATTATATATTCCTTTATGGAAACTATCTTTCTATAAATATGTTAAAACCAAGTCATCTACTTGGAACTCTTGTTCTCTTATGTTCTAATTTGCATGATGTATATACTTCATGCCATTTTTATCCAACCTTATATTTACTTCTCTATACACACCATATGTACATGTTGCATAATCCTTTGCTTCAACACTTCTTATAATCACATCAACTATATCTCTCAATTCACAACTACCTCTAGGGATACAACTATACACAATCTGAAAAAGACTCATTCATGTATTTCTATTGATAGAATAATTGTAATGAAACTCAACTTGTGCTAAATTCATATCCCATAATTTAGGATTGTCTCCTACCAAGCACCTTAGTGAATTTAGGATTATATTCACTACCTCTGATTTCCCATCTATTTATGGATGATACGATGAGTTGAAATCCAACATCATGCCAAAATCTCTTAATAGCACTCTCCAAACATTTCCTGTAAAATTTGCATCCATATCTTAGACTCCACTCTTACCATGCAATTTTACTATTTACTTGAACAACAAATTGGCAATATGTGTGGCATCACTTATATTCTTACATGATCATATTTGAAAATATATCCATAAAAATAAAGATAAATTCAATACCTCTTTGTTTTCTTGTTAGACCAAGAACTAAATCCATGTTTATGTCCTCTCATGGCTTCTCTAGTATCGGTAAACATTGATATAAACCTACATTCTAAATTTTTACCTTAACATGTTGGAATACTCTTCATCATTTTACAAAATTCCTTACTTATACACTCATCCTAGGACAATAATAACTATCATTCAATTACAATATATTTTTATCAACACCAAAATGGTCAACTATGCCTCCACTATGCTTCATCCTCATCGAGATATTTTGCATTGATCCTTGAGGTATACACAATTATTGAACAAAAAAACATCCTACAATAAATATTCTAGCCATGGAGTTATATCCATGCTAGTTTTATTCATGTGATTTTACCATGCCTATTAAAAATATAAATCATCTTCATGAAATTCTTTTAATGATTCAAACCCCATGATTTCCTAATACAACAACATCCAAATTCACTTGTAATCCTACATCAACAAAAAACACTTAGAGTAAAAAATAAGCTAAGTTTTGTTATGTAAAAAAAAAATTGCGTGCAAGTTCGGCATGTGTACAAGTCCTTTGTATTGTTATATGCAACATTTTTTTCTACATGTTTTTGTTTTGTGCACCCATGTTGATGCATGTAGTTTCTAGTCACTTGTGAAGCATTATGATATCTTATTCAAAAGCATTGGAACACAACCATATGATAAGGAAAATTTTGTGTAGCCTACATGTGGATTCTTCAGCACAAATATTTTAGTTGTGATTTGTTGCAATTTTATACTTGTGTGTTCGTGGAGTGCATAGTGTTTTTGTGAAGCGCAAGTGCTTGCTAAGGTGATGTGACCCTTAATCACAAGAAAATATTGTGAGTTTCTAAATGTTTCATTTAATAACTTATATTTTATAAAGTTTTCTTAATCTCATTTAATATCACTCTACTATATGTTTTGGGCATGATGTGTTATGAGGCATTTAAATTGTAATGAACATTTCATGTTTGTGGTGCATGATGATGAGTTGAAAATATTTAATTATTGTTGTGGGTTATTGAAAGAATTAATGTAATTAGGTGGATCTTGTGTCCATATAAACATGCCCCTACACTTGAGTCAGCTATTGAATGAGCATAATGATTGTATGTAATATTTATAAAGATAACTATACTTACAAAGACCATGAGTTAGGAAGTAGAGATCTGAGGATTTGATGTAACACATTTAATTTGAGATTGATGTCTTGTTTTGAATGCATGTGCAAGTTGCATTTCCTATTGTTTAAATTGAATAATGAAATAATTTTGTTTTTTATCATTAATTTTAATTATTTTGTTGTGTAATAATGAAGGTTGTGTGTATAATCCCTCTCTTCATTTAGATCCATAACCATGCATGCATCACTTTGTAGCATAACAAGACTTCTTCTTTACAGATGAGCATGTATATTATTTTTCCACATTCATGAATGTAGGTATCAAGAAAATAAGAGATATTATAGCATGATTTATTGGTATAAGATGTCTTGATTTCTCTTTTGTTGGTGAATTCCAGTCACCAAGGGGGCCAAGATGTCGTACGAGTCTAACTTAGCATAACTTGGACCAGTTCCCACACCAGCATATCATGTAGGGAAGAAATGCCCTATGAGCCACTCGAGGTATGAAGGAATGGAGGATCTAGGATAGGGTCATGTTATTTGTATGTAATGAGAGAGCAGTGTTTGGGAGAGGTAGGGGTGGTGATAGCTAGATAACCCAGGGAGCATACACATAAATACTATCGAGTAACCATTCAATAGACATATATTGAATATAAACTCTTTTATTAGATTCACTCTCTATTACATATAAGGGAATGGATTGTTACACATAACACACTTAATACCCTCACTCTACAATTTGGATCTCACTCATAGCTCTTGTCTCTCCCTAATATAATCTAGTTGTAGTGCTCTACTACCCTACTTCACTATGTTCTAGTTCGCTAGCTCTCACTCTTTCATGCCCACTATTTTCCTCTTTCTATTATCGACTAGATTCTCTCTTCTTCTCGTCTGACAGTTAATTTGCTCTCTTATTCGAGCCTCTCTGCCTTTTATCCTTAAGTGTTTCTTGCACAATCCCATATTTGAAATTCCAACTTAGCATGAGGCCAACTACCACATCATTTGTCATCCTACCACATGTCAAGATTCATAGCCAACCAATCCAGCTATTGCTTTCCCCCACAACATCCTATATGGTTTTTAGGTCCACATGGTTGATTTTCCATGGGTCCTACCACTTTTTTTGTGTAGTACACATTAGTACAGTTGTGCCAACTAACATATGCTTTGCTAAAAAATTTGTTTAAAGCATGTGAAATTTTTGTGGTTTATCTTATGCATGCCTCTCAACTAGTGGTGTTGAACTCACTTGAAGCATGTAAATCCATGCTTGTATGGTGCTTAGTAGATTTTTAGGGTCAACATCACCCCAGACTAAACTAGTTGTTCATCCCTAGAAAATGAGTTCTTCCACTTGCCTTCCTTGTGAAATCCAACTGCCCTTAAAGCTTCTTCATAAGCAACTGATTCATTAAGGAATGCATGGTTCTACAAGCCTTTTATGCATAAATACTCATAAGATGCTTCCCTTTTCTTCAACTAAATTTGTGTGTGTCTTCCCATTTCTTCTCTAATATGATAGCTTTCTTGTCATCCTCTTCTTTGGCTCAAGCCTTTTTTCACCAAGTAATGTGACTACTCAGGGCCTCTAGCATCACCATATTCATACTAGGTTCAGAGTATTCCTTTGGTATTGTCATTCCACTTCCTTATAGGGGACCACTTTGTCTTATTTTTAAAGGTTACTCATCCCACACCTATTGTCTGCTATCTAGGTTGTGCTTCTCAACAATGTTTCTCTATACATTCTCTTATGATTTTTTATGTTTCCCTATGCTTATAATCAGTTTGATCTTGATCCTGACATCTTTGAGAGGGGCACTAGTTACTTGGGGTCCTGAGTGTTAAATAATATAGATTTTGAGAGGGTAAAGTATTTTCATGCATTTGAATGGGTGCATGTCTTTTGCAGTGTTCTATTAGGTTTCCTTGAATATAGAGTAAAAATTCATAGGGTGAACTCACATTTCATCTCATTTGGCCCCAACACCTAGGGACTTCCTTTTAGCTCCCAATGAGTCTTGATAAACACTACTTGGACTGGTAGCAGAGAGCCTTTGGGTCTTCTTTCCTTTCCTTACCATCTGAACTTCTCAAAAATTCATTGGTTCCTCCAGTTTCACAAAACCACTACTCACATCCTTGGGTCATGGTACAAATAGCTCTCCTCATCATGATTTTGTGTTCACCAACTCCAATCCATTGTCTCTACTACTTCAAATTAGCTTCATGTGTGGGTTTCTCCTGAGACATTAACATCTTATTTGGAATTTTCAAGCCTCTACCCATATACACATGATGGAGGCCCATGAATTTATCTTGAGTCATATTCCACTCAGTTCTTCCCTTCAGTTGATGGGTTCCATTTCCATCTTCCTACTGCTTGTAGGTCTCTATTTTTCCTATGGTATCTTGACAAAAGGGGATCTTCCATTCTGCAACCTTATTGAAATCAACCAAGTCATATCCACATGGCAGTGTAGTGTCTTCAACTCCTCAACTCAGGTTCTTCCTATCCAACCTCAAGAGCTTTGACACTCATGGTCTAATTTCTTCCTTCCTCCTATGAGTTCAACCTTTTCTACTATCTCTTTGTAAAAAATCCTATTGAGGATATCTTTTTTAATTTCTCATCTATCTTTTTTGTTTTTTTTCCTAATTTGGCAAGTTGTATCATGGACCATCTTTCTACTCATATATATATATATATATATATATATAGGTGTAAAATAAGTGACCAGCTGATATTGCTAATATGTTGATAGTTGTCCATACTACCACCTATTTTTGCCTATGTATATAATAGCTTATCTAAGTCATGCTTTAAATTTTGAAATTATGATAGGTGGTAGATCTTTTACATGCCTTGATCCTTCTTATGTTATCCTTCCTTATCTAAGTCACTTTTTTTTTCCACTTATCTCTAACAACAATAACTCTAGATTTAGCCTTAGATTGTGTCAATCCTTGTGTACATCAACTTAGTAATTATTTTTCCTCTCTCCATTGAGATAGCTAATTGGTCATACCTCGTTCCTTGTATACTGACATGAAACCTATCCTTTCATGTTCAACTCTTTGATTTGATCAACATGCCAACTCCCTCCATGTGTTGTTTTTCCTTTTGTGCATTTTTTAATATCTCCTCTTATGCACTTTTATTCTAGACATATTTTTTAGATGCCTTTCTTATCCTCTTCTTGACACCATCTCCTACCCCCCCAAAAATCTATGTCTGATCCTCCAGTACAGTGCTATATTGAGATGTGTATGTGTTGATTCAAAATTTATTTTTGGTGGTGTAAACATGCATTTTCTAATTTTATGACACTCCTAACCTCACCAAAAATACTTAGAAATCTGATGTGGTGGCCTTCCAAATAAATTCCCCACTCAAGTCACCTAGCTTGATATTAATAGGTGAGTGCATATTATTACCCAACAATAGCTTATGTTGCCAACAAAAATGGATAGAATAATGGCTAAGGAAGCCTTATTACATGATGGATTCAAATCTTCCTAAGACCCAAGTTGATGAAATTTAACAACTTTAAAGGTGCTATTAGGTGAGGGGGTTGGCTTTGTGTTGTTTAGTAGTTGTTAAGGCATTAAAGTAATCCTACTTGATTCATCATCAAAGGTCTTTATATAGAATCAACAACTTTTTATAACCCTTCATTTATGACTCAGGGAACCTTTCTCACCAAGGGTCACATGGTGACTCGTGCATCTTTGGTCTCCCAATCCTGACCAAAGGGATGAAAATAGGCATGACGTCAATTAGTGGGGTGAAAATTCATTGGTTTTGGAGTAATGCTAAAAGATAGGGTACCATATAATTCCTCAGAAGTGTTGTCTATGTGACTCCACAACCACTACCATATGTTATTGATGGTTTGCTTAGGGTTTGAACCAGATCTTCTAGTGTGTTAAGATCAAGGGGTAACTAAAACACATCATATTACATCCCCAATTAGCTTTCTTATAGGATTCCCATACCCAAGGGGCACATTTGATTTCAGCCAGTGCTAATGTAGGTCACATCTTGCTTGCATATTAATTAAGGATGATAAAAGGTGTCACCTAATTCATGGTGCTTACCGATAAATCCTTCTTCAAGGCACAAAGTCTTCACTGATTTCTCATTCCTCATGCATGGAAAACCTATTTTAAGTCTTGAGGAATACCTACTCATGGGAACTCAACCTTAATAAATTTGAATCTTACTAAATCCTTAGTGCATTGATCATGGGAGACACATACTGACACTGTAACCTTCTAGAGTTTCACTTGAAGAATCTCTTTTGTCCTCTAGGTCAACTAGAGATCACTTTGTAAGGCCTATAAACCCACATATCCTCATACAATGCCCTTGACTATTACATCTGGTCAAAAGGGTTGGTTTTTAGTGTAAATTAGTCTATTTTACACACACATGATTCTTGGGTTGGGGAAAAAAATCATCCATAAGCTTCTTCAAGGCCTTATGCACATGGCATGCCTTCTTAGTTGTCTTCCCTAGCTCACTTCATCATGTAAACTTAACATAGAAGTTAGGACACTCATCGACCTTATGTCCTTTTTGGTAATAAGTGCAAAGAAGGGTGGGTCAATTGCACTAGTAGTGGTCCAACAATCTACACTTATAACATGAGTGCAGATGGGTCCATTATCTTCTTCGACCCAGTGCCTATATAACATTTCTATGTGGATGCCTCTTGGAAATTCATAACACTACTTTTCCTAATTTTTTTCATTCATCATGACCCAAACTTCTCTCACTGTGGCCAATATTCACTTATGGATGTATAATCACCTACACTTCCATATTTGTTTAGGTCATCATCATTACACCTTATTTTGTCTATATGTGCAGTTAGAACCTATTATAACTATTGCCTCATCATTATAGCTTACATTTCCAAACTCTATCAAGCTTCTTCATCCATTTGATGCATTAATTTAGCTCTGAGTGTGGCCTCCAATGATTTCTACGGCTCAAAAAACTCAATCATGGATAAAGTACATTGGATTGGGGGGAGAAGTCCACCAACAAACCATTAAGTGTGCTTAAGTGGTTGGAGGGAATATGAGGGCTTCAAGACCAAGGTATTAACCCTAATTTCATGGGCACATATAGTCTCTAAAGCCTCTTCATTGATGTCCTTGAATGTAATAACGTCCTGGTGATCCACCTTTAAGACATCAAGATCCCTTAAAAATGTGGCCTTGAGGAGGGTTAAGTCTATAATTATATGTGTCGAATCAGCCTTCTTGTACTAGGTTTGTGCTCACCCTCACAAAGTGGTAAAAAAGTAATACACATTATAATTCAACTATATAATCCCTCTAAATGAGCTCATACCTGTGCACTTGGTTTGAATCATCTTTCATCCCATAGTACTCTGAAAGGTTCAAATCTAGGTCATAGTGGATCTATTAGATCGGTATGATCATGGTCTACATTAGGATGGTGTATCCTCTTATGGTGGTCAATCTTGCATCACCTCCTACTATAGTATATCACATCTTGAGCCTCCTCGATTGATGTAATACATATACCAACTGTGTTACTTTTGGTTCAATTAGGGGTCATGAAACACCTAATCAAGTAAAGTCCCTACTTTCACCTCCTCAAGTTCCAATCGTAGTGGATCTTGAAATATATCCTCTAATTTTTAGAGGGTCATATAGGCTCATATGCTAGGACTAGGGACATCAGGTGTTGCTTCATTGGTATCTTGCACCTAATCCTTACTTTAGCTCTTCCCAAATCCTACTCTAAATCCATGGCGTGTCTGATCCTTTCTTCAAAGCATATTCTCTTTACACAAGAGTCAACTTCATGCCCTTCCTTTACTTCAAGGATCCTAATAGTATTTCCAAAAGTGGACTATGTTGGATGAATATTTTGTCACCAGCTGCTTGACGGCAAAATAGGTGTATCAACCATAGCATAAGGAGATTTAATCAGCCAAATGTGTAGGTCTGCCACATCATAAAGAGATAAATCTCTCCTCTCATCAAGGGGAGGTTCCCTATAAACTACTATATACTAATATAAACTAAAAATATACTCAGGGGTGAAAACATACCATCCATCTCTCTTTTTTTAGAGATGATGTTCACAAAAAATAGGAGAATTTTGGTGGCATTACTGAAAGGACACTTCTCTTCTTTCAGAAGTGATATTCAGCAAACAACAGGGTTCTCTTTTGGGTATAAACAACAACCATAAGAACCAACTAAAATACAAAGTTTTTTAGTTGTCTCTCCTATTGATTGGGACAAAGGAACATAGCAAGATTACACGTAGCTCAAAGTCTACACCTAAAACTACAACATAGTAAAAGATACAAAGGATAAACATAGCTCAAAGTCTCCCCAATATCCTTTTCAATAAAACACAAAACACACAACAAACTAAAGATAATTATGGTAGCGTAAAGTCTCCCATAGTCGGCTTCAGGACACCTTCCAGGTTATTTCCACCAATTATAATTATTAGATTAAATGGACAAGACTATATTTAGGAAACAGACATAAGAACAATTTCCTAAAAGACGTAAGCTTATTCCAACACAAAGTCTAAAAGTCACTTGCTTTCTCATTCATTTAACAAAATATGATTAACAATCTAAGCTCAAAGTCTTAGGATTGTCTTTCAATTTGGATAGAGCTCTACTTCTGATAACAGAGTGGTCTCCCTTATAAAAAATGGGAGATTACAATATATAGCCTTCTCCAAAAAGACTTGGGCACTTGTTTTCATAGAGACAGCCCATGATGAATTGAATGCATTGATTATTTTTGAAAAGGCCATGCTGGAATAGGTTATCAGCCTTGACTTTGGTGTTCTCAATTATCTCAAATGTCCCTTCCTCAACATGGGCTATTTGGTTTTCTCAATGATGCTTTCATGGCTGTCCATTCACCTTTACTTAATATAGAAAAATAGGCCACGTCTTTGGATGTTTGTCTTCCCTGATGTCCACCTGGTGGACTATTCCACCTACTAGAAATAACTCTCCTACAAATATTTCTAGTTTTCCATGTTTTGTCTTTTCTTAGCAATCTGAGCTCTTGGGGCTATCTTCTCGCTTCTACCATTCGCTTATTCGGCTCCATCCTTGGTTGGTCACTAAGCTTGTTCTCAGGGCTTTTGAAAATTAACGGTCATTCCATCATCTTAAAATTGACGTCCACAAGGACGTCACTGGTCCGTTTGAACCTCTTTGAACCTTGAACCTTGAACTCTTTTGGTTTAATGGTTCAACAGTTTTGTGAAGGGCCACATTCACTCTACTTTTCTCCTTCAGTTGAACCATCCCTTTGAACTTCATTTCTAGAATCTTCAGTTTCCTTGATTTGCTCAAAGCTTCCTTTCAAACTTATGAACTCTTTGAACCCATTGAACCTTTCAGGTTCAAGGTTCAATGGTTCAATCAGTTCATTCTCCTTCTTTATAGCCTTTTATTTTTTAAGTCCATCAAACTTATTGAACTCGTTGAACCTTTGAACTTGTTGAACCTTTCAGGTTCAAGGTTCAATGGTTCAATCTTATTTGTTTGATTTGTTTGAATCCTTGAACTCTCTGGATTTTCTAAATCTTTGAACCTTTGGACTCGTTGAACCTTTGAACTCTTTTTGGTTCAAGGTTTAATGGTTCAACAGTTCAATCTTCACTCTTTGAAGCCTTCTTTTCTTTAAGTCTTTCAGACTCATTGAACTCATTTGAACATTAAACCTTTGAACTATTTTGGTTCGAGGCTCAACGGTTGAAGTATTCAACTTTATCTCTTTGACTCCTTTTCTCTAAGTCCACCGAAGTCATTAAACCTTTAAACTCATTGAACTTTTGAACCTTGCGAAGGCGGAGTTCAGTGGTTCAACAGTTCAAAGTGGTTCATTCTATTTGTTTGAAGCCCGTTGTTAAGTATTTTGATTGAACCTGGGCATTGAACCATTCTCAAAACACTAAGGAAAAGCCTTAAGCGTTTTGAACTTCCTTTGAAGAAGGCCTGCCTGTTGAACCTGTGGCTTCCTTAGCTGAAAAGGCTTGAATATTTGAAAAACTTAACTGCTCAGAACATTTTTGAGAAGGAAAAGGGAGTGTTTTAGTTTGCAAGACCAAACTGATTAGTATGTTGTCCACAAAAACAAGTGACAAATTTTTGGAACAATAGACTCTTCCCTCTTTCCAGGGTCTTGTTTGGCCTTTCTCATCCATTTATTCCAATCATATCAATACCCTCTAAGTTCTTGCATGTTTGGTACTTCCATGTTAAATGTTTATCTACTCATGTATATCTCATACATGTAAAGCTCTAACTAATAATTCATGAACATGTCACATGCTCTTTTACTATCATGATAATTAAAGACAACCTAATCCCAACAACATAACCAAAAATGGTGGTAAAGTCTAGCCACCAAAGGGGCCAAGATGTCATACAAGTCTAGCTCAACACAACTTGGACCAGTTCCCACACTGACATATCACATAGGGAAGAAACACCTTGAAAGTTTACCTGATCTATGTGTTGACACTGTGGATTGCACCTTTAGAAAATAAACTCAGCTCCCTTCCTCCACATGGCACAATGGAGACATTCCTCTTCCTGTGGGTATCAAATTTGAGGAATGAATCTCTATATTAGGGGCTAGCTCCCCTTGATGCACCTTGAGGCCTTGAAACTCTACTACTAACAATGGGGGGATGAAAAGAGAGAAGGATACTATAAAATAGAACCTAAATAAAGTGGTGATGCACCAAAATTGATTGGTCTACTTAGTTTTTACCTACACTTTACACCAAAAGGAGTGAACAACACTTCATTTGAATAAGAAACTAACTGCATCAATGCTTCAACAAGGGGTTTTATGGAGGTATAAGGAGGAAGAACCTACCAGAGGTGTTCTAGAGACACACTGTTGGATAGTAGCTCACTCGTGCCTATACTTCAACCTGGACACTTCTTGTTGACTTGTAGAATGGAATTTACAATACACTAGATATGTTGGCATCAACCTATGAAAGCATTAAAATAAATGACTGAACATAAGACAATACACAAGCATATGTAAAAGTGCAAGCTCAAATGGAGGTAAAACACTTATTTTGATTAAAGGTAAATTTCTTCAAGGCTTCACCATAAAAAACTAAGAGATGCTTTCTCAAAATAAGAGGTTACAATATATAAATAACTTTGGAGAAAGATCCTTGACTAGTCAAGAGAAAAAGGGCCATACTGCATTAAACACTTCTATAGCAAAGAATTTTCCCATGTTGTTATCATCTCTCCTTAAATGCACCTATGAAATCCATGTTGTAGGTGTCCTAGATATTGACTTTGATACCCAAGCTACATTAAACACTCCTACAAAAGCATGGGTCATTTCTCTAATCAATCGACAAGGCCACCCTTCCTCACGTTCTAGGCCATGTTCTCCCTTGAATGCTTGTATAGGTAGCTACTTATTAATGTCAAAACAAGGAAAATCAAGCTTCCCCCTTAAATTCTTGTACAACTCTCTTAATGGATATTTAGTGGAGACTATTCCACTCAAAAGTATTTACTTCTCTCACTAATGCCTCCTGTGCCACCTACCCTAGTCTAGTTCATCTTTGTGCTTGACCTACTACACCACCTAGAGCGTTCTAAGCATTTGTATTATATGTGTGTGGCCATGTTCTGGGTTACCTGCTCTACTTTTCTCTTTTCTTTTTATTTATTGTCCTTTTCTTGGCCATTTAAGGCTCTTAGGACTATCTTTTCTCTCTCGATGCTCCTTCCTTTGTGGGTCACTAAGTCTTTCTTCAAGCTTTCAATCCTTTGAATTTCTTCGGGAAATATGCTCGAAGGAATTCCTTTGATCACTTTAACTTAAGGAATTCTTCCTTTATGCTTACCACTTTTGATAACCTACCTTTGACAACCCTTTAGGCCTCCACTCATGAGTTCTTTCAAACAAAATGTCTGAAAGAATTCTTTCAAACATTTTGTCTGAAAGAATTATTCTTTAGCTTCTCTCCAATGGTTAACCCATCACCTTAAATTTGAGGTTCATAGGCTTGTCATCTGATTTAAAAACCAATGGCTATTTTGATACCCTAAATTTGATGTTTATGGGCTTATCACCAGACATTTGAACTCCAATGGCTAGCTTGTTACCTTAAAATTGACATATGTGGGCCTGTCCTCCCCCTTTGGCAATTCCTTCATCCTTTTGCTAATGGAATTTTCTAAAGGGAAAGTGATTGTTCAAAAAAATGGAAAGGTCCTTGTCTCATGGCCAAGTACCCTCTGAAAGGGCACCTACGCGTCAGACTCTTATCTTCCCAATTTGTTTGGGTTTCTTCACTTATCAAATTTCTTTAGACAAAATGTCTAAAGGAATTACTTCAGACATTTTGTTCAAAGAAACTCATTCCTTGGGCATTCTTCTTTGGATTTTTTTCAGACAAAATGTCCAAAGGAAATATCTCTTTGGCTTGTCAAGTTTCCTGAAGGAAATCTTCCTTTTCAGGCTTTCTGCCTTGGCCTTTTGCTTCGACCATCTGCCCTTCACAAGGACACCTTGAGCCAAGGTTGCTCTTCAAGCTTTCATAAAGGTCCATTTAATCGATTTCCTACCTCTTGCAAGGGCTTCTTAGCCTCTAAGTCACCTTTTGGAAGAACTTCAAAGGTCTTGTTTGGCGCCTAAGAGCCCTCTGTAAGGGTACCTACCCTTCAAAGTTTTTGTAAAAGACCCATGGCCCTTTGAACTTGGTTTATTCTACCAATAAAAGGCCCTCCAAAGTAACTTGATTGCTCTGTTAAGCTTTCAAGATCAAAATGGGTTTCAAATTAAACTTTTGCTTGCTAGACCCAAAGCACTTAGCAATCAAAAGGAGGAAACACTTGGTTTTTTCATGGAAAGAGGCTTGTTAAAGAAAGGCCCACAAGGTAGTTGTGGGATGAACTTGTCAAAAAATGGTTAAAAGACCCTATAAGGAAAAGGAAAGAGGGGTGCTCAATTTGGCCTACATGGCCAAAATTGGTCAACACATTTGGTGATTCATAGGGGAAGCATGCTTGTTATGCTTGAGAAGACTGGTGGCTTAAAGGTCTATTGGGCATAGAGTTAGGATGCAACTTGAAAGGTTGGAAATAACCATGAAAAACCTAAGAACCAATATATATTTTACCCCAAATGATAAATAAAACACACACAAGGCTAAAAAATTACAAACATGCATAAAATCAATTACGAAAAATGAGAAAAAAAATAGGGAAACTATGTACATAACAAGAGAAGGTTATTGATAATGTTTATGATATATCCCATTGACCGAGATATGTAATTCTTCACCATCCAACTTAGAGAGTTGGAATGCATTATGAAGCTTGCATTGGGTGATGACATATGGGCCATTCCATAAGGCGTCAAACTTCTTATGCCTTCCAAGTTTGGCTCAGTCCTCATCCCACTTCAAGACAATGTCACCTTCTGAGAAGCCTTTTGATGAAGATCTCTTGTCAAAATGCTTCTTTGTTTGCTGCTGAAAGCTGGTCATGGCATCCATGGCTTGGTCTCTTGCCTCTTGAAGCTCCATTAGTTCACAAAATCTAACCTCCAGGCTGTCACTCTCATCTAATTGTAGCTGATGGGCAAGATCCAAGGCTGGTAACTCAAGTGAAATAGGAAGTCTAGCTTCCCTTCCATACATAAGTGTGTATGGTGAATTACCAATCACCCTTTTTGGACTGATCCTATCTACCCACAGAGCTATCTTTAGCTTGGCATGCCAAGTCCTTTGATTTTCCTCCATTATCCTTTTAATGATCCTGATTAGATACTTATTTGTGGACTCAACCAGCCTATTCCCTTGTGGGTATTAGTTGGAAGTGTAAAGATAGATGTAATATCTTAATGCCCACTCACTTATCTTTATTCCCAAGAAAGCCAATGTATTATTTGAAATGATTGTGGTTGGGACCCTAAATCTCATCACTATGTCTTCATAGAAGTCCAGGACTGTGCTCTCATTGGCTTCCTTTAAAGTGATGTTTTCTACCCATCTCATGAAATAATTTGTAGCAGTTAAGACCCACTTATGGCTAGCACTAGAAAGAGGGTTGATCATCCCTATGAAGTCCAAATCCCATTGCATGAATGACTATTCTAATTGAATATGATGTAGAGGCATTGAAGCCAGCCACTACTTTCCATCAAAGAGAGCACATTTTTGGCTTCTCTTCACCTAAGCATGAGTGTCTTTGAATAAAGTGTGCTAAAAATATCTAGCCCTCATAATCCTTACAACTGTGGGCTTGGGAGTAAAGTGACTACCAACTGGTCCATCATAAAATTTGGATAGTACCATGTCGACCTAATTTGAATTGATGTATCTCAAAAGTTCCCCTAAAATTTCCTTTCTAAATAGCACTCCATCAACTAGGGCATAAAGAAGAGATTGAAGCCTAAAATATCTCCTCTTAGTTCTATCAAGACCTTGCAGACACTCACTAGTTCAAAGAAAATAAACCATGTCTTGTGCCCAGCTCTTCATGATTGTAGGTACTTCCATTGTAACTTCATCATGGAGTACCAAAATGCCTTCTTTTGTCTCTTTGAAGTCTGTAGCGAGGTGTTCGCATATCCCTCTTCCCCTTACCAACTTGGTGGTCTTGATCTCCACATCGTACTCCATTACCTTGGTGATCCACCTTGCCCTTTTGTCACTCAAGTCACAGCTTAGCAAGAAGTCGTTCACACTCAAATGTGGCACCATGATGTGAATCTTTCTATTAGACAACATATGCCTAAACTTATTTAGGCTTTGTATGACTGTAAGTGCTTTCTTCTCAACATATGTGTACCTAATCTCATATCCCTCTAAGCCCTAGCTAAAAAATACGAGAGGTTATTCCAAATTTTCACCATTCACTTGAGTGAGCATAGCAGAGATTACCTCTTCATTACCAAAGATGTAGAGATTGAAGTCCTTAGAGAAGTCTAGACTATTTAGGGTGGGAGCCTAGGTGATAGCTTGTTTGATGCCTTCAAAAATATCTCTCCTCCTTGTTGTTTATGTGAACATTTCATCCTTCCTCACCATGGAAATTAGTGGCTTGACTAGTTCAACAAAATTAGGGATGAATCTCCTCATAAATTTTATTTTTCCAAAGAATCTTTGCAGACGCTTCTTATGTTTAGGCAAGGACAATGCTAAGATGGCGTGCACTCTATTTGGATCAATGGCCAAGCCATTTTTTGAAATGATATGACCCAAGAGTTTACCTTCATGGACAACAAACACACATTTTTTAGGGTTGAAAGAGATGCCAAACTCTCTACACCTCTCAAATATTTGCCTTAGGTGTTTCAGATGTTGTCTTGCCTTCTTGGAGAACACTATCACATCATCAAGATAAACTAGCACAATGTCATTTATCAAACCCTGAAAATCCATATCCATATCTTGTTGGAAGGTAGCTCCAACATTTGATAGTCTAAAAGGCATATTCCTATAGGTGAAAGTTCCCCACTTGATGGTGAAGTTTGTCTTGTACTAGTCACAGTCTTGCACCAAATTTTGAATATACCTAGAGTACCCATCCAGAAGGGAGAATCATTCACTACCTATCACCATCTAGAGAATCAGGTCCATACTTAGGAGGGGATAGTGATCTCTTAATGAGACTCTATTTATGTCTCTAAAATTAACACACAATTTTATCTTGATAGGAAAGATGATCTTGGAATCAATCAACTTGGCGAGTTCCTCATGAGAGGCTCAATCTTTGGATTGATTGGCCTTTATTTTTGATTGATGGGTTTGGCACCTTCTTCTAGATCAATGGTGTGTTGGGCCAAGCTTGGGTCAAACCCCTTCAAATCACCATACTCTCAAGCAAAGACAATGGTAAACTCTTGGCATAACAAAATGAAAGAATGCCTTTTCTCACTGGTACATACCTTCCTAAGTGCAAGAAGCTTATCCTTGAATATCTCTACCCTTTTGTAATTATATTTCTTGGTTGACATGCTTGCTTTATCGTTGTTGAGTTGGTCATCTTAATTAAAGATGCTCTCAAGAGTGACCAAACCTTTAAGAACTTTGTTGGTCTTCAACTAAATGATCTACCCCTCATATTATTGGTGCAGTTTGGATTGATTCCTAGAAGTGAACTCAGCTTCCTCTTGTAAGAGAAGTCCTATCTGTTAGTCGCTATCAAACACCTACCAATTGATGACATTGTTTGGTATGGAGGACCTCACTATCACCTTTAAATGGTGTTGATCATTGTCTTCTCTCACTCCCTTGGGAATATCAAACTGAGCATCAACTACTACTAGTCTATATACATGTTTGTTCTCCTCTCTTGGGATGGAAGTGATGTTGAAAGTAGTGATGCTCTCCATTAGGTCCCACACCCTATGCTTTTAAGACTTGATTAGGGAGTTCTTGATCAAATTTTGACCCCTCACCTTGTTCACAATAAACTCGTTGTCTCCAAACACTTAAAATTCTTTGATTCCTCTTTTCCTTACCCAATCTAAGCCATGAAGAAGATATTCATACTCTACTATGTTGCAAGTGTAGGAGAATTGGAACTTGAAAGTTGAGAAGTATTTTTCTTTTGAAGGTGAAACCAGTATTGCTCTACCACTAGCTCCCAACTTGCTTCTAAATCCATCAAAGAAAAGTTGCCACAAACCATACCTCTCTTGGTTTGCCTTCATCAAATTTGGCATGAAAATATCTTTTTCATGCATATAGTAAACTCTAAGACCTGCCTCTTCGATGAACTTATAAGGATCATGTTAAAAATTGTCACTTCCCCATTCATCTAGGAGCAGGTGAGCAACTCCTACAAGGGAAGATGATGGGGATTGGTCTACCTAGAGTTCTTCTTCATCAATGATGACGTAGCTGACATTTTCTGCCTTGGGTGAGTATGGTTCTAGGTAATCTTTGTGGATGGGCTCTGACTCAATCTTCACTTTGGTTCCATACTTCATCCTAAAGACCATGTAAGACCAATTTGCTGCCAAATACCCACCTATCTTGGATGTGAAATCCCTAGATAAGCAAAGAGTGAAGTAAGGGGGAACATTTACCACTACCAAATCATAGGGAATGGAGAAGGTTGGACATGCATGGAGAGTCAGATTCAAGCCTATTACCACTCCCAATGTCTTGGCTAGTGATCCATCCAATTGCAAAACTCCCTTGGTCATTTTCTCATATTTGAGTCCTAGCTTGTCAACTATGCATATGGGCATAACTAAGGTGCTTGTTTCACTATCAATGATGCAATTATTGACCAAAAAATCACCAATAATCAAGGATAGATAGAAAGGAAGGACCTTTTCATCCTTCTTTGCTTGAACTCCCATCGGAAGAGCCCCATTCATTATCAACACATTATCAGCCTTCACTAGGACCCATGCAATTCCTTTTGGAGTATATCCTTTTGCTCAGGCATTGATAAGAAATCCCATAATGAGATGTTCATGTGTAGCTTATTCATTTGGTCCACCACATTGATCGGAGGATTGCCTCCTTTTGAGTTTTCCTTGGGGACATTTATAACTTGTGGTGCAACCTGAGGAGTTGAAGCTACAACTGGCAGTCTATAATTGGGAAACTTATGATTAACTTATGATAAAAGAGATGTTGTAGATGCTAGAGTAGTTGTTTGAGCTTCCTCCATAGATCTCTTCTTAGATCTGGTGTTGGCTGCAACACAATCATCTTGATTATTTATGCTCTTCACATAATTGACTACATAGAACTCCCCTTCCAAGTGGTTCATAAGAGTGGAATCAAATTGAGTCTATCTGTTGTCCATCCTAGGTTATTTTGATGCCTCAAAACTTGATAATTGGGCTACCTGATCACCTTGTGTAATCATACATTGATTTGGTAGCTCATTGGTATAAGCAACCCATTCTTAACCATGCCCTAGAGGTGAATAATTAGGTTGTTCCTGTACCAAATTATTTTGAGTGGGAACAAGAGCCTTGGATGATGAATGGACATTTGGATTATAACTCTGATAAGGCTTGACTTGTTTAATCTAACCTTGCCCTTGATTATAATTCTAGAAAGGAGGTCTATTTATTTGCTCAAACTACTGGTATCTTTGATTTGGTCGATAGCTCTAAGCTTGCTGCCTCTTGAGGGCAACTAATTTGTTGGTAACTATATTAGGCTCTTAACTTCATGGAGATCATTTTTAGGGGTAGCATCCGACTTTTCTACACTAGGTAGAGGAGCTAAAGTGGGTGCAATAGGCTGAACTGAGGGTCATAAATTAGGAAAAAGTAGTATATGAGGTCTAGGAGATATCATGATATAAATGTCACTTTTCAAGGCCTTTAAGTAGTAAAGGAAAACATAGCTTGGGGTTGGCCTCACTAGAATTTGGATTCTGTCCCAAGTCTTTTGGAATTTAATGTTAAAATCTTGCATAAATTCATGTTGGGATCTCTTCATAGTGGTTAATTCCTTAGCTAGAGATAAATGGTCACTTTTCTCTCCAAATATATTTGTTAACAAGGTCCCTAGTTCATTCCATGAGCCAACTAAATTCATAGGCAAATTCCCATACTAGTCCAAAACCTTCCCTTTAAAGGACAAGGCCAACAACCTAATGGCTACATTATGGATGTTGCAGAGGTTGGATATGTTTTTGATTTGCTCAGTAGCAATGATTGGCCCCTCTCCACTAAAGGGAAGAACACTCTTGAGATTTGTACTTGGAATTAGGTCATACTAAAGAAGGTTCAAAGGAATCTAACCATTGAAGGCCACAAAAGGTAAAGCCATGACTGTGACAAGATTCAACTGGGGTCTCCTTGTGTAGGCGTATTTTATGGCAGGTCTTGGAAAATGGTTTGTTGTGTAAAGAGGATTTATTGCAAACCTTAGCCTCTTTGCTGAGTTCAAAGGTAGCTCAAAAAAATTTAAAGGAACACCCTTAGAACAAGATCTTGTGGTGACCTTAGGCATGGGATGCCAAGCTGATCACTAACTAGAGATTGAGTTCTTAAAATGGATTCATCAGATGCTAGATTATAGGTTTTTCTTTTGGATTTTTCATAATAACAAGACCATCACCAATCCTAAAACTCATAGGACATAAAAAATTTGTCCCACCAAGCATGCCAAAAATTGTTGACATTATGGATTACACCCTTTGAAAATAAACTTATCTCTCTTCCTCCACGTAGCATAATGGAGACATTCCTCTTGCCTTGGATAGAAAAACTAAGGAATGAATCTCTAGATTAGGGGCTAACTCCCCTTGATGCACCTTGAGGCCTTGAAACTCTATTACAGAAGATTCAAAAGACTCTGACCATTGAAGGCCACAAAAGGTAAAGCCATGGTTGTGACAGGATTCAACCAAGGTCTCCTTATGTAGGTGTATTTTATGGCAGGTCTAGGAAAATGGTTTGTTGTGTAAAGATGAGTTGTTGCAAACCTTAGCCTCTTTGTTTTTAAAGGTAGCTCAACAAATTTGAAAGGAACACCCTTAAAACAAGATCTTGTGGTGACCTTAGGCATGGGATGCCAGGATGATCACTAACCAGATACTAAGTTCTAAAAATGGAGTCACCATATGATGGATTATAGCTCTTTCTTTTGGATTTTTCACAGTAATATGACCAACACTAATCTTGAAACTCACAGGATGTAAAAAATTTATCCCACTAGGCGTGCCAAAAATTCTTGACACTATGGATTGCACCCTTTAAAAATAAACTTAGCTCCCTTCCTCCACGTGGCACAATGGAGACATTCCTCTTGTTTTGGGTAGCAAAATTGAGGAATGAATCTCTAGATTAGGGTCTAGCTCCCCTTGATGCACCTTGAGGCCCTAAAACTCTACTACTAATAATGGGGGGGTGAAAATAGAGAAGGATACTATAAAACAAAACCTAACTAAAGTGGTGATGCACCAAAATTGATTGGTCTAATCAGTTTTTACCTATACTTTGCACCAAAAAGAGCAAATAGACACTTCATTTGAATAAGAAACTAACTACATCAATGCTTCAACAAGGGGTTTTATAGAGGTATAAGGAGGAAGAACCTACCCAAGGTGTTCTAGAGACACACTATTGAACAGTAGCTCACATGCACCTATACTTCAACATGGACACTTCTTGTTGACCTGCAGAAGGGAATCTACAATACACTAGATATGCTAGCATCAACCTATGAAAGCATTAAAATAAATGATTGAACATAAGACAATACATAGGCATATGCAAAAGTACAAGCTTAAATGGAGGTAAAACACTTCTTTTGAATAAAGATAAATTTATTCAAGGCTTCACCATACAAAACTGAGAGATGCTTTCTCAAAATGAGAGGTTACAATAAATAGAGAACTTTGAAAAAGGATCCTTGACTAGTCAAGAGAAAGAGGCCCATACTGCATTAAACACTCTTGTAGCAAAGAATTTTCCCATGTTGTTATCGTCTCTCCTTAAATGTGCCTGTGAAATCCATGTTGTAGGTGTCCCAAATATTTACTTTGCTGCCCAAGTTACATTAAACACTCATATAAGATCATGGGTCACTTCTCTCATCAACCGACAAGGCCACCCCTCTTCATATTCTGGGCCATGCTCTCCCTTTAATGCTCATGCAACTGGCTACTTATTAATGTCAAAACAAGGAAAATTAGGCTGCCCCCTTGAATGATTTCACAACTCTCTTAATGGTTATTTAGTGGATACTATTTCACCTGAAATCATTTACGTCTCTTGTTGATGCCTCCTATGCCACCTGCCCTAGTCTATTTCATCTATGCTCTTAACTTGCTATGCCACCTAGAGTGTTCTGAGCATTTGTCTTATATGTGCATGGCCATGTTCTAGGTTACCCACTTTGCTTTTCTCCTTTCATGTTATTTATTATCTTTTTCCTATCTATGCAGGGCTCTTGGGGCTATCTTTTCTCTCTCGGTGTTCCTTCCTTGGTGGGTTGCTAAGTCTTCCTTTGAGCTTCTAGGCCTTTGAATTTCTTCAATAAAAATGCTCGAAGGAATTCCTTCAAGAATTTTTCCTTAAGGAATTCTTCCTCTATGCTTGCCACTTTTGACAACCCACTTTTGATGACTCTTTAGGCCTTCGCTCATGAGTTATTTCAGACATTTTGTCTAAAAAAATTGTTCTTTTGCTTCTCTCTAATGGTTAACCGATCACCTTAAACTTAATGTTCACGGGCCTATCATCTCATTTGAAAACCAATAGCTATTTTGTGACCCTGAATATGATGTTTACGGGCCTGTCATTAGAAATTTGAACTCCAACGACTATCTTATTACCTTAAAATTGATGCCTGCAAGCCTATCATCCCCCTTTGGCAATTCCTTTAGCCTTTTGCTAACAAAATTTTTTGAAGGGAAAGTGACCCTTCAGAAAAATGGAAAGGTCCTCATCTCATGGCCAAGTTCCATCCAAAAGGGCACCTACCCTTTAGACTCTTGTCTTCCAAATTTATTCAGGTTTCTTCACTTGCAAAATTTCTTTGGAAAAATGTCCAAAGGAATTTCTTCAGACATTTGTCCAAATAAATTCGTTCCTTGGGTGTTTTTCTTTGGATTTCTTTTGGACAAAATGTCTAAAGTAAATCTCTCTTTGGCTAGTCAAGTTTCTTGAAGGTACTCTTCCCTTTTGGGTTTTATGCCTTGGCCTTTTGCTTTGACCATCTGCCCTCCACAAGGACACCTTGAGCCAAAGTTGCCCGTCAACCTTTCATAAACGTCCATTTCGTTGATTTCTTGCCTCTCGCAAGGGCTTCTCGGTCTCTAAGTCACCTTTTGGAAGAATTACAAAGGTCCTGTTTGGCACCTAAGTGCCCTCTGCAAGGGTACCTACCCTTTGGATTTTTTGTAAAAGACCCCTGGCCCTTTGAACTTGGTCCATTTTGCCAATAAAAGGCCCTCCAAAGTAACTTGCTTACTCTATTAAGATTTCAAGATCAAAATGGGTTTTAAGTCAAACTTTTGCTTGCCAGACCCAAAGCATTTGGCAATCAGAAGGAGGAAATAGTTGGTTTTTTCATGGAAAGATGCCTATTAAAAAAGCCCACAAGGCAACTATGGGATGAACTTGTCAGAAACTGGTTAAAAGACCCTGCAAGGAAAAGGAAAGAGAGGTGCTCAATTTTGCCTACAGGGCCAAAATTGGTCAACACTATGAATGAACAAATGATTTGATTTGTGGTTGTGTTAGTTACATTTAATGGGAGAATAGTGTTCAAGGGAGGTTGGCGGATGGATATAGACAAATAACATAATGAATACACAGATAAATATTATTAAATAACCATGCAATAGATAAGTGTTCAATATAAACTCTTTTATTAAATTCACTCTATATTACATATAAGGGAACAAATTGTTACACATAGCATACTTGGTGCCCTCACTCTAAAATTTAGACATCACGCATAGATCTTATCACTTCCTAATTAAATATAATCATAGTGATCTACCCTACTTCACTCTGCTCTGGCTCGCTAGCTCTCACTCTCTATTGTCTATCATTTTCCTCTTTTATTTACCGATTGGCTTCTCTCTTCTCCTCATCTTAAATCTACTATGCTTTCTCTTCTTCAAGCCTCTCCACTTTTTCTTCTTGGGATTTTATTTCCCAATCCCATATTTTAAATGTTAATTTATCCCTAGGATAACTACTAAGTCATTTGTTGTCATACCACCATAACTCTGTGTCAAGATCCATAGTCAGCAAATCTACCTGTCGCTTTCCCCCACAATCCCCTCTATGGTTTTTGGGTCCAAGTGGCTACTTTTTCCTATATTACATATCAGCATAGTTCTAATAAATTACATTTGATTTACTATAAATTATGTCTAAGGCACATGTGCAAGTTATGTGGTTAGGATTATGCATGCCTCTCAAATAGTGCCATTGAACTTACCTAAAGTGCACAAACACATGCTTGTATGGTACTTAGCCAATTTTAGGGGTCAACATATTTAATTTGATAAAATAGATAATAGAGCAAGGTTTTTTGTGAGAGCAACTAGATTGAAAAGACTTGAAGACTTAGAAGAATTGATGAGAAATATGCAACCCTATTTAGAGGCTATGGAGATAATGCAATGCCAAGATGTTTTAGTGGATGTTGAAAGTGAAAATGAAGAAGTGCATGAGAAATAGGTGGTAGAAGAATAAGAGGTCAATGAGCTTGAATATTGATTCTTATACATAGTCACAAGGATGAGTAGTAAATTGAAGTTGGGCACTCCTAGTTATTCATGGAGTTTAAGCCCTAAAGAGATCATCGGTTGGATCATTGAGTTAGAAAAATATTTTTTTGTATGAGAGTGTGGAATATCCAAATAATTTAAAATTTTCATGCACCAATTTGAAGGGTCACACATATTATGGTGGGAGCATGTGCAGATAAAAATAATCCATAGAGGTAAAGATAAGATTAAGATATGGTATAAACTAGTTGCGAAGTTAAAAACTAAATTATACCTATTGATTATTATTAAACTTTCTTTAAGAATTTTGAAAATTTTCAACATAGGAATATGAGTGTGAAATATTACACCGAAGATGTTTATAGACTCACTATCAGAGTGGGTCATGTTGAAGATGACACCAAAAAGCTCTCAAGGTACACGATTGAAATATACATCTCCATTCAATATTAATATTTTATGCTCTAGTTATGACATGTTGAATAATTATATTAGTGTGTGCTAAAGGCAAAGAAGAATTTATCCCTTTAGCAACAAGGTGCAACATAAGGGAAAGGAAAGTTTTCACTTATACAAAGATGAGGAAATAATGGTAGAGGTAAAGGAAATCCTACCAAAGGTAGAGAATCCTATAGATGAGGTAGAGGAAGAGGATTCATAGAAACATATTTTAGGTATGGTCAAACTAGACATAGAACATTTGAGTGTTCACATGTACACATTGAAGGCAATAGGAGGAAAGATGTGAATATTCATATCACATTGTAATTAGATGAAGAGAGTGTTACATATATCCATAACATAGATGAACTAGAAATCGTAGAAGTGCTCATGATGAATAGGGTATTGTTGAAACTAACAAAATAAGATAATAGCCCTGATTAGAAGAAGAATCTATCCAAAATCATTTTCAAATTTCGTAACATCCCCACTAGGATATTAGAATAACATGATTTTAAAAAATAAAATAAATCAACATATTCTTTCATTAGACTTCACCACAAGAATCTAATTAGTGATCCAAAAAAAACACTCTAAGTATGTTAATTTTAAAATAAGCATGTGACATCTATCTATGTTACATCTTGACTTCACCCTAAGTTTTATAACCTTTGAATATGTGGATTATTATGGTTATCATTAGATTGTTATTGCTTTGATTTGATCTTTATGACATATAGTGATTATGAGACAGTAATATGTTGATTAATTTATATGATGTGATAGTTATACTTTGTTATTTATGTACATTATGGATATATATTTGTTAGTTATGCATCATTAGTTTTTTATATATGATGACTCATTAGATTTTTATTGCTTTGATTTGATCTTTATGACATATAGTGATTATGAGACAGTAATATGCTGATTAATTTATATGATGTGATAGTTATACTTTGTTATTTATGTACATTATGGATATATATTTGTTAGTTATGCATCATTAGTTTTTTATATATGATGACTCAGACTAACTACCTACTTATCATGAGGTGGATGCAAGATTGATTCTACCTTCAAAGCATGAAAGAGGGATAGCATCATCAAAGAGGGTGGCATAGATGGGATGATTGGAGGTTGTCACAGGAACTGCTAGTAACCCAACACACACACCACAAAAGAATAACTTGTTTGACTCTTTTGGTTGATTTAGATATTGAGTGCTTATATACTTTTGATATGCTCATATTTTTAGTTGATACTTATGGTGATCTAGTTATGTGATTTCATGTATGATTGTAGTGCATATATTTATGCATTCAATGTTGTTTTGTGATCATGTAGTCGATACTGACACAAATCTAGTTGCCTAACACAGTGATAGGTTTAAATGATATTTGGTAAATATCATTGTCTTGGTTTGATTTCTTTTTGTATAAGAGTGTTCATAAATATTGTAAACGTAGTTAGAAGTTTGAAATACAAGTGACATTGGTTTTATGATATAAATTAGATTATTAACTAGTTTGATTTATCTTATATTTAGATAATTCTGGATTGCATTAAATCACAAAAAATTAACTATAAGCTAGTGCATGGATTTCTTGAGTATTCAAGGTCTATAATTAAACTTAAGTGGACTTAAAGTAGCATTTAACTAGGCTTTGAATAAAGATTAAAAACATGCATGATTTATTAAATAAATGAAACTCAAGTATAAATAGATAAAGAAAAGCATCGACTCATGCATGAAGTGAATTAAAAAAATTATTTATTTGAACTAATTGGTAAAAGGGGAAATTTTGCATGATGAAAGAAAATAAATTAAATTAAATACAACTCAAAGTTAAATTTATGTCAGGAGGAAATAAAATAATTTTGAGAGGAGGATTATTGGAAGGACACTGTACAGTGTGAAGGAGAATATATACAACAAAGTAAAATAGGAAAAGATACAAAGCAAAGTAAAATAGGAGGAAAAATATACAATGGTGAATGAAAGGAGGAGAGTACGGCATAAGATGGAAAAAAGAGTATGCCAAGGGAAGCAAGATAAAAACATAGCGAAGAAGGAAGGAAAATACAGAGCAGAAAGAAAAATGTTTTGTACTGATTCAACCTGTTTTTCAGATTGGGAAGTGAATTGGAAAGGTTGATGATGCATTCTTTTCTTATTCATTTAAATTCAAAAAAAAACTCTATGTATTTTCCTATATGGGTTATATACTTTTAAAATGGGTGTTGCATATATACAAATAGAAAAGTGTGTTTTGTTCAAATTCAAGAAGCCTATTTGAAAGTATACATTAAATATATCAGCTTGGTTGGGAATAAGTCTTTAGAAAAAAAATAAAGAATACAAAGTGTAATATAAAAACCCTTTTTAGTCATTGCAATTTTTGGGAAACTAGGACATTATATATATATATATATATATATATATATATATATATATATATATATATATATATATATATAGAGAGAGAGAGAGAGAGAGAGGATACTATATTGTATGTTGTATGTACGTACGTATTTATGTATATATGTATGTATGTATGTATATGTGGGTTTAAAAAAATTGCTATGAGATTAAGAGTTTAGATTAAGTCATTGGGTATTTAAATATAATGGTCTGTTAATTTCATAGTTATCTACACATATAAGACTAAATAAAATATAATGGTCTATCAATTTCATAGTTATCTACGCATATAAGACTGAATATCAAATATTTAGAAATGGTGTCTCATATGTGTGTGTCTATATTTGTGTGTGTGTCTAAAATGATAGTGTTTATATGTATATCCTATATATCAATTGTTCTTGATAGTTCATAGATTGTATTGTTTTAGCAAACAAAAAACAAAGAATTTAAATTTAAACGAGATCACATATTATTGGAGGAACAAGTTCTTACATTTATATTATTCTAATGGTAAAGTCTATATCTATACTTATACATTTGTATATTTATACTTGAGGATGCAATTTTATACAATATATATGCCATTAAGAGATTTATATATAAAACACTTTAAGTAATTACATGAAAATACATTGAGTAAAAATATTTTTAAAACGGATTGAGAAGATAAAGTGCCAAGAAGAATGGGACTTAATGTATGGGCAGATGGAAGATGGTGATGGTGACGATGGAGGAGGGAAGATGATGTTGGTAGTGGTAGAGATTAGAGCAGGCATGCAAATGAGGACAACAACAACCAAGGTTAGAGGGGGGTTTCCTATGATGGCAAGGTTGTGGACGAATATGTAGGCCAAATAGAGGGAGATGGAGATCCATGGTAGGTTTATTCTCAGAGGTTTCTAGATCTAATGACAATGGTGGTTGTGCTACAGCAAGGCCAAGGAAGGAGGCATATAGGAGCGCAGGTCCCTTCCAAAGATAGATCCTGGTTTGATAGTGGTGTTGGGAAGAGTGTGAAGGAGCAACGGTGTGGGGTATGTCTAGATTTGGGCAAAGGCAGGAAATCAAAAAATATTAAAAACTTCTTTGGGTTTTCTACATCCAAATTTGTCCAAGATAACATATCTTTTCAAGACATTTTGGAGTTGGAAAGGTCAGTGGCAGGCACTAGAGTGTCAAAAAAATATTTTCTCTAAAGAAGATTACATATGGTTTTTTAGTTAGGGTTTCTCCAAAGAATGCTATGTTTTTC
The DNA here is from genome assembly GCA_037957365.1 of Torreya grandis. NCBI lineage: Eukaryota > Viridiplantae > Streptophyta > Pinopsida > Cupressales > Taxaceae > Torreya > Torreya grandis. Next base: position 989,936 of record JARHVA010000094.1, on the reverse strand, counting down.
AGCTATAACAATGCCTGAAAACCCTATCACTATTGTAGTGATTTATGCAAAAAAGCCATTCTCAGAAACCATCTTGTTTCAGACCCAGTTTTAATTTCTAGGAGCCAATTTCAAAAGGAAATTTTTTTAGAGGAGGCTACTCATACTACAGAGGAGGTAAATGCTAAATCAAATTCATCACTGCATGAAACCCTTGAAATAGTTTTTTTGGGTGATATCCCTTTAATCTTCTCTAAATCTCCTCCGCTCTTTGAAAATTTTGATGGTGAACTCTTTTTGCTGGAAGTAGAAAAGGGGCAAAGAGCTTTGATTGGAAGGTGTGTGGAGAAGCGACCCTCTTAGTTTTATCTTTCAAAGTGGTTTCAAAAAATTTGGCCCACACTTAAATCTCCCTCTCTTTCGGTCTTGGTAAATGGTTTCTTTTTGGTTTTGTTTCAATCTTTCAAACATATGGACTTTTTTTAGACAAATGGCCATGGTTCTTTGGCAAGCATGAGGTGTTTTTTTGTCCATGAACTCCTTTCTTTGACCCAGACTCTTTGGCAATCTCTCAAACCCCCATTTGGGTCAGATTTTATAACATCTCCTTGGTCTTACAGGATGATGATCTTTTCAAGAAACTAATTAGCTCTTCCCGTAGTGTGTGGACGTCGTTTATTAATTTTTAAGGCCTCCCTTTGAGATGCTTCAAATGTAATCAAGTTAATCATAAGATTGCTTCGTGCCCCAAGGAAAATTTACAAGGTTCTCATTCTTTTTTCTTGTCAAAATGGGTCAGGAAGATTGGGTACCCATATCATGATTTAGTTTATAGAATGCATCCTTTCAGTGAGCTCCCATCTGTAATATCCTTTCAGTAGGGTTTAAATAGGTCTCTGAAAGGGGATGTTTTGGGGCAACAATAACATAGATTATTTTGGAGTAAGGGAAACACTCTTTTCCCTTGAGAAATATAGGTGTTGAGGATTCAGGGCCAGAGCATGTTACCAATCTCCCTCCTACAGTAGATTTTTCTCAAGAAAAGACAAAATTGACTAAGTTTGTTGATGATGGGGTTGAAAATGGGGAAGGCTATGAATAAGATCTTTCTAGTAGAGTGTTTTTATCTATTGCTAATCATCCTTGTCCTTTGAAGACCTTAGACTATGGCTCGAAAGGAAAAAGGGGTAGGAAATCAGAAGTAGAAAAGCTTCAGCTTGAGGCCCAAAACTCCATCTATGGAGGCATGCAATGGACTATGGAATCCTTGATTTCCAACAAAATAATACATTTGATAGCATCTAAAGGTTGAGTTATTTGGTTCATTATCTGAGTTTTCTGCTTAGTAATCTTCTCTTGGCCCTCCTTTATTTACATTTATCTTATTTTCTTGGTCGATGTCTTTATCTTTTGTGGTCTCTGCTTGTGATCAGTGTCTAAGGTGTAAGTGATTCTTTGGTTGTTCCTTTATATTGTTGGTTATTTATGCTTTTTTTAGTGATATTTTAATGAAGATTGGACCCTCGATTTGTGCTCCAGAACTAGTTAAAGTTCTGATAAAAAACTTACTAGTTATTGTTCTAGAAAAAAGCCCTGTATCTATCTTTAAAAATATAATTTAAAATTGTGAGGATGTTATATAGACTCATGTGGTTTAAAATGGTAAGGTGTTTACAATATGTATATACTACGGGGAGTATATGAATCTTAAGAAAATATGAAATATACATATGAGAGAAACCAATTCCTCTTTTATGTGTAAAGGCTATTTTATGGAATAGGTAGCAGGCTTATAGTTATAATAAGGTCTAATCAGATAAGTCATAAAACCCTGAAGGATAGGGTACTATAATTATATGAACATAGCCTAAATAGATGAATAATTGTAAGTTTAAGAGTTTATTAAAAATCATTATATAAGTTACAATTGTTGGTTGTATTAAGCATAATGAACTTCCTATATGAAAATGATGACTTAAATAAATATAACATTTACTTATGGAAAATAGATCCTTAATAACAAGTTATAATTACCTGTTTGGTAAATAAACTTGTTAATCATAGATATTTTTTATGTAAATGAGGTTCATTCATATGTTTGATGGACTAAATGAATGAATAGTAATTATTTATGAAATCAACCTGTATTTGTACTTATTTTTAGAAAAATTGCATGAACCTATTGGTTAAAGTTATATGTTAACCGAATCTGGCATTGATGATACTAGCTAAGCAGTGAAATGAACTTCACCAACTTAGTTATCCTCATAGATATTGGATGTAGATAATCTGATCAAGTGGTGTGTATGAAATTCACTAATCCATGAGATCATATGTTATTTGAAAAATTTAACCAAAGTAATGTTAAATAGACATTATCATTTCATATGTTTGATTTGCATATTTGTGTGATATCATGTTAGGATATATTTTAGTTATGATACATACCATGTAGTATAAATCTTGCAGCACACAGGTACTAAAATGTCTATCTGGATTCATGCACCATTACTATCTACCTATCTGTGAAAAGAGGGTCATTATTTGATGGCAGATTGTGTGGAGGATTGATGTGTTGGATAGTGGATCCTGATATTATTATACTATCTGGTTCTTGATAGGAGGCATGTGGGGGGAAACACCCCCCCACTATGGTCACCATGGGGGTCCATATCAATTTCGTTAAAAATGCATTATAAAATATTATAATTTCATAGTAAATCTGGATTGCTCACTATTAAGTTGCAGATCTAATAGTATAAATTTTGTTTGTGCATTTGTTTCTTTTATGTAACCCTCCTTTTGATATGAGGGCATTGTAATCATGATGACACATTGTATGTGAGTGAAGAAGATATTGCAATGGTTGTATTGTATATTATTTCTTTCATTTATTGGACTGAATAATAAAGATTAGCAGTTTCTATGTGGATGTAGCTCATATTGAGTGAACCATGTTAAATATGTGTCTCTATTGTGTTATGTTTTTTGTATTTTTTTCATCTTTAATTCATTAATATTGCTCTATGATCTATATTCCTAACATGATGATCCACGGTTGGTATGGAAAAGTGCTTGAATGATGCTTTCCTTTCGCACTACAATATTTATTTGGAGACTACACTTGATATTATCATAGATACACGAGTTAGTTTGCCTCGAGATCCATAGAGAACAATATCATTTATTGTATTAAGACTAAATACCTAATGAAAATGTGATTGTATTATTTTGTATACTTCAACAACAATAGTATTATTGTACCATGCCATGGTTGGGTTATAATATGATTACTTTCCTTGCATTTATGTTTCATTAAATGGAATGCTAGTGATTAGAACTTATTGTTATAAGTTTGTTTTAGCCTATTATGTTTGGTTAAGTATGTTAAAATTACTGATTAGATTGTCATGGTATAATATAATGAAAGAATAAATGTACAGTAATTAGTTTTTTCAAAAAAATACTACATTATTCTAGTAAAATTATTGAGGGGTTGTTATAATCCGTCAATGATCACTATCATCATATGAAATGCAACATAATTGAATATAGAAAGTAATTACAACTATCTAGCCATAGTTGGTACAAACATACAACCATTGTTATCAATGTATAATGAATAAATAATTATATCTCATCAAGGATAATGTTTCAATAATAATAATTAAAATACAAGATGCAAGATATATGGCTCTATGGAGTATGAGTTTCTAAACTCTAGTATTTATGACAATCTCAAGTGTCATCTCCAAAGAAGTACTACTGTGAGGAGGGAGAGCATCATCTGAGCACTTTTTCACACCAACCATAGACCATCGATCTCCTGCATAATCTTCCATCAAAGAATGGCCCTCCCTTCATGAATGAGTAGATAGTGATGGCGCAAGAATCCAGAGAGACAAGCTAGTACCCATGTCCTATATGATTTCTAAGAACATTAAGTGTACCATAAAAAAATATGCTCTAACATGATATCACACAAACATGTAAATTATACATATAAAATGACAATGTTGACCAAAGTTTTCAATAATTAATAATCTCTAAGATCAATCAAATTCATACACACCACTTAATTAGATTACCTTCATCTAGTATTGATAATGTTAGTAAGCTAGTGAAATCTGTCTCACTACTTACTCAGTACCATCAATACAAGATTTTCTTAATATAAATATAACCAATAGATTCATATAGATTACTTTGTACTAACAGGCATAAAATGTGCTACACACATGAATAATCAAAATGCATACATTTAGTCCATCAAACATATGAATTAATCTCCACTATATTATTTATCACATAAATAATAATAAGCACAATAATTACAATTTATACCAACTGGGTATAATCTTTATTTAGATTGCATATTCAAATTTTTGTAAGTAAATACAAATACAATATATTCTATGACAAGCATTAATATCACAATGCACTTTTGTATGTACACACTACTCAATTTCAAACAACCAATCATAATAAATAAAATCATAATTCCTACAAAAACGTAATATTTCATTTAAACATCTTATTATATTAGCATATATAGATAGTGTCATTTCCTTTAGAAATCTATGACTTAGTTTTGAATGATCAATAAAACTATAAATATAGGCATTCGTCAAATTTCACCAATATACACTATATATGTATATACACTTGGACCTATTAATATACTCATACTGGATTTACCATCCAACATCCAATATTAATTTAATCCAATAATGTAAATTAATGTAGATTGTAGAACCATTAATGTATATTAACATGTGTGTATCCTAAACATGTATTAGTACTTGTATTTACTAACGGTATAAAATTAACAAATAATTTCCTAAACTATAAAATACATTGATATTTTCAAATTAATATCTACAAATAATACTAAGGTCTACTTACATTAATACATTTTCTAACTAGTTATCAAATATCTATATCCTAACATGTATAATCAGTGATACCACATGTTTATACACACAACTAATCATAGATCAAGTATTCATAGATTATCAATAATCATAACGTATAATATCCAAGGTATTCATAATTAATTAACAATATATGAACACACAAAACCATTCATAGATTGTCTCAGTTTTAAAGATATGATTACACATAGCTCTTCAACAGTACACAGTCCATCACACTTCTAATTAATCCTTGTCCATCGATTCATCACGCATAATCTCAATGTTTGGATTAAATGCATAACTCGACTTAGATAGATCAGTTTGCTATTTACCAAGATCGTTATATCTAGTTCTCTATACATGCCATATATATACACAGTTCACAATATTGCTTACAATAATCTTAGCTCTTATTTATACCTATTGTGTATTCCTTACATGTATTCGCAATATATATTATACTCTTTTTTTACTATATATATACACTTACAGATCGCCTTATATTATCCAGACCGCTATATATAGTTCAACTTATAAGATATGTGGTTTTTAACTGGAAAATACACAAGCTTGACTATCAACTGGTTTATTATTTTTTTTGGAGCCAAGACTTAAAACTAAGCTTTTTTATTCTGTTATATTTGTAGCATTTGCGTAGAAGGATATTTAATGGGCTTATTAATGATTTTATTTATTTATTTAGTCCATGGATAGGTTTAAAAGGGAAATTAAAGCGTTGGATATTTCACTATTTAAGTTTAAGATACACAGAAAAAACACATAAATATTTAAGTTTGTGATCAGTGGTTGTATGCATAAGCATATCTAATGTATATATCAGATCTAGTTCAATACGAAAGTTTTGAATAAAATAAAAATAAACATAAGTATGAAAAATTCCTCACAAAACCACCTACCTTATAAAAGCATCTGAAATGGCATAATCTATAAAAAGTTCCTCTCTTCACCTTGCTCTCTCTCTCTCCCCTCTTTGCACTTATCTCTTTTATCCACTTCTCTCTCCTTGTCTTATCCTCAAATCCGTTTTCATTCTCTTCACATGATACACACCTTCTTCTCCCTTCATGCTTTGCCTTTCTTCCCCTCCTCTCTTATCTTCTCCTATTTCTTCTTATCTTATATGCCTCCTCTCCCTTCTACGTCATGCCTCTTCTTCTCTTCTCTTTTTAGGAATGTATTATTTCCTTTAAAGCTCGTTCCTTTCCTTTTTTTATGTTTTTTATTTTTGTGTGTTTTTCTATTTTCATAAAACTTCCATATTCATTGCTTTATTCATTTGTTTTCTTCTTTTATGATGTTTTTCCTATTTATATTTTTTTCTTAATTATTACTTTATTTCCTAATAAATACAATTGCCTTATTTATTTTATTCATTTCATGAAGTTGTTTTTCACATTTATATTTTTAGTAGACATAGTATTAATATCACCTCCATAAAGTATTACGCTAGATTGGCTATCTCTAATTCTAGCTCTAATATATAATATTAGTTTGTGTAAATATATATTATTGATTATATATTTATGGTAAACATATTTCATATCATAAATAGTTATTTTAGATTTTATGTTAATACCAGGATTAGTATGCTTATAAGATTAGCATAATACTAAGGAAGCTAGTGATTACTATGCTCTTTATGGACTTAATACATGTTATTCAGAGCTAATGGAAGAATTATGGGACTTAATACACATCAATACTAATTTGAAATACATGTATTTTGTTATCCTCATATATTAAGGCATATATTGATATTCATGAATATCATATGATAACAAGCTAATGTTTAAAAACATTGCAAAGACATTATGATTAGTCTATATACCATAGTAACTTGATACTATTCATGCAGATTTACATTCTCAAAAATATTAATAATTATGATGTGAGCACATAATAACATTATACATCCAAATCTAATTATAACAACCATAATGCAATCACACGAAATTAATTTCACATATGCATAAATCTGAACTAACACACAACTAGCATGCATAAATAATTATCTAAATGCAAACAATCATAAAAAACATACTAACACGAACTATTAAAATTATGAATATAATGAATTTCATTAATGTGGTATGTGTATGAGTTCTATCTATTCCTCTATCTTTCCCAACACCTCCATCTACGTCACCCTCTGATGACAGTCCCTTTATCATGTTCTGAGGGATGAATCTCTCCTACATCAAACTCACAACAAGCAGGTAGTTAGTTTGTAGTATTGTTACATATATATCATAAAATATTGTTGTAAAAATAATCATAATGTAAAGAATATACCATACAACTAAACTCAGAACAATACAATCATGAAATCAAAACAACATACAATTGTTTCATAATAGTATATGACTTACAAATTAGTTAATTAAATTAAATTATCAACCACAAAAATCTATGGATAATCAAGTAAAATTATTTAGCAAGGAATTGGGATGTAACATCATTCCCCCTTAAAGTTGGTCATTGTCTCAATGACACTTATTCAAACATAAGTTTTGAATTAAAATTTTTATTCAACAGATAAATAACATAGTATGAAAGATCAAATTATGTAAATAAATATAGAAATCCCGTATAGAACTCATCATAATCCTCCAAAATAGCACTATCTTTAGAGTATTGGTGCCACAAGACTTTGCACTATGACATCTCTCTATTTCACAATTGAAGTTTACGAGTGTCAATTACTCTTATTGATTCTACCATTACCACTGTGGGATTTAGAACCTTTGAAGCATTCTAATCCAGTGAATATGAAAGATCAGCTACATTTTTTTTAAGATAAGAAACATGAAAGATATTATGCAATAGAGCTAGGGTTAGTGGTAATGCAAGACTATAAGCTAAATTATTGACTACTAACACCTCAAAGGGTCTCACATAACTCAATGAAAGTTTTGTTGACTCTTTAAATTTAATTGAGCTGTTTTATGATTTAAACCATAAGAACACTTTATCACCTTATAAAAATAGCCTATGTGTTCTCTTCAGATCAGCATAACTCTTATTCCTATCATTACCTTGACCAATCTTTGCCTGATTAATCTGAATTTATATTATATTTTTGAAAGCATCTCAAGTCCAAATGCTACCCTATCTTCCAACCTATCCTAATTGATTGATGTCTTGCACCTTCTTCCATACAATGCTTCAAATGATGTTATCTTTAAAATCTATTGGTATGAGTTACTATAATCAAAATCAATCAATAGAATATAATCTTCTCACTTGTATTACTGATCGATGCAATACATATGAAGAAGATGTTCTAACACTTAATTAACTCGCTCAGTATAGCCATCAATCTCTGGGTGATATGTAGTGCTAAATTTTAATTATGTACCCAACACTGAATTCAAAATTACTCAAAATCTATAAGTCATCTTCGAATTATGATCCTAAATGATCTCCTAAAATCCATGTAACCGATACATTTTTTTTACAAACCTCTTCATAAGAGTAGGTGCATCATTTGTCAAATTGTTTGGTATAAAATAAACCACTTTGGTTAGTTTATCAACTCCTACCAAGATCATATCATGCCTATTTTTTGATGATGATAATCCTTGGATAAAATTCAGACTAATCAACTACCACTTCTATTCTTGTATATCATGTAGATATAATAATCCAATCGCATACACATGTTTAACTTTCACTCGCTGACATTCCAAATAACGTGACATAAAGTCCACTACATCTTTCTTGATTGCCTTCTAAAAATAAAGTGGTCTAAGATCTATCATGAGCTTGATTACCCCTAGATGTCTTGAATATGGGGTATTATGCAATTTTTTAAACATTATGTTCCTCAAATTATACCGATTTGGCATATACATCCTTCTATTATATCATAAAATACCATCATTGTCTAATTTGAATCCTTTATACCTAAGATTTTGAGCATTTTCAGATAATACTTTCTTGACCTGATCATAAAATTCATCTCAAGATGAAAATTATATCACTCAATCCTTGAAAGTACTCTTGATAGCATCTACGATTGTTATGTACCTCCTACAACTAAGGGTATCAACTACTCCATTTTCCTTACCTTTGATATAATTGATATCAAAATCATAACCAGACAAAAACTCTAGTTAAAATCTATGATGATCATTCATATTCAGTTGGGTGAAGATGTAATTGAGTACCAAGTTATCCATCTTGAACTTAAACAATTTTTTTAATAAATAATGCCTCGAAACTTGCAAAGTATGCATAATTCTTATAAGTTTTAGGTCATGAGGGTCAAAATTTACTTTATAAGGCTTCAGCTTCCTTGATTCATAGGCTACCACTGCACCATCCTTCATAAAGACTCCTCCTAGTCCATCCCTAGACACATTTATGATCACAAAAATTTGACCATTGGAGTCAGGTACTCTTAACACTGGTGTTGAAGTAAACCTTCTTTTCAATTCTTGAAAAGTTACTTCACACTTATATGCCCAAACAATACTTTGGTTCTTATATTGCAGAGAGCAATTAGATTAACTATCTTAGAAAAAAATGGAATGAACTTCTTGTAATATCCTGTTAATCCCATAAAATTCCTTACCTCGTGCACATTTTTTGGTGCTGGACACTCCATAATGGTTCTTATTTTTATCAGATCTACTAAAAAACCATCCATAGAGATAATATGTCCCATATATTGTGCTCTCTCCTAAAAATATGTGCACTTAGACAACTTGTTATACAACTTGTGCTTTCAAAACCATTGCAGAACCGATTCTAGATGTTTTAGATGTTCCTCTTCATTCTTAGAGTATATAAGAATGTCATCAAGAAATACCAAAACAAAATAATCTAGATAATCTCTGAACACACTGTTCATGAGATTCATGAATACTGCCAGAGCATTTGTCAACTTAAATGGTAACACTGTGAACTCATAATGCCCATATCGAGTTTTGAATATTGTCTTAGGAATATCCTCATCCCTTATCTTCAGTTGTGGTATCCTGCTCTAATATCAATCTTAAAAAATACCGTTGTTCCCCATATTTGATTAAAAAATCATCTATACGAGGTAATGAATACCTATTTTTGATAGTTAACTTATTTAACATTCTATAGTCTATGCAAAGTTGAAGAGTACCATCTTTCTTCTTAATGAAGATAACTGGTGCACCCCATGGTGACACACTTGGTTTGATCAGCCTTTTGACAATAATTATTATATTTGAGCCTTCAATTCAACCAACTCAATGGTTGTCATCCTGTACGGTACCTTAGACTGTGGTTCTAATCCAAGTATGATATCAATAGAGAAAGCATACTCACATTTAGGATGCAATCCTAACAATTCTTCCAAAAACACATCATGAAAATTTATAAGGAATGAATAACCTTCAAGGAATGGTTCTTTAGATTCCTCCATTTAATTTATTTTGATTATAAATGCTTAACACCTTTTTTCTTAAGTTTTCTTGAGTTGCATTGTATAAATTTGCCAAAGCCTCAACTACCTATTTTTGTCTTAAATTTGATTTAATTTTCAAAATCATCTAGACACTCAACCTTCTTCAGATAGCAGTCAATCTTGACTTTATGATTTGATAGTTAGTTGATCTCTAGGATCACATCATATGACCCTATTAGTGCTACATAAATATCCACTATTGTTGTGAATTTAGATAACCTAATCTCAACTTCAACTAAACACTTGTCAACTTTGAATTTTGAATCATTCTCATATTATATCGACCATGTATTTGCCATTAATCTAGCTCTTCTAAATAACTTATTTAAAATTTTATGAGCTATAAAATATTCTATAGCCCTTGTATCTATCAAAATAGAAATTGGATGTTTAAATAAAATACTCGATACTTCTATAGGTGAAGTTTGAAATTTAGTTTGTTGATTATCAACTACCACATGAATATACTACTGAAAAGTTCCCTGTTGAGGATTAGAACCTTTGTGTTTTGACTCATCTTGGATACATTCATGAGCATAATGATCACCTTGACAAATGAAACAACATCCAAGTGATCACTCCCTATTATCCTGTTGGTTTCCCTTGAAACCACCTTTGAAACTATTGCTCGATTTCTTGTTGCCTTAACCATTGTTGAATCTTGCATTTTGATTTTTGAACTGACTCCGATAGTCTCCACTCATATGCTTTCAATTATTCTTTTTGAAAGTTAGTTTAGAACTTCTAATCTTTTTTTAAACTTGTCCATGGTCTGAGCAAGATATTTCAACTTATGTTCTTGCTTGACTGCCTTTCTCGAAGACTTGGTCCATGGTAGATGGTCCATAAATGTCTACATCTTCATGAATCTTAGGTTTCAATTATATGATGAAATTTCTAATTTTGAACCTCTCATATGCCTGATACTAAGATAAATACTCCAAAATTTTGGTGAACTGCTCCCAGTACTCATTCACTGATAAGTCTTCTTGTTTTAGATTTTAGAAATCTGTAAGCTTCTGGTCAAAATATAACTGTAAAAACCACCATGATCTAAATAATGTCACAAACTACTTCTATGTAGTGGTGGTCGAGTTAAGATTCATTTCCAATTTATTATTGGCCCACCATGTAGTTGCTTCACCAACTAATCGGTAAGCTCCCCAAACTACTTTAGTGACTTTAGATTAGTTTTGAATCTCAAAATACTTCATCTTAGTCATCCATATTTTATCTCTATCACCCAAAATAGTTCCATCGAACTTAAGTGGCTTCACATTTTTCATATCTCTAGCCAATTTTGTAGCACCCTAAGCTCTCACATCTTTAGGGTTTTCCTACTCAGCAAGATGTTCTTCAGGTACACCCTCATGTTCTTCCTCTTCATGGCCATGAACCTCATATTCTAGGGTTAAAATTCGATCCCTAGTTTTGTTTATGGCTGTGACAATCTGATCCAACTTTGTTTCTTTTTTAGTGGCAAATTGATTAGAATCAAATGGAGGGTTATTGTTATTGATAATTGAAGGACCCTCCCTAGATATTCTAGCTTTCACCATTATCCTTTTTAGTAAATAGAAAAATAAAAAAAAATGTTAGTGGACTCATTAGGTCCTAGAGTTTGAGTTGCAGCTCTGATACCACATCTAACATCCTCACTAGAATCTTAGAATAACATGTTTTTTTTAAATTTAAATTAATTTATTCTTTCATTAGATTTCACCTTGTGAATATAATTAGTGATCCAAATAAAACACTCTAAGTATGTTAACTATAAAATAAGCATGTGATATATATCCCTCACTGATCACTATCATCATATGAAACCATAGTTCCATGTTCGGAATGTTCAAAAAATTTGGAAGTTCAAAATTCTAAAAAAATTAGGTTCGATAAGTTTGGTAGTTCGATTAGGAAACTTTTACAAATCATAAAAAATAAATATATCATACATATTTGTAAAATATAAACACAAATAAGTTGATCAATAAGAAAATCTAATAGTGTTAAACTTCAATGTTAATTATTCAACATCATACATATAAAATATAACAATGAAGATTGTGAAATATACTTTGTTTAACATTAAAGTTGTCATCATTAACTAAAAATGGGAATGAAATTTAAACATCCGCAGCATCAAAACCTGCAACTACATCAAAGTCATCATTAACAGCATCATCTAATCCTACACTAGTAGGCTTATCAACTACAACAATATTTTTTTATCTTTAAGGCAAGGTTCGCAAAGGCGAGAGTTGTCATCTTCATTTGCAAGAGAGTGAGTAAGAAATCGTAAATTACAATGAACAAACACAAGATCCAAGAGTTTTTGAGCCCCCAGTCGATTCCTCTTGTTAGTATGGATTAAGTCATGTGTACTCCTGTTTCTTTCACATGTAAAAACATTAAAACATTCGCTGAAGATTTGCATAGCAAGCCTCTGCAAGTATGGAGTAGAAGCCCCATAAGTCTACCACCATTTAGATGGTTCCCACTTCACGTTGCTTTCCTTTACTTCCTTGATACCAAACATTTTTAGTTGGTTGTTAAAAACACTAATTTGTTGCCTCACTACTTCCTTCTCTTCTTCATCAATAAACAACTTGTCTATTGTTTCAAAAACACCTTTCATTATCTCTTCATCTGCCTCATGATTTACCTCTACTAATTTGGGATCTAAATAACAAGTTTCTATGTGTAGAGGATGATGTAAAATCAACCATTGTTTATCCATAATTTTTCAAATGCATTTGACTTCTTCAACATTATTTGCAACTAACTGTTGAATTTCTTCTTTCACTCTATCCATTCCCTCATACACAAAGCCCATGCAAGGTTGATTACCATCAACCATTCTCAAAATTTTAACAAGAGGCTCAAATACCATTATGATCTTCTTGGCCCCCTCCCAAAATATATCCCCTAAGATAATTCTTTCAATAGCTTTTAAATTGGCTTCTTTGGAAAACTTTGACTCTGCCCATTCATCAAAAACCATCACTTTTCTCAATATTGTCCTCTCCTCTACCTCCCTTTGCAAAGTAATAAAGTTGGTGGCTAATCTTGTTTCAACAGGGGATAGAAGCTCATGTTTTCAAAATGACTGATATAAGTTCAATGTCAAGCAGTGATTGAGGATAAACTTAGAAACTTATTTTCCTTCAATCACAATATTACTTATCCACTCCAATTTTGACAGATCTTCAAGCAAAAGATCCAACACGTATGTAGTACATGGTGTCCAAAACATACGAGAAAATCTATCCATGAGTATATCACCTACCCCTTTACAATTCGTTGTATTATCTGTAATGATTTAAATAACACTCTCTTCTCTTATCTCCAAAATAGTTGATTCAATGCATTGAGAAATGAAAAGAGCATTTTTTTGTTCTTTACGTGTATCAATTGATTTTATAAACATAACACCATCAAGGGATATTGCCATAATATTTAGAAGAGATATTCTTCTTGAATCAGACTATCCATCACTTACTATTGTGTACCATGTTCTTTTCCAAAAAAAAATTATTCCATCTAGCTCAATAGATATGGTTACCACTTCTTCATCACGAAGAGTAGTTCGTACTCTTTCATAACTAGGCAATTTGTAACCCTTCCCAAAATCAATAACCGCTTCTAGGAAGGTTTGGAAATGTGGAGAATGGATAACATTGAAAAGAATGGCCTCTACATAAAACAATCTCGTTGTCACCCTGTCCACACAATGATTTTGTTGTGGCCTCCACATTGACTTCAATGAAGCCTATGACTTTTGAACGCCACTTTCACTTCCACTTCCTTAGGCAAATGGTGATGGAGAGCAACTTGAACTATTGAAGGAGCTCATTTGTGAGATTGAATGTTGAATTTTAGCCTTCTTTGATTTTGAATCTAATGATCCAGTGTGACTCACATTAAATTTAGCGTTCACTCAATTTATGAATTTTACATATTTTGGTTCCATTGAATTTTCATTTGTTACCCCCACAAACTTTCACATCTAAAGATCCTCAAAGGTAATGGTAGTGAACTCTGGTTATACTCCTGTGATATTCCCATTACACAAGGTGCATCTCATTTTTTTTAATCTTTATCATCTCTCTAGACAATGTACTTCATCTCTAATGGACGGTTTGACATCTTGAAGTTTTTAGATGCACCAAAAATCTGCTTTTTGTTGTTGGTAAGATAAAATTCTTGACCTTGCTACACAAACGTCCACTGCTCAATCTTACGTAATGTAAAACTATTCATCCCTTGCCCAATACCTACTAGCACTGCTCAACCTTTTTGATCTGAAATTTAATATCTCTTCGTAGAAGCTTTGCCCTACAAAATACAATCATTTTTTAAGTTCAATAAAATTTTAAATCATTAATAATTATAAATATTTAAAATGATATATTTTATAAATTAATAGTTTATAATATAAAATTTAATACAAGTTATTTATAAACTAATATTAAAAAAAATTAAACTAATTTATTAAATACACAATTTTATGTTTTTAAATTAACATAAAAAGAAAATTTTTACTAACTTATTAAATACTAATACAAATAAAAAATTCAAAATTATATATATATATATAATAAATACCACAATATTTATATAATATTCACTATTACTAAAATTTAAATTTAAATTATTAAAAAATAAAAATAAATAAACAATAAACCAATATGAAAAATCAAAGTTTTAAAAAACAAAAACATAAAAACCTAAAAGTAATCTTGATCAGAATGCTTTCTTAGGTGAAATTTGAAGAAAGTTTGAAGTCCGTTCACTTCAATTTATTGATAGATATTTCATAACATGATCGATTATATTTTACAAAGAGAGGATATGATCTGTAAAATAAAAGAAATGTTGGAAATGCATCTGTCAAATATTAAAACCCTGAAAGAAAAACGAATTACTTACAAAAAAAAATCATAAACTTTGCTCAAAACCTGTCAATCCACTAATTCCCCAAGGGCTGACAGTTCAAAATAATGAAATGATGATACAACTATTCGCTGCATTTTAACTTTGCTCCACCTGAGGGTTCGACTTCGTCGCATTTAATAACATATAGAATAAAAAGAAACTGCAGATTGTTCACCGCTTTTGTATCTGGTAATTCAGAATTTTTTTAAGGGTTTTTGATATTTATTTTGGGGTTCACTGCGTATTTGACTTGTGGTTTGGATTTTTTAAAGGTTTTTTTGATATTTTTTTGGGTTCACTGCGTTTTTCTCTGTTATATGTTTTTTTAATTTTTTAAAAAAAAACATATTTGAATATTTACGAATTTGTTTAACTGCAAATTTTCAATCCAATCCATTTATACACTATATTGGGATGAATATGGTAACTATGTAGGAAACACATCATAACTGAATATAGAAAGTAATTACAGATGTCCATCCACGGTTGTTACAAACATACAATCATTGTTATCAATGTACAATGAATAAATAATTACATCTCATCAGAGATAATATTTTAATAATGATAATTAGAATAGAAAATATAATATATAAGATACATGGTTCTACAGAGCATGAGTTACTGAACTTCAGTATCTATGAGAATATCAAGTGTCATCTCCAAAAAAACACTATTGTGGGGAGAGAAAGCATCATCTGATCACTTTTTCATAGTAACTACAGACCATCGATTTCTCGCACAATACCCCATCAAGGAATGTCTCTCCCTTTATGGATGAGTAGATAGTGACGGTGCGGGAATCCAGAGAGAAGAACCCGTGTGATGTATGATTTCTAAAAACATGAAGTGTACCATAATGAAATCCATTCTAACATGATATCATACAAACATGTAAATCATACATATGAAATGTCAATGTCCAACTAACATTACTTTGGTCAAAATTTTCAATAGTTGTTGATCTTTACGATCAGTCAAATTCATACACACCACTTGATCGGATTACCTTCATTTAGGTTGATGATGCTAGAAAACTAGTGAAGTCCATCTCACTACTTATTTAGTACTAACAATGCGAGATTAATATAATCGATAGATTCATACAGATTACTTCCTACTAACAGGGATAAAACGTGCTAACCACATGAATAATCAAAATCCCTACATTTAATCCATCAAACGTATAAATGAATCTCCACTATATTATTTATCACATAAATAATAATAAGCATAACAATTACAGTTTATACCAACCGGTTATAATCTATATTTAGACTGCATATTCAAATTTTCGTAAGTAAATACAAATGCAGTATATTCTATGACAAGCATTAATATCATAGCCCACTATTTTATGTACACACTACTCAATTTCAAGCAGCGAGTCATAATAAAGAAAGTCATAATTCTTACAAAAATATAATCTTTCGTTTAAACATCTTGTTATATTAGAACGCTGGTATGCATATGTAGATAGTGTCCTATCCTTCGGGCATCTATGACTTAATTTTAAATGATCAATAAAACTATAAATATAAGCACTCGTCACATTACATCAATATACGTTATATATGTATATACACTTGTACCTATTAATATACTCATATTGAATGTACCATCCAAAATTCAATATTAATTTAATTCAATAATGTACACTAATTAATGTAGATTACGGAACCATTAACGTATATTAACATGTATGTATCCTAAACATGCATTAGTACTTGTATTTACTAACGGTATAAAACTAAAAAATAATTTCATAAACTATAAAATACATCAATATCTTTTTAAATTAATATCTATAAAAATACTCATCTGTACTTACATTAATACATTTTCTAACTGGTTGTCGATAATTAGTTATTAAATATATATATTCTAACATGTATAATCACTGATACCACATATTTATACACACAACTAATCATAGATCAAGTACTCATAGATTATCTATATTCATAATGAACAATATCCAAGGTATTCATAGTTAATTAATAATCTATGAACACATAGAAAATCATTCATAGACTTCTCAGTTTGAAAGATATAAATACACACAACTCTTTTATAGTACACAATCCATTGCAGTTCCAACGAATCTTTATCCATCTATTCATCATGCATACTCTCAATGTTTGGATTAGATGCACAGCTCAACTTACATAGATTAGTTTGTTATACATGCGATATATATACATAGTTCGCAATATTGCATACAATAATCTCATCTCCTATTTATACCCAGTGTGTATTCTTTACATGTATTCGCCATATATATTATACTTTTTTTTATTGTATATATACACTTACAGATTGCCCTATATTACTATATTATCCAGACCACTATATATAGTTCGACTTATAAAATCCATGGTTTTTGACTGGCAAATATGCACAGTCTGAGTATCAACATGTTTATTATTTTTGTTTGGAACCAAGACTTTAAACCAAGCTTTTTGATTATATTTTTATATTTTTGTTTTTCTATTTTAAACAAAACTTCCATATTCATTGCTTTATCATTTTTTTCCTTTTTTAATGATGTTTTTTCCTATTTATATTTTTGCTTAATTATTGCTTTATTTCCTAATCAATATAATTGTCTTATTTATTTTATTTATTTCATGAAGCTTTTCACATTTATATTTTTAGTAGACATGGTATTAATATCACCTCCATAAAGTATTACGTTAGATTGGCTATCTCTAATTCTAGCTTTAATATATAGTATTAGTTTGTGTAAATATATATTATTGATTATATATTTCTGGTAAACATTTTTCATACCATAAGTAGTTATTTCAAAGTTTATGCTAATACCAGGATTAGTATGATTATAGGATTAACATAATACTAAATAAGCTAGTGATTATTATGCTTTTTATGGACTTAATACACGTTACTCAGAGCTAATGGAAGAGTTAGTGGGCTTAATACACATCGATACTAATTTGAAATACATGTCTTTTGTTATCCTCATATATTAAGGTGTACATTGATATTCTCGAATATCATATGATAACAAGCTAATGTTTAAAAAGATTGAAAAGACATTATGGTTAGTCTATATACCATAGTAACCTAATACTATTCATGTAGATTTACGTTCTCAAAAATATTAATAATTATGACATAAGCGCATAGTGATATTATACAACTGTTGACCATTTTTGGTCCCGTGGGCAAAACATCGTTCTCCCTTTTCTTTTCTTTCCATTTCCATGCTCAGACATGAAGGATAATGCACAAATATACTTCTGCAACTCATTTTTTCTCTTGGCATGCAAAAGGCTCAACTTCAAGCATTTGGTATGGAGAGTACAAGGAAGGTTGGAAGGAGTGATTATGTAGGAATTTGCAAAAAAGCAATTAAAACCACTTCAGAAGGCTTTTTATCGGCAAAATGAACCAAGTTCAAAGGGCCAAAGGATTGCTTCCAAAATCCCAAAGGGTAGGTGCCCTTGCGGAGGGCACCCATATGACAAATAGGACCTTTATAACTCTTCCAAAAGGCAATTTTGGAGACCAGGCAGCGCTTGTGGAAGGCAGTAAACACCTTCCGAAAAGTGGACAAGGCAGAAAAGGTAAGGTTTTATTCGGAGAAATGGCAAAGGCAAAAGACAAAGGAATTCCTTCAGACTTTTGTCCGAAGGAAATCCGCGGAAAAATGGCAAAGGCAAATTCCTTCGGACAAAAAGTCTGAAGGAATTCCTTCAGACTTTTTGTCCGAAGGAATTTGCCTTTGCCATTTTTCCGCGGATTTCCTTCGGACAAAAGTCTGAAGGAATTCCTTTGTCTTTTGCCTTTGCCATTTCTCCGAATAAAACCTTACCTAATTCCTTCAGACATTTTGTCTGAAGGAATTTGTCCTAAACAAAAGCCTGACCGAAAGAGACAAGCGGCAAAACATGAAGGGAACATTTCCTTCGAACAAAAAGTCTGAAGGAATTGAGGAGCCAAGGCAGCCCGAAGGAGCCTGAAGAGCAATTGCCCTTGCGGGCGACTCTTGGCTGCTAAAAGGGGACTTTTTTCCAAGCCTCGAAGGGACACCTTCCCTTCGAGAGGATTCAACGACAAAAGCCCAAACAAAGGAAAAGAAAGGGGAGATATCCTTCGAGAAAAGGGTCCAAAGGAACACTTCGAAAAGTGAAGCCGAAGGAAAGTAAAGACTGAAGGAATTACAAAAGGCCGAAGAAATTGCCAAATGGGTGATGGGCCCGTAGACGTCAAATACAACATAGCGAACTAGTCGTTTGAGTTCAAACCTCCAATGACGGGCGCTTGAATGTCAAATTTACAATGATGAAATAACCGTTTGGTTTTTGAATAGCGACGGGCCTACATATGTCAATTTTTAACAGGATGCGTCGGTCATTGAGGAGAAAACAAAGAACTAACGCCTTCATGACAAGTGGCCTGAGAGAGCTCGAATGGCGCAGGCCCGACGAAATTCAAAGGGGCATAAGCCCGCGCATGGAAACTCAATGACCCGTCGAGAAAGGAGCCCGAGGAGCCAAGCACAGATATGGACAAAATAGCCCAGGTGGCAAAGGGAAGCGTCGGCAAAGGAGCTATTCCAGCGGTTGAAACAGTCTCCGCCAAGTGGTCATCAAGGAGCATGAACATTGAATGGCACAACCTATTTTTTCTCATTTTACATTGATGAGCAGACAAACCACGTGAATGTCTTTAAGAAGTGGTCTTGTTAGCAGACAAAGGGGTGCGGCCCATGCTTTCACAATAATGTTTGATACAACTTTAAACGCCAAAGTCAAGACTGGCAACTGACATAGCATGTTCTTTCAGCGATTGTCCTCTTCCTAATGTTTTCAATGTAGCATGGGCCACTTGTAAAAAAGGGAGCCATTGCTTCATATATATATATAGTAAACTCTCATTTGAGAAAGGGATCTCTCTCATTTTTGTAAGGCAAAGCCCTACCAATTTTTCACCTTGAATCAATAGAATTCATTTTTTACCTCTATTTGGCTGGATATATCTCTGAGTGTGCCTGAGTATTCACCTTGTGTTAAGTCATTTTCAATGATGCTTTCACAATCTTGATACCAACATACCTGATATAGACAAAGCACCATTCCTGCAGGTAACAAGAAGTGTTGTATGTGGAGCGCAGAGGCAGAAGAGGGGTACCAGACAGTGTGTTTTCCTATAGCGCCTATGGTAATTTCATTTTCTATGCATTTTCATTAAGTCTCCTTGTTGAGCTCCCTACAGTCTGGTCTTTCCAGCAGATAAAGTGTATGTATGTCCTCTTCTCATATAAAGTGTAAGTAAATGAGTAGATCAAACTTTTTTGGTGCATCACCGTATTAGTTTAGGTTCTATTTTTAGTCATCCTTCTATCTTTTCAACCCCCCCTTTTTTTATATATATTAGCAATAGTACTGGAATAACTCAGAGATGCATCAAAAAGAGCTAGCCCTTATCTAGAGATTCTCCCTTCAATTTTGCCAGACCCACAGGCAAGACAGGAGTCTCCATTATGTCGCATGGAGGATAGAGGCTTAGCCTTCTGTCAAGAGTGCATTCCACAACATCAACAACAACCAAATCTACTTATAACAACCACAATTCAATTACACGAGATTAATTTCACATAGGCATAAATCTGAACTAACACACAATTAGTATGCATAAACAATTATCTAAATGCAAACAATCATAAAAAATGTACTAATGCTAATCATTCAAACTAGGCATATAATGAGTGCCATTAATGTGGTATGTGCATGAGTTCTAGTCATTCCTCTGTCATCCTCCAACACTTCCATCTACATCACTTTCTCTAATGATGTTCTCATTTCGTCATGTTTCGAGGGACGAATCTCTTTTTGCATCAAACTCATGATAAGTAGGTAGTTAGTCTGTAGCATTATGACATATACATCATAAAATAATGTTGTAACAATAATCATAATCATAATAGAAATAATATACCATACAACTAAACTCATAGCAATGCAATCATGAAATCAAAGCAACATACAATTATCCAATAATAGCATATGACTTATAGCTTAGTTAATTAAGTTAAATTATCAACCATAAAAATCTACAAATAATCAAGTAAGTTTGCTTAGTGAGGAATCGGGATGTAACATATTTAGAGGTAAGTGTGGCAACTTAATTTTTTATAGTTGCAATACATATATTATTTTTTCACAAGAGATGGTTGAAAAAAATGGTCTAAGGAGGATTTTTCCAAATCCCTATTATGGGGTCTTCTTATGGTGAAAATGTTTAGAAGGTCATACTCTTCTCATACCATTACCTTAGCTAAAATTGAAGGTTCATTGGTTGTCAGTAATATTTGGAAACCTTTGAGTTGGTCAATGTTTTATCAATTAGGTTAGGGATGGGTTTAGATATATATTTTATTTTAATGACCATAATCTTTGGCAGCGCCCATCATCACCACTAGTATCCTATTGTTTGCAGTAACTCCAGGGTTTAAAGCTCTTGAACATTTCAAGAAGTGCATACAAACTATAAATGATCTATTTCTTCATGAGATTTTACTCCTTAGCCCATCTTGAAAAATAAATACAGTATTCTTGCCTCTGAGTTTCCTCCATCATTCATATTTAATAGCTCATGCTTGATTTTATGATGTATAATTTGGATCTTCAACCACCTTCTACATGGTGGAAAGACTATTATTGTAATTTTGATAGGAATTTTAGAAAATATTCTTTGGGGGTTATTTACATAATTATGAATACCTTTTCTTCAGCACTTAACAATTTGAATAGTCGATGGGGATTGAATTATTCACTCAGAACTTGGCCTTTTTAATCTCCTATGTATTTGAAAAGCTAGGAAACAGTGAACGTTAACACATTTTTTAATGTTGGGTAAACCGAGGGTTACTATTGGGTGAACTGTGTCACCACATGGGGATTGCTTACCCAAAGTGCAAGTATTAAATAGACTAAATATCTTCAAGCATTTATTTTGGACATTCCCTTATATCCAATGTGCTTCGAAATGGATTCAAATCTTATATTTTCCTTTCCATCCAAAGCCCATCTCTTGGAAAAATGATTTATTTGGATATTATTCTCAATGGTCAATTTTTTATCACTTTCAATTAGAATTTCTTCTAAGCTCCTATTATTTTTCATCTTTGGATGTCTAGGAACTCTACTTTTTAAAAAATTAGATTATTTCATAGTAGTTTTTTAATGATGAAAAATTATATGTGATTACCTTGTTAGAGTTACAATCACTGAGAGGTGGGGTGAATCAGTGATGCTAGATAATCCAATTCAATTTTCAGCTCTTAAACATTCAACATACATTAACTTTATCAAGCAACATAAACATAAAAGCACATACATCCAAAGCATACATAAGAGCATACAACACATAAACACATCATATATGCGTAAAAGCCTCTTGGGGGATAAAACCCACTGAACCCTACAAGATGGACTACAGTCTTATAAAATAAGATCCAATATTTAGACCAACATCCATTGATCAAGGAACACCCATCCCTTAGTTTAATGAGACACCCATCCCACAAGGAGGAACCAACCCCTTAGGCAACCAAGCACCCACTCAACTACCTTGATCTAATCTCCACCTTTGATCTGATGTCTTCTACACCTAATGATGGACTTCTCTTACTTGCACTCTTTCCCTTTTACACTCTCACAAATTTGCACACACAAGCAATGCATCCAAAACACCCTTTTGGAACACTCTTCACTTCTAAGCACATACACAATCATAAAACCTATAGAAAATCTATCACAACATCAATAACATGACCTTTAGGTCATGCACACACTCCTCAACTTGCTTAGCTCTTCAATCCATCCACTAATCACACTCACTCAATCAGCCTCTAGGGCTCACTCACTCAATCTACCTCTTTTAGGCTTATTAGGTGCAATGACCTATATGTTCACTTTTATAAACTTGATCAAATAAACATGATTGATCCTCTTTTCTCTTTGATGATCCTCACTAACCTATACCTTCTTTTTCAAAGGTTCTCTCCTTTGTCTCTATATTATGCTCTCTCCATTCTTTTTCATCAAGTTTTAAAACCATTGCCTTGGTTTCCACTATATATAGAGTCTTCATGAATATCAATTTCTAAATCAGTCAAAATGCTTGCCTTAATCCTTAAGACATATATCATGTTAACACAAATCTCAATAACATCCTCACTGGTCAGCCATAGTATCCATGGGTCACATTTAAGTAGCTACACCTTTCAATTAGGCCTTAGTAGACCTTATAGGTCTCATGGAGACCTATTCATCCATTTAACACTTCATTGAGCAAAACAAGAACATAATATCACTTTTAATTATATACGTCCACTCCATATGATCTCTAAGACATCTTTAGATGATTGATACCACCAAAACACTCTTCCGCTAAAGCACAAATTGTTCAAACATTATTCTCTACAAGGAACATGATGAATGAACAAACATTCAACTTTGCAGCTTCATAACTTTCACTGTATAAACATTAAGACCTTATAACTGGATTCTACAGATGCGTCTTGAAGTCCTATACAAATTTTATTTTTACTACATTAATAAATTCATCTTGGATCAAAATATATAGCCTAAAAATTGAGTATTGGTTTTCCTTCACAAATTTGAATATTTAAATTCCAACAGTCACTAAGCAAATGTTAAATATCGAGCACCTTAACCTCATCTCATGATTCCTAGAAATTGTGGACAAATACACATCATCGATCTCCTTTGATTAGATCAATATTTATCATGCAACACTCATCTTTGATCTTAGATCAAAGCTCCCATGATTGTGCCACTTGGTAGCTCTATGTGCCTTCTGCACATTTGACTTTTGACTCAACCCGCACTGTCGATCTTTGTCAGTATGAATGCATGTGAACCATTGATATTTTGTCAAATCAATGAGATAGTGACATTTGCCACCAGTGTGTGCCTTCTGAACATATTTTGATAATTTGACGTAATACGCACTATTGGATCATTACTGACTAGATTATGTGATCTGTTAGATCATTATCTGATCAGATTAAAAACTCATCGTTATATCTCTATACGATGCTACACTCACCATTAGATATTTGTCTATCAAATTAGATGCTCACCATTGGATCTATTTAACGTTCACTATTAGATCTCCTTTTGTAAATTTGGCTAAGTATGGGAACTTAGTGAATTATGTCTAAGAGCCCAACTTTGCACTGTTATAACTTTTGTTATGCTCAATGTTCAACCTTAAAATTTGAACCACATGATCTCCTCACATAGGTGAATCTATCCATATATGATTTTCTCTTCAAACCTTCATATGTGTGAAATATAACGCCATCAATATACTCACTCAACGTTATCTATCAAGATGACTACTTGAACATAGACACTCAATTGACTACTCTGATGAATTTAGTTCACTTTCAAAAGCACTCATAACATCCCATAGGGTCTCTGCAACATGTCTATATCATCAATATCATCCATTAATTACCTATCCAAGTCAAACACTAAAGAATCAATGCAGTAACATTGAAGCATATTGAAGCACACTTTGTCATTGTCAATCTAACATACATGCCACCTCATCAACAACCTTGGTCACCTTGGAGAAATCATAGACAAACTTCCAACAATCTCCCCCTTTGTAATTGATGTCAACACCAAAACAAATCACTTTCTCCCACTTTGACACAATGACAAAGTGGACTCAACTCTTGATCTTGCAGACCTGAAAAGACTTCAAAGACCAATAATAGGAAAGGATCATCTCTGAGATATGATACAAACTCCCCATAACATTGGGCATACCTCTTATACCTTGAGATTCTCAAATATTCTCCATGAGTACACTCTTTTTTTATCAACATAGCTTCTATGAAGACTAAACATATATGAACATCAGAAACTGCATGAACTTACCTTGAAAAACATTAAGAGGGACTCCCCCTAAGTCATTTGAGCTTAGGCACCCATTTGAGCATTTCAAACCATTTCCAACAATGATGAATCATCACAATTTCTTCCATACCTTCTCTCAAAAACTACTACACAGTCTTCTGAACCTATAATCCTTACAAACTGTTCACAGAGCTTAGAAAACTCCTCCTAACATCAAGCTCCATATCATGTCATCTGTTCTTTGATATACACCAATCTGAACTTGAGATTTTTAATCCTCGGACATGTCTACCTACGTAACTCACAATCTCTCTTTGCTTATGCATGAAGATTCAATACTTTGTTAAAATACATGACTTGGTTTGATCAAGTCATCATGCCAATCTTATTGAATTCACAACTATATCAAACATCTTCATACTTCTATCATGATTGAAGCATATTCACATATGTTCCCTCTTACATCATGCACATCTTCTTCAAGCCACACAAGCTAGTTAGCTCCCCTTAACTCCTTGCTCCCATATGATCCTCATAGCAACAAGCAACTTAGCCAACATCAATCTTCAATATTTGACATACAAACTCATAGTCTTATTTATGATGACTCAAAGCAAGTCATCCTCAGACTACTGAACTACTTCAAAGCAAACTCAATATACCAATGTGTTCCTTTAAAATCTTATGAGGTCATCTTTCCATCAAGGAAACATGACATCTTCTCAAAATAATTTTCAAGGTCACTACTGCAAACTTCCTCATTCAAATCACTAGCATATTGATTTGCTATAGTAAAATATCATCTACATAACTTAGAAACCTTTTTCATGATATCAACAACATATCTTTATGGATACTTCTGTAGACTTTTCTTCAAGAATACAAGAACCAAAAACCCTGAACACACCTTGAGCAAACTAGAAGAAGATCAACACACCTTTCTTTGTAAATAGAACATTTTAATAACACAACATCCTTGATCAGACACTTGGAAACTTCTTTGCCTATAGACCTTCAAAACCAACATCTTTATTCTTCACCATTTGACCACCTAGACCATCATTCAGATTTGATCAAATACTTTGACTTTAGAATCATTGTTTCTAAAAATATCTTATCATCTCCTTGCATATTAAACCAACACATCTTATTATGACTTTTCTTGTCTATAAACATCAACCAAAGCTCATATGGCATCCACCATACTTCCTCTCAATGTCAAGTGTCTCCTTGAAGCCTAGATAGAAACACCATAATCTACAATGTCCTAGAACAATGTGAAACCAAGAGTTGCCCATAACTCCTCATATTCCTTCTCCTCCTTGGTGATCCAATACTGATAGTTATTCTTCTTAAGATTAAGAGAAGCAACATGCTCATCCACTACAATATTATCCTTTTCTTTTAAGAATGAATTGACAATACATGGAGATACTAAATATTCATGATATACCTTTTTATTTGTAGAAAGAACCTCATCACTAGGTATTGACAAATAATGTTATTTGCATGAGACTTTCTCAACAACAGTAGGATGTTCTCTTGGATCCATACATACTTTAGAACTAGCCTCAATTATTACTTTGGTCTTTCCCTTGAGCTTGACTTGAACTGACTTTTGATTCTCCTTTTCTATCTGGACAGATGACACATTCTCTTAGCATACATGAACATTTTTCATATCTGATTCCTATTGTGCTTTAGTAGGCATTCCATCTTGATCTTTCAGCTCAACTGAATTAGTTTTCTCGGTCTTCACTTCCTTGATATTCTATACCAAGGATTGACCTTTGTTGAGCACACTAGGATCTCCATTCTCCTTCTTATGACTTGAGAGCTTGCTTGTACAATATCTTGAAATATGACCAACTTGATGACAACTAAAATTAATATCATCATTCATACCTTCTGCCTGATGAATATTATGACTCTTAGCTAACATACCATCTTGTCTCTTAAGTTCATTATGCTCAAGCTTAACTATATTTGGTCTCCATAACTAGGTTAATATTTTCACATGCATTTTGGATTAGAATCTATCAATATGTCCCATGTCATGACAATTGTAGCAAACAATATCTTCCATATCTTTTGCTTGAATATAGAAGTGATCTCTTTTTGACTGATTGTTTCTTCTTACATAGTCCTTTTCCCTATGACCAACAAGATGACAAATAAAACAATGGCCCATAAAAATTTTGCATACCTTGATGCATTCGGCTGTTTGATTAGTTTCCTCATTTTGCCTTTGACCTGATTTGACTTATTGTCTTTCATGCTATCATCCTCTTTGCCTTGCTCTGATCTCTTTTATTCTTATTCAATATTGCCTATCTTGACAAACAAATTGTTTATGTGCATCCTTCAATGAATCTAGCTTGGTCTTCAATTGAACACTCTCATCCTCTTTGGCTCTTATACTTGAATTTGTAGCCTCTAACTGAATTCTAAGATCTCAAATAGTATCCTTATCCCTTTTAACTTCTTTAGCCATGTCATCCTTCAATCTACATGCTTGCTCTTCAATAATATTTATAGAATCAAGATTGGACTTCAACTCATCATGATCACCTTGATTTGAACTCAAATTAGCATTTGTCTCTTCTAATTGAGTCTTGAGATGTCTGCATTCTTCATTTTTTGAACTCAGATTTGTCTTTGTAACCCTTAATTAATCCTCAAGAATGTTGATCTTCTTTTTATCATCTTTTGATCTTGAGCTTGCTTTCAAGGATTCTAGCTCCTTATTGAGCTTGATGCACACATCTGTAATAGCCTTAAAGTTTGAGTTCGTGATCTTATTCTAGGCTTCTTCTTGATCATACTATCTCATCTTACCATTGTACTTCTCAATAAGTGCCTTGAGTTGATTGTACTTTTCTTCACTTGATTTTAAATATGCATAAGTAATCTCTACTTGAGCCTTCAACTCTTGATTCTCTTTCTTCAATTGCTTAGCCATATTGTAACTTGGATCACCTTCAAGTGGTTAAACTTGCAAATAGGGTCCTACTCTGATACCAGTTTTTAGAGGTACAATCATTGAGAGGGGGATGAATCAATGATGCTAAATAATCCAATTCAATTCTCATCTCTTAAACATTCAGCATACATTAACTTGATCAAGCAACATAAACATGAAATCACATGCATCCAAAGCATACATAAAAGCATACAACACATGAACACATCATATATGTGCTAAACCCTGTTGGGGGATAAAACTCACTGAACCCACAAGATGGACTATAGTCCTATAAAACAAAATCCAACATATAGACCAGCACCCATTGATCAAGGAACACCCATCCCTTAGTTTAGTGAGACACCCATCCCATAAGGAGGAACCAACCCCTTAGGAAACCAAGAACCCACTTAGCTACCTTGATCTGATCTCCACCTTTATCTGATGTCGTCTACACCTAATGATGAAATTATCTTACTTGCACTCTTTCCCTTTTACACTCTCACAAACTTGCACACACAAGCAATGCATCCAAAATACCCTTTTGAATCACTCTTCACTTCTAAGCACATATACAATCATAAAACTTGCAACAAATTTGTTAAAAAATTAGAAACATGACCTGTAGGTCATTGACACACTCCTCAACCTATTTAGCTCTTCAATCCATCCACTAAGCACACTCACTCAATCAGCCTTTAGGGCTTACTCGCTCAATCTGCATCTTCTAGGCTTATCAAGTCCAATGACCTATATGTTCACTTTTATCAACTTGGTCAAATAAACATGACTGATTCTATTTGCTCTCTAATGGTCCTCACTGACTTTTACCTTCTCTTTCAAAGGTTCTCTCCTTCATCTCTATATTCTACTCTCTCCATTGTTTTTCATCAACTCTTAAAACCATTGCCTTGGTTTCCACTAAATATAGAGTCTTGATGAATATAAATTTATAGGTCAGCCAAACTACTTGCCTTAATCCTTAAGACATCTATCATGCTAACACAAATCTCAATACCATCCTCATAGGTCAGTCATAGCATCCATGGGTCACACTTAAGTAGTTATGCCTTGCAATTAGGCCTTAGTATCCCTTATATGTCTCATGGAGACCTTTTCATCCATTTAGCACTTCATCAAGCAAAACAAGAACACAAGAACACTTTTAATTACATGGTTCCACTCCATATGATCTCAAATACATATTCAGGTGATTGTTCCTACCAAAACATTCTTATGCTAAAGCACGAATTGCTCAAACATTATTCTCTACATAGGAACATTATGAATGAACAAATAGTAAACTTTAAAGCTTCATAACTTTGACTATATAAACATTCAAAACTTATAATTAGGTTTTGTAGATGTTCCTTGAAGTCCTCTACAACTTTAATTTTTATTTCATCAATAAATTCATCCTGAATCAAAAGATATAGCCCAAAAAATGAGCATTGGTTTTCCTTTGCAAATTTGAATATTTAAATTTCAATGGTCACTAAGCAAATGTTAAACATTGAGCACCTTAACCTCATCTCATGATTCCTGGAAACTATGAAAAAATATGCACCATCTATCTCCTCTGATTAGCTCAGTCTTTACCATGCAACGCTCACCATTGATCTTAGATCAGAACTCCCGTGATTGTGCTACTTGGCAGCTCTATGTGCTTTCTACACATTTAACTTTTGAATCGACCCGCACCATTGATCTCTGTCAGTACAAACACCCATAAACCATTTATCTTCTATCAATTCTATGAGATAGTGATACTTGTCACCAGTGCATGCCTTCTGATCATCTTTTGATAATTTGACTTAATACGCACCATTGGATCATTACTGACAAGATCATGCGCTCCATTAGATCATTATCTAGTCAGATTAAATGTTAACCGTTATATATTTGTATGATCATATGCTCACCATTAGATCTTTTTCTATCAGATTAGACACTCACCATTAAATCTATTTAACACTCACTGTTAGATCTCTTTTTACAAATTTGGCTAAGTATGGGAACTTAGTGATTTTTGTCTGAGAGCCCAACTTTGCACTATTATAACTTTTGTTATGTTCAATGCCCAGACCTGAAATTTGAACCACATGATCTCTTCACATAAATGAATCTATACATATATCAATTTTCTCTTGAAACCTTCACATGTGTGAAATATAACCTCATCAATATGCTCACTTAGTTTTATCTATCAAGATGCTTACTTGAACATAGACACTCAATTGACTGCTATGATGAATTTTGTTCACTTCCATAAGCACTCTAAGCACTCATAATATCCCATAGGGTCGTTTAAGCATGTCCATAGTGTCAATATCATCCATCAATTCCCTGTCCAAGTTAAACACTGAATAACCAATGCAGGAACACCGAAGCACATTGAAGCACACTTTGTCATTGTCAATCTAACATACATGACACCTCATCAACAACCTTGGTCACCTTGGAGACATCATAGACAAACCTCCAACATACCTTTGTATTCCTTTAGTTCTAATCACAAGCCAATAAATTCACTTTAGAGTTCAAACATTCATAAGACATGCATAATCATAGGGGGAGTGTTCCTTCACTATGAGCATAATCCCACCATAAATCCTGGAACAAGTTTCCTCTCCACCAACATGGTCTATGTGTATTTACACTAGTTTGTGATCTCACCTTGAGTGCCTTGGTCACTTGCACATCTTTATGCAATACCACACTTTGATTACTTTCATGATTTATGCAAATTTCATACAGTACCATGATACATCCCACATAGCTCAGAAGACCACATTTCACACTTCAACCAAATTGGTGTAGAGCCCAAAAATGTGTCGAGGGGTTATCCATTATAAGGTTTAGGGGCGATGCCATGTGGTGAATTTTTCAACCGCTAATTTGGATTTTATTCATAACAACACATTGATGTGTTCCACACAGCCTACATAACATTGTGCCACATTATGGCATGTGTGTAACCTTTGCACAACATAGACCATTTGTGCAACACTCAAATGCATACTATGTAGTTTAGTCTTTGTGTAGAATACATGCATTTAAAATCAAACACATGGACACTATGTATCATTTTATGTCATGTTAGGTGGCACTTGCAAGGCTCATATTATGCCAGAGCCTTTATCATCATACCACGCACCTGTAAGTCAAGCCACATAACGATTAGAAGGTGAAGAGTCACACGTGGAAGCTCAATTAGTTAAAATTCCACAACGGTTATTTATGCCTTTTTGATTTTGTAATGTATGTATACACATTAGCAACATTAGATAACTAATATATACTAGTAGATATACAACCATACATCTCCCTCGAGAATATGCCACAGGTAAAATGAGCACATTAATATAACTGTTTATTCCAAATCTATTAGTTTTATATTATGAATCATGTTCATTATTATTTTTTCATATGAATTCAACCCATTTAAATCTTAATTTAGAGTGTTGTCCCGCCATACCTCTTGGGATCTATATCATTGGTATCAAATTGGTTCATCTTGTATGTCCCACCAACTGATTTTGGAGTATCTAAAACTCGACATCAAACCATGAGATTACTTAGATTATTTTTTTGTTGTTTTGATATAGTTCAAATAGAGAGAGTTAATCAATCAAAATTTGAATTCCATGTATTAAAAAAAATGAGATTTCCAATTCATTGAATTCCTGAAGCAGATGGTCCCATGAACTCACAAATTAGGTAAAGCTTTTGGTGGTCAAGTCCCACTAGGTTTCAAGCAAATCTAGGTGTTCATATGTTTGAGGAGAAAATAAATGCAAATGCAGTAGATAATTGGTTAGATTAGTTAGATTAATATTTTTCTATGAATGAATTTTTTGATGAAGAGAAGATTAAGCTTGTACTTCTAAGAATTTATTCACCTGTCAAGAAGTGGTGGCAAGCCTATACTCTGTGGGAGAAAGACCAAATAGAAGATGAGTCTCATCTAGACTGGGAAATTTTTTGAGAAGCCTTCAAGGATGAATATTACCTTGTAACAATGATCACTTCTTCTAGTAGAGGCCTTCACTAATGCTTTCCATGACCTATATGTAAGAGTGGGCTCATTTGAGTCAGAGTAGGATAGAATTCTCAAGTACCATTGTGGCCTAAGAATATTCATTCATTCAAAACTAAACCTAGCTAACATCAAGATGTTAGGTGAAGCCTACAACTCAAATAAAATCATTGATGAAAATTCAATGCCGAATGTCAATCATAACACATATTTTGTGCCAAATAAGACACCTTCTTTAGACAAGTTCAAAGCATCTAAGATAGATAAATGGTGCAACAAAAAAATAGTAACCACTCCAACACAAAGTGTCATGCACATAAATATTTCTTGTGCATGCATAAGTAGAGATTTTAGAAGTTCAACCATTTCTATAAGCAGAGGAAACATAATCATCAACTACTTGTATCAATGCAATAAACACACTCACAGTGTTATATGCCAAAGCAAAATGCCTATTTCATGTGTAGATGTGGGTGTAAGAGGTAGCCACAATATTCTTGGATTGATGGTAGTAGCATGAAGAATCTCATATATGATGTCACCATAAAGTGACTGAAATTGACAACCATACATCATCCACATCCTTAGAGTTTGGAACGAATCAATTCCTATAATATTAAAGGTAAACATATCACTCACCAATGTTTTTTCTCATATGATATTAAGTGAGGATCTTGTTTTTGATGTAGTGCTAATTAACGCTTGTGCAATAATCCTTGGGATTGTATACCTACATATTCCCATGGTGTGTAAACAAACAACCCTCAAAGTATCATAGCAATAATGGTAAAAAATAGATACAATATTCTTAAAGCGATTCCATGCTCTAATCATGTTTTGTGAACTCCTAAGAGGATTGTGTCACATTCACTGCCTACAACAAGATAACCACAACCAGAAAAACAAATTACATTATGGAAACCATGGACACTTGGGAAATTTTTATGTCAGTATACAAATTTTTCATCACATGAACAAATAATCCCCAAGGCAAATGGTTTTCCAAATATCAACTATATTCCAAGATGTCGTACTTTCCTCCTAAACATAACACAATAGGGAAAATTGATTATCAAGAAATTCAAAATGCCTATTAATGAATTAGTTTTCTCGGACTTCACTTCCTTGTTTCCGAACTAACTTGTAATGAATTAAATTCACTCCTTCTGCCTCTTATACTCTTCATCTTGAATGTTTCCCAACTATGTTATGAAAATCTACCATGGGATGTGTGTATTTTTCGACTACATCTAAGGGATCCCCCTCAAATCGGCAGTTTAACTTCTTTTTTTCTCTAAAATGGGGGAGACATCTTAGTTATGTTCACGTTTTTACTTGTGTCCCTTCCTCAAGCGTACAATTGGTTTCTTAGGTTGAGTTGTCCTCACAATCAAGATGAGGTCAAGCTATACCTAACAATACACCATTCCCCTGCCCTAGCGCCATTCGTCCCCTAGTTTTTCTATCCATTCTTCCCCCGCCCCTAAATATAGGTGGCCTCCCCCACCCCCGAGTTTTGATAGTGGAGGGGGAGGCACAATATAGAGTTGTTTTTGGCCGCCGGCCTACTATATCTATATAGTTGGGGACTATCAATATACAAACCAAGGGACAATGAGCAACCATGTTTAACCCATGTCAGTTTTAAATCATTGTGACAACCCTTCCTCTGTTTTGATTTTGGCTTGGCCCTGCTCATAAAGTCTATGAACTCCTGCTCTGTATTTACCCAAGTTGCTCCATATATTGCCTCTAGACACCATCTCTAAGGCTTTTCCTAAAATCCATGAAGCAACAACAGATTTTTTTTAATTTTTTTTTTCCAATTCTTTTTTTAATCGTGTCTTAGAATGATGTTATGGTCTATTGTTGAATGATTTTGCAGACTTGCTCTCTCTTTACTCTTTCAGGTTTTCCTTCCACCCAAACGCTGATTCTCATTCCACCATCTTCCAACTAATTTCATATGGAAGGGTTCGCCATGATGGTTAAGTAGATGGGGGGTTATTTACATCTCTAATTTTAAACAAAGGTATGACAAGGCACGTTGTCCATTCTGTTGAAAACCCACCTTGCATATTACTATTGAATATGCCTCTGCCAAAAAGCCCTGATTGTGGAATGCTAAACAAAAGCTCTCGTATCTTTAGTCTAGCTTCAACCTTCTAGCCTATTCTATAACTATTTTGCATCCATCAACCGTCACTTACGCCCACAATGCAATATTTCGCATTTATACAAAGAAAACAAACTACCATGGTAATTGGAAGAACAAATGTCTTATGGTAATTATTCCCTCGTTTCCAATGAATTTTTGTTATGTTTGTAAAGTTTATCCTGCTTGGCACCATTCTCTGTTTGTGACCATGTAAGTCAGAATTTCATCAACATAATGCATCTTCAACAAAGATGATAGTTAACACCAAATTCTACTTTTCAAGAGGTTCAGCG
The DNA here is from genome assembly GCA_037957365.1 of Torreya grandis. Lineage (NCBI taxonomy): Eukaryota > Viridiplantae > Streptophyta > Pinopsida > Cupressales > Taxaceae > Torreya > Torreya grandis. The sequence goes on along the minus strand of JARHVA010000094.1, from coordinate 955,264 downwards.
TCGTCGCCACCTTCTGGGGCAAGGTACTATGTCTTGTCATTGAAGACCTGTTAACTCAGTGCTGAAATTGAATCTCTTCACCGATTATAGGAGGATCCACCCATTAACAGATTTAAATTTTAAATCCATGGCTAAGAATTTTCACGTATATAATTTTATGACATGATATAAATAAAATCATCAAACATAAACCCTTGCAAGCAATTAATAAATATTTTATTGGGATCACATTTCATTATATATTTACATTTAATAATTTCTGTAAAAAATTGATTTAAAAACTTTTACACTACAGGATGCTATTGGCATAAAATATAGAATGGCAATATTGAATAGAGGTTTCCAACTTCAGTTTGACTAAAGAATACAAAGCAAACTATTTACAAGACAAGAAATAATCATATAATACAATTGTTCTTTCATACGCCTCTGAAATAAGCATGCGTGCACACAATGTACCACATTTCTGGAAGAATTAGATCAAAATTTAATCTGATTTATCCTCAATTTCCTTAAGAGCATCAGCTTCTCCTGTCAAGACTTTTGCATAAGCTAGTTGTGTAACAAGGAGAGACATGATGACCCCATAAGACACCAGTTTTGAAGCACGCATATACGTTCCTGACAGAAGAGCTAGAGAAAACAAAATGATAATTAGTTCTGCTAGTGACTTAACTGGAATAGTCCAGAATCATATTTCCAAATAAGTGAGAAATTTCTCAAAACAGTTTATTTTTGCCTTTTACCTGAACCTGAACTCCACATAAAAGAAAGAAATACCAAGGAAATTCCCCCATACAATATCTGCTTGTAACTTCTAGTAAAGTCTTTTGGGGTGATTGAGGATGATACTGGTGCACTCTGTATCCAAAGAAAATAATTTAGTTCGCTTGATTTAATTTATAGCCAAAATCAGTTAAGACGAATAATAGCATTTAAGTGTCCTAAAATCCCAATTCCATTGCACAAATGATCCATATATTTCCTAAATATCGCATAATCTGTACCACAGCCTATACTATAGCAAAAACGGATACTGTTTTAAGGTACCATAATAAATTACCTTGTCAATTAAGAATATATAACTTGTGCACTTTGAGATATGTGCTATTGTTGATAAAAGATGCGTCTAGAATTAACTTGATTTGCTGGAAGATTACAAACCTAGAAGCAACATATACAAAAAGAGAAAGATTGTGAAAAATAAGATGATACGATTTAGATATTTTATTTTGTGTGAGCTTTCACTACTTAAGGTATTTTAATATTCAAGTTATCAATTCTATGACTATTTTCTGACTAGTCATTTCTTATGACCTTTCACTCAAGCACATTGGTAATAATCACAAGGTGAGGGGACCTACAAACCGCACAAGCACCTCTAAACAATGGTAGTACCGGAGAGAAGGACAATGCTAACACATCAACCCAGGAACTTGCACCCCAAAGTCATGTTTCTGGATTCGAAAAGTTTTTGGGTGTATGCGCAGCCCTATAAGCCTATGTTGACTCAAATATTATCAATGTGGGATATTCTATACCCAACACATTGTTTTCTAGTAATTGGAGCTTTTGTAGTGTATAATTCTTTGGATCTTTTAATTTTGCGGGATTTTTCACTGCATGGAGTATTTTGATACTCAGTCATCACTATGGTGACTATCTTCTATGACCTTTCACTCACGTACATTCGTAATAATCGCAAGGCAACAGGACCCACAAAGTACACAAGCACCTCTAATCGATGATAAAATACCAAAAAGAAGGGTGATGCTAACACATCAATCCATGGACTTGCACCCAAAAGTAATGCTTCTGGATTGGCAAAGCTTTTGGTGTATGTAATCCCCTATAAGCTTTTGGAGTATGTAATGCCTTATTGGCAAAGCTTTTGGTGTGAATTATGTCGCCTGTTGTCCATACAGTTTTGTACAGCCACAGGTCAGAGGCAAAGAAATAGAACCAACGGGGTTTGAACCCCAACCCTCCCTTTGCCAAATGGCATGGCAGTTGCAGCAGAACCAATCGGCCTAGCCCACAGGCCTTACCCTCAAAGAGTTGTGGTGCCTTCATGATCATCGCTGGCTCCCTTCGAAGATATGGTCTCTTGCTAGGCGGCGCCTTTTCCCCCTTCAATATTGTTACCGCAGGCCTTCCCAGTCACAGCCTTCTTACCACCTGCTGATGTTGCTGTTGTCCTCTCTTCTGCTGCTCCACCACCGCCTTGACGCCGCTCCCATAGCCTGTTCCTTCTCAGGCCTCCACTAGTCCACCATCCACACGCCTGATGTTGCTCAGCTCCCCCTGCTGCCTGAGTGGTGCTCCAACAAATCTCATCCAAAGGGAATATTCTGCAAAATATTCCTCTTTAAAAATAATCAAATTCGAATTTTTGGGGATAAATAAGGCTAAAGTTTCAATGATTTTTCGAAACCTTTCCAGCAATGCAATCGCTTACTTCCATCTTTAATCTTTTTCCAAAACCCTAACTGGAAGACTTGCCACTCATCAAAACATTTGGGGCTTAACCCTAATGCCCTGGTACCATGTTAGAACCAATAACGCGCCCAATTTGTATAACCCTAAACCAAGAATATTGAGAAAACAATCTTCAAGCTACTTGAGCAATATCACAACACCGAGACAAGATACACAAATTTGATAGGTACCATCACTATATCATTTGTGTACAATAGATGGCACAACTCACCTGTTTACATACCTCCCCCCCTTAGGGGGGACTTTAAGTTAAGTAAGCACAACCCAACTTTAATTGACTCGGGTAAATTGGGGAAGATATAATGATAGGTACATCCACACGTTCATGTACCTGCAGGAATCTGCACACCACCTAAGGGTCACCACACAACCTTGGTCCCTCACAGGAACTGAAGCCATAGGTTAAGGAACCCCGACAAGTCAGAATTACTAAACATGCATTTAACACCAACACTAATTTATAAAAGGAGAGATCTGCTAGGGTTCATCTCATGACTGAGAAAGTTGTGTGGGGTAGATTTCTCTCGACTTTCTTCAATAGTTTCATGGGCTTTGATTCAGGTTCTTGAAAAATTTGGAAGATGGGACGTTGGGGCAACGTCCCCCCAAGGTCCTTCTCAATTGGCAATAACAAGAGGGAGCTCATGGTTGGCACAGTGACTGCAGCAAATATTGGAGCAGCAGGGATTCAGAAGGTGGCCCCAACCCAAAAGTTTTGAAATGTATCCTTTAAGCCAGAGAGGACAGTCCAATCTTGGAACTGATTATGGAAAAGTTAGAAGGGAATATTCCCAGGCTAGCATCCAGAGGGTTGATCTTGTGATTTTTGAGCATGCAAGTGTTAGTGGAAGATCCCTACAAATGGGCTAATCAGAACTACAAGACATAGAGATTATGAGATAAGGTCTTGCCCATGGGGGTATTTTATAGTGATCTTTGCAAATGAAGCGGATCAAGAAAGGATCTTCCAAGGACAACCGCAATCCGATTTCATGGAACCGTTTGTTTGTGTATATATAGCAACTATGGTAAGGAGGGCAACAAACAATGTCAGAAGATGCATTATTCTATAATTTGGATCGACTTCTGAAAATTATAACATTGGAAGCAGCCTGTCTATAATGTATCCAACCAATCGATTATGAATCCAATCTGTTCAAATCTAGGGTATATCATAAATATGGACATCTTGTACAAGAGTGCCCATCAGTCAAGAAACCGAAAATCCAAAGCCAATCAAAGATTCAAGACCAAGTTGATGTTTCCAAAAAAAGAGGTACAATCAAAACCACGTGAAGAAAGTTTGGAGATTTAAACAAGACAAATCTAACAACAGGGGCAGTAGTAAAGCAAAACATGAATAAGAGTACGCAAGGGCTTAACCAAGAAAACACTATGAATGAGGAAAAAGAATTAATGGAGGACGACGCTTTTACCAAAGCCATAGAAAATATTCAATAAGAACCAGAGAAGAGAGGAAATAAGAGTTTGCAAGCTAATCAAGATCAAGGAGAAGAGAAACAAGGCACGAAACTCATCCCAGAAAACAAGCTTAAACTAGCATAAAAAGAAAGGAAAAGCTCAAATAAAGCAAAAAGGGTAGGTCCAATCATGCAATTCAATATTGACAAGAAAACCTCGAACACAGGGCAAAGCAAAATAGGGAAGGATAATATGCATGTCAAACTACAAAAGGAGACCATGGTGGAAGTAGAGAATGGATCCCAGGCCCTGCTGGTGGAAGTGCTCGAAATGAGAACAAAACACAGATCGAATTAATGATTATCTCTTGGAACATTAGGGGAATACATGCCCAGTCCAAGAAACATTTGTTATAAGTATTTATTGATAAGGTAGAACCGTATATACTAATGTTGGAGGAAACTCTTAGCTGTAGATCTTTTAGAGAAATGTAATAAATCCCTTTGGAATAGGGCTAGTTTTGCAAGAGTGGATGTTGAAGCACAAAAAAGGGGTTTGGAAATCTTATGGGATCTGGATTAAGTGCCATGCTAAATTATGGAATCTTCCAGAGATTGGGTAACCTGCCAGATCCAAAGTTGTAACTTTTATGGTCTGCGCTCTGAAGGCCTTTGGTGGGAGTGCTTCAACTAATTCTTGACCAATGATTAAATCAAAGTAGATAAAAAATAAACTGTTGGAGGGGATTTTAATACATTGTTGGAGGTTTATAAGAAACAAAGATGGAATCTCTTGGGAGGCGGGACTTAGCAGACTTTGAAGACTTTGTTTCACAAATAGGGTTGCGGGATGTAAAGGCAACTTTTGGATTTTAGACTTAGAACCACAGATGGAAGGGAAAGGAATGTATAGCCAAGCGATTAGATAGATTCTCAAGAAAGATAGGGTGGCTAGACCAAAATTCATTCTCAAATATGAGGTTTTATGAGGATATGATCATTGGCTGATACGAATTTGGATTCAAAAGGACATTTGCCCAAGGAATTGTCCATTCAAATTTGAGAAAAGGTGGCTGGAACAACCCAACTTTGATGAGTTAGTTCATGGATTGTGGGAAGAAGGAATGATAAGCAAGGATCAAAAATGTATATCCTTGAGGAAAAATTAAAATAAGTCAAAAGTAGGCTCAAAGTCTGGAAGAAGGAAGTTTTGAGAACTTCTCTAAAATCACACCAGGAGAATAGGGTTGTGTTATGCAAGAATCTTTCTAGAGTGGGTTGAGTGATCAAACCAAAGCCAAAGAAGAAGCCATGGAACAACTTGATGATATATATCAACAGGAAGGAATGTTTTGGAAGCAAAGGTCAAGGAATTCAAGGAAGAAATATTTTGGAAACAATGTTCAAGGATTGAATGAGTGGAAAAAGGAGGTAGGAAATACCATGTTTTCCCATTAGTCAACCATTCGTAGGCGGCATCTGAATAATATTCTTAGGCTACAAACTCCCATGGCTGAAATTCTAGGCAATTAACAAGATATTGGATGGTTCATTATTTTGAAGAGATATCAAAAGACTAATAGGAAGCCTGCAATGTTTTTTAAACAATGTACCTAACCTCATTTCAGAAAATGCAGAATCAAGCATAGTTGATGTCGATCTGTGAAGAAGTTAGGATAGCCATCTTTGAAATCTAGGGATACAAGGACCTAGGATCGGATGGCTTTCCAACCATATTCTTTCAATGTTTCTACAATCTGTTAGGTAAGGAAGTGACAACTGTAGTGGAGGAAACTAGGGCTTCTCGCAAGAATCTGAAATCCTTGAATACCACTTTCATAGCAATCATCTCCAAAAGAAAAAAGGTGAGAATTTTGGAGACTTTCAGGCCCGTATCTTTGTGTAATACAGTGTACAAAATTATTTTAAAAGCTATGGCAAACAGGTTGAAACTCATCCTACCCGCAAATCATTTCCCAGGAGTAGGGAAGATTTGTGAATGGAAGGCAAATTTTGGATGGCATAACCATCATCCACGCAGTTATCCACTATTTGACCAGTAGGAATAAAAAGGAGATGCTGTAAAAGCTGGTTATATCAGTTTTCTGGATCTTTACAGAAGGTTTTAGAGCAAATGACAGATATGGGAAAAAGATTGCTAAGCATCTCCAATATATAAAGCCTTGTTCAATGGTTCTCTAAAACAAATTTCAAATCCAATGTTTTCAGACTTTCATCCCCATATCTCTACATTATTGTTGCAGAGCCTCAAGGAGAGCTCTAAAGGAGGGAAAGAGGAGGGAAAACCTAGAGGGGCTCAAAGCTTATACAAACGGAAAGGCAATAACCCACCTACAATTTGTTGATGACACCACGTTATCGTTGGAAGCAACCCTTCAAGATTGCAAGTGTATCAAAGAGATTCTTTGGAAGTATAAACAGGCTTTGGGACAAATGATAAATAGGAGGAAGTTGAAAAAAAAAATTCCTTAATCTAGGGGGCAATTAGCAAACTTATCTTGCTTGAATTTTGGGTTGTGAGAAAGCTTCATTTCCAGACACATATATGGGGATACCCTTGTTTAAAGTAAAGGCAAAGAGATACCTGTTGCAAAATTCTGCTTCCTGGAAAAATTGCACTATTTGCCCGGTAATTTTAAAAATTATCCACCTAGGAATACCCTGGGATTATATTCCTTTTGGCTTTTTATTCATGTATCAGCGTATAATACCAAAATCAAAGCCCACCTTTTCCTTTATTTAAATGGTGGAGAAGCAAAGAGTTAAGATTATCTTTTAAAGGACACTGGCAAAGGACATATTGAACGCACGGCTTTTTGAAAAAAAAGGAATTTAAAATAAGCAAGAGCCACCTTATATTCAAAAGCTTTTAGGCTTTTCAAGTTTGAAAACCCAGAGAGGGACATGCATGGAGAAGGTATAAAGAGCATCTTACCTTTATTAGAAGGGGACCCGCCTTTGGTTGAAAGCTTTTAAGCTTTTAAAATTTAAAATCCACAAGAGTGGAAGATAAAAAGGTGGAGATTGCTTTGAAATTTTCAAACCTTGGCGGGTGGAAAATATTAAAGGTTTTTGTCTTATATTACTCCACACAAATTTTGAATTCACAGGAGTATTCCCAGGCAGATAAACAGTGGAGATATCAGAGAGTATTTGCATTGATAGTGGCTGCAATTTCAGACTGGCAGCTGCACAACCAAGACCATTACTCCTAATTCTTCTCCAATTTTTTGTATGAAAAAGGGGGAATCTCCCTATTATTCAGGTCCTCTCAGCTCATGGAATTTTACAGCTCTGTCATAAGAGTTCCAATGTGAAAATCATTGCCCCAGCACTTGTTTTAGTTTCGTTATCTGTTCATTTTCAGCAGATTGTATCCAATTGTGTAGTTTGTTCTGCAATTTATATAGAATTTGTGGCTGGTTTCTGCCCTTGATTTATATTTGTGTGTTTGTTTACCTTTTGCAAGCAAATTATGGAATGATTCATTTGAATCTGCTTTTTCCATTACATTGGCGGAGGATACAACTTTTCTGGTGCATCGCACTTCTTTTGTTTGCTGTTTTTTTATTTCTTCTCTCCCTTTTCACCCCCAACTTGTTTAGATTAGCGCTAAAATACGAGGAGCCACCTTGCAATCCCGGAGATCATTCCGCTGCCATGTCCCATGCAGTGCAACTTCCCGCCATTATGCTCTGATATGGGTGCAATATGTAAGGAACATTTTTGGCCATCAACAATACCTTTGGAGGAGAGTTATTTTTGAAAAGGTCATTTTTGGCAGGTCGCTTGACTTAACTGAAAGAAACTCTCCATTCGGTTCCAGTCTACTGTTCTCTATCCTAAATGCACCAAAGAAATATCCTTAACGAAATGGAAAGGATTGTAGGTTTTTTATTGGATGGATTTGAGATATGGGAATATGAAATGGTCAATCTGGCTCTGGAGTCTAAGCATTAAACTGATCTGGAGATTATACAAGGAAATGGGCAGGATTAAGTTGTTCGGAAGGACTATTGAACAACAAATGAGGACGGTTGAGTAAGAAGAGTAGTTTGGAAATTTTGGGTCATTCGCTAAATATGAATGGTGGCAATGGCCCAATGGTCCCCAAGCTTCAATTTTTTAGAAATCCATGTAGCATCAAATAGATATTGCTTTGTTGGAATTCTAAAGTTCATGAGACTACACAGTGGTGTCAGGGCATCGATTCTTGGCAAAGGCAGCTTCGAGGTCACATATATGGAAAAAGTTATGGTAATCAAAAGCTTGGCCAAAAGCAAAGGTGTTTCTTTAGCGTCCTACTTAGCGTAATAATTTGAAAGGAGAAAACTTGAATAGAGGAGGATATCAATGGCCTTCAAGATGTGCGTTACGCTTCAATGAAGAAGAGGTGAATCAGCTTCTCTTAAACTGTAATTTCACAAAGTAGGTTTGGCAATAGGTCCTAATGGGTTTTAATGCTTGGGGTTTACCCATACCGACTTCGTGATCATTTATCTAGCTCAGCTATTATGACCAGCTCAGAAGATCTGCAACCCTTGTGGGATCTAATTCTTGCTATAGTCTGTTGGCCTTTATGGTTAGAAATCAATCATAGGATTTTTCAAAATTTATCCAAAGCTGTGGTTGAAGTATGGAGGTATTGAAAGGGAAATGACTGAAATAATGCAAGTACATAGGAATAAGAAGAAAAAAGAGTTAGTTCCAAAACAACACTATGCTTTGCAGCAGTTGCTAGAGATAAAAGCTAAATGCTCTTCCATTAAATAAAGGAACCAGAAAAGGGATATTAAAAGGAAGGTTCCCTTTGTAAGGACGGGTCAAGATAAACTTTAATGGAGCTTCCAAAGGGAATCTGGGTATATTTGTGGCTGCATGTATTATGAGAAAATTAAATGGAACACTTATTGCCTTGAAGCATGTTTTACTTGTAGGAACTTGAATTATAGGCTTGGTGGAAGGTCTCAAATAGGCGTGGAGTAAAGGGAATCCAAAGTTGAGAGTCGCAGGCAACTCTAAACTAATTATTGGCGTAGTGACAAAAGGTAATTGCTCTAATTGATGCTTAAACGGTCTAATAGAAGAAGCTTTGAATTTGAAGTATTTGCTTAAAGAAATTCAATTTGTTCATTGTTTCAAAGAAGGAAATAAAGCAGCAGACCGATTGGGAAACCTAGGTGTTTCCTTTTCAAATAATGACATTCCAGGATCACAAGAGCACATCAAAGCTTATGATAAGATTAATACGATTGTTCAACGAGATGCCAATACGATTATTTAAAAATTAATGACCTTTGGCCATTAATGGACACTTAAATCTTAAACCTTGGCCTTTAAGAAAGTGGTTATTAATGGATCTGCTCTCTTTTAATTCAAAAAAAGGAAGCATTTTAAAGCAAATTTGCCCCATCGAGCATCATTTTTAGTTGGACGTGAATCCTAGTTTTATCCAATCACAATGGTGGTTTATGATTGGGGCATGGTGTGTTCATGTGCTCAAATCGAGAAGGATATTGATCAGAATTTCCAGCTTGTTTGGTCTATCGATCAAGACACTCCTCCCTTTCCCCCCTCTAGATAGCCAAATAGGGTAGGAGCAAGGGAGAGCTGCCTATATCTGCCCTAAAGGCCACCCTAGATATATAGGGATGGGGGAGTTCCTTCATCGGGGGAGTGCCTAAAGGGAAGAAAGTTTAGCCCCTTGTCTTCAGCATAACTCTAGATAGTCCTATCAGCATGACTAGACTCCTCGGCCTCCCAAGCATAGCATATAGAGAACCCTGTCGACATGAGTGCCCCATCCATAGATAGGGACCTTGTATCGAGTTTTAGTTCAGGTTCTCCCCTCACTAGTCAAGTAATGGGGATCTAGGCCCTCCTTGGTCCTTTTGTTGGAGTGCTCACCTGACCATTTGTATTTGTATAGGGCAAGCCCTCATAGGTCAGCGATGCCTACCATAGCTAGTGTCCCTCAATCTGATTGTAGTGCCTCCACATATATTTTTATATATATATATATATATATATATGCATTCTTTGCCTGTTTGATCCCCCTGTTTTGCTTGTTTTGGGGAGTTCTCCCCTACCCCTGCTTTCCGAGTAGAAAGAGTAGAGACGTCAAGAAAGAGCCAATTATATATCTATATAGTCCCCTAAATGTGCTCGCGGGCAACTCTAGAGTATAGGAGTTCAAAGCCCTCTCCCTTGTTGGTTGGTGAAGTGTGGCCTCTACATAGGTGCCCTCTCATTAGGCCCACCAAGCTGTAATGTCCCCTTTTGGGAAGTTAAAGTAATATTATTGCTAAAATAAAAAGTACTTTTAAATACTTAAAAATAAAGGCAATTAATACAAAAAACACTTTATGTTATAAATTTCACTTAAGTTGGGGCCTTTTAAGGGTCATGGGCACGTAAGGCCTAAAGTGAAATTATAAGAAATTACTTTCAATATTTTTAAGTTAACTCTTCCCTCCAAATTGGTTGCTACACTTGGAGGAGGCTATTTAAAAAGGATGGGGGCTCATTTGAAGATATGCTAATTTTGATAATTGAAATTCTTCATGCTTGAAGATTTTGTTGAACCTACATGTTCAATAGGAGTGGGCACTGTAACCCATGATTTGTTGCTGATTATGCAACAAAAAGGTGTATCTTGACACCACCTTTGCTAAGGAGATTTGTTCATGCCCTAAGGAGTGAGGCGATTTGCTTTGGAAGGATTTGTGTGGAAGTTTGTAAGAGTTTCATGGTCTTTTCTTGCATGTTAAGCTTGCTGATTATTTATATTATTTTTGCAAGTGGAGCGAACTACTTGGAGAACTTAGAGGGTTTGGATGCCTCAGTTGATCTAAAAATTGCAAATTAAATATTATAATTTTATTTGCTAATATGATTATTGGTGTGAATTTTTGGATGGATTTGGAAGGGTTTGAAAGAGAAAATTAAATAATAATGTTCAAAATTATTATTTAATTATTTTACAGGAAACTAGGGTTTTCAGATCTTCGAAGCAATTTTCGGTGACCTTCCCATGGAAGGAAAATTCTAATTTATGTTTCATTGAAAAGCTTATATTTTTAGCTTCGTTTCGAGCTATCACTTGATTAGAAATTCCAAGTATTTTCGGAGTTATGAGTTTATGAAGTTTCAGCTGCATTTTAGGCATAAAAATCACAATTTTCAGAATTTCGAAAAAATAATTGGATATTCCTTTTCTCCATATTTTTGTGCAACTACATTAATATTTTCATAATTTTTGAGTGGCTGGAAGGGATATATCTAAAATTGGTGAAGACTTTTTATCCTCCGAATAGCAACAGAAAATTGGCGATTAACGCTGATTTTTTCTTCATCATTTTGTGGCATAAGGAGAGAAAAGGGTATTTATCTAAAGGATTTAAATCTGAAATTTATTATTTATTTTCAGATTATTTTATTGGCAGAAAATTTCTTACGAAACCCTCACTTGTGGCATCTAGGGTTTCTTGCATCAAATAATGGTTTATGAGAATTTAATTCTCAAGCTAGGGTTTACTAATTTTCAGATCAAATTTAGGGGAATTTGGGAAAAACCCCTTTTGCATTAATTTGTCCTATTTAGGGACATTACAGAAGCCTAGCATATAGATAGTCCAGTCATACAAGTGGTCCACAATTTATTAAGCCCAGCTATATAATATAAAATAGGTCATCGGAGGAGTGCCTACTTATAGACTCGGCATCCCCAACCCGACTAGAACCAAGAATTCTTTGGAGTTTCATTGTGAAAGGTCATTGAACACTTGGCCCATCCACATTGGCAAGGTATGAAGTGTAGGTGGGGCTTTGGTTGTGGGCACAAAAAGATGAATTGGGAGTCTTTAGGGCTTTGTTGGCACAACGAAGCATTACATAAATGCTGATCTAGTAGATTTTGGGTTTAAAGTTTTTTTTCCCCTTTTCATCAAACTTTTTCCAAGCATTGAGCTTTGTGGCCATTTTTCTATGCCAATCCTCACTTTCCTTTTGGTTTCTTCCCCTTCTAGCATCGCCATTTTTTCTTAGTTGTTCAACTTGCAAGCATTGCTTTTTCAATGCATTGTATCCTTTTGGGTTTTTCTGCTAGTTTTTGAAAATATTTTAGCAAATTGTTGCCCTTTGCTATGGTCTATTTTTTCCACTTTCCCTCCTCTCTCTTGCTCGCACGATGGTTATTTATTTTTCTCCTGGGCAATTTTTTCACAGCCCCCATTCTTCCTTTTGCATGAGCTTTCATTGGATGAAATTCATTGCATCTGTGTGGGAAGCCATGGGAAACCATTGATCATTTATCTGTGCTTTTATTTCTTCCAAGTGGTCAAAATGGTATGCAGTTTGGAGAGGAGCACACTTGTGTGACTCTGTTGGATTCTTCTGACTTGCAGCCAAATGTTGGCAGCCATGATAGTGAAGAGTGGCAGGTTAGAAGAGTTAGTCACCTCCACAGCCATAGAAGATTGAAAACATTGGAAAGAGCTACTCACATTCAGCTTGAACGAGTTGTTCCATCTAGATCCTTGCATGAGGATTGGGATCATGAGGTGAATGATCTGGGGCTGGATGTTCATGAACAGCAATAAGGAACCATTAATTGATGTTATGGGAGAATGAAGCAAACAACTGCTTACCTGAGTAGGCATTCAAGTGGGAGGACAACCACAATAGAGAAATTTTTGTGGCTCCTCCCATATACAACCCGTCCCAGAGTGAGGATTTGCCTTCCCTCACATAATATGTGGCTTGAAGCAGAAAAACACTGTGATTAGCATGTAGACCATATTGATGTGCCAAACCAGAACCATGTGGAGAAACACAATATTCAAAGTCCAGTTCCAAATCATTTTAAGAGGAAATCCATTCAGGTGGGAGAATCTGTAAGACCATCAAGAAAATTGTTGGTAGAGCTCGAAGTCTTGACCTCAATGTGCCGCCTAGTAATGAGCAATCTGCCTCTTTGAAGAAAAGTGGTCCAAATACATGGGGAAATAAATATGGATATGAAGATAATGATGATTACATTGAGAAATGGTTTTTTAACACTGGGTGGAAAGTGAGATGACTAAGGATCCAGATGGCCTATATGTGTCTTTCTCTTAGTACCAAACCGGAGGCCACGGTGAACTCCATTACTCCTATGCATGACAGAACATGGCAGGTCTTGGAGGAGTAATCAGAATTCTTCAGAGTATCTAAAAAGCTTTGAAGCTCAATCCGAATTGCCGCATCTTATTTATTATGAGTGTGTGCATGCTGGTGTTGGCGTTGTTCCGTCGGAATCTCAAAGGAAGTTGAAGGTGGCGACGAGTATGCAAATGAGACTAATGAAAAAAATTGTGTTTTTAACATTTTACTTCTATTATGTCTTATAGCTTTGAGGCTCAATCGGAGTTGCTGTGCCTTATTTATTATGAGTGTATGCATGTTGGTGTTGGCATTTTTCCATGGGAATCTTGAAGGAAATTGAAGGTGGTGAGAAAAAAATGATATGTTCTTAATGGTTTACTTCTATTATTTCTTATTTGAATAAGCCAATGCTAAGTGACTGCCTGCTTTAGCAAGACTAATTATCAATGAACGATTGTCAAGCCAATGCTAATCTTTTAATTATAAATGAAGATTAAGTAAATGTAAAGTACAAGATAATTTCAGGTTGGCAGATATTAAAGCGCTCTAATGGGAACTAGAATAAATTTGTTAATATATATCTGCATATGTAAAGACATTGAGAAATTAAACATATTACCTCTTTTGCCAAAGTTGACAGATTTGATCGATATGCGAGTACTCGTGGTGCTTTATACAGATTTTTGAAGAACAGCCCATCATTTCTTGAATATGTTGCAAGAATCTGAAACTCTTCAAAAATACGAGATTGTTCCTGAAAAACCATTGGACGGACACAATTAAAATCTGATGAGATTACAAGGGAAGTCCACAAAAATATTCCATACAGCCAAACATAATTGAGAACAAATACCTATAACTACTGGAACTCAATTCCATACTATATCAGTATCACCTACAGCATTGCCTTATAGACATATTGAATTTAAAGTGGAAATGAATCGTATGGTATAAGTTAAACTGAAATGCTGCTCAAGAAGAAGAGATAACATGGTTATGCACGCTTGAGCCAGAGCAGTACTGGGATGCATGACCTCCAGGGAAGTCCTGGTGCTTCACCCTTGTGAGCATCACCTAGATGCAATGAATGCCAAGTGGACCATTCATGCCATGAAAGATGGGTTCTTGTGAAACACTATTCATGAAATAGGAGTCAATGGAGATTGACTTGAAACTACGCAGTTGAATCCCAAAAATCATCACATAAAGAGATAACATAATGTTTCATAAAGTTTAAATATGGGGTACACAAGCATTCGGACAGCCGTATGTTGAACGTTGGACTAAAATGTAAAATCCATTCCCAACAACATCAAAGCTGAGATAGGGTAAGAAAATTCATGCTCAAAATTCCCTCACAATATAAATGAGTGAACATCACATACATCCTATGGTATAATACTATAGACCTAGTAATGTACATCCTTGTAATTCTGCCCGGACACTGCCCATAATTCAGAACAACAAATAGTTGCTCAGAATTTATCCAGACATGTTAAATGTAGAACAGCAGTGCTTACGAAAAAAAAACATTGACGAAGAAGATGGGTCTAAGTGAGAAGATACACTCAAACTTTTGGGCAATAAATACAGCAGTTGGTATCTTTGATAAATAGGACAATGGTAACAGTTCCAGTAAAAGTACTCAAGGACTGTTTACCACAATTAGCTCAAGTCCAAGCACAAGCGTCACCAACAAAGAATGAAGAAATGGATGTGTTGATACTTGGAATAGATAGTATACCAAAAGTAACCTTCAAGATTGGGAATTTGGCTCTTTCAAATGCTTTGATAGATGGAGGATCCAAGGTAAATATTCTTCCACAGAAAGTATTGAAGAAACTGGGGAAGCCAGTTCTAATTCCAGCAGACTTTCAATTGAATATGGCATAATACTGAGATTACTCCAATTTGTATTTTACTGGATCAAGACATTGTGATGGCAAGTAAGAACTGAAGTGTCATATTTGTAATTATCAAAATGGTAACTGTGTTGTAGCATCATGATGCAGTACTTGGCAGACATAGCTGCAATAGGTGAAAGCAATCCCTGACGAGGAACATAAGACAATTACATTAAAAATTGGTAGAGCCCAGTTAACAATGGATATCTTAAGAGACAAAGTACTTGGAGAAGAACAATCTAGGTCAAGTGGTAACTCTCACTTGGAAGAAGAATTTCAACCTGACAATGGAATGTTACACTTACCTGAATGTTCAGAAGATAGTAGGTTACAAATCAAGGGTTGCTATGTAAGCAAATGAGGGAATATAAAATGATGAGGCCCACATGCCTAGTTGAAACTGAAAAATGTCAACGAACACAAGCAAGGCATAGAATAATCACGAGTCAACCCTTCTATATGATTAATATACAAATAGAGGAAAATCAACCATTGTATCAAAGTGATCCAATGGAAGGAAATGGTTTGGATTATCTTTCCTATTTCAGAGATTATAAAATTAGAGAAGCTGAACTAGATATGCAACCTTCATATGAGTTTCCACAAAACAAATAATTCAAATGCTGGACAAGCCATACAGAGGTGAACTTAGGTAAAAAAGAAGAACCTAAAATAATTACAATGGGCACAGATTTGGATCCAGAACTTGCAAGAGCAGCCATAAAAAATTCACAAAACATAAGGAGTTGTTTGCTTGGATATATAAGGATCGAAACAAGTGCCACAGGAATCCTGTGAGCACCATATTGATTTAAATGTTTAATAAAATGAGCTTTCCAAGTGAGAAGAATACCATATAGAAAGAACCCACAATATGTAGCTAGAGTAATGATGTAATATATAAAAAAATTAGAAGCTGGTATTATTTTTCTCAAGTATCTGCAAGTGACTGGGTGTCACCAGCAGTAATTACACCCAAGGAAAATACAGAAAAACTTGAGAGCTCGTGGAAACTTCAGAGGTCTGATTGCAGTCATAAAGAAGGATCCATTCCGATACTATTTACAGATTCAATTTTGGAAAAAGTAGCAGGTAGAAATTTGTACTCCTTTCTAGATAGATTTTTGAGGTACAATCAAATAAGTATTGTGAAAGACAACAAACGGTATACTACAATTATATTGGAGTTTGGAATCTATGCTTGTAATGAAGAGTTGTTTGGTTTTTGCAATGCTCCAGCAATGTTTCAAAGATCAACTCTTCTCGTTAGAATAGCACGAAAAAACAAGCAAAAAAGAGGAGCATGTGTGAGTATTACTGAGGAGATTGTGTGTACTTACAATTAGAGCCATAAAGCAAACATATCTAAAACCAAGGAGAAGGACAAACTGGAAACCAACTTCTATAGACCCTCCAATGTACTTAAACAAATAGGGGTAGTGGCATATGTACTTGAATTACCTAGAAATTCCAAGATTCACAATGTGTTTCACTTATCCTATTTAAAGAAGGTGGTCGAACAAAATATCACAAATGTTTAACAACTACAAGGACTAGATAAGAAAAGCACCCCACAACTAGAACCTCAAGGTATTATAACACCCACACCTGACAACCCTGCTCCAAACAGGCCATTGATTATCTCATCTAGGGTTACCCAAAGAAGATGCTAGTTGGGAGAACGAACATCTCTTGCATAAGTTTCAAGATATGCCCATGATTTGGGGTCAAAGCATGTTTTGAGGGAGGTGTCAGATTTTATACCTAACGTGTTTGCTACTAATGATGAGCTAGGGGTTAATCAGTGCTTGGTTAATCTAGTGATTAGGGTTAACAAATGTTATAAATGAGGACCGAGGTTGCTGGGGGGATCATATTATGAGTTGTCATTTGGCTCTTATTAATGTGATTGTTCAGCTTGAAAGGTTTATTAATGAGATAGTATGTTCTCTTGCTATTGTCTATTGAGATTCCTTTGCCATCACATTAATTGCAATTTGGTGGATTATATGGTAAAATTTCTCAGTATCTTGTTCCCTGCCTGTTTTTGGTTAGCTGCATTATCTACGACCACTTACAATACATTAGAAACTATCATGCCATTAATGGAATCAAACAAATATATAGAAATGTTGTGACCACATTCTCCGTAACTGAAAATTCTTTGGCATATACAAACATACCACCATCAAGGTTAGCAGCAAGGATACCCAAAAGGGGATCCTTCCATCACCAATCCACCCATCTGATACTACGGATACCCATAGTTCTACCATGTATTTTTGAGCTGGCCAAAGGTCTTGTTTACCAGTGTCTTCGTACCCTACAATTTGGTTCTTTCCTTTTGATAGTTAAAACTCTGCATTGTTTATGGCATTCACAATTCCATTCTGGAATGGTGTCCTTCGCACATTGAACCACACTCTACATGCAACTAGGAAATAGACCACCTTTAAATAAACAACCTCTCACCCTGGCATCTCTTGTGACAAGCTGCAACAATTTGAAAAATAACATTTAATGTTTAAAGAAGAAAATTTCGGTACTTTTGGTAGAGTTGGTGTACACATTTGTGAAATAGAACTTGTACACTGTTCATATTTTCTTGTCGCTACCTCAATCTTGTTCTCTTGAACTCATTCCAAGATAACTTTTAACTTCCTTGGTCTCCCCAAAAACAGTTCAACAAAAATGTGTTCTCGTGCAAGAGAATGCTCCATTTTAATCTTTATTACAAAGTGTGCACTTGTAATTTCTTTACCATTTCCCACAGGGACCTTTGCTCAAATCTGTTGCATACTTCCACATAGCTCTGTTTAATGGAAATTTTTACCCTAGAGAGTCAAGAATAAATCCTGTCTTGACATTGAACTTGTATTTTTTGTGTATCTACATCCCCACTTCTACATTATTTCCATCCATATTTGCATCTTTAACTTCAACTAAATCATTATCAAAATGGAGATGAAAACCACTGCCATTTTATCCATTGCTTTCTTGTTAGAAAACCAGAAAGGCTGACAAAAGTCAAATGTACTTCAAAAAATTCATTTTCAGTTTGGAAAATGTTCATGGAATTTTGAAGAAAAGATAAAATGAATATTTACATTCAATGGCTAAAATGGTCCCGAAATCAACCGTTAAAAAGGAAAGGTTGTGATTCTTTATTCAAGCAATCATTTCGTTTTCTCAAGAGGTTGTACATTCTTTCTTAAGCATGTCAAATTTCTGTCAATGCTTTGCACAAATCCATCATCATTGATCTGGGGCAAACAAGCTCATCATAGGTCATAGTAGTGGTTGCAATAGCCAATGGATTTATAATTATTAAACTTTAATTTAAGAGAATATTTAAAACATAGGTTAAAACAGTTAATTTAGGAACCTCTTTAAATTCAAAAAAAAATAAGAATGGGTTTTTACAATAATTTTAATTATTATTTAAACTCAATCTTTAATTTGAATTCTTGATCACTATTACAACAGCCACTTGTAACGGCTATGTGCAATTAATTGTTACCCAGGTTTTGCCCATTTGACATCTTGGTGATTCACTATAATAATCTATATACGGAACATGGATCTGTTGTTCCTACACAAGTTTTCTAATGATGGATCATAGGTGGGGATCCGAAACGTCAAGAAAAAAAATTATAAAATCTCTGAAGCTCATCATATCTTTCCGTGACGTTCTTTCTTACACATAAGAAGCCTTTCATGATCAAGCAGACTCGTGCCGATGGGCACAAAGACTATATATATTATATACTATATAATATGCTTGAGGCCAAGAGGGCTACCATAGATAGGCCCTCACATCGACAAATATGTTGGGCAAACCGAGATATGAATCACATAAGAATCTAAGACTATATCTTCATTATCATCTTAAGAGGAGGAGATATTATCCTTGAGACACTTATCTTCAATAAGATCCTCATCATGAGACTCATGAGTATATATGTCTTCATCACGGCTATGATCCTTATTATGTAGTGAAGCAACCTTTCATTTTGAGGTACTAAAGTATGTTTTACATATCTCTTGGATTCTTTTTGAGAGAAGGTTGTAACTCTCCACAAACATGGTGAATGATGAGATCACAAGATTCGGATAACCTTTTCGACCATGTTTTACTCTTTCCTTTTAGTTGGAAGCTACTCTTCTCCATTGGTCATTCACCATAATGCCTTTTACTTAAGGAGAATCTTTATGTTTTCTTCACATTCTTCATAATTGCTTCCATTTAGCATCACAATCCCTGAATTGGGGGACATAATTGTTCTTCGCAATCTGGAATACCTACTCAAAACCTAATAAAAACTCTACCAATACATAGAGCTCTTTGATAGCTTTCCAATGGTTTGAACATGACAAAAAAAGGAGTTCATACACATGTTATCCATCCTAGAAAGTTTCCCTTCAAATCAAAAGAAGATAGTATTATTCAAATCAATAAAAAAATTCACTTCCACCTTGATTGAGCCAAGTGTCCTTCGATTTGCTTGTTGACGCTGTGGATTGCACCCTTGACAGAAGGCTGAGCTTCTCTCTTCCACGCGGCACAATGGAGACTCCCCTCTTGCTGTGGGTCTGGCAAAACTGAGGGGAGAATCTCTAGATAAGGGTTAGCTCCCTTTGATGCATATCTGAAGTCTTTTACTACTACTACTAATGATGGGGGGGTGAAAAGGAAGAAGGATATAACTGAAATAAAACCTATCTAAACGGTGATGCACCAAAATGATTTTGATCTACTCAGCTTTGACATACACTTTGCACCTAGAACAAGCTGATATACTCTTCATTTGACACGAGAAACTCTTCTGCATCGGTGTTTCAATAGGGGGTCCTCTGGAGATACAAAGAGGAAGAACCACCAGAGGCGTTCTAAGACACTATGGCAGCCTGTTCACATGCGCCTATACTCTGCTGTGGACACTTCTTGCTAACCTGCAAAAGAAGAAACAATACACTAGACATGCTGGAATCATTCTGTGAAAGCATGAAAGAAAATGACTTAACACAAGATAAAACCATAGACATATGCAAAAGTGCAAACTCAAATAGAGGTAAAAATGTTGTCTTGATTCAAGCTAAATTCCTACAAGGATTCGCCATACAAGCTGAGAGATCTCTTTCTCAACTGAGAGGTTACAATATATATAGCATCAAGGAAAAGACTTTGGCGCTTTCTAGAATAAGTGGCCCATGATGCGTTGAATACATTGGAAAGAGAAAATCTGCTCATGCTGGTGTCAACCTTCTAGAAATGCCCTAAAATAACCATGTTGTAGATGTCGCAGGGCTTGACTTTGGTGCTTAACCCGTATTCAATATCACTGCGAAAGCATGGGTTGTATTAAATGTCACTGCGAAAGCATGGGTCGTTGTAAATAACTTCATTTGCCGACGCTTTTTGTGCCACCTGGACTGCTTAATTCATGTATGTGCTTGGCTGGGTGTGTCTTTTGGAACATTCCAAATGTTGTCGTATGTGTGCGTGGCCGTGTTCTCAATTCTCTGTTTTGTTCCCTCTTCCTTGCTATTTCTTCTCTTTCTAGCAATTTTGAGCTCTCGGGTTATCTTTCGTCTCCTCCTGGCTCTTTGGGCTCTTTTCTTGGCCGACGCATCCCATCAAAATTGACATCTACCGGCCCGTCACTATTCGAAAACCAACGGCTATTTTGTTGCCTTGAATTTGATGTTCACACGCCCATCACCGAACATTTGAAATCCAATGGCTAGTTCACTATGTTAAGATTGACGTGCTCGGGCCCGTCATCCCTTTGGAAATTTCTTTGGCCTTTTGTATTCCTTTGGCCCTTTGCAATTGCACCTTCCCGAAGGGAAGGTGTCCCTTCGGAGCTTGGAAAAGGTCCCTTTTTGGTCGTTGAAAGCCCTCTGCAAGGCCCCCAGCCCTTCGGGCTCCCTTGGTCATCTCAATTTTCTTCCTTGGATTTTCTTCGAACAAAAAGTCCGAAGAAATCCCTTGGTTCTGCCTTATCACTTTTCCGAAGGAAACTTTCATTTCGGGTCTTCTGCCTCTCTCTCTTGCAAACGTTCTTTCAAATGTGTTCTTGCCCTCCACAAGGGCACCTTGGGCCCAAAGTGTCCTTCGGAGCTTTGTGAAAGGTCCCATTTGCCACCTGCTTGCCCTCCGCAAGGGCACTTGACCTTCGGAGTCTTTGTAAAAGACTTGAATTTCTTTGAAATGGCCCATTTCTTTGCCAAAAAGGCTTGTCCAAAGCAATTTGCTGAAGCGAAATGAGCCTCCGCATCAACCCAAAAACCTGCAGGACTCAAATCACTTGGCTCTTTCGTAGAACAGGGCTTCGACAAAGGAAAAAAATGACAATTGCAGTAAGGAGAAGATATTAGAGATTGACTAATCAGTCCCCCCAAAGAAAATTCAAAAGGGAGACCCATTTTTTGGGCCTGTAGGACCAAAATTTGGTCAACATTGCTAACAGTGGACCAATGAGAATTTTCCTCGTTTCTTGACTGGCACAAACATAAAACAATTGTTCTTTATGACCAATTGTCAAATGTCATTTGTCGTACTATGATTGTCCAATTATATCTACTCAACAAAACACCATGCATCACCATTCATACAGGCCACTTGTAATTGTTTGTAGAAGCCACGTGTCAACAAATAGAATGTAATGCACAAGAGGGTCCAAGGAAATAGAACCCACAACCTAGGTCTGCTAAGACTTAACGTGTCACGGGTGAGCTATTCAGGGTAAATTGCAGTCTACACCCAATAGGGTAACATCAACCTATTTAAGGGTTGAAGGTCCTATTTGGCCAGCACGTGGCACACTGCATCGCTCACTTTATGTGTCACCTTTATTGCTCTACCACTATCTAGTGACACTCCCTTGCTTCTCTACTGCCACTTTGGTGACACTCCTTTGTCTATCTACTACTCTGAGTAGTGCTCCCCTGAGGAAGCGATTTCTACTACTCAGGCAGCGATTTGTACCACTCTACTCTGCCGCTAAGGGAACATTTTGCAGAATCTTCCCTTTTAAATTGGAATTTGATATTCTTTGGGGGAACATGGAAAATTTTCAATATAGGATTTGGTGGTCAAAATAGAATAAGTGCAAAACTACAATCTCTACCAGTTTTCAAAAATAGCTTTCTAGTAATATATAAGGTTTTGCAAGATTTTTCCTCTAGCTCCAATCATTCTTCAATTACTCACTCACATTGAAGAGTTAAGAGCCTCCCTTCAAAATATAATACCTTCTACTATGTATCTACCACTTACTAGAATAGATCTAGAAATTTCTTCTCCAAGCTTTAGATTTTCCAATTTTGCTCAAAACATGGATAAAAGCCCCAAACACGCTTTTTGGCGTTGCGATGATCTACACCCCCAAGTTCTAGTACCAGGTCAGAACAAGTTCCATTTTATCCTAAAGATCTACATAAACCCTTCCAAGACTATTGTGATTAGATGCAATAGATAATGTACTCCTTTAGTACACGAGAGCATCTACTTCATAAGCATGCACATCAACATGTAACAGTAGAGAGAGAGATGTGCAAGATGTGGATGATACACAAGTGTGTCAATTATCACTTTGGCTCTTGAATAATGAATGATAGATGGGGAAATATCACCATCTATTTATCAACATAAGATTGCCTAAACCTTGGGTGATTATTTCATGTTGGCATCTTCAAATACAAAGTTATGCCTCCATAGAATATACCACACCATAAGATAGACCCTATAGATTATGGATCCCAAGGTACACAAAGCTTGTACCTAATTGGATCCACTATTTGTTTTTCCATAGAAAACAGATGAAGGTTTGATATTATATATTAAAAGGAGATAATTACAAAAACAGAAAATACAATTACAAGATTGGTACATTCGTTTCCATCAATCTTGTTTGGCAAAAAAACAAGAGAACAAGAGACCAAGAGATCTTATCTTTGCCTAACTACTCTTCTTGTTGGAAACAAAATAAAGTATCAACAATTGTCCTTTAGCATAAAATCTTGTAAACCAAATAAAAGTATCAACTGTCAAGTTTTATTTAGACTTCCTCTTTCCAACTAAACTTTCACCCACCATAACCCCCCACCCAACACTAATATTGTATTTTATCTAGCTCCTCCATCAAAATGTGTGTACCCCAACACCAAAAGCTACTAATAAAGACGGTTGCATCAGCTATATTTTGGTGGAGCCTCCATTAAAAGATGAGGGATTGTTGTCCACCTCCATAGCTTCCAAAGCCCACGTTGGTGTAGGCTATAAAGTCTAGGACCTATAAATGGATGCATTTCTCCCTTCTCCTTCAATGGTGGCCATCCCAAAACTCTCTACCCGAGTGACCTGCCTTGTGGGATTTTGGAGGTGAATACCACACTTGTACATCATCTCCAGTGCACACTTCTTTGCCTCATCCCTCAGCATCAATTCTCAAATTGTTGCCATCAGATTTCCGATTGCTCCATCTGTTAGGCCTATTGTTCCTAGAAATTGAGGACCTGTAAAAACATTTTTCCAAAATAGGGCTGAAGAAAAACTTGTTCCACAAATTTGTTGACTAAGGGTTTGTGTGTTTCAACTTCTATATCATGTTGATAAGCAAAGTGTCCCTAAGAGTAGGGTTGGGGCAAGAATGTCCAATTCCACTATGAGACCCAAGGGTATTACATGGTCCATTGTACATGCATTAACTCAAGAGAGATGGCTTCAGGTTGGAACTATGAAGGAGAAGATGCTCATAGGGTAGAAAGATAAATGTGGGTTACTAGATCGGTTGGGTGTTGGAGGAGGTCTTTGAACCCAGGGCAGCAGATTACTAAACTCAGCTAGGGATTGAATGGGTGTATGAGGTCGACGGGAGGAGGAGGGAGTTGGGCCCTAACATTGCTGCTAACAAGTGGCTATCGAGTATTCAAGGTGGAAGCAACATGAGAGACAAGGCAAACATGTTGATTGCTTCCTATAGGGTCTTGATTGGGTGACAAAGAAGGTACCAAGGGATCATGCATGTCTCCTCATAGTATATTTTGATGGCGGTGCGACACTGTTGGGCGGCTTTGCTAGCTCTCAATTGAGGATTACTCATGTTGGGTCTAGTGATCCAAGGTTTAGATTTATATTTATAAGTTGCTAGTATTATGTACGGAGCATGCATCTTCTATTGAGATACCTCTTTTAGTGAATAGATGAAAGTTATGTTAATAGTAATTAATGTTAATAGGTTGGTTCGGGTAGTTGGGTCCATAAGTGGTCGAGTTTGGTATATTAGAAAAGCTTATTAAAGCTTGTGTGTAATGGAACAATGTAACCAATCAATTTCATTTGATGTGATATCTTCTTGAATCAATCTTAATGTAGCTATTTTGCCCCATATAAATTCCTAACAGTGGTATTAGAACTCGATGGCATTGGATCCTTGAGGAAGCCATGGAAGAGCTATGAAAGAGATGATGAAATTTTTTCTTAGTTCCCTGAAGTTTTAATATTTTTGCTTGAAGAAGCCTTTTATGTATTGTTTTTATTCCTGAGTGAAGTGTTTAGAAGTTTTTTTTTTTTTTTTTTTAAATTTACGTGAAGGTTTTATATTAATTGCTAGAGTGTTGTTTTTGAGCTACCTGAGGTGTGAGAAGATGTAGAGCATTGTCAAAATTTTACCAAAAGTGCTGGTAAATTATCTAGAGCATCAAAACTTCTTGAAAAATTACTAGAAGTGCCAAAACTCATTTTTATTGATGCAAGCTGCATTGGAAATTGTTCAGGAGCATGATTGACAATTTTAAAATTTGTCAACGGCGTTGCAATCTGCTAATTGTTACAAATTGCTTGGAAGCATGAGGATTACTAGATGCTGAAAACTTGCGGAAACGTGTGGCAGATATAAGACATTTGGAAGGCGTCGAAGTCTACAAAAGAGGCACCTATAAATCAATTTTAAACCGCAATGAACATGGTGTGATAGTATTTATTTTTCCCTGTAGCGTGGAAGAATCGGAAAACATTTATTTCTCTTGTTAACTGCTGTGATTAATGATCCTGCCCGGGTGCTCTGTAGAGGCGCCATTTGTTGAATAGGTATGCTTCCCTGTTGACATGGGGCACAATGATTGAAAGAAGATTCAATTTGCTAAGAGTTGGGTACTTGTTTTGTTGAAAATAATCTGAAGCTGAAGAAAGGGCATGTCAATTTGTCCAAAAATAAAGATCAAGGGACCTTGAAATCTTGAGGCGTGGGAAATTTGCCTGGAGCTTTCCAAACTCTATCCTTAAACTATTATCTCAAGGATGTGTTCCCTGTTTGACAAAGGGCGCCATTTGATAGAGGGTGATTTAATTGTATAGTGTGCCACTATCCACTAGTGAAATTTGTCAAAGAACACGGTGTTTTGTCATAAAAACCAGCTGCCGTATGGAGCCCACAAAGATTTTTGTCTATTACTGCCTATGCATTGTTGGATAAAGTTAAAAGCTCTTAATTTTATTTTCATATTTTTTGTGTGGCCAAGAAATATGCTTTATCTATAATAATTAAAATCCACATTGCAATTGACAGTATAAGATAAAGATAAAGATAAATATATTAGTGTCCAACTAATGACCACAAAAGTAGGTCAAAGGGACTGCAGATTACAGAAATGTGTCAGGGAAAAGCGGGAAACCAAAAAGGTCTCCAGAAACAAGAAAAACAATGCTGAAAGAAATAGTATAAAACATGATAAAGAGTGACCACGCTCAGAGCCAAATCACTAAAGGACCCAACCACACTCAGGTCCAAAGAAGGAAGCGAAAGAAAATGTGCAATCCCCAAGAATCTGTAAACATCGAGAGCACAAGGATGATCCCTAAGAAAGACCAGGAGGGAATCCATCAAGAGTTCAATACAACTCTCCTAGCATCCAAGGCCGATGAGAAGAAGCTCCGAATAGAAGTCTGACTCGAAGAAGGGGAGGTATGATGCCCGGTTTGTCCTCCATTCCTCTGCCTAGAAGGAAAAGTCATCTGTGAAGGTCTGGTGGATCTAGTTTGCCTCTTGATGCCGGGTCTGAAGTGAATATGCTGATGAAAACTCGGGGAACTGTGAATAGTGTCTCTGGGCTTCACTGATCTGGGATGTCGGGCTGTACTGATGTCAATATGTCGCTTAGTGCCTCTCCTCGAAGGTAGCACTGTGAAAAAGGAAGTAATCCGCTAAGTGGAGACTAGTCTAGTGGATCTCTGAATAAAATGATCACGAAGCTTAAGAGCTTCCTCTATATATAAATCCAAACATCTCTGGTCCTCATCTGAAGAAGTCAGAAAGACTCTGTGTCCTCCTAAATGGGACAACGGAAGATGAAGTGCTCCTCGGACTCCATCTCTTCAATGCTACATAGCTGACAAATCCTGTTTGCTCGATCTATCTAGTGATTTGTCTCAATCCTAAGCCTATGAGACCCAACTCAAAATTGTCCTAATGGGATGCGAAGAGAGTGCATCCAATGGTGGAATGTATAATGTGGACGAATGATAACCCTGTCACTCAGCTCCAAGAAGTGCAATGCATAAAATGCCATCTTAGGGCATAAACCCCCCGGAGGGTTTACGCAAGTAATATGGATAAACTATCTGTAAATATCATCCTTGATAATTCGGTTCAACTCCTGTCTAGTGGGTAGAAAATGAGCTGGTGCATCCAAGGAGTACATAAATGGAGGAAGTCGGTCCATCTTGATTCCCACAGACTCCAATAGATCAGAAACTCCTGTATACCAACAATGTCCACAGGCCAAAGGAGTTGAGAGAGCAAGATTCTCTAAAGAACAATATGCTAAGTATGGGTATCTGTCACGCCCACTCGCAGAATCAGCAAACCTCCATATGTGATGTATGAAAGTGATCAGATCAAATATAGTTTCCAGTTGGAAGAGTCGGGCTCCAAACTCTGCAAGAATAATGTGTTAGGGCACTGTCTGCTTACATCTGATCATGCAGCGAAGGAGAAGTGTCTGGACCCTCTCAACAACAGTGCAATCACCCTCATGTAAATCAAAGTGTTTGAAGACTTAAAGTAAGAGGAAGTCATAGGTTCAATTCACTCCACCCTTCCTTTTTGCATGTAGTCCATCAATTTTCAGAATTAGCATGTAAATTTGAGTCAAGGTAAAGTTTGAAACATTATTGGCCATGTAATTGTTGAGAGGAGTTGGTTGAGGTTGTTTGTAAGACATTGCGCATACTAGAGGTGAAGCGGCCCATTACTATTGAGCTCTTTGATGTGACAGAGCTGCTCAAGAAGACTCGGACTATGCCTTTACACACTGACTTGTAGAGTTAGCACATACACGCAATAGAATTGATATTTAAAACAGAGGCAATATTCAAATACGAATGTTAGCATGGGCATAGGGAAGTGGGATTTATTATAATTTGGCATAAAAGAGAAAATAAATGTAATGGTGTCAAAAAGGAGTCAGAGTCACAGGAGAAGAAGAGTCTAACAAGAAGATGAAAAGCCTTTATAGGCAAATGTAGGGAGAAGGCAAAAGGCAGGCCATTGTTGAATAAAATATATCTGTCATGGCTGCATCTGGTTTTCATCTTTGGTTATTTTTCATCTTGTTTCCCATCATTTATAAATATAGTTATAAATCTTGTTATTTATTGTGTTGTAGCTTGTAAATCTGGTTATTTATACTTGCCACTAAATTATTGTCGACAATGGTGTGGCTGCTCAAGACTCGAGTTCAAGTGTAATTTGTGATCCAGCAGACATTGAGTTAAAGGCCAATATGCATGAGACAGAGGTTGAGGTTTCAAATCTTGCCGCTGTCATTGGATTTTTTTTCTCCACGGGTCAGGCAAGATTCCAATGTTTTTTGTAGAATTTGCATGAAATTGGATATTTGAAGAGCTTCTGATCTTCTGGAAGTCAACTTGTGCCTGAAGCAAACTGGCACATCAACAATAATTTCAGGTATTTCTAAGTAAATTACTCGATTCTGGTGGTAGCGTGGGTATTTATGTGCTTGTTGGCATCCCTGGTGTCTTTAGTGGGGTTATTGGGGTTGTCAGGGACCTATATTGTTTTTGTATTTCTTGTACAGTGAGGCATTACATGCAGTTGAAACGTTACAGAAATAAGAAAGCCGCAAGCTTTCACAGACCAAAAGGAAATTACAGGTGATTGAAGCTGCTCTTAGAAGAAACCACCAAGCTATTGTACGTTGGGGTGAAGATTAGGCTGTCACATCGAAGAGGAGGAGAAGCTGTGAAGATTTTACAATTCTTTCACCCTAATGGAAAATATCTCTATCTATTGAATGGCAGATGGATGCGAGAAATTAGTGCTCTTGCGCTTAACATTTGCACAAGGAGGAATCTGCTTTCTACCGGTTTTAAATTTAAGTTTTTTTTTTTCATTTATCTGCAGGATTCAACCCAGTTCATTTGCATTTAAATCTTGTAGGAGGTCTAAACAAGGATTCAGCCCGGTTCATTTGCATTTAAATCTTGTAGGAGGTCTAAACAAGGTGTTTGTAGTTTTGAAAAATTATAAATGCATTTGAGGTTGTATTAGATAGAGAAGAGTGAAGAGTTCCAGCATGGGAAGCCTAGGAATTTAGTTGGGAGTAGCTTACCTTAAATGCATGATAATGAAGCAAAATTGTAAAAACTTGATTAAATAGGGCCTTTTATTTGTCTCAGGATGAGACACCTATTTTAGTCCGGGTGAGTGTTAGCATGGGCATAGGGAAGTGGGATTTATTATAATTTGGCATAAAAGAGAGAATAAATGTAATGGTGTCAAAAAGGAGTCAGAGAATCATGGGAGAAGAAGAGTCCAGCAAAAAGATGAAAAGTCTTTATAGGCAAATGTAAGGAGAAGGCAAAAGGTGGGCCATTGTTTGAATAAAATAAATCTTTCATGGCTTCATCCGGTTTTCATCTTTGGTTATTCTTCATCTTGTTTCCCATCATTTATAAACATAGTTATAAATCTGGTTATTTATTGTGTTGTAGCTTGTAAATCTGGTTATTTACTCTGCCACTAAATTATTGTCAACAACAGAAGGCAAACATTCACATAGAACCCAAGAGCTGGAAAGAAGATGGTGTACTCATGTATTGAAGCAATGCTCCATGAGTTGTTTTACAATGCATGCTTCACAAGCCAAGGCAACACGAAGTCAAGCACAACCAAGAATGCTCTGGTCAACATAATGATGTTTCCCCTTTCCAAGTCTGCAACAACTCTGTAGTTCTAACGCGCACAAACCCTGCACTGGCTTCATTGAACCTTCACGATGCTTTCAAATCCACTGCCTCAAAAGTACTCCAGACTCCCAAGATGTTTTTCCCCTTTGTGCCCAACAACTATCTCAATGTTGCTGGAGAAAGATACACAACGCAAGGCTTCCACTTTCCTTGGTCAAAACCCGCTACCCACTATGCTTGTCACACCGGCAGATATTCAACCTAGTGCAAACTCCAATGTCCCAGCTTTCTCTCAACAAGGAAAACCTCCAAACAATGTCAACACAAGCTCATCATGGTTTGGATCGCATTAACATTCACTTCGCAATAACTCTTATTTGTTTTGGAGGCTTGGAATTGTTTTTCGGCTTATACACTGGGTGAGGGGGTGATATCTTTAATACCATGTGTTCAAAAATCTATAAAATTTTTAATAGCCTATGCACATGCTATTTTTTGGCATTTTTTGTTTGTCACAAAGGAGATAGGTATATAACCACTTGATTTTCAGGTTTTTTCCATTTTCGAGTCCATCAGAATAGTAAATTTGTTGGTTTGAAGTCTGCCTTTCAAATTTTCTTGAAAAAATGTATTAAAAAGTGGAGAAATAAGGTATTTTAATGTAAAATGGGTGTATTTTTTATTGTATTTGACACCTTGTTCATATGTTGCATTTGAAATGAGAACTTTGTGTGATGAAAACAAATGTAATCTCCTGGTACCATCGCAGTTCGCAATGTAGTATCTAGTGGGCTACAAGTCCATCAAGGTCAAACAAGTAAACAAAGCCAAAGATCCACCCATCTTGAGTTCGTTGCTAGCTCTGAGATAAAGTTTTTTTGTAGTGGCATTTTTGGACAGATGATAGGAATTTGATATTTTGTTGTCCAAATTTTGGTTTTTGACTTATTTGATATCATTGATGAGTAGACCAATTATATGGTGGTTTTTAGTTGTATAGACTTCTCACCTCCGTCTGATGGGGGGAAGATATTGTTTTAGTTTTCAATCAATTGCCGGTAATTGTACAACTGACAGGGGTTGCTAGCACCAGTAATGTTTGCAAAGTAGTCAGAGTTGTTGGGCATCATGTAAGATGTGCCACACAAAGGTACGGTTGAGTACTCCCATGATGGTGCTCATACTATAGTACAGGTATGGATGATCAGAGGGGATGAGTATGCCAAGGATGATGCTCATCTTCATGTCAAGTCCGGCTTTGGAGAAGTAGTAGGCATAGGGCACATGAGACTTGTCAACACAGGGTCATCAGTTTCGGATGTACAGAGGGTCAATTTGCAAGTTGCAGTAGATAGTGTTGGATGGCTTCACAGGGATTTGCTCTAGATCATCTTTGGCCCCCTTTGGATCAAGGGGGGTTTGTTGAGTCTGGTGATCCAAGGTTTAGATTTATGTTTATTTGATATCATTGATGAGTAGACCAATTATATGGTGGTTTTTAGTTGTATAGACTTCTCACCTCCGTCTGATGGGGGGAAGATATTGTTTTAGTTTTCAATCAATTGCCGGTAATTGTACAACTGACAGGGGTTGCTAGCACCAGTAATGTTTGCAAAGTAGTCAGAGTTGTTGGGCATCATGTAAGATGTGCCACACAAAGGTACGGTTGAGTACTCCCATGATGGTGCTCATACTATAGTACAGGTATGGATGATCAGAGGGGATGAGTATGCCAAGGATGATGCTCATCTTCATGTCAAGTCCGGCTTTGGAGAAGTAGTAGGCATAGGGCACATGAGACTTGTCAACACAGGGTCATCAGTTTCGGATGTACAGAGGGTCAATTTGCAAGTTGCAGTAGATAGTGTTGGATGGCTTCACAGGGATTTGCTCTAGATCATCTTTGGCCCCCTTTGGATCAAGGGGGGTTTGTTGAGTCCGGTGATCCAAGGTTTAGATTTATATTTATTAGTGGTTAGTATTATGTACAGTGCATGCATCTCCTAGTGAGACACCCCCTTTAGTGAATAGATTAAAGTTATGTTAGTAGTAATTCATGTTAATAAGTTAGTTCGAGTAGTTGAGACGTGAGCCCATAAGTGATTTTGGCATATTAGAAATGCCTTAAAAACTTGTATGTACTAAAATAATGTAATCGAACATTGGCATTTGATATAATATCTTCTTGAATCAATATTAATGTAGCTATTTTGCCCTATCTAAATTCCTAACTCACAGAGGACAGCATTTTCCCAAACTTTTTATTCCTCCAATGTACTTTTATTTGTTTGAGTCTCCATTCGCATTTACACTTGTAAACGTGGGAGATGATTTTTATAGCCATAGCCATCAAGGTCAGACTCCTCCTAGGTGCCATGAAACTTTTATTTGACTATGAACCCACTCCAGTGCCAATAAGTGATCTCTCCACTTCACCACAGAGATTGCAGATCTTTGTGAGATCCTACAAAGTTATGTTAAAAAGACTTAAATACTCTCTTGTACCTTCTATATACATTTATGGTAATTGAGTTTGAGTTTAGTGCCTCTTAACTCTGAAGTGGGATGACATATAAGGGCTTGGAGTCCAACAGATCTATACTGGTGTATTGTTTGGTGAGTTTGGGTAGAAACATCTACTCTTTGTTGTCATCTATGTTATTCCACTTGTCATCATTAATCTATGAATTTACTCCAAGATATTTTCTTTGTCCCAAACTATTAGTCATCAATGCACGGTCTATGTGTCTTGAATGCCACCGTTAATTATTAATCCATGAATCTACTTCGGTCCCAAAAGTCTAAGAGAGCTTTCTAAGCACTTAAAGAGCATCTCACTAATGCATTGATCCTTATAGTACTAGATCTTAACAAGGATTTTTTGGTTTCTACATATGCTTCTTTGGAGGGCTTAGGGGTCGTTCTCATACAGAAGAACAACATGATCGATTTTGAGACGCAAAAACTCACAGACTGTGAGCTTAATTACCCAACCCATGACCTTGAGTTGGCAATCGTGGTTCATGCATTACTTAGATGGCAACATTTTCTTTTTGGACAACAGTTCTTGTTAAAGACTAGTGATTTGAGTCTAGTATATCTTCACATAAGCTAATCTCAATGCCCATCAATGGCATTGGATGGAGCTCTTATGTGAGTACCATTTTGATATTAAGTATATCAAAGGGAAGGAGAACATGGTGGCAGACGCTTTGAGCAAGAGGCAGCATCAACTGGCTGCAATGACCATCGAGAGCGATTTGAGAGTTAGGATACTCGAGCACCTTCCTGATGACAGGGTTTACCAGGAGGTGCAAAAGCTTGTTGAATTGTGTAATGCCCTTAAGGGCAAATATGTGGGCTATTACCTAGATCTTGGTGGTCTTTTTGGCCATAATGGCCCATTTATGTGCCTATTTCAAGGGATCTATGTAATTTGGTGTTGTTCGAGGCTCATCGAGCTCCATATTTGACACATCTAGAGGTTAAGAAGATGCATGTTGAGATGAGATAATTATATCTTTCGTTTGGTTTACGACCAAACATTTTAGGGTTTGTGGCTCATTGCCTTAAATGTCAGTGTCAAGGTCGAGCATCAACATCCGTAGAGCTTCTATACGCCCATGAGATTCCAAAGTGGAAGTGTGACGCTATTTCTATGGATTTATTGTTGGTCTTTCCAATTCGTCTCAAAGCAATTACGTTGACAGTTGGCAAGTTGACCAAGGTCGCCCACTTTTCACCAACCAAGACCACGTATAACACCACCGTTGTGGAAAGAGTGTTCTTACATAATATCCTTTGATTGCATGACATCCCTCAAAAGATCATTTCTGACAAGACCCTAGTTTACACATTAAACTTTTGGACCACGCTTCAAGGGCCTTTGGGCACTCAACTCAAATTCAGCACATCTTATCACCCAGAGACAAATCGTCAAACTAAGAAAGTGAATCAAGTACTAGGGAACATGTTGTGTATGTATGTGATGGATCAACAGTCCAGTTGGGAGGACTACCTATAGTTGGTTGTATTTTCTTACAAAAACTATCACAGTTCTATTGATATGGTGCCTTACAAGAAGTTGTATGGCCAACCCTACAGGACATCATTGAGTTGGGATCGACTAGAGGTCAGGGTTTCAATTGGACTTGCAATGTTGCAGGACATGGAGAGGAAGGTTGTGCTTATTCGACAATACCTTCAAGAGATGCAAGATCGCTAGAATAAGTATGTTGATGCCTAGAAAATGGATCGACACTTCTTCGTAGGCAATAAAGTGTTTTTGCGAGTAAAACCTCATAAGAACTCAATCTATTATAGAAATGACTCTAAGCTTTCACTAAGGTATGTGGGTCTGTTTGAGATATTGGAGACAATCAGACGAGTGGTGTACCATCTAGCTTTGCCTCTTAGCTTGTCTCATGTTCACGATGTGTTTCATATTTCTATGTTGAGAAAGCATGTAGTTGATACTTCTCATGTTTTGGATTACATTGCCTTCCTAGTGGAGACGGACGAGCAGCTGTTTTTGGAGCCCATGCATATTTTGGTGCATAGAAAGTTGGACCTTCGGGATCGCAAGCTAGACTAGTTTATAGTTCAATGGGACCAACGTGATGAGACTGCAACTGCTTGGTAGGATGCCACGCCACTATGGGTTCAATATCCCCACCTTTTTCAATGACTTCTTGGAGGAAATCTCCAAGGGGAGGGAGATGTGAGGCCCAATATTTGTGTTATACTTTCTTATTTGTCTAGACTATTCCTGGGTACCGAGTAGAACCTATTTCATTCTAATTATGGCATGAGGTGACTAGACTAAATATTATAACGTATACGATTATGACAATATTTCATTATGGATTATGACAATTACCTTCAGATGTTATCATGTATTTCATTAAGTATCATATACAATTCAAATATTGATGGTAGTTACATATTATGATTCATATATTGGATGAATGTAATTGCGTGGATTTTTTATTATCTACCAAGATGTATTACTATGTTCAGAATTGTGATAATGGGTGCTTGGGATTGTGATTGACTATGATAGATGTGCCCTATGATGGGTTAGTTGTCGGTCATTCAGTCAATTATGAGAATGTTATTGGTTCCAAGGTAGTAACCTTTATTTTGTGCATTCACTTACATGCACATGGTTTGGACGTGTGTTGATGGATGCAATAAGAGTACAGGATAGAGGGATGGCCAAGAGAATCAAGAGATACATGGGTCCAATAGGGCATGCCGCCACACCATGCTCACTTCTCAGTTCACCTTGACATTCAATGTTGTTCTTAAACTATGATATTGTGTAAATCACGTCATACACCTTGTCACCTTGACCTTGATAATAGTTAGGTTGTAAAAGCTTGTGACTCATTGTGAAACCCCTTCCTTTCTATAAACATGTGAACCTATATACCACAAGACAAAAGTATTTGACCTTTGCAAGTGAATGATATTGTGTACCCCAAATACTTTCCTTATTTGGTAAATTCGGAATCTGAGGGCAAGGCCAAATTTGAAAAGTGTGGAGGGCAAGTTATCCACTCTAGACATGTGATTAGGATGTGGGGCCCAATAGGTCATACATAAGTGTGTTTTAGAAGTCTTGTTAAACCCCTAGCTTTCTTAGTACTCTCTCGAAATGAGCTAGAAGTTCCTAGATGTTTTGGGAAGGGGAAAGGAAATCAAAACAAAGGGACAAATCCACTTTTGAATGGTGAGGATTTGGGGGCATTTCTATAAAGAGACCAAATTTTTGTAATGTAAGGTCTTTTGTCATTTTGGAAAAAGGAAGCTTAGGCACCAGCGGTGCAAGTTAGAACAAGTGGAGGACATAAGGTAGGCACTTCATCCATGAGGTTTTGTATGCTACATTCTAATGCCTTTTGGATTCAAAATGAAATTTATTTTTTAATTAAAAAAATTATCTTCCTGGTTTTTACTTGTTGAGGCCTCTTTAGGCATTTATTATTGGTGGGTTTTGATGACTTAATGGTGGCTTGTTAAACTTTGGTTTATGGACTCTTAGTTGGATTGGAAAGCCTTGTTTTACATTTATTTACTTGCTAGATTTACTGTTGTTTATTTGGGAAAAATGTGTACCATTATGCTGCTGAAAGTTAGCTAGCTTCGTGACTGTGTATTGGGAATTGTAAGTTGTGGATGCTCTTTGGTTCTTGAGTTTGTTGGACAAGCTAATGGGCTGGAATTTGGGCTTGTATGGGCAAGCCATGGCCAATTCCCCCATTTATTCTCTTACCCTTGGTGGGTAATCAAGGTTTCTCTTACCCTTAAATGGTAATCAAGGTTTTGCTCTTACCCTTGGTGGGTAATTTAGGTGTTCTCTTACTCTTATTGCATAATTGAGGCATATGGTTACTTTTGGTATACTTGAGCTACTCAGTGTTTTATTAGGTTCTCGGAATACTTGTGGTTACTCATAGTGTTTTATTAGGTTCTTGAAATTCTTGTTTTTGTCTTTTGTGGCTCATGGATGAAAACTACCTACTTGTAGCTTGCTAGTCCAAACCTAGTTGTGACTATATTTAGTGGATCATCCTATTATCTTGTCAACCTGTGTGGCGGCTATGTGTTTTGGACCCCTTGGGCTTGAGGGTTGAGTAGGTCCTCCTAGCTTATGATGTCAAATTGGTTGGGAGGGGAACTCCCCTTTGTTCTTTTGGCTAGTATGAGATTTTCAAATGGAAAACTGCTCTTTAGAGAAACTCTAATTTGGGGAAAAGTTGGACTTTTAAGTGTGTTTTAATTTATTTGGTATTCACTTTATCTTGATGAGCATTGTTAAGATAGCCAAGGGCCAAATATTGATTTGTGTAATAGCATTGATTAAAGTTGTGATCTTGCATACCAAATTTGACTCCTAGAGGGAAGGAGGCAATGTTGGTGCATGTTCAATTTATTAATGTGGGAAATGACTTGTCCAGACTATGGATGTTGTGTATGCCTTCTAGATTTAATGAACTTGGTTTTATCTTTCAAATCTAGGGAATAATTGAGCAAGTGTGTTGAATTTATTTATGGACAAATGTATGTGCATACGTTGATATGTGTCGTCTTGAATTTCAAAGAAAAATAGTTTATGTTGAAAGTAAAGTTGTGAATGGTTATCTTTATTGTTTCCAAGTTTAAGTTTGAACTATGGTATTTATGAATCCTTCATTCTGGCACTCCTCGTAGAACACTGCAATTTTCATTATCTGTTTTGCCCGTTTTAAGGCAGTTTTGGGCAATTTGCCTTTGTTTTAACTCAAGCTGCCACTTTGCCTGAAATCTAGCTGCCTGGCCACTACCTATGCTGTAATCCTGCAGCCTGCTTTTTCTCAGGCCGCTACTTCTTCTTGCAACTTGCAAAGGCCATAACTTTTGCATACGAATTCAAAATCAAGTGTGTTATTTTTTCAATGTACAACCTTTTGAGGAGAATCCAGATATGTAATAAAAAAACACTTTGGATGTTTTCCCATGCTGCTTTTACCCCTGCATCAAACCTATCATTTTTGGCATAGAACCCATCACAAAGTTTTAAACTAAAATAGCTCATAAGAACCTCTTTTGTCTTTTCTGTTGTATTGGATAGATTAGAAAGGAAGACGTATGGATTAAAGAAAATCATAAGTAGAATTATATACTTCTAGCGTTCCAACAGATTTCATTTCTCTTCAAATTTCTTTGATTATGGGCTTTGAAAACCACATAACTTAGTGTGCAAAGTTTTATATTGTCATATAATTGCTAGTTCATATAGCTCTAGTGCTTCTCAATGATAAAACTCTTACAAAAGATAAAACTCATTGTAAGACATGTTGAAAGAATGCAATGTGGCTTACTAAATACACTTTTCCTTTCTATTGATTCTCAACTTGCTTGGGGAATGCTTTTCGTATCAGATCCCATGACCATAATCCACTTTTCAGTTGACATGATCAGACAAAGCTTGTAACTTAAAACCACTTTCTGAAAATGGTATTTCTTTATTTGTTTGGTGGGAAATTCCTTGTAGTAGTAGTCTCACGACTCTCAACTCAACTGGACAAGACTTCCGCCTATAGCTCTTGCTTATACTAGATCCTTAGTGATCAAGATGGTTTCATATATGTTGCAATATCGTAGCAGACTTTGACTTCAGCCCCTCTAAAAGTAGGAAGCCTTCGTCTTTCTATTAGGCTCCCCTAATTGCATGGATATTTGTATTTTGTGTGAGATTTCCATTTGTCTTCTTTTGGAGGGAGGGTATCCCCTCCATTAATTTGTATCTGGGCCTTATTGCTAAAGCACGTGTGCGCATTAAACACTATGAAGGATCATACTTATGCCTTGAAGCCTAGGGAACAATTGAACTAGTGAGGTCCTTGTGTGCTGGAGACTAAATTTAAACCAAGAGGTTGGTAGATGCACCTCATATATTTGTCGTGTGTGACTCACTGTCCTTGATCTAGAGTTGTGATTCCTTCCTTTCCTTTATCAAATCATGCCTTGCGCATTTGATAACCATTAACTTAAGTGGATGTGTGCACATTAACAACATGGGTGGATTTTGTTGACCTCATGATCATGTGAGTTGTGTGGACCCTTGCTATATTAATTGGATTCAAACCGTGATGACTTGAGGTCGGTACCTATGCACTTGTTGTTCTTCAAACATCCTTGATTTATGTGTTGTGTATTCTTCACCTTGGTAACTTAAAGCAAAAAAAAAATTACCTTATTTCTACTTGGTTTTGTGAGCAAATATTTTGGGTATTACAATACACTAAGGTGCTTGAAGACAAGTGGTATCTCTCTTCACATCACCGACATTCTCAAAGCTTCTCAACTCTTTGAATTCTCAAGTCGCTCCATGTTCGAACATTGATATCATCATCACGAGTCGAATTTCAAGGGCAAATAAAAATGTGACATATGTAATGGGGTCTTGCCACATCTAGTGTTAGAGTTGCAATGACCTGTAGTCATGATTATTCATGCCATGTGTTCATAGAGACTTTGCTACCCAATGAATAAAGCATAGCAGGCCCAACGTCAAGTCAATTTTGTATTATTTGTACCTTAAAACTTATAATTAATTCATTCGTGAAACAATTTATATTACAATTGCAATCATCAAGTTATGTCTCGTGGTCCCAACATTAAGTCATTGTAGTGGAGTGTACATATATTAATCATCTATGTTTCTGAAGTGTGTTAGGTATGTCAAAAGGGGCTATGAGTCATTTAAGTAATGTGGGAATGGCAATAAGTCAAGCGTCATGTGCACATTGTAATTTATGATTAATCATTTGGATTAATTATTAAAAGAGTACAAAATATCAAAGGATTTAAAAGATGTGTGAAGAGGTGCAAGTTGTGAAATTGTGTTTAAAAAGAGTCAAGTTGAGTTAGGGTTTTGACGACTACATATGGAATTGTATAAAACACACAAAAAACAATGACAAAAGTTCTTCCCTCTACCCGTTTTTGAGGGCTTGCAATTTCTCTGTCTTCTTTAGAAAACTTGTATGTGCTCTAACATGTGATGAAATGTGTATAAAATGTGTATGCTCAGAATTCATCATACAACTTGTTAGAGAAAGAAGATTAGATTCATATAATCATTTTCAGCTGCATGTATCTCTTTCAGGTTTTAGTAGACTTTGTGCTATTAGGGTTTGAATGGGGAGCTTTGAGCCATCGATATGCAGTTAGTTTTGATAGAAATACTTTTAGCTTCCAAGGTGTTCACCTGTTTCCAACGACACCCATCAATCACTCATTACGTTTGAGGATTAATCAAAGAGGAGAGAATCTTTCACTCTTTTACCATCTCTCTTGGATTTCCATAGTGGTTCTTTGTCCATTATTCCATTGGAGGGTTTCCATTCCAGCTTTTTCCCTTTAACATTTCCATATTTTTCCCCCCTACTAGCCATTGTACATGTATCTATCAAGCAATTTATGGGCGGAGTTTGTTTGGATCTTGACAATTAATTTGCATTTTTCTGAAATCCATCACTGCCTACTCTCTAACAAAGGAAGGCTATAGATCTTCAACCTGCTCTACCTAGTTTTCTCTTGTTTCTAAACTTTCTTCTAATCTTCTTTGTTCTTCACCAATACCTAAATGGATCTTCCCTGTAATTTTTAGATCCTAATCCAAAATAAGAATCTAGTTTACTAGACATGTCATTTGGTTCATTTCCACTATACTCAATTATGTAATTCATGTATGTAAAACACTATGTAAGACACTTCTTCAAGTTTGTTCATGTAAAATGAACTTTTCAGCTAAATTGTCATGACAGAATCAGTGTTGGGATGTACCAGGCATTCTTCTATCGTTGAAATCAGCAGCTTGTAGCCTTTGAAACTGAGTGTTTTGTCAAGGATGACGAAACTACCGATATTTGCAAGCAGCAGTTGCGTAACTCCCAGTATTTGCATGTAGCAGTCGTGTAACCACCATAGCGGTTGCATAACTGTCGATGTCTACAAGTTGCGGTTACGAAACCGCCCCAATAACTGTTAGTATTTGTAGGTGGCAATCGTATAACCACCCCAGTAGTTGCGTAACTATTGGTATCTTCAAGGGGCAATTGCCAAACCGCCCTAGTGGTTTCGCTACCACCGGTCTGCATAAAGCAGTTGTTTTGCCACCAACCAAAACACTAGAATGGGAAGAGTTGCAAACGTTTTCACTTCTTAGTGACAATTCATTTGGATTCTTTGGTGGGTTCCAAGGTATAAGGGCATAAATACAACCTCTATGTAAGTTAGAGGACATCAAAAAATCAATAAGTAGTCTTGAAGCTAGATTCAGATTGTAGTTTGTAAGTTTGGATCCTTGTTCATGTTATCTAATTGTTTCCTTCTTGTTGTTTGGTTGTTCCAATTGTGTTGGATCATTGTGGAGCATCTAAAAACTGCAAAGTAGTCATGTGTGCAAGTTTTGGATAGTATAGCAGTGAAATCTCTATCCATGAAGGCCATGTTTGACAATATCTTGTACAATTGTTGAATTACATAGTGGAATGGAAGTGTAATTGCATCACCCGCTAGAGTTTTTCCCACACCATGGTTCTCCACGTCATATCTTGTGTTCATCTTATGCTTCGTCTCAGTTTATGCTTCCTTCTTATGTTCAGTATGTTGTACATTTCATTCCAGCACTTGTTTATCTCTATTTTAGTATTGAAATTACTCTAGAACAGTTATCTATCAATCATTTGTTGAGCTAGGAATATAGGATCTGTGTTGGTGATGCTTAGTTTGGAATATCCACCTAGTTTACAAATCATATTGCTATCAAAACTAGTTTAGTATCAGTTTTAGTTCTATTGTGTGGTTTCGCGTGTTTATGACTACATTGTAGTATATTCCCGTCACTAAAGCAAGTAGTGTTAGTGGTCAAGATACCCTAGTTCACTTTGAAGAAGCAATTTCCACAAGGAAGTTGAAGCAAGAGATCAAAAGTAAGGCCCACTCTGATGAAGAAGATGCTTGTACAACAGAAGAGAGATTTCACGAGCTTGAAAGAGTGGCTAGCATCTCTCTTTCTATGAGCAAGCTTGATCGGTTAGAGTCCATCATGGGGATTCTCATGGAGAAGCTTGTTGTTTCTATGGAGACATTGAAAGCAAATAAGGAGGAAGCTCCCGAGCATGACAAGGTGGAAGAACAACCTCATGCCAACCAAGATCCACCTCCATTCAAAGTTGAGGCAAAGATAGATATTCAACCATATGGCGGAGATGTCAATGTGGAGAGGCTAGACCATTGCTAGCCCAACTAGAAGTGTATTTCAGTTTGCATCAGATTAACGAGAGCCAACAGATTTCATTTGCAAAGTTAAAATTAACCAATCATGTTTTAGTTTGGTTTGAAATTTATGTTCATACCTTGGTTGTTAAGAATCTTCCATCTATTACAAAGTGGGATGATTTTAAGATGCTAATCAAGAAGCAATTTTATCTTATGTGTTATGAGGAAGAGAAGTCCATGTATTGGCAATATCTTAGGGAAAAGCAAGACAAAAACGTGAAGGAAAACACAAGTGAGTTATACAAGAAAGTTGTCCAAATGGGAAAGGGTACAGCAGACCAAGACATCTTGATGAAGTATGATGGTGGACTCCATAACCATTTGAGGAGACCTGTCCTTCTGGCCAAGTCTACAGATGTAGATGAAGCTTGTTCTCAAGCTCACTACTTAAAGATGGACAAGAAAAAGGTTACACCTATCTCTCGAAGCACTCCAAAGCAACAAGGTGGTTCTAAGCATAAGGAAAATGTAAGCATAATGCTACTTCCATTTCTAAGAATAATACTTAAAGGCATTATGGGCATTGTGATGTTGATACTCATTCCGAAGAAAATTATTGAAATCTACATCCAGAATTGCACCCATTCAAGAACAAGAGGAAGAAGAAGGCTATGCCCTCTCTCAAAGGGGAAGACATTAGTTGTAGCTTCGATGTGGATGACACTTTGTGTTGAATCTTTGTCAATAGAGAGGTATGTTTGAGTAGTAGTAGTGCTCAAGAGAGTGAACTTTCTAAGTTTTTTCAAATTAAAATTCAGATAAAGAAAACAGCAGTGGATGCTCTTTTTTATACTTGTTCACATGCAAATTTGATAAGCAAGGAGTTAATAGACATATTGAAGATAGAGACTTCCAGTCGTCCAAGTCCATATGCTTTGCGTAGGATGCAGAATGGTGTAGACATCAAGGTGACCAAGCAATGTAAAATTTAAGTTTGGTATTAATGCACATTTCATTGATGAAGTTATAATGGATGTCGTGTCTCTTGATGTGTGTGGTGTAGTGTTTGGCAACCCTTAATTGTATATCCAAGATGCTATCTTCATGAGGAGAGCCAATCAATTTTTTTTGCTAAAGGATGACAAGAGCTACATCATTTCAGCCTAAAAAAGTGCATTTAAAATATCTTGTGTCTCTCAAGCTAAAAGGCTTATTAATACAAGTGGGAAGTTTGCTTTACTTATTTTGAGAGATATGAAGAGGAAGTCTCTGCACATAAAAATTCATGTAGCATGTTTACTAACAAAGAGCAAAAGCGTATGGGAGAGTTGGTGTAGCACTTCAAGGAAGTCTTTCATGAGCCCACGGGGTTGCCAACGGTAAGGTGTATTGAGCACGAAATTCAATTCCTACCGGACAGTTCACTTCCAAATCTCGGGTTGTATAGGCAGTCCTTAAAAGATATCAATAAGGTAAAACAACAGTTACAATCTTTAATTAATCAAGATGTAATCCGTCCTAGTACTTCTCCATGTGGTTCTCCTATTGTTTTAATACCTAAAAAAAATGGTTCATGGAGAATGATATAGAGCAATTGACAAAATAATTATAGAAAATAAGTACCCTCTTCCACGGATTGATGATCTTCTAGATCAACTTCAACATGCCAATTATTTTACTAAGCTTGATTTGAAATCCAAGTATCACCAAGTGAAAATTAAGGAAGAGGACATTTAGAAGACAACATTCATGACAAGGCAAGGGTTTTATGAATGGTTGATTCTACCTTTTGGGCTATGCAATGCACCTACTACCTTCATGTGGTTGATGAATGACATAATGAGGCCATTTATTGATTCTTTTGTCATTGTGTACTAAGATGATATTATTTTCTACAGAACTTTTGATGAGCATATTGATCATTTAAAACAAGTTTTGCATGTTTTGAAGGAAAACAAGTTAGTGTTGAATGAGAAGAAATGTGAGTTTGCTCAACAATCACTTGTCTTCTTCGGGCATGTGGTTGGAGATGGGGAATTGAGAATTGATTTGGCAAAGATACAGGCTATCATGAATTAGCCAAAGCCTTCCAATGTGACCAAAACAAGGAGTTTTGTTCGTGCAATTCAATATTTGAGGAGCTTCATCAAAAAATTCTCTTCCATAGCCGCACATTTTCATGTCATCACAGCAAATGGTAAAACTTTTATTTGAGGTAAGAAGCAACAAGATGCATTTGATATGATCAAACACAAGATTAGCCATGATCCAATATTAGCTTTGCCTAACTTGCAGTTGCCTTTTGAGGTGGAAATGGAAGCTAGTAACTTTGTTATGGGTGTTGTCTTACTACAACGAGGTAAGTCTGTATGTTACCATTAAGAGTTATTTCATGATGCAATTCTCAATTATTGTACATACATAAGGAACTACATGCTCTTGTTTAATCAGTCAAGAAATGGTAACAATATATTATGGTAAGGAAACTATTGTCCACATAGATCACCAACCTCTCCAATATTTGCAAGGACAAAACAAACTTCAAAAAGCTAGACACCATAGATGGATGGGGTTTTTGCAACAATTTCATTTGATTATCATATATAAGAAAGGCGTGACTAACATACTAGATGCTATGTTATCTAAACCTCCTTTGCTTTCAGCCATGGGCACCATAACTCTGCTTGAGCCTTTTATGTGTGTATTATGTAGAAAAATATGAACTTGATGCAGATTTTGGGGAGCCATTTCTTCAAGCAAAAAGATCCCAAGGTGCAGGTTTTAAGCCCAAGGAGGATTATTACCTCGGGTTGCTCTACAAGTTGGATAAGTTTTGTGTGCCTAAGGAGGGAAGAGTTCAGTTAATGAGGGAAGCACATACGTCAAAAGTTGCAAGGCATTTTGGTGCTACAAAAATTGTTGCACATTTACAGAGGTAAATTTATTGGCCTAATATGCAGTTTGATGTTGCTAAGTTCATAATGGAACATGTGTTATGTAGTACAAACAAGTCTAGTAACAAGAAATTGGGTTTGTATATGCCATTACCGGTTCCTTCTAAGCCATGGTAGAATATTTCCATGGATTTTGTAGACAAGTTGCCTATGTCAAGGAAGGGGCATGACTATCTCTTGGTGGTTGTGGACCATTTTAATAAGATGCAGTCTTATTGTTTGTAAGAAAACCCTCAAAAGGGAGTAATGCAACTGAGTTGTTTTTTTAATATGTGGGTTCATTTTAGTTTGCCTAGTTCTATTGTTTTAGTTTGGGACTCAAGATTTGTTGGTATGCTTTGAGCCACATTGTGGGAGAAGATAGGTACCAAATTGAAATGGTCTACCGTTTTTCACCCACAAACCAATGAACAAACAGAAGTTGTCAACAAAACATTGGTAGAGCTCTTGAGAGGGTACAATAGAAAGCATTGAGTCTCTAAGACTTGAGATAAAATATTAGAGTATATTCAACATTCCCATAATAGGGCAGTGCATTCTTCTACTAGCAAAAATGCTTTAGAAACTTGTTTTGGTTACTTACCTCCATGTGCATTTGATGTTATTTTGCAACAGCTCTACAAAGAAAATGGGAAAGTGGATCAAGAGGTCCACAAAG
The DNA here is from genome assembly GCA_037957365.1 of Torreya grandis. Classification (NCBI taxonomy): domain Eukaryota; kingdom Viridiplantae; phylum Streptophyta; class Pinopsida; order Cupressales; family Taxaceae; genus Torreya; species Torreya grandis. Next base: position 910,679 of record JARHVA010000094.1, on the reverse strand, counting down.
CTGAAAAGTTCATTGAGAAGATTCAACAAATTCACCTCCACATGCAAGAGAGGTTGAAGGAATCACAAGCCAAGTACAAAGCAAGGCATGATCAGCATGGGACTGAGCATAGTTTCCTTATTGGAGACAAGGTATGGTTGTATTTGAGTGGGGAGAGACTCCAAGGTAAGACTAAGACTCTTAAGCCTCTTAAGTATGACCCATTTGTAATTCTGAAACAAGTGTGCGAGAATGCATTTAAACTTGATTCGCCTCCTTATATGATGTCTATTCCATTGTCAACATTAAGAACTTACATCTCTTTGAGCCTTCTATGTTAGACAATGAAGATGAAGGGTTGTTGCTACCTTTAATTGAAGATCTCACTATTGATAGTCAGCTGGAATTGGAGGAGGATGTTGTGCTACAAAAGGATAGGACAAGAAGAAGAGTGCAAGAGCATTGGCTAGTTGGGTTAAAGGGTCAACCAAATGGTATTCCAAAGATGTGGGGAAGAGACTTCCTCACTTACAGAGTTCCTGAAGCTTTTAGGGACTTAAAAGCCTCAAATTTAGGAGGCATTATCCAAAATATGGATCCAATTTTCTAAACATGTGAGAGAATTCATTTCCACTATACTCAATTATGTAATTCATGTATGTAAAACATTATGTAAGACACTTCTTCAAGGTTGTTCACGTAAACTGAACTTTTCAACTAAGTTGCAGTGGCAAAATCAATGTTAGGATGGTCTAAGCATTCTTGTATAGAAGAAGTCAATAGCTTACAGCCTTTGAAACTGAGGGTTTTGTCAAGGATAACGAAACTATCAGTATCTGTAAGCGGCAATTGCATGACCGTCAGTATTTGTAGGTGGTGGTCGTGTAACTACCCCGATAGTTGTGTAACCACTGGTGTTTGCAGGCAATGGTTACGAAACTAATTTGGCAGTTTCAATACCACCAATTTGTATAAATCAATGGTTTCACCACCGTCCAAAACACGAGAATGGAATGGTTGCAAACGTTTCTACTTCTTGATGATGATTCATTTGGATTCTTTGACGGGTTCCAAGGTGGAAGGGCATAAATACAACCTTTGTGGAAGGTAGAGAACATCAAAAAAGTCAATGATAAGTCTTGAAGTTGGATTCACATTGTAGTTTGCAAATTTGGATCCTTATTCATGTTATCTCATTGTTTCCTAGTAGTTGTTTGGTTGTTCCAAATTGTTGGATCATTGTGGAGTGTTTGAGAACTGCAAAGTAGTCACGGTACAAGTTTTAGATAGTGTAGTAGTGAAAGCTCTATCCATGAAAGCCATGTTTGGCAATACCTTGTACAATTGTTGAATTACATAGTGGAAGGGAAGTTCAATTGCCTTACCCAAAGGGGTTTTTCCCACACTAGAATTCTCCAAATCATAACTTGTGTTCATATTATGCTTTGTCTCAATTTATGCTTCCTTCTTATGTTTAGCATAATGTACATTTCATTCCAGCACTTGTTTATCTCTATTTTAGCATAAGATGCTTTGTCTCAATTTATGCTTTCTTCTTATGTTTAGTATGCTGTACATTTTATTCCAACACTTGTTTATCTCTATTTTCGCATTAGAATTACTCTAGAATAGTCATCTATCAATCAATTGTTGAGCTAGGAATATACGATCATTGTTGGTGAAGCTTAATGTGGAATATCCACCTAGTTTTCGGATCAGATCCTCCCACTTCCTCTTGATTTAGTTCCTGGGAAGGAGGTCTATCCTACTTTTCATGAATCTATAACTGCAAGAGGACTATCCTTTTCTCCTTGATGCTCTAATCCCATTTCCTCTTCGAAAAACCTATCATGATTCCTTTTCTTTATATCATTTTTATTTTCTTCGGTCAGGGTTTTGGGAACCCAAACTTGAATTTTTCCATCCTATAGGGTTTCTTTTCCAGGATTTTTTCCTCCTTTTTCCCAAACAATCCCCCTCTAGATGCCCTATTTTCCGACAATTAAAACACCAAAAGTGGATGTATTCAAAATCTATTTCATGTCTCCAAGTTCCTTTCAAGGATCTGATCCTGATTGCTTCCAAAATTGGTTTTGTGAGGTCAATACGGGCATGGATCAATGCATGGGTGGACAATTCTTTTTGGAGGAAGCTTCTGAAGTGCATATAACTTCACCTAACTTTTCCCCCTTATCCCTAAAGATTTCCTCCCAAAATTTTGGCAGCGGCTAATAAAACCTTACCCATACTAGGACATAAGATAGAAATTTTGTTTCTAGTTTTAAATGGGGAGTCCAAAACGAAGATACATCCCTGCACTTTCATATAACCACAGACCTCCATTAAAAATCAAATCCCTATCCCTTTTCTTTGGAAGATGACCAAAAAGAAATCCTTGTTACAAATTATGGCTCATTCTAGTAGGAGAATTACGTCTAAATCTAGGACAACATCTTCTACCTGTACAATCAGTTCTTCTTCTTCTATTTGTATTGAGAAACCCCCAAGTTATCTAGTTCTGATCTCTACTACATTGTCATGATTCTATTCATTCTTGAGAATGGACTGGATCTGCAACAATCTTTCCTTCTTGAAGAACTGATGTCTCCCCTCCTCCCTTCTGTACTATTTTGACTTATCCCTTTGATCATGCCATTAACATTTATTGCCACCTCTGCTTCGTCCATTGCTTCATAAATTTAGTTTAAGGGGTTTTAATTTAATTTTATTTTTTCAGCACTTTATGCAGGTCCAGAACAGATCCATTTCATATTCGTCTTTCGTACAATCCACATACAAAAAAATCTATAAAATGGTCTAGTAACTTTTTTCCAAAAAACGATGCAGGGAAGATGGGGCACTAGTACCCCTGCCCATAGGTTGGATCGGTGCAATTACGATTTGTAATATCCTCTTATTCAAAAGGGATTTGATCATCATTTTCAGGAACAAGATCATCCATAATAAAAGTGCCAATAGCATGGTCATAATGTCCATATATCATTTGGTAAGATCTTTTTCTAATCAATGAATTTATAACACCAATTAATTGAACAGCTATAAATCCACACTATGTAGCCTCTATGCCATTCTAAGATAGAACTATGACTTGGTTAAATGCACATTTAAAATGTTTTGAAACCCTTCCCACTATCCATTAATAGAAAACGAACAAAACTGTAAGTAATGAAGCACACCAAACAATGATTCGAGCTAAAGAAATAAATGTGAACCCTACGAGGAAAAAAATTCTAAGGCATGATTTGTTTCTCAGATTTTATCCGAGCCAAACATAAACAAGAATTCGAACCCTGTGACTTACATGCCTATGCATTGATTGATTCCAGTGTAGCCTTTCCATAAAAATTGGCAATCAATAGCTTGAAAAATCAATATTTTTTACATCTATAGAGAGAGACCTTACCATTTGTTCAATATTTTTAGGTTTCAATTTGAATGTTAATTTTATGGATAATATTTGTGCCTTAATAAACACTCTTATATTGAAATCTATGCTTCCAACAACATTATTTCTGAACTCAAAACTAAATATGCCTCACAGAAAAGAAATCCAATGCTTCAATATATTTATCGGAAAAAACTAAAAAGCCATAGAGTTAAAAAAAAAAACAGAATCATAAGTATGCCAGACGTATACACAAATGTGAGTGTAACTTGTGGTACATAAATCAAACCTCAAGATTTGCATTGGCAATATTTAGCTCCTGCCGGAATGCATCAGCATTCGCATCCAATTGACTAAGAACCTGTTCCATAATAAAAGGATATGTGATGTTACTTGCCATAGACCTAACAAAACGATTTAGAAGATATATAATAATGAGATTCAAAGTCCATGACACCAACCAAGAGATTGGTTAACAAGTGCAATAGTCAGCTAAAAATGTAATTGCAGAGCATAACTGTAGTTAAACTTTTCATGCAATATTAAAAAATATAAATGTAATTGGTAGTCACCCATTGAGTGCATCCAAAAGGCTGTGGAGTCCACAAACTTATATGGTATAATGCCCACTTATGGGAGAGGGAAGAGCGTACTACAAAAGTATATGATCATGGAGTTTGTCCACTAGTAGACACTAATAAATGTCAAATGTGCAGTCATTAGTTAATCATTTATAATCCACTGCAAAACATTGGGAAAACCTATGTTAAAGAGGTGTGTACATTTCTAGATACTTTGTAATAATTGCCAAACATGCACACTCCAGAACCATTATTTAACAGTTTTTATTTCACTGAAATTTGCCGAAAATTTGATTTCCTGTCTAGGAAGGCAACTCTGACCTTAGCTAGCAGCGGAATCTCCAGGTCATATAATCATTAAGAATTAAGATACTATGCATAAATCAGTTTCAGGTTCTGTGTATCCAAGACCCCATACTATAGCCTACCCATCCACGGCACCCCAGCTTATCTTGTGGATTATATACATGTCATCACAGTACAGAAGTATGCTATGATAACTCTCTCGTATTAAGTAGTATCTGGAGAATTTGTCCTTTGTGTTTTCAGTCACCTTCTTGAAGAGGTGCAAAAACTAAAGAACTTAACATCTATTTATTTAGCTATAAGTGACAACTCCCATTACAAACGGAGAGTCTGTGTTTACTAGCATGCAAGTATGGATCAATTCCTGAGTTACTTCAAGGAAGAGGACACATCAAGACAAGATGTCTTGGCCATTCCTTTTAACAAATGTCTACACACCTTGCATAATTTCGCTCATAAGTAAAATATAAGTTTGCCAGTCCAAGTGGTGTGTTTTTCCTGAATTTATGTCTTGGCCATCCCTACGAACGCCTTGCATATTTTTGCTCATGAGTAAAATAGAAGTTTACCGGTCCATGTGGTGTTTTTCTTGAAAATAATATGTACCCTTGTGTCCAGCATAATATCTTAAATGTCCACTTCTACTAATGGAAATGACGTTATAAACCAGATTTTAAATTAACATTTGTGTCCCATGCAGAAGTAAAAGGATAATCAGTATCAGAATCTCAGTTGGAACATTACTGTTTGCATGGACAGCCAAGAAAAGAGAAAACCCCCGAGGCCCCAAAAAAAATTCTCTTTTAAGATATCTCAACCAATTCGCTTGTTGCCCATAAAGATTCTTAATGTCAGGTGGCTCCTAGTTCACTTGTCACTATAACTGCCTAAGTGACTACAAATAGAACTGCCCAAAAGCTTGATCTGGAAATCTTTGCTCTTAACCTTAAAACAAAATAGTTACAAGCTTCTTATGGGCTTAGCTATCATGAAGAATGCATCTTTTGTGTCTAACTGCTGTTCACTTACAATCTCTACTACAAGCAGTAACTGCATAATAGCCACAGTTGCTACAACTTCCTAAATGAATAGAGATAGAAACTGTTCGCAAGCTTGATCAGATATCTTTGTTATTAACCCCAAAAAAAGATAGTTGTAAGCTTATTATGGGCTTAGCTATCGCGAAGAATGTATCTTCTACAACTCATTTATGTTGTCATACAATCTCAACTGCTAGCTGTAACTGCATAATACCCATGGTAAATTCATTACTGCATTTTTCAAATCAGCAGGTTATTCTATCCTGTAAACTAATTATTGAAAGCTCAAATCCTTTAAGGAAAATCAGGATTGAATCATGAATGGTACAAAACAAGCAAAGGATTTCAAGCTTACTGGTTACTCTATCAGGGAAATGCAAGCCACAGATGAAGATGTGGGTTTAACTACGTCGATTCACTGTATAATGCTTTCCAAGTTCATTCTATCACTTTGAATGAGATAAGAAACTTCTAGGCATCATTTCAGAACAAGTTAATTAAATCAAGATTAAAAATTAACCAAACTCATAATTTGATCTTAATGCACATGTCGCAATTGTTTTAGGTGACCACTGCTTCCTATTCTTGTACTCATACGATTGATAACCTTTCACATATAGGATCTTAAGGTAGAGCAGTCTAAAAAAACTTCCAGTACTAATGTAAATCTATAAATAGCTTGCTCTAACAATTATTTTATAGTAAATACATAGGCTTCTAATCTTACCTATTACTGTAGAGTAACTGTATGCAACTTTCATTTATTCCTTACCTGGCTGCCAGATGCATCCAGCCTTTTCACGGTAATGTCAGCAAGTTGAGCATATTCAATCTGTGTCTGCAGTCCAATATTTCGTATTTTTTCAGAGCTCTCATCTAATAACTCTGCCATCCTAACTTTCGACACTTCTAGATTAACTATCTCGACAAGAATATCTTGAGTCTTAGGATCTCCTCCAGTCTCATGATCATCTTTAGAGCTTTCACCACTACAAATAACATTCCATCCAACTTTTCCCTGTTTAGCTTTGCTAACCATCTTAGAAGAGTTTCTGAATTTTGGAAGACACCCCCACAGCTCCGAGCGCAATGAATTTGTCAAAGCCTGCTGTGCATTATGTGATACCCTGAACCATGTGACACTGCATTTTAAATTGGGTTTTCTCGCCACAAAATTTCTGTTGAATTTGCATGAGCATATGAGGGTCTCTGCATATGAAAATATTCGCAGTTGAGAAGCAGATTTTACATCCAGGTGCCCACCATAACTCCGACCTCCATATTTTCTGGCCACATCTGCAGAAAATGAAGCCTGAAAAGTACTTGCCATGTATACGATACTGCTGGAAAAGATAGCTGCATGACAACGCCATACCATTACATACGATATAGAATTAAAGATGCAAACTCATGAGCAAACTGTGAAAGTAAAGGCACACATAAAACAACAATGTTCTTGCACAATTTAAATTGCCATTTGGTTTGTTGGATGGTACGGAAAAAAGTAATGCCAGAAGATGGCAATGTGCCATAAAAACAGCCCATGAGCAAGCTCATATGGCATTTACTTTGTCCCACATTAAATTTGACAACTTAAATTTATCTGCAAGACCTTACAACTCTCCATAAGGAAACAGATTCATATTGCACAAATAATTAAACCATCTCTTCAAATATGTATTTTCAAAACCATATTGAGTACAGTAATGCCCAACTTGCTATACGGATCTATTGTCTTCCAACTCAGTTCAGCTTATTATCACAAAAACTTGGTAGGCATTAAATTCTTGAACATGTGCCACCATTGAAAGTTAAAGTATTGTGATCAACATTATCCCTTTCTATCATAAGAGATGGTGCATTGAAAGGATTAAACCATGCAATAAAAGATTGATGTAGGCAGGATTCGTGTACAGCTATAAGCTAAACCAGTTCAGCATAGTTATAGAATTTAACATGATTTTCATGCTGCATTCTGGAATCCCGAAGTTATTTTATTTCATTTCCAGTCCGGCTACCAGCATTAGAAGTCTAATTGAATTATTTATCATAATAGTATTCTGCCAAACATGCATCTTAATACTCTGCATTAAACCAGCTACATAAATATTTGCCTAGAATTACTATTTTATTCCTTTTTAATTACCTATTCAACCATGGGGTTTCGTTTGGACTTGCTATTTTCAAATAGAAATCAACAGAGGAAACAGAATGAAAATGGGCTCTGATTCACAATCATTTATTCTTAAATCCTCCACATTCAATCATGGTATAGCATACTGCTCTCAATATTTGATATGTTGCACCTCTACACTACTCAAAGGGAGACCCCTACACACTCACTCTCTACCAAGTGCTATTCCTAGTTAGTCCAAATAAAATAGTAAAATGAAATGGAAAGACAACTACTACATAAAAAATGAGCCATTGCACAAAGAGTGAAAACACAAAAAAGAACATACTGCTTCGCAGTAGTTTCCACAAGCACTATACTTGGCACAATGTCTGGAGTTTCAAACCCAGATGAACATTGAGACAGGAATGTTTGCTGAGTTGATAGTAGCGACCACATTTACTTATTATGACCCAAGTAAAACATATAAAAAAGGTTACCAAAGGGGAAAAGCTTGGGAAAGTGGGGCTTTAAGGGGAATAAACCTGTATTTATTCTCGGAAACTCTTAGCCCTGCAGTGAAATGAAACTATTTTAATTACGTTCACAAGACTAAATGGTCTATGGGACCACCGATTACACCAAATGCTCCAACCATTCAAATCGCAAGACCAATGGTATCCTTTAGAAGGCTACTCCTCCTCTTGCGAATTTGAGTTAACACCCCCCCCGCCTCTTTTATTCTATTTTCCTAATATAGCTTTACCATGGATACAACTCTTAGTGTTTTCTCATATTTGGCTTGAATGTCTGCGTACTTTGGACATTCAAGGATGAAATGCTCCTCCGTTTCGACTACCCCTGTATTGCATAAAACACAAACCCTTTCTTCCCATTGCTCCTTAAATGTCGTCTATTTGCTTGTCTCACAACTAAGCCTATGGGAGCTAGTCCTTAGTTGAGCAATGAGGATATTTTCTCACAATGCTCATAAATCAGGTTGAACTCTATAATATAGTGCTATTGTTCCTACTTGTGTTCTTCCTCCATATCACTATTCTAAACTTTCCGTTCACATTTTTTTTTTTGTCTCCGTTAAGATTTGGGCATTTGTTTAGGCTAATATCCCATCTACTCATCCATTTGTGGTTATGTTTCATTTACGTGTTCTTCCGCCCATGCAACTCTTCGTCTCTTGTGGCCCTAGGCCACCTACCAGTCTTCATGTTTCCTTTTTTTTTTCAAGTAACATAGTTGCCTAGTCATAGCGGTTGCCTCTAATGGAAAATTTTTTATTTCAGCAAAGATAATTTCATAGGGAATTGAAACCTTAATTCTGAAATTGTTTGTGATTAGACGCTTTTGGATCCTTTCTATTTGCCTCAACTTCAAACTAGCCCATACCTCGCAGCCATACAACACCACCAATGTGACAAGTAACCCGAATAAGATCGTGGTGGTCTTCCAATCCTATAGTTCAACATTCTTGCACCTATTTTGAAGCACATAAAGAGCTCTCCATCCTCGTATTCTTTTCATCCTACATGTATCCCAGCTGAGCTTGTTGTGAAAGTCGAGGCCAAGATACTTGTATTCTAACACCACTTCAAAAGACTCTCTTCCTAACTGAAAGTTGAGACATTGCTTCTTCCTTTTCATTGAGAATATCATAATTTTGGTTTTGCCGATGTTCACCTACATCCTTGTTTCTTTACAAAAGAGCTCTATAACCTATAGGTAGTCTCTTAGAACTTGGCTTGTCTCTACCATTATAATTAGGTCATCTGCATAAAGCAGGAGTTTCACCACATATTTGGCCAAGTGGACCCCTTCCCCTCCCTTTTTGTTTATCCAATCTTATAGCTTGACAATGTATAGCCCAAATAAATTCGGTGATAGAGGGCAGCCTTGTTTGACGCCTATATCACTCCCAAAACACTTGGACAGCCTTGCCTGCATTTTGATTTCAGCCTTGACTTTCTCATACAACCTATGAATTGCTACCTTTACGTCTGTTCGGACCCCTAGTTCCTCCATTCCGCTCCATAATTTGCTCCTTGGCACTGTGTTAAAAGCCTTTTTGAAGTCTACAAAACAACAATAGGCATTCCCTTTTTTATCCCAAACCTTTTCAACTAGGTGTTCAAGCGTGACAATGATCAATAGTTGAGTGTTTGGGTCTAAAACCTTGCCCCTTTGCTCTTTCCTTTTTCCTCCGTCCAACTGCTAATCCTACGCTCTATCATACTTCTAAACAAATTTGCAAAAAGAGGATTGACCATGATAGTTCCATAATTTGAGAGATTATTTATATCTCTACTTTTAAACAAAGAAATGGTTAGGCTAGTTGTCCACTCTGTTGGGAAGCCATTTTGGATGACCTCATTGAAAATTTCTTAAATTTGAGGTGTTAGGATATTTGCTCCCCATCTTTTATGCTCCGCTTGAAGGTTGTCTATGTCTCAAGCTTTACCCCTTGCTAGCTTTTTAATCCCTTGTATGATGTCTTCAATTGTGAAAAATTGTTCATTAACAATGATAGTGGCAAGCGAATCTCATTCATTTTCACACTCATACAATTGCTTTAAATAGTCCAACCACTAACTTGCTGTTATGTTGTTTTCTATCTACATTTTTTCCTTGCAAAGCTCCCTCCTAAATCTCTTTGGTTCATGTTTGCCTAAGTAAATCAGCGCCTTCCTCCTAGTTCTTGTATATTCTTCTTCTTTTGCCCTCACCAATCGCTCATATATTTTTTGTTTGTCTTTGTTCTACCTGTTGGTTCCTTTAGTGGTCTATGCCCTGCCTTGCATTCTTCATCATACCACTGGTTTATCGGGAAGCTATTTATTTCGATCTTTTTACGTTTAGCTCTCTTGAATGTGTTTGGGAGTTCTTGAATGGGGTGCATTAACCTCTCACTCTTAGTGTAATATATACCAATGTCAAGTGCTCCCTTACCCCTTCCTCCACTTGGTATTCAATGCCACCCTAAATGCTTGGTGATTTTCCTCTGTCAAGAGTATGTTTCCTTTGAATGGAGGTTTACTTTGGTTGACCCCAGTGTGCTCATCACATTGCTTGTCTCCCTGTTGTCAGAGTTTCATAAAAATTGGGTTGTGATCTGATTTAAGTTTCACCAGAGAATCTTCTACTTCTAGTTATTCTATTCTAGGTATACAATTTTGTGAGCATATAACATAGTGGATTATGTCGTGCCCATTGTAAGTCTTGCACGTATAATTTCCTAATTTTTCCAATTTATTCATGCCATTACATATAATCAAATTGTATATGTTGCCTAATAACTCTTATCCAAAGTGCGATATAGCCCCATGATCATTGTCTGAAGCCCTGATCCATTGATCATTTTCTTCTTCTACCATCCAAAGAGGATTCATATCTAGATCCTCATTACTTCCTAGAATGTAGGCTTGTTTGTTTGTTGTCCTTGCATTAAAGTCCCCTATTAACAAAATCTCCCTGATCTTACTATAGACTTAAATGTCCCTTTTTAGGGACGAGTATAGGTCTTCCTGGTCTAGATCTCTCTTATAAAATTTGCAAATTTTGTGCAACTATGCTAATATTTGTGTCATTTTCTATGATTTTTATCCAAATGTATTATTTATTTTCATCTTATTTTTCTATTTTGATAATTATGCCCCATGATTCCATTATTAACACCATTATACCCCCATGCCCCTTGCCATTTTCGACTATTTTATTCCATATTGTTGCATTCTTGCATTCTTCAAAATGATTATATCTCTTTCTCTGGCTATGGGCCCTAACTCGGGTCCTCTTCTCCAAGTCTAGCTCACCATCATAAGATGCTCTTGGGCGGGCCATGTTCCCTATTTGCTTCGGGTTTGTTGAGTTGTGATATAGGCTTTCCCATCTTTAGGTATGTTATATCCTTTATTCCTTGTTGCCTTCACCTTTTCTCACTCCTTGTTTGTCTCTTCTAGCTACAAAAAGATTAAGTCTTCATCTAGTTAATAGTTTGAGCCTATCAGCATGCCTTTATTTCTTAGTCCTCTTGTTTTACCTCAAAGTTCACAATTGTGACCCGAATATGCCTATCTTTTCTTCCCTCTCAACTTGTCAATTCTACTTGCTTGTCTGATCTGACCTTTCCATTGTAACCGATCTGACAAGAAGTCCCTTGTTAAACGGCTTGTATCCTCCCCTTCTCCATGGTCTTCCAATTCTTTGATGATTATATTTAAAATTTTGTCATGTCATTCTCTTTCTTCTATCATTTGACTCTTGACTTGCCTCTCTATCATCTCCTCCTACTTGCCCAATGGTTCTTTTACTACTTGTGCCCACATCTTAGCCTCTTCCAATTTATTTTGTAGCTCATTTTCTCTCCTTTCCATGCTATGAAGTGCTTCCTGTACTTCTTTTATTTGTGTTGTACTTGCTTTTTCATCCCCTACCTTGGCATTGGTTGGAAAGTGGATGGGCTTGTTTGAGGGCATGTCATTCGTGTTGTCCAACATTCTCAAGATTTTGTAGTTTTGCCACTTGTGCTTTAAGCATTTTGTCTTTTTATAGCCTTTGCTTAGTGTTTATCACCTCTTCTATTTTAATATTTTTAATTTTCTCCCTCATTTCCATACTTTCTGGTCTCTTTTTCAAACTCGCGAATTCTTGCACATAGAGCTTTAGTGACCAAATGAGTCAAATCATCGTGGGGTTGTATGTTTTCTCACCGTCTTGGATCTCCTCTTGGTGACCTCCACCCCCAAAGTTATGTATTTTCTTGTTTCCATTCATGGCTTTTGTCATCCTTGCACGATTCTGTTTTTGTGTCCTTTGTTGTTATTGGTCTGAACCAATCCTCGTTTTCTTCTTTCTCCTAACCCACCTATGGTTTTGGTTGAGCATTATGTTCTAGAATTGTCAAGGCTGTTGGTTGTTCTGTATTATCAACTTGCTTTTGCTTATGTGGTTGTACATCCTTTGTTGTTAATCTTAGTTTATGTTTCTTCATAGCCACTTCCCTCACCTGAGCTTGCCGACACCTTAATATCCCCCAATATTGTTTTGCATTGACATATATCGGTTTTGAGATGACTTTTGGGGATGTTACAGTTGGTTGTGATGATGAGTTGGTATTATGTGGGAACCCTATGATTTGTGGATATACAAATGTTTGTGCTCCGTTAACCCCATATGCTCGAATATTCCTTCCAATTATAGGATTTGTGTGCACATATGTAGGGACCAACTAGTGTTCTGCTATGCCCTCTGGTGCTATAAATGTCTTTGATTGGGCCATATTTCCAAAAAGTAAGACTTCTTGTTCTCTGAGCTCCACTTGCAGCGGTTGCTTCATCTATGGCATGTGCTTCACCCAATGGGACAGCTTCTTCCATTGTGGGGACAACCATTTCAAGCCCTGACATATGACAAGGGGGCACCTGAGGAGATTGTGAAGATATCCACGGTGTCACCGCACAACTTTCGGAGAAATCCACGGTCTATGACATTGTCACACCACATATGTTGTTGATATCTACATTGTCATGATCCTCCAACACTTGTTTTCTATCATTTAGGTGTTGGGTTCTACTGCTAGAAGATACTAAAGCAACCTACAAGTCAGCTATCATTCTGCATCAAAACTACCTTAGAAGCCTTGCATCTTCCTCCATTTCCACTCTTCCTCATTGCTCTAGGGCTTTCCACTTGGCTACATTGTTTAGGACTTCATCAAGCAGCTGTTAGACGTCGATACACAGATCAACTAAGTAGTCAATTCGCCTAGGGATTCACCCCAAGTACACCCGGGACAATGCAAGTATGCTCATTCCTTCAATAAAAGGACCAGGGTAAACCCACAAGGTAAAAGCCAATTTTTTCAAAGGAAAAAAATTATTTTTTCAGGTTCAGATCATTGCAAATGAGGTTGAAGCTAGTGACATAGAGTGTATGGTCGCAACGCAAGGGTCACAACCCTGAGAGAAGCACATGTCGATGGATGTCTTGAAGAGCTTCTTCCAGGTTTATCTGAGAAGGCCTTGGAATTTGTTGGAAAGCATATTCTCAACCTGTAATCATGTTGTCTCCCCTGGACGATTTGATTCACCCTGTCAGTATCTACGTTACCAATATAGATAGGGGTATGGGTACGAGAATCAGTTATGTGGATACGGGGATTTTTGGGGGGGGGCAGGGGGCGCTTGGATACATTTTGGATACAGCCATACAAAAATATATATAAAAAATACAGCCATATAAGAAAAATTAACCACATAATATGCATAGAGGAAACAAAATAAGTTAAATCACCACAAAACATACTCATAATTCAAAGCCAAATATCATAATATTCAATGATCGATCTTAGATTAGTTTTATAGCATGTTATTTGTACTAGAAGCATGGATGATAATCCGTCTACATAGGTTGCAAGACAAACGTGCAGATTTGAATATCCATTCTCTGAAAGGCCCCTTATATGCGCTTTATTCTGCTCTGCAAATATCACTCCATCAGCAACTAACCTTTCTTGGTCACCATAACTGGTCTGGGAATCAGAAGCCTAAATATTGATAACAACAATTGCAGAAATGCAATAATTTGTTTTGCATTTGAAAAGCTTCAAATGGCATCATAACATATGTACTGGACAAAGGGTCAATTCCCCATAGCCAACACAAATTCTAAAAAATTCCAGATCAACTGAATAGCCATATAGCCATGAGGCTTTAGATTGATGAAAGAAATATTCTAAAGGATTTAACAGAAACCTATCTGTAACTGCACACACCATTACACTTTCAAATATCTAAGAAATATTCAAAAGCATCCAACAAAAGACCATCTGTAACCGCACACGGTTAAATTTGTAACTGAGAATCCACTTTATTTTGTTTTTAATTGTATTTTGAAGTCCGTGTTTGACTTTTCATGAGGCGAAATAGAAAAAAAATGTTTTTTTGCTGGGATACGTTGCAGATACAGCCAAGGTACATCCCTGGGCCTGTGGATACGCTCAGGACATATCCAGGCGTATCCACAGGCCCAGGGATGTACCCTGGCCATATCCCCACAATATCCGTATCGACAGGAGTTTCGTATCATATCCAAGGGGCATATATGCAGTGTCCAGTAACATAGGTTAATATGAATGGAACAGGAATAGCAAGATTTTCATATGTTCCGAGGGCTGATTTCCAGTATGGTGTGATTGTTTTTGCTTTATCTCCATGGGCGTATGTCCGTCATTCTATTCCTTTGTGTCGTGTTCCTTCATTATATTGTAATGCCTTTTTAGGTTTTTTTTTAATGACACAATTATGAGACATCACGTTAAGCTGATAGATTGTATATTCAATTTAGTATATCAAAATATCGATCTCACTATTTAAGTAAAAGCCAAGACTAATGTTCTACACTTTATATTTATCTTATTTATTTAATTATATATTTTTTCATAAGAAAAGATGAGACTCACCTTTTAATCCTTTTAAATATTTCAATATTGTGTCTTTAAAAAAAACTTAATTATATGGTTAATTCATGTTTACCAGGTAGGAATATTTAAATTTTTTATATTTTATATAGTTATTTGTATGCCCATACCCAAAGCAAAAAAATAAGATCGTCATACCAGCAAACCGATTTGCTGGGGCCATACTTGTACCTAAAATGAACCAGTAATTTATATCATCAGCACCTTCCTACCTTCATGCACCTCATAACCATCAGACTCCAGAATTTGTGTTATTGGTCTAACAATCCTTGGGACTTATGAGGGTTTCTTTATAGTACAATCATTTTTTGGCGGGAGATATCCTCTGATAATTTTAGCAAATCTCCCTTATTTAAATTATGCATTATTGGAGTTTGATCATTGATTGTGCCTCATTTAGAATTGCATCTAGGGCTTATTTGAATTCTGTAAAATCTGCATTCATTGGATGAGCAGGCTTAGCTATGGTAGGACCACAATATCACCATCTGCGTTAAAGATCAAAAGTTATGGGAGATAGTGGTGGGCAGTGCTTTGAGAGTGAATGTACAACTAAAAAAATTGTAGAAAAAGGTTGGGGAAGCAAGCCTTGAGGCCACCCCAATTTTAACTGTGCATGGGTAACTAGAGTCAAGTTGAGCTAAGAGAGATTTTGATTGGATAGGAAGTCTCAAACGGAACTCACAAGATCAAAGTGTACTTTGTCGTAATTGCAGTGCAGTTACGAAACCAAAAATTCACAGCATTGCTTAGGCAACCCCACTTGCGACAAGCCAAAATTATCGATGACAAATTAAACTACTCATATATTTGAAGATGAACATTGTGATTAAAGACTTGGCCCCATTAAATTCTAGAAATAGAGAAATTGTGAAGATGACAAGCAAAAAAACTCTAGTTCTGAGTTAAATGATCAGCCAGAGTTGATAATGAAGGGTTATTATTTCAGAATTGTACAAAGGACAAACTTGACCTGAACAATTGCTTTTATTATGGGAAAATTCAAAAGTATGAATTGATTGATGACAGATGCCTAGTAGACCGTCGTGAGCATACTGAAGCCTAGTAGATTGCCGTTAGATTGTCATCAATGTACTGAATGAGAGGGCAGCAAACCATAGTCTGAAATCAACTCGTACTAGTGACTACACCTATCCTGCAAGAGAACACAGATGATAGATCCATTGTGACTAATAGATTAATGATACTTCTGAGTACAAAAATCAGATCATGTGAATTCGCAATGGTTAGCATCAAACATTGAACATCCAATGTAAGTGGGGAAAGCAAAGATGCCTCTCAAGGTAATCCTAAACACCTTGATTTGGAGAAGAAACTAGAGAAAAGAGAAAAAAGGTTGACAAAAGAAGGCTAATAGAAGAGCTAGAAAGAAGCAAAATAAGGTGTCAAAGTGTATCTTATGTGGACATATTAGTCACTTGGGAAATAAAATGAGCTTAGATGAGTTATGTTGACATGCAAAAACAAATCATAAAAAGTATAAAGTAAGTTCATATGTGTTCATCTTGAGAAGGAACATAAAGGGGAAGTTACTAGAGTGTTATGGCCATGAAAGACTACGTGGGGAGATCTTCCAAAGACTTCAGGACCTCCATAGGCATAAGAGAAACTAGAATGGAGAAAGGCCAACCAATGACAAGTACTAAAGACCAAATAAAGTCATCTATGGAACACCCTAATTTTTAGTTGCTACAAAAGCTAGTGAATGATTTTGTAAATGTCACATTCCGTTTCATTGCACTTCTTAAACAATACTGAATAAATGATAACAGGTGATTTATTATTTATTTAGATTATTTCATAATATGTTATGAATTAATCATTTATGTTAAATGCAACTAATGATTGATTAGCCGTCATTTATTGATTTATCATGATTAGTTTGCATTGTGAATATGCTTTGTTTAGCTAGTGATATTGGACTAACTATAGTGTGTTGACATGAGTGGTTATAGGTACTAAGGGAGAGTATCATCGGGGAGAGGATGATAGATCCGGATGAGGTGGCGAAGTAGAGAGAATTATTGCACACACCACATATGTATTTGTGGGGGACTGTTTTGTGAGTTGCATTCGTGACAGGTTTGCATATAGATGTGTCGCATTAGCTTTGTCACTATTTGGCTTGATTCTTAGTGGATGTCACCTTTGCATTGTATTGACTTACATTGTTGTTGTCTTGGCTTAAATTATTTAATTGTCGTAATGTTTGCTTGGTGTGATTTAATTTGCATGTTTACCTTCTAAATTATTTAGTTGTCTAACACTATTTGTGACATAATATGATCCAATTGATCTTGCAATCTAAAACCGTACTTATTGATCTTTAGAGGAGATTTTAGGGCTGAGTTCCAAGCTGTTAAATGTTTTATGAGGTTATATTTGTTCACCCTGTTGGCAAAATGTTTTGCACTAAGGCAAAATAAGGGCTTTTGCAACATTGAGGGGACAAAAGCCCCTCCTCTATTATGAGGGTAGTTTCCCTCTATTGAAAGTAGGGGAAAACAAAAAAAGAATTATGTACAATATACACATGTAAAATTGTATTGTGGGTGTTTTGCATTAAAATTAAAAATCTATGTTACCGGATCCTTCACCCTAGACCCGTGGAGAACTGTGGATGGATCTAGGCCCGATACTGCAAAAGGACTATGGATCCCCTTGGATACACCCCAGGACGTATCTAGGAGGATCCATAGTCCTCTCGCAGTATCCTAGCCACATCTAGACAAGATCCGCAGCCCAAAACTAGGATGCATCCAAGTGGATCCACAGTCCTCCTGTAGTATCCTGGAAATATTCGAGAAAGATCTCCAACCCAAAAACGTTTTTTACTTTTTCTAATTTCACTTGACAAGAAGTCAAATATGGACTTCAAAACACAGTTAAAAATAAAATAACAATTCTAGTTCTAATTGACATGATTTGTTCAATGCCATTCATAACAGACGAAAGGAATACATTCATACTCAATGTCTTGGAGCCAAGTTCCTTCAGATGATCTAATGATAACGACCTTTAGCACTCAAAAGTTTTACTTGTGTACCAACTATAGTATAGGTGGATAATTCTTGGTAGAGGCTACTTCCAATATGTAAACAAACCTACCAATCTTATTCCTTGGGACCTCCAAGACCCCTTCACAATTACTTGATGATCCATCTTCATTTTCATTACTGTTTGCAAGTTCATTTTCCAAACGAACATCTTCCTCTTGATGCTCTAAAATTTCCTCCAATCCCTTGTCAAAACTCTCAATACATGGTGGTTCTTTCCCACATTCTTATGAAAACTTGTCAATTGATAAAATATCGAAGGATCCTTGATTCACCAAATAACCACCATTGTGGATTTTCAATTGAATATCATGACATTTGGCATTGAATAATCAGTATATTTTGTGGTTATTTAACTTGTTTTGTTTACTCTATGCATATTATGTGGTAGATTTTGCTTATTTGGCTATATTTTTATTATTTTAATATGGTTGTATCTGTGTACTCAAATCCCATACCTGTATTTGTACCAGAATTAGGATCGGCTACTTAGTTAAAAACATTATGGAATTGTAACCACTAGTTGCTAATAACAAACGCCACTATTAAAGATGGCCAAATAGGGTTTGGGCAAGCATTCTAATAACCGATGTAAAATTGATTAATGATTGAAGCAAATATTAGATAAATTTGGGAAGATTTTTGGCGATGGCACCATAGCTAGGGTTTCGGCGGCGACCACAATGGTGATGGCAGTGGAAAACGTAGAGATGAGCGAGGAGCTCAGCGATGATGACGGATCAAGCAAGGGAGTCAACTGTAGGAGCAACTAAAATTGGGAGGCAGGGTTGGGACGAAGTCACAGCGCCAGGTGAATCAAGTGCTCAGCAGTGACAGCAAAGGCCACAGGGCAGCCAAAACACGTCAGGTGGTGGCAAACCCAGTTCAGGGGAAAGTGGGTCTAAGGTCAAGGGAAGCAACAATAGCCTCAATCAAAGTTCCAGCTTCCAAGGCTAGGGTTTTTGCAGACTGCCAGAATGTCTCTAACCCGTATCACACTTGTGGAGATTTCTGCCAAGAGGCTATTATGTGTAAAAACCCTAATCTTGCCCCTCAGTTGATTGAAAGATACTCCTTTCCTCCTAGGAGCAGTGTAGGTTTGGATGCTAAGGTTTCTTGCTCGGAGGGCAGGATTGGCAACTAAGGGCAAAACCAAAATGGTGTGGACACAACAATTTATGGGTATATCCCTCTCCTTTTTTCCTTTGATCCTCCTATCCTTGAAATTCCAGATGAGAGCCTTGCAACTATTAGTGTGGAAACAGGGTGTAAAGCCCTTAGTGGTCGATGTGTGGGGAAGTGCCCATCTTGGGAAGAGTTCTCTTTGTGGGTAAACTCTGCTTGGCCTTCTATTGCTGATGTTTCTCTTTCTTGTCTCCCAAATGGCTTATTCCTATTTCTTTTTTCATCTGAAGAAGAGCGGAATTATGTTTGGAACAACAATCCTTGGTTTTTTGGAAAGCAGGATGTGTTCATGTGCCCTTGGGCCCCTTTTTTTTATCCTTTAGATACAGCTTTAACAAATGCTCCAATTTGGGTAAGACTATATAATCTTCCTTTGGCAATGCATGATTCAAGACTATTATAGCAATTAGTTAATCTTTTTGGTGTGTTTGTTAAAATCGACCAAGATGTGAATGCTTTGCAGAAGTTTGTGAGGGTTTGTGTGTTGATGGATTTTTCCAAACCTCTCCAACATTCTGTTCGGCTTAAATCCTCATACGGGGTATGGAATCAATTTATCAATTATGAAGGGTTACCATTTAGATGTTTTAAGTGTAATCAAGTCAATCATAAAGTTGCAGCTTGTCCAAAGAAAGCTTCAAAAGGTGTTGGTTCATCTTGTTTGAAGAAATGGGTAAGAAAGATCGGCTGCCCTAATAGGGATCTTGTTAACAGCGTTCGTGACTCAGTGGGTGACTCCATCATTGGTTTGAAAGCCTTTATGGCAAGTTCTTTGGTGGCCAAGGGTTGTGATATTAATTCGGATGGGGTAACAGCGCACCGAGATTGTATTGGAATCCCTTGAGATCAACTCCCTCAACCCAGCAAAATAGTGGAACCAGAAAATCAGAATACTGAGATGTCGGGTTGTGGTATCAAACAAATGTCCAAGGGTATAAAAGCGTTGGATTCTCCCCAGGATCAAGGTTTTTCAATGCTAGAAGGCTCTTTGCAATCTGAAGGTCTACAAGAAGATGCAACTGTAGTGGAGGAAGATGAAGAAGAGGAGTTGGCTTCCAGACCCTGTTTATCGATTGCTCAACATCCTTCCAAGCAGGCAAAGCCGAATTTTAGTAAATCATGTGAAAAAGGACAGAAGATAGAAGCTAAAAGATTGCAAATTGATGCTATGAACTCTATAGATGGTGGCACCCAATGGACAATGGAAGCTTTACTTTCAACTAGAGGAAGGAAAACACTTGCAACTCATGGATGAATTGCTAGGTAGGTGAGGTGTTATGTGGGATAGCAAATTTTTTTCTTCTAGACTTATATTTCTAGTTTGTCTGAGTGGTGAGTAGACTCTTCTAGCTGGTGGTGTTCTTGCAAGTAGAATGGGATTATTGTATTTTATCCTTAGAGATGTGTAGTTACCTTGTCTTGGCTTTTGTGGCCTTAGTTTTCTAAGCTTTTTGATATTTTGGGGACTGGTTCCCCTTGTGTGCTACAGAACCAGTTAAAGCTCCGATCAAACGCTGGTATCTATCCAAAAATATATATATATATGGAAGAGAGAGAGAGTATGAAGGAAGAGAATATGAAGGGACATGCATGAATAAGCAAACTCAGAATTTATCCTTGCATGTAAGAAAGTAACTCATAGGAATGTACACAATTTAACATTGAAACTTGTGGCATTAAGAAATATAATAAAAGCCCTGTATTAAACAAAATAATAATCCATATCTATACAATTCTTTGCATAGATATTCTTTGTATTACTTGAAAATAAACTCAATTTTGTTTTCCTTCTTTCTTACAACAAAAATTACTCAAGTGTCAAAAGTCTTTTGTAGAATGGCCATCTCTCCTATTTATAACCCATAGAAGATAATATTCATAGATTTATCTTCTAATTTTACATTCACTTTTCTATTTTTAAGGAAGTGGCTTAAATATTTACAAAAAGATAGTGCATTGATATTTTATGAATATTACAATAGTGAAATTGCAGACACTAAAATCTAGTAATTGATACTTGGAAATGTCAGTTTTGACTTACCTTCACCCTACATGACTTGTGCGTACATAGATAAAGTGAAAAGCTAAAATGTTAATTGCCCAACTAAGAACTAGTTCACACCATCTTAAATGCGAAACAAGGAGATGGAAAGCACCCAAGGAGAAATGGTCATAGAGGGTTTGTTAGTTTTGCAAGTCCGGATCGGTGGAAACGGAATGGCATTTCATCATGGAATGTATAGCATATGAGGACATTCGGAGTAGTTACGTTGATATCCTACAAGGTGAAGCACTTACAACTTTGTTTGAAGAGGAATAGATAGCAAAAACCGCATACTACTTAACTAGAATTCATAACAGAAGATCCAAGCTTAGCAATGAAATTGAGGAAAGGCAGAAGAAGCAATGTGGGGCAGTTTATTTGGTATCTTGTCTGCTAGTTTTGCTCTTAAATCCCATAGGCTGGTTGGCCTCGTGGACGTTATTAAAAACTTTCATTCATTCACCATTCTCTCACATCCACATGCCTTCTAAGAGCCTAAACTTCCCAAGTTACTCTCAATCACCTAGAGGAAATTCCACAGTCTATGTCGAACCAATTATTTAACTTATGCAGACATCTCCAAATCATCAAATCAGTATTCTTGTGTCCTGGACAATCTCGTCAAACTCATAAAATACCATCTAACGGAAGTGTCTGACCCTGACGGTTTCATCCCACGCCAAGCAATGGTCACATTTCAAATGTAAATCATTCTTATGGGTCTGTCTATCCGTCTAATGTGTCGGTGGTGTGAGAAATTACACAAACTGTCTCATATAAACACAAAATAGGTGTAAGCATATTACCCATCTAGCAATTATCTATCAAGCATATTCAAACACTTGCACATTCAAAGGCACTGCCCTATTCTTCCCAATTTACCAATTAGTCACAAGAAGCAAGGCCTAGCCAAGTTTGAATCACATCAAAAGCCAAGCCAAAGTTGCTAGTTGTCAAGTACCAAGAGCTAGATTACAGGTTGCATACATTCAAGGAGCACTATTGCACACATTCATCTAACGGGAAGAACTACATGTGGTTTGACTTCCCCCTTCAGAGTATTGGATATGTAGGCAGTGCTCAATCATTCAACAGGGAGTGGTTGGGATCAGCTCAACCCACCTTTCTTCCCTTTTTGTAAGCCTAATTCTATTATTGCAAGTAGACCTTGGGTTTCAAGTGATGAAGACAAATTTATGTGAATCGCACACATAATCAAACCTCAGGATCGCACACAAAACTTAAAAACAAATAGATGCAATTGTTTGTATCAAAACAAAGGGGCAAAATCCATAGAGATAAAAACGTTAGACTGCGAACATAGCATCTAATTGTACCGACCTAAGGCTGACGATATTGTTTGGGCACATAGAGATCCAGATCTTGATCTAAACGACCTGCAGACTAGTTTGCCATCCTTCCTACCAAGACCCTGCCTACCATCTCAATCCTTCACAAAGCAGTTAATCGCTAAGTATCTTATCCTATTTAGTACCTTCCATGTTTACCAAGTGTAATTATAAAACTAGCTTCAATCACACATTCATATTTATGCATATTGCTATATTCTAATAATTTGAATAATACATTAGTTTCTATCTTGTTTAAGTTTAGCAACTTAGCATTAATCCAAAATAGGGTAAAACATACGCATAAAATAGAAGAAAGTCAACCAAGATCCACTTAGGATGCTTTCCTAGAAGACATATCTCCACTCGGTGGGCCCAATTCTTTGGTAGCTCGTTGGTCAACATCTTTACTCTTCTCTTGGAACTCTTTCAATTTGAATCCTCAAAACTTGTTCATAATATCAGTTGTAAGTTCCTCATGGCAAATGACTATGCACTTGCATCGGACCAGCCACATCTCCATGATCTTTATCATATCATTGGAAGTTTCAAATAATTCAAGCAAGTATCTATTAAGCTATTCAAGAGCACAGTGAATCCTGCTTAACTTGTCCCTTGCCGTAATGTTGAAAACATTTTCTTTGAGAAGTTCTTTAATCAATTTCTGAAATTGCTCCAACTCAGTAGTTGAATATTGTCCAAAGCCATCTTCTTTGGAGAGCTCACAATGTATCGCCCATATATTAGAGCAAACTTCAAAGAGCCTCTCATCACTAATTTTCTGTTGTTCATGCAAAAATCCTCCAAGGCATCATTCAAGACATCAATTTTCCATTTGATGCTCTCTAACCATTTATAAGATACATCATCTTCCATTTTTTTGAATATGCCCTTCGAGATGAGCAAGTTTACACTAACAAAGGACTTTTCTTTTATATCATTCTTCAATCCTTCCCATAGCACCAATTCATTTTTTTAACATTGTATCTGTTGATCAATGTGTTGTGTCCAATCACAATTTTGTCACAAGCTTTCATTATCTCATCTATATATGTCAATCCATTTACCAACAATTGCTCTACCCTGGCCTCAGTAGTTTTGCCAAAGCTATTGAATCTGTTGATGGCTGAAATTGCTTCCTTACTGATTCCTAGAACCTGAATAGCAGCGGTGGGAAGGCATGTTTTTGGAGTGTTAATTGGACTCAAGATAATTGACATATTTGGCAAGCTCATGAACTTGTTCTTCAAGTTGTTCTTTGGTTTGTTCACTTTATGTTGCTCTTTTCACCACTATGTTCATGGCCTCCATTATGTCATGCACATCTATAGTGTCCCAAAATGGGGCAATTTAACCAAAAAGGGGTTTCCCTTAAAATCCACAATTTTCTAAATTCTGAAATTAGCAAAATTAGCAAACCCTAGCTACTGTAATTGCACATCCAAACTAAAAATTAACTCCAATTCACCTTGAAATAAATAACAAATAAATACCTTGTGAATTTGGCCACCAATGGCTCTTACCACAATGAAGAAAGAACCTGAAATGAATGTTTCAATCCTCCAAACCCTAGTGCCTCACTGGCTGAATTAATGTCCTTTCCCACTCTAATACCTGCTCCAACTTTCACAAATTGTAGACAAAATCATACAAAAATCACAGCAGTCATATCATCCATGAGTCATCAAGGGTTAGGGTTCCAAAGTGATCAAACCCTAGTCCAAACCAATTGCCAATATTCAAAAAATTACTACAATAATTAAATCAGAATTTGTGCCTTGAATTCACCCTCAAAATGATGTCAAAACCCTGGAAATAATATGCCAAAAAATCCACAAATAATTATGATATTATTTGTCCCACGTTTAGGACTTATCTTGAACCTCAAAAAGGTCACCGAAACCTTTGCAAATCTACCTCAACAAATATTATTTCCTACGAACAACTAAAACTTCAAAAATTCATAACTCCCTCAATATTTGAAATTATGATGTAAATAAGAGCTCAAACCTATCACAAAATTAATGACTATCAAATAAAGATAATTTCAAAAAAATTCTTCCATGGGAAGGTCACCAAAACTTGCTCTAAATTTTGAAAACCCTAATTTTCAGAATTTACCTCATCAAACATCAAACCCTCATCCCAATCAAGTCGCCACACTTGGGAAAATTCAAACAATAAATATTAGCCTCCAATCCTCAATTTTGTGAAGTCAAACCCTCATAAAGATCACATAAAGCAAGTCACCCCACTCTAAGGCATGTAACAAATCCACTTTAGCAATAGGTGGCATCAAAAAACACTTTTTGTAGAATAATCAACTCCATCTCTACAAACACTTATTGGACATACATTCCAATATCTTCTTCAAGCATGATGAAACAATATCAATTTTTAGAATGTCCTCAATTGAAATCTTCATCATGTATTTGTACCCTCCAAAAAGGAGCGAACCACCTTGGGGGGGTAAAACATCTCATAACCCCTCCTTGTCCACTTTTAAAATATATTTCCTTTCTTTGTTCATCTCCCAAGCCGACATTCCTTTTAATTTCACTTTAGGCCTTTTTGAATTAAATTTTTTAATTGTCTCAATAAATTAGTAATTAAAATTACTTTTTGGCAAATTAAATAATTATTTTTATTAGGTCCTCTCTTTAATAAATAATTAAATTGCTCTAATTATTGAAGTGATAAAAATCACTTTTCAAGCAATTTATAAAATTACCTTAATTTTCCAAATGGTTAAACCACTTTTCCAGTAATTTAAATAATTATCCAAGATAGTTCTATTTTAATAATTAATTAAATTGCCTTATATTTTCGACTAATTAAAATCACTCTTCGAGCAATTTAATTAATTACTAAAATTATATGAAAAGGGGACATTACAACATCACTCTAAAGAGTGGGAACTCAAAAGGGGATTCTTTCCAAATTGTAGTTTTTCAATGTCATAACTTCTTCACTTTTGTCACCAATTGGCTCTGCAATATATTGAGCTCCAGACGAATCAGAAACCATTTTGGAGGTGTTCTTTTCTTTCTTGGGAGAAGGTGTTTGCAGGAGTTATGTCACCTTATTGAAATCAGGAAATGAAGTTTCAACCACTCTTTTACTTGTTCAACAATGGCTGCACCCACCTGAAATATATATCAGTGAAGTTCACTACTTGGGCCTCTGATGCCAAAGAAGTTCTAAGGGGTGTGGGTTGCTTTTGAAGAGTGGTATGAGCTAGAGGTGGAACATGAGGAGAAGTAGATCCTAGAGGTGAAGAGTGATGAGGGGAAGGGAGCAGAGTTTGTTGAGCAACATTTTGTGATGGCAAAACAATAGCAGATTGATTACGCCCTTGATTTGAAACTATATATTGTTGTGTAGTAGTCTTAATCTAGACCATCGTATCAACCACCTAAGAGGGATCAATCATATCATCTTGAGGAGGAGTTTGCTGAAGATGTAGAGGCATCTTGATAGGTAGCTTCAGTTTCATGGACAACCACGTCCGCAAGTTTTATCTGGCATATTTCCTTGATTGGGATCCCCTCCATCGCCGCCACTTCTTATAGCAATTGTTGTGCAAGAGGTGGGGCCAAGATTTTTGTGTTGGATAGTCTTGTTACATGTGAAGATGATTGCTTGGGAGTCCTTGAGAATCTTGATTTGTTCTAGCCACTTGCACCACTAAATTCTACCAACTTCTTGTGGAATCAATTTATAGATCTATTGAGGACTAACTAGATGCAAAAATCCAAATCAGCAATTTTCTTGGATGCCTAGTTTATTGAAGGCAATGGTAATAATATAAACTTGTTTATATAGATGGGATCCAACAATTCACTACCGTCATCAACCATGCCATCCAATACCCAAGTATCTATGAATGCTTTTATTTGCTCTAATCTCATTCTTGTGTAATCTCTTCTTCATACTTCAAAATCATCTGCACCATCTTCCCAGTAATATTCTATGGTTGGCATATAAGCGTAGCTAAAACCTAGACCAAGGTTGGTTTCTATGTACCCCTTGGTGTAAAATGAGGTTCTTTTGGTGTGAGGGTACATTGGAAAGTGGGCCATGGTAGAAACTTGACTCAATATTTTGAGCATCTGTTGCATTCCTACAATCATAGTGACCAAGTTCAATTGGGAAATGCACTCCTATCATGTCTCTTCCTACCTTTTGTGCACTTCAAACAATTTTTTGCTCAACTCTACAAGGAGGATCTTGTCACTCAAATAGTGAGGAAGCCCATAGAGACATCCTTCATATCCACCAAACCTGATATATATGAATTTGGGGATCTAAATGAAGTAGCTTCCATATTGTGTAATCAATTTCACCCCAGCCTCAATGATCCTCTTTGACATATCTCCCTCTAGTGCTCGAACCGCAACCATGGCAAATGCATCATTGATGCGCTTGAAGTGTTTATTACCCCCTTGAAAGGTGAGTTCGACGTAGTGTTCATATATCTTGATCTACAGAACAAACTCTTCTTCTAGGTTGAGACCCAAGAATGCTCTCAAGGCTGCCATGGAGTAGACCAAGTATGATGTCATATAGAAATTCTTGGTCATATGATGTATCAATCTCTATCAATTGTCCGTGCAAAGCATCACTAATGGTGCTACCCCAATCAATGAACTGCTTCTCGGTGCATATACTGTCCATTGCAAAGAACATCCAAGGGTGGAATTCTTGCATAGTCTTGTTGCCTATTATCTTGTTTGGCAAAGGGATCATATCTGATAGATCGTCTTTGAAATCTGATCTATAAAAGTTCTACAGGATCTTAGATGGGCCCCTTCTCTTGTCCTTCAACCATCCTACATTGATAATAGAAAGGCATTGACTGGGATTTCTTATACAAATAGGCTTTCCCGATTGTTTTGTTGACCTACACATATGCCTCATTTGGTGGGATTCCAAAGGTGATGTTCAGAGAGTTGCTATCCAATTTTGTGATCAGCGTATCATTGGCTGCCCCAACCCTTTTTTTCTAGGTTATGGCACTTTGTGCATGCAAATGCAAATTTTGTACATTTTATGGAAGTAGGGAATCCAGCGGCTTGCGGAAGCCTGCTTGCAAACATAAGCACAACTATGGCAGAGGGTTCATCTACATTGAGCCTTTTGTGGAAATCTTCTAGGTCTACATGGCCAATGATAGAATCAACAATCTTAGGGATTTCAGGTCTCAAGAGTGGAGATGGGCTCAAACCCCACGTATTTGAATTTCATTTTGGCATGCTTGAAAGAGCAGAAAGCTACCTCTACTATGATTTGGAGATTCCAGTATGATTGATCGGAAGGCAGAAAATGTTTGTGCAGGTATGAATGTGAGGCCATGGTGGTCATGAAAAAAGTTAGTATTACGCCTTAACACCCACCCAGAAGCCTATAGTGGCTATGCGGAACTTTTGAGTACCCATGGAACCTCAAACTTTTGGTTTGATCTAGAATGGTTCAAACTTAGTCAAAAGTCAAATTGATATGAAATGGAAGCTTATGATTTAGGGAAGCTATGGGTTTACATGAACTAGGATGGAACAGTGATTCTTTGCAATACCAGAACCCTTTGGTAGGCTGTGTATCGAAGATGAAAATGTCTCTGTGGCAATGCAAACTCAAATTCCAAGCACGGCAAAACTCAATATTATATCCGCAACCTTGCATAAATTTCTTCTTAAACCTCAATCGATCTAGAATCTTGAAGATGAAAGCTTCACACTGATCAATCAAAGGCAAGGAAATTGCTAGTGCACATGGAGTTGATGCACGACCGGAATTTGAAAGCACAGATAGAACAATGCCTTGTGTAGAAAATGATCAAAAGTGGAGGTTTGTGTGACAATAGGAAGTGGGGGGCTCCATTTCAATAGATGGCGGTGTACAAGGCTTGGCACCTGTTGTCAACCTGGAGCTGCGCCCTGATTCGAAGACGTGCGTGAAACGGCCAGTCCTCTATCCGACTGAAACAATGGGATCTTCTCACGAGGGTGGGTGCCTCAACAGTGAGAAGAACCTCCAGAGAAGGCTGGTTCCTGTATGATGTATCGATGAGGATCTCTACTCTACGTTGCGGACTACTATGGAAAAGGGAGAAGGAAACTTAAAGGGGAAATCCTACCTAAAAGGGGTGATACACTAGAAGTTTGATCCACTCAACTTGGAACCTTGAACACTAAACGAACAAAGGAGAAGGAAGACCTTAGATTTCAATCAATCACTTATGCATAAGTATTTCATGAAGAGGTTTGATCCAATAACTAAAACCTGAGGGAAAATGATGGAGAGAGGTCCGATACAAGACACTTCGCAGCCACCTAACATCCACTTACAACTTCAGCAAAAGACAATAAACAACACTTTATCATGACCTGCACAAGGATAATCTAGCAACTAGGTATGAACCAGAATTTGGGAAGGGAGAGAAATCTACCACTTATGCAAATTGTCGAGGAAATATACACTATGCTAGCACTTGAAATCTGAAAGTACAGTCCTTATTGATTGAAGAGGTTACACAACTCACCAATGGCAGAGCCTTGTCTAACCAAGAGAGAGATTGGATGATTTTTAAACAAGGCTGAAAGCCATTATATAGAAAATTACAAGAAGCCAAAGATTGGCGCTAAAAATTTGAAGAGAAGGATTCACTAGTGTTAACTCCAGGCTTTACTTGGCCTTTCAATAAAATATGTTTTCTTTTATCTTTGCATGAAGTCTCTTGCGCTTGATGAAGTGAACTTGTCTTTGTTATGAACCGCTCACCTCTCTTTGCATGGAAATCCATGCAAATGTTAATTTTAGAACTTCTTCATGAGCTGCTTGATGCCAAGTTGTAGCGTTTGAAAGCTGAGTTAAACGAAGAGATCATGCTGAGTTGGACAAAGAGATCAAGCTGAGTTGGACTGTTTGGTACGCTGAGATGATCTGGCAATGCGCGGGACTTTAATAACCAATCAACTGAAGCTTTGGACGGCGTTCGAAGATAGCTCCTGCTTGCATGTATTATGTCCTATTCTGGTCTGCCTGTTCGTGTCTATTTCTGGCGGGATTCTATATTCGGATGTATTTGTCTATATTTTTACCCATTTGGCCTTTTCTTTCGAAATTTTGGCATTACCTCTGTTCCAACGGTTACTTCCCGTGATCAAAATTTGACGGCTTGCGGGACGTCACCGGAAGTTTTCTTATTTCCTTCGGAACCTCTTCTCTGTTTATCTTCGGACTTCTGTCTCGCCTCTTTCCCGCGGACAAAATGTTTGCAAGAATTATCTCGGTCTCTGGCCTTCGGAATTCTTACTTCGGGTTTTTTTGTTGGGTTTATTTTCCGAATTTCTTCGGACTATTTATCCGAAGGAATTCCTTCAGACAAAAGTCTGAAGGTCTCTTTTTCCTGTCTTTGCCTTTGCTTTGCAACTTTTTCGAATTTCTTCGGGATTTCTTCCGTCGGCTTTTCTACAGGCCTTTGTCCGAATTTCTTCGAACTTTTTTGTCCGAAGGAATTCCTTCGGACAAAAGTCCGAAAGAATTCATTTTCTTTGTTCTTTCTCTTCTTTTGGTCCCTCCTTGTGTCACAAATAGTCCAAAGGATATCTTCCCTTACCTTTTCCTCCGAATGTGCCCTTCGGCCTTTGGAAAGTGCCCTTCAGGAAATATGCCATGGTCCCTTTTGCTGACCAAGTGCCCTCCGCAAGGGCATTTAGCTCTCCCTCTGTGCCTTTCGAAAAAATTGTAGGGCACCCGGGCTTTTTGCTAAGGTTCTGAATTTGGTCCTGTGCCTTCCCGAAGGGTAGGTGCCCTTCGGGAATGTTGAAAACGATCCTTCCGAAGGGTACTTCCTTGGCTTTGCTTGTTTGAATGGACTTTTGGTTTCTCCGAAGTATTCCTTCGGACAAAAGTCCAAAGGAATTACTTCCTTTTGCTTATAGGCTTCCCTTTTGTTATTTGTTATTTCCTTGGCTTTGCCCTTGTTTCATGAACCATTCCTTCGGACAAAAAGTCCGAAGGAATTCATCCCTTTTGTAGCAAAGGCCCTTACCAAAAACAAGGTATCCTTCTTCCCTTGGCTAGAGACGTGAACTTTCTAAATGGCAAAAGACAATCCGACTTGTGGAAGAATTGTCAACAGCACCCATACCATTAATGGCACATTACGCTGAAAAAATTGTCCAATATTTTTATAATCGCCACCGCCTTATACACACCTTGCACACTTTTCACACCAGTAAGGTGCTGTAGGTACTTCTCCCATTCCACGCTACATGTGAAAACCCACTCAGTTATGCTCCATTGTTGCTTGTTTCGCTCTCTTCATGCCCTTTGCGCATTGCCGACACTTCCCTTGGTCCGCACATTTTGCACCGGACGCAAATTCTTATTAGATTTGTTTTATCCACATCCTGGCCATGCCTTGTAGTTGTACATCATGTGCACCCTCAAGAAGTTCCGACACTGCCTTAGGTACTGGCCAGATGCAAAGTTCTGATTTAATTTTCTTTAATTGCGCTCTCATGTTCGACGCATACCTGGGGTAGGGCCGGCGCTAAACTTCTGACTCAGATTTTACCAAAAATGGTTGAGCATGGAAATTTGATTTTTTTTTTTTGGACACATTTGGTCCTTAGGATGAGATCTACTTATTAGGACCAAAAGTTTTGGAATTTGACAAAGTCAAATTTTGGGTATAAAACATACATAGCATTTGGCTTTGAACTTCTTGATAGTGCATTACTTGGAAGAAGGTTGTAATGACCCTTTTATCTTCATGGCGTATTTAATTCATAATCTCAAAGAAAGGCGTAAAATCTGACGACTCTTGCTTCACTCGGTGGTTAATTATTACTGAATTGTTGGTTCTATGTTTTTCAGATGGAAACTGATCGAGTTATGTATTGTTGATAGTAATGTTAGGGATTAGTCCCTGGTTTGTTCTTGTACTTCAGTAAATCCTGTTCAAAGCCCTTTGGTCAGCATGATTTTTGTAATGCATAATGTATTACAGACTACAGTACCATGTTAGTTTGATTTGTTTTTGCATGGCTGTATTTTGTTGTGGCAGGTGGGTAGGCATCATGGTTTTTAAAGTGGTAATAACATAGACTCTATACTAAGTATTTGCTAAGGCAAATACTTTTTCTTATGGAGAGTATGCCATTGATCTCTTATGAACTAGTTATTACATCTGTATGAAAACTGTTATGGCTGATAACCTTGATGATATGGATAGCCTTAGATTCCTGGCAGAAGGTTATCATACTTAAATATTTCATTATTTTGTTGAATAATTATCAGATGATAAGGCGCAAGTTGAAATTTACTCATCAACTGAAACTGTACCTTAAGATATGGGAATTTATAACTACTTTAGATTGCTGTACCCAGTTAAGTAATGTGGTACCTTTCATACTCAGGGTTATAAACTTAATTAGGATCTTTGCCCTTCATGAAATTTATCTTTTGTTGGCATTTTGTTTCTAGTTTAGATGTATCATTACTTTAACAAAAGAAAATTGTTTGGATGAGATCCATTATTGTCCTCAACTAAACAGGAACTCCATGGCATCAAGTCTTAGTGTCTAGGCTAATTGGCTTGATCCAGTCAAATTGATGTCTTCACTTAGTAGTTATGCCTGTGAACTTGAGATATTAACAACACGGGTGTGAGGACATCTCTCTGCAGCCAAGAGCATCACCCAGCTAGGGTACACTCTACTGTCTATGCTGCAGAGATAACCTCCACATCTCATTTAATTCCTTCACCATAATGTGAACTACGACTTCCCTCTTCCTTGGGCTGTACGGTGACATATTTTGGTTCTTAGGAAACTTTACATGATTTGATTTGAGGCTAGACTTATGAGCCTTTATATATGGCTTGTCTCTTATTAAATGTATGACTGTTATGAAACTGCCATATGAGATGTGATAGATGGTTGAGATTGATTCGTTAACACCAGAGATAATTGTAAAATTAATGAACAAAATGGGAAGTGAATCTGTGGAGTGTACTAATGATTCCTATGACTTGGTTATTTTGAGTTGAGCATTCAAAATTTGTATGGTTGTATGTCTCATGATGTCTTTGGCTAAAACATGTGATGTATGTTTATCATTTTGGCCCGTTCATTACATATGTGTTGTC
The DNA here is from genome assembly GCA_037957365.1 of Torreya grandis. Classification (NCBI taxonomy): domain Eukaryota; kingdom Viridiplantae; phylum Streptophyta; class Pinopsida; order Cupressales; family Taxaceae; genus Torreya; species Torreya grandis. Next base: position 877,954 of record JARHVA010000094.1, on the reverse strand, counting down.
TATATCTTGCATGACTGTGTGTCGCATGCTTGAAGTGAAACATTGTGATCACAAGTTTTCTCTTGCTTTCCTGTCTCCCTGTATTGGTTACCCTCACTAATTGGTAGGACCACTCCGAAGTTTTGGGAGATGTTCAAGGGAGTTCCTAGGCTCTATGGTTGGTGGCAAAGCGCTCCGATGATGCTCTACCTCTCCTCCTCCATTCTAGAAGCAACAATATTGGGCCATAACTTCAGCAGCACTAATTGATCTTTTATATAAGTTTGTTACTGCTTTTTAATCTGGATGATAGCATTTGCTGTCTTATGGCAGAATCTGCACATTGTATATTTATGATTATGGCAATATGAATGCATCATCACGAGATTATTGTAATTGTTATTATGAGTTGTTTACCATGTTGTATCTTTTAATGAGAATGTGTTTCCACAGTCCATTGATTTGCTAGAGAGTTTCGGGATATAACCATGTATTCATTTAACCATGTATATATTTTAATGAAAATGTTGTAACTTGTACTTGATAATGTGTTATGATGAGGTTATTGTACTAGTTGGTTAATGCTTAAAGAGGTTGCTGGTAATTTTATGACAGCTGCAAGATTAATCATGTTAACCTCCATTAATCATGCATGGATGTATGGCTTTGTACTTGATGACATTGTACTTGTTTGGATTAACTGTTTTGTTATAAGGTACTGTAATTTATCATTTCCTTATTTTTTTAAAGCGGTTATTGTAAAATATTGTTGCTGTCTTTAATTAGTTTGCTTTTAGCTGAACAAAATTATTTATGTTTAATTAATTGCTTAATGATTAATTCAGTAAGCCCGGGGGATCAAACGAAGAATTGATCCCCATCTCTGTCGGTGAAACCAAAAATGACCGAGAAAATATCCGACATCTTTTCCAGTACCCCACTGATGGATTGCTACAACAAAGCACCACTTAAGGGACAGCCAAGAAAAGGATTCCAAGGAAAAAAAATCCCCGTAAAAATAGAAACAAAATGAGACAGTTGTAAGAAAAACTAATTTAGTATTTAACAAAGGTAAGCTCAAAAACTCCTAAAAACTAAGAGCTGTGATATAACAACACATACTACAAAACTATCCCAAAGTGTACAAAAAAACAGTTGTCAAAATATCTATACCAACGAGAGATTTTGTAGAATCGTCAACTACTAGATAGTCCCCAATGCCCGATCTAATAACCTCAGCAATGGAGTGGCACAAACCAGTCGGGATCCATGTAAATATCTTTGGAGGCCATAGCAACCTTATTTTCTCCTAGCATCCGAGGTCAGAAATATTCTGTATGATGTTGTGAAATGGGTATGCCAGTCTGTCCATGTGATCTGAACTGGAGATAATGAGAACAAGAAACCCCCATGTAAAGATAATATGGGGTCTGGGTCCATCCCTAGAGAGTACAAAAAGTGCACTACTTGATTCGTCTCCTTTGGGTGCAGAGCAAGAGTTGAAATTCGTCTCCTTTGTGTGTAGAGAATGAGTTGAAAGAAGAAATTAGAAGACAAGTGAAAAAAAAAAGTAAAAAACCATAGGAGCATTAATTGTTTTTTCAGAAGGCCAGTCCAGGTGTGTGAAATGGCCTATTAGACAATTTGCAGAATGCGATGGTTGTAAATACGGCATAGGGAATGTGACAAACCAGCTTTTGGGCCCAAATAATAGCAAATTTGGTGTCAAATAGCCATGCCCTCAAGGCAGCCAAACTAAAAATTACATTTTTTGTCAAGCAAACCTGAGTGAGGGACATATAGACAATCATAAATGCATATAACCATTAAGGGTGATGGCTCAGAAATTATAGACAATTGTGTACAAATACACTTCCAATTGGACACAGTTGTCTGCATTTCTACAAACAGCCATAAAAATTTGCAGATGGTCGCCAAATGAATTGTAACAATGGCCATTTTTTATTGGTCGTATGTGCAGTTAGAAAAGAATTAACAGAGTCAATAGCAAGGTAGTATAAATGGCCTCCACCAAGCAAACAAATAGGAGGAAGTAGGAGGGCAAATTTTTGCAAACACCCTAGAGGGTGCAAGAGTGGTGGGTGATCTTGTAGAGAAGGCAGATGACTGCACCGTGAAGAGGCAGTGACTTGCCTAAAGGTGTTCAATTTGAATCAAGCCTGATTGTTGGGAAAATTCAAAGCGATTGAAGTACAGAAAATTCCCTTAAAAGAATTTGAAGCGCAAGTCCATGGCTAACATCAAGTTGATTGATTGGATAGGGTGGCACCGGAGAAGCAGACTGAGTTTAAACTGCTAGTCACAGAATCTACAATAGATCATTCCCTCCCAAGTCAGCCAGAAATTTGGAATACAGGTACAAGGACGAAGACAAGGATAAGGCCGTCATTATGAAACAGGGTAAGAGAGCTATGAATAAGGGTATGGCTATATTAAATTTATATATAATCATTGAGAGAAGTGGATACAGGTATGCAGACAGGGCCTGTATCTCTGAACCTGAATTTCAAGGTTACTATGGTTAGAACTTAGAACAAAGGTAGCGGAACAACGCAAGTAGAAGGGAAAGCCGAAGGAACAGCAAACAAAAAAGGTTAAAAATATTAGTATAAGTTTATGTGGTCCACACAGTAGTTTGGCACAGGGTGGACAATGCTAATGTGAAGCAATTGTGGGCAGATCTAACTGACGATACATAGTTAAAGCAAGATCAGACTGAGGAAAGAGTTTTGTAGTATAATGCTACACTTATTTTTCTAAAGCTTTCAGAGCATGAGAGTTTGTTAGAGGAGGCTCTAGATATTTCCAAACCCTAGACGAAATAGATGTAATTTATGGAGAAGACCACAACAATCCAGCCTACTGAATTTTTAAGCAATTGGGAATCAGAGTGATGGGGAGAAAGTTTTAGGCAGAAGGAAGGTGTCAAAGGAGATAATAATATGGAAAAATCTGTTCTGGGACAAATAAGAGATGAAAATCACAAAAAAAAAATTAAGCCATTATTCTTAATTGGCCTTCCTAAAAGCTCACAGTACATCAAGATGACATGAGAATTAGCTCTATCCTTTATCTACTGAAATACATGCAAAGAAAATAGTAGTAGTAGTTTCCAAAGAAAACAGAATCCTGAACTCAATTGTGGCTGACAATGAACAAAGCAAAAAAGAGACCATCTGCATTTAAGTCAAGCAGGAAGGATGAGAGAAATCAGCAGTATAGATATAGTTCAAGTCTTAATGGTAAACATAAGATGCAAGCAAAGGGAAGAAGACGGGTTATTGCCCCTAGGAACAAGGTTATAAACCAACATCTTCGTGTATACCTCTAGGGACTAGATGCATGAAGGCCAATTTTGAAGGGGCCCCTACGATAAACACCGGATTGGTAACATATGGAGAATTGTTAAGCGATGAAAATTGGAGGATCTTGGAAGCTTATGTGAAAGGATTAGACAGGGCAACAAAAGATATAGTGGGGCTAGATGCTTACGGCTACGCTCAATCTTGAAAAGAGATGTTTCCTATCTAATAGAAGAGGAATCAAAAATTGATATGGATAGGTTGGCATCAGGTAATGGAGAAGCTGCGATCAGATACAATGTGAATTCTCAGCTGGTAATTTATAGATAGGTTGTCACACAAAGGTGCAAGAGCTAAGGTGATATGCAAATGTGTTGTAGACCATGTCCTTGCTTGCTAGCTTGGAAGCGGTCAATTCCAATGATGTCAAAAGAAATTTTATTAATGTTACATCCCTGAGTAGGCACTCAAAGAAGCCATAAACGTTTTAGCTACTAAAGGCAAACCTAATATGTTAGGCAAGACAAAGGACACAAATTTCAAGAAAGGGTTGATGACATCAGCATTATAGTTTATTTACTATCATGACATCATCAAATTTATTAGATTTTCAATTTTTATTGTAAACATGTATGTTCTTTCACTCGAGGCCAACCCAAAATTAAATACAACATTAATTAAGATAGCACAACTGAATGGGCTGACGTCTTCCATGTCAGCCCAGAAATTCTTCATTAAACAGACACAAGTAACACTAAATGACCGGATAAAATGAATCATAAAAATCCGTTTTCTCTCTCGATTGACCAGTAAGGATTTTGAGGGAATAATAAAAGGATTTGGAGGAAAACTGTACTTCTGGCATCAGCACAATAGCATGTGACATCAGTGAGTTGAATAGTATTGACCAGACTGTTGACTATGGCGTCCAACTACTGTTTGACAAGAATTGTTTGTTGTTGACTGTTTATTGCTACAAGGTATAGATTTGATCTTACTGAAGGAAAATTGACCAATGACCTTGATTGACCGAAACTCTAGTGTTGTTTGACCATTGTACCTACTTTGACCATACATAAAATGCTAGTTGACTAGTGTATAAGTTGTTGCTCATATGTGCCACAAACGTGCATTCTGCTGTTCTAAATACCGATTGCTGAAATTAATATCGTTGACTATGAATATAAGCTGTTTACCTGTAGTTTATTGTCATAAATGAGGATTATAGTTCATAAATTGCAGTATTTCACTGAATGAAAATCACAAAATCAAGGAGCTTGAAAAGGTTAGAAGATTTATGAGTCATACAACAAGATATGGATTTATTCATAATAGTTAGTCTATCCACTGCTAGCATAATTTGATCATTATGCTTGTAGGTTTGAGTTAGGCAAGCAACAAAATCTGTGGATATAATTTCCCATTTGTTATTAGGTATCAGTAACAACTAAGGTTTCCTGCCGTATGTATTTTTTCTAATTTATTAACCTGTAAATGTCGCCTATTTGTCTGTCCTTCCTCGTATATTTACTTTTTCGCAATCTTGTAAATGCCATTCCTTCTTGTATGACTAGTGAGAGACTTGTCATGGAATTCATATGGAACTTTATCTTTAAGAGAACCATGGTTGGGTAGCACTATTGTGTTTTTGTAATGGAGGGTATCATTTTCTTGTCTATATTTTGGGAACAAGAACATTTTGCAGGATCGATGAAACCTTAAAATACCTGATCATTTGTTTGTATCTGTCTAATCCCATCCTTTAGGTTTCCTTGAACTACCAATATAGAATATACTCTAGATAAGGTGTTGATTGCTACATTTTTCTTTCCTAGTTCATAAATAATTTTTTAAATGAATTCCTTAAAAAAAAAAACAGCCATCCATATTATCTACAGCTTTTAATTGAAACTTTGAGAATTATTTTTATGGTCTGAATATACTTCAAAGTCATTAGTTTGAAGACAATGCTTCCACGTCTTAATTTCATAAGCACTAGAATTTGTATGAATGATCAAGTTGGGTAAGGTGATTCAAGTATAGAATTTTTTCTTAACGGTTTCTTAAAAGTGTTAAGATAGTTGTTTTCTATTAGGCCATTCAAATTTCTTGGTTTTCCTACGTGACTTTTGAGGATGTTGAGTTATCCATGTACATAATGTTGGGTGAATATTTTGTCAATCAGCTAACTGATGAGCAAAATAGGTCTCTTCAACCACAGCTTAGGGAAATTGGTTGGCCAGATGTGCAGGTTTACTACATCAAAAGTGGACAAATCTCTCCTCTCATCAAGGGGAGGTTCCCTGTAAATATGAAGGGGCTATATATATATGCTAATCTACTATAAATAAGCTGAAAATAACACTCAGGAGTAGGATAACACCATCCATCTCTCTTTTTTCAGAGATGATGTTCACCAATCAAAGGATAAATCCTGATGAAATAATAGAAGGCACTCCTATTCTTTCAGAAGTGCTGTTCAGCAGACAACAGGAACCTTTCGGGTAGTGACAAGTAACTGTAACAGGGCGCAGTAACACAGCAGGATGAAATGTAGCACAAAGTCTCCACCTCAACTGCCAAAGAGTGAAATACGAAGGATAATGAGGGCACAAAGTCGTCCCAAGATCCCTTACACAAAAACAGAAAACAGACAAACTAAAGACAATTGTGGCACCACAAAGTCTCTCTACAGCCTACTTCTAGACACCTTCCTGATTACTTTCACTAATTCTGCTTATTTAATTAAATGGACAAAAAACGTATTAAGAAAATAGACATAAGAACAATTTCCCCAACAACCAAGCTATTCCAGCACAAAGTCTGAAAAGTCACTTGTTTTCTTATTAAAATAACGAAATATGATCAACAATCTGAGCTCAAAGTCTCAATAATGCCTTTCAATTAGGGCAGAGTTTTGTTTTTGATAACAGAGAGATCTCCTTAAAACAATAAGACAGAGTCCAATATATAGTGCTCCAAGAAAGACTTGGGCGCTTTGTTTCACAAAAATGATGGCCTATGATGCATTCAATGCCTTCAATGCATTTTAAATTCTGTCCATGGGCTATGCTGGAATCGGGCGTCGGTCTTAAATATGAGCCGCTTGATGTGTTTCCTGATGTGTGCGCAGCTGTTTTCGCTTTACTCAATGCAAGAGAACAGGCCGCGCCATTGAATGTTTGCGCTCTCCGATGTCCACTTGGTCGGCTGCTTCACCTTCTAAAAACATATCCCATGCGCGGATATTTTCTGATCTTTCTCCATTGTTTCCCCTTTCCTTGTTGTATTTTGAGCTCTCGGGCGCTTTATTCCAAATGAAGGGACAGATGGCGCTTTCCGCTGTGAAGCAGGCGAAGACAATTGGCAGCATCCGTTTACCTTATAGAAGCTTAAGATATCCTTTGAGAGTCCTGCGGAAGATGACACATGGCAGCTTTCGCTGAGCTTTTAGAAACACTATAGAAACATGCGAAACTCATTTGGATTCACACGGACGATGCCACTTGGTGTGCTCCGCTTACCTTAGCAATTCACCCGAGACCCACCACAGTCCTTACTCAATAATGAGACAAAAGGAAGAAACGGCGAACATTGACACTTGGCGCTTTTCGTTGAGTTTTACAAGAGACACGTGGCGACTTCCATTGTATTTTGTCCTTATCTGTGCGATTTGAGCTCTCGGGCTATCTCTTTGGCCGGTCGCTGAATTTGTTCACAAGGTTTGCACCGTATTTGAAAATCGACAGATATTTCATTATCTTAAATTTGATGTCCGCGGGGACGTCAATGGTTCAATCGCTTTCCTGGTTCAAAAGCTTCCTTAGTTCAATCGCTTTCTCGGTTCAATCGATTTCTCGGTTCAATCGCTTTCTTGGTTCAATCGCTTTTTCAGTTCAATCGTTTTCTCGGTTCAATCGCTTTCTTGGTCTTTGATTGAACCATCCCTTTGTCTGGCGCTTCCTTTGAACCGTTGAACCTTTGAACCTTCAAACTTTGAACTTTTTTGGTTCAAGGTTCAATCGGTTCATTGGCTCATCCTTTGTTCCATCGCTTCTCTATTTTTTTAAGTCCCTTGATCTCTTCGAATCCATTGAACTCATTGAACCCGTTGAACCCGTTGAACCAATTTGGTTCAAGGTTCAATGGTTCAATGGTTCAACGGTTCATTCCTTTGTTCTTCAAAGTCTTCTTTTTTTCACTGCCCTCTGCAAGGGCACTTGGTCTCTTCACTTTGGAGCATTCCTTTGAACCGGCCGATTGAACCGATCGATTGAACCAACTGCGGTTCAATGATGCAAAGGTTCAACGGTTCAATCGCTTTTTTCTTGTGTTCCACTTGACCGCTTGAACCAACTGCTTATCGAACCTTGGAACCTTTGAACACGTTGAACCTTTGAACCATTTTGGTTCAAGGTTCAATGATTCAACGGTTCAAGCCTTCTTCTTTCTCACTAAGTTTTTTGAAGCTGTTTGAAACCGTTGAACTTGCTGAAGCGGTTGAACTTTGAATTTTTGCTGAAGCGCTTAACTCTTTAAGCTTGCCGACGTCGTTGAACCTTGGCGTTGAACCAACCTTGAAATTGCCTACGTGTTGAGAGCTTGTTTCTTTCCTGCAGAGTCCGTAGATTTAAGCCTCCAGAGTCCATAGATTTAAGCCTGCAGAGTCCGTAGATTTCTTCCAGCGGAGTCCGTTAGCTGAACAAGCTTAAAAAATGGAGAATTTGAATGCCCAGAACAATTTTTGAGAAGGGAAGAGGGAATTTTTGGCCTGCAGGACCAAAATAGTTCATATGTTGTCCCAAAAATGAGTGACAGATTTTGGGAACAACAGCTGGCTCCAGTTGGGGAACTTCTTTCAATTGAAGACTTGAAACAGCTGAGGGAAGTAGAAACCAGAATCTCCAGTGCTTTGAAGTGTGCCATTGGGCTACGAAGTCATGCTATCCAAAAAAAAAGGTGCCAAAAACAAAAACGAAAAGTACAAAACAGAACTAAAGACTATACAAATATATATATGTACAGATGATCTTATCTGATGCCTCAAGATTTGAAGCGCTTCAGATGCCGCCCACTGTGAGACAGTGAAAATGGCGTTCCATCCTGAGAAACCAGTAAGAAACCATTTTCTCCCCAGAATCGGTGATGGGCGAATGGAAGTCTCCACCAGGAATCACATTTTCTATGCACTCTTTTTGGTTCTCTCTTCTTGACCCATGGCAAGGTGTGGTCTCCAATCTGAAAACCATAAATCTTTGCTCTCTTGGCGAAGAGTTCTTTTTCTTGACTTTGGTGTGCAGCAGTATGGTCCACTACCATAGCTTGTTGCTCTTCTGGTTCAGTCCAGCACATGATTTGATTGTCCCCATTAGATACTTGACAAACCATCAGCTCAGCATCTCCTTTGGCGTGAAGGAGTTTGACACATTTGTCTTGAACAGCCTTCAACCCGAGTAACAAAGATTCATACACGGCAGCATTGTTGGTGTTGCTGAACTGCAACTTGTATGAAAAAAGAAAGATATCTCCTTGAGGAGATATCAACACAGTCCCGGCTCTAGCACCACTAAAAGAGCAACTACCATCAAATCCTAGTATCCATACATCATCAAAAACTGCTCCTTTCTGAGATTTTTCTTCGTTTGGAGAGGAGAGTTCCTTTGGGCTTGCACTGTGCTCTCTCATGCCTTCTGTTGTTTTATCTGAACCAATTCCTGGATTGCCACCTACAGGGCTTTCGTCTGTTGTAACAGGAACGTCTTCAGTAGACAAAAAATAGTTACCCCTGCCTGAAGACTCAAACAGAATTTGAGCTTCAGGAATCGACGATTGGGTGAACATATTTTGCCTCCTTTTCAAGAAGCAGCCTCTGCATGATACCTTTGACAGGGATCCTCACTCCAGACAGGTCCATGCTCAATTCTCCTCCAACATCCTTGCAAAAATTTCGCCCAAGAAGGATGTCGTATGAATCTGGGACGTCGGCCACCAAGACTGTCATCTTAATTCTCTTTTCTGGAAAGGCGGCAAATGCAAATTGGGCGTCCTTGATTTGTCCTAGCAGTGGCACTTGTTTGTTCTCCATGGAGAAACATCTCCCAAATGTCTTGGTCAGTGTGAGACCAAGGGATTCAGCTACTTTGGCAGTGATGACATTGTCTGACGCACCTGAGTCTATAATGCAATTGTTCAGCTGATGTCTATTTATCAGCAGGGAGACATAGAATGGTTCAGTCCTTTCGAAAGCAGCAGGAGCAATGACAAGTTTGTTTGGGATGGACATGTTCCTTGGGGGATCATGAGTTACCTTTTTAACATCTTGTCCTACAGGGACGACTTTATTCTTCACACACTGAACTAACCTATCCAACTGCTCAGGATTGAATTGCAAGAATTCAAATTCAGACATTTGAATTTTGTTCTTCTTGACATGGTCAATTATGTCAAATGACTGAAATGGACTAGGAACAGAGGAAGGTAGTTCATCTTTCTGATTTTTAGGAGGGGTGGTGCTGGTCTGTGAAATTGAAGTTGAAGATAGAGGAATGCTTGATGTATTTACCTTTTTATTACTCACTGGGTCCTTTGATTGGAAAGGCAAAGAAGCTCCTCGTTTGGCAATTGAAATTGCAGACTGAGAACTTTCCCCTGTTTTTACTTTATCAGCTTGTTGGGCTGACTGGTTCTGGGACTGGGTGAATACAGCATATGATCCATCAACTGTTTCACCTTTATCTCTGGGTTCATCCTGGTAATTCAGGAAACCAATGTTGGAGTCGCCCGCTGATTTTTCTTGCTCTGCTGCAAAAAGATCAACGTCATTTTCTTGATCAAACTCAAGTTGGAAAGAGAAATCATGTTCAGTTTCTAGATATCTAACTGCTGAGTTCGTTGGTGCTGCTTCAATGGAAAGTTTCCCCTGTGGAGAAGGCAGACAATTTGGTTGCCCTTGACTTCTGGCAGCATTGGCTTGATATGACTGGTTCTGAAATGTCCTCATTAGCATATGCCAATAAGGAGGCATAGACATACTTTGGGCCACTTGTCTTTTCAAGGCTAGCAGTTCATTTGCCAACTTTTGCACCATTTGATCAGTGGTCCCTGTAGATGAAGATTTACCTCTATTAGGATCTCTCATTATCTTTCCTGCCAAGATAAAGTCATCTTCCACCTCAGTGGCCAAATCTTGAGCTGTAGCAAGGTCTATTTGGCCAGCACGTCTCAGCAGAAAACTCACTTCAGGCAGCTGAGAGTTGATTAAGAAACATTTGAGATTCTCAGCTGTAGGCTGAGCAATTGCAGGAATCATGTTCCTCAGCTTGTCGAACTTAGCTGTAAAATCCCTCATTGGTTCATGACGTTCCTTCATTTGTGTGAGTTGAGCCAGCAAGGCATGCGCATCTTCTGCAGGCTTGAATTTGGCTTTGAGAGTGTTCCAGTCAGTCACAGTCTAGGCCTACAAATGATAGAACCAGTCTACAGCAGCACCTTGTAAAGTTTCCACGAACAGCCTGACTGCTACATCCTCATACTCTACACCTATTACGCCACAGGCTATGATGAAGGCTGCAATATGTTCATCAGGATGGACCTTCCCATCACCATAGAACGTGAAAAAAATTCCCTTGAACTGCGTGGTAGCTCATGTAGAGGTGAAGTTAAATTGAGTGGGCCAAAAGAGTTACCCCAAGGGCCTTGAATTGCCATAGTATGATTATGGAAAGGTGGAATAACAAATCTCAGAGGAGTAAGTATTGACAAAGCTTTATTAATAGCGAAAATGGACGCTTTGCCCGAAAATGGAGACTTGACTTTACTAGGAGGAAAGCTCCTGGTTCGTTGGAGGCGAGATGGTGAAGGAAACGGATCAAAATTACTTTGTTGTACCAACTCGAATACAAGGTCAACAATACATTTAGCCCTTTGGCTTCGCGTATACCGTGGATCTGCCAGATTGTAAAACAAAAATGGGAAAGAACTGACCCTGCTTCAGCGTGAAGCTCGAGGCTTCAAACTGCGCGTTTTATCCCAGTTGACGTGAAGGTGGAGGGAGATGGTAAGGCTATAATGATAATGGGTAAGACACAGAACGGAGTCGCCAAAGTCTATAATGGATAAGGGCAGGGATTGCTTCAATTTGAAACTTGAGGCTTTAAATTGCGCGTAAATCCCCAGCAGAGTCGCCAAAAACTGTTGGGTGAATACTTTGTCAATCAGCTAACTGATGAGCAAAATAGGTCTCTTCAACCACAGCATAGGGAAATTGGTCGGCCAGATGTGCAGGTTTACTACATCAATAAGGGACAAATCTCTCCTCTCATCAAGGGGACGTTCCCTGTAAATATGAAGGGGCTATATATATATGCTAATCTACTATAAATAAGCTGAAAATAACACTCAGGAGTAGGATAACACCATCCATCTCTCTTTTTTCAGAGATGATGTTCACCAATCAAAGGATAAATCCTGATGAAATGATAGAAGGCACTCCTATTCTTTCAGAAGTGTTGTTCAGCAGACAACAGGAACCTTTCGGGTAGTGACAAGTAACTGTAACAGGGCGCAGTAACACAGCAGGATGAAATGTAGCACAAAGTCTCCACCTCAACTACCAAAAAGTGAAATACGAAAGATAATGAGGGCACAAAGTCGTCCCAAGATCCCTTACACAGAAACAGAAAACAGACAAACTAAAGACAATTGTGGCAACACAAAGTCTCTCCACAGCCGGCTTCAGGACACCTTCTTGATTACTTTCACTAATTCTGCTTATTTAATTAAATGGACAAAAAGCGTATTAAGGAAACAGACATAAGAACAATTTTTCCAACAACCAAGCTATTCCAGCACAAAGTCTGAAAAGTCACTTGTTTTCTTATTCAAATAACGAAATATGATCAACAATTTGAGCTCAAAGTCTCAGTAATGCCCTTCAATTTGGGCAGAGTTTTGTTTTTGATAACAGAGAGATCCCCTTAAAACAATAAAAGAGAGTCCAATATATAGTGCTCCAAGAAAGACTTGGGCACTTTGTTTCACAAAAATGATGGCCTATGATGCATTCAATGCCTTCAATGCATTTTAAATTCTGTCCATGGGCTATGCTGGAATCGGGTGTCAGTTTTAAATATGAGCCGCTTGATGTGTTTCTTGATGTGTGCACAGCTGTTTTCGCTTTACTCAATGCAAGAGAAGAGGCCGCGCCATTGAATGTTCGCGCTCTTCGATGTCCACTTGGTCGGTTGCTTCACCTTCTAGAAACATATCCCATGCACGGATATTTTCTGATCTTTCTCCATCATTTCCCCTTTTCTTGCTATATTTTGAGCTCTCGGGCGCTTTATTCCTGATGAAGGGACAGGTGGCGCTTTTCGCTGTGAAGCAGGCGAGGACACTTGACAGCATTTGTTTACCTTATAGAAGCTTAAGATATCATTTGAGAGTCCTACGGAAGATGACACATGGCGGCTTCCGCTGAGCTTTTAGAAACATGCGGGACTCATTTGGATTCACACGGACGATGCCACTTGGCGTGCTCCGCTTACCTTAGCAATTCACCCGGGACCCACCACAGTCCTTACTCAATAATGAGACAAAAGGAAGAAACGGCGGACGTTGACACTTGGCGCTTTTCGCCGAGTTTTACAAGGGAAACGTGGCGACTTCCACTGTATCTTGTCCTTATCTGTGCGATCTGAGCTCTCGGACTATCTCTTTGGCCAGTCGCTGAATTTGTTCACAGGGTCTGCACCGTATTTGAAAATTGACAGATATTTCATTATCTTAAATTTGACGTCCGCGGGAACGTCAATGGTTCAATTGCTTCCCTGGTTCAATCACTTCCTTAGTTCAATCGCTTTCTCGGTTCAATCGCTTTCCTGGTTCAATCGCTTTCTCGATTCAATCGCTTTCTTGGTCTTTGATTGAACCATCCCTTTGTCCGGCGCTTCCTTTGAACCTTTGAACTTTTTTGGTTCAAGGTTCAATCGATTCATTGGTTCATCCTTTGTTCCATCACTTCTCTATTTTTCTAAGTCCCTTGATCTCTTCAAATCCATTGAACTCGTTGAACCCATTGAACCAATTTGGTTCAAGGTTCAATGGTTTAACGGTTCATTCCTTTGTTCTTCAAAGTCTTCTTTTCTTCACTGCCCTCCGCAAGGGCACTTGGTCTCTTCGCTTTGGGGCATTCCTTTGAACCGGCCGATTGAACCGACCGATTAAACCAACTGCAGTTCAACGGTGCAAAGGTTCAATGGTTCAATCGATTTCTTCTTGTGTTCCACTTGACCGCTTGAACCAACTGCTTATTGAACCTTGGAACCTTTGAACCCGTTGAACCTTTGAACCATTTTGGTTCAAGGTTCAATGGTTCAACGGCTCAAGCCTTCTTCTTTCTCACTAAGTCTTTTGAAGTCGTTTGAAGCCGTTGAACTTTGAACTTTTGCTGAAGCGCTTAACTCTTTAAGCTTGCCGACGTTGTTGAACCTTGGCGTTGAACCAACCTTGAAATTGCCTAAGTGTTGAGAGCTTGTTTCTTTCCTGCAGAATCCGTAGATTTAAGCCTCCAGAGTCCGTAGATTTAAGCCTGCAGAGTCAATAGATTTCTTCCAACAAAGTCCGTTAGCTGAAAAAACTTTAAAAATGGAGAATTTGAATGCCCAGAACAATTTTTGAGAAGGGAAGAGGGAATTTTTGGCCTGCAGGACCAAAATAGTTCATATGTTGTCCCAAAAATGAGTGACAAATTTTGGGAACAACACATAACTTTGTAAAATCCGGCAAAGCCCAAAAAGCTTCTAATTTTGGGTATTCTGTATAGCATTCTCTTAGTTTGAAAGTTCCTAATGTTTGTAAGGTCAATTGATATGCCCTTTTATTGACACTGTCTCCTGAATATTTGATATAACTTATATTTTTTTAAGGACATTAAAGACAGTTTCATGTGTTCTTCATTCTTACTGAAACTAAATGTATTGTCTAAAAACAGGATGATGAGTTTTCTAAGGGCAAAACATGTTGCTCATAATACTCATGAGGGTGGTTGGGGTATTTGTGCATTTCAAAGGCCTTACTAAGAATTTGTTGTAAAAATGTTTTAGGTATGCTTGTTTCCTCAATCCTAACTTGATGGAAGCCACCTCTAAGGTTTATTTTGCAAAGACTATGGCACTCTAAGGTTAGTTTTCTATTCGAATTGAAAGGTACTTTATCTCTTATCACCATTCTATTTAAAGATCTATGGCCTATAGTATATACACATTCTCATTGTATTGTACTATTAAATAACGATACTCCAAAAGGGGGCTTGGATGGTTATATGTATCCTTTTTTTATTAAGTCATTCCCCTATTTCTCTACCTCTTGTCTCTCGGCATAACTTAATCTATATGGGGTCCTATATATCAGGTAACTACTTGGTAAAGATTAATGAGTTGATTGACGTCTCATTTAGGAGGTATTCGAGGTGGTAGGATTTTAGGAAATATGTTACTTTACCTATTGTTTACAATTTGATTTGGATCTAACCCTCAGTTTCTTCTTACAAACTTTCCTCAACATGTTTTCTAATTCGTCATGTGTGAAGCTCCCCTTAAAGGCATGGAAACCTTGATAGTTGGGCAGGCAGCAATAGCAAAGAGACTGGAGATGGAGCTCCCCTAGGAGGCTATCATAGAATTCCTAAAGTGTTACAGCCCCCCGAAGGATGAGGAAGAGGCTCAGGAAAATCCCCCTGTTGATATTATGGTAATAGTTGATTGATTTCAGCAATGTGGTCTGATTATTTTTGTGTCTCTCTTTTGGCCTCAAACTCAACTTTGATAAATATGTATTTAATATATTTTAGGGTCTGGAAGCATTAGCCTGCATAATCTGCCAACCCTCTAGTTTAGACTTCTTTTTGCGCTATTTTTCCACATCCTATGGCAGCCTTTGAAACTTGTCCGTTTGTCAAATTCTAACTTTTCGTGGATTGTAGATACATAGCAGAGATACATATTATTTTGAAAATTTTGCAGCTCTATGATTAATAGATTGTGATTGTCCAGCATTCCCTTTTCTTCATAAATTCTCACATTATAGCTGCTGTCAAATAAGTAAAAAAAGGCAATACACTGCAGTGGATCTTCATTCATGGCACACTCACAGCACCGCATATTGTCAAAAAAAGCTCACGAAAGAGTGAATGATGATTTTTTCTAGTTATATGTATGGAAACTTTTGGATACAGTAAAATATATCAGAACAGCTGTCTTAATGAGAACAAGATGATTAAGCATGGTAGTTGCTTAATGCTCCTACTGCGACAGTCTTTTTGCTTCAAGAGCGTATGGACCATTTGCAGCCTCTCCCCTTCACTGATTGGAGGGAAATACTTCATTATCCTCCTCAGCGAATTTGAGCGGCTTTCAGTTTGGTTTCTGTGTTGTTTGTAGCTCTAGCATGTTATTATTCTAGTTTAACTTGAGGGCTCAATGTGCTTTGTCTGGGTATGCTGGTTTTTAACTCTTTTTGTGGGTTTAGGGCCCTGTCCCTAGTTATCTTAAGCAAAAAATATTTAAAATTATACTTTAGAACTTCAAATTTTAAAATTAAAAAACCTACATAAACACCACAGAAACGGCGTTTACGTGGCATCCCCGTTTCAGCACCTTAAGATGCATGGCAGATGCCATCACATTTCTTGCTACAGGGATTGTGACTATAACATTAATCAACACCCTGATATGTATCCAGCATTGGAGCGCACACTACCTCACAACGTTTAAAAAAACCATGGTATTAGTTATTGATATTATAGATTAGCTACAGGGTGCAAATGCTTTCACCCCCTGCTTTTGTCTAGGCTGGGCCATTTACAGAAGAAAGATATCTCTCTTGAGTACTTACCAGTTTTTGGTATGTGTTTTGAGACTACTATTAACTTGCTAATAGCTTCAGCCCTATGTCCTCTATGTGTCAAACCAGGCGCAAATGGCTTTCTTTTGCTTACCAGATCCAATCGTTCTGCTATGGTATGAATTAAATTCTTTTTCTTTAACAAGATTATATCTTCATGACAGCATGGGATATATGGTAGATTAGTCAATTTTCAAAGATACAAAACAGATATGCCCTAAATCTAAAGATACAAAAATTATGGATCAAGAACAAAAAAGAAAAATGACACGGTACAAGAAAGGGCTACCTATAAAAAGGAAAAAATAATAAATTGGGAGTGCTACAGAACTCCACCCACCAAAAAAAAAATTTTAACTAAAATTAGGAAGCAACAAATCTAAATTTTAGAAAACAATAAATCTAAACAAGAGAAGGGTAAACCCTGAATAATTCAGTATACACAAAATTGAAAATTCTAATGACAAAAAACCGTCATTAAAAGGAAGGACCCTGGTCAGAAATAAGAGCAGACAGAACCAATAGGAGGAGGAGGATGGCAAACAAGACTCTAGTGTCAATCAGAGTAGTGACTACAACAAGGACCAAAATCCTCATTGATGACCTCCACGGGATATGATGATCTTCTCGGGAAGATGACCTTTGAGATTGACAACTATCCAGAAGATATGTAGAAGAAAAAAATTATCAAGTATGAGAACTACAGGGATACCCCATCTATAAAATCTAGACTTGGGGGAAAATATGCCAACAATTAAAGAGAAATAATGTATGGAAAATACAAAATACAACACCATATCACAAAAATGGAATGCAACGTTGGGGTTGGAAAATTGGAGATAAAAGGCATAATAAAGAGGAAATTCCCTAGGAAGATCCAGATTATAGCCACATTATATGCTAAAGAGATGCAGAAAACAGAAATCATATATGCAGCATAACGAAATAAAACATTTTCAAGAACATCCACAAGATCCATAGGTCTATGGGACAATTTTATAAGAGTAGGATATGCTGTCAAAACGAAGAGAATGACACCTAGGCAGAGGTCCCATGCAAGGGGCTGAAAATTCTATTTTAAATAAAGACATGGTCCCATGAAAAAATGAAAATGAGAAACAGGAAATTTTAGAATCTTGTCCTAAAATTGAGAAGCATGCTAATTTTTAAGGGGAAACACAAGAAAAAGGGGCTGAAACTTTCCCACACCCATTCCTGTATTATAGAAAGCTATTTTACTACGTGACAGCTTATAAATGATCCAATTTTATTTACACTCTCTCTTTTTCCGACGGTTTCTCCACTCCTTTGGGCTATGTTTTTGTTAGTTTGGAGTCCCATAGACTGTTTTTGGTGTCATGTACATTATTAAAATATCTATCTATGTATCTATCTAAAGATAAAAATTGATAATTGTAAATATGACTTCTTAAAATTTGAAGGGGAGCCTCATAATTTAAATTTTTTATACCATAGGATGAGTTTTACTACAAATAGTCCTAAGATTGCTCTAAAACCGGTTGAGAAAATTTAGAAGTCCCCTTCCATGTGACCACTTCTTCAGGCTTTGAACAAAGATGGTGCTTTTTGTAGAGTATATCTCTTATAGAATATGTGCAGCATAATATAAGCTCTACACTACTACAAAAAAATCACTTTAACAGAATTGAAATAAAAATTAAAATTTTGGAAATCAGCTTTAAACGTTTAAAAAAGTTTTTGGATATGACTGCTTGATAGTTTTATGTTCCAACGTTTCGAGTCCATTACCGAACCGATCATCGTGGAGAAGAATCCTATGCTTAAATGTCCTGTTATTTGTGTCTGATTACTCAGCTAAAAATAGTTTTTGGATTTGATTGCCTAATACATTTTAAGTCTACTCATGAATCCATCATCACGGAGAAGAAGCCTGTGCTTGAACTTCCTGTTATGTGTGACTGATTACTCAAGGCTAAAAATAGTTTCTAGATATAACTGTATAATATGTTGAATTCATCATCACAAAGAAGAAGCCTATGCTTTTACTTCCTGCTATTTGTATCTAATTACTCGTGGCTAAAACTAATTTCTGCAGATGATGTTTCGAGTCCGCTATGGAATCCATCATCACGGAGAAGAAGCCTATGCTTAAAAATTAAAAATTTGGAAATCAGCTTTGAACGTTTAAAAAAGTTTTCGGATATGACTGTTTAATAGTTTTTTATTCCAATGTTTTGAGTCCATTACTGAACTGATCATCGTGAAGAAGAATCCTATGCTTAAATGTCCTGTTATTTGTGTCTAATTACTCAGCTAAAAAAAGTATTTGGATTTGATTGCTTAATACATTTTAAGTCTACTAATGAATCCATCATCACGGAGAAGAAGCCTATGCTTGAACTTCCTGCTATGTGTGTCTAATTACTCGAGGCTAAAAATAGTTTCTAGATATAACTGTGTAATACGTTTCAAGTCCACTACTCAATCCATCATCCCCTATGCTTAAACTTCCTCCTATTTGTGTCTAATTACTCATGGCTACAAATAGTTTCTGTAGATGATGAAGTACGGAATCCATCATCAAGGAGAAGAAGCCTATGCTTAAACTTCCTGTTATTTCTGTCTAATTACTCGCAGCTAAAAATATGCATTCAAACAAAAAATTAAAATAAGCTTACTCGTGCATGCATATAAACTTGATCGTATTTGAAAAAGGAAACAAAGCAACGGAACATTTGCCACTTCATTATAAATAATTTAATAAGTTAACAGGCCATACCTTCTCTAAAGATTCGGTGCTCAATTCCCTGGCAGCTTTGAATTCTCCGAAATTTGAGGAGTGGCCAAATATAAAAGCCGTGGAAGGCTGGGTAAAGTGCAAGGAAAGCATCAAAGTGGCAGGTGAGAAGGTCTTCTACGTGTGCAATTTTTCACGGCCCTCCATGTGTACGACTATACCACGCCATCTGTTTTGATTCTAGCGTGGATTCCATGAACCTATTAATGGAATTGGTTATTTTCCGCCACAGATTTTTTCCCCTAAACTTAACCAGAGTTTGCCCTGAGGATTTTTCTCCAAAAATTTTATTTCTGTGATTCTATTTGCTCTGTTGTTCTTATGATGTTATTGTTTTTGGTGGAGTTAGTTTTCGCAACTCATGTTAGGTTCACATCCTCAACCAGACATTTGTCCGACAGAAAACAGGAAAAAAAAAAAAAGCCCAAAATATAGGTAGCCAAACAAAAGATTCTTTGCTTGTGCTTGAACGGTAATGAAGTCAATGATGTTTGGTGATCCCACTTGTGATTATGACTTTGTGATTATGACTTTATAAAATTTAAACTCGCAAATTAAATGGAAGGTGAAGATGTTGATGAGGACTATAACTTCAAAGTAGTTCGTTGGGGTTCAATAATTGTAACGGGGAAAAATATTGATCAAGACCACAATTTTAAAGTGGTGGGGTGGGGTTCAATAATTATAACTCCATGATGAATTGATTTTTTAATTATAATTTTAAAAACTTATTTAATTAAATATAAGTTAATATATAGAAGTGTTTGTATAGAAGTTAATATTGTGCCCTTGAGTTAGCTTAATGGTGAAGAACATGTGCTTCCAAAAAAGAGGTTACATGCTCAAATCATATAGGGGTAAGGTATGCACTCCTTGTATTTGAAGTATAGTAAGGTGCCTCCTACACACTAGGAGTATGAGGTTGTCCCATATTATGTAAGCTACCTTACAAACCATAACCAAGATGCTACTAGATATCGTGGACTTCAATTCAAAATTACGTACACTCTGTAAAACATTACATCCTTTTCGTATATTTTTAAGTACCAATAATTTGAAAACACCAACTTTATTAAATAAATGAGAAGCACAAAGTCAAAATTGTACACCTTCATTGTAAGTTACAAAAGACAAAATCTCTAGTATCCCATGCACTTACACTTTTATTACATCCTATCATATTCAAAATTCAAATATTTTGCTTCAACAATGAACTCCACAATCTACAACATTAACAGTGAACCCCCTTCATTAATTGCATTCACCTGCAAAATTGAGTATTCAGAGAATTTGTCGGCGTCTCTATTCCCATACACATTCAAAATTCAAATTTAGTTTACGAGATACAATATCTCTATAAATGAAAATTTCTAAACCAACCAATGTTTGATTTGCAGAGTTATTAGTAGAATTTTCTTATTTGGGAAGTGCAATGTCATATTTAAATTCATTGAAGCAGACTTCAGTTTCTCATTGCCCACGTTCTAAGTGAGAAAACTGAAGTTCTTTACTGACATAGCAATAAATATGTTTGTTTTACTAGCAAATCAAATCATTTTGTGAATTCATGTTGTTGTTATATTTATATGTTGCTTAGAATTAATGTTGTCGTGTTATTCATTCACATTTTGAACATTACAATTGTTTTCCATTCACATTGTTGTATTTTTATATTTGTGATGTGTTTCTATTTCCCTACCTTCAACTTTTCACAACTTCTACAAGCACCCACTAAACGTTCCCACATGGAAATGATTATCTGGATGGAAAGGGATTTGAACTTGGAATGGTAGACTGAACATATGTTGGTATATGCTTATTTGGATGGAAAAGCATTTGAATTTGGGATGGAAGACATATGACAATATCGATATACACATAAATGCTTTTTAAATGGTTGCACTATTTATTTAATTATGAATACGATCAATTAATAATATTCTAACATGTTTCAGAATTCAACAAACAAGAAAATATTAGTATACACAAAGATATTTTTTTAATGACTATTATGCTTATTTAATTATGTATTTGATTAATTCATACATATTCCAATGCGTTTCAAAATTCAACAGGCATGTTGGAAGTTGCTTGTGTGATTAATATGCAATGGCCATTTTTTAAGATCCCTGACATGCTTTGTTTCTTTTAATCTGGAAGTAATGCCACCATGTGCGTCGTCAACAACCTATTCGTTGTGTATTCTTCAAGTCACTCTCCCCTAAATGTTATGGAACTTAAATGCATGCTATTGTTATTGTTTTTGTTTTTGTTTTGTGTCTTTACATTTGAGTCACATTTACTAGTATGTTCATGACAACCCTCAAGGTTTTCATTCACATACTAGTAAATCTTATTATTTTTGTCGCAAATAGTATCATTTTTTTAATCCAATGGCCATGTTGGAAGACATTTATGTCATTAATATACAATGAAGAACCATGTTTGAATACGCTTGATGGGCCTTGTTTCCATTAATTTGGTCAATTAATTCTAACAAAGTTAAGCTCTACAACATGTTCAGTGTGTCTTGTTCAATTCACTCTCTCCTTACAGTCCCGATATTTGAATGGAAGCCCTCGAGGTTTTCATACGCATACTAGTAACTTGGGATGGAAGACGTAACATTTGTTGGTATGTGAGTGGAATATATAAAAGATTTCATTCACATACAAAAAAATGTTATTGTCTTTGTATCAAAATTAAGTTTTTTAATCATATACCAATAAATATTATTCTTTGAATCAAAATTATGCTTTTCATTCACATCCTAGTAAATGTTAGTTTTTTTGTATCTGAATTAATGTTGTGTTATTTATATATGCGACACATTTATAATTCCCTACATTAAAGTGTTGGGTTAATCGTGTTCAAGGTGTCATGTTAAAATATCACTCACTTGTAGTACATGTGAGATGAATGTCGATGGAACCTAAAGAGCTCTTTTACGTAGAATGTATTGTTTAACAGAGATTCTAACTTTGGCATGGTACACGGATGAAACGTTGCCTACCTTGAAAAACTTTCAAAATTATGATATGTTAGTGATTTCATGTTGCTATGTTATTTATATCCCTGCCTACAACATGAATACAATATAATAATTTCACAATTAAAGCCAAGGTTTGTTGCTCCCTCCTTCAACCAATTTGATGGATTTACCTAAGAACGTAGATTTAAACCACCCAATTTGTCATTTTTAGTCATTTTATAGGTGTGATAAAAAGTTGGCACCCAAAGTGCAATAATTTTTATAATTTTGACTAATAATGATATACAAACAAACATTTTTTATTTACATTGGCTTAAAAATTTGTGTACTTATGTAACAACCCACCTAGTTATTCTTAGAAAAAATAAGAATTTTGTTTTTGAACTAAATATTGAACATTCATTCAACCACAAGTGCTAGAATACTTTAGTTAGTCATAAAATCAACAAATTCAAGTAGTAAAAAATTCAACATTCTAATACTACAAGTAATACAATAAAATGTAAGATACAGAAAGTTTACAATCTCACTAAGGACATAAGCACAATCCTAATTCCCACTAAGTACTGGTACTAATTCAACTAGTCGCATAGATTGCCATGCAATCAAGTTTACCCTAACCTAGCCTAAGGATCTAGACCCGATGCCCCTACCACAACTTGGGCAACCTACATATTCGCTCCTCAAAATCAGGGTCCAATGTAGTTATCCTTGTAAATGTGATGGTCTCCTCTATGAGACGTCACCACCAAAGGGATTGGCACTCTAATCCAAATAGGGAACAAACTACTCATGGCATAGATGAGCTTCTAAAGCTCTAATCTATAATCCCATAGCTAAATGACAAACTCATATATAACACCATACTATCCAAGGTTGTGTGCTTACCTAGCACTCTCACATAAAACCTAGCTAGAGGCAATAATGAAGGAATCTGCATTCCTAGATCCAAAGAGAATCACACGCTAGGCATGACTAAGTGTACATAACAAAACGAGTCATATAGTACATAATAGTCAAATCTATCATTCATTTTATACTCTCAAGATTATATGTACGCATACATTTTATCCTACTAACTAATATAAACATACTACTCAAGTAATAACCAACAAAATCATTAGAACAATCGATTTAGGTGAGAGTCCAAACATACAGCTATACAATGTACTATTGATAATTTTGACCCTACAGTTCAAATTACCACCCTCATTATTTGAAACTTTGTATATCATGCCAATTTGTCTCGTGAGTTAGTTATTGGTCCTGAAAAGTCCTTGAAATAATTCATGATTAACAAACCTTTTTTTAAGGCATTCACTTTGGTTTTCAAAGGATTTTTTGAGAAAAGCATTATGGAGGCTTCTTTGGGTCCAAAAAGGGGGCATTTTCATAAAGTTCAAGGGGATTTTTCTTTTCGAAAAGGTCCATCTTCAAAAGGTTCTCGAGGGTCATCCGCATAAGTTTGGAAGGACATTTCCAATAAATCCAAAGAAACGAATTCCTTTGGACAAATTGTTTGAAGGAAGGTGTCAAGAAAAAACACCAATGAAGGGTTCTTTTATTTTTTTGAAGCCCTCTACAATTATTCAGAAAGGTGCACATTCCAAAAATTTTGAAGGTCTCTTACCTTTCGGAAGAACCATTTACAAAAGCTCAAAGGGCATTGTCAAAAATCCAAAGGGACAACTTGGAAAGGGTTTGCCAATTTTTTTGAAAGAATGGTTTATGACAGTTTTTTTGAAGGATTAGCTAAGGGCTTACTCATAATCTCAAAGGACCATTTTGATTTTATCAAAGGGCAAGAGGAACTTGACATTTTTTTGAAAGAATGGCCCTTTTCAATTTGTCCGCGAGAAAGGAACACTTTCAAGAATTCTGAAGGGTAAGTGAACCATTTCAACTTTTTCGAAGGGTAAGTGGACAAATACAATTTTTTGTTGAAGGGCATTTCTTATTAGCAGAGGGGTCCTTTACAAAAAGTTCAAAGGGCACTTATATTTTCTTGAAAGGTAGTTTTCATTTGCCGAAGGGTTCATTCATCTTCCCAACAACCCATCTGAACAATTTCGAAGGACACTTGCACTTTTCTAAAGGACTTTGACATTTTCTTGAAGGGTACTCAACGAGAGGTAGTTTTAATTTTTTCTAAAAAGTTGACCATTACAAAAACTTCAAAAAAAATCTTTCGAAAAAGTTACCTACAGGGAAGGATCAAAGGGAAAAGGCTGGAAAGAAAAGTCTGAAGGAATTCTTTCAGACAAATTGTCCGAAAGAATTATTTTGGAAGATTTACCCATAGAATTTATTGGGTGAATATTTTGTCAATCAGCGTACTGATCAACAAAATAGGTATGATCAACCACAACAGGAAGATTGGTCAGCCAAGTGTGCAGCTTTACTACATCGACTGGAGACAAATCTCTCCTCTCATCAAGAGGAGGTTCCCTATAGATATGTAGGAGATGCAAGAGGCTATATACTATATATATGCAGAAAATAAGACACAGGAGGTAGGACAAACCATCCATCTCTCTTTTTTCAAAGATGATGCAAACAAACAAAGGAGAAATCCTGGGTGATGGGGAAGGTGCTTCTCTTCTTTCAGAAGCAACTTTCAGCCAAGACCTAGATTCCTTCCTAAATAGTAGAAAACCTAGGAAACACTAAAGGCACTTCTCTTCTTTCAGAAGTGTTCTTGCAAGAAATAGTAGGAGTTCTTTCAAGGAGCAAGTAACCAGTAATAGGGGTGCTGAGTGACCAACAACCTGAGAGAGAAATACAAAGAACAATGGGGGCACAAAGTCGTCTCAAGGTCCCTTACACATAAACATAAAAGAAAAACACACACTGAAAACAACTATGTTAGCACAAAGTCTAAAAGTAGTTGGCTTCAGGACACCTTCCTTATCACCTCCACTAGTCCTGCTTGTTAAATCAAATAAATAAGAATGCTTTCATAAGACAGACATAAGAACAATCTCCTAAAGTAGCACAAGCTATAACATCACAAATTCTGCAAGTAACTTGCTTTCTCATTCAATCAAAGAAATATGAATTACAATCTGAGCTCAAAGTCTCAGTAATGCCTTTCAATTTGGGCAGAGTTTCGCTTCTGGTAAAGGGAAGATCTCCCTTGTAACAAATGAGAGATTACAATAACTAGGGGAAGAAAGGAGGCCTTTTGGCGCCCTTTTCACAAATGACCCATGCACATTCCCATCATTGGGAAGAGCACGCCGCTTAAACATCATATGAGAAATCGTGGGTCACACCGTTTGTCATTTGCACCTCCTAATGATCAATTCGTAGACACTGTATCACCTATTGGAAACTCCTTGAGTCGACACCTCCTTTTGCCACTTGGATGCTTTGTCTATTTTTGCACTTGGTCTTTCTTTTGATTTCAATAAGTGACACATAGCACGTTCCACTACTGAAACAGGCAGGACACGTGGCAGCATTCACTAAGTTTATAAAAGCTTTAGGCATCCTCTGAAGGTCCTACGAAAGAGGACATATGTCATCTTTCACTCTCTTTAGCAATAATACAGAAGCATTCGGGACTCATTCAGATTCATCACAGATGATGACACTTGTCGGCTTCTGTCGAGCTCTGCAAGCGATACGCGGCACGTTCTGCTGCCTTTAGAGAAAACATGTCAGAGACCTCTACATTGGCTACTTGGCACCCTCTACAGAACTGCTTTCCCTAGTGTAAATTTTGACGTTCACAGGCCCGTCACACCTTGAAATTTCTTCTACTTTTAATTTGCTTCAGCTTTTCTTCTGCTCCCTTTCCTCCTTGGTATTTTTTGTGGACATTTTCCCACAAACAAAAAGTCTGCAAGAATTGCCTTGCCTGCTTCTTCAGATTTTCTCCTCGGTGGGTTCTTACTTCTTCGACAGGCTTTTTCCATTGGGCAAAAAGCCTAAAGAATTCCTTCGAACAAAATGTCCAAAGGAAAGTTTCTTGTTACTTGGCCATTCGTTCTTTTCTGTTTCTTCAAACTTTTTCTCTGGGTGAATTCCTTCAGACAAAAGGTCTGAAGGAATTTTGCCTTAACATTTTTTTGAGAAAATCTTTTCGAGATAATTCTTCGTTATTTTGGTTCAACGGTTTAGTGGTTCAAGGGCTCATTCTTCGTTATTTGGCTAAGTACATTTGATCTTTTGTGCCAAGCACGTTGAACCAACTTGATCATTGAACCCATTGAACCTTTGAACCAAAATGGTTCAAAGTTCAATGGTTCGAACCTTTGTCCTCTATCATTCGCCGATTGAACTCTTTTGATTGAACCGAGGTGTTGAACCAATCCTGAAAATGACCAAGTGCTGAAACTTGTTCTTTTGAGAGCTTGCTTCTTTTTAGCAGAGTTTGTAGAAATCAACCTGTGAAGCCTGTAGAACTTGGCCTACAGAGTCTATAGATTTCTGGAAAGCTTGAAAAAAGAGGAATTTGAAAGCTCAGAACAAATTTTGAGAAGGGAAGAGAGAAGTTTTGGTCCTGTAGGACCAAGATAGCTCATATGTTGTTCCAAAAATGAGTGACATTTTTGGGGACCAATAGAATTGTTTGAGTTGAAGGCATTAATTCCTTCAAAAAATATGTTTGAAGGAAAAGTTCTTAGGTAGGCAAGGCACTGAAGGGTCACTAGCAAAAAGTTCGAAGGGGTTGTTCCCTTCGAACTGTTCAAAGAGGAGGACCATGTCAAAAACACTGAAGGGTAGTTTTGAAAGCTCGTAGGGTATTTTGCAAGGGTTTTATTTATGAGAATTCCTTCGAATATTTTGTCTGAAGGAAATAAACAAAGAGAAGCCCAAAATAATTGAACCAAGAGGAAAAAGCCGTTCCAAAAGAATTCCTTTGAACTTTTTGTCCGAAGGAAATAGAAAACAAATGGACCAATCAGAAGGGATTCCCATAGACAATTTGTCCATGGGAAAGTGACAAAAGACAAAGAGCCCAAAGATATAATTTCTTCAAACTTTTTATCTGAAAGAAATAAATAAGGTATAAAGTTGTGGGTAATAAGCCTGAAGGGAAAGAACGAGAACATAAGCCCAAAGGGAATACGAGCCCAAACAAATGTCGAAGGAGTACATACAGAGCATGCAAAGTGGCCTAAGTAAGATTAGACGCATCCAAGACAAGTAAGAGCATGCAAAAATCCAATAAAGTATTGTTTTGTCCATCTATAGGAAGATCTATAGTCCGAGACTGCAGTAAAGAGAAGGCTAAATAATAAATAAAATAATCAAATCATTCAAAGAAATGATGTTGCCTTCAGGCACGACTCTTTCAGTTCTAAAACAAAGACTCAAATGCATGAAAGGATCAAGGAGTTTAATGATGGAAGGCTATTTATAGTTGATTGGTCAAAGTTTCAGTTGACTGTTTGTTGAAGCCATGCTTGTTTCCTAGTCATCTCTTACATGCAATGATCCAACTCAACTTCAAGTTCAAGATTTCAATGTTTCTAGTATTTCAAGTGGAGTTCTAATTTTAGTTTTGGCATTGGTTTCATGCAAAGGAAAAAAATTTCAATGTTTCCAGTAGTTCAGATTTGGAGATTGGCGTAGCATTATGCATGATAAAGGTTTTGACTCAAACTTGAGCTCACCATTCTTTCCAAACGCTAAAGAGTTTTTCATGTAAGAAAGAGGAAAAAAATAATATTCTTTGAAGGTTGTGATAGCAGAAGTTAGACTTGGTTAATGTAAGTGTTGATTTGCTCTTCTATTTTCAGCGTCAATCTCTTGGATGTTGTATCTTTTCTATATAAGTTGGTTTTTCAACCTTGAATTGTATCCTTTTTTTGGCAAGACCATATTCTACCAAAATTTGTGTTATGTAACCTTTTTAGATTAATAGAAGGATAGGTTTTAGACTCCAAGGCGTTGGTATAGTGTTTTTATGTCAATGAATTGCATATGTGATAGAATTTTCTTCCTTGTCAAGTCATGATTCTTACCTAGTTACTAGTTGATCAGATTATGTAGGTCATGTTTTGTGTTTAATGCCTTTTAGTTTAATTTATAGTCGACATAAGTGGCTGGTTAGTGCCTTGAATCAGGGCTATTCCATCATTTCCCTGAAGCTTTGATCATAAGATAGAACATTTTCATGAAATATCAATGCGTAGGGGTCAATTGGGGTTAAAAATTCAATTTGTTTATTGTCTGATCAATGTTTTTAGAAGCTCAAATTGTGTGGATCAATCAAATTTCATGTGTATCACCATCATTAGATAGGATTTCCTTTCGAGTTTCTCTCTTCCCTTTTCCTACCAGTTTGTAGCTTAGAGTAGAGATCCTAATTGATACACCAAAGGGAGTTAGCCCTTATAATCTAGAGATTCAATCCACTGATTAGGCCACCCACATCCTATGATTGTTTCCATGTTTCAATAGACTATGAAGCCCTAAAACTACTTTCACAAGGGTGTGAGTCCTATTGACAACATGTACCACCTGAGTATATACATCTAAGTTGAAGTATATTATGATATCCCATACTATCATAGTTCATGATCACTCTACCCAAACATTAACAACCATAACATGTATATTTATTTGGAAATGGGTCAAGATATAATAAATATAGTATATACCATCTCAGTATTTTTCATACTATAAAATTTTATGACATCCCATACTATCACAGGTCTTTGTGCTTGAGTATCTGACTCAACACCAACAACAATCTTACACCCAACCATAATAATAAAGCAAGTCAGAATTATAATTGTTGACCATTTTGGGTCTGGTAGGCCAAAATTTGTTCCCTTCTTTGCCTGTTGTTTTGAGCCAGTTCATTTTTTGAATTTTGCACAAGTCTGATTTCTATGGACTCCGCAGGCCTATTTCTACAAACTCTGCAGACCTATTTCTACGGACTCTACAAGAAATTTCTACGGACTCTGTAGGAAATCTTTCAATAGATGAAGAAACAGTTCAAAGAGAGCAAGGTTTTACAAAGCTTCTTCAGACTCTTGTTTGAAGAAATTCACAAGGAAAGAGAGCTAAAATGGTTTGAGACACTTTTCCTTAAGGTTGGAAAAGTGGTTCAACATCGGGGTTCAACGACATGATCTTTCCAAGAGTTAGCAACTTTGAATCATTGAACCATTCAACTGGTTCAATTAATTGGTTCAATGCTTTGGTTCAATGCTTTGGTTCATCGCTTTGGTTTAATGCTTTGGTTCAAAGGTTAAGTTTGTCGCTTTGGTTCATCGGCAAAGTTCAACAGCGAGGTTCAATCAAATGGTTCAATGCCTTGGTTCAATTGGTTTGGTTTAAGCAGTCAGTTCAAGCACTCAATTCCACGACTTGGTTCAACGACTTGGTTTGACAGTTAGTTCAATGGGAAGGTTCAAGAGACTCTCTCGAAGGACTTGTGCCCTTGCGGAGGGTAGTCAAACATAAAAGGAACCATTCAAGTGCCCTTGCAGAGGGCAAGGAACACTTGAAAAAGATCAAAAAGTGAACAAGGCCGAAAGGGAAAGTTTTCTTCAAAAATTTGTTTAAGGCAAGGGATGAGAATTTCTTCAAACAAAATGTCCGAAGGAATTCCTTCAAACATTTGGTCCGAAGAAATCCTTCAGAAGAAAACCCTGCAGAAATGAAAAGACCAAGGCAAAAGCAAGAAATGATTTCTTTCAGACTTTTGTTCAAAGGAATTCCTTCAGATAAAAAGTTTGAAGAAATTCGGGAAGAGCTGCAGGGAAAAAACTCGAAGAAAGTTTTTGAAAGTCAAAGTGATCGAGACAATTCTTGCGAACATTTTATCCATGGGAAAAATAGAGAGAGAAAAGCCCAACCAAAGCAAAAAGGTCGAAGCAAAGGAAAAATTTGAAGAAATTCCAAGGGGTGACAGGCTCGAAGACGTCAAAATTGAGCATGGCAAACTAGCTGTTGGAGTTTCAAATGCCCAGTGATGGGTGCACAGATGTCAATTTTAAGGCAGTAAAATAGCCATTGATTTTGAAAAGCTTAAGGATAGGCTGTGAGTGAACTCAGTGACCCACCAAGAAGATAGCCCCCAAGGGCTGAAGGAGACAAAGAAGACAAAACCAAGAAGAGATAAAGTGCAGAAGCAGACCGAATAGTCCAGGTGGCAAAGGGAGGTGTCGACTCAAGGATTTACTCCTGTTGTTGGAACAGTACCTGCCAAGTGGTCATCAAGAGGTGAATAGTGAATGGTGCACCCTATTTTCTCCACTTTGCATTTATAAGAAAATAAATTGTGTGAATATGTGAAAGGAGCAGTTTTGTTTGCAAAAAAAGAGGTGCAGCTTTTGCTTTCACATTAATGTTTGAACAACAAAGTCAAGACCAATAATTACATAACATGGTTCTAACAGGCCTCTTCTAGAAGGATGATATCATCAACAACAACTTCCTCTTCTAGATGCTCTCAATGCACATGGGCCATCTTATAAAAAGGCACCAAAGTCTTTTCCAAATGGGCGCCTTTACTTCCTCTATCTTTATATATTGTAAATCTCTCATTTGAGAAAAGATCTCTAAACCTGTAAGGTAAAGCTCTGCCCAAAAAACTCTTGGTTTGTAAGGCAAAACTCTGCCAAATTTTACCTTGAATCAAGACTTAGCAATTTTTACCTCCATTTGAACTTACACTCGCGCATATGTCTATGTTTTCGTTTTGTGTTAAGTCACTTTCTTTTATGCTTTCACATAATGATTCCAACATGTCTAGTGCATTGTGAAGTTTCTTCTTTTGCAGGTATGTTAGAAGTGTCTATAGCAGAGTATAGGTGCATGTGAACAGGTTGCCATAGTGTGTCTCAGAACACCTCTGATAGTTCTTCCTCCCTATATCTCCACGGACCCCTAGCTCACTAATGTAGAAGAATTTATCATGTCAAATGAAGTGTATATCAGCTTGTTCTTGGTGAAAAGTGTATGCTCAAGCTAAGCAGATCAACTTTTTTGGTGTATTATCGTTTAGTTTAGGTTATGTTTTCAGCATCCTTCTCCCTTTTCAACTCCCCCTTTTTTCATTTATTTGTTAGCAGTAGGAAATCCAGGACCTTAGAGATACATCAAAGGGAGCTAGCCCTTATCTAGAGACTCTCCCCCTAGTTTTGCTAGGCCCACAAGCAAGAGGGGAGTTTATATTTTGATGCATGGAAAACAGGAGCTCAGCCTCCTGTCAAGGGTGCAATCCACTGTGTTAATAGTTTTTGGCATGCCCGATGGTACCAACTAGGACAAGTTTTGTCCAAAGAGTTGAAGAATTTTTGGTGTGTTCTTCAACCAACCAGCCTTTGGAGGCTTTTTCATCAACACCAATGGTGACTCAGAGTTGAATCAGCTAGTTAAGTAGTCCTGGTGCCATCAAGAAATCACATTTTCTGTATAACTTTGGTAAAGCTCAGGTTGTCGTGGAACCACCTCAAACTCTAGCATTACTTCCCTCATTGTTGAAGGGTAACTAGGAGAGCTGGTTGAGGTGATTCCACAAACACCCTGAGCTTGATCAAAACCACATGAAAGAAAACAAGGTCCATGGTTCTGAGCAATGGGATTATACATGCCAAATATGTTTTCAATTGAAGTAGCTCTTCCTGTGTATCAGCAGACCCTTCCTAGTCTTCCTCAACTCCCTCAGGTCTCTCAACATGATGGCAAGATCCTGAGTTGGAAGCAAATAGTGGAATCATGGGGCAGGAAGGAGGAGGAGAAATGCTTTTCTCAAAACCTTGAAGAAGATAACACTGCTCCTACTCATCATGATGATGCTTGTGACCTCCAAGAAAGGCTCTTTCAAGAAGATCTAGCCAGGAGAATTGTAGATTTGGAGTCCAGATTGAGATTCCTCAGCCAACATGTGATGGATGCAGCAGTTTTCATGTCTAAATACACCCCATCTACACACCTCCAAGAAGGCTATGAGGGCACATCTGATATAGATGAAGTGCTGGCCAAATGGAAAGAGGAGAATCATTCGATTCTAGCTCAAGGATTGCCTCCTCTTCTACATGGATTTAATCATCAGCCTTCCACTTCATCCCTTCTCAAGGAGGAACTTGTTCTGCAGGAGGTGAGTGAGGAAGAGAAGATCCAATTTACAGTTGTCCAAGAGGCTATCATGAGCAATAATGAAGATGAAATCATCATGGAGGCTCCTTCGGAAGACATCATCAGCAATGGAGAAGACGCAGGTCATGCATACATGCGGATGTTCCAGCAATATGAAGAGGAAAGTAAGCATGGTGACCTCTCTCCTCCCTTGTTTGATGAACTTCCTTGTTGCTTTGATGAGGAGGACGGCTATGCTATGGAGCCTGAGTTGGAGGAGGATCAGGAGGATGTCGTTAAACAACTAGAGACTTTGATCCTTGAGCAGGAAAAGGAGAGGCTTGTCCATCTTGAAGAAAGCCTTGACGAAGAGAACTTTGAACAAACGGGTGATGTTCTGTGGGATGAGCAATCAGTTTGTGATTCCATTTCAGACATCACAATAGTCACCCTTCTTCAAGAAAGCCATGAGGGAGCATAGGATGAGTTTGATAGGGTCTTCAATGAGGCAGAAGGGAACAAGTAAAACCATGATGCACTGCAGAGGAACTATGCATATCAAAGGGCTTATGGTGATGAGCCAACAACCATTGATTTCTTGGTGAAACATGCCAACATGAAGAGCCATCATTCGACAAGCTTTCAAGAACAAGAGGAGTACATATATGTTGGAAGCATGTTTGACTCCGATCCACTCAGATGCAAGCCAATCAAGGTGGTAGGCAAGAGGAGCAGGTCACCGACTCTCCATTCCATTCAGCCACTTATCTGGCACCATAAGTTTTCTTGCCATGAAGGAGACTTAAGAAGTTTTCCCTTTGATTTAAGAGGGAGGCAAATATACCTAGTTAGTTGTATGTAGTAGTTTGCTTTCAGTTTTCTTTCCCTGTTTTCCCTAAGTGTTGTTTACACAAGTAGTGATTTTAGCCTTGTGTGTGTTTTCCTTGTGTTTGGGGTAAAAGCTTCGTGATTGATTATGGGATCTATCGGGGTTGTTGCTACCTTTTTCAAGTTGTGTTCTGACTTCGTGCCCAATGGACTTTAAGGCAACTGGTTTCTAAGCGTAGTAGACATGCTTTCCCTCAGAGTTGCCAAATTTGTTAACCATTTTGGGTTCGGCAGGCCAAAATCAGTCCCTTCTTTCCCTATTGTTCTAAGCTAGTTCATTTTTTGAATTTTGCACAAGTCTAATTTCTATGGACTATGCAGGCCTATTTCTATGAACTCTGTAGGCCTATTTCTATGAACTCTGTAGGAAATTTTTATGGACTCTGTGAGAAATCTTTCGATAGATGAAAAACCAGTTCAAAGAGTGCAAGGTTTTACAAAGCTTCTTTAGACTCTTGTCTAAATAAATTCACAAGGAAAGAGAGCTAAAATGGTTCAAGACACTTTTCCTTAAGGTTGGAAAAGCGGTTCAACATCGGGGTTCAATGACATGATCTTTCCAAGAGTTAGCAACTTTGAACCATTGAACTTTTGAACCAGTTTAATTGATTAGTTCAACGCTTTGGTTCAATGTTTTGGTTCATCACTTTGGTTCAATGCTTTGGTTCAAAGGTTAAGTTCATCACTTTGGTTCATCGACAAAGTTTAATAGCGAGGTTCAATCAAATGGTTCAATGCCTTGGTTCAATTGGTTTGGTTCAAGCAATCAGTTTAAGCACTCAATTCAATGACTTGGTTCGATAGGTAGTGCAATGGGAAGGTTCAAGAGAGTCTCTCGAAGGACCAGTGCCCTTTGCAGAGGACAGTCAAACATAAAAGGAACCATTCAAGTGCCCTTGTGGAGGGCAATTCCAGACCCAAGTGCCCTTGCGGAGGACAGGGAACACTTGAAAAAGATCAAAAAGTGAACAAGGCCAAAAGGGTAAGTTTTCTTCAAAAATTTGTTTAAGGCAAGGGATGAGAATTTCTTTAGACAAAATTTTTGAAGGAATTCCTTGGGACATTTTGTTCGAAGAAATCCTTCGGAAGAAAACCTTGCAGAAATGAAATGACCAAGGCAAAAGCAAGAAATGATTTCTTTTAGACTTTTGTTCAAAGGAATTCCTTCAGACAAAAAGTCTGAAGAAATTTGGGAAGAGCCGCGTGGAAAATTCTCGAAGAAATTTTTCGAAGGTCAAAGTGATCAAGATAATTCTTGCAGACATTTTGTCTGCGGGAAAAAAAGCCGAGAGAAAAGCTCGACCAAAACAAAAAGGTTGAAGCAAAGGAAAAAGCTAAAGAAATTCCAAGGGGTGGCAGGCCCAAAGACATCAAAATCAAGCACGATGAACTAGCTGTTGGAGTTTCAAACACCCAGTGACGAGTGCACATATGTCAATTTTAAGGCAGTGAAATAGCTGTTGATTTTGAAAAGCTTAAGGATAGGGCGTGAGTGAACTCAGCGACCCACCAAAAAGATAGTTGCCGAGGGCCAAAGGAGACAGAGAAGATAAAACTAGGAAGAGACAAAGTGCAGAAGTAGACAAAATAGTTTAGGTGGCAAAGGGAGGTGTCGACTCAAGGATTTACTCCTGTAGTTGGAACAGTGCCTACCAAGCGGTCATCAAGAGGCACAAATAGTGAACGGAGTGCCCTATTTTCTCCACTTTGCATTTATAAGTAAACAAACTGCGTGTATATCTGAAAGGAGTAGTCTTGTTTACTAGAAAAAGAGGTGCGGCCCATGCTTTCACATTAATGTTTGAATGCCAAAGTCAAGACCGGTGATTACACAACATGGTTCTAACAGGGCTCTTTTAGAAGGATGATATCAGCAACAATGACTTCCTCTTCTTGATGCTCTCAACGGACATGGGCCAATTGTAAAAAGGTGCCAAAGTATTTTTCAAAGGGGCACCTTTACTTCCTCTCTCTCTATATATTGTAAATCTCTCATTTGAGAAAAGATCTCTGAGCCTGTAAGGCAAAGCTCTGCCCAAAAATCTCTTGGTTTGTAAGGCAAAACTCTGTCGAATTTTACCTTGAATCAAGACTTAGCAATTTTTAGCTCCATTTGAACTTGCACTCACGCATATGTCTATGTTTTCATTTTGTGTTAAGTCATTTTCTTTTATGCTTTCACATAATGATTCCAGCATGTCTAGTGCATTGTGAAGTTTCTTCTTTTTCAGGTCTGCCAGAAGTGTCTACAGCAGAGTATAGGCGCATGTGAACAGGCTGCCATGGTGTGTCTCAGAACACCTCTGATAGTTCTTCCTCCTTGTATCTCCACGGACCCCTAGCTCACTAATGTAGAAGAATTTCTCATGTCAAATGAAGTGTATATCAACTTGTTCTTGGTGAAAAGTGTATGCTCAAGCTAAGCAGATCAACTTTTTTGGTGTATCACCATTTAGTTTAGGTTCTATTTTCAGCATCCTTCTCCCTTCTCAACCCCCCCTTTTTCATTTATTTGTTAGCAGTAGGAAATCTAGGACCTCAGAGATACATCAAAGGGAGCTAGCCCTTATCTAGAGACTCTCCCCCCAGTTTTGCCAGGCCATAGGTAAGGGGAGTTTTCATTTTAACACGTGGAAGACAGCAACTCAGCCTCCTGTCAAGGGTGCAATCTATTGCGTCAACAATAATATCTAAGTATACCTTCAATAACAATTTGAAGAGAACATAAACTCTAGGTACACCTTAGAATGCACTATGTTATTTGAGAAATGTTTAGCCACTTGCATAGTTAATTTTCTCATGAAATATACCACATACAAGTTTTCATTCTTACAAGATGTGACAAACTTGATCCTGTGGACAAGTTTGCATAACAGTAATATGTTATATAAAGGCCACTACCATTTATAGCAGATGTTATACTAAGGAATACCTATCAAGGTTAGTTTTATATGCCTGTGCTCACTCCTCAAGCTACCATACATATATGTGATTTCACCTACATACACAGAATTAGGGCTAGATGTAGCTCTACCAAAACTAAGCAGATACAATATGGAACACTTAGTCAATATTATTTGTCAAGCTAGTCCTCAGCATACTTTTTGATTGCACAGAACCTAGGCACTCCAACCATAATTTGATCCAAGGAACCCCCTCATTTAAGATACTAGTCATGGGGAACATGCTTAGGTTTACATAGTCAACTAGTTATACCCCATATTATGAAAACATGCTTAGAATATACTTATCTAAAAAAAATTCAATGCACAATCTTATTTTAGGTAAATGGATCACACTCAGTTACACAGCTAGTTAAAAGCGTGCTTATCAATAGATAACATGATTGGTAACATAAAAGCATACTTAGCATCTCAAAAACACCCTAAGCATGTCCAAAAACATGTTTTAGCTATACAATTCGACCATAAAACATTTTGTGATATTTATTCAGCCATAAGTATTGCCAAACTAACTTGGCTACCCATATCAATGCAAAGATAACTCTAATGTGCTTATTCAAATTAATGAAACTACATCAAACTAACATAACGTGTATCTTTTCTACAAAGCAATGAGTGAGAGCACCTTTACTATTGCTTTGCATATCGATACAAATTTCTATCGAAAACACTTAATTATTCTCCATTGTGACTCAACATGAATCCCTATCTAGTGTACTTAAGTTGGTCATCATTGTATTTCCAACATGGAATACGACCTATGGTACTTACTTGATCAACACATGTAACATATAACTGAGTGGTTCTAATGTTACAGGTAATTTGATTTAACAAAATAATGAATTGTGACGTCTCATTAATGAATATCTTATTTACATTTATATACTTCACTAAGAGTTCTCAACTCTTATCAATCTTATTACCGGGTAAAGCTTTCATTCATTTTGTAAATAATCATTACAAACTCCTTCAAAACATGCATGTCTATTGACTTTGGCTTTTTATTCATGTGTCCTATTATAAAGACCCATTTTTAACTTTATAACCTAATCAATGTCATGACAAGTCCAAAACATAAAGACTATCTGACAAGGATAGCACACGGTTATTAAAATACCATCTCCACTATTTACAAACCATGGTAGGTCAACACAACATATAATTAAAGCCATTGGTATTTAAACATTTTAGTTAAGTTTGACATTTTAAGAACTTCCCTAGTATATAAAATATTTGTTACACTTACATTTAATTGATTTGCTATATTATCAATATTTCTTTCTGAATCGAGCATACAAATTACTTCAACATTAATTTCAGATGAGATATTGGTTTTGGATCAAGAGCAATACAAGAAGCGAATCAATATTCATAGATATATCATGATTCTTATATGGATCTCATGATAACCATGCTTATTTAAAAATAAATAACTCGAGTTGGCAATGCAACTAAATATCTGAGGCAAAATTAAAGCTCCACCCAACATTCGATCATGTTTTAAAGATGATTTATTATTGTAGCTAAAAACATAAGGACTCAGCATTTGAATATCTTAACTCAACGCTTCAATGTTTTTTGATTTTTTTACACAGCATCCAAATTAGTTACTTGGCATTTGATTAAAAAGGCTTCAACATTCTATTACTAAACTAGGTGTTCCATTGGTAAACTGGGATTTCTAGTTAAACTCAATGTTATAGTTTTTAACTCGATAGGTTAAGTTAATTTCAATGCTTCGTAAATATGACTCAATGTTATAAAAATATACACTTCGCATTTCAAATAAAGATGAAAATATTTCAATTTAAAACTTAGCATCTAAATTTGTACTCAACGCTCTAAGGAAATACAACTCAATGCTTAAACATGTGATGACTGGGTGTGTAAGAGGTATACTCAGCTTAACATCTCAATACAAACTCAATGTTTATACATGGATACACAACCATACACTTATACCACAGTGATATACATAGGGTTATACACAACAAATTCTCTCTTTTTTTTTTGGATTTTATATTTATAAATTTGCAATAACATAAATTTTTAACCAACTAAATGTGGGTCTCCCTCTACCCTTTTCTTCAATTCACAATAACATAAAATCAAATATGCGCCAACCATTGAGAATTGTGACGAAATTGAAGAAAAGTCACTTTCGTGGTATAATTGCAAAGTGCAGGAAATAGATGTGAAGCGACTCACACACTAGAAGGAAACATGACCACATTACATATACATTGTATATATATCTCCTATCCAGACATGGGAATAAAAGTAGGTTTGTGGTCTATTGAAAGCACAAAAGGCTTTGAGGTTTTTGAAATCCTTGACTAAAATAGAATGCGGTTTTGCTTACGTTAAAACAATTGAGATAAAATAATGGTGGTGGTCTTGCTCTTAGGTTGAGTTAAATAAAAGAATGGTGGCATGTTGTTTTTGGGTTGAGTTAAATAAAATAACAGTGCTGCTCATAGGCCGAGTTAAAGAAAAGAAAAGAACAAAACTTAAAATGGTAACAACGTTAATATTGTTGGACAAAAAAGCTATTTTGGGAGGTTCGAACCCAAACATGCTGCTAAAAAGCATTGCATAAAGGCAATGAAGAAGGAAATCTCTATGTCTAAGTACATATGCATTACATAAAGGTATTTACATGCATGGGAATAAAAGCACATTACATTCTGATGAAGAAATAGAGGGGCATTGCTATTTGGCTAAGTTAGAGAAATGATAAAAGAAACTACCAAAATATTTCCCACAAGCTTTCAACAGGGTTTACTCATAGATTTCATAGAGTTTCCCTAATTTTTAATATACTCTATAATCTAAAATTCTTTCAATACAAAATACACCAATAAAATAAGTACAGTACCCACCTGGTACACTCTTCCCTTCGTTGCAGATAAAATTTCCCTTTTTACTTTCAAATCCTTCTTTCTTCTTCCAACTTCCAACTCCCTTTCCCTGTGTATCTTCCATCTAAATCCTTCTCTTTTCCCTTTCCTTAATACCGTTTACTAACTTTTTCCACTGTTTATATGTCATGTGAAACCAAAGCTGTAGGATTTGTTCTAAATAGTTAACTAGGAGTCCCACAAGTAATAATCAAATAAATTTCCAATTTATCTCCCTTGATTTCCCAATTTAGTATTAAGGTAACTCAACTTCACCTTTCCAAGTGAAGTCATCGAAAGATTTCATGCATTGCTAATTAATAATCAACTCCACTTGATAAATACCAGATAAGTCTTTAAAAGTATGTGTTCATCCTAGTGTTTAATTTAGGATTTATACTCATATTTAATTAACAAAATTAATATATTGAATATCACAAATTAATAATTATCTAATACAATTAAACAATTTAAGAATATAGCAAATATTTATTTTGACAAATTAACTATAACATTAATACTATTTTTATTAATTTATTCATAAAATCAAATATCTAGTTTCTTGATTTACATATCAAGACTAAATCTTCACACAAATGTAAGCATATGTACCACAACCAACGTGTCTCAATAACATGTATGCCAAAGGGACAATAGTTCATCGGACTAAAACCTGGCAGAGGAAAATGGGATGTGACAACTTAGGCACCATGTTGAGTTAACATGGGGCCATGTTGGAAGATGCTTGTTTGTTTGACTAAAAAGTCACTAGTATGTGGATGGGAGTCCTAAAGGTTTTCATTCACATATCAATAAATATTATTATTTTTGTATCAAACTTAAAATTTCCATTCATATACCAATAATTGGTGAGTCAAATGTATCGAACCAAATCCTTCAATGAATTTTTATTGTTGTGTTATTAATATGTTACTGTGAATTCATGTCATTCTATTATTCATTCGCATTTTCAACATTACAAATATTCTGTCTTAATTGTTCATATGTTTTCCATTGCATTAGAGGTTACTTATATATTTGGTTGATTGTTGTAGTTCAACATGGAGAAAGCCAAGAAAAAGACGTAGTTTGTTAGACGACACTCACATGTAACAATGAAGAATAGAGGAGTCAAATTCCTTATTGATGTTGATGGAGAGGTTGGCAAACAATAACCCACTACCAACCAACAATAGATGGAAATTCCTTAAGAGCAACCCATTGCCAAAGAGGTAGAGAATGAAGTTGTTTAAGACTAATCCCCCACCAACCAGTGTAGAGAGTTGACAAATGATGATATGGAAACTGCAATGCAAGATGTGGATGATAATAGTTACTCAACAAACATTGCAACAATAAAGTGGGGTGTCAAACCAAACACTTTATCAAGTTGTTTGAAAGGATTAACAACTATCAACAAGAGGGGACCACCCAATACTTTATTAGATATAGAAGAATATGAGATTGTGTAGTGGTACAAGGACTTGTCTGACATGGGCCATGGGTTTGATATTTTGCATTTGAGGGAATTTGTTTCCCATATATGCAAAACCAAGCCCTACCCTTTAAATAATGGGGTCCCTAGTAAGTGATGATGGGTAGGCTTTAGAAAGAGGCATCCTAATTTGTCTTTGAGAATAACAGAAAGAATGGATAAAGATAGTGTTGTGATGCTAAAATCATCCATAGTTGCAATTTTTTATAATAACTTGAGAACCATGTATG
Organism: Torreya grandis; assembly: GCA_037957365.1. Lineage (NCBI taxonomy): Eukaryota > Viridiplantae > Streptophyta > Pinopsida > Cupressales > Taxaceae > Torreya > Torreya grandis. The sequence goes on along the minus strand of JARHVA010000094.1, from coordinate 837,458 downwards.
CTGAAAACCATTATATGCCACACAAAATCTATAATTATGATGAGACATGGGTGTAAGCTAGAAGGAATTATGGCATGCAAGTCATCACCAAAAAAGGGGCAAGGAGTGTACCACAAATATTGTCGAAGAGTAGAGAATGGATCATAGTTTTAGCATGCAGGTAGAGTATCTTAGGGTTCTACCTCTTTATAGTGAAAAGGCAATTTTAAATTTTCATTTTAGGCTATGAACCAGGTGCACGAATGGTTGTCCAGACCCATGCATAGAGTATGAAAGTATCAATTGGCTACATCATTTATCCATATATATCCCAAGAGGAGTATTGCCTACAAATAGACATATTCTCATTTTTTATGGGCATGACAACCATGTTGCACTAACAATTGAAGAGGTTATAGATTTGGGGATTGACCTACTTACATATCACACATATATTAGCCACAAATTATAACCATTATGTGTAAGTGTGTTTGGCCCATTTAAGGTCTGCTTCAAGAATGAGAGGATGCCATTAATGAATATGCATCATGGTTGTGATATAAATAGACAATAATTGGACACTTTCGGTAGCATAACATTAAATATGGAATAAACTCTTAACAATACAAAACCATGATTCATAAGGACAAGTATTTGGGCCTTAAACCTTGAGGCAGTAGCCAATGACATGAATTCAAGTGCAACATTTCATATTGAAGAGGATGAATTTAGTGTAGCTAAAAAATATAATCAGGTTGGTTGGGCTTAATGAGGGAGATATTCAATCTACTATGCAATAAATGGATAAAATGCAACAAATAATTATTGTTGAATGTGAACATGGAACAAATGCAAAAAATGATGTAGATGCATTGAAGGAAAATGACCAGGTAACAAATCACAATTAATAAGTAGAAATAGTTGAAGATGTAATCAATGAAATGGATAAAACATCTAGTTGCAACCAATATGGTTTAAGTCTACCTACCAAATAAGCCCACTAGAATGATTGAACGAGAGAGCAACAAATCTTGGCATTAATTGTGAATTAATGGAAGAATGTGTCTTTGTCAATGTCGTCATCATTGCCTTCTTTTCCACTTGAGATAGTTCCTTGCTACATAGTAGGCAGAAAATGTAGCTTAGATGATGCAACAATTGATTTAGATACCAAAGAAGACATAGTAGAAAATGCAGTTGAAGATCCTGATTGTCACCTACTATAATTGAATGAACAAAAAATAATTCGATATCAACATTTCTAAAATTTCCAGTGGAAAGAGTTGCAAAGAAATCAGGAAACAATGCAGTCATGCTGAGCAAACAATCTCATATACTCGCATCAAATGACTATAGGTAAATGTTTATAGAATAAGAGTCGCAAAAGAAAGAGGATGAAGAATTGAAGGCAAGGAAGAAAGAACAAACTGATGAGAGGAAAGCCCTTAGGCAGACTGAGAGGGAAACAAGGCAACAACAGAAGATACAATATGAAATAAAAAGGAAAAATAAGGAGCATGTGAAGATACAACAAAGGCAATCAAAAAAAAAAGCAAAGGAAAGAGCATGATATAAGGGAGAGAGAATTCAAAAAGGCCATAAAATAATTGGAGAGGCCATGGTGTTTAAGTAGCGAATTCAACCGTCTACCCATATAACATCACATATTGAAAGACATGAGAAACATTATATCCCTAATTGGTTCATGTGGGAGCACTCCTCCTAATTCTATTAACATGGCAACAAACCCCACTAAGGAGACACCCCTTGAAGGACCAACTGGAACTCCACTTTCTCTGAATACAACCAATGAAGGGCATAACTCTATTTTTCCACCTTGGATGGTGTAAGTTATGTTTTACTTGTTATCTAATGTAATCAAATGTATTAAGTTTGTTATGCAATGTAATGAAGTGTATTAAGTAATGTAATGAGTATCTATTGTATGAGGTTTGAATATGTAAGGAAAGTTACTTGTTATTTATCTTTAAAAAAGAAAATGGATCATATATTTAAGGAAAGATTAAAAACCTTCACCTAAACAATGATCTCCCCATTGTTCTTCATCACTCTCTACTTTTAAATTTGTCATCATTACCCAAAACAAATAATCGTCAAAAACACATTTAAAAATTACAAGGAAGGAAAATATTATAATCATAATAATTGTGTTAAGAATCAAAATGCAATAATTATAAGAGCATAAAGGTAGTACAATCTCTGCAAATATATATTGTGTTAAGAAACACGATGATTATTTTTTAAAAAGTAGTACAATCTTCGCATACATGAAAAGTGTCAAGAAAGATAATGTTTATAAAACTTTCTCAAATAGCCCAACAAACATTCACCCTTTACGATAATTAATTTTTCATGAAAAATAATACGTGTCAATAAAGTAATTGATAATATAATGTAAAACATGTCAAAAAAAGTTATGGCAGAGAATAGTTGTAATGTTGAAAATGTGAGTGAATAACACAACAACATGACTTCATAGCAACATAGCAATAACACAACAACATGCATTCACTAAACAATTTGGTTTGATACATCTGACTCAACATTGACTGGTATGTGATGAATGAAAATATTAATTTTGATACAAGTACATTACATTTATTGGTATGTGAATTATAAAACCTTTAGGGATTTCATCCATGTACTAGTGAATGTTGAGTCATACAGACACTCGTCTTCCAACATGGCCCTTTATTTTCCATTAAAAACCCATGTTAACTAGGCAACATCCCTAAGCACACAATTTTTTAAGCCAATCTAGTGTGTGTGTGTGTGTGTGTCCATTTGTATATTACTATTCGCCAAACTTATAAAAATCATTGAACATTAGTCTTCATTTTACTTGTGTGTCAATGAAAATCTTAATTTTGATACAAAGACAATAATAGTTACTAGAATGTTAGTGAACACCTTTATTTTGATATAAAGTCAATAATATTTACTTGTATGTGAATGAAAACCTTCAAGGCTTCCATCCACATACCAGTAAATGTTTGGTCTTCAATCCCAGGTTCGAATCTATTTCCATATAAGCAAGCAATAATTTCATGCTTGTTGAATTCTGAAATGTGTTAGAATATATATGAATTAATCATATGCATAATTAAATAAGAAGTGTAGTCATTAAAAAATGATTCTCTACATATCAATATTATCATATGTCTTCCATCACAATTTTAAATATCTTTCCATCCAAACAAGCATTTGTGTGTATACCAGTAAATGTTCAATCTTTCATTCTAGATTCAAGTCCTTTTCCATGCAAATAAACATTTCTATGTGGGTATGTTTAGTGGTGCTTGTAAAAGCCATGGAAATTTAGAGGCACAAAAATACAAATGTGTCTCAGATATGAAAAACACAACACCATGAAGGGATAACATATCAACAACAACTAAGACAGAATATTTTTAATGTTGAAAATTGAATGAATAACACAATAACATTAATTCATAGTAACGTATCAATAAGACAACAACATGAATTCACAAAAGGATATGGCTTGATAAATCTGACTCAACATTTATTGGTATGTGAATGATAATCATAAATTTGATATAAAGACAATAACATGTTGGTATTTGAATGAAAACCTCTAGGGATTCCATCAACACACCTGAAAAATGTTCACTAGCACATGTTCAGTTTGAAAGTTGTTCAAGGAAGGTAACATTTCATCCTTCTAACATGCTAAAGATACAATATATGTTAAATAATGCATTTTGCATAAAAGGTCATTGGGTTCAATGACATTCATCTCGTATTTACTGCGAGTGAGTGACATTTTAACATGGAATGTTGAAAAGGATTAACATGGCACTTTAGGGAAATGAAAATGCATCACAGATCCTATAAATAACACAACATGAATTCAAATATAACAGCAAGATGAGGTGCCTAAGTGCACAAAAAATTTAGTTAATATTAAAAAAAAATCATTTGTATATTATAATTGGTCAATTTTTTAAAAAGCATTGCACATTTCGGTCCAAACTAATTGTCACACCTATAAAATGAATAAAATTGACAAACCAACTATTTCAAGTTTGTGTTCTCAGGTAATCACACCAAATTGTTTGAAGGAGGGAGCAACAAACCTTTGCCTTAATTGTGAAATAATTATATTGTCTACATGTTGTAAATAGGGATATAAATGTGAATGAAAACCTTTAGGACTTCCATCCAAATGTCATGAAATGTTGAGTCATATGTGAATGAAAACATGTCAACATTGTGGGTTCGTCTATGGGTAACATTTCATCCCTCTAATATGGTTACACTACAATCTTTGTGAAATGATGCATTCTACAGAGAAGGCATTTAGGTTCCATGACAATGAGGGAAGAGTGAATTGAACACGACACACTGAATAGGTTGTAGAGTTTATCTTTGGTGGCACTAACTAGCCACATTAATGGAAATAAATGCCACTAAACATCTTTGAATGTGGCCCGTTGTTACATATTAAATTAAAAAAAAGTGATAACATTTACTAATATGTGAATGAAAACGTTGATATTTTCAATCACATACCAGTAAAATTCACTCCTATGTAAAGGCACACAAAAATAATATGACAGTATCATGAATTTAGGTTCCATTACATTATGAGGAGAGTCACTTGAACAAGCCACACTAAACATGTTGAAGATGGCGCATATAGTGGTATTCACAGGCTGACATGCATCTTAAAAAATATTCGTTGCATATTAATAACACAAAAGGCTTCCACCCTTAATTGCATATTAATGACACAAGTGTGTTCCAACATGGCCAATGAATTCATAAAATGATATGGTTTGATACAAAAATAATAAAATTTATTGTTATGTGAATTAAAAGCTTGATGCCATGCCATGAACATACCAGTAAAATTTGTCTCAAATGTAAAGGCACGCCAAAAAACCATTAAAATAATAATGAAAATAATGTATTACAGGTCCGTTCAAAAAATTGAAGATTGTCATGGGTTTAGTTACAAGTAAAGGCACACACCTTGAAAATAATGCTTTGTCCCTCCAAAATGCCAACACTATAAGCTCTATCAAACACTATAGATGGTGGAAGAGGTATAAGGTTTTCATGACTATTTAAGGAGAAGAGTGTCGAAAATCCATGTCAAATAGGTGGTTGATGGTATGCATGGTGACATTTACTAACAACATTAATGGAAATAAAGCCCACCAAGCATCATTAAACATGGACTGTCATTGCTTATTAATCACCCACAAACTTCCAACATGTCCCTTTGTTTTTTATTAATGACTCATTATTTTTTGTTAATGACCCATCGTAACTCAATGACATGCCTAAGTGCACAAATTTTTAAGCCAATGTAAAACTTTATAAAAATAATTAGACATCGGGGTCCCAACTATTTGTCACAACATAAAAATTGACAAACAAATGGCATGTTCAGGGAAAAATTATCATATGACTTCGTAGAACATTGAAAAGCCTCCCGAACAACTTATTTTGACTAATAACAAGTTAAACTATGTAAATCCAAAATGGTGAGTTACAACGTGGCATTTTTTAAAACATTATGGGACCTCAAAGTTAGGGGTCGCAACTACTAGTCCCCTTCCCCTACTCTTCATTGTTTGAAATGTGAAATTGGAGTATGCAAAATGTTTTAAAAAGAGAAGGAAAATAGAGCATGCTTATTTTGTACCTTGAGGATGGTGGAGATAGAATGTAACTACATCATAGAGTGCACGGTTTATAGTGACATCCAAACTAAATACAATGACAACTTGAAAGTGGGAACTCAAGATGCCTTATTTGAAGATGGTAGATTACAATGTTTTTAATCAAGACTCATAGCAAAAGATCTAACATCAAAAAGCTAATAAATATTTTGTAACTTTATTAGGATAATGCTTGTTTCACATGTTTGTTCTTGCAGAGAGTGCCCTTGTTACTACTCTTGCACTCCTACATATTGTTTGGTCTTACAGATGTTATTAAAATCTTTCATTCATTTTTCAAAGGGTTATTTGATTTTTCTTCAACAAATTGCCATGTTCCAATATTTCTTATATATTTTTATCTAGAAAAATGTTAAGATGTATCAATTTTGAGTTGTTTATCTTGGATTTGTTATATATTTTTCTTTGTTGAAGGGTTTCACATTGATTGACAACTCTGTCATTTTATCCACACATTTTCCATTGCCAGAGATATCACAAATCTTCATTCGCCTTCTCTCCGAGTAGAAATAAAAATTGCCCTGTAACGATCAAATGGACACTAAATTTAATTTTAACCATTTTTTTATGTACCTACTCAATGACAAGATTGCGCTCACTCCTCCCATACTTTGAAAACCCTTATTACAAACCACACTTCACAAACCATCTTCCACATTTACTCTTTTTCCTTATTCCCTCTACAACACCTCTATAACTCATTTTCCTCTGTACATTCTCTCCATGCATCAGAATGAGATGAAATGAGCTTATACTGAGAAGAAACTACAAACTCATCCTTAGCATCTGACCAAGTTATTATCTATGGATCACAAATCCCACCCTTTTATTTATTTTTATTTTTTGATTGTGTCAAATGAAATGTCAAATAAAATTTTAATTAGTCTTTCTACGAAAGTTTCTAATGTAAGAGCATATAGGTTCACTTATAATCTTGTATTAATAAAAAAAATATAAAAATACTTAGAGTACAAAATAAGCATGTTTCCAGTTGTGTGCAAGTTTTGTTGCACAAAAGCTATTTTTATGTTATTTTGCACAACCTTTTACATGTGTGTTTGTTTTCTTTTGCACGAGTTTTTCTATACACATAATTTATGTTTCAACTTATTATCACTTGTGAAACATTTCCCAAGTATTTGTTCAATTCTACATAAATTACAAGGCTTGGATTCTTGTGATGCTAAAGAGATTTATTATGTAGCTTTGCTTATGAAGCTTACAATGACTCATGAAGGAGGTTGGTGCAGAAAAGTGCAAAATTAATGGATCATGTGCATCATATGTAAGCATATTCCTTCATACAAGTTTTATTTGCGAAGTATGGTGACTTCCCTTATGAAGTTGTAATCTATGCATATGTTATTATAAACACACATGTTTTTTGTAATGTGTTATGGATAAACAGTCATTTTAACTCATAATTGTTTACATTTAATTCTTTGAGTCATGAAAGGTTGTTGTGATTTCATTTAATGTTACTTTGTCATGTACTTTGTAATGATAAAATATGTTATGATGTGTTAGGGTGTGTTGGGATTATATTGTGTATTCAATGTTTTTAGCACATATTGATGTGTTACAAGTATTTAATGATTATAGTGGGTTGTTAAAAATGTTATTATAAGTAGGTGGGTCATGCGCCTATATAAACATGCCCATATGCTTAAATGAGCTAGTCAATGAGCTTAAGGATCCTATATAGTATTATGAGAGATAACTAAAATTACAAAGACCTTGAGTTAGTAAGCAAAGATCTAGGGATCTGATGTTGTAACACATCTCATTCAAGATTACAGTTGTATGAGTTTTGTGCACAACCTGTATTTACGTTCATTGAAATCTAATAAAGAACTGAGTTTTTTGTGTTACATTTTATTGCTTTGTGTTTTTGTTGTGAAATTTTAAACATTGTGTGGTTCAAGGAATCTCTTTGTTGAGGCTCCTAACCACATGTGATTGTGCCTAAAAGAATATCTAATCAAACTTATATCAGATATTCTACCAAAGCTTTTGTCATAACACCATTAGATGACATAGTGTTCATAGAATATGAACATAGTTAGTTAGGTTTGTTAACTTGTTCGAAATTGTCAATGATTTCAATGGAGTATGGTTATTATCTAGTAGTTTTGCTGAAGAAAATCAATAATTGGTTAGATGTAGTGCAAAAATTTGATGCTCAATATTACATGTCGCATAAAAATAGGTGATGGTATATAAAATTATATGATCGTTATTTACCATTTAAAATTTAATGTATACAATAGAATAATATTTTCTATAAAAAAAAATACATAATATAAATAATTTAAATTTAATAAATTCATATTAAAAAACATATTTTAGACATCATGGAGTCTTTCTCTAAAAGAAAGATGCTTATGAAAACTATAACTTAATTATTAGAATGGATTGAATTTGAATTTCATGTCAAAATACAAGTTTAATATATTATATAATCTCTTTTGTGGAATGATTTTTGGTTAGTATAATTTTTAAAGATTTAAAAACAAAAAATTATAATGAAACTTTTAGGTAGATTTATCTTTGTAAAAGTTTGGACAAAGGAAAAAAATTAAAGCATAAATGATAAATCGCTAATTTCATTGATTGTAAACATTATTTAATATTTGTTCATATAATCAAGAAAATTTAAGAGTTATGTATATTACAATTCAAATTATTTTTTTATTTAAAAGTTATGTATATTACAATTCAAAATATTTTTTTAATAAAACTCAAAACAATCTAAATATTTTAAATTTAGAGTTCTATTTCATTGATATGTGTTGTTTAATTTTGTTAATTTTGTATATTATAAAATTAATTATAAATAAACTTAAAATATAAAAACTCTCTTTATACGATGGTTAAATTTTGAACATACAAATTATTTTGACATTTAATTTATATTTTCACCTTCAATTTTAACATCTAAAATTAAAAATGTCTAAACACCTTACAAATTTAAGCATTAAGTGAATGAGAACAAACTTATAGTTAAATCACAAACTAAATTTAAAATTATTCATTAATTGATTACTTTCTTACTTTTAAAATCATTCCCGATATTAAACAATGTATTAAAAAAAACCTTGAAGAAAGTTGTCTATAAAAAATACCACAACTACAAACATGTTTGGACACAACCAACCATTACAAAAGTCTCGTAGAGAAAACATGGTGAACATTGTCTATTTCAATACACCAGTTCTCTTCCACCTTTCTTCCTTTTTGTATTATATCCCCTATTATAAGGCCCACATTAGCAATTGAGTTTGAATTATTATTTATTGTACTGTTAATTTTATGAGATCTTACACATGAAGTTTCTCTGGACTTAATCTCCAAAAACAGAAATGTGTTTAATGGAAAAGCCTTCATACTTGTATTTAGGCTTAAACAACATGGAATAAATTAAACATGTGGTTCTCATTCTTATCACATTATATCTATGCTATCTTCGGATAATTATGTTTGATTCATCATCAAAGGAGATAGAATTGCCATCTCCATCTACCCACTTTCCTTTTCCTAAGGGTATACATTCTACAAAACGCAAATGTTTGGATGAAGAAAAATATATGGATTTGATGAGAGCAACACCCTCATCTCTCATTCCCATCTCTCATATAGACCATACTTTCTCTTGTGTAACACCTTTATTCCATAGAAACTACAGAGCTTCCCTGTATTCGATAAAGACATGTACATATTCATTCTGATCTTGAATTTGGTTGGAAGGAAAAAGAGCTTTTAGGAGCCTTCCCCTGAGTCTCTTATAAATGTTTCTTCTATAAGATAACCAAATTGAAGGAACATTCTTTAATCATTATTTATTGTTTTGAGTCAATATGCATGGTTGATGGAGATGATAAGAGGGGGTGCTCTTCCTATTTCAAGGGCAATACATCTTTTCACTTTTTACGGGTTATACCATTTGAGGAGATTATTATTTACTTGGAACTCATATTCAAAACTAAATTAAATGATTTTAATTAAGTCCACGAGACCCAAAAGTCTATGTGACCACACTTTGTCATAATTATGTAGACATCATGATGATGTATTAATTGAGGGAACAATTTTTTATTTTTGAAGGTTCTTCCTTCTCTTATTGAATTAATTCAGCAACTCTCTCAACTCTTTTATTTTTATCTCTTCAAAGAGAATCGTTGGTTGGGGAGATAACTATAAGTATGGGTTCTTGGAGAAGAGAGCTTGGAGAGTGGTGGGTGTTGTTCCGCCAAGAGAAATAACATTGGTGCTTGGTTGGATTAAAGTTTTTTACAAATTCATTTTACAGGCATAATGCTTGACCCCTTTTAATTCTTTTTCTCTCTCTAAATCTTCCATTATTATATGAATTATTTTAGTTGGTTTTTAGACCCGCCCTTAATTAAGTGGTTAGGTTAGATGAATTTTTTTGGGTACGTTATGGTTCTCGAGGAGATTATGACTGAACATAGTAAATTATTTTTTGTGCATCTCTAGCTCTGGTTAACAACTACATTAAAAGCTTCATAAGCCTTGTCAAGGATTGCTTATACACATTAATGTATATGGCTTGTTTTATAATTGGAAAGTTATAAATATTTGTCTAGACAACTTTGATCGATATTTATATATGCCGTAGTCAATATAGCATTGTATTATTGTTTGTAGGTATGTTCTTAATGATCTTGCTTTCATCCTTGTTCACTAGTTTTTTAAGATACTTAATGAGTCTTTGGAAAGCAAGATGTTTTAATTTTAACTATTGAAAACCTGGGTTTGATAAAATGTTGTCTTGTATTGGTGGAGTAAGTTGATTTTAGTTTTATCTCTAGTTATAAATAAGACTATAAACTTGTTTCTAAACCATGTTGGTGTAAGAAAATATTTGGACCTTCATTTGGATTTAGTTTATAAGAAGGATGCAAAAAATTATTGTGTTTCTCTTTGTTGATGATGTCTTTATCAAGGAAGGTACATTTGATTAAGGTTACACATGATATGCACTCTTCTTTTAAAGGACTAATGAATCTCTATTATATTATTGTGTTACTACAATATTAATTGGTAGTACTAGGCAAAATGTTAGTTAAATGAACTACTTGTCGGTGCTTGACAAACATTTTTGATTATCATTTATCCCTAAATTTGTTTTCAAGTGGGAATATAAATGTCATTAACACAAACATGATTTTATTTATCACTTGAGGGAGTTCAGACATCTTATGTAAGGCATCTATGTTGATCTTCAATAATTTCCAATTTTTGTATGGACTCAAGGCATTTATATTGATCTTCAATCATTTTCAACTTTTTTATGGACTTAGGCCTCTATTTAGTAAAAAAGCCTATAAAGTATTCAAAATATTAGTGATGGGATAATTGATGTTCTTATGGTAAACAAGTTCATAATAAGAGGGATTTTATGCACTCTAAATTTATTTGACTTCATTGGTAAAACAAGAAAGCAATAATTTATAGCTCTTTATGTTTAGAATATGTGAATTTATAATATTGAGAGTACGAGGGTGTCTTTGTAGCCCTAATTACAAAGAAATATACCAAGTGTGGGTTCCTTTGTGGTTCCCCTATATTTTATGTTTCAGAGAGAATATTCTTACCCTTCATATGACCCTTCTCAACTGAGAAGCTTAGTTCTTGGCCTATTTTGTTATGTACCCCACATGCATAAGGTTCTTACAACCTTTAATCAAATTTATTTTGAGATTGAAATCAATTATAATATTTTATTTTCTAGACATTACTACTATATAAGGGGATGCTATTATTATTTCATTATTCCTTAAGCAATATATTTTGAGTTGCTACAATCTATGATTAATGTTTTAATAATCTTTAATGCTAAATTATGATTTTTATTTGTAGATACCTGAATCTGGTCATAATTAACTGACAATGCTAATTCTTGACAGGTTATAAACCACGTGACTTATGTCCAAACAAAAAAATCTTATTTTCCATTCCTCTAAGTCATTAATATATATGTGGGCTCAACTCTTTGTTTATTATCATTATTGTACATAATTTTGTAAGTCAAATGTTCAATCTGATTTATGCTACCCTCAGACTGTCTCTAACTAAGGACACGTGTCACTAATTTTCTAAGACATGTTCATGTTAGGTGGACAAGACTACGACCATGGGCTTGTTCGCCTAGAGCCACCACATCTAATGCCAAATAAAAACTCATTTCCAAATTTTGAATTATTCTTTTGGGTTTTCTCATGCATTTCATAAGGTCGATTAAAGGAAATTGTCAAAATGTTTAACAATATACTTGCATATCAAACCCACTTGGTTCTTAGCTTACACACTATTGCACATTTAGAGAACATTTCCTATTCCTCTCAAATTCAAGATCATTCATAAAGAGAAACCACAAGCCAATTCTAAAACATTTGAAGGAAAGTCAACATCTATCATTACCAAGTATTAAAGCTAATTTTCTAGTTTTATACATATAGTCAAGGAGTACAATTACACAATCACTCTAGGTGGGAGAACTATGTGGTCTTGATTTCACTACTTAGAGTATTGAAAATGTATGTATCAATCAATCATCAAGGGGTGATTGAGGTCAAATGAACCCATTACATTACCCTTCTCTTTTTAGCAAGTTTAAAGCTTTGAAACTAACCTTAGGGTTTCAGAGACAAAATAAGGAAAATAACAAATTCTACATAACACAAACAAAATTATGACATCTTAGTCTACTCAATAGACACAAAAATAGAACATGTAACAACTAAATTTTTGTCATAATCAACTTAGACAAGTCTGTCATCAACAAACATGGGCTTCCTGCATTGTTGTCCAAATAGCACAAACCTATCCAAGAATATTCTTAGATTTTATATATAGCCTTGCACTATCATGACTTAATTTTTCTAGCTTTTCCTGTTAGTCATCAATCACAGTTAATTGGGATAAGTTTGCAGTCAACAAATATGACCCGCCTACATTTCTATCCACAAAGCATGGACATGTCCAAAAATAGTTTTAGATTGTGTTTATGAACCTGAGCATGCATAGTCATGTCTTTCATTAATTTCCACTTCCAAATATCTAAGGTAATCGATATAAATTATGATTTGAGCTAAGTACATTTCTTCTTAGTGCTTTTCAAAATAGCATGTTTCCATATTTAATAAGTTGCAATCAGAATTGTTAATATTTGTATATCTTTAACATTATGATCTTTCAAAGTTTTATACCTATTGTACATACATTTGTATTGTAAAACAAAAAATAATGTAAAACATTTTTTTATTCTTTTTTGTTTGTGTTAATTTACATTTATAAGTAAGATCACAACTGATTAATAAGAGAATCAAACCCTAACTCTTAAGGAAGAAACCAAAACAACTAAAGAAAATAAAATCTCCCATGTTTTCTAGTACATGGATGATGGGTTCTTAAAAGTGCGCTTGGATGAATGTGCATACCCTTATGTCGTAAGTTTAATTTATTTGAAAAACCATGCAATTATTACTAGATACCTTAATGAAATGAATGAGTTGACACCAATTGAATACCAATTGAAAAACATGGCAACATAGAGAAGGCATGTGAGTTGTTTGATAAAGTAATGAAATGATTACAATATATCTTAACGTAGCAATTAGAATTTTCTCTTATAAACAATGTGCATGTGTGGTTCGAGCAATATTTAGTATAGTCACAAACATATAAAACCATGATGTTAAGATCCTTGTCTCTTCACAAAACAAAACTAAATGTCCCAAGTCCATCATTATATTCCATGTGAGTATATTTTATTAATTCATTTTTTGGAATAGTTCATGATCCTCATTTATGTTGTCATATTTTTTGTACATGTATAACAAGGAGTTTGAAACTATAACATAGGAAAAATATCCACTTTTGATCATTTTTTTAATGGATGCACATACTTTTATATAACAACATCAAAATATTATGTAGGGTAAATACCCTCTCGTGCAATATCAATTGTAAAATATGGCAACATAGAGAAGGCACATTAATTACTGGACAAACTACAACATTGATTGGTCATTGCATTAAGAGCAACATCTAGTAAAGTTACTAAAATATCATACAATAATGTTAAATTCTTTCTTATTCATGACAAAACAAGTAAATATCTCAAGTTCATCATTCAATTGTGTGTGGATGAATGTACATTCTCTTATGTATAAAACTTTAATTATCTGACAAACTAATTCATTCATTACATGATATTCTAATGCAAATAGTTAGTTGACCCTAATATAGTCTCAAATGTAAAATGTGGTAGCTCAGAGAAAGCACATAAATTATTTGATAAACTCTTGCACTACCTTTTCCCTGCCCATCGCTCCACTACATTAGACTTTGACAAAAATCTTTGCATCAACTTTGGCACTAACACCCCCCATCATAGAGGTTTCTTTGGATGTTTCATAACCCCCATTGGTGAAATAAATTAAAGGTGTGACCGCATTTCAAGAGTTCCTCATTCAAAAAGCTACAACCTTATATCAACAAGTTCACAAGTTATGCTAGGAAAATACCAGCTTATACCAACATCTACATAAGGTCAATCAAATCATTGAAGATGCATGTCCCAACTTAGTCCAAGAGGTCGTTGATGATCATTTTTTTAAGATCAAGATAACTTGACACTTATTTTAATGTAGTTGTTGGTCATTGATTGGTCGTTTATTCATAAGGTCAACCTACTCACGACGTAGAGCTATGTTGCCAAGGTCAAAAAAAAAAAATTGTTGGAGTTCCTCTAAATTTATCAACATGATGTATTTGATGCCATAACTCAGGCAATGCAAGTTACACGATACATGCTGGATTGGAATCAACACCTAGATACTACCTGGAACAATGCACAATCAAAGTTTATATAGGCATCCACAATGAAGATAAGCATGGAGGATCATACGACCTCTTTTAATCAAGTGAGTGTAGCTTTACAATCCTCTAGCCATGCACATGAAAGTGTTGTGCAGTAGTTTCAGACTTGGTAGAACCAACAATTGTGAAATAACTTTGTTGGAATACAAACATAGAGTATGTGGATAAACTTAATGATGTGTTATAGGATATAGATAAAAAGATGTCCATGGTCAAAGCCCCATTACCCATCACTGAGGATACTAATTTGGTTCAACACCTTTCAGATCAGGCTTTCCTACATGCTCTTTCGCATGTTATCCATGATTTTTTGTTAGATTATAAGGCATATAAAGTTAACCTCATTGAGTTCGATTCTTTGATCCAACCATTGGTATAAACCCCATTCTTTGTTCAGCCCAGTCATCTTTTGGTCCATCTCCAACAACAAAAGGGTGATACTTAGAGTGTTCCTTCCTCGACATCACAACCTTTGACTCAGTTCATCACTCATACTCCTCCATCTCCACCCTCTTAGGTAAAGCACAGTGATCAATTTTGAAAATTTGGCTTCGATTTTAAACTTTTGCTACAAGATGCTTCAACAAGTTTTGTAGGACCACAATGGTCAAAAACCCAAAAAGGGCAACCATTAGGGTGTTTTAATCTATTGAAAACTTGAAAAGGTGGTATAATCCTGTGTTATTTAGATGAAAACCCATGAGGGTAGTTAAGTAGTGCGTATAAAATGAAAATCGGTAAACAACGCTTCATACGATTTTTACAATTCTTGTTCAGTTGTTTCTAATTTTGGGTCACTCTCTCTCTATGCAGTAGTGTTTTCATCACTATAAAGTTATTTGAGAACAAGACAATAGGTTAAGTCCATAAGAGTGTTAGTGGGAGGTTTTGTGTGCATTGTAACACATGGAATATAGGTGACACATCGAATGGTTCACAAATGTGTAGATGAGGAATACAAGTGACAAGTCATGTGGCTCACAAAGTTAGATTTAATTTGTTTATTGTTATATTATTCTTGGGCTCGGTCCAAAGGTTTATTGCAATAACTTAGAGGATGCACTTGTAGTTGGTACGAGACAAATAGTCTCAAAATTACAAATAATTACGAACATAGTATAAGTAACCCATTTTGGGATTGTAATTAGCTGGTGATGTTGATTAATTGTAAGTCTTAATGTTACATTTAGTTTGAACAATTGAAAATTATTGATCTGTACTAGAGTAATGCTTGAAATCAAAAGTTATACTTGAGTACAGAATTGTGGACAATCTTAATAGATCTGTACGAGTTATTTGTATCTTGTGAGAATACGTGTGTTTGTTTAATGTCCTTTTATATGACTTTTATATAATATCACAAATGATATTTACAAATTAATTTGATTTATCCTTCATAATAAGATATGAATGGTTTTAGCATAGGTGCATTAGATTTTTTGGTTAATAAGTTGTAATAGCCCAAATCTCGGCATAACTCTTTAGAATGATCTTTTTGTTCCTTGTAGTTATTTTATGTCTTTTCTATGAGATTAGCAGATATTCTCATAACTAGCATGTTTTGACGTCTCTTAGGAACCACTGCTAATAGTTCCTATCCCATTAGTTATTTGCACTCCATCATTTACTTGCATGTCTCTTTTTTAATCTTGAAAATAAGAATTTAATCTCTTCAAAATATTAGCTAGTTAGGATTTAAAATTCATGGACGATTCCAAAAAATATGCATTCTACTTAAAATCCATAAACCCAACCTCATTGTTCCACAAATTACAATTATCACAGGTCCCTTTACTTTACTAGCATATTGCCTATCTAGTGATGATAGTGTAGTCAACTCAAATACCTTGATCAAGATTAACCAACACTCATAAACTAGTTGACTTTAGTTGGACAATCAATTTTTAATATTTAGCACTTTTTAATATGAATTTATGTGATTGGTTGAGAGTGTGGACCCCAACAATTTATGAGTGTTAGTTAAGATCAATCAAACAGTGCAAGCTCTCTAAGCTCTTTTTTCAGATGAACAATTTTCTTCAAAGAATCCCTTGTCTTTTCAAACACCAGTTAGAACTTTTTTGAAGACTTTTGAATTTTCAAAATATCATAGACCTATTTGTCCTTTCCAATTTTGATTAGAACCATCAATAAAGCCTTCAAAATTATAGTTTTTGTTAATGATTTTTGGGCTTTGGTAGGCTAGACACATACTTGTTAAAGCTTGTTAAAACATTATATACTTGTTTGATTTTCCAAACCCAATTAACGTTGTAATGGAAACTCTTTTAAAATTCTCAAGATGTGAGCCCAATTGTATTACATTAACTCATTTCAAAATATCCAAGAATTAATCGATAAATGAGTTGTGACTACCATTGTATTGAAAACAATGTCGATTTATTGAGGCTTGATTGAAGGAAAAACATCTGATATGCATTGTGTAACAACCCCTCATGGATTGTACTAGAATAATGTAGTAATTTAAAAAATAATAATAATTACTCAACATTCATTCTTTTATTACATTACACCAAGATAATCTAATTGGTGATTCTAACATACTTAACCAAGCATATTACACTATCACAAACTTAAAATAATAACATTTCCAATCACTAATATTTCATGTAACATAACATAACTGTAAGTAAAGTAATCAAACTTAAATCCATCCATGATTGGTACAATAATATGGTTATTGTTGTTGAAGTATAACAAATTAATACAATTACATTTTCATTAGGCGTTTAGCCTTAATACAATAAATAGGTACTATGCTCCACAGAGCTTGAGTCAAACCAACTCGTGTATCTCTGATAATGTCAAGTGTAGTCTCTAAGAAAGTACTGCAGTGGAGAGGGAGAGTATCATCTGAACACTTTTTCATACCAACCATGGACCATCGATCCCCCGCACAATCCCCTATCAAGGAATAGCTGTCCCTTCATGGATAGGTAGATAGTGACGATGCAAGAATCTACATACACATGCTAATACCCTGTGTGTTGTAAGATTTCTACTACATGATGTGTATCATAAAAAAAAATACATTCTAACATGATATCGCACAGACACGTACATCAAACATATGAAACAATAATGTTTATCTAACATTACTTTGGTCAAAGTTTTTAAATAACACATGATCTCTATGATTAGTCATTTTCATATACACCTTGATCAAATTACCTTCATCTTGCATTCATGATGCCAACTAAACTAGTGAAGTCTGCCTCACTACTTGTTTGACATTATCAATGCAAGACTGGTTAAATATAACATAATATATTAACCAATGACTAAAAATAGATTATTCCTATTAATAGATATGCAAACATGCTTAGTATGAAAATAATCATAACTATGCATTTAGTTTGTCAAATGCATTAAATGAATTTCACACATTAAGATATTTCAATATAATGAATATATCTCAATTCTATTTAAGAATCATACCATTCGGACATGAATTGTATCCAGTGCAATATTACATAAACATTTTGAAAAATCATTGAATTTTTAATCACAAGCGCGCGCGCACACACACACATATCATACTTATACAACCATAACTTAAGTATACTATAGGATACATACAATAATTCATTTTATTCAAGTTCCCTGATTCACCTTAAGAATAATAATTCAAGTACATTGTTATAACGCCCATGTATACAATGCCAATATGTCAACTAATTGAAAGAGCATCCTAGAGTTTCGTTAAGCAGAGCATATACATATATTTATGTGTAAAGTAATACCGACTTGAAAAGTTTAGTCTTAACTTGGAAACAATTTTCATAACATTCCTTATCGGTTGAACTTGTACTTTATATTTATTTAAAGGTGAGTAATGGACCATTAACCCTGTATACATTTACTTAAATAAATAAATATCAAAATTGTATTCTTGCAAGTTTTCCTATTTACCTAATTCTATACGCTTCCACAATAGTTTATGAAGTTAAAACACAAGTTAAAAATACTCAACAAATAACTACGGGTCTCCATTTTACTTTTCCACTCTCAGTCAACCATCTCTATATTTTTACTCTTAAGCGACATGTAAATAAAAATAGGTAGTTCGCTCAATGCGTTTTATATAATGTTGTATCAACCACAATAGGGAATTCTGAGGGTAAAATAAAGTTCCACCTAGAATTTGATTTATAGCCAAGAGGAAACATAATTTCTTTCCTACATTACCATTTCTTTTGCAAATGGATTGTATGGAGCTTCCCATACTGTTGGCTTAGTAATCCCTTGAGACTATATATATATGTGTATATTTTTACCTACACATAAATCAATTTATTATTTTTCTAGAAGGATTCTTGCTTAGTCGCTTAACAATACATATTTTTGAATTAAATTAAACACTCCATGGATTCCTAAATATTTACTAACCAATTTATATTTTCTTATATATTTATACTATTTAAATTTAGCACACACTGTCTAAATGACTTGGCATAATTATATATTAGGGCTTTTATGTTTTTTATATAGGCATCGACTCAATAGTTATGCATAACTTTGTTTAACTAAAATGTATTTACTCCATTTCTATACCCAGGTCGTGTAATCACATAATCTAGTTTGTATATATTCATACATATGTGTGAATTAAGGGAAGAATTCAATTTTCTAAATACCATCTAAGTCTGTATTTTTTAGTACTAATACAATTTAATTTCTCAACTTATTGGTTCGACCAATATCCAACATTCTATAAGAATATTAAAAATTGAACCTACCTTTCAACTCTGTCGCCATACTCCTTTCTCTATCACCATTTTCTTCCTTCTTCCAATAACGTCGTCCTCCTACCTCTCCTCTGACCTTCGTCGTTTTATCTCCATCTCCTTCGCTACTTTCTCTTTATACTTTTCCTTCGTTGTATATAATTTTTCTATATCTCTCTTTGACAAAGAAATTGTTAATGACCGTACACACACGCACATTAGATTTTAAAAAGTTATATGTTTTAGATGTTAGTGCGTAATTAAAGAAATATTGTTGTGATTTAGTTCTTTATATGCATAATATTTTTTTAATTTAGTTGTTTTGATTTTCAAGAATAAATCAGGAAAATGTCTATTTAATTGTTATATAGATATTAGTTATTGTAGATACAATTATGTTTTAATAAGAAGCAATTATTGATTTAATATCATTTAGTTAAATAATTGATTAACGTTGTTTTAATTGATTATTAAGAAATTGAATTATCCTAAAATTCTAACTTTAAGTGAAGACAATCTAAACTTAGAAGGAGATGCATGCATGAAATTACATAAAAGTTGGTAATTAATTATCTTTATTTTATTTGTCAACATAGCCTTATCTTGACTTAAATTAGAAATTATGGTGATGAAATTTATAAATAGTATATTTAATTGGCCTTATGCTTGAGTTAACTAAAATAAACTAGGATGAAATAAGCTATTTGAATGTTTTAACAATAATGAAAGAATTTTAAGGTGAGATAATCTACGGCTTTACATAGGGAGATAACAACAGTTAGTACTAGATTAAAATGTCATGCAGGAAAAGTAAACTAGAAGAAGAATAACACACATAGAAGGGGCGCAACATAGAGAGATTAGTAGTTTTATAAATTAAGTTTTTGAAATTAGAAAAAAAAAATAGAGAGACACAGACATGGAGGAGACAAGCAAATTGGAGAAAGAGAGTGGGAGAAAGTAAGAAAAGCCAACCATATTCTTTTCCAAGCAAACCTACCAATTTGGTTATGTTTTAAAATTATCCATGTCTAAATTTTATGTATACACAGTGAATAAATAATCTAAGACCTACATTTTAAATGGAAATTCCACCTTTAAGAAATCAATCCACATAGGAATGTGGTGATTTGATAAGTGTAGTGTCTTAATGATTTTTACCAAAAAAATCTTACACTGCCAACGTCTCATTGGAGACTGCATTAGCATATTATTTTATTTGCATGGCAATTAAAATTAATGCTAAGGGTAGCGATTTAATGTAATTTGAGTTATTGAACTGAGTCAATGCAATGAAACGCCATGTTATATAAATAAACAACAAAGTTTATATTAAAAGAGTTAAGTTTAAATAATATAAAGCTGAGATAATTAATAAATTGTAGAAGCCAAATAATAAATCACATAAGTCAAATAATAAAACATAGAAGCCAAATAATAAATTACAGAAGTCTAATTAATAAATTGCAGAAGTCTATTTATTAATCGCAAAAGTCAGATAATAAAACATATAAGTCAAATAATAAATTGCAGAAGCCTAATTAATAAATTGTATAAATCTATTTATAAAACGCAAAAGTCCTTTTTTTATGCCAAGTCATTTTTGTTGAAGTTGTTGAGCCATTTCATTTAGTCACTGAGTTTCACTTATTTTATTGGATGGATTTTTACCTGATAGTTAGTGTCTTATCTCTTTCTATAATAAAGGCAATGCTTTATAACTATATTGGCTGAATTAAGTTTTCAAATGTTGTGTATATGCTAGAAAACATTGAGTAAAATGTTGATAACTAAACTACCAAGTCAATATAAATTGAAAATCCCAAGTCTTTTAGTGGGCATGGCTAAAGTGTTTAAAGAAAATCATTGTGAATACATTAATAGATGTTGTGTTTAAAGAATTGAAAATGTTGTGAGTGTATATATTTTTCAACGTTGAGTTAAATCATCAAAACACTTTATATAGATTTGATGTCGATGTATAATAATTATAATGCAGTATATTTATGGAATGTTGTGTATATATAATGAATTGTAGAGTATTTTTCTTAGATATATATGGAGATTTTGACCGTAGTAGTGACCAGTAAGTTTTTGAACAAAACTTTAATCAGTTTTGGAGCATAATTGAGGGCCCAGTCCTCGTGAAAACACCACTGAAAAAATGAAAACACCCAGAAATACAAAAAAGAAAAGCAACTAAGTAATTCAAGGATACCAACCACACTCTGAAACCAAGAAGGACTAAGACACCAATAAGATAAACGAGAAACATGCAAATAAAGAAGGACCAAGAGAATAACAAAAAAACTCAAAAAATGAACCACAAAGCTCATCCTTTAACAGCCAATAAATACCTATTACTGTTGGAAAGCAAAGATTTTATAGTCAATTACGTGCCTCCATAGATGGAATTCAGGGCCTCAAGTTGCAGTCTTTATGCTTTCATTTTCCTACCCCTTTTTCCTTTTGTGCCGTAGTCAGGAGTCTTCAAAACACTAGGTTGATTTGAAATGAAAATAACCTCTATGCTGGCTAGCTCTTTTTCAGAATCTTCCCCATCCTCAATAATCTCAATCATCTTTTGATAAGAATAATCCTCACAGGATGGTGATTAAAAGCATGCTTTGGCCCGATTTTCACCACAATTCTTTCCCTCAAGGGAGAAGAGGGTTTCCCTACCTTCATAGCGGTCTACATTGTTATTGACTCCAAAACCTGCCCTTTCTAAGACCTATTCAAACCCTGCTAAAAGATTGTTGGCATTGAGAACTCCTTTGAAAGATGCATCTTATGAACCAAATCCTGATTTGGACAACCAATCTTTCAGACCCATTTCTACAAGAACATTGAATGGTATCCTTGAAAAAAATTCTTAGGACACGAAGCAAACTTATGATCAGTTTGATTGCATTTGAAGCATCTATAAGGG
The DNA here is from genome assembly GCA_037957365.1 of Torreya grandis. Taxonomy (NCBI): domain Eukaryota; kingdom Viridiplantae; phylum Streptophyta; class Pinopsida; order Cupressales; family Taxaceae; genus Torreya; species Torreya grandis. The sequence continues at coordinate 815,160 of JARHVA010000094.1, read as the reverse complement.
AGGCCTTCAAAATTAAAAAAATTGCGACCACACACCATGGGAAGAAGAAATATAAATAGAATTATGCAAAGGTTTAGCTAAATTCATTATCATACACACCTTGACATGGTTCAGACTTGTCCCAATGGATTCATCAAATTTTACGAAAACTCCTAGCTTGCTAACCATTTTTTTGAAAAGATGAGTATCCTACAAGACCAAAGGAAGGTTGTAGAATCTGACCAAGATGGGAGCTTTGGAGATCACCACAGTGGTTGGGTCAAAAAAGGGACTCCATGGACATAGGAACACCCCCTGCTTGCCAAGGAACCATGGCTCATTTGTCCAGATGAAGTCCCTATCTTCAGCAAAATGAAATAAAAGCTTAAAAAATCCATTTGCCAAGACAAAGAAAGAGGGAGATGTAAGTGAGGGCCAAGATTTATGAGACCACTTTGAAAGTGAACTCCAAGAAGGTCACTTCCCCACACACTTGTCAATCAAAGCTCTATGCCCTCTTTCCACATCCAACATAGAGAGTTTAGCATCTAAGATTTCAAAGTGAGGAAGATATTTTAAAAAGATTAAAGGAATATCACCTGGGAAGGTCATTTCAAGGGTTTCATTTTGAGAAGAGTCTGCTTTAGTTTTTACCTCCTTAGCAGTCTTTGTAACCTCCTCTAAAAGATTTTCCTTCTGAAATTGGCTCCTATATATCAAAATAGGGTTTGATATAGGTTGCTTTCTAAGAATGACTTCTTAACAAAATTCAGTACAACAATGAAAGGGGTTTGAGAAATTGCTACAGTTAAAAAACATATCAACCTTTGTAGAAACCCTAACTATCCCATCTGCATGCTTTATTGGAGAAAGACAATCCTCAGACATGCCATTTCCCACCACTAACCTATCCATCTCCAAAACATCTTCAAAAGACAAGTGATCTTGAATAAATTTGGTTGCAAAATAATAAAAGTAGTTTTTAATACCTTTTGCTTTCCTCCCTCTTCCTGGGTCCAAGCTTACACCACACCTTTGCTCCTACAAAAACCTCCCAACACCAACATCCTTCTAGGATTTATCCTTGAAAGGGACATATGCCCCTGATTGTCTCCTCCCCTGGCCCTATTAAAACATGATTGTCATTGTTGTTAGTGTTGACATCCCCTAGGAAATGACCTGAGGGGGCTCTTCATCTCCCCCAACCTGACCCGCTCATGATATAATAGCCTTATCAGAATAAATAACCCCCGTTGACTGGGAATCGACTCTGACTGCCACCCTTGTCTCTACCCCTACACTTGTTGTTGGAACAAACCCCCTGTCCTTCACCATTGCTATCTTTGTTTGCACACCAACTCTATACGTAGCCACTGCCACCAATGCCCGCTATCCTCCCTTGTCGTCGCTGCCATCTTCCATTGTAAGCTTCATTCCTATCAAACCAATTGCAAAGTATTTTTAATGAAGCATTGGGTAGTTAATTATAATTTTCGAAGTCTTTCTTTATTAAAACACCAAGTCAGAAGCTAGATAGCTGAGTCATTTATATAGCATGCATGTTTTTATTTGGTAATGCTTTGTCATATATAGAACATGCGTGGTTAATAAATTGAATGCCAAGTATATTGTTGAAGATGTCAGTTAAAATAAAACATTGTATGTTGATTGGTTGAGTTAATAATTAATTTGGTTGAATTAAAAAATTGAATTGGTTGAGTATATATCAAACTTAATATGCAAGATGGAATATTCAGTAGAACTTTATTATTGCCTCACATTTTTGTATCATGGATTGAACGGAGTTGGATTACTAGTTAGAGTTTCATTTTAAATAATGAGTGTGATTATCATAAGGTCCTTATGAGGATGAAAAATGAGAAAAATATTTACGATTTATTATTAACTCGTAATTTGATCAGGAATCAATGTTAGATTATTTTGTATTCTCGGTTTACTAAGAAACAGTAAAATAATAGATGTGGTCATTACATACAATGCAACATAAATATATATGAACTAGATTAATTGAAAAAAAAAAAAAAAATTGCTAATTTAGTCTGATCATGAGTGAGACACACTGTGAATTAGGATAAATACATCCTTATGATCAAAAGTCATTTCAGAGGATATTACTCATGCAATCTTAACATGCTTGTTAATAAAGTTTATGGTCATATGACAAAGAATATGATTTTATGAGATGGTTGATTCTCAATCTCATTGTGATTTTCTAATCTATATCAGATTAATTGATGGGCTTTAGTCAATCAGTGATTTGATGTGACTATTTATCCCTGTAATCCATTTAAATTGATGACAGTGCTTAGAGTTATATAGTTTTAAGAATATCGTAAACTATAACAAAGTTAGACATTTTAAAATGATAATGTTATTATAATTTTATTTATTTTATATCATTTGTGATAAAATTATATGATCTAAATCTATACAAAGGCTATGATTAAAATGCTAATAGAGACAAATAGTATATTTGTAACACTATAGTATTATGCAACATGTCGGTTGGGTCAATTTTTGTAGTGACATGTAAAGACGAAAGCTTGCGTGCATTATATTTTGTGTGAGAAATTTATGTGCAAATGATTAGACATTTCTAGAATAAAATAGGACATGATGTGTGCCTAAAAATTATGTTTTCATTTTATTATTATTATTATGCAGTATGATCTAGGGTATACTTGGGTAGTATAATCCTCTATTTATTTGTTTAATAATTAGTGTAAGATGATTGATCATGCTTGAGTAGGGTGCTTATATATAATGAGCTATAATAGTTTGGGATATCATAGAATACTTCAGCTTAAATGTATATGCTCGGATGACACATATTGTAGATAAATGTTTAAACTCTCAATTACGTTGATTGATTGAATGTATGTGTTAGATATTAGTTGAACAATATGTTTGTAGTAGTTAGTAGGACATCATGTATGCGTGCATACAATCTTGAGAGTGTAAATGAATGTTAGGTTAGACTTTTATGTATTTGTATGACTTGATTGATATAAATATATGCTTTCTTGAATAAGAGTGTATACTTCCATGTATCTATGACTACTAAGTATGACTGATTATGGGAAAGTTAGTAGTTATGTCCTAGAACACTAGACTATGATAATATGGGTTATCAAGGGGTGTAGTTATTTAGATCTTATTGTAGTAGTTTGGAATCTACAATTTATTATGAATCTGAAACATACTCAGATGGTATGAACTATGGTTATTATTTCCAGTTTGGAGATTGATTTTAACGTAAGATTCATTCATACGTAGATGAATAAATGTATACTTTGTTTACTCCTTATTTAGCTTGTGATGTGATATGATTGCTAGGAGGAAGTAATTAGTATAAATCTTGTGGTTAAATAATGTTTGATTAGACATCATCTTTTGGTATGTATGATTTACATCTCAGTGTGATATCTTGCAATAGATTGGGTTTTCTATGATACACTGCATGTTTAGTTTTATGATATCATACACACATGGGTACTAGCTTGTTCTTTGGATTCTCACACCATTCTATCTACCTATTTGTGAAGGGAGGGCTATTTTATGATAGGTAAATTGTGTGGGGGATCGTTGGTCCATGGTTGGTGTGGAAAAGTGCTTGAATGATGCTCTCTCTCCCCACAACAACACTACGTACCTGGAGACCACACTTGAGATTTAAAGGTACATGAGTTAGTTTGACTCGAGCTCCGAAGGACATAGTATCTATTTATTGTATTAAGGCTAAATACCTAATGAAAATGTAATTATATTTCATTAGTTTATACTTGAACAATAGTTTCTATATTATGGGACCAGCCGTAGCCGTGCCTAATATATTTACTTTCCTTAAAGTTGTAATAAGATATATATTGTTTTTGATATTTAAAATAGAAGTACTTTTGTTATAAGTTATTTGGTTATTTGTTAGTATGTTTAAGTGGAATGAATGTTATGTAATTAGTATTAAAAAAAACTACATTATTCTAAGTATAATTTAAGGGGTTATAATGTATTGGGTTACTAGATGTTCCTCTCTCATCCCCCAATCATCCCACTTATGCCACCCTCTCTGATGATACTCCCCTTCGTCATGGTTTGAGGGAAGAATTAATCCTATATCTACCTCGTGACAAGTATGTAGTTAGTCCGAGACATCATTATTTAAAACTAATGAAATATAACTAATAAATATACATTCATAATGTACAAAATAAGAAAGTACAACTGTCACATAATTAATCCATTATGTAAACTAATCAGTATATCATTGTCTCATAACCAGTATATGTCATAAATCTCAAATCAAAACAATAATAATCAAATGATAACCATAATAATCCATTAATTTAAAGGTTATAATACTTAGGGTGAAATCAGTATGTAACACACTGAGTTGAAACATTTCAAAGCCTTAGAGATCCAATTAGACTTTTTTCTCGATATGCATTTTATGATTTTATTGGAAATCCATATACTTTTTTGGTTTCTAAAACTTGACCAACACTAAAATATTTATTTTGAAAACTTCAATACCAAATCATAAATTTCAATCTTGATAAACACAAGGAGATTACTTACCACTCTCAATACCCTGTCGAATGAATTTGCTTGATGAACATTGTGAGATTTCTTTTGCTTGATTTGAAGACCTAGTCAGGTGTTATTGTTCGATTAACACTGTAACAGTTATTTTGAAGCCTTATTGATATATGATCAAATATTTTATTTCCCTGATGAAGGATCATGGGTAGTGATCTAAAACATCGAGTTAAATAAAACATATTTTTCTCCCAAACTCCATTTATTCACATATGATCTTCTTGTTTCAATTGCTTCAAATTTGAATTTGGCTTTCAACATCTTCATTCAAGACGGGGAAGGAGCCATTTGGGAGATGTCATTGCTCATGATACTTTCCTTCACCTTTGTGTTTTAGATGCCATAATCCATCTAGTTTGACTTCAATTTCTGTTATATCCTTAAGATATCTTTTCATCACGTATGCAATGCGATTGGAATATTGATTTGTTAAGATGTTCTCTGATTAATTATTCTTGAGACATATAGGATATTGCCACTTTCATGTATGCTCATTGAGTTATATAAATGTTTGAAGATCAAAACAACCTATATGTTCATAATATTTAAACTTTTGTCTTGTACTTCAATTTCACATTGAAACTATTATTCCACCCATTAGGGCCACAATAGTAAGGAGCATAATAACCTGGAATAATCAAAGTCAAGCCATGCTCCTGTTCTTCATCTTTTATCACAAAAACAACAAGGGATTGTCAAATGAAAATCCTATGGTTTTCCCAATGGATCTTCTTGTAAATGGATCATTGAATGATCATCAAGCCCTATCCATTGGGTTATGAAGTCGACATTTTTATACTAAATTTTTTTACCATCCCTATTTTCACAACATCTTCATTCCCTTGAAGGAGTGCAATTAGGGGTGTTGTCATGAAATGTAAAATTTCATGACAACACATCCCCATGATTGTTTTAGAGTTGGATGACTCGTTCAGGTGAGCTAGACCTAAAATAATGAAGTGAGATGAACACTTTAGCAATTCTACTTGTGTGGACCCTTATCACTTCCACTTTTATCTTTTGAAAGTGTTCATACTTGGAATCAATGCTACGCGAGTCGTTGGGTTGATAAGGTTTCAAAATTAACTTTTAAAATTAAATTTATTATAAATGGATAAGTAATTTAGGCACATGACACTGCATTATATCAAATGTCAAGACTGCACGACACTTCAAAAATGGCAAAAGGGAAACATGCCTATTGTAAAATTATAAGGAAGAGATTGAAAGGATCAATGCAAACTTATAGGCTACAAAAATTTGTGCAAAATTATGTAAAATCACATTTTCTCATACAATCCTCATTACAGAGAGAAATGACAAGTCTTTTGTTAAAATATACAAATCAAGTAATGTAGCTTGATACATTTTACACCCATTATGTCTTACACTTTATTGATCGACATAAATACATCAAGTATATAAATACAGAGTTGGCCTAAGTATTAAATGTGCTACAATACCCAAACTAAAATATGATGGAGATGTTTTAAAATATAGATGACATACTCAGTGCCCAACAAATGAATTATTTGTTGGTTCAGTAGAATTAATATGACATGACTAATATCTTGCCTACATAGGCAGTGTGATAGCTAAGGAAAAAAAATGAAAACACCTAAACCATCATTGAAAAACTTTTTAAAGTTCATTTATACACATAAATTTAAATATGTAATATTTGTAATTCCAAAACTAATTGATACTATTAATCATCATTATCATTAAAATGGAGCATATTTATTTAGTTGTTGTTAAATATTTAAAATATCATTATGTATTCTACAACTCTCCTTCCACCAATTTAGCCACTAATCGATATTATTAAATATCATTATTATTAAAAAAGGAACATGTTGATTTAGTGGTTGTTAAATATTTAAAATCTCATTATGTATTCTACAACTCTCCTTCCACCAATTTAGATTTCTATAGTCATCAATCTATCATATATCAAATGGTAATTGTGTTTCTCAACTGGATAATTCTCACATGTATGTGGATTCCTACAGTTTAGTTAGTATGTGTTGCAAACTAATTGGAAGACATTTTGAAAAACTTAAAACCATTAATTTTTATTAAATGATACAGTAAATATTTTTCACAGGGTAGACATGCAAATGCATTGGTCATTTTCATAGGGACCCTCTTACATCTTGAACGGATACAAGAAATTCACTATCAGAGCGCATTTGAGATCTAATTCACACTGTAAAACTAGTTTAGGGTTTGAGTTAAAATCAAATTGGTCACAAAATATCCTTGCAAACCCCATGGGCCCTACTATCTTTATGTGAAGAGTGAATCTATAATCTTGATATAATGTAAATGGGAACAAATATATATTTCCTTCTTGTTGGAAACAAAACATAAATCTACTTTGTAGGCTTTTTTTAGTTTAAGGATTACTGATATTTCATATTTATATTGATGTATATAGACGATATTTAGAATGTTTATCTATTATGGTCTAGTTATTTTAATTCTTATTCCTTAACCATCACACTACTTATATACATAGGGTATTAGTCATGTCACATTAATTGCATTTAACAACCATTAATTTTTATGTTGGGCATTGAGTATGTCATCTATATTTTAATGCATCTCCATCATATTTTACTTTTGGTATTATAGCACACTTAATACCCGATGCTAACCCTATATATATATAGGTGGTGTATTTATGTCAATTGAGAAATTGTAAAACATAATGAGTGTAAAATGTATCAGAGTTAATTGTTTGTTTTGTATATTTTTATCAAAAGACTCATCATTACTTTGTGAACTTTGTAAAGTTGTTAGCCTAATGACCACATAGTATAGAGTCCAAGTATGGACACTTTTAAAAGACAAGTAGAATTGATTGGGGCTCGCATAATTTGAATTGATGGAGTGTTGATCTCACTTCATTATTTTAGGTCTAGGATTACCAAATGAGTAATCCAACTCCATAACGATGATGGGGATACCATGTGGATCCCTATCGTGGATTCCATTAAAGGGGTAACAAGGGTTGGAGGCTATGGAAGAGTGGTTAATATATGTTGTGTGAAGCCTTATGATGGATTTTTTGAATGTGGTGATGATGGTCAGAGGTTAATACAAAGTGGTGAATAGACACCATTAGGATCCTTGATGTGAATTCACTAAAAGGGGTGATGAGGGCTAAAAATTGTTATGAAGTGGGAAATGGTGAAGTGTCAAACGAATTTAGTTATCACCAAAAAACCCTATTTATCTTCAAGAGAAAGGGGGACCCTTTTTTGGAAAAATTTATATATAATTTATTTGTAACATTGTTCTTATCTCAATTTATGGCCTAGGCCAATTTTTATTGTCACAGGGCATTCTATGATTTAATTAGTGACATTTGATTATTAATTTTAAGTTTAAGGTTCACTTTGTGTTACAAAATTTCTTTTTCGTAGTCTCTTTAATCAAAATTTAGAGTTCAAACATATTTATATAATTACGACACATTTGACTTCTATGGCCTAAGGCATTCCCTGTTGCCACTTTAATTTTATTTAAAAGTAAAACATGGCCCTTTATATACTACAAAGGTCCTATTGGTGTGTGACATATTCATACTTGATGTGAAGTCCACCTTAGGTAGTGTTGTTACTAAGGTGTGATTTATTATGTGCACCATATAGTTAATATGCACAGTTAATGTGGTAGTCATCCTTATATGTGTGAGAAAGTTAAGTGTAATTTGGGGAATGATCCCAACTTTTACTCAACCAATAATAATCTCTTAGTCACCTCTTGTTTTTCCTATACAATGACTCTTCATGTCCTTATGGATAGAAATGGAGCTTAAAGTCATATCCTGAGCTGGTAGATATTTAGTCTTTCAGAAAGTTATGTTCTAGTGCAACCATGCACATAAAGTATTGCATCTTACACATAGTTAATACAATGTGTCTCTATTGGTGAATATCTCTTGTGTAAATACTTTATGTGGATGGTGTTTATCTAGAGATCCTGGATTTTCTCTTTCATTGCCATGATTTCATTAATAAGAGTTGTATTGCCTAATATGGCATCAAGCTATGTTATTTTAATAAGGTATTAGAGCATTCCATTCATCAACCCTTTTCTAATATATCTTAGGGAGTAGAGCCAATCTACATAGATACCCTTTGTGAATTCCCACAATCTTCAACAAGCTTGGCATTCCCACACAACTTCTCCAACCTCTTTGTAATATTTAGAGCTAACCCTTTTGGGTTTTCAAACTTGCACACTCGATATTTTTTTTGTCAAAGCATTTCTATGCCAACCCTTATGGGGTCATCAAAATCATTTTCATTGTCAAATCTCTAATTGAGTCAACCCTTATGTGGTTTTTAAAATTACACTGGATGTGTATTTTTTCAATGCCAAAGCATTTTTGTGCCAACCCTATTAGGGTTTTCAAAACCATTGTGTTTTATTTTACACCATATTTATATATTTAAGACAACCCTTATGGGGGTTTAAAAAAATACATTGGTTATTTTTTATTCGATGTCAATTCTATAATTTCAAGGTCAAAAACATTGAGTAAAGTTTGATTCTTTGAGAAGTTATTCACATATCCCATCTCTTATTTTCTCAGATCTAGTTCCTTCCTTTGGTTGAATTGATCCACCAGTTGCAGATGTACATATGGAAGAGTTGTGTTGAAGAGATTTCTACCAATTTTTGTTTTGGGCATTTTTCAGTTAGAACTAGACATTCCCATTACATTCAAAGTGTCAAAAAAATCAAAACTGACTTTTGTTTCACTTGAATACAACATTGTGAGCTCATTTTTAAATCCATGTAGATCGCATTCCATATAGATATGGAGAATTTTTATGATCAATAAAGAGGCAAAGGGAAGGAAAATGACAATTTTAGCCCATCTAACATGTTTATCTGGACCAAATTTTGAGTTTTTAGTACATCGCAATGAGGTGTTAGATCTTATGTTTTTATCTAAATTGGATATGGTTCTATCGGTGCATTTTTTTCATCTTAAATTTTCTATTCATGTGGCATTTTTGGGAACTATCACTTGAGGATTTTGATGTGCTTTTCTACACACCTATTGATTGATCTTAGCAGATGCATAGGTTGGTTATTTTTCTGTGCTAGAGATTTTTTTTGCCAACCCTTTTGGATTTTTCAAAAATTTAAAATAATTATTGAGCCAACCCTGCTTGGTTTTCACCATGCATTCCATTCAAAGGAAACACATATCAATAGTCACTCTTGTTCACACAACCAGATTCATGGAAGTTACTTTTGATTCATTCCTTTAGAGGCTTCATTATAATTGATAGTGATATACTACAACAAATTCATTATTCTTTTTGCTCTGTCATAGTAGATGAGTGCTTCATCAGGCATAGTTGTCAGGACCTTTACTTATGTGCTTAACACTTAATCTCTTTTACTGCATCACCTAAGTTGATCTTTAGGGGGTGTTGGTGTGTGTCATATTCACATTTGATATGAAGTCCATCTTAGGTAGTGTTGTTACTGAGGTGTGATCTATTGTGTGCACCATATAGTTGGTATACACATTTCATGTGGTAGTTATCCTCACATGTGTGAGAAGGGTTAGTTGTGATTTGGGGAATGATCTCACTTTTCACTCCACCAATAACAAACTCTCACTCACCTCTTACTTTTCTTATATAAGGACCCTTTATGTCCTTGTGGAATGTAATGGAGCTTAGAGTAATCTTCTGAGTTGGTGGAGATGTATTCTTTAGAGAGTCCTATTTTGGTGTGACCATTGTTGGTTGCACGTAATGCATTGTATATTATGCATAGTTAATACAATGTGTCTTTATTGGTGAGTCTCTCTTGTCTAAAAACTTTATGTGGATGGTGTCTATGTAGAATATCTTGGGCTTTCTTTTTCACTAACATGGTTTTAGATATAAGAGTTGTGTTTTTAATATTTCCACATAGTTATGTTGTTATTTTCAATAGGTCCTAAGATCACGTGCCATCCATACAACTTGTGACCCATTCTTAAACTTGTCTAAAAAATTAAATCAAAACATAAAAACCAATGGGTCCACATAACCTGACTAAATTCCATGACCTTGTCGTGCCCCATGACCCTATAACCTATATAAGATTTATGCATGTCATTTTCTAAGCCATGAGATCATGAGACTATTTATGACTCTATGGCCTATGATTGAATGACACATATATAATGTTTTATGGTCACATATATATTTTAATTAGTCACATTATTTGTTTTAATCTTTTATATAAAGTCAATTGTGGTCTATTCTTTTGATCGTGAGTGTGAACAATGGAGTGGATTCATGGAAGTTTAAGGAAAATTTGTTAAACTAAAGAGTCCACCAATAATGACAAAGTGACTCCATGATCCTGAGCCAATAAGAGGTTGGCACATGCCATCCCACTGTAATGAACACAATTTGTGGCCAAGACACCCTATAGTCATACCATGTGGATGGCATGGATACTCCATATATAATACATCAAATTTTACATCTATCAAACTGTCATCAAGTGATCTTATGAGGTCAAGGTCCTATGAGCATAACACATAGCCAATCTCGATGCTCTTGAACATTTTGTTAAGTTTGACATGAGTCAAGCATGTCACCCCCATCATCTCATGATCCTGAGCCCCCATGATCATGCCATGTGAAGGGTGTCAAAGTTTCATGAATCTCGAGTAAAATTTGATGGTCATAACACTGTCACCAAGCATAGTCTATGGCTAGGACACCCACGATGCTACCATTTGGGTGATCCAAATTCTCTGTGAACCCTACATTAAGTTTGATGCTTGTCACCACCTATCACTGCCTGCCATCTGTTCATAAAAAAAAATCATGATTGTGAATGAATCAAATATGGTCAAGTGTCATCCAAAAGGGTCCCAATCAACGATCAATTACAAATTAATTATGAGGATCATGCCAAGTAGTCACCATAAAGGACAAAATGAACATGGTTATGGATATAATGACTATGAATGGCAACCACAATGACTAGCAAAGTGGCCATCAAACACAAAGTGATTGACACCATTGCAAATAGTCCCAACACTATTTATTGTATAATGATCACCATCTACCAGTTCATTATGATCCATTCAAGTGCGACCATGTGATAAAGCCAAATCCCAAGGGGAATATTGAATTCACATGGAACTCAAAATTTATTGCAAACAATTTTCATAATGGAGAAATTATTAATTTATGTGTTTGTGGTCACCATTGAAATTGTGAAATTATTGTGATCTAGTAGTGTAAAATTAGAGCTATATAGTCACGAGATTCATTGTGACTACTTATTGCCTGCACTCAAGTTTGTGGACAAATTGAATATTAAAATTCCACTTAATTCTTTATTTGTTTTCATAGGGTCCAATGCGAATGTGCCATGTCATAGTGGCTAGTTGGTCATGGACTTTGGTTTGTGGAAATTACATTTGTTCTTTGTTTCCTCAATAATTGCATGGACCTACACATAATAAACAATTACTAGTGATCACATAAATCTTTGATAATGTAAATAAAGTACACATAAAACTTTAACAATGCTTCACAAAACTTGGGTGGACACATGACAATCGCCTATAGGCTATAGGGTCATGGGATCATGGGGCTCAAATTCATTTAACAATCACTTGACATAAAGTCGTCATTATATGTATTTTGCTCTATAAGTTCACACATCCACTTTATCCTTGTCGACAAAGTGATCACAAATAAAAACTACATGTCCATGATTTCACAAATAATTTAAATATATATTGAGGTCTAAATTTTGACATGTGGAAATCGATTGGTGGCCTCAAGGTTATGAGATCACATGGAAAGTTAAGTCTTATAGTGATCTCCATGTGGACATGTTATTATATAAATTCAAATGTAATTATCCATGGGTCTGCTTTCATAGATATGTGGGACACAAGATATAAGATTCATGTTATCAAAATAAAGAGGCGTGCCAAAATCTCAGGACAACGGAGTATGTGGAGGTTATAAGGTTCATAATTTGTGAAGGCAGTAGTCTGCAACCTTGTTAGACTATATGTTGCTTTCAATAATTTATCTGATCTGTGGGGGTTGTGAGGGAACCTTAGGCTTAGAGTATATATGAAGAGGTCATGTCAAAGTTAGGTTTTATAAATTTGGACATGTAGAAGGGGTGGCCACTCTTAATTATTTAAAATGTCAATCATATGTTTTAAACATGTATAAAGGGGATTGTGTATTTTCCATGTTATATTGACAACTTAGGTTTCAAACATGACTTAGGGACCAACACAATTTTTGTGACTAATTTTATTTTAATTTAGACCTTGGAAATTTTTTAAAGTATCAACTAAAATTTATATGCACTACAAAAATGAAAACACACATCCATTTAGTGTTCATCATAGCAGGACAACAACAAACACTAGTTTGTTTTTTAAAATTGCTTTTTTTTTAAAGTTATAACATTTAGTTCATTCACAATTTCCGTCTACTTTGATATTTTGTAATTGTATTTTCACAATCAAAGGAATATTTTCAATTTCAAATATATATTCTATGCCTTTTAAATTCATTTGCCAAAAAAACAACTTTGCAATTGAAAGTCTACAACTAGCACACATTGCAACTCTGCATCGCCCCTCCCATCAACAACAGAGTTCCTACTCCTATTTCCATCGCCTTAGTTTCAACTTAAATATTGTTAATAATACCAATCTACTTATAATGCAAAGTTTCTACATTCTACTTGTTTTATTATGCAAATGTGGTGACTCTATTGGTACATAATAATATGGTTTGTAGTGGTTAACTTTTTATAGCACAAATGTCAGTGATCTGTTCAAGGTATAATGGTCTCTAAGTATATTAATAAAGATATAATGTGAATAAAATTATATGTCATAGTGGCCACATTACTACTATTATTATGACCCAAGACCTTTGCAACCCATGATATTTATAATGAACTATATGCCAAGCTTTGTATTTGACAATTTTGATGCCATGATTGGGTATTGAAAAACACTAATAGTAAACCTAAAGGGTATATAATCTGACTTTGGTGAGATAATAAACATAACATATTTTTTCGCATTTTAAGGGTGATTTCACTTTTTGATGCCATACATGTAATTGGCACAAATACAATAATCATTTACAATATTTGATCATGTGACATGAGACTTGATAATCATTTACACTTGTGATTACCAAACATGAATCTACTTAAGAGCTTTGCATTTGCCATTAACACCATTTTTTTCCTTTCAACTATCATGCATTGATAGAAAGTCATTCATCTTTTATGTACTAGCATATTAAATCCATCTAAACTCAATTAATGCCTAATCGATTTAACCTTTGTTCCATTTAAACCCATTAGAACATACACTCTCTTATGATTGTCAATGTCGTTATGTTGTTGCTTATTCCTTTTGTTAACTCTTTATTTATTTTTGTTTCAAAGACTCTTTCATTAACAAAGAGCAAAGCATGCACGTAAAGAGCACATAAAAGGCCATAGGAATAGATATAGGAATAACTTATTATTGTGTTGAGGTATGGCATTACGACAAATTGTACACTGCAATGAATCCATAAACTTTATATTAGTAAAATTTCTTTCAAGGCTAATACCATATATATAAAATATATTCATGCATTAACATCATAATGAAATAATACGCATGCATTTGACACAATAAATTAATTAAACATTAACTTAAAATTTGAAAGAGACCACTATGTAAATTTTAATACTTTAAATCACATTGGAAACAAACAATTATTATCTGCCATAAATGTAGTAAATACTTACTCAACATGATAAATAATTTCACTTGACTTGCTCAAAAGCTAAGACTTATCCCATTTTTGAATTGAAACCATTCCAAATCCTATAGAACCACCATCTATCACTCTAACATTATTACTGAAGTCATTGTGGCTAGAGCATAAAGGCTAAGTAAAATAGAGTAAGTCACGTGTTATTTAACATTGAGCTATCGTGACTTAAGCTTAATGAACCATTTCACATTTGACGATTTATATGAGCCACATATCCATATAAGCTATCCAAGCAATAAATCATAGATTGACATGTGGTGGGTTCTTACTAATCATGGAGTCGTCGAGTTTATGACTACAAAGTCCATAACACAAACATTCAAAATACGCGGTTGAAGAGGTAGGACACTCTTACATGCTAATGCCCCTTTTACTCATCCATGTCTAGTTTTGTTTTATCCATGTGTTATTCTTCATACTTAACTCTTCCTCCACTTCCTCCACTACCCTTCTAAGCCACTAATGAGTTTCTATTTTTTTTGTCTTCTTTGAATAATTTACCATCCACATCATTGTTGATGCCTCCAATAAGAAAGTACCCATACGATGCATAAATGAAAGCTTTTAATAATGTCCATGAGACGGAGCAGTCTATGAGACCATGGGATAGTGACCAAGTTATTTTGTGTACAACGAACCTTATATGATAAGGCTATCAAGCTATGTTTGTGCTATACTATTTCTTTTTTGATGTTGAATCTTTTGCTATGCATCTTGGTCAATAAATCCCTTGTTTTTGCTAATCTCTCAATTTTAAATAAGGCAATTAACGAGTCAACTTTCAAGGTGTTAGTTTACTTGATTCAAATGTCTTTGTAAGCTAGACACTCATGACATTATGCCACTATGTATCCACTAACCCCAAGGTACAAAATGATATATTCTCTTTGCCTAATCTTTTTTTGACTTTGTATACCTGCGAGTTTCACATCTAAGATGATGTGAGCTAGTTCTTAGTTGAACTATCAACTTTTTTACCTTCCGCTTTATTTTTACTCCTACAAAATGATTTTTGCTCAAGGTCATAAGTATGATTGAATTTTTTGACATAACACTATCTCTTTCACCTATGTTGCTTTGTTTATATAGTTACTTTGACTTTTTCTCTCACATACCTTTTATTTTCTCATCGGTGTTTCGACACTCTTGTAGGGTAATGCCCCATTTACTTATCCACTCGATGTAGATTTTCACAATAAACTTAGTTAGGATACATGTGGATTGAAATGAAGACAAGGTAGATGGAGAATTATATATGCACTTCAAAATAGATGCCAAAATGCAAATTTATGGGATTGGAAGACCCCCAGGGTCTTATTTAGGTTACTTGTCACCCTGGGGGCACTGTATGGGTGTATACTATGGGCTAGTGGCATGTCGAGTTTGAAATGAAGTCAGAAAAAAACTCTCAATTACAAACAACTTCAAAATCAAGGTTTTAGTTCCCTATGAAATAATCCTTGCAAAAATATGGACTTTCCCATTAAAGGCAACCACTATGCCCATGTTACTATGTTACTTGAAAAAAATTAAAAAATATGGAGACTAACAAGTGGCCTAGGGCCACAAGAGAAGAAGCAGTGCACAGGAGGAAAACCACGTGGATGAAATAAAACTACAAATAGACGAGTAGATGTGATATCAACGTAAATGAATGCCCAAACCTTAATAAAGAACTTAAAAACTACGGGAGTGAAAGGTTTATAATAGTAATGTGGAGAAATAAAATATTACAAAAAGGTATATATAGATATTGAAATCAAATAAAGGAAGAAGATACTCGTAGCTTAAATAAGAACTTATGATGTGAAATAAGTATATAGAAGACTCCTAAGGAAGAGAGGATATGTGTTTTCTATACCACAAAGTAAGTAGAAACAAAGAAACATTTCATCCTTAAATACCTAACTACATGATCATTCCAATCAAATATACATAAATATTAAGAATTAGCTCCATATTAAAACTATTTAAAGAAACTAAACTAAAATAATTAAAATGAAATGAAAAGAAAGATTTTAATGACGTCCACAAGACCAAGCAGTCTAAGGGACCAAGAGCCGGAACATCAGGACAATCTCAGATTCTTTTGATATCAGAGCTTATACTATAAAAATTGAACAATAAATCAATTGTACTGTGAAGCCTAGGCTCCTAAAAAGTTCACTTAAACTACCTATTGTGAAGCTTAGGATCCTTTTATATGCTGATGACCTTATTCTGATTTCTAAGTCCCCTCATGGATTGCAAGAGCACCTTAATGCCCTTGAGCTTTTTTGCAGAGATGTTGGTATACAAGTCAACACCATCAAGACCAAAATCATGATTTTCTCCAACAAAAAGAAAAAGATCCAGCACACGTTTCTCTTTGAGGGAAATATTCTCGAAGAGGTAAATGAATATAAGTACCTCGGGTTTGACTTTAATAACATGCTTAGCTAGGAGACTTGTAGAAAGAAAATAACTTTGGGAGGTTGGAAAGCATGGTATGCCCTTCAAAATAGATGCAGAGAAGCTGAATTATGGGATTAAAAAACTATTTAGACTTTTTTTGAACTATTGGTAAGCCCAGTGGTGCTTTATGGGTGCGAACTTTGGGCTAGCAACATGCCAGAGTCCAAGTGGAAGCAAATAGAGAGAATCCAAAAGCACATGAGCACCAACAAGTTCAGGCTAAAAGTTTCAACTCTGTATGAGATCTTGTTAGTTGAAACATGGATTGTTCCAATGGAAGCCACTGCAATGGTGCATCTCCTAAAATATCTTAAAAGAATTGAGCAGCTGAAAACAAGTAGGTGTCCTAAGGTAGTTTTTAGTGAGGTGTCCAACAAAAGAAAGAAGTCTTGGATTAAGCAAAACAACAAGTGGATGATCAAGTGGAATATCTATTTGAATGCTTGCCCTACTAATAGCAAAGATATAAAAGCTTTTGTCATAGATAAATTCTGCAAGTCTATGTGGGGTGGTATTATAGGGAGAAAGAGGAATTATTACCTTAAGGTGTTCAACTCCACATGTGATCATTTACAAAAAGCTTACATTGGGGCGAATATCCCTTGGAGAACTAAGATTTTTATTGCTCAATGTAGAACTAATTCCCATCAGCTTCAATGCAAAACTGGAAGGTGGAAAAGCCCTAAAGAAATTTGGGAAGAGAGAGTATGTAAATTCTGCAATGCGAAGGCAGTTGAATTTTAAAAACACTTTATTTTAGATTATGACGCTTACACAAACATGAAGGCAAAATATGCAAGCTTCTTGGCAACAACTTCTTGACATGATTTATTTATAGAAAGATCTTTAGAGAAAGTTGAAGAGCTCAATCTATTCTTTAAACAAAAGAAGAAATACAAAACAAAAGTAAATATAACCACGTTGATTGTCTCATAAATTATTTCTTTAACCTCGTAGATTTTAAAAAATCTTGTTTTTTTTCCAAAGTATTTTCATTTTGACTTTGAATATAATAAATCTACTTAAAAACATTTCATTTCATTTCATAAACTTTGCTAAAAGAAATAGATCCGTTTGTCTAAATGTGTGCGAAGTGGGGTGGAGACTGTTAAATTTGTCAAGGGCTTCAACGATTCAGCGGAAGATCAAAACAATGGGCAGATCCACCTCAATAGCAATGTTAATTTTGCTGCTTCTCTGCGTCCTACATCCTATTGCTTCTGTAGAGGATAAATGTGCAGCTTGTAGGGCTGTTGCTGTAAGTTTATCCCATTGACATTTTCCTCATTTTTATTTTGAATGGGTAGTGGTTCTTGGTGTAAGAAGAATAAATATCCGGGTTGTTTCAGCATCCCTTAGGTTCCTGGTGCTGGACTAATGGACCTTTTTCGCTGTATCTATTCTGTCATTGACGCCTGGGACACGAACCCAACTCCACTCTTTTTATTTCGGTATCTACAGGGATTTATATCCTTATGAATGGCGTGACAACATACTTAATTATTATACACATGAATTCGACTACAACTATTTTGCTAACATTCCTTCCTTAAAAAAGCATCCAATTCTTCAAATTTCGAGGCATTCTTATTAATTGCAGCGCAAACCCATAATACGCGCTTTCAGAGATCTGAATTTATCAGGAGCTACTCAGTTTTCTAGAAAACTATTTGACCTAGTTTTGGAGGTCCACAGCAATGCTGTCAATGGTAGTTGGTAAGATACGTGTTAAATTCAAGATCAACCGGATCGTGTGTGTGGATGGTGTGATTAGGTTTATAGTTTAGGTAATTCCCCAGGTGTCTCGATACCCAGGACTACGTTGTTTAATCTGTGTATAAGTTTGGGGCTACAGAAAATTTCAATGCAGATTTATTATAAGCATTCACCAGGCTTAGCTTGAGTGTTGAAATCTCCACTATATTAGCCAGACCCGGACCCAGCAAGATTAGAAACTCCTAGCATCCATGGCGCACAGGCTATCTTGCACCACACAAAACAGAGTGATGCCTTGGTTCTGGTGTGTTTTGGTTGGAGTTTGTTTTCTTGGTTTCCGTTTTGGGCTGTTCTCTGCATTGGAGGAGTGATTTTGCTGTTACCATCAACTTCCATTTTCACACCGAGCTCAAAAAGTTGATTGGATGCCTCGAAATTCATGAAGACCCAACTCCGATTAGGTCTTGGTTGTTTGAAGTGCTAATCGGGCTTCTCAACCCCGGTTAGGTCTTGAAATGAAGTTTTCTTCTCTGCTGTTGTAATCAGGTTCCTAATCCTCGATTAGGTCTTGGTGAAAGTGTTTGTGTTTGTCAATACTAATCGGACTTTTATCACCGATTAGGTCGGCGAAATTGCAAGTTGTGCATGCTTTGTTAATCAGGAACATAAACCTGGTTGGGTCTTCAAGCACCTCATTGTTGTATGTGAATGGTAATCGGGTTTTAATACCCGATTGGGTCGGTTACAGGCTTGTTTGTTGAATGCAATTGCATTTGGGATCAAAACCCCAACTAAGTCTATGATGGGGTCAAGCAGGCTACAGTTGTAATTGGGTGTCTCAATGCCGATTAAAACTGTGATGGAATTTGAAAGGAAGTGGTGGTGCTAATCGGAGTTTGAATGCCGTTTAGGTTGTGATGAAATGCGAGTGAAGGATGCAGTGTCAAGTGGGATTTCATGCCTGACTGGGTAAGGCGTTTGGCATTAAGGTTTTCAGTTGTATGCGGGATTCAAAGCCCAAACAGAACAGCAAGGAACCCTGTGCAAAACCCACAGTTGTCAGCAGAGATAGGAACCCGATTAGGTTGGGAGAAAGTCTTTGGATGCACATGGTGCTATGCGGCATTGGGAGCCCGTCTAGGTCGAGACTGTCTTTTCAAGAGCCCGCAGAGCTAATTGGGGATGAGAATCCAATTAGTTCTGGGTTTGTCTTAAAAAACATTCAAACTCCTTTAAGATCCTGCATAAATCTATTTGTAAAAAGTGCATTTTTATAAGTTTTGGCAGTCCATAAAAGACCCGTTTAGGTCTGCCTGTAGGTGGACATCACCTTTTTATGACTTTTGGCATTCTTTTGAAGCTGTTTTGTTCGGAGAGGGAAGCTGAAACACCATGGGATGTTGGGGAAGGTCTTGGGTCAACCTATTCCCTCCTTGAATGGAGAAATGGCATTTGTTTTGGGATTCTTCTGCAGGAGTATTGGTTATTGAGATTTGGTATTTTGATTTTTCTTCCTCCTCTTGATATCGGTGAAGTGTTATGCTGCCAAAATTTGTATTCAAAACCTGCCATTGAAAACTTGCATTTTTTTTCCTGATTTCCTTCAAGATGAATAAAGAGATCGTATTTGTTTGCTGAATTCTGCATTTTTATTTCTGATTTGGTTCTCATGTATGGATGCGTTTGCCCTAACTAAGCATCGTAAACCCTTGGTTTGCATGTGCACCACTTCGTGGAAAATTCAAAATTATAAAATAGAAGCTTTAGTGGAAACATGTTTTTGTTCATTCTGCCATAATTTAACTTCAACGAAGGCCAAATATAAACAATACATGCTAACACACGTGCTAAATATCAAAATGCTTTTTTTTATCAGGCAATTTCACATGGAAAAGAAAATATTTGATTGGCACTCAATGTTCCAAAAAAAGAGTTCACAGCATATTGGGCATCAGGAAAGAGAGGAGCCACTGGTCTCAATGTCATTTGACCCACCCTTTTAAACCTAAAACATATCATGGACAAGCTGTATGTGCACGAGTTTCTCTCTCTCTTTCTCTCTCAATGTTCCAGAAAAAAAGCGCACATCGTATTGGGCATTAGGCAAGAGAGGAGCCACTGGTCCCAATTTCATTTGACTCATCCTATTAGACCTCAAACATATCATGGAGAAGCTGTACGTGCAGGAGACTTTCTCTCTCTCTCTCTCTCTCTCTGTGTCTGTGCCTATTGTTGAAAATCTTAGGGAAAATGGCCAATCTAAAATAGCAGCTGTAAATCTATTCCCATAAATTTGTCAATAATGCTAATAAATTTGATTTGTTAGCCCTAAACTAGTTGTCTGCTCTTGTGTTACCTGTGATTGAGCAATGAGCAGAAAAAAAGAGTTATGCCCGAGTTAGAAGCTTTTTCTTTTTTATGTTTTGGTACAGGTCAATTCATTTGCTCAAACTTGGTTCAATTTGTCTAGGTCACTAGGGACTCAGACTTGCAAGTTGTTTAAATAATTGGAGAGTGATGCTACCATCCATACTGCCTGCAGTTTTCATAGCTGTCATGCATCCTCCAACTAAATATGGTCCCTCTATGTGAATGGATTTATTCAAACATCTAGTGGTACTAGCAATGGGATTCATTTCTACTCATGGGACTCAGCTCAAACGTACTATGCTTTTACTGCGTGCCAATGTTCAAAGTATGCCGTATGGCTATGTTTTTTGCATGACGGTCCTGGTGACACGAGGATTAAACCAAATCATTATGGTAATTAGTCTGTCTAGTGAATGGTAAAGAACCTAGGAGCCTTGAATCAAGACAATCTGTACCCATACAGGCGTTGGATCAAAGCACAAATACATGCACTCTATTTTCACATGCTCACGTTCACTCGTAGGATAAACTCTTGACATATTTTACTAATTCTTTAGTACCAGGTTGAATTCTTACATATAATATTACAATGATTGTAAACTTTTATGCCTGATTCTATTCTAAATAGAAAATTAATTATTATAAAAATCCTTAAGAAGATGACATATGCTACCCTGTTTTCATGTTAGCCTACAGAGGATTTCTTCGTAGTCCTTTCAAAGAACATGCAAAACTGATGTAATATTTTGCTTCTTATCTCAAGTTACATTAGACACATCCCTACTTTGGATTGCCTTGTGAAACTTCAACTGCATTGTTTTGTTTTTTACTAAATTGTATAATTAGGGGCACTCCTTCACAAATATGAACCTGAAATTTGGTATATCTATGCATACACAGCCTTTGCAGACACTTTGGCCTCCTTCTGTTGCATGCAGTTTGGAATAAAGAAAGTGGAAAAAATTCCTTACTCTTATTGAAAGAAGCTGCAATTCCCTAATAACACGGGGTCAAGGAAAAATGTGGCTCTAGAGCATTCACAAGGTTGTCAGACTTACTGTATTTGCTTCTAGCATTGAACATGCATACATGCTTTGGAATTGTTGCACACGGTTTGTAATAAAGAAAGTGAAAAAACCTCCATACTCTTATTGAAAGAAGGTATAATTCTTAATAACACGGGTGAAAGAAAAATTTGGCTCTAGAGCATTAACAAGGTTGTCAGAATTACTGTATTTGCTTCTAAAATTGACCATGCATACACAGTTTGGAATTGTTGCACACAGTTCAGAGTAAAGAAAAGTGAAAAAGCTTCCATACTCTTATTGAAAGAAGGTATAATTCTTAATAATACGGGTGAAATAAAAAATTGGCTCTAGAGCTTTTTTACAAGGGCATTAGATTTACTGTATTTGCTTCTAACATTGATCATGCATGTGAAAAGTTCCACGTGTTCTTGTCTTCTTTGTGATATGGTATATTCCGTTTTCAGTCATGTAAATAATTTTAAATTCAAACCTCAGTGAGGTATAATCAGATATTGATTTATTGATGATAGTGTGGGATTGCCGTCTTAGTGGTGCATGTTCACGGAAACATTGGCCAAAACTTTACGTTGTAATAAATTGCTCCCTCTCTCATGATTCCTTTGTGGTTCATCTGCTCACAAGCCACACAGTCAAGCAATATCACACAAATAAAGTGCAACAAGTTTTTTGCTTCAACTTTTGCAGGTTTGCTTTATTGACTGACCTTTTACTTGGTAGATGTCTGAACATCTCTTATGATTTATCCCTTGCTATTAGCTTTAAGCTATCTTTCTTGTTATCATGACAGATAAATGATTGAAAGAATCAATTTGATCTTTCTAAAATGATGAGAACAAGTTTGCTTTCTTGTAATAACCTATTCCTAAATCTAAAAGTAGATACAATTTTTTTTTTTCATTTTTGAGATATCTACCCTAAGGTTTAATTCCCCAATTCCCCACAGATAAAGTGCAATGATTTTTATATGTAAGCCATGACAAGTTCTTGCCTGTATATATAACTATGCCATGTCTGACCAGTTTCACAATAGAAGGCGAGTCATAAAGTTCGCATCCATAATCCATCATGATGGTCACAAAGGATGTATAATGTTTAATAAGAATTTATACAAGAATGTACATAAACCGATAAGGTTGCATGCAGATCAAATGATTTACAAGTGAATCGGAACTTTATACAATTTGTCCCATAGAGCAAGAGCTTCTGAAATGATGCTTATAAAAAAGTATAGTTCTTAAAAAGCTGCCAATGATTATTAATCATGATCCAAGTATACAATGTTACTCAATGATCAATATTACAACAACTAACATGAATGCAACATGTGCCAAGATGTTGTTAATAATGTATACTTGGCTGTGACTAAGTACATATGTCTTGTAACAGATTAGGAGAAGAGAGAAAAGGAGGAGAGCATCATGGGAGTGCTTTGCCTCCAACCACATAGCCAACAGACACCCCCACATGCCATCCAAATGCTTGGATGTGGCCCAACCTTTTACGAGTGTATCTGGAACAGGAGCCGGGAAAAGAGAATTGAGTAATCAATGACTATCTTCACATGCATACGACAAACAAGTGTACAACCCAGGAAGCTAAACAAGTACGACAAATGAACAACAATAATAGTAATTGTCTATTGCTTTGGACAAAGACTTAAAACACTGAAAAATCAATAACATGAATCCCCTGAGAGTTTGTGCCCATTCTAGTGAGCTAGAGAGATTCAGGTACACTCCTAAACCTCCTTGTTCATTTTCCATTTTCACCGTTCTGGTTTACTCAAAGTAAGACTGATATACGTCATAATAAACTCATAAGCAAGGAAACAATAAGCTTTACCCCTAAGGTCATTTCTTAGTGTCACTGCAGAGAGTGATTTCTTAATTCCTTAGCTGATTGTGAGCCCTACAAGAAAAGCAACCAAAAACGACACTTAACAAATTATAAATTAATTTGCAATAATAGTAAAGAAGGCAGAGCTCTATTTGCATTTACTATCAAAGAGGCCACAATGATAAAGCTATAGTCATTGGGGAGAGTGAGTCTCAACCCTATTCACAAAAGTATTGACTGAACTTGTTATGCATTTTGGGCCCTACCCGGTCCATAAGATTTCCAAAGATAATTCATGCTAGGATAAGATTACATAATATTCACAAAACACCATCGAATACAATATGCTAATCAAGCAATAGTGATTAA
This sequence comes from Torreya grandis, assembly GCA_037957365.1. NCBI lineage: Eukaryota > Viridiplantae > Streptophyta > Pinopsida > Cupressales > Taxaceae > Torreya > Torreya grandis. Next base: position 790,910 of record JARHVA010000094.1, on the reverse strand, counting down.
AGAAGAACCTAGCTGTAATAAATGACTATCTATGCATCCACAGAGCAGAGTCCTTCAAGTCATCATGGTTGGGCCAAGCTCTTCACACAGTCTAAAGGAAGATCATTGTTGCAATTCAACTCACAACAATTATGGCTATTGAAGTTTAATCAAGCTCAGCTCCAAAGAAATATAAGGAAAGAGATAAATATTTCTATATAACCTAGTTGGATAGAATTCAAAATGCATGTAGAGCTGTTGTCAACCTGGAGTTGCACCCTGGATCGAAGATGTGCTAAAATGGCTAATCCTCTCCCTAGTTGAAACAATGGGATCTTCTCATGAGGGTGGGTGCCTCAATGGTGAGAAGAACATCCAGAGAAGATTGGTTTCTGTAAGATGTATCAATGCGGATCTCTATTCTGTGCTGCGAACTACCATGAAAAGGGGAGAAAGAAATTTGAAGGGGAAATCCTATCTAATGACGGTGATACACCAGAATGTTGATCCACCCTACTTGGAACCTTGAACATTGAACAAACAAGGGAAAAAAAGACCTTTGATTTCAATTGATCACTATGCATAAGTATTTCATGAGAATGTTCGATCTAATGACAAAAAATGTGAGGAAAAACGATGGAGAGAGGTCTGATACAAGACACTTTAAAGCCACCTAACATCCACTTACAACTTCAACAAAAGACATATAAAACACTGAACATGACCTGCATAACATGATAAGCTAGCAACTAGGTACGAGTCAGAATTTGGAAAGGGAGAGAAATCTACCACGTATGCAAATTGCTGAATGAATGCACACTTTGTCAGCGCTTGAAATTTGAAAGTACAGTCCTATTGATTAAATAGGTTACACAACTCACCAATGACAGGGTTTGGTCTTACCAAGAGGGATCCTTTTTACAAGGCTAAAAAGCCATTAATATAGAAAATTATAAAAAACCAAAAGATTGGTGTTGGAAAAATAGAGAGGGAGTAAACTCAAACTAACTCAGCGTTTACAAAAATCTATTTTGTCTTGCATGAAAATTTCTTGCGTTGAAAAAGAGGAAGAAGAAGAGAAGCTTTGGATGCATGAAATCTATGCATAGATATCTTGACTTGAAAACCAGTCAACTCCAAAACAAGAGTAGTCAAATCCACTCGAACCGTCAGAATGTTTCAAGCTGTGAGACAAACGAGAGTGCGTGCATGAAATTTCTGGTTGTTTGAGACGTTCAACACTTTGCCCGTTCATCATGCAAGACAACTCTATTTTCAAAACTAAAGCATGCTTGTTTTCTTAAACGTGTTCACTTCGTTGGAGTCACTCACGTTAGTCTGCGCATGATCTTTGTTCATCCTGCCTTTGTCTTTATTCTGCGTTTGTCTTACTCACTATTCATGCTTATGTCCATGTTCATTTCTGCTTCAGTCTTGTTTGGCTTTTCCCGTGTTCATGCTCAATTCACTTCGTGTTTTCTCTGGTTTTCCTGTGTTTTGCTTTAATTCAGGATTCGAGCTTTATTTTGGTCGGGCCTCTGTGTTTTTATTTTCCTGTGCTTGGCATTTTCCTTTTTCTTTTTTAGCCTTTGCTTACACTTTAGCCTTCAGGCTTTTTGATCCATTTGAATTCCTTCGGACAAAAAGTCCGAAGGAATTCGCTTCTTTATGTGCCTTTGCTTTTATTTCTTTCGAGTTTGTTCTCTCGAATTCCTTCAGACTTTTTGTCCGAAGGAACTCCTTCAGACAAAAAGTCTAAAGGAATTTGTCTCCTTTGGCTATCTTTCCCCGAAGAGCAAGTGCCCTTCGGGAACTTTGTTTTTGTCCTTCGCTTTATGAAGGTGCCCTCCGCAAAGGCTTTTGCTTCCCAAAAATGCCCTTCGGGCTTTTTGATTTGGTTCTATCTTTGGCTTTGGTGCCCCCCACAAGGGTATGTTCTTTCAGAAGTGCCCTTCGGAAGAATTGTAAAGGTCCACTTCGCTGCAAAGTGTCCTCCGCAAGGGCTATTTGTTCTCAAAAGTGCCTTTCGGAACTTTTGAAAGGGTCATGCCACCGACCAAGTGCCCTCTGCAAGGGTACTTCTCCTTCGAAAAAATTGATTTTGTCCTTCAGAACCTTTTCCAAGGTCTTCTTCGTGCTTGGAGTGTCCTCCGCAAGGGCACATACCCTTCAGGGAAATTGTAAGCGTCCCTATGCAACGCCTAGATGCTCTCCACAAGGGCACTTCTCCTTAAAACATACCTTTCAGGGTTTTTGAAAATGACCCTTCGGAAAAAATGAAAGGTCCTCTCGTCCTCTGAGTGCCTTCTGAAAGGGCAGTTGCCTTTCGGGTTTTTTGAAATTGTCCTTCGGATGAATTGTTTGTCTTTAGAAACATAAAGTGAACCAACCCAAAGGGTACATATCCTTCGGGACTTTTGAATTGGGCCTTCCTGAAGGGCAGGTGCCCTTCGGGTCTTTTCAACTGTGTTTTTTCCTTTTCTTTCGGACAAAAGTCCGAAGAAAATAAACTTTGAACGACTACCACTTAGTCATTTTTTCGGACTTTTACACAGTCCTTTGAGAGCTCTTTCTCTCAGACAAAATGTCCAAAGAAATAGTCCACCTCTTAGAGCTTGAAAAAATCCTTGAGAAGACAATAAATAAACTTACAACTTGTATGTTTTCGCAGTATTTGCACATTTGGCTGTAATCAAGAAATCTCCTTGGAAACCTCTAAATGACTAAATTCACCTGGCTGTAGATGGCCACTTGGGTGGCTGTAAATGCACATTTACAGACCCCAAAACTGATTCACAAGACAAACTTGGCACTATTGCAAAGTTTTGAATAGTAGGAGTGACAATTTGCCTTATGGGGGGCAAAATTGTCAACATTTTTGGCAACTCAACTGGGAAGCATGCTTGCTATGCTAGAGAACTCAGACCATATAGATGTTATTCGAACTCCCAAATGGTGAACCTAATTTCTGATTGAAAATCTCCTCCTGACCTTAGCTAAAGTAACCTTTCTCCCTCAAAAAGGAAGGGAAAAACATGAAAGCAGAAAAACTAAGAAACAAATGTGCAAACAAGCACTGTTTGAACAAAATTGAAGCAAACTACTGTGCTTGAACAACACTTGGAGGAAAGCAAAACCAAACTATGTACATAGAGCTTTGCTCTTCAATAACAATGTTTCAGATGTATATCATTGACTGGGATTGGAAGCTCTTGGCTGTCCATCTTGGCAAGTTGGAAGGCATTGTGGGATTTGCAATTGGAGATCGTGTATGGGCCACTCCAAAGGGAATCAAACTTTGTGTGCCTTCCTGGTTTGACTCAATCCTCATTCCACTTGAGGACCAAATCTCCTTCATTGAAGCTTCATGAGGAAGCTCCTTTGTCAAACGTTTTTTTCACCTGTGCTTGATGACTTTCCATGGCTAGCATGGATTGATTTCTTGTCTCTTCCAACTCCATAAACTTTGCATACTTGATTTTGATAGGCTCATTCTCCAACAACTCAAGTTGATGCATTAGTTCTAAAGCTAGAAACCCAAGAGAAATAGATAACCTTGCTTCTTTACCATATACTAGCTTGTATGGAGAGTTGGCTAGTGACCTCTTGTAAGTGATCCTATCAGCCCATAGAGCTGACTTCAACTTGAGATGCCATGACCTCTGATTGTTTTCAATAGTCCTTCGTATGATCCTTAAGAGGTTCTTGTTTGTAGATTCAGCAAGGCCATTTCCTTGCGGATAATAGTTCGATGAAGTGTTGAGATAAACTCTGTGTTGGACAGCCCATTGGCTGATCCTAGATCCCACAAAAGCCATTGCATTGTTAGAAATAATGGTTGAAGGAACTCCAAACCAAGTAAGCAAACCTTTATAGAAATCAAGAACGTTAGTTTCGTTTGCTTCTTTCAATGCAATTGCTTTCGTCCAACGTGTGAAATAATCCGTAGCTGTTAGAATCCACTTATGCCTTGAACTCGAAGGGGGATTAATGAGACCAACAAAGTCCAATCCCCACTGGACAAAATGTTGATCCACTGCAATTAGCTGAAGGGGCAGGGCTTCAAGTTTAACTTTTCCTACAAACATAACACATTGTTTGCACTTCCTAACCCATGTATGGCAATCGCCAAATATAGTAGGCCAATAGTACCCACCTCTCATGATTTTAAGTGCTGTAGTTCTTGCGGAAAAGTGTCCTCCACCATGCCCATCATGGAATTCTTCAAGTAATCTTTGAGTTTGGCTTGGTTCCACACACCTTGGTAACATTTCATTAATACCCTGTTTGAACAAAACACTATCAACGAGCAAGAATGGAATTGATTGCAATCTGAACTACTTTCTTTTTGAAGCACTTAGGTGAGAAGGGTAAAAACCATCTTGCAGATAACTTACCAAATCACGAAACTAGCTAGAAGGTGAGGTGTGAATAACAATTTCTTCATCATTTGACACTAAAACAGCTTCATTAGTTTCTTGCAAGTCCTGAGCTAGATGCTCACAAAGTCCTTTGCCTTTAACCAGCTTTGTAACCTTAATTTTCACGTCATATTCCATTACCTCGGTTATCCAACCAGCGCTCTTCTCATTTGTCTTTGTTCAGAAGAAATTCTTTGATTCTTGGATGAGCAACCATTAGATGTATTTTATTATTAGACAACAAGTGCCTAAATTTCTTCAGAGATCTTATAACTGAAAGGACATGCTTTTCAACAAAAGAATACCTTGTTTCATACTCCTCCAAGCCTTGGCTGTAGAAAGCTATTGGTTGCTCCAAATTTTCATGATTTTGCTGCATAAGAATGCCTAAAATGGTGTCCACATTAGCATACGTATACAGAATGAAATCTTTCAGAAAATTTGGATTTAAAAGCGTAGGAGCACTTGCTATGGCTTTTTTAACATCTTCAAACCCTTTTACTCCCTCCTTGGACTAGATGAAGTTTTGATTTTTTTTAGCATCGCTGTAAGTGGTTTAGCTACAATAGTGAAATCTGAAATGTATCTCCTTATAAAGTTGATTTTTCAAAGAAACTTTGCAAAGCCTTTTTGCTCTTAGGCAAGGAGAGTGCAAGAATGGATTGAATCCTTTTAGAATCTATGTTTAAACCATGTTTTGAAACATGTCCAAGAAGCTTACCTTCATGAACTGAAAATACACTTTTTGGGATTTAAAGATTTCCCAAATTGCCTAAACCTTTTGAAAACTCACTTGAGATGAACCATGTGATCTTCTGCATCTTTTGAAAACGCCGTTAAATCATCTTAATAAACAAGCACAAACCTGTTAAGAAGGCCTTGGAAGGCCATATCCATAGCTCTCTGAAAGGTTGCTCCAGCATTAGACAAATCGAATGGCATCTTTCTGTATGCAAATGACCCCCACTTAGTAGTGAAGGTTGACTTGAATTGGTCTTCTTCTTTGATCAGAATCTGATTATAACCACTATATCCATCCAACAAGGAAAACTTCTCTGAACCTGCAACAAGCTGCAAAATTTGTTCCATTGATGGCAATGGATAATGTTAAGCGAAGCCCTGTTTAAATCATGGAAATCAACACAAATGGATCTCACCATTCTTTTTTCGTATTGGAATGAGGTTCGCCATTCAAGTTGCATGCTTGATTGGAAATATAATCGCTGATTCTATGAGATTGTGAAGCTTAGTTCTCAGTAAAGGTTCAAGCTTTGGATTGATTGGCCTTTGTCTTTGTCTCACTGGTTTAGTTTCCTCTTCTAACTCAATGGTGTGTTGAGCCAAACTTGGATCAAAACCTTTGAGATCACTATACTACCATGCGAATATATCAACAAAACTTGTGCATAAATTAGTGAAAGCTTTTTTTTGTGGAATGCACACCTTGCCCAATTTAAAAATTTTACTAGCTGCAATCTCTACGTTGGCATAGTGCTCTTCCTTTGTTGACAAGGATGATTTCTTTTTCCTTAGATCATCATCTTCACTGAAAATATTTTCAAGAGTGACCAATCCCTTGGGTAGTCTATTCATTTTTAGTGGTACAATCTGATCACCATATTGCTGTAAGTGTTTCGACTGATTTTTTGAAGAAAACTCAGCCTCTTCGTGCAAAAATTTTACAATTTGGTTGTTATTTTCAAAACCCTGTCAATTCTTTTGGTCATCCGGAACAGAAGGCCTTACAACTACCTTTATATGTGACTGAAAATTTTCACTTTTTACATTAGCTAAAATTTTAAATTGTGCTTCAACAACAGCCAACCTATCAGCATGTTTATACCTATCTTTTGGTATTTCTTGAATATTAAAACCCTGAAAATCTTCAAGTAAATCCCAAACTCTGCGTCTGTAAGATTTAAGCAACAGGTTTTTGAATGCATTCAAACCTCTTACTTGGTGGACTACAAATTCACTATCTCTAAACACTTGCAAACAATTTACTTTCATCTACCTAGCCCACTGCAGACCGTGAACTAGTGCTTCATATTCAACAACGTTGTGTGAACAACCAAATTGAAATTTAATAGAGGAGAAATACTTTTGTCCTGTAGGAGAAATTTACATCATTCTAGCTCCGGCTCCATGCTTATTTCTTGATCCATCAAAGTACAATAGCCACAAGCCTTCATTAGATTCATATTTTTTGACCATGGCTGGAATTGGTGCTTCGTTCTCATGAAAACAATACACACCAAGACCTTCCTCTTCAATCAACTTGTAGGAATCATGCTCATGCAAGGAAGAAGTCCACTCATCAAGAAACAAATTTGGACCACCATCCAAAGGTGAGTTGTTTTCTACATCACTAGTTTGTAATATTTCATCTGAGATGATACAATTTGCATTGACAACACTTGGCGTATAAGGCTCCATATGAAAATGTGTAATAGGCTCTGAATGAATTGTTACCTTTGTACCATACTTGGTTCTGAACAACCAATAGGTCCAATCAGCTGATAAATATCTCCCAATCTTTGAGGTGAGGTCCTTTGAAAGACATAGCGAAACAATGAGGCAAGTCCACCACTACATCCTGCTGAATATTAACGTTAGGACAAGCATGTAATATCAATTTTAAATCTTTGATAATGCCTACCGTCTTTGCTGGCGAACCATCCAACTGCAATACCCTTTTAGTATTTGTCTCATAAACAAGACCGAGCTTGTTTGCAATCTGTTTGGGCATTATTGTACTCTTAGCTCCACTATCCACCATACAATTATGAACCAAAGTATCACCCACTATCAAAGAAAGATAAAAAGGAAGAGTTTTTTTTTATTTTACCTCAGTTTTGTACACATTTGATATTTTATCTCCTTGCTGTACTCGCTGCTTAGTTGGTTGATCCGAATTTGTCAAGACAACACCTTCTTTCTCAACCAGTTTTGGAGACAATTCAAGAGCTGAAAATTCTTGAATGAGTTTATCTTTTTGCCCTGGAATTGAAAGAGAATCCCACATACTAATGCTGATGTTAAACTTCTTCATTTGATCTACAATACTGAACTGAGATGCACTAACCTTTGATTGCACTTTCTGAGGTACTTGCTGCTCATGAATTAGAGGTATTTGCTGCATTTTACTAACATCTATATTCTGATATTTCTGCGCTGTGGAGGCAACATACTGTTTTTTTGTACTTTTAGCAACAATACTAGGAGTTCTTGAAGTATTTGCTATCGCTTGGGCTTCATCAACAACTCTTTTTTTAGTTCTCTGATAGGTTATAGCTGTAACTTGACCACTTGAATTGTTAGTTTTAACATCTTTAGTAAAAACATGATTATCGACTTGCCAATTTACATTAATAGCATCAGGCTGTCCTTGAACTTGATGAGTCACTCCTTGTGATATCAAACTTGTATTTTGATATTGATCTCCTTGAAAAGAGAACTCTTCTCGTGTCATCTGTGGCATGGTGATGTTCTGTGATACCAAGGCTTGGTTTTGAGCATCATTGAGATTTGAGAGCTGCCAACCTGAATCCTGCATCAAATTATTTTGAGGTGGGGTTGGAACAATGGCTTTTGAAGTGGAAGGAGCATTCGGATTAAAAGCAACATATGGCTTAGTTGGAGTTATAGCTTCTTGTGCTTGATAGGGTGGTCTATTTTTTCTGAAACCCTGATAAGGAGACCTTTGATCTTTGAAGGACTGATAGTTGTTCTGATTTTGCTGTTGATAGGACATTTTCAAAAGTTCTGAAAGGCACTTTTGAGGATGAATAGCCTTTGCGGAGGACACTTTGCAGCGAAGTGGACCTTTACAATTCTTTCGAAGGGCACTTTTGGAAGAACATACCCTTGTGGGGGGCACCAAAGCCAAAGACATGACCAAATCAAAAAGCCCAAAGGGCATTTTTGGGAAGCAAAAGCCTTTGCGGAGGGCACCTTCATAAAGCGAAGGACAAAAACAAAGTTCCTGAAGGGCACTTGCCTTTCGGGGAAAGATAGCCAAAGGAGACGAATTCTTGCGGACTTTTTGTCTGAAGGATTCGGACAAAAAGTCCAAAGGAATTCGGGAGGACAAAAGCCCGATAGAAATAAAAGCAAAGGCACAGAAGGAAACGAATTCCTTCGGACTTTTCGTTCGAATAAAAAGTCCAAGGGAATTCGGACAAAAAGTCCAAAGGAATTTGGGAGGACAAAAGCCCGATAGAAATAAAAGCAAAGGCACAGAAGGAAACGAATTCCTTCGGACAAAAAGTCCGAAGGAATTCAGACAGATCAAAAAGCTCGAAGGCTAAAGCGTAAGCAAAGGCCAAAAATAAAAAAGGAAAATGCCAAGCACAAGAAAATAAAAACACAGAGGCCTGACCAAAATAAAGCTCGAATCTTGAATTAAAGCAGAAAATGTGAAAAGTCATAGAAAACATTAAGTGAACTGAGCATGATCAATAGCATGAACACGAAAAAAGCCAAACAAGACTGAAGCAGAATTGAACATGGACATAAGCATGAACAGTGAGTAAGACAAACATAGAATAAAGACAGGTAAGATGAACAAAGATCATGCACAGACTAACGTGAATGACTCCAACGAAGTGAACACGTTTAAGAAAACAAGCATGCTTTAGTTCTGAAAATAGAGTTGTCTTGCATGATGAACGGGCAAAGTGTTGAACGTCTCAAACACCCAGAAATTTCATGCACGCACTCTCGTTTGTCTCACAGCGTGAAACGTTCCGACGGTTTGAGTGGATTTGACTATTGTTTTGGAGTTGACTGGTTTTCAAGTCAAGACATCTATGCATTGATTTCATGCATCCAAAGCTTGTCTTCTTCTATCTCTTTTTCAATGCAAGAAATTTTCATGCAAGACAAAATAGACTTTTGTAAACGCTGAGTTAGTTTGAGTTTACTTTATTTTTTTAACATCAATCTTTTGGATTTTTGTAATTTTTTATATTAATGGCTTTTCAGCCTTGTAAAAAGGATCCCTCTCTTGGTAAGATCAGACTTTGCCATTGGTGAGTTGTGTAACCTTTTTAATCAATAGAAAGACTGTACTTTCAGATTTTAAGCGCTGGCATAGTGTACATTCATTCAACAAATTGCATACGTGGTAGGTTTCTCTTCCTTTCCAAATTCTGACTCGTACCTAGTTGCTAGTTTATCATGTTATACAGGTCATGTTCAGTGTTTTATGTCTTTTGCTGAAGTTGTAAGTGGATGTTAGGTGGCTACAAAGTGTCTTGTATCAGATCTCTCTCCATTGTTTTCTCTTACATTTTTGTCATTGGATCGAACCTTCTCATGAAATACTTATGCATAGTGATCAATTGAAATCAAAGGTCTTCTTTTTCCCTTGTTTGTTCAGTGTTTAAGGTTCCAAGTAGGGTGGATCAACATTCTGGTGTATCACCGTCATTAGGTAGGATTTTCCCTTCAAGTTTCTTTCTCCCTTTTTTATGGTAGTCCGCAACACAGAGTAGAGATCCGCATTGATACATCTTACAGGAACCAACCTTTTCTGGAGGTTCTTCTCACTATTGAGGCATCCACCCTCATTAGAAGATCCCATTATTTCAACTGGAGAGAGGATTAGTCATTTCAGCACGTCTTTGATTCAATGTGCAACTCTAGGTTGAAAACAAGAGCATTATCTATTTTATGTCTCGTCTCAGGTTCCTCAACTTTTGCTTAGGTTCCTCAATTCAACTTTTGCAAGAACCCAAGACAATTAGCAGATCATCGTACACCCATATCCACTTACCCCAGCTCCCCTCGGAGGCAACCGCCCACTGCCAGCACACAGGTGTTAACAACCCTAATACTTCATAGAGGTTAATCACAGGCGCTCCCCTCCGCCCCCTCGATAGAGAAGAGAATTTTGTATCATGTCCTATTTATGTCTCGTCTTAGTCAGTACACAACTCATCCCATCCCCACCCACCATGATAGAGGAGAATTTTGTATCATGTCTTATTTATGTCTCGTCTCAGTCAGTACACAACTCATTCCCATCACCATCCACCCTGATAGAGAATTTTGTATCATGTCTTATTTATGTCTTGTCTCAGTCAATGCACAACTCATCCCCATCACAGGTGCCCCCTACCATCCCACAGCTGATGCTGATAGAGAATTTTGTATCATGTCTTATTTATGTCTTGTGTTAGTCAGTACACAACTTATCCCCATCACAGGCGCCCCCTACCTCCCCACAATTGACAGAGAATTTAGTATCATGTCTTATTTATGTCTCGTCTCATTATAGATATGTCAAATCAATACACAACTCATCCCCATACAACTCATCCTTAGCCAACTCATCCCCATACACTGTATGCACGTCTTCGATTTAGGGTGCAACTCCAGGTTGACAACAAGAGCATTATCTAAAGACTCAACTTTCGAGCCTTTTAAGATAACCATATTTTCATACAACTGGTTTCAATCACATATCTAGTTTTTCAAATTGATCCTCTGATCCCTCAATGCAATATTCTATACTCTATTTATTACAAAGGTTTTCATTATAATCCCAGCTCGAAGGAGCATTGTGAGAGGAAAGAAGCAGTCCTTGGGAGGATTTAACAGCTCATTCCACTCAATATGTTATATACCTACACAATCAAGATAATGTAAGTATAGTTGTGGCCTCTAAGACCCCATACAAAACTACATCAAGCTTAACAAAGACACGCCTTTTTTATTTTCTTCTCAAAAGAATTATTTTATTCCACTAAAACCTTTCAAGTATATAATGCACAGGTTCAAGCTCAAGCAACATTAATATAGGGCATAATATAATAACTACATTCTTTCCCTGCACCTTCAGGGAACATTCAAGCATTACCACAGTCTGTGCCAAACCTTTACCTTTGTAAGACAAAAATACTCTTGCAGTTCTTCACAATGGCACTATACAATTCAACAACCGCTTTCAACCTCAACTCAAGAATAACAATCCCTTCCAAAAGATCTTTGTCCTCCTCTCAAAATGCAAGCATAAGAAGAAAACAACATTTTTGTTACTTGCATTCAAACCACTAAGGGCAGAAATGGCAAAATGCCTCTCTATGTTGCTTGGGTTGGCCATGGTTGGCATCCTCCAAGCCTTCCCTCTCCCCTTTTCTTTGCCATTGTGAAATGTCCCCAAATGGGATGAATTGCAAAACAAAGTAGATTTTCCCAAATTCCTCTAAATCTGATCTGAAAATTAGTAAACGCTAGATTGAAAATTAAATTCTCAAAACCGTTATTTAATGCCAAAAACCCTAGACGCCAAAAGTGAAGGTTTTGTAGGGAATTTCTGCCAATTAAATACCTTGAAATAATCTGAAAATAAATAGTAAATTCTAGATTTAAAACCTCTTAAATAAATACCTTTTTCTCTCGCTTTTTTGCCACGAAATGATGAAGAAAAAATCAGACTTAATCACCAATTTTATGTTATTGTTCGGAGAATAAAAGATCTTCAAAAATCCTTGCCAAAATCGCTGCCAACCTCAGAAAAATATAGGAAAATATTAGCGCTTTATTTTGGCATAAAAATTGCCAATTTGATTGACCCTCTTAGGTCAATCGCCCCACTTTTAGGAACCTTGAAAAAATAGCAGAAAAATAGGACTATTCCAGCCTTCCACTATCAAGAAAATATCTAGAAATTTGTTAGAAAAATTAATAATAATTCTGAAAATTATCTATTAATTTTTCGTCTTCAATATTTTTTGCAAATTGTCCAAAATGGCCACAATAATGATCAAAAAAATAAGAAATAATTACAGATAATTATTTGTGAATGTTTTGACCAAAAAAGGTCTTCAAACCCTAGTGCCAACCTCTCCAAGTGGTTTGCTCTACTTGTAAAATTAATAGAATAATTTAGCAAGCAAAAAATGCAAGAAACATATGACCAAACCCTCAAGCAAGCACCAAAACCCTCCCAGGTAGTTTCCTTTGCAAAAGGTGGTGTCAATAGACACCTTTGTAAGATTGATCAATCACCAAGCAACAAACTTCTATTAGGCATGCATTCCAATAGCCTTCTTCATGTAGGAAGAACAAAATAACAATTTCAGCATATTCTCCTTGAAGCCTTCGCTATGTATTTATAACATTCCAAAGGGTTTGAACCCCTTTGGAAAGATAACTCATCTTTCCTTATCTTCACTTTAGCTCCCATGCCAAAATCTTCTTTTGGAAAATGTATTAAATATTAGCCTTAATTAAAAAGAGTAATAAAAATTACTTTAAGGTCAATATATTAATATTTATTTCACTTAATCACTTTAATGGTAAAACCCACCTTTAAAACATTTAATTAATTAATTAATAAGTGCCTTGTCATAAAAATCACGATTTCGACAATTAATAAATAACTTATAAAATAACTTTCCCCAAAAAGGGCTCCTTTAGTCTATGGGGAGATAGACTAAAGGTCTTCATACTTGTTTAATTAAGAGGGAAAAAATGGGGACATTATAGTCCAACCCTGTAAAAATTGCTTACCCTCAAGCAATCCAAAGCAAGGTTTCTTGGATAAAGCATCTGTAACCACAATATTTACCTTTTACATATTCAATATCAAAAACATAAGCTTGTACTTTGCTTACCCATTTTTGTTGCCTGTCATTTAGTTCCTTTTGTTTGAGAAAGAATCTCAAGCTATTGTGATATGATTTCACAATGAATTTGTCACAAACCACATATTGCTTGAATTTGCTCAAGGCATGCATAACCGCCAACATCTCCTTGTCATAAATTGAATAAACTTTTTCTAAATTTTTTAGTTTTCTACTCTCATAGGACATCCCCTATTCGTTCCTCTGAAGCATCACACTTAATCACAAAAAGAGTAGAAAAATCTGGAATAACAAGAATTGGACAAGAACACATTGCCTTTTTGAGATTTTCAAATGTTAGTTGGGCTGTTTTGGACCATTGGAAAGCCCCTTTTTTAGTTAAATCAGTCAATGGGGCAGCAAGTTGTGAGAATCCTTTCACAAACTAATTGTAATAACTGCATAGTCCACAAAATCCTCTTAACTGTGAGTGTAGAGGGAATAGGTCAATCCATGATTGCTGCAATTTTCTGTGGGTCCACTTGCACATCTTGTGCATTGATGACATGCCCCAAATAAAGAATTTCTGTCAATCCAAATTCACATTTGGATTTTTTTGCAAAGAAGGAATGCTGCTCTAGAGTGTTCAAAACCAAATCCAAGTGTTTTAAATGTTCTTCCAAGGTTTTGCTATACACAAGAATGTCATAAAAAAAAACTAGCCCAATTTTTTTCAAATATTTGCCAAGCATATTGTTCATATATGATTGAAAGGTAGTTGGAGCATTAGTTAATCCGAAAGGCATGACAAGAAACTCAAAGTGCCCAAAATGACATCTAAAAGCAATTTTATGAACATCCTCTTCTCTTACCTTGATTTGGTGATAACCGGATCTCAAATCAATTTTGTAAAAATAAGTGGCAACATGTAACTCATCCATTAGTTCATCAATCCTAGGTATTGAGTACCTATTTTTGATGGTCTTCTTATTTAATACCTTGTAATTAATGCACATTCTCATAGTGCCATTCTTCTTCTTTACTATAACTGAAGAAGCAAAGGGACTTGAGCTTGGCCTTATGTGTCTCATATCAAGCAACTCTTTGATGGTTTTCTCAATTTCTTCTTTGAAGGCCCTTGGGTGGTGATAACGAGTGACAATAATTGGTTTTGCACCCATTTCCAGCTCAATATTGTGCTCATAACCTCTATCCGGTGGCAAACCATAAGGTAGATCATCAAAGACATGAATATGCTTGTCTAAAATAGCTTGAAGCTTACTTTGAGGGGGCTGTATTTTTCTTTTTTCTGAGTTTAATGTGATAAGACAGTTTGCTGTCCGAGCAATTTGACTTCTTCTAAAAGCCCTCTCCATCTTTTTCATGGACACCTCTTGTGGAGCTCTATTGGCTAGACCTTTGAGGACCACTTCTTTGCCTTCTTTGAAGAATTTCAGCTCCATGGGTTTGTAATTTTGAGTGAAGTCTCCTAAAGAATACAACCATTGAGAACCCAAAATAATATCAATATCCCCAATATCAACAATATAAAAATCATCTATTACCTTGTGTTTCCCGAGGGTAAGTGGGAGTTGAGACAACTTTTTGGAGTAAGGAATGGTGAATCGATCCGCCATTGTGACATTAAAGCTTTTGCAATCCGTAGCTTCTAATGTCATCTTTTTAATCAAGCTCTCATCAATAAAATTATGAGTGGCTCCACTATCAATTAAAGTGGTTACTTTTTGAACTTTCAAAGTACCTTTTATCTTGAATGCATGGTATTTGGGAAAGAGAAGCAAGAGTGCTGCCCATAGCTTGTTCGTGCTCTTTATGTGCATGTTCCTTATCTACATGATTATCATGTTCAACATTAGCATCAATAACATCAAAATATGAATCATTGTCAATTACCTCTATATAATAGACATGCCCTTTGCCCATGCAATGGTGGCCCTTGGTCCATGGATTTTTGCATGTGAAACATAGGCCTTGTCTCCTTGTCTCCTTAATTCATCTCTTTCATCTCTTATGTTGCTACTGTAGGGCAGCGATTTGTACGGTGGCACGTATGGTGAAAAAGGCTTCTTTGATGGCTCATTTGGTGGTGCTTTGGACTGCCCACCTTGTGTTCTTTGCTGCCCACTCAAATCAGTCCTTGGCTGCCCTGTATTTGTTCCTTTTGGCAGCGAACAGGTGGCTGTTCTTGGCTGTCCTTTTGACCCTTCATAACCCTTGTAAGTTGAACATTCTAGATCTAATGCCTTAGTGATGACATCTTGCATAAAGAGAGTTAAAAGCTTTCACCAACCCTTTCAAGGGTTCAATCAAGCGCTCAACAAATAAAACAATTAATCTTTTTTCACTAATATTAGAAACCATTATTGAAATCTTCTAAAAATCAGCGACATACCTTTCAACATCATGCTCTTGTTTGAGTTGTGCCAACTCCTGAAAATGTCTATCCGTATTTTTTCTATCAAATCATTCCATGATTCTTTGACCAAATTCTTCTATGGTAGTAATAGATCCATGGCCTTGTGTAATTAGGCCATGAAACCACCATTCATGAGCAATTCCCTGCAAATGTAGAATGACGAATTTTAGAGCCTTTCATGGGATTAAGTACAAATATGTTTTTAGCTTTTGTAACCAAGACCTCACATGAAGCTTATCAAAACCATAAAAAACATGAAGAGAAATCTTACCCAACCTTTATGGCAAGTCTCTGCGGGGTTGTGTATTAGGAGCCTTTGATTTGGTTCCTTCATTTCACAAAAATCCTGAAAAGTCAACAAGCCTTGTGTGGCCAAGCTTAGGGCTGCATATTCCTCTTGGCGAGTATCCAAAATATTTTCTCTTTGTGTCCTTTTCTCCAACTCTGGCTCCTTATGCAAAAAAGTGGCATTAAAGAATTTTTAAGGTGGATTAATAAAAACCCTCTCATCATTGTTTGAATGTCCTTCTCCATCGAAGAAGTGATCTTTTTTTGGAAGAACATCTTTCAACATAGCTGTGATTTGCACACTCAAACTTTGCTGAAGTTCTTTTTGGCTTTCCTTGATCAAGCCATTCATAAGCTTAAACTGTTCTGGGGGGAACCCTTGCTCTTTTGGTCCCCCATTTCATTTTTCTTCATCTCATAAACTATGTATTCTTCACAACACACAGGGATACAAGACTGGGGCTCTGATATCACTAAAATGTGTCTAAATGGGACGAATTGGAAAACAAAGGAGATTTTTTCAAATTCCTCTAAATCTGATCTAAAAATTAGTAAACCCTAGATTGAGAATTAAATTCTCAAAACCTTTATTTAATGCAAGAAACCCTATATGCCAAAAGTGAGGGTTTTGTAGAGAATTTCTGCCAATTAAATACCTTAAAATAATTTGAAAATAAATAGTAAATTCCAGATTTAAAACCTCTTAAATAAATCCATTCTCTCTTTTTTGCCATGAAATGAAGGAAAAATCAGATTTAATCACCAATTTTCTGCTGCTGTTCGGAGAATAAAAGATCTTCAAAACCTTTGCCAAAATCGCTGCGAACCTTATAAAAATATAAGAAAAACACCAGCGTTTTATTTTGGCATAAAAATCACCAATTTGACCCTCCTAGGTCAATCGCCTCACTCTTAGGAATCTTGGAAAAATCCCATAAAAATAGGACTATTCTAGCCTTCCACTAGCAAGAAAATATCCGAAAACTTGCTAGAAAAATTAATAACTCTGAAAATTATCTATTAATTTTTCGTTTTCAATATTTTTTTACAAATCGTCCAAAATGTCCACAATAATGATCAGAAAAATAAGAAATAATTGCAAATAATTATTTGTGAATATTTTGACTAAAAAAGGCCTTCAAACTCTAGTGCCAACCTCTCCAAGTGGTTCGCTCCACTTGCAAAATTAATAGAATAATTTATCAAGCAAAAAAAACAAGAAACATATGACCAAACCCTCAAAAGCAAGCACCAAAACCCTCCCAGGTAGTTCGCTCTACTTCTAGGGCACAAAACAAGCTTTCCTTTACAAAAGGTGGTGTCAATAGACACCTTTGTAAGATTGATCATTAGGCATGCATCCCAATAGCCTTCTTCATGTAGGAAGAACAAGATAACGATTTTAGCATATCCTCTTTGAAGCCTTCGCTATGTATTTTTAACTTTCCAAAGGGTTTGAACCACTTTGGGAAGATAGATCATCTTTCCTTATCTTTACTTTAGCTCCTATGCCAATTTTTTTTTTAAAAAAATATATTAAATATTAGCCTTAATTAAAAAGAGTAATAAAAATTACTTTAAGGCCAATATATTAATATTTATTTCACTTAAGCACTTTAGTGGTAAAACCCATTTTTAAAATAATTAATTAATTAATAATTGCCTTGTGTTAAAAATCACTATTTTGACAATTAATAAATAACTAATAAAATAATTTTTCCTAAAAATGGCTCCTTTAGTCTATGGGGAGATAGACTAAAGGTCTTTATCTCTGTTTAATTAAGAGGGAAAAAATGGGGACATTGCACATCGGGCCCTCAGAATGCTTAAAAACAAAGATAGGTTTTCAATGTTGCCCAACTGAAAAAACAAAGTCAACAGAAACAATAATGACGAGAAAGGAGTGGGTAATATTACTGTACATAATATTTGCTAGGAGTAGTCGTAGGAATGCTTTTGTTTTGTAGTGAATAACGCAAGAGTCCTATAGGAATATGAATGGACATCTTGAATGTGAAGTGAACAACCATATCTTGGCTTATTTATATGTAGTGCTTTGCTCATTTCAAATTGAATCGTGAAGACAATTTTGGCTTGAACCAAAGATTGCTCATTGTCATTTTGTCAATAATTTATCTTCCCTGACATTGGTATCATAGCAAGATTTTTATTAGTTTAAGTTTTCTCTTCTCCGCTTTCCTAGCTGTACGACCTGCATAGAATTGTTTTTATTCAATAATTTGTTTTTAGCAGTGTCTTAATCATTCAAGGAGGCACTTCGATTGAAGGAAGATATATACAGCCGTATGTTGGCAATTTTTGACTATTTTTCTGAATTTGAAAGGTGTGGTGCTACCTGGGCATGGCATTACAGCTGTAGAAAGGCAGACCTCAACTTCTATGACTGCATGTTTCATATTGGCTACGTATTTGGCACTTATTTGACTGTAGGGTGCATTCTTTGCTAAGTATTCTACTAATTTGGCAATATTCTGATCTCATCTTGCCAATGCCATCTAACATTTGATACCAGCTGTATGCTTGGACTGTTCTAACTGCATACCAGTTGAAGGAAGATGATAAACTTGTCAATCTATGACCGTGACTTGCGTGGAAGGTGTTCTTTGAGGTTTCAGGTCTTAATCATATGCTACGTGGCTCTTTGGAAACCGTTCAAATGACATAGAGACTGCTGCATTGAAAATAGAGTGGAGCCATCTAAACCAAATTCCCTGCTATGTGGAGCTTGGCGTAGAGGCTGTATTTTTTGCTTGAAGACAGCGTCTACGTCAAAATATCTGATGTATTGCACATTTTCTATCTTGAGCAAAATGGGATACATTTCAAAGAAATTTGAATTCTATCCTGAGCAAAATGGGATCAAACATTATCTCACAGTTCCTCACACTCTACAACAAAGGGGTAAATCTGCACTTTTGGGCCGAATATGGTTCATGAATAAGACTGTAATGAATATGGGCATGGCATTACAGCTGTAGAAAGGCATACCTCAACTTCTATGACTGCATGTTGCATATTGGCTACGTGTTTGGCACTTATATGACTGTAGGGTGCATTCTTTGCTAAGTATTCTACTAATTTGGCAATATTCTGATCTCATCTTGCCTATGCCATCTAACATTTGATACCAGCTGTATGCTTGGACTGTTCTAACTGCGTACTAGTTGAAGGAAGATGATAAACTTGTCAATCTATGACTGTGACTTGCGTGGAAGGTGTTCTTTGAGGTTTCAGGTTTTAATCATATGCTACGTGGCTCTTTGGAAGCCGTTCAAATGACATAGAGACTGCTGCATTGAAAATAGAGTGGAGCCATCTAAACCAAATTCCTTGCTATGTGGAGCTTGGCGTAGAGGCTGTATTTTTTGCTTGACGACAGCGTCTACGCCAAAATATCCGATGTATTGCACATTTTCTATCTTGAGCAAAATGGGATACATTTCAAAGAAATTTGAATTCTATCTTGAGCAAAATGGGATCAAACATTATCTCACAGTTCCTCACACTCTACAACAAAGGGGTAAATTTGCACTTTTGGGCCGAATATGGTTCATGAATAAGACTGTAATGAATATGGGCATGGCATTATAGCTGTAGAAAGGCATACCTCAACTTCTATGACTGCATGTTGCATATTGGCTACGTATTTGGCACTTATTTGACTGTAGGGTGCATTCTTTGCTAAGTATTCTACTAATTTGGCAATATTCTGATCTCATCTTGCCTATGCCATCTAACATTTGATACCAGCTGTATGCTTGGACTGTTCTAACTGTGTACCAGTTGAAGGAAGATGATAAACTTGTCAATCTATGACCGTGACTTGCGTGGAAGGTGTTCTTTGAGGTTTCAGGTCTTTATCATATGCTACGTGGCTCTTTGGAAGCCATTCAAATGACATAGAGACTGCTGCATTGAAAATAGAGTGGAGCCATCTAAACCAAATTCCCTGTTATGTGGAGCTTGGCGTAGAGGCTGTATTTTTTGCTTGAAGACAGCCTCTACGCCAAAATATCTGATGTATTGCACATTTTCTATCTTGAGCAAGTTCCTCACACTCTACAACAAAGGGGTAAATCTGCACTTTTGGGCAAAAGCAGCTAAAACAACAATATACCTCTACAACAGATCACTATCAACAACCCTTCAATTCAAGACTCTGTATGAGATGTGGTGTGGTCATCTTTCTTCAGTGCGACATCTTTGTGTTTTTGGATCCACTTGTTGCACATTGATTTCAAAAGAGGAGAAATAAGTTGGATCACAGGAGTCGCAAATGCATTCACTAGGGATATTTTGAATCCCCCAAGGCATACATGATATATGATGAGAAAAAGAAGTTTCTTGTCGCAAGAGAAGTTTTTTGTGAAACTGCAAAGGACAAAGCCAACATTGATCAACAATTTAGTCGACTTGATAAATATGCAAAGTTTGATGTCTACAAGGAGAGTGATTTGGACGTTTCAAACAGTGAGTGGCGGACATACAATTGGGAATCAATTGATTCTTTATTGTCTCTTGTACATGAAATGAAACTCCTTCGGAAGGAAAAAGTGCAACTTCATTAGACAAAGAACAGGGGCCACAAGAACAATGAACAAAAAACGAAGGAACTTCAAAAGATGAAATTGAAGCATCCAAACTATAGAAAAAATACCTAAGAGGGCCACCTAGACATTGAACGATGTCAAACTCGATGAAGATGGGAAAACATGCACTTGGAGTGCACATGCAACTGCATCACAATCAAACAAGTTCTTTGAAGAAACTCAAGATCAGATTGAAAATCTCACCTTGATGATTCTCTAGAATAACTTAATGTTGCATTTGATTCAAAACCAACATCTTTCAAACAAGCTTTAGAAGCTTGAACCTTGGAGAAAAGCAATGAAAGATGAGTACATTACATTGGTAAAAAATGGGACAAAAAAATTGGTCGATCCTCTATTTGGCTGCAAATCAATTGGCTGTAAGTGGGTCTACTGCAACAAATTCAAGGCCGACGGTTCACTTCACAAGCATAAAGCTAGGCTTGTTGCAAAACAATATGTTTAAAAGGAAGCAATTGACTACAATGAAACCTTTGCACCTACAACAAAATAAACTACCATTCAAACCATGTTGGCTTTGACAACTCACAATGGATGAAAACAATGTATGTCAAAACTACATTTGTGAATGGTGACTTTAAGGAAACAATGTGCATGACACAACTCGAAGGTTTTGCAGTAAATGGCCAAGAGCACAAGGTGTGCAAACCTGAAAAATTGTTGTATGGTTTGAAACAAGCCCCTCGAGCATGGTATAATAAACTAGTTGAGGAATTCAAATCAGAGTTGATGAAAAACTTTGAAATCACTGATTTGGGTTAATTTCATTACTATTT
Organism: Torreya grandis; assembly: GCA_037957365.1. Classification (NCBI taxonomy): domain Eukaryota; kingdom Viridiplantae; phylum Streptophyta; class Pinopsida; order Cupressales; family Taxaceae; genus Torreya; species Torreya grandis. Next base: position 769,805 of record JARHVA010000094.1, on the reverse strand, counting down.
GGATATTGAAGTAATTCAAAAATCAAAGTATATCTTTATCACACAACAAAAGTACATTGGTGACATTATGAGAAAGTTTGGAATGGAAAATTGTAAGCCTTTCAACACACCCATGGAACTTAATGTAAAATTGACATCAGAAGATACAACAGATTTGGTTGATGCAATTAAATACAAACAACTCATTGGAAGTCTGATTTATGTGACCACAACAAAACTAGATATATCCTTTGTTGTTAGTGTTCTTTCAAGATTCGTGGAACAACCTAGAGACAGCTATTTGATAGCAACAAAAAAAATCTTTAGATATCTCAAAGGAAGACAAAATGTTGGGCTCAAATACTCTAAGGCAAGAGACTTCAACCTGGTTGGATATTCAAATTCCAACTATGTTGATCATAAAAATGGGAAATCCACTACGGGTTTTATGACGAATTTGGCAACAATAGTTGTTAGTTGGAAATCCAAGAAGCAATTAGTGCCGACAATTTCTTCACCAAAAGCAAAATATATGGCCGCTTTGGAGGCAACTAGAGAGATTTTGTGGCTTATAAGGGTTCTTTCAGACTTGTAGGAACAATAGGTTTTGTTAACATTTTTCATTGTTGACAACACTTATGCAATTCAAATGGCAAAGAATATAGTTTTTCATGACTGAACCAAGCATATTAATACCAAATTTCATTTGATTCGGCACTATGTGAAATATGGCATTGTCAATTTGCAACATTGCCCTACAATAGAGCAACCAACAAACATCCTGACAAAAGCGCTTGGATGAGAAAAAATTGAAAATACTAGAGGAATGCTTGGGCTTACAACAACCCCTGCAGATTAAGGGGGGGGGGATGTAATATTATTGTTCATAATATTTGCTTATTCCTAGGAGTAGTTGTAGGAATGCTTTTGTCTTGTAGTGAATAACTCAAGAGTCCCGTAGGAATATGAATGGACATTTTGAATGTGAAGTGAACACCCATATCTTGGCATATTTATTTGTAATGCTTTGCTCATTTCAAATTGAATTGTGAAGACAATTTTGGCTTGCACCAAAGATTGTTCATTGTCACTGTTTCATTAATTTATCTGCCCTGAGAACTTAAACCAATATCACAACAAGCTAAGGCCATGACTATACTAGATAACATGGTAAGTTCAAAACACTAACAGCATGTTCCTTACCAAGGTCAACGATTTTCAGAATCTAAAACCAAGAAATATAAATGATATCAAGATAGATATAATAATCCAAGATAACTTAAGATGAATAGATAAATAAGACTGCCCCCTCAAATCACGACAGTCATACTATCCAACCATCAAGACTCCTCAAATGGTCTAGTAACTCGTGCCTTTAAAGAATTGGCAAAGCAAATTAGAACCATTTCCATTCACATAGTTGTAAACACTTAAGGCAATCGAGATCCTCTACAAAAGGGAAACAAGGTAGTGTCGAAACAACCATACATGTGAAAAAAGCAATAAGTATTGGAAAATCTAGAATAGTGACAAAATTTGATAATTTTAAAAGCTAGTCTGTCCAAACTTGAAAGCTCTCCAAGCGAATATATTGTCATCAACAAAGATATTTAAGTCACACACATCAAGAAGGGACACAAGCCGCAATGCATATTGTCAAGGCTCTAAGAACAAGCATTCATGAATGAAATGCACACTCATATACTCATGCTTAGAAGACATACACCCATGCATTAATTAATAACATTTGTGTGCTGTGTGTTCTCATAATGCCACCGCTTGTGCCTGATGTTCCTCTCCCCATGGTGTTTTCCCCCAGCCAAGCCATCAGGGTGTCCGTAACAAGTGCACACACAAATGCAAGATGATTAGTCCAAATTATTAACATATATATAAATAAACATGAATCATTAATGACAATCAAAGGCTAATTATCCACAATAGCATAAAATCACTAATGCTAGTTAAACACACAAAGCAAGTGTCATTAATGCAAAGAAACATTTAGTAAAGTAATCATATGAATTTAAAACTATAATCAAAATATGGTTAAATTCTCATTATTATAGTTTATTTACAATAAACAACAGGTACATATAAAGAGTATATGACATTTATACTTTCTAATGAAATCATGTCTGCTAATGACTCTAAATAGATCTTAATGTCATGTAGAAAAGCCAGAGGTTTGCATCGCTTGGCAGTCTGACAAAATATGGTTCCCATGGTAACATCACTTTAGTCCAAGAAAGGAGTAATCACCTTTGCCTTCTACTTCAGGGAGGGCTAGGTATTTCAGGTTGAAATATGACTCCATATGTGATGTATCAACTCCAAGTCTCTTTGCAACTATAATCACCTTTACATGCTGCTGTCTTTGATTTCATTATCTAGTACATGTGCCCTCTGTTATTTGTACTGCTACTATATGAAGTCTTACAATACCACCAAACCCTTTGTTGGTCTTTGGCAAAGGCAAAAAATGGTTGTTTACTTTAGTGTGCACAGTGACCATTATTATTTTTGACAGGAAGCTGGGATTATTTAATAAGTTTTTTTCCTTTTCAAGGATCTCGTTTTTCAACATGTACTGCAGAATTGGATCCCTTATATAATGAAGCAGGCTGTTGTTTGAAATATATGTACAGCTCATGGAATATGAAGTGAAATTTATTTCAAACAATAATCTAAACAATCAAATTGATTTCTTATGCAGGCCGAGTTGGAGACTGCACTTGCTAATGTAAGTCTTATTACAATTTCTGTTTGAACACATTATTGGAACATTTATGTATTGCTTTTGGTTCATGGTTCTAGCCTATGTAGGTTATTTCTTGTGTAATCTGTCATGATATATATTCAATGCACTGTGGATTGTTTACAATGCTTCTAAGTGTCACAGTAAAACTACTTTGGTATTTGTAATGATACCTATGATAGTTTTAAAAAAATAAATAAAAAAAATTTGCACATTTCTTGTAGAAAAAGTAAGCATGGGCAGTAATTCACATTCAAATATCATTTTTGGTATTTTTTAGAGAATTCAGTATAATGAAGATAAAAACTGTGGAAGTCTTCTTTGAGCTTAGTGAATGTAAACTCATTACAGGGACTTGGCTCTCAAAGAGGTTATTTGATTCCAAGGAAATTGTGCTGGAAGCTTAGAAAGTTTGCAAAATGCTGTCAATTTTTTGTTTGTATAAGAAAATATGCTTGTGCTTGAAGCTTACAAAATCTCATAAATTATTGGTTGGTATTAGACACCATCTTTGTACTGGAAGCTTAGAAAGCTTCCAAAATCTTGTGAAGACTAGGACATGGCTTAACTCCTTTAGACGATATTATATTTGTGAGTCTAGCACATCACATGAAAGATAATATATGTGCTGCTTATACGTGATCATCACTATCTTGTTATTATTGAACGTTCAATAGTGTATTGTCACCAAGTATAATGTTCTCTCTAGGTTATTTGCCATGGGATAACAAGGGTTCGCTCTTGAATACAAGTTAATTAGTGCTTACCTGGAATGATATTTCATAAAAATCATGCCCACTACTTTTCAGAAATGTTTTTCTTGGTAGGTAAAATGTAACCAGTATTTACAAGGAAATACACAAAATAGATATACAAAATAAGTCAAAACCACGGGTTTTAAAATTTGTAGCAAAAAGCCACAAGTAGTTTAGATATCTGCTTGATCGAAATATTATAGATATAGAAAAAGTAAACGACCGCATCAACCATCATGATGACCAGGAAACTAGGTGCATGTAGGCTAAATAGGAAAATCCACATAGGCCATACAAACTATCAAATTGTGTAGCTTTCTTTTTGTTCGGTAAATTTAGAAATAGGGACACCCACCGTATTTTTTTTTGGATTGAAAAGCGTACCTTTATTGATATAAAAAAATTAGTAGAGTACAATGCTAGTCATACAAAAAAGATGGGTGGAAAAGTCACACCTCAAAATCAAGCCACATCGGGCGAAACAGACCAAAAGGCCAGCAAGAGAAAAACAACAGATAAAAATCAAGAATGTTCAAAACCCGTATCCACAATACGGCCTTTTTTGCCTGTTTTCTTTTGTACTTCAGTCCAACACTCTAGATGACTAAGATCCATCGGATTAAAAATAACCATTGAAATCTCATGATTATGTTGAGGATCAAACAGGGGTTGATCCTTGTTAGATTCCGAAGTTTTCGATTCATGTGATCTCTTGATACCGCCCCGTGTAGCATTATTTGCAAACTCTGAACCTTCTTTCTTCCCTCTACTAGATATTCTTTCGTGACCTAGGTTGAAAGAGTGTGCTCATACGGTTGCCAACTTTTAGGATGAGACCGGTCCTTTTTTTTTTGGCTTGCCTGCATGTAGACAAACCCATTGGAGATGGCTAGGGTGGTGGCAGAGATGACATCTAAAAGTAGTGTTTTCATAATCCAACATCTGGAGCCAATGGGAATCATCATGTTTTAGCTAGATTTGATCTGGAAGTCCTTTGCAATGGTCAACTTCAACACAAATATGGGCATAGGTAAAATGCCCTTGCTTAGACCTTTCGAAATCCATCTTGATGAATCGCCCAAGCGTATTACCAATAGATTCACATATTGAGGGGTCCCAAAAGGGTAGAGGGAGATTTGGGAGCCGAACCCAAACCAGCATTTGGGACACCACTATTGTTAAGGGATCAAAATCGAAAAACCACGGGGTAACACACAACCAAGGTCCCTTCTTAAGAATTCTCTGACAATCCTCAAGATCCATAAACTGGACTATGAAAAACCCTTTAGAATAAAAATGAATCACATGGTTCGTGGTCCAGGTAGCATCAACCCATTGATGAAACTCTTCTGACTGAGGCCAAAAACCATTGAACCTACAAATAATTGCAAAATCTTCAAAAGAAGAAATTAAACTAGTTACCTCTGGAAGAGCGATCTCCATTGTTGGGATAGCATCCGATTTCTCCACAATGTATGGGCTGGGGAAGACTGCAGGTGAAGTCGGAGCTAGAGAGGCTATAGGGCGAGCAACATCTCTATATGAAAAACCAAACCCTTGTCTCCTCATGACATTCACTGCAAATAGACCTGCCATACTCACACTTGGTCTGTCGCTGTGTTTGGGTGCTCCATGAAGCAGCAGGCTACTGCTGCCGTGCCCTAGCTGTGCAACTGCAAATCTGCGACTATCGTCGTCACTATCATCCCACTGCTGTGCCCTAGCAAAATTATTTGTGAGAGGATGAAAGGGTTTGGAGACACCCATTGTATTTTTTAATGAATAGAGGGAATGCACTATCAAGCTTAGAATATTGGTTGCATCAGAAAATACATTTGAGGGGTGCATATTCTATCAAAATTCACCTCGGACTTGCACTCAGCTTTGTCTTTGTGGGCATGCATTGTTGTGGCCATTTAATACTGGGAGCATTCCCGTTGGGGCTCGAAACCAAGTTGTCGTCATGGCAATTGTTTTGCCTTACCACCTAATCATGGTCCATCGAGCATAAAAGTTCTGCGACTTTACTTAGCAGAGGACAAGACCTTTTGACAACAAAACTAGCCTTTGAGATATGAATTCTTATTCATTCTATTTAGGTGGTTTTTGAATTTAGAAAATTAGGTCTTCACATCATTTGATTTGCTTTCCTTGGATAATGAAGAGGTAGTTTTTGGTATTTTTATTTTCTTGTGAATAGGATTATAATATTCAAAATGCAATATTTCAAATCAAGTAAACTCTTCGTCTTTTGCGCATGACAATGCTTTATTACTACCATTGTTTGTGATTTAATATGTAAGTAGTTTTTGGTATTTTTTATTTCTTGTCAATAGGATCATAATATTCAAAATGCAATATTTCAAATTAAGTAAACTCTCTGTCTTTTGCTTGTGACAATACTTTATTACTACCATTGGCCGCTATTTAACATGTTTTAAATTTTTTGTTCCTTGTTTATAATCTAATGCACTGCCAGGAAAAGCCAAAAAATCACTTGGATATGCGACATCGCTTGGATTCGAGGGGTCAACGTGAAGGGAAATTGATTGATTACAAGTAACTTCTCAAACTTGGAAGGACCATTTTTTTACAATAGATATTATTGGGCGGCATAATTTATGTTAAGTTTCAAGTTATTTCCGTATGGAGCAGTGTGAAATGTGAACATTGATTCTCTTTGCTTTCTTCTTGTGATGGTGTATCGAGAAAGAGGCCAAAATTTTCAGAAACAATCATGCTTTTATGCAAATGCTGATAGGAAACAATTTTCAAAAGAACAAGATCACTCTAATTATGGACACAAATGAGGTTGTTTGTAATCCATACACTGAAGTGCCTTATTTATCTACTTGATCCTAATGGGCACCTTGGTGCTTTCTGTAGCTAGATGTTTAAAAGTCATGGACATCTGACAACAGTGGATTTCTTGAGTGGTTTTAACATTCAAGTGATTAAAGTGTCCAAGAAATTTGCACCCTACAATTCTACTAAAACTATGTTGATTTGTACAGGGATTCTTACCTTGTAACTTGAAAGCTACGTATTTATCTACTGTTAATTTTCAGTTCTAATTATTCATAGTCCTTCCTGGCTTTGCTCTCAAACAACCTTTGTGCCAGGCTCTACATGTAAGTATTATAAGTTTTTTCTCAAATCTCTTAATAGCCACAAAGCTGACAATTGCATGATAATTCAATTTATATTTTGTGAAGACACAAAAGAGAAGTTCAAAGAGTGATATATATGAGGATGTCCTTAATAGTTATGCATTGGTATTGTTTTTAATCGTGTTTTTGTTTAAGGTCTTGTATTTTTGCTTGTTAAAGGTTAATTCATTATCTTTTGGCCTTTTCAAGTCAAGTTACATTGTTTTACACATATTTTTAAGTCGATCTTAGATGCAAATAATATTTACTTGTAGTTTCTCTGTCTTCTACATTCTCTAAGCTCATTCATGTCTATGATTCTCTTCCTCAGTCCATTAGTGCCTTTGGCAATATATTTGCATTTCCTTAGTTCCTCTTAATAATTAGCATTTTTTAATTTCTTGTTTGCATTTCTTTAGTTCCTCTTAATAACAAGAACACTGAATTGTAAGTTTGTGTGTGAGAGAGACAAAGAGTGAGTGAGATGTGTATGCCATTTGAATGATGTATTGCATATGTTATCTTCACTATGCATTAATTGGTGTACATTCAAATTTCAGAGTCAGTGAACTGAGGGTGGTGGAACTCTTGGATGGATTGTGTGAGAAAATGAAGGACTACACTCTTGATAAGGTACCTTCTCTGCATATATTGAAATTTGCCTCAAAGAATTTCGTACAGCAGCTTTAGATATTTTATGTGTTTCAAAACGCTTGAGCAAGCTCTCATTTTTCAGCAATTAATAGCACATGTTTACTATTAATTTAGATTGTTGTGACTTTGCTACGGGGGCATTTGATATTGAATAATAATAATAAAAAAAAAACAGAAGCAAAAGGAAGTCACACATAAATACAAGGAAGCCTACATAAATTTTATTCACGATCTTAGTTTATTGTCTTCTAATCATAATCAGATGTTTGATCTTTGTTTCTGTTATGTATTATGGAAGGCTAAATGTTTAGAGGTTTTCATACAGGCAACTTCAAGCAAGGGAAATTGGATAAAAGTTGAAGACTGGGAAAGTGCAGTGTTCAGCATAGGTACTATTCTTTTCTAATTTATTTTACACAGTAACTTGGAAAAAATAAATATTTTGATGTTATGTGTGTTAGCATGGTTTTTGGGTAAAGCCAAAGGATCACAATGCAAATATTATGGTTCAATATTTATTATCATCCATGAAGAACTTTAGCTAGTCTGGTATAGAAGAGCTTTGACAGACACAACCCAAAACCTGGTTAATCCAATGCACTATGAACTTGCTTCGCCCCTCCCACTCCTCCCAAAATTGGTATGTTCTTCCATGTTGTGTTCTTACCGAACCGATTTTTGCAATATTGCACTGTATTCAACATTGAGTTGACTTTGGACCTGATATTTTGGAGGAACCAATAGTTATCTCCCATTTTTCATTTCTGCCAAAGGCCAGAAGTCTACAAATATCTGGTGTATCTAAAATAATGGCATAGATATAATTGTGAGTTTGTGAGTTCCTCCATTGATGCAGCAAATAAGATCTTGCTTGGCATGTGCCCCATTTCGAGAAGATCTTGCCCTACCTTTTCAATCTCATCCTATAGCTTAGGGTGTCAATAAGGATTAATCATAATGGATTTTATATCTTTTTCCAGCTCGATGACATGCTCTTGACCCCTATCAGGTGCAAGGCTGTTAGGAGGATCGCTAAACATCATTTGGTATTATTGCTTTAATACCTGGTGTACTAGATGGAAAAAAGTTCGTAAGTTTAGGATTTTCCAAAAGTTATGGTTGGGTTAGAATTTTTTATAAATTTAAAAAATTTATAAAAAATGAATATCATACATATTTGTAAAGAAAATACCACTTACACATAAAAATAAATAAACATACATATGTGACATTAGTATACCAAAAAAGATAAATGCATAGCAAAATCCAATTGAATTTCAAACTTCAATGTTTATGGTTCATACATATAAGATATAACAATAAGAATTATTCATTGTTTAAGTTTTAATTAATTTCGAGCATGAACTAAAAACAACAATGAAATTTTAAACCTTTGCAACATCAAAACTTATATCTACATCAAAGTTATTACTAATATCTTCTTCTAATCTTACATTAGTAGGCTCATGAACAACATCAGCATTTGTTTCATCTCTAAATCATGGTTTGCCAAGGCGAGAGTTGCATCTTCATTTGCAAGAGAGTGAGTGAGTAATCGTAAATTGCTATGGACAAACACAAAATAAAAAACTTTTTGAACCCCTACTCGATTCCTCTTATTAGTGTGAATTAAATCGTGTGCACTCCAATTTCTTTCTCACATAGAAGTAGTGGGACACTGGTTGAAGATTTACACGACAAGCTTCCGCAACTTTGGAGTAGAAGCCCCATAAGTCTACCACTATTTAGATGGTTCCCACTTCATCCTGCTTGCCTTTGCTTCTTTGATGCCAAACATTTTCAGTTGGTTCTTGAAAACAATACGCTGCTTTCTCTTTACTTCTTTTTCATCATTAAAAATCAATTTATCTATTATTGCAAATACACCTCTCATTATCTCTTCATCTGCATCATGATGTGCTTGGACTAATTTATGATTTAAATAGCAGGTTACTGTGTGTAGAGGACAATGTAGCACGAACCATCATCTGTCTACAATTTCTCAATTATGCTTGACTTCTTCAACATCATCTGCAAGTAACTTTTGAATTTATTCCTTTGCCCTGTCCATTCTCTTATACAAAAAACCCATGCAAGGTTGCTTTCCATCAACCATTCTCAAAATTATAACAAGTGGCTCAAACACCATTATGATCTTCTTGGCCCCCTCCCAAAATGTGTCCCATAAGGTAATTTTTTCAATATCTTTTGAATGAACTTCTTTGAAAAACTTTGATTCTGCCAATTCGTTAGTAACCACCACTTTTCTTACACTGTCCTCTCCTCTCTTATCCTTTAGCTTTCTTTGCAAAGTAATTATGTTGGTGAAAAACCTTGTTTCAACTAGGGATAGAAGCTCATGCTTTACAAAGGAATGATACAAGGTCGATGTCAAGTGGTGATTAAACATAATGTTAAAAATTTGTTTTCTTTTATTCACAATATTATTTACTCATTCCAATTTTGACAGATCTTTAAACAAAAAATCCAAAACGTGTTGCACATGTTGTCGAAAGAGATGAGGGAATCTATCTATAAGTATATTACTTGTTCCCTTACAATTTGTTGCATTATTTGTAATAACATGAACATTCTTTTCTCCTATATCCAAAATCATTGATTCAATGAATTTTGAAATGAAAAGAGATTTTTTTTGTTCATTACTTGTATCAATTGATTTTATAAACATATCACTTTCAGGGTATATTACCTAAACATTTAGGAGGGGCATTCTTGAATTGGATCATCCATCACCTACTATTGTGCACTTTGCTAGTTTTTATTTTTTCATAGCAAGAAAATTTGTAACCCTTTCCAAATTTAATAGCTACATTTAGGAAGGTTTTGAAATGTGGAGAAAATATAACATTGAAAGGAATGGTCTCTGCATAAAACAATCTAGTTGCTAACCTTTTACACCAATTTTTTTTGTGACCTCCACATGGAGTTCAATAAATCGTGTGACTTTTTAGCTTCACTTGCACTTCCATGGGGAAATGGTGATGGAGAGCAACTTGAGCTATTGAAGGAGCCAATTTGTGAGATTAAGTGTTGGATTTTAGCCTTCTTTGCTTCTGAAGCTGATAATCTAACACTATTTACATCATATTTGGCTTGCACTCAATTTATGCCGCTTCTTTTAAATTTGCATTTGCTACATCACAACTTTTCACATCTATAGATTTCTAAAGTAATGGTACCGAAATCTATTTATACTTTTTGTGATATGACCATTGCACATGGTGCATCTCATATATATTTTTTATTTTTATCACCTCTCTGGACAATATATTTCATCTCTAATGGACGACTAGATATTTTGCCAACTGTACACTCATTGCTGACTGCTCAATCTTGTATACATTGTTTTGAACTTGCCAACTGTACTCGCATTGCCCACTACTGAACCTTGCATACACTGATATGAACTTTTGATCTCTGCACTGAAATTTAACGAAGCCTATTCCCCTGCTAATGTCAATATTTAAAAAAATATATATATATATTTATATATACTAAATTTTAAAACTTAAACTATCATTTACTTTAAGAGTGTATTTTATGAATTTAAGTTTTTGTTGTTTATATTTATATAAAATAAAACAAAGTTAAGTTACACACAAATTTAAAAAATATACTTATTTTGTACTCTTATACATGTAATACAAAATTATAAATTGTCAAATAAAAAAAAATATATATATTTTAATAAATTAATAACAATATATTAGTAAATCTGATTTAGTAATTTACAAATGTCAAATATTTAAATTGAGAAATACAAACATACCTAATGAATCAATGATGTCGGATGGCGACACCAATATAAACATAAAACCCAAAAGTGAAGAAATACAAGGACGAGTTTCGAACAGGGGCTCACAATGTGTTTTAGTCTTTTAGACCTCCTTTCTCCTTTAAATCTCCCTGATACATGTTAAGCCCGAAGAAGTTTAAGGATCTTCTATCTATTAATGCCAACAACAAATAAACCGTCACCAAAAACCACCTATAGGAGTTACACATGTAAAATTTATAAAGACATCGATATTTATTATTTTCTTAGTCGTGCAAGCTAAATTGTGAGTCGTGCAATATTCGAAAAGAAAATATCTACTAGGATAGAAAATATTGCAGTTTACAAGTAAGAATTGTCGTGAACCGGTAACTACAATTACAATGTTGAAAAATTTGTGCAATGTTCCCAGATTTGCATTTCTTTATTTCGAATGGATGTTTCTCTTCCATTTTCTTGTCTAGTGTTTCCTATTTTTTGAACGAAATAGGGGTGAGTACGTTTAGTCAATGTATTGTTTTAGTTTTAGGTTTTGGACGCTTTGGTTTAAAAAATAATATTAATTTTTTTTTTAATTTAAAAAATGGTCAAACATTACCGAATATATTTAGTTAGCCAAAATATTTGGTTTGACCCTGTTCAGACAAACATTCCAACTATGATGTCAACTGATCATATAACTTGGATCGCTTTGATTGATTTGCTTTTCATCTTATGAATGGACATGATGGAGCAATGGCTGCTGGAGACCTCTAATTTCATAGTTCTTATCTTCTTGTATAATTTGTAAATACAACTCTTTAAATTCCGTGTTGATTGCAGCAAGTCCATGGAGGCATTGTATGCCTAATATCAGATTGACACCATCCAAGGGCTAAAGGTAATCTATAAAAATTAGCAGTCACATTCTTAGCATACTTCTTACAAGTCATAGCAGTTCTGTTTGCAATACTAAACATGCAAGAGGACATGCACAACTAGGTAAGCCATGTGCTGGAGCAAGTGTAGAATCAATCAATACTGCGACTCGTCTCCCTTTAATCCATCCTTCCACTCTTAAGGTGTGGTGTGATGATATACCTTTAATGGCAACCAAAGATGCAGTAGGTTGCTTGATGAGCTCCTTTGGTGGCAGTTCCTTTATGGTGTCATGTTTGGATCAATCCAGACTTGTTCATCATCACTGTTGCCAGATTCCTCTAGCATTTTAATCAATTGGAATTTCCATTTGGCCATGTCCCTATGCCTTGGAAGTCCAGTTTTCCTTGCATGTGTAACATTTGCCTTGTTTTTGCAATGCTTCCCTAGCTGTGTTCTGTTAGCAGTCAACCCAGCATTATGTAGTTGTCGTATATCACGATTAAGTGTTATTCTATTTGGCTTGGTTTCCGGGAAGTGAATATCTCGCCTTGCACCTTGCCTTGCTTTTAAACATCTTCTCATATTCCCTCGCTTTTGAAATAGCCTCATCCAAATCTGCTGGCTTAAGCCACCCAACATTTACCTTCAATTCATCTTGCAAACCATCTACAACATGTAGGCTTGTCTAGACATTTGATAACCACAGACTAGCATGCAATGTTTGACTATAATCCTCAATAGACTCTTGATTTTTTTGTTGTAAATTCCTTCTATATATAGTGATTGGCCCTAGTTTGATTATCAAACACTTCAAAGAAGAGACCAAAAAACTCATACCAGTTGAGGATTTTATTCTTAAGGCTATCTTTGACATCTATTCATGATGATGCCATCAATCATATGCACTTCCCTCCAAGTGTAGCATTTCAAATTGTATATTCTCCTTATCAAGCATTGGATTCATATTCAAATAAACATCAAGTTTACGAATTCATATTCAAACTGTATCTTTGCCGATCCATTGAATTTGGGTGTGTCACTTTTTAGCATCCAAGGTCGAATTTCAGGTCTAGGACAGTTGTTTGTTCATTGCTGCTTGGGACTGTCAGCTCTTCTCATTTCAATGATTTCACATTGGCCATAGAAGCTATGCATAACCTTCGAATAGGATCTTCATTAAAATCTCTAGCTTGTCTTCTTGCGTGCCTTTGTCTTGGAGGAGGCAGCAACTGTCACAGCGGTAACATTTCCACCTTGTGTGAAGAGTGATGAGAAGAAGACTGTCTGATGGTCTCTGTTATTTCTCTTATATCCCCACTCATACTGTTCATGTTCTGAACCAAAGACTGGAAGCTTTCTTCCATTGCCTGCTTAAACTTACTTTTATCTCCTTTGTTCTCTGAGCCCATTCTGGACTTGAAGTTATAACACATGCTGACAGTATCACCACTCTAATACCCCTCTTCCCACATCTGAGCTGAAATTGATAAAATTCTGGAAGGAAATCTGTCTCTAAAATTACGAAATATAAATATCTGAGATGTGAAAGAAAAAATATTTAAAAACTAATTCTGTTTTGATTACAGCCAATAAACAGAACATCCCAAGCTTGCAGGTGAGCCACTCCCATTTTGAAGATAACCGACCTTCAATTAAGTGCGAAATTGCATAATTTCATTCAAAGTAATCATGTACTTATTACAATATATCTTGCCATATTTAGAAGCAAGGAAACCCTCTCCAAACATAGCCAATTTTTGTTTCATCATAATGCAATATTTGCTTTATTCTTCTGAAACAGCAATCCCTGCTTTATTCTTCAAAAACAAAAAAATTACCTATAGCCTTTCATGGCTTTAGTTGCTTTATTCTATCTTCCTAAAATAGACTTACATTTTCCTGTTTCGTTTTTTCCAAACAATAGCTTAACGCTCTATTCTCACTGTATTTTCCTAGAAAAGCTTTATTCCTATTTATTTCTGTGACAATTTTGGGCTCACTGCACCCATGGTCTTATATCTTCTGGAAATCATTCTGCAACTTTCACTGCAGTGCCTAAAAATAGACGCCCAATCTGCAATATTTGGTTTGCCTTCAATTTTCTAGGGCAGAAACAGGTTTTGTCTACATAGGTGGCAATTGCAACATTCTTCAGCTCTGCTGCGAAAATAAACTGTCTGCTTCTGTGAGAGTATGTAATGCTGCAAAAGGTTTTACAGAATAAAACACGATCCAATGGTGAGAATGAACAGGAACGGATTCATGGTTTTGATGTGGTTCATGTACTGCTTGCCATCTCTATATTCTTCATTGCACTTGCTCTTGACATTTCAATGGCTACTGTTCTCTGAACTCTGCATTACTATTTTGAAATGGCATTTCTTACAGCCAGTTACAAATTGTTTTGCTGAATGCACAACTCAACACCAAGGGACTGCAACTGAAATCAATACTTCTCTAAAAAGCAACTCCAAAAGTCACCAAACAGCTGTTGCGGGGACTATGTTTTTCACAAACTGAATGGAATGGCATTGTGCACAAAGTCTACAGCCTCAAGAAGCTAAAAAATAGTCTGCAGAACCTACAATACAACTTTGCTCGATCTAGGGTTTCCGAATGATTAAAACAATGTTTAATTCTGCAGGATTACAAAAGCTTTCTGGAATATTTCAATGTCTATCCCTGGATCAAATGAATTTAGAAGAGGGATTTTCTGAATAGACTATGTGCACTGGCTGATCAGGAATTTGACCTTGTCCTGCAAACAAATGTCTTCAAACTGAAACGTCACTCTGTTTTTGAACTAGGGCAATGTGAACAGAAAATCAGGTCTGATTTTGGTGACATTCCTTTAACACATCCCTGCATCACTTCAAACGGGTTTATCTCCTTCGATTAAATATGGTTCTTAAAAGCAAATGTCTGTAAAATTTGGTTTAAGTTTGTGGGATGGATTTGAGTAGGGCTTTCTGTGAAATTCCAAATCGATACAGATGCTAGGAATTTTGTGCATTTGATTAGGGATTTCTTTGTGCATATATATTGGTAAAGTGTGGTATGGATAAATGCATTATTAGAGGGATTTGGTGAAGTGTTGACAACCTGGCACAACATGATTGTGATTGCATATGAGTCACAAAATCATAATGATCTTGAGAGGAACTACTGACACATGAATTGGAGGTAAAAGCTATTGTACATGCTTTGTAGATGTGGCAAGCAGCAATGCTACATATGCCACAAAGTTAGGTGCCAAGTCAGACCATCAGATTTTGAGGTATATCTTCTCACAACCCAACCTTAATCCAAACAGAGATGGTGGCTAGAGTTTCTTAGTGATAATGATTTTAAGATCTCACCTATGTCAAGGCTAGGAGGGGTTGTCAGCGAAATTTGTTTTGCAAGACGAGACAAACCCTTGTCCAAACGAGAAGTTTAAAGATGTGATCTTAGTTTAATTGTGACTTAATACCCACAAGGACTGTGGTTGGGAATTCACTATGAATAATCCAAATTCAAATGACTCTTGTTATGTTTGAAGAAGAAGCTTCAAATATATTGCACAATCTTATTACTCATTGTGCTTGGGGAGTTATACTCTAATTGTGCTTCGACAAAAGGTGGTGCAATATGATCGGGAAGGATCAAGTTCGATGAATAATTCAAGTGATGTTTAAGATAGGAATGCGATTAATTGAC
Organism: Torreya grandis; assembly: GCA_037957365.1. Lineage (NCBI taxonomy): Eukaryota > Viridiplantae > Streptophyta > Pinopsida > Cupressales > Taxaceae > Torreya > Torreya grandis. The sequence goes on along the minus strand of JARHVA010000094.1, from coordinate 754,154 downwards.
CGAATTTTCTCTAATTCACAAGTGACAATCTTATCTTAATGCCTTTCCAATCCTAGGCAAGCATTTTGTTTTGAACCAAACCTTATGGTTCACTATCAAATTTCATTCTCAATTTTATTGTGAATTACAATTATTTGAATATAGTCTAGAAGCTTGAATGAAATCATAGTTGCCATGTTCGTCCAAACAGGGCTAATATTTGGTTCGAACCAAATATTTAGGGCTGACTGAATTTATTTGGTAAAGTATGACCATTATATATATATATATATATATATATATATATATATAAATTTTAAAAAATGTTTAAAATATTAATTTTAAACAAAAGTGTCCAAAACTTAAAACTAAAACAATACATTGACTAAACGTACTAGCCTCTATTTCGTTTAAAAATAGGAAATCCTAAGCGAGAAAAAGAAAATAGAGAATTCAAAATAGAGGAATGCGAATCTGGAAACATTGCACAGATCTTTCGACATTGCAATCGCAATTACTTGTTACTAGTTCAATGGAATTTGCGCTTGTAAATTGCAATATTTTCTGTCCTAGTCGATATATATTTTTTGAATCTTGCATGACTCACAATTTAGCTTGCACAACCGAGAAAGTAATAAATATCAACATCTTTGTGAAGTTTGCACATTGTGTAACACTTGCAGATTAGTTTTAGCGAGTGTTTGTTTGCTATTGGTGTTAACAGATGAAAGATCCCTAACTTTATTAGGGCTTGACATGTATCAAAGAAATTTGAATGAGGAAGGAGGTTTGAAACATTGAAACACATCATGAGTCCCTGTTCAAGACTCGTCGATGTATTTTTTCTTCTACTAGCTTTAGACTTCTGAATTCTATATTTATATTGATGTCGCCATTTGATATCATCGATTCATTAGGTATGTTTGTATTTGTCAATTTGAGTCTTTGATCTTTGTAAATTTCTAAAGTAGATTTACTAATATACTGTTACTACTTTATTAAAGTATTAAATTTTTTTCAGTTGACAATTTGTAATTTTCTATTTTATGTATAATAGTTTAACACAAGTATGATTTTTCTTAATTTGAATTTAACTTTAGTTTATTTTTTATTTAATTTTAAAAATTATATTCGTTTATTGCTTAAAGAGTTAACTCTTTCTTTCATTTTTTTAAAATTTATATTATAAGTATAAACAACAAAAACTTAAATTTATAAAATTCACTATTAAAGTAAATGATAATTTAACTTTTAAGTTTTAGTATATAAATATTAAAATTATTAAAAATGTTAACATTTGTAGGTGAATAGGTTTCCTTAAATTTCAACATAGTGAGAGTACATTTGACAAGTTTAAAATAATGTATGCTAGGTTGAATAGTGGGTAGTGAGGGTATAATTGGCAGCTTGTTTAGCTGTCCATTGTAGATGAAATATATTGTCCAGAGAGATGATAAAAATTAAAAAAATTAAGATGCACCTTGTGCAATGGTTGTATCACTGGAAGTATAATTAGAGTTCAATACGATTACCTTGGAGGATTTCCAGATGTGAAAGGTTGTGAAATAACAAATGAAAATTTAAAGGAAGCGGAGTATGTAGATTTTATAAATTAAGTGCAAGTTAAATATGATGTGGGTCGTGTTGGATTATCAGCGTCAGAAGCAAAGAAGACTAAAATCCAGCACTATCTCGTAAATTGGTTCAAGTTGCCCTTCATCACTATTTTTCAGTGGAATTGCAAGTGAAGCTGAAAAATCACAAGGTTCATTGAAGTCCATGTGGAAGCCACAACAAAAACATGATGTAGATTAGTTGGCAACTAGATTGTTTTATATAGAGACCATTCTTTTCAATGTTATTCGTTCTTCACATTTCAAAACCTTCTTAGATGTAGCTATTGAATTTGGAAAGTGTTAAAAATTGCCTTGTTATGAAAGAGTAAGAACCAGTCTTCTTGAAGAGGAGGTGGCAACCATATCCATTGAGCTAGATGAAATGAAGAAAAATTGGAAAACAATAGGGTACACAATAGTAGATGATGGATGGTTGGATTAAAGAAGGCCCCTCCTAAATGTTTTGGCAATATCCCCTAAAGGTGCTATGTTTATAAACTTAATTGATACAAATAATGAACAATACATTTCTCTTTTCATCTCCAAATGCATGGTATCAACGATTTTGAAGATAATGCAACAAATTTTAAAAGAGCAGGTGATATACTCATGGTTAGATTTTCTCATATCTTTTGGACACCATTTGCAACATGAGTTGGATTTTTTGTTTGAAGATCTATCAAATTAGAGTGGCTAAATAATATTGTGAATTGAAGAAAACAAATTTATAAGCGTATCCTCAATCACCTCTTGACATTGAACTTGTATTGTTCTTTTGTAAATCACAAGTTTCTATCTTTTGCTGAAACAAGATTTGCCATCAACTTCAATACTTTGCAAAGGGAGGTAGAGGAGAGGATAGCATTGAGAAAAATGGTCGTTACTGATGAACGGGCGGAGTCAAAGCTTTCCAAAGAAGTCAATTCAAAAGATATTGAAAGAATTATCTTAGGGGATATATTTTGAGAGGGGGCCAAGAAGATCATAATGGTGTTTGAGCCTTTTGTTAGAATTTTGAGAATGGTTGATGGTAATCAACCTTGCACTGATTTTGTTTATGAGGGAGTGGACAAAGCAAATGAAGAAATTAAAAAATTACTTGCAAGTGATGTTGAAGAAGTCAACTATATTTGGGAAATTTTGGACAAATGATGGTTCATGCTATATCGTCCTCTACATGCGACAACCTGCTATATGAAATTTAAATTAATAGAGGTAAATCATGATGCAGATGAGGAGATAATGAGAGGATTATTTGCAACAATAGACAGGTTGGTTCTTGATGAAGACAAGAAGTAATTAGAAAACAACTTATTGTTTTCAAGAACCAACTAAAAATGTTTGGCATCAAGGAAGCAAAGGCAAGTAAAATGAAGTGGGAACTATCTAAATTGTGGGACTTATGGGGCTTCTACTCTAGAGTTGTAGATGCTTGTCGTGTGAAAGAAATTGGAGTAAACACTACTTATTCCACACTAATAAAAAGAATTGACTAGAGGCTAAAAAACTCTCTGATTTTATGTTTGTTCATAGCAATTTACGATTGCTTACTCATCTTTATAAAAATGAAGATGACAACCCTCGCTTTGGCGAACCATGCTTTGGAGATGAAGAAAATGTTGTTGTTGATGAGCCTACTAGTATAAGATTAGATGAAGATGCTAGCAATACTTGTGATGTAGATGCAGATTTTGATGTTGTAGATGTTTAAAATTACATTCCTATTTTTAGTTAATGCTCAAAATTTTTAAGTTCAAAGTTAAACCATGGATAATTCTTATTGTTATATCTTACGTGTATGAACTATGAACGATGAAGTTTGACACTATCGGATTTTGCTATGCATTTATATTTTTTGGTATACTAATGTCACGTATATGTTTATTTATTTTGTGTGTATGTGGTATTTTTTTTTACAAATATAAATGACATACTTTTTATATATTTTTTAAATTAAATAAATTTTTTTGAACAGAGTTGAACTTTTTGCAAAATCTTGAACTTCTGAACATTTTTCCCCTTCGGAACGACCCAAACTTTTTGAACATGGTAACTATGGTTGAAATTAGGATTTTAAATGGAAGTCAGATGGATCCTAAATTAGAAACTGCTTCAAGATTTCCTAAATGCAAGCTAGACCCCAATTTCAGAAATCTCCATATTTCAATTTACTATTGGATTCGTACCAATTTAAAATGAGTGTTAGACTTTAGTGCGAGGGGTGAGTGTAGCGTAGTGAAGCACTAGACAATTAATCGGAAACCCTAATTTAATGTGCTGAACTAATTTAATTTTGTTTTTAAAACCATGCAACGATCCTAATCAATTGAAAACCTAAAATGTCTATGTTAGGATAACAACATGAAGCAATATTAATTTTGTGTTTTTGTATTAATTTTAGAAAATGACAAATAGCCGCAAAATAAAACAAATCTAATATATGCAATGTGTACAACTATTCACAGAAACAGGCAGATAAAATGGTTTTCCACAATCTATTTTGTTATTTTTGAAAAATGTATTGAAGGTTTTTATAAATTTTTTTGCAAGTGCAATAATAAGAAGTCAAAGTTTTGGCTGATCAGAAAGAAAGAAAAATATCCAAAGGGAGAAGAACGGAGCCACAAGATGCAATATTGTAGTGAAACCATGACTTTATTAACCCAGTTTGCAATGTCTGATTTATACGAATTAGGATAAGATTTCAAACGGCTATTTCTTTTGCAATGTCTCATGTATATGATAGAAATCAAATGCTTGGCAAGTCCAATGTACAAGGTTCTCTCAAAAGAATGTGCTTGATGAACTCTGATCTAATTTACAGATCACTAGCTTTATTATTGAACTATTTTAAAACATGTAATTAAATTAAATAGCAATTTCTATCATGTTGGAAGGTGTCAAAATTTAAACTTATCACTTATCTTGAGCATCCAGTGTCACCTAATAATTGACTATAGTATCAGGCTTGATCTCTTGAAAGAAGTGAATGCAAATGAACTAAAATTCTATTTGCAAATCGGGCTGTTTAACTTTGTTGTTTTGATGTTGGTTGCCTTATCACGTTAGATTGTCATAGATCATGTTAGAGGGACAGAGCTAGCTGAAAATTGTCACTCGATGTAACTTGTGGGATACTGAAGTATTTACTGACTTGGATATTGATTAGATCATTGAGTTATTTATATTCAGGGTATGTGGAGAATATCATGTTGGTTGGAGTTCTGCAATAGAGATACCCCATGATGATGACCATCAAGGGACACTTGTCTTCGTATGTGTTCTAATAATGGTCTTCATTTGGCCTAAGATCTATTGAATCTTGATTACTAACAATAGATATTTATGCATAAGTATCATTACACTCAAGTTTTACTATATTGTACTTTAACATTATGTGCATGTATTTTTGTGGGAAGCTTTGTAACAAGCCCTACATGGTCAAGATTTTCCATTGTAGTCAATGCACAAACCTAGATTGAGCTGTCCCATTATACTTATCTGACAGACCTAGAACCCTATCGGGTCGAGGGATCCCATATTATCATTTCGACAAGCCTAGAGCCTTATGGGGTCTCATTATACTCATTGGATACAGCTAGAACTTTGCAAGGTTAAGGCATCCAATTATGCTTACCGAATAGACCTAGAATCATATGCGTTTGATTTATTCAATTATATTTTCTTGGTTTGAGTAAAGGCAAAACTAATAACTATTTATTACTAGAAATCATTTGTACATAGTTTGTGTAGATCATTCCAATGCCAATCTATACATCTTCCACACCATAACTGAAACCACACATTTCTTCAATCAAAAGGTGTGTTTATTCCTTAAACTATTGTTGGAATATGAAGTCAGTTTTATTATTCAGCTGACATTATAAAATGGTTTTGTACTACATGCACTTTTGTAGTGGAGGATAGTGGGGTGGCCACTTACCTCCTAGTGGATGATAGTGGGGTGGCCACTTACCTCTTGGTGGAGGAGTGCCCACTTAATATTAAATAAACCTATTATCCTTCTATAAAAGGAACTCGTGTTAGAAGTTTTGTAAGTAGAGGATAAGCATTACATTTAGTGCAAGAGGAAAGCAAATATAGTTTTGTAGTTGGATCTAGAGAGTGTTAAACCATTGCCGTAACAACAAATTAATTCTTGAATAATCAAATACTAAGAGAGATCTTTGCCCCGTGGTTTTTTTCCTAGTGCATTGCCAGGTTTTCCATGTTAAATTTGAGTGTGCTATTGCATGTTTATTTCTTGTTTGCTGCTCACCGTTTTATATTTTTGCACTGTCTATTTTTCTAACAGTTGGTATCAAAGCTTGGTTAGCTTGGTTTAGTGCATAATTTCTTGTGAGAAGTGAAGAATGTCAGGAAGCACAGTAACTATATTTGAGTTCATGAAATTTGATGGTTCTATTTTTGCTCTATGGATGCTGAAGGTTCAAGCCCTGTTGGTGAAGGACAAATGTGCCTTAGCTCTCAAGTGGGTTGTGTCAAAATCCTCAACCATGGATCAGACGGATTGGGATGAGAAGGATGCCATGGCAAGGGCTATAATCTAGTTATCTATGGCTGATTGTTCAATGTTGTAGAGGAGAAAATGACACATGACTTGTGGAATAATACTGAGAGAGACCTTTACCTGGTGGTTTTTTTTTGGTACATTGCCAGGTTTTCCACGTTAAATTTGAGTGTGCTATTCTATGTTGTTTATTTCTTGTTTGCTGCTCACTGTTTTATATTTTTGCACTGTCTATCTTTCTAACAATTGTTATCAAAGCTTGGTTAGCTTGGTTTAGTGCATAATTTTTGTGAGAAGTGAAGAATGTCAGGAAGCACGGTAACCATATTTGAGGTCATGAAATTTCATGGTTCCGATTTCGTTCTATGGAAGCTTAAGGTTCAAGCCTTGTTGGTGAAGGACAACTGTGCCTTAGCTCTCAAGTTTGTTGTGTCAAAATTTGTAGCCATGGATCAGACCGATTGGGATGCGAAGCATGCCATGGTAAGGGCTATAATCCAATTATCTATGGCTGATTCAGTTTTGTTCAATGTTGCAGAGGAGTATACGACACATGACTTGTGGAATAAGCTCAAAATGTTGTATGAGACCAATCATTGGCAAACAAGATGTTACGTCAGTAGTTGTATACCCTGAGGATGTGTGACAGTTCATTAGTCACAGATCATCTCAACGATTTCAACACACTGATTAGCAAGTTGGCTTCAATAGAGGTGAAAATTGAAGAAGAGGACAAGGCGGCTATTTTATTCTGCTCTTTGCTTGAATCTTGGGATTAGCTAGTTATGGCACTTAGGGAAACTAGCCTTTGAAGATGTAGTCGCTACAACAATTTTTGAAGAATCAAGGCAGAAGACATCTCAAGGTTCTTCTTCCAATGAAGTTCTTGTTGTAACTGTAAGGGGCAAAATTGCAGAAAGAGGGAAGATTGAGCATGGACAGACTAGATCAAAATCCAAGGGGTGAAAATGAGTCAAATGCTAGAACTGTGGAAAATCAGGGCATGTCAAAAAGGATTGTAAAGTGTTGAAGGTGAACAAGGAAAATCCTAGCTTGTAGCCATCCGAGGCAAATACAGTAGATCCTAGCTTGGAAAATGGAGAAGTGTTGTCTGCTAATCTCAGAGGTTCATTACATCATGTTTGGCTTATTGATTTCGGAGCATTTTTTCACATGACTCCTCACAGGGATTGGTTTTCTTCTTACCGGTCATGTGATGGTGGTGTGTGGTTTACATGGGAAATGACAATCCATATAAATCTTTTGGTGAAGAAGTCAGAATCAAGATGTTTGATGGGGCAGTGAGGACTATTCAGCATGTCAAACATGTACCAGGCTTGAAGAAAAATCTTTTGTCACTGGGAGTGTTCGATGAGCATGGTTATCAATTCAGTGGGGAAAGGAGCTCTCTCAAGGTAGCAAAGGGTGCGTTGGTGATGCTCAAGGGAGAAAAGGTTGGCAATCTCTATGGTTTGGTTGGATAAACTTGTACTGGAGAGGCTACAGTGGTGTTAGATGAGGCAATGGAGTCATTGTCAACTTGGCATCAACGACTAGGCCACATGAGTAGGCATGGTCTCAATGTACTACTGGATAGAAACCTTCTCCTAGGTATAAAATCACTAGATCTGAATTTTTGTGAGCACTGTATGTATGAAAAACAAAATAAACTTTATTTTTCTAGATGCACAACCAGAAGCAAATAAATCTTACAGTTAATTCATTCAGATGTTTGGCAAGCACCTGTTGCATCTTTAGAGAGTTCATCATATTTTGTTACATTTATAGATGATTACTCTCGTAAGGTGTGGATATATCTTCTCAAGAAGAAATATGATGTATTTTTTTGTTTTAAGAAGTGTAAAGCTTTGGTAGAGAACCAAAAGGGTAAGACAATAATATGTCTTAGAATAGACTATGGAGGGGAATTTTGTTCAAATGAGTTTAATCACTTTTTCAGTGAGCATGGCATAGCAAGGCAGTTTATGGTTGCTAGAACATAACAAAATGGTGTTGCTGAATGCATGAATCGTACAATCATGGAGTGTGCTAGATGTATGCTGAGTACTGCTGGTTTGGAGCATAAATTTTTGGGTGAGGTTGTTTCTACAGCCTATTTCTTGATTAATAGATCGCCTACTACAGCTCTAGATCTTAAAATCCCTGAAGAAGTATGGATGGGTAAACCTGTTGATTATTCTTCTCTTCATGTTTTTGGTTCTGATGCTTATGTACATATTCCTAAAGAGAAAAGGAATACACTGGATGTAAAGTCCACAAAATGTATTTTTCTTGGCTATGCAGATGGTACAAAGAGGTATAGGTTGTGGGATGCTACTACCCAGACACTGGTTATTAGCCGAGATGTTCTTTTTAATGAAAAATCAGTGCAAAGAAATAAAGAACAAAGTGCAGCTGTTGTTCCAATGGGGTGGAAAAGTATGATGCTGATAAGAAGGTGCAAGATGAAAATCAACCACCTGTCCATAAAAATCAACAGGGTAATAATCAAAATCAGGGTGAACAACAATCAGATGAGCCATAGGGTGACACATCACACTTTGTGAGGAGATCCACTAGAGTGACCAGACCACCGGAAAGGTATTCTTCTAGTTCTACTTCAAACTGAAAAGAGATTAATGATAATGTGGAGCGGTATAAATCTGGGTTGGTGGCCAAGGGGTATGCACAGAGATTCGGTATTGATTTTGATGAAATATTTTCACTTGTTGTACGGTTGAGTATAGTTAGAGTTGTTTTAGATCTTCTTGCTAGTCTAGATTTGGAGGTAGAACAATTAGATGTTAAAACAACCTTCTTTCACGGCGATCTTTCCCAGGAGATTTATATGCAACAACCAAAAGGTTTTGAGGAAAGAGACAAGAAGAATCTTGGGTTGAACAAATAGTTGTATGGTTTGAAACAAGCGCCAAGGTGTTGGTACAAGCGATTTGATTCCTTTATGATGAGCTTGGGTTTTAGCAGATGTGAGGCTGATCACTGTGCCTATTTTTAGAGGTATTGAGATGGCAATTTCATTATTTTGCTTTTGTACGTTGATGATATGTTGGTAGCAGGGCCCAACATGTAAAAGACCATCAAATTAAAAGCTCAACTTACTATGGAGTTTGAGGTGAAGGACTTAGGAGGTGCAAATCATATTCTTGGGATGAGGATACACAGAGATAGAAAGAACAGGAAGCTATGGTTGTCACATAAGACTTATGTGAAAAAGGTTTTGCGGTGCTTCAATATACAGAATGCACAACCAATTAGTTTCCCATTTCCTGTTCATATTAAATTGTCTTCGGAGCAGTTCATTAGCACTGAAGTGGAGAGGACGCAAATGTATCATGTACCATACTCATCAGCACGTGGTAGTCTTATGTTCGCCATGGTGTGCACCAGACGAGACATTGCACAAGCAGTGGGAGTAGTCAGTCATTACATGGCAAATCCAGGGTGTGACCATTGGATGGCTGGGAAGTGGATTCTCAGGTATTTTAGGGGTACTTCTGTTGCTACTATCTATTACAGTGGGAACAATCTTCAGGTTGATGGATATGTGGATGCAAATGTGGTGGAAGAAGGACAAATCTCTTTGGCCAAGATTCACATAGATATTAATCCAATAGATATGTTGACAAAGCCCATTAGTAGATAGAATTTCATTTGGGCTTGCACATTACTTGATGATAGGCAGCATGGGCATTGGTCTTTTGGTAAGAGGAGTTATTCATAGGTTTAAATTTGAGTTCAAGTGGGAGATTGTTGGAATATGAAGTTAGTTTTATTATTTAGCCAACATTATAAAATGGTTTTGTGCTGCATGCACTTTTGGACTACATGTACTTTTGTAGTGGAGGATATTGGGGTGGCCACTTACCTCTTAGTGGATGATAGTGGGTTGGCCACTTACCTCTTAGTGGATAATAGTGGGGTGCCCACTTATAATATTAAATAAACCTATTCTCCTTCTATAAAAGGAACTCATGTGTTAGAAGTTTTGTAAGTAGAGGATAAGCATTACATTTAGTGCAAGAGGAAAGCAAATGCATTTTTGTAGTTTGAGCTAGAGAGTGCTCAGCCATTGCCATAACAACAAATTAATTCCTGAATAATCAAATACTAAGAGAGACCTTTGCCTTGTGGTTTTTTCTCTGGTAATATCTGAGTGTGCTATTCTATGTTGTTTATTTCTTGTTTGCTGCTCACTATTTTATATTTCTGAACTGTCTATTTTTCTAACAACTATGATTTCTAGTCTTTAAACTATCATCTAAAAGACAAACTATCGAGAAGGTGTTTAGTAAATGACTACTAGAATTCCGGGTAAAATGACTACTAAAAATAGTCTTATGGTTGTTGTGCTAATCCATATTAAAAATAACATGAACACAAATTATACAGTTTTGTGTATATCATTAATAGATGGAAAGTAGAGAAACTAACAAGCCTTGGAAAATCGTTTCAAGCATTCAACATAAGCATCCGTAGGGAGCACTCGGTCTAACACCACGTCCATGTTTGCCCTTTGCAGTAGCAACTTGCATCTCATTCCTAACTTGAGCTAACATAATTTCCACACCTTTCCCATCAAACAGAAGTTGAACAGGTATGAAGCAACCCAAGTCCCCTTCGAGTCAAGGGTTTTTGGTGATAGATCCTCAAACAATTACCTAGAATTGTCCTCTTCAAATTATTGATACTCTTCACTTTATCTATCCTATGACCAATGATGTCAAGCAAACATCTTTCAAGTTGAGGGATGGACATTACTAGGCATTCCTTAACTGCCATGTAGTCATTGTCTTTTAGTGGTTTATTCCACACATTTAATGTATATTTTAGGCATTAGTTTTAGGAGCTTAACATATCTTTCAGAGATTTCAATTCAACAACCATATGTTCCATGGTTGACACTAAATTCTCCTTGCCTCCAACATGGTATTTTGGTCTCTTTTTGATTGCGTAGGCTAATTATAGGAATTATTCATTGCATTACCCAATTTTTGCTGAGCCATAGATAATTTAACACAGTTCACCAATTTAACCTAGGTCACCATCCTTTGTATGTTTTGGGATTTTTTCCCTGCTTGGGAAGGATTGTACCCTTCACAATTGAGCGATTCTCTTTGCGTTTAGTTTCAAAAACACTATCCAACACAAACGTTTCTTTTGGGGCTCTTTGACGACAAATTTATAATTAACTAAATTTATGCCCAAGTCCTTTGGGTTTTCCATAATTTCCTATGATTTGTTCTCAAATTGAAGATAATGTGCAGACAAGTGAGATAAGTTTGGAAAGCAAAGATTCTTACTTGCTAACAATCACTACTAGAGAGGGTAGAGAAGTTGGTTTCCCTCAACACTCAAAGACGACAATGATCCAAGATTTCTTCAGAAAACCGTGCCAGCTATCCTCATCCAAAACACTCAAAAGCTTGACCTCCACTATACTTCAACCTCACTTGCAATTAAATGACTTGGTGAACACACCTTAAAAAAGGTCCCAACACGAAACCAAAACCAGCAAGATTCAAGGGAGAGGAAGAAAAATAACAGTTACAGGAGAGAAGCTATGCCAATACCATGACAAACTAAAATTACAAAAAACAATGCTGTCGTGATAGGGTTGAATAAAGAGATCTTGCCCTGTCCTCCACATACTTGATCGTGTCCCATCGATCTAGATTCCGCTTACCTCATACTTGGCACATGAGATGGCATTAACATTCCTCACACTCCTTCGAGTGTTTTGAGGATTTTGTTTGAGTTTTGAAAAATTGGAACTTCTAGGCCCCTGCACAATGAAGGCCTCAGGGAGCTTCTCCAAGGTCGTATCAAACTTTGTAACACATATCCCTTAGGAATTCGGAAGGGGACCCCTACTCATGCTAACATATATTCTCATCATTTAGAATGTCCTCAAGCGATGCTGTAACCAGTTCTGTATCAAAGCAATTGTCTTGATTCAAAAGGCGATTCAAGGGAAGAGTCAATGTTAATTTGGCTAGATTATCAATCGCTCCATTGTAATATTTGGGTCTATACACCATGTGAATATTGCAGAAAGCCTTCATCATGTTGTGAATACCTTTGATAAGAAAAAGTAATTGCCAATGCTTTGGGATGTTTTTCAACCCCTTATTTGGAAGTGAGGCCGACATCTGGAATTCAACTACAAGAATGACATTGTCGATGAGCTATTCATGCACCATTTTCTGGCCATATATATTCTGTATGTCTTATGAAGATTGTTTGAAAGAATCCCCATGCCAAAGGTGTACCAAAAAATAGGGACACTTGTTGGCCTCAGCTTCTTCTTGGACACTGTCAAAATTTAGTTTGAAGTAATTTGGAGTGGAAGGACCCATTTCACTTTGCTGTTGTCTTTGTTAAGTCTAAGCCTGCTTTGGACAGCAATTCTGCTTCTTCAGGAGTAGTGGAATCCAAAGGCTTTAATTATGCAGTACACGACATGTGTCATCAACCCTTTGAAAACATTTCCTCATAGCTGCCAAATATGGAGGCTTCTAATCACGAGCTCCCTTTGGTTCCTTTCCAACTAGAGTTGCCACACCACCAGTTTGGAATAGAGGGGCTAAACCAATCTTATAACCCCTTATAAAAAACAAGATTTACCCTTGAAGTCCTAGGCTTCTTACAATGATTTAAGAGGCTTTAGGTACCCGATAAAAGGAACACAACTGACTCCAAATACAAGAAGCTATAGAACAAGTGGAAAACATGTGTTCTCTTGATTCCGCATGATTCTTACACAAAAACATTGGGAAGGGCCAACAAAGCCTCTCTTAATGAGGTTATCACAGGTTGGCATCTTGTTATTGTGTGCCAACTAGATAAAGTTGTTGGTTTTAGGTTAACACGTGGGGTTCCAAATGTTTGTCCAGAGATGGCTATCCTCATTTTGTTTCTGATGTAGAACATCTAATAGCCTTCTTAACAATGTACTTCCCGCTTCCTTCCAAAACCCCATTCAAGCTCATCTTATTCCCCATTCAGCAAATACATTAGCTCTAGAAAAACATTCACAAATGATCCTTCAAATTTGAGAACTAATCTCCAAGCCATCTTTCATTTGGAATCCATTGTCTTTGATCAAGGCATTTTGACTCCTCTGCAAAGATGTAATCCTTGATCTGATTCATCCTTTGACTTGTGAGGGCCTCTTTCAAGGGGCCAAGTCCCAACAATTCAAGCTATTAAAGTGTGCTGATTCCAAACATTTTTCTATTTATCCGTTTGAGTCCCATTTGTAACAACCGAAAACAGTCCTTGATTAATTAGGGAAGCTTCTTACTTTATACTCAACCATATTGGGGATCCTGTTCACATCATCTCCCTCGTGGAAATATCATTTTTTGCTTCAATATGCAAGTATTTGTGTGATAGAACCTTCCCCACATACTTTGTGGTTCGAAACGTCTTCTCTTGTACAACTTAGCTGCCAAAGCCATGTTGTTCTCAAGTGTTTGCTTGAGCCCAAGACCTCCATTTCTTGTGAGGGTACACATCTGATTCCAATTGACTAGGTGCCACCTCTTGGCATTTCCGTGAGCCCAACAAAACCTCATTTGAATTTTTTTTCCATTTCCAAGAGGATGGATTGGGAGCAGCAATGCCATGTAGATGGTTAAGGCTTGTGATTCAAACCTTATGAGAGTTGCCCACCCTTCCAAGGATAACCATGTATTTGTCTAGTGGTTCACTTTCACTCGTCTTATCTAACATTTCCTTCTATTCTACTTTTTTAAGCTGCCAAATAGAGAGGAATACCTAGGTATTTGATTGGAGTAGAAGCCCACTGCCTTTTCAGCACCTTGATAATACATTTTCAAATTCTTGTAAAGTTTCTAGGTTCTTGTTTATAGCCATAGTGTCTGTCATTGTGGCTTGCCCCAACAAGGGCCGTTCGAGATGGAAATTCCTTTGAGTTATTTAACATCCTTGATTCCTTTTAAGTATCTTCATAGATCCTTAGCTAAAATAATAACCAAACAGGGGGATAGGAAACTCTTCTGTCACAGACCTCGAGAATCTTGAAAGAGAGCAGTGAAAGATTCATTCAAAAGAAAACTAAAGAGGGGTAGGAAAAAGAAATACAATATTGTCAATCCACCCAGAACTTATTCCAAAAGCCGCTGTCATCCTTCTAATTTTCGCTCCACTCAGTCATAGGCTTTAGACATGTCCATCTTAAGGAACGTGGATTTACTCTTAGAATTTTTAATTGAGTAAATAGCTTCTTTGGAAACAATAATCCCCTCTAGGATCTTCCTTCCTTGTAGAAAACCTTAGTGTTTGGGAGGGATAATTTGATATAAAATGTCTTTCATTCTTTTAGACGCCACCTTATTAATATTTTTCACATGTTATTGCACAAGGCAATGGGTCGAAAATTATGGAGTGAGTGGGCCGATTCCTTATAGATGGTATCCAAGGTGTTATTTTAGGCTTACAACATTTGCCTTGAGGTCTGGTACTCTTCCACCATATCCAAGAGGTCTGTTTTGAGGTCTGGGATCCTTACACCATATCCAAGAGGTCTGTTTTTGAGGTCTGGGACCCTTCCACCATATCCAATAAGAGGTTTGTTTTGTCTTCAATAGAGGACAAAATGGTTCTCTAATGGAATTTTTCAGGGAGCTTTGGGGAAATGTTAAGAGAGACCACTTGCTCCAATTCTTCCATTGATAAACTTTGGGTGAGAAGAGAGTATTGTTCAAAGTTGTAATAGCCAAGATATGTATGAAGCAGTCCGCTTTGTTGTTAGCCAGCAGATTGGTGAAAAGATCCGAGAATTTCCTAACAGCAATGCTTAGCACACTCTCCATCGACTGATGTTTAACTCCTCTAATAACATGAGCTTTGTGCAATTTTGACTACTTCATACTGCGAAGTAGTGAAAGAAATGGATGTTCCTATCCCCCTCAAACGATTTGTCCCTTGCCCTTTGTTTCCACACGATCTTCCTGGTCTCCAATTCTTCCATATGTTTAAGGAGCAAGGGTTAATTAGTCAGGATCACCTCCCTAATTTCCTTTGCTGCACTTGAGTTGAGTGTTTACCTCCTCCATCCTTGCATGAACTAGTTTTAACTCCATTCCTTGAGGCAGCTCTTAATGTATTGTATGCTTTAACTTGTATAGAACATGGCAGTCCCATGGGGACGTCTTCTTTCCACCATCTTTTAATTAACTCCTCTATAGATTTGTCCCTTAAACAGATCATTTCAAAGCAAAAAGTATTTCTTGTGTTTCTTGTTTAAAGGAATTTCTAAGGAGATAGGTTAGTGGGTAAGCCCCACTGGGTTAAAAGTGTTAGATTGAGCAATGCAGCCTTGGAAAAGCCATTGCTGATCAACCAAGAATATGTCCATCCTCTCAGCAATGAAGGCCTCTCCCACCTTCTTTTTGTTCCATGTCACTTCTTATCCAAAGGTTCTATACCAATGAGTTTACATCTTCTGATAAAATCTTGATACGAGAAGCTAGAGGAATCTAAGCTGTAAGTACCTCCTTTCTTTTTCTACAAGAGAGAGATCTTTATAAGTCTCTTTCATTCCTAGGATATTCTTCCATTGGTATTCCTTATCTCTGATTTCTTCTGGTGTATGCACATTTCTAACTACAAACTTTTCCCTTCATTCATTCTGTGACACCACTGCCAACCATCCTTTACCACCAAAGGATTTGTTGACAATGGTTTGGGTAGGGTTTTGCAACATACTTAAGCTTCTTTATTGGCTCATGCCATTGAAAGACACTCACTAGCACTCATCTTTCTAGAAACTATAGAAATCTCCTAGGCATTGCATTTGGTATCATGAAGGAATATCATCTCCAATGTTTCCTTTTGATGAGCCTTTTGACAATGTTCTGTTGGAAGTTGCTGCCTACGGCTCTCACATCTCAGGAGATAATTATCATTTCTGAGATTGGTTGAAATGACTATCTATTGCTGTTACCCATCCTGCATCTTTAACAATTCTCTAGTTTTCTTAACCTTTTATTTGTCTGTTTTCCAACATGCCTTCAGATTTGGTTTGCTGTTATGTTTCTAGTTAGCTAATTGCTTAATTCCCAAAGTGGGGGAGTCAGGGGAGAGTCTTTCCTTTCTTATGTTGCTGATAAATGTTTACATTTCTATATCTCCACTAGGTAACTATCATAAAACATTGTCGGCCCTTGTGGACCTTTATTTTCTAAAACTTGAATTTGTTTCATGACATATTGATTCACTGGATTGGGATAAAGGGATATAATCTAGGGCGGAGTACATTCAAAGGCCTCAATTGTAGTTTGTGGAGCCGCCTAATTTCCAATGCTAAGGGAGGGAATAAAATTTTGGGATGGTCCTGCATGCGCCACCCTATACCTGAAGACTTGATAGAGGACCAATCCATTGTGCATTTTGCTTTCACGGGGTCAAAAGATGACCCATGATATATCTCAACACATATACTTGTCTAAGCTGTTGTGTTTCTTTCTCTAGCTAGTTGTGAGGATCCTCGGTGATTCCCCAGGGCATTTGCAATATTTAAAAAAATATCCTCTCCAATACACAATAGGGAGTTTGAATAATCTAATTTTGACAAGGATGCAAGAGGGTAAAATGTGTGTAGGATTGAATCTTAAATACCGCCGTTTTTAAAAAAGGTCCACTTGTTTATTAAATTACAACCCTCTCGCAAAGGCCTTATTCTGGTATGCAATCTTGGTAAAAATGATTTGTGCCTAGTCTTAAATGAAGCCAAGTGTAGTTTTGATCCAAATAAATTTGCAAATGATAGAATGGTTATGAAATGAAATGGGTTTAATTACATCCATCAGACCCAAATGTCTATGGGACCACAATTTGTTACATCTGTCTCAACCGCCAGATGCACAAATTGAGTGGCGAGTTTGCTTCTTTAATTGATTTTTATCAGTAGCTCCCCTAACACTTTTATTCTCGTCTCTTCTAATAGCTCCCAACATAATGTCTACACCTAGATGTCATTGTAGGTTGGGCATTCTAGGATGAAGTGCTTCTCTGTTTCTATTGCACTTGTGGTGCAAAACAACCTTACCCTTTTCTCCCATTCCTCCTTAGGGGGTCACCCATCTATCAATATCGCATCTAATCCTATGGGACTAGTTCTTATTTGAGCTATGATTATCTTTTCTCTCCTTTGATTTCAGCCCTTGTGTATGGTTTTTCGTGATGTTCATAGTTTGGGTTAAATTTTGCAAGATGGTGTTTTCATTTCATGGTTGTTTTCTTTCTCCACAATTTGTTCTGATTTTTTCATTCACACAACTTATTTCTTTAGTAAGGTTTGGACATTCATTTATGCTCATATCCCATCCACTCATACATTTGTGGTTTTGTTTCATCCATGTGCTCCTCTTCCGATGTAACTCTTCTTCCTTTGCTGCTTTAGGCCACCTGTCATTCTCCACGTTTTCTAAAGGGAAAGTGCCTGTTTTTGGAAGGAGTAATTAGTAGGGAATTGAAGCCTTAATTTTGAAGTTATTTGTAACTAAGCACTTTTGGATCCTTTATATTTTTTTCTATTTCAAATCTCAAGTGCGGCTGCCCCATATCTCACACCTATAAAGAACCATTGGGATGACAAGTAACTTGAATAAGACCTTGGTGGTATTCCTATCCCACAACTCTACATTCCTGTACCTAGTTTGCACTGTGTATAGAGCTTTCCATCCACCTTATATTGTGTTCATTTTACACGTGTTCCAATTTAGTTTCTTGTGAAAGTCTAGACTAAGATATTTGCATTTCGATACCGCTTTAAGCTTTGAACTTGAAGTTAAGATGTTTCCTTTTTCTTTTTAGGGAGACGACCAACATCTTAGTTTTGTGGATGTTAACTTGACATCTACCTCTTCATAGAAATGTTCTAGGGCATGTAAATGGTCTCTCAAGCCTTGGGTTTTTTTTGCAACAAGAATTAGATCATCAACATATAAGAGGAGTTTCACCACATATTTGGTCAAATGAACCCCTCCACCCCCATACTTGTCTATGGACACTATCCATGTCTTCGGCTATTGATTTTGAGTTTGTATACTCATTTATGTTGTCAATTTCCTTTATTTAGTGAGTTGGGAGGATGATAGGCGATTCCTGAGGACATTGTCAATGTTTTTTTTTTAATATATTCCCTCTCTCAAGTGTTAGGCTGAAGTTGTGACTCACTCAAACACAATTATGAATTAACTATGTGAATGAACAAAAGCAGTCAACAACTCATGGGACAAAAGTCCCCTTGTTTTTAGGATATGTTGGTGGTTTAAGGGCCAAGAAACTTTCAAAAGATTATAGCATGGGTAGGCTGTGATTGTTTCTACCGAAGGTTCAAATGTTTTCTTCTAGATAATCAAGATCTCACTGTTGGTTCCTCTATCAATGGGCTATCTACAATGTAAATGGGTAAATCATTTCTCATTAAAAAAAATGTAAAAGAGGGAAGAGTATGGCAAAAAAGAGATAAACCTTTGATTGAGACAGGTTTTCCAATCCTCAGAAATTAGATTATTATGGTTTGCAATTAATCATTGAGCATCTAATCTAGCTATTGCACAAACTGAAACATCAAAATGTTTAAGACTCCAAGGAATAATTTGTGAAATCTATTCAAAGAAAGCAATTGCCCCAGCCTGTAACTATTTGCACTCCATGACCGATGTAAGCCTCAAGATAACCAGAATGAGCTCTTAAATCCAATTAAACTAGTTGTTACACAATTTAATTATATATCCACTTGCACACTAATAATATCAGAAAATTTCCTTGCATAGATTGCTTCTCAAATCAAGACCTTTGGCAAACCATCAAGACAAAACTAGTTGGAAGGGCAAGTGAAATCTTGGCTCAATCTCAACAAAGTTTTGATACTCAAACGTGTCGACCCTGGCAGACAATCAAAATCCAAAAGCATGAGGGAACAACAGGGGTAAACCTAGTGTTATTCTAACAACGTTTTGGGAACAAATTTGCTGACCTTTATAATAGCAAACAATGCTACTTAAATAGACAATGCTAGCCCATCATGGCTACGGTGTACAACCATAAATCAATTATTCCTTTAAATGCTCTTGATACAAACATTAAAGGGAATAATTGATTAGAAATCAGTGTTTTGTGATAACACATTAAAGATAAGGATCCATTCATGGCACAATTCCCAGGTACAACTTCTGGTATGGAAGTGGATTCAATCACCAATGCACTCCAATCTTCCTATGAACAATAGGGACTCGGGTATTCAATTTCTTCCACTAACTGATCATCTAGCCAAACAGGTGGAGACACCTCATTGTGAACCAATCCCAATGATAAAGCCGTTGGATCTCTACTTTGGCTTTGTCCATTCCACATGTTTATGCTTATTCCCAAGACAACAAAGCCCCTTCCATATGCACCATTTCCTATTAAATACTGATGCCTAGGCAATATCGAACTATGGATTGCTGCCATCTATAAATAGATGCATTCAGATCTCTTGATAAACCTACTTATATCCGTCTTTCAGATTGACTCTATCTTAGAGCTGTGAACAATCTTCTCAATTCTGGCCTTTTCCTTCACCCAGATCTTCGCCAATGTCCCGGGCATTGCCATCTTGATTTTCATTTGGCCTTCTTGTGATAAGTTTATGAGATCAATGTTGTAGGTTATTTTCAACTGATTTTGTGTTTTGAATGATCTAAAAAGTTTGGGTTTATATCTTGCAATTCCCTACTCTCCTTTGCTTACTGTCTTTGATTTCAATCGAACGCAAGCCGCACTTGTTCTTTCCTCTGGCCGTCAAATTTAGACTCATTGTATGCTGTGGGGATGCTTGTGTGTCCGCTTCACTGTGACTTGTCGCCTCTTCGGCTTTTCACTGCTTCTCCTTCACTATCTTCATGGCTTTCCCAGGGACACATGGTTCTAGGTTCAATACTACCATCACTGCAGGGCTTCGGGCTCTTGGGATGGTGAAAAGTGGACAGCTTTTGGGACTCAGGGACACCAAACTTTACATTGCTGGAATACTCCTGGGTTAGTGGGATGATGACACGTGGATGACTCTCATTGTTCTGCTCACCCAACGTTGACCATACAAGGAAGTTTGTTGATGTCACCTCTGGGTTAGCAAGATGATGGCATGTGGACGGCTCTTGCTGCTCGGCTCATCTGACATTGACCGTACAAGAAAGTCTGTTAATGTCACCTCTGGGTTAGTGGTATGATGACACGTGGGTGGGTCTCGTTGCTTCACTCCCCCGTCATTGACCGTATATGAAAGTTTGCTGACGTCACCTTCGTGTTAGCGAGTTGATGACACTTGGTGCAATTTCGGGGGCACCGATCTTTATCATTGTTGGTACACTTTCGGGTCTCAAGCTTTTGGGATTATGACACTTGGCACAATCCCAAAACCTTGGGGGCACAGGGTATACATATCCTGCTGAGTCTCCACTAGGTTGAGTCCTCGAGATTGTGCCACATGGTACGATCTCGGAACTCGAGGCATTAAAAGGACTTAGCTATTGGAAAAGATTCGATTGCAGAGCATTTCATCTCTGGGAAACAATCAGTAGGTTAGTCGAAAACCAAAATCCATCAAAGCAAGTATAATGCCTGAGCAAAGCATTTAACGACACATTCTTAATATGAGAAGTGCAAAACCAATATCAACTCAATGAAATCAGCTACAAGTAAAGCTCAAAACGTAAATAAATCTTGATTTTCAACAAAGACTTAAAGCAAATAAACATCATTCTGAATGGAATAGAAATGCTTTAACAGCTAAATAAGCACTTAAAATTAATAGCATGATCATCCAAATTAGAATATGAGTTGAATACGCATGAAACATAACCATTATATAGCCGAAAATCTCAATAGTGTAGTACAAGGCCAATGCTTCTAAATAGGATAATGAGGGATAATTCGATCATACATGAATCCACATTTTACTTGACATTTGAAATTATACAACTAATATAGCTCGATGATACATACATAAACCAAAATGTGATAAACAGGTTGGGCTCATGAGCTAGAGACTATAAATAGAATCAAATCTCTGTCATTTGAATGACATTCATAAATGAAGTCTTACCAGTATGCAAGAAGATGAAAAGAAAACAGCTATGCTAAAGCAAGAGGGGTCCCCATACGAAAGTATCTGAGTATTGGGTGTGTTGGACCCAACACCATGGATCCAAAATACCAACGTCTAAAAAAAATGTCTAACTGTTTATTTAAATATGACTCACTTGCAAAGGTCTTATTCTAGTGTGCAATCTTGGTGAAAATGATTTGTGTGTAGTCTTCAATGAAGCTGAGTGTAGTTTTTATCCAAATAAATTTGTAGATGATAGCATGGTTATGGAAGTCGACCATGTCTTCTACTACTGATTCTGGTTTGATCACCAATCAAGGCTTCTCTAGACAACATTGCAGACATCAACTCTAGCATCCCTAACCTTCTCCTTTTTCATTGAAGCTTCCAAGGCCTTCAAAATTCATTCAATCTACAAAAGCATCTTATTGCTCCTACAAAACTGTCACCACCTCCTTGAAGTTTATAGGTAGAATTTTGCCCCCTCGTGGACCTTGTGGCAATCAGCCATTATAGACCCACAAGGACATTGACCCGATCACCTGTATAGAAAATGACAAGGGTACGAAACCCTAGTAGCTTATTTTTCCTCTTTGTTATCTTCTCAAAACAACTATTCTATTTGCTTGAATAAAGAATTTATCTAATAATTATCTCCAAAGGATAGTAAGGGGTAATGGATTGGTTGGAGTCACAAATTAGTGATTCTTGGATCCCAATGAGATAATGGCAGAAAATGTCAAGGGATGCCTTTCTACAAATAAAGTGGTACTGTTCATGTGTAGTACTATTTTTTTGTGGGTTTGGTGGAATTTTTGTTTCAATCTTACCTCTAATCACATAATTATGTGTATTTGTTGTCGCCACTGTGTGTTCACAAGTACAATGAAGGCACTCTATAACACCACCTCTTTATTTTGTTTTGGCTGAAGTTTTTCTGTTAAGTACCTCTTTTGCTTTCTTTATAATCATCTTCAAGTATGTTACATACACTTTGGTCGTTGGTGTGGGATAGTGGTATCATAAGGGTGTCACCCTTTGGATGTCGTAGATATCACGTGAATGCATACATATGTGTTAATTATTAAAAAAAAAAATTGACATATTAATGTAAAACAGGGGTCTAATTAATAAGAGAGATTGTGGTCAATTATTTGAACATGTTACACTAAATGCCCTCCTCCATTGTGCATTAGAGAGTGTGCCAACCTGGGTCTATAATACTACCTCTTTATGTATTTTTTTGGGGTCTATATCACTACCTCTATAACACTAACACTACAACAAAGGCAGTCTATAACAGTACCTGTTTTGTCTCCACACGATGTGTTCACAAGTACAAAGAAAAAGTCTATAACACTACCTCGGTTAATGCTTGTTGATGTACTTCTCATGCCATTGACATATTTTTGTCATTTGTGGACATTCAAACATTCTTTAACTTGTTTTATGAATGAGTTATTAAGACTTACAGCAACGGGAAGATAATGGTGAGTGTGTGAGCATGAAAATCTCATCCCTAGGCTTATCGTTATAGATCACATGTTTGGTAGATGGAGGTGAGTTGGAAGTTACAATCTATATGTATCTAGGCTCCTATGCAATCGGGGTGGAAAATGTGGTATTCACAAGTATTGGGTTGTCATGTTGATACAAGGTCTTACTTCAACACTTTTGGGAAATCTTTCAACTTTGCATGGATTTGCACATTGGTAGTTGTGTACAAGGTTGATTGCACAAGACTTGCGTAGGGAAAGTCTGTTGCTGTTGCATAAGGGATTCAGTGTGTGAGAAATGATATAATGCTGCGCAGTGCATTCTATGTAGTATCATTACACTCTGGAAGGTTGCGAAGTGGTGCGCAATGGTGGATTCATAGTAAGGTGCTGCGAGGAGTTGTGCATGTTGGAGAGTTGTCAATGATGTCATGGTGATGTCATGGAGGTGTCCTGGTGAGTGGATGAAGTGCTTTGATAGTCTATATGACAATGACAAAGTGTGCAATGTGCTTATCCTAGTATGCTTGGTTGATCTTATGTTTTGGCATGGTTAGAGATGTTCAGGGATGAGTATGAAATATTGAGCATGTGCAAAAGGTCCCTAAGATGTTTTCTAAGTTTTGAGTGCTTGTGTGCATAAGTGGAATTCATTTGGTTGTCTATAGTTTTCATCTAGACACTTTGGGTCCATTGGCGAAAAATCTGAGTAGATAGTTTGATGATGTCACCATTGCCATGTGTGGATGAGTTAGGAAGAAATGGTCACATGGGTTTGTTTAGTATTGTGCTTAGTTCTTATGCGTTAAATCTCAGGTCATGCACCTAAGTGCATCAAAAGATATGCAAGTGCCAAGTTGGGCATCCAGGTATTTTGATAGTGCTTTCCCATACTTAGCCAAATTTGCAATGTGGCAAGAAGTGTCGAGTAAGCATTTTGATGGTAGCATATCTCGCACATGTGGACGTTTCAGGAGAAGGTGATCATATGGGTTTGTTCAGTTTTGTATCTAGTTTATTTGTGCTAAATTTCAGATTATGTGCCGAAGTGCGTCAAAAGATATGCATGAGCAAAGTTGGCCTTCCAGGGAATTCTTGACATTGTTGGCTCTGTGACAAAAGATTTTGAGAAGGTATTTTAATGGTGTTATATCTTGCACATACGAAGGTTTCGGGAACTGTTTGACACATGGTTGGATTCTCCTATGTGAGATCATATGGTTCAAATTTGAGAACATTTGAGTAAGTGAGGTAAAAGATATGACTGTGCAAAGTTGGCCTTCCAGGCATATAAGCAAGGTTCCCATAGTCAAATTTGCACAAGTTAAAGTTCGAGCAACCCACGAAAAAATCGACGGAGCGTGTTTGCTCCAAGATTTTAGGAAGCAACGAGATGAGGACAGATGCACGATGTTTAACACTGAGCAGAGATAAAGATTGAGCTTCTTCGAAGGATCAACAGTGAGCAGGAGATTGTATAGATAGAGATCAATGGTGTGTATTAAAGTCGCGAGGTCAAAGTGACAGTTGCTTAGCTTTATTAAAGATCAATCTACGTACAGAAGATCGATGGAGTGCATTGAGTCAAAGTTTCAAGGGTGCACGAGATGAGGTCAAAGTGACTGAGGTTTAACGTTTGAGCATTGGCGTCTATGCGTTAAGTTCGGAGAAGATTGACGGTGTGAGATTGATCTAAAGCTGAGAGGACACGAGATGCGAGCATGGTGTTCGAAATTTAACTGTGACCGTTTGTTTTTGAATATTTGAATTTGCAAAGGAAAAAATCAGTGCTCTGTATTTTGGCCATAACTTTCAATCTATGACGAATTTGCTCATGCTGTAAAAAGCAAAGTCGTAGAGGACTCCAAGGTGCATCTGGCAATATAGATTTGAAGATCTAAAAGTGTGTATAGTCATAGTTATGAAAGTTCAAAATTGACTGTGTTTGTGCTTGTTCTGCAATTGACCCGAGAAGGATAATTGAGCTTGTGTAGATGTTGTTTCGATGTTCCATGATGAATTGGCTATTGGAAAGTGTTGTAGACTCCATAAGGATGCTTTATGTGGATTTTGGAGGTGTGATCAATCTATCTTGAGTATGAACAATGCTTAAGAAGTTGACTGTGTGTTCGTTCATAATGTTCCTATGTACCAGGTCAGTGTTTGAATTGTTTGAGCATATGTAGTGGTGAGTAGAGTTGATTGTGATCATTTGAGATTGTTGAAGGGGACATAAGGAGTGGACCCATGTAATTGAAAGTGGTCCTATGTTCTTGTTTTGCTTGATGAAGTGCTAAATGAGTGAATAGGTCTCCATGAGACTTATTAGAGCTACAAGGGCCTTATTAAAAGGTGTAGCTGCTTAAGGGTGATCCATAGATGCTATGGCCGACCTATGAAGATTGTATTGAGTTGTGTCTTTGTATGAGATAGATGCCTTAAGGGTTAAGGCATGCCTAATGGTCGACCAAGATGGTGTTAATCATAAATGCTCTATAAATAGTGAAATCAAAGATGATTTCTAGACTTTGTGTGAGACTTTGAGGGAGTGCAAATGTGGAGCCAAGTGAAGGTAAGAACCTTTGAAAGAGAAGGTACAAGTCAGTGAGGACCAGTAGAGAGTGAAGAGGATCATACATGCTTGTCTGAGCAAGGTGTTGAAGGTGATCACATAGGTCATTGGACCTAATAAGCTTAGAAGAGGTAGAATGGGTGAGTATGCTCAAGACGCTGTTTGAGAAAGACTTGAGTGAGATTTGAGAGAGGCTTGGGTGTGTGAATTGTGGAGCGAAGGAGAGGTAGAGTGCCCAGTAGATGAGTTGATGAGCAAATCAGATTGAGGACTGTTTGTATGACCTGTTGGTCATAATTTTGTTGGTAGAATAGTGTTCTTGCTGTTTGAGTATTAGTGAAGGTGAAGAGTGATAATCAAAGGTCCATCATTAGGTGTTGAAGACATTAGTGCAAAGGTGGATGTGTTCTTAGGTGTTGTGGCAACTCAGTATCTAAGGGGGTTGCAGCCTTCTTGCAAGGTGAAACTTGCTAAAGGTTTAGTTGTTGTGGCAGTTCAGCTAGATAGGTGTAGTAGCTACTTGTGGGATTGCAGTCTCACTAAAATAAGGGATGGTAGTTCTTTGATCAATTGTAGCTTGTCTAAATTGGATCTTGTCATTATAGGACTATAGTCCATCTTGCAGGGTTCAGTGGGTTTTATCCCCCAAGAGGGTTTTCCACATAGATGTTGTGTTGATGTGATGTATGCTTTTGTTCATGTTTTGGATGTATGTGATTTCATGTTTATGTTGCTAGATCAAGTTGATGAATGATGGAATGGTTTTGGGATTCAATGTGCATTGTTGTATACTGATTCATCCCCACACCCCCTCAGTAGCTACTATCAACATCGCAACAGTGTTAAGTAATGTAAATAAAGCATGAAGTTTTATTTAACACTTGTTAGAATGTTTTGGTTGACTCGAGGTGTGTAACATCATGGTGGCACTCTAACATGGAGAGGTTGAGGAGTGTTACACAATGATCACTTTGCTCAGTAGTTGGTGATTGTAGATTCTTCTGTTGCATGTTACAAAGTGATGTGCCGGAAATAGGCTTGGTTCTTCCAAGGAAGAGAATGATGCATTCATACATAGTGAAGTGTATGGACATTGTCGATATACATGGTTTAGTGTATAGTGAGTATGCAATGCTTTCTATACACAATATAGTGTATGCAATGTGAATTACATGGTTAAGTGCAAATACATAATAGTGTTGTATGTAGTTTACAAAACCTTGTGACGTAGTGCTTTTAAGCAATTCAGCTAACGCTATAATCAAAGAAGGTTATTGTGTTGAGGTTTTTTTACCCAAAAAAGGTTTTCCTAGGCGAAACCTTGCATATTCTATGTATGTCTTTGTTTTTGTATGTTTAAGATTTGTATAGTATTGCTCTTCTTTGTGTTAGCACGGGTTTTGTTCCCAACATTTGGTTTGGTTGTAGCTTTGTAGAAGTTGGGATAACTTGTGATAAATGGTTTTCTTGAGTGGGAGTTTTGTGCAGAAGAATTTTGTGCTTGGAAAATGATTGGAAGCACAAAAATAGAGATTGAAAAGCTCAATGGTCAACATTTTGAGTTATGGAAACTCAAGATAGAAGATCTCCTGGTAGATAGAGTCCAGTGAGTTGCGGTGGAAAACGCACCGCCTACGAGAATGAAACTAGAAGAATAGGAAAAGATTGATAGGAATGTCAAGAGCTCTATCAAGTTATTTTTGTCGGATTTAGTACTATTGAATGTATTGATTGAAAATATTGCAAAGCTTCTTTGGGATAAGTTGGTAACGTTGTATTGGGCGAAGTCATTGGTAAACAAACTATTCCTACGAAAGAAGGCTATATTCATTGTGAATGAATGATGGTGACTCTGTTGCAGACCACCCAAATGCCTTCAACATTGTGATAAGTTAGTTATTGTCCGTTGAAGTTAAAATGGATGATGAATAAAGGTGTATCAAATTGCTTTGTTCTTTTCTAGACACTTGGGATAATCTAGTAATGGCTATTACTAGTATTACATTTGAGCTAAATGTGGAGGATGTAGTTACTTGAAGAAATGCTGGAATTGTGGCAAAATATGACATTTCATTGTAGAATGGAAAAGGTGGAAAAGGCCAAACCACCAAATGCTGCACAATCCTCAGATGAAAGAGTCTCTAGTGATGAAAATGGAGATGTCTATCTCGCAACTTCAAGTATGCATACATGTCATGATGCATGGCTGATGGATTTAAGATGGATTTAGGTGCCTCCTATCATATAACTCCTCACAGGGAGTGGTTCCATGAATATGAAGAGTATCATGTTGTTGATGTCTTTCTGGGAGACAACTTGAATTGCAAGATTGTAAATAGAGGAAGAGTGAAGCTGAGGTTTTAAGATGGGAGGATCAAGTCTCTCCTTGGTGTCTTGCACATTCCCATGTTAGCTAGGAATTAAGTCTCTATAAGCAAAATGAATGATGTTGGTGTGCAGGTCCTCATTCAATAGAGCCATGGTATTGGCAATGTGCGTGCACATGGAAACTCTTTTCAGGTTTGATGCGAGTGTGGTAAGCAACACATGTAACAACTTTGTTGTTCTCGAGGCCAATGCTAATTTAGGAAGTTGCATATTGCTTCTGGTAGAGAAGACAATGCTCTGGCATTAGGGGCTAGGCCATATTGGTGAGAAAGATTTGCTTGCATCGTAGACTAAAGGTATGGTGGAAGGTATTGCAAGTTATCCCTTGGACTTTGACTTGTGCCAACATTGCATCTATGGTATGCAAAGTCGAGTCAAATTCCCCACAAGTGTTGCACGGGCAAGTGTAATCTTGTAGGTGATCCATAGTGATGTGTTTGGACTGGTGGATGTCCCATCATTAAGCAGTCTCAATTCTATGTTTCTTTCATAGATAACTTCTTTAGGAAGACCTAAATATACTTTCTCTAGAAGAAACTTGTAAGTTCCCAAGAAACTCAAGGATTTCAAGGCACTTGTACAAAATCAAATGGAGAAAAGGCTCAAGATGTTGTGCTTGGATAGCGGGGGTGAATATTGCTCAAATGAGTTTGAGATATTCTACAAGTAGTGCAAAATTGAAAGATAAAAGACAACTCCATACACCCCAGCAAAATGTAGTTGTAGAGTAGATGAACAGGGCATTGATGGACAAGCCCTGAAGTATGCTGAGTAGTGTGCACTTGGAGTAGAAGTATTGGGCAGACGTAGTTGCCACTACTTGTTATCTTGTCAATAGATCAGCCACATCACCGTTGGTTGACAAATCTCCGCAAGAACCTTGGACTGCAAGCAGTGCAAAATTGGAAGATAAAAGACAACTCCATACAACCCAGCAAAATGTAGTTATAGAGTAGATGAACGGGACGTTGATGGACAAACCCTGAAGTATGCTGAGTAGTGTGCACTTGGAGTAGAAGTATTGGGCAGAAGTAGTTACCGCTACTTGTTATCTTGTCAATAGATCAACCACATCAGCGTTGGTTGACAAATCTCCGCAAGAACCTTGGACTGGAAAGAAGCCATCTCCACAACACCTCCAAGTCTTTGGTTGCGAAGCATATTCCAAAGGAAAAGAGATCAAAACATGACTTTAAGTTTGCAAAATGTAGCTTTATTGGATATGCAAATGGTATCAAAGGGTACAAGCTCTAGAATCACGAAACAAAGAAGGTAGTCTATAGCTAGAATGTGGTCTTCAAGGAGGTGAAGAGGATTCTTGTGAAAGAGTAAGAACCAAAGAAGCAACCAAAGGAAGAAATAGAAAAGGTGAAGGTTGACGTATATTGAAGAACCTATATCCAAGGATGATGTGATAGATGAAGAGTCACAAGAGTTGCAAGAAGAAGAACTTGCACTACACTAAGGAGATCAGAACTTGTGCACATAATGCCTAAAATGTAAAGCCCATTAGATTTTCGTTCTGCATTCCTATTTTCAGTGACTGATGAAGATCCCAAGACGGTAAAAGAAGCTCTTGGATCAGATGAGAACAAGTCTTGGAAGAAGGCCATGAAGGAGGAGATGGAGTCTCTAGATAAAAATGAGACTTGGGATTGGGTAAAGTTGCCTCTTGAATGAAAACCTATGGGTTATAAGTGGGATTTCAAGAAGAAGCCCAATGTTCAAGGGAAACTAGAGAAGTATAAGGCTCTCATGGTACTAAAGAGATGCTTGCAAATAGAGGGAATTGTCTTTGATGAGACCTTTTCTCTTGTTGCGAAATTGACTTCCATGAGGTTTCTTTTAGCTATTGTTGTTTTGTTTGATCTGAAGATAGATCAGATGGATTATAAGACAACATTTTTGCATGGAGAGCTTGAACAAGAAATCTACATGTTGTTGTCGGTAAGTTTCAAGGTGAAATGTGAAGAGAACTTTGTCTGTAGACTGAAGATTCCTTGTATGGCTTGAAACAATCACCCAAGATGTGGAATCATAAGTTGGACAGTTGTGGTTGGACTTGGGCTTGTGCATAGCAAAGCATATCCTTGCATTTACTGCAAGGTGGAGGGTGATAAATTTGTCATCGTAGTTCTCTATGTGGATGACATACTGCTATTCGAGACTGACAAGGAAATGATTAAGCAAGTGAAGTCTCAACTACTTGTGTAGTTCGACATGAAAGATCTTGGTGCCGCAAGATTCATCTTGAGCATGAAAATCAACTGAGATCATGTGAACAAGAAGCTATGGTTAGACCAAAGGAAGTATGTTGAGACAATATTGGAAAGGTTCAGGATGTAGGATAGCAAGCCTATCCACATACCTTTTCCAGCTGGTCAAAAACTGTCTACTATGTAGTGTCCAAGACATGAGGGGTTGGAGGACATGGTTCAAGGTCCATATGTGAATGCAGTGGGAACCTTGATGTATGGAATGGTTTGCACAAGACTTGACATTGCACATGCAGTGGTAATAGTGAGCAGATTAATGTCCAATCTGGGTGTGGGAGTTCTGAGTATGTAGTTTGCTATTAGGGAAACCCTAGGAAAAGCAAACATTGAATCTATAGGGCTTTGTGGATTCTGATTGGGCTAGAGATCTTGATTGTTGTAGGGCTACCAATGCATATGTGCTCAACTTCTTTGATGGATTTGTAAGTTGGCCAAGCAAATGACATGTGAGTGTTGCGATATCCACGTTGAGTACATGGTAGCTACTCATATGAGTAAGGAAGTGATTTGGCTTCAATGATTGCGCTCTACTGTTGGGTTCACTCAAAATGTGGCGAGGATAGATTGCGATAGTCAAAGCACAATCTATGTGGCAAATAACCCTGAATATCATTCTCGGACAAAGTGCATTGATGTGTGATATCAATTTGTAAGGGAAATACTGGAACAAAAGAAGATATTGCTGGAGAAGGTGGACAATGAAAATGTTGAAGATTCATTGACTAATGCCATAAGTACTAAGAAGTTCTCTTGGTTGCCTGCAGTTGCTAAAGGAGTGATTCGTGCTCCCTTATGCAAAGTGTTCAACTAGTGAGAGTTTGTTGAGAAATGTTTCAACTTTGCATGGATCTGTGCATTGGTAGTTGTGCACGAGGTTGATTGTGCAAGCCTTGCACAAGGAAAGTCTATTGTTGTTGTGCAAAGAAGTCAGCATGCGAGAAACGATGCAGAGTTGTGTAGTATCATTGTACTTTGGAAGGTTGTGAAGTGGTGGGCAACATTGGATTTGTGGTAAGGTGTTGCGCAATAATGTCAAGCAATGTAAGAAAAGTTTGAAGTGTTACTAAACATTTGTGAGATTATTTAGGCTGACTGGAGGTCTGTGAGGAATGTCTTGGTGGTGCACTAACATGGAGCCGTTGAGGAGCGTTACATAATGATCACTTTGCTTAGTAGTTGGTGACTGCAAATTCCCGTACTGCATAGGCATTACAAAAGCATGTGTTGGATATAGGCACGGTTCTTCCAAAGAAGAGGATGATGCACTCATACACAGTGAAGTGTATGGACATTGTAGATATACACAATTTAGTGTATAGTGAATATGCAATGCTGAATATACATGGTATAATGTATGCATTGAGAATTACACGGTCAAGTGTAAATACAATGAAGCATTGGCTTCATTGTATGTAGGTTATAGAACCTTGTGATGTTGTAGTGTTTGTAAGCGGTTCAGTTAATGCTATAGTCAAAGAAGATAAATGTGCTGGAACATTTTCTCCTAAGGCCATACTAAACTCCAATAGGCTCCAAGCAATCCTATTCACTTATCTTTTTCGTGGTCTTTAATTAGTTACATCTAGAGATGGCCTCGGAGCCCAAAATTAGGAAGTTCTACATTGATATCACATTTACAAAATTAGAATGTTTCCTTAAAAAAGAAATTATGGCATTTCTATGCATGGTGAGAGAGGGATGTTGCAATGTGTACATTGGTGCTTTGATAGGTGGTAAAAATGGGTTCGCATAGTGAGCTTTTTCATTTAATACCACTTTATATTGGCAACACATGGTTTTAAGAGGATGAATCGGTATGAAATAAGACTAGACAACATGTTTGTTTTGGATAGTAATGCAGACAAAATCCTATGCAACAACATGGTTCTTTCTCATATATAAATTCTAGATTATATAAGATAAATATATTAATGTCCAACTATAGAATACAAAAATAAGTCAAAGGTACTGCAAATTACAAAAATGTGTCAGGAAAAAGCGGGAAACCAAAAAGGTCTCTAAAAACAAGAAAAAAAAGCAATGATCAGAGCCAAACCACGAAAGGACCCAACCATGCTCAGGTCCAAAGAAGGAAGCAAAAGAAACAAGCAATCTTGTAAACATCGGGAGCACGAGGATGATCCCTAAGAAAGAACCAGGAGGTAACCCATCAAGAGTTCGATCCAACTCCTAGCATCCAAGGCTGACAAGAAGAAGCTCCGAATAGAAGTCTGACCTGGAGAAGAAGAGGTATGATGCCTGGTCTGTCCTCCAATCCTTTGCCTAGAAGGAAAAGTCCTCTGTGAAGGTCTGGTGGATCTAGTTTGTCTCCTGATGTCAGGTCTGAAGTGAATATGCTGATGAAAACTCAGGGAATTGTGAATAGTGTCTCTGGACCTCACTGATTTGGATTATGGGGCTGCACTGATGTCAATTTGTCACTTAGTGCCTCTCCTCGAAGGTAGTACCATGAAAAAGGAAGTAATCCGTTGAGTGGAGACTGGTCTAGTGGGTCTCTGAATAAAATGATCACGAAGCTTAAGAGCTCCCTGTATATATAAAACCAAACATCTCTGGTCCTCATATCTGAAAAAGTTAGAACGAGTCTCTGTCGTCCTAAATAGGTAGTAAAACCTCCGTCTGATCTGATAGTAAATGGGACAACAAAAGATGAAGTGCTCCTCGAACTCCGTCGCTTAGATGTTGCATAACTGACAAACTCTGTCTGTTCAATCTATCTAGTGATCTGTCTCAATCCTAACCTTGTGAGATCCCACTCGAAATTGTCCTAAAGGGATGCGAAGAGTGGACCCAGTGGCGGAATGTATATTTTGGATGAATGATAAGCCCGTCACTCAGCGCCAAGAAGTGCTCTGCATAAAATACCATCTTAGGGCGTAACCCCCTAGGAGGGTTTACCCAAGTAGTATGGATAAACTATCTGTAAATATCATCTCAAATAATCCGGTTCAACTCCTGTCTAGTGGGTAGAAGATGAGTTGGTGTGTCCAAGGAGTGCATAAATGGAGGAAGTCGGTCCATCCTGATTCCCATAGACTCCAATAGATCAGAAACTCCTATATACTAACAACGTCCACGTGTCGAAGGAACTGAGAGAGCAAGATTCTATGAAGAACAGTAAGCTAAGTATGGGTATTTGTCATGTCCACTTGCGGAATTAGAAAACCTCCGTAAGTGATGTATGAAAGTGATCAGATCAAATATAGTCACTAGTCAGAAGGGACGGGCACCAAACTCTGCAAGAATAATGTGTTGGGGAACTGTCTGCTTACATCTGATCATGCGGCGAAGGAGAAGTGTTTGGACCCTCTCAACAACAGCCCAATCACCCTCATGTAGAGAGGGCCCCCAAACTACAGATCCATAGAGAACTATGGGTTTGATAAGTGTATCCATGAGTGACATCTTGGAAGAGATATCCTGAAAGTGATGTCGAAAACATTGTCGTTCAAGGAGAGTTAAAGAACCATAACCTCTGTTTATTCTAGGCTAGAGTGCCTGCCTCAAACTGAAACATGGACTAGAAAATTACACTACTAGATAAGTATAGGAAGTGGTAATTTCAACCTCCTTTCATCTGAAAGAGAAATGGGGGTGGGAGGTCTTCAAGCCATTAAATACCATGACCTTGATTTTTCCCAAATTAATGGTCAGCTGTCGGAGATCGCAAAAGAGAGCCAAAGCATCCAACTGCCGCTGTAAGCCCTCAGGAAAAGAGGCTAGGAGAACCACATCGTCCGCAAACAAGAGGATAGAAATCAGATTCTAATGAAGAAGACACCCATCACTAGCATGAATATGTTCATGAAGAAAGGTCTCTAACTCATCAATGTATATCCCAAATAAGGTTGGGGGCAAAGGGCATCCCTGCTTGACCCCAATGGTACTTCTAATAAGGTCTGAAATCCCATGAACCGTGCAAAGACGACCAAGAACATTCTTGTATAATCTCATAATGGCTGCCAAGAGGGTCTCAGAAATGCCAATATTCCTAAGTCTCTAGAAAAGTGCCTCCCTTGGAATAGAATCAAACGCTTTCCTGAAGTTTACAAAACAACAATAGACTATGGATGAGCGATGACGTGCCTCTTCAATAATGGCCCGGAGTGTGAAAATATGATCAATGGTTTGATGGGTTGATCTAAACCCTGCCTGTCCCCTAGCTCTGAGGTGTCTTTGCTCAAACTCTCTCGAAAGTTGCATGTGTAATATAGTAGCATACAAGTTCAAGAATGTGTGTCCAACCATGATCGTCCTGTAATTATTAGGATCTGAAAAGAGCCTGGTTTGTGGATCGGGTGAATAATGTGATGTGACCAAGAGGGTGGGAAACCTGAACAAACCACGTGGTTGAAAAGATCAACCATATAGCTTCCAAAAGCTCTAAAACCATGTTTAAAGAGCTCAGCTTGGAAACCTTCTTCATTGGCTGCCTTGCTACTATTCATCAACCACACCGCCTCTCTAACATTCTTATATGTGAAAAGTGAGAAGAAGATGGTGAAGAAGCAACATGGGTTTGCGTCTGGCCAGGAGTATGATAAAGGGTGGACGTCTGGGAAATCATGGATGTGAGATTAAGCTCAATGGGGAGGGGAGAATGTCATGGGAGGATGGTACACCGAAAGAGTTTGGGGGAGTGAATGTAGGAAGCCCGTAAGATCCATCTCCTTTGATAAATATAAAGGCGTTTCTTATGTCAAAGAAGGCAACGATAGGATGATTTTAAGGCTGGGTAAGAGGGGTGAGATTGGAGGAAGGTGTACCAAAGCCGATAGTGGATAGTCTTGTAGTCATCATCATACCACTTATTCATGGGGCAAGATCTTTTATATTGATGGGAGGTAGACGTAGATCTGGTGTAGTTAGGAAAAGATTTGAGGGCAGCTTCCCAAATAATGGAGGAAAGACGTGTACTTGGAATTAACACAACCAAGTGAGAAGAACTGGGGTTCTGGAGGTAGAAGCTGACGGATGTGAGAAAGGAAAATGTCAGAGTCCCCATCCTCAAAATGAAAAATGGTACGTGGTATATTGAAAGAGGGGGTTGTAACATGAGGGGAGAAATCAGCCCGGATGTAGAAAGAGAGAAGAGCATGTTCTCTACGGGTAATGGGGAAAATGGAAAAATGACGGATGAAGGGCAGAAGGTTCTGACTGGATAAGACGTAATCCACCACACTCTTACCTCCCCCATGAGGTGTACATGTGAAAGAGTGTGAATTTGGAAGGCAAGGCAGCCCATTAAAAATCAACAAATCATGAGATTCCCCTAACTGTAAGAGGTGTCTTCCGTATGCTGTGCACTCAATCAACTTTCTTATGGCTTAGTAAAATAGTCACCTGACTTTTTTTGACAAGTTACTATTAAGTCAAACTTGCCTTGGGTAATAAATGGGTTGAGACAAATAACCCTAGAGAAACTTTGGCCCATCCAAAGTTGTGAAAAAATTTGCAGAGTTTTTTGAACTCGCAATAACATGGGAATTGTTTAAAATTTTTAAGTCTTATTTGATTTTCCTCAGATATTAAATATATTCCATACTTGTTTTTGGGTTTGCGACATTTTTGTGGAGACCCAACTTCCTTTTGACTATCTGGTTTGCAGAGTTCTCGCCAAGTCTGTGTTATAGGCCGTTTGTTTGCTCTCCCAAACTACAAACTGAATGCAAAACAACACATTCTCAATTTCTTTTGGGTTTTTAAATCGCATGTGTAGCTGTTTTACCCTATAGTGGTTTTGATAATCATCCATTGCAAGTGCTTATTGTTTTGAAATAAAAGCATAAAGGACCTGTCAAAGTTGAGCTAAAAAATAGAGACATAAATGTTAATATGTATCCTTGTCTGTATACTGCCCAGGCTTGGACTAACAGCTTTATCCTTTACCAATTGCTGTGACATGATTTCCATCAGCTTTAATTGCCAAGTATGAGTTTTTGAACTATGCCTGATTGTGTGCACTTAGTTAAAAATAATGTGGAGAGTGACGTGAGAGATGAATGATTGAAGAAATGGGATGCTCATGATTGCAATTGGTTCAGGGTACGAGGGTTGCTTCTGTAGAAAACAGTGTGAGTAAGAAAGACTGAGAGCGAGTCAATTTGAATGAAAGAGAGATGTAATTTTAAGATGTGAATGATGCTGTGCGTTGGTCAATTTTAGATTTTGTTGTACCCTCTGCTGTATTCACATTGCTGTGCAGTTATGATGTCTTTAATGCTTGTTTGGGCTCCATATGTAGCTTCGATCATGATGAATTGATATGTATTTCATTTTTTATGAGTGTTAATTTACAATCTGGGCTTAGGGAACTCATTGATATGTACATATCAGGGTAATGAGGTGAGAGATGAAAAGAATCAATTGAAATGTAAAAGAATGTGTTCCCCACATTCATTTCTTATGCTTTTCAACAGTGTTTTACATATTATTTATGTTTATTGTATGAATTATATATTTTTTTGACTTGTGGAAAATTTGCCGAGTTGTATTGAGGCACAAAGACAAGCCAAAATTTTGGGTTGTCGAGTAATTGCCAAGTACAAGTTTTTGAACTATGGTTTGAACATTCTTGTTCACCTTCTTACCATCCATGAATATTGGTTTGGCTTTTCAGTTTACCCTATGAGATGTTGGATGCCATTGTAGTTTTTGAATGTAAATAGGGAGGTGCACAAGACAGTTTGGATCAACTGGCTACTATATGTTCCCATCTGATGTTTAGTGAATTGGCATCATTTTGTGCAGTTGCCTTGTATGCCATCTTGGAAGTGTCATCATAGCCATATAATTACACAAACTCTCGCACAAATTCATCTTCTACTTGAAAAGACTTGATATGTGGTTCATATTCCATTTTGTATTTTATATCTTCATCTTTTTGTATTTGCCATTCTGAGGGATTGGATGCGAGCTACTTTAAACTCAATAAATTTTAAGATCTAGGTATGTTTTAATTTTCCAACTTCATTCTCTTGTTGAGTACCCAGAAGCTTTTTTGAGATTCTTTTGTTACTTTGTTTCTATCTACTGCAGATTGTTGCTCCTTACCTGCCATTTTTTTGTTATATCTAGAGTCTAGACACTACTATGTTAGCAGGGAAGACGTTTTCCCCAAAGGGGTAAAAGCTGTTTATAAACTAGTTCTCTGTAATCCTTCCAAATTTTCGTGGGTCTTACAAAATTGGTTTGTGTTTCTATTTTCCAGTTCTTAAAGGTTGGTGCTTTTTTTTTTTGTCTCAATGACTAAACCGCTGATCCTTTATTGTGACTTGAATGACAGAGAAACAAGAAGCAGAGGCGCATTCAAAAGATATGTCAACTTTCTGTGGCAGGTACCGAATAAAATTACATCAAAAGTCTCCGCTTTCAATAAGCAATGTTTCCTAATTTATTTGTAATTGATCTTTGATATTATGCCTTAAGTAACTCTGTATCAACTAAAAAGCTCAACTGCTATCAGTGGTAAAGGACCAGCCTTTCACGCATAGAGAATACACCATAAGAAAGCACACCTACAATAGAATGGGTTAACATGTATTGCCGGTTGACTTAGACCTAGGGGATATGTGACACTTAAACTAGCATTATTTATACACAATACCATTGGAGGAGAATTATGATCATTACAAACCCTTATATAAGCTTCCCCCTCATTTATGCTTGTCAATAGAACTGGTCTTCATCTATGCCTGAAGCAGTGAAATAAGATTGTGCTAAGCTTAGGCAGAAGATGAAGATGGCATGTTTATATTTGCCATTATGTTAGGGAAAATCGATCCTCACCAGCTTTAGAGTGAGCAAAGTTTTACTGCTGATACACGTGTAAGCCCATCTATTGCTGGGATCAAATGATCTATCCCCGTAACTAAGGCTTGTTAAGGGAAGTACCTATACAGAATGTCAAGGGAAACTTGTCTATATGTTTTAATTTGGTGTTTCTTAATCTCTATGCTAAGCCTCTATTTTTTCTTACCACTGAACATACATAATCAACTTGCTGTAGTTTTTGTCCCTCATACCATCTATGATTTGCTTGAGTAAGCTTCCATTTAGACAT
Organism: Torreya grandis; assembly: GCA_037957365.1. NCBI lineage: Eukaryota > Viridiplantae > Streptophyta > Pinopsida > Cupressales > Taxaceae > Torreya > Torreya grandis. Next base: position 716,071 of record JARHVA010000094.1, on the reverse strand, counting down.
CCTTCAAGATACTAGTTCCAGTTGACTATTCCAGCGGGTTGTCACTTTTCCAAACATATTTTGGCCAAACAAGTCCCAAGTAACTACTTTCAATGATTCTGTTAACACACTTATGTTTTTGCCAGCGTTTTTGTATTTTAAAACGTAATTATTTTGATATTGGTTTGGAACCTTAGATGATTGTTCCAATCTGAAATATTCTATTATGTACTAATTGAACTTGTTATGATAATAGGCGGTGTGTTCCCAACAGAAACTTTCTGTCTAGGACAAACTCTATACTTTAAAGCTGATTTTGAAAAAATCTGAGCTGAACTCTGAAAATTCTGAAATAGCTACTATAAACCCAGGTCTGCGACTTAAATTTGAAATGGAAACTGAAACATCAGATATTTCTGAATCTGCTGGAGTCTAAAATCTGAAAATGATGCATGAGACTGAAATTATGAAAACTGTAAATATTCAACTCTAAAATTGCTGAAAATGTGAAACTGATTTTGTTTTGAAACTGGAAGGAGATCAGAACTTCAATACTGCTGAAAATAGAAAAAAATATTTATGAAAGAGGGAAATCACTTTCTCGAGAGGGTGTGGATCCCAATTCTGGCCCAAATCCTGGACAGTATGGATGCTGCCTTGGCAAAACCAGTCCGAGACTCGTGCACAAAAATAACTTTCACAAAGCATGCCCTCTTCTGCTACCTAAGAGTCTGTTTATAATATTATTCCCCCTTTAACTCTTATGCCTCTAGCATGTGGGATAATTTCTATGGGCGCACAAAATTGGTGTCAAATGGACCCACAAGATTCGCACAAAATCTTCCTTGTGGACCCCACTGACAGAAGTGCACAGTTTTAGATTTCTTAATGGTTACAACAAGACTCATTGAGTCCCCTCTCTTTGAATTGCTTTGCCCTTAAGCAATTGTAGTGCTGAATTTTGCAGTATTTCTAAGAATTCACCGGTTGCATATTACAAGGATAGATCTCCCTCCATTGGGTGAGGTCTCTGATGATAACTTATTCCTCAATTTCTTTTTTTTGGGGGTTCAAACTGTTTTCTAGAACTATGATAACTTGGCCTTCTTCATTGAGGGGTGGCAAAGCATTTGAGTTTGACTTTTTGACCTACTACCTTCTTCAAGAATGAGACATTGAAGGCATTGTGCATTCGAGCTTCTTGTTGGCAGCGCAAGTATGTGTGCAACATTTCATACTCATGGCAAGATCATGCAAGGCTGATAGTATTGAGGCCGAAGTCTTTTTGTTTCTCTTCCTTTGAGATACTTTTGCCTATAGGGTTGTAACATTAAAAAGACCTAATCACCTACCCCAAATTCTCTCTTACTTCGATTTTGGTCTTGCTGTGATTTCATGATTTATCCTCCTTGGACAACTTTTAAGGTTTGCCATTAATTGTTTCTAGATCTTTTGATTTTCTTCAAGGAAATCACAAACATCTAGCGTATGAGTGTCTTCAATGGATCGATCTATCAACAAGGGAGGATAATAATTGCATAACGCCTTAAATGTAGACATTCCAATAGCTGTATGATTTGTTGTATTCTACCATTCTCTGCCAAATGCTTGAGATTCGGGTATTATCTCCATTAGGCACTAACTTGTGGTGTTCCTTGGGTTATTGAATCTGTTTATATTCAAGTATATTGACTGTACAAGTTTATGATCTATTACAGGCTCAAATAGAATAATGAATCTGATTTTTTGGATCACTACAATGTCCTGTTACTAATTTGTGAAATGTAACATCACCATTTTGTTCATTGTGCATACAGGTTGTTGGAGCAAACTGAAGAAGAGGTGCTGGCCACTTATTCCATAAGTGAATTTATTTAGTATATTCTTTATATGCATAGGCATTCACAAATTTCTTTATTGTAGACATTCTTATTAAGTAATAGAAAACTCAGAGTGCAAGCCAATTCTGTTCTTGAATTTCTAAGTCAATTTTAAAAATAAAATAAAATAGCAAATTGTTTTAAGGAAATGTTTTTTTTTAAACAAAACACCAAGCCAAGCAAGATGTGTGAAATATTACATTGATAAAAATAGCAGCATCAAAAGACACAAACTAGAAGGAATCCTAACCTAAATTTCTGTATTCTGCTTTTGAAAGTATACATATAATTCCAAATCAAAATCTGTCTGGTGGATATAATTTTCAATTGCTTTTCACACCAAGACAGCCAAAAAGCACAATATAATTTCAAATCAAAATATGTGTAGTGGATATAATTTCAATTATTTTTACCAAGACAGCCAAAAAGCACAAAGACCATACACAAGTATCATTAAAAAATTGCCCACTATAGTCATGACTATTAATTAATCAGGGCATTCATTGCTCAAAGGCTTTCCATTCCTAAGCATTTGCTTCCCCTTTGGGGCCGTGGAAGGCTGGTGTAGGTACTTCAGTCGCCTGGTTATCTCTTGAGGGATCCAGTTTGGGGCTACAGTTCTAGTGAGTGTTTTATAAAGGGGAGGCTTCCATTCACCCCCATGAATGGAGGTTTCAACAGATCTTTTATGGCGGGCAGTTTGTCTTTTATTGCTTGATTGCTGGGGATTTCACTGGATGACTTCAGCAAGTCTTCTTTTTGCCCATTCAATGGTTAAAATCTGCTTTATTGCTTCAGTCCTACTATGGAGATTTTGGAAATCATGACATAGATAAACCAAACACTCCTGTTGCTGCATACATTCCCACAGATTTTGAATACACTCTTTCTGTTGTTTACAGTTTACCATGAGTGCAATATATTTTTCACAAAAGGTAATGTCACTCAATATTTTTGTCCTTATCATGGATAATTTCAGTGATTGTGTTTAGGGCTTTTAGCATAGCATTCTCTTCAAAGCATCCATCCATGGCCTTTTTTAGATTAGGAGGGAAAAGTAGGGAGAGTTTAATGGGGCAGCAGCAGACCAAGTACTAAGAATGGAAGTTGAAGCAGTCTGGAACTCTCCTTGCATATTGGTATTCTGAATGCTAGCATGAGGATTTGGAATTTGTAATGGCCGAAATTGGGAGTAATATTCAAGCCAGAATGCCTTAAATGGGCCATTTTGTACAATTCGGATGCAGAGAAAACCTGGGTGGGTTGGGAATTGTGGAAGCCAAAGGTGGGAGACAAGTTCTAGGAACAGAGAAAGTAGACGGTGAGAGAGAATTGCCTGTTTGCTGAGCCGTAATCCTAACCCGATGTGCACCTTTTTTTTGAATGTAGAAATTTTGCATGGCTCTGTTCAGCATTGGGTTGTTGGCGGGCTCCTCATCATCAATCCTAATTGGCTGTCTCCCTTGGAGAGGAGTTTTCCCTTGAAGCTCCTTGCTGATTGTTGGAGTTCTGCATTATCAAATTCTTATTCTTCACTCTTTTTGTGCTTGTTTCTGTGGTTTTTTGGCAGTACCAAAAAAAAAAAAAATGCTTCCATTTAAAACAACTTATGATCCCTTTTATATGTTTTTCCATCAATTTTGAACACCTCTGTCTATGCATTGCTCTGACAATTGCAGTTCCCAAGTGAAATGGTATTCTGAATGCTAGCATGAGGATTTGGAATTTGTAATGGCTGAAATTGGGAGTAATATTCAAGCCAGAATGCCTTAAATGGGCCATTTTGTACAATTCGGATGCAGAGAAAACCTGGGTGGGTTGGGAATTGTGGAAGCCAAAGGTGAGAGACAAGTTCTAGGAACAGAGAAAGTAGACGGTGAGAGAGAAATGCCTGTTTGCTGAGCTGTAATCCTAACCCGATGTGCACCTTGTTTTTGAATGTAGAGATTTTGCATGGCTCTGTTCAGCATTGGGTTGTTGGCGGGCTCCTCATCATCAATCCTAATTGGCTGTCTCCCTTGGAGAGGAGTTTTCCCTTGAAGCTCCTTGCTGATTGTTGGAGTTCTGCATTATCAAATTCTTATACTTCACACTCTTTTTGTCACTTTGTGCTTGTTTCTGTGGTTTTTTGGCAGTTGAAAAAAAAAAAAAAACACTTCCATTTAAAACAACTTATGATCCCTTTTATACGTTTTTCCATCAATTTTGAACACCTCTGTCTATGCATTGCTATGACAATTGCAGTTCCCAAGTGAAGGAGATCAGGCTGAAAAGATAAGGAATGATTGTTGGAGTTCTGCATTATCAAATTCTTATGCCTCACTCTCTTTTTGTGCTTGCTTCTGTGGTTTGTTGGTCGTAAAAAACCACTTCCATTTAAAATAACTTATGGTCCCTTTTATACAATTTTTCCATCAATTTTGAACTCCTCTGTCTATGCATTGCTATGACAATTGCAGTTCCCAAGTGAAGGAGATCAGGCTGAAAAGATTGTAAGAATTGATTGCAAAGCTTGCAAATTATTTAGGAAGATCTCTAGCCCAGCCAAGCGGTAAAAAAATTATCTAATTGAGTGTTGTTCTAGCCTGATGATGGTGGGAATTGAGGGGATTTAGTTCCAAGTAGGTTCATTCCCTAACTTCTGATGTGGCTTCCCAACATGTACACTACAAATAAACAAGTCATCAGATCCTTCACTGTCTGTCATCCAATTGCCCTTTAATGTTGAGTGACTGCTGCCTTTACTGCTGTATGAGATGCCTTCAAAGCTAAATTTCTGCACAGAGAATTGGGAGATGCTATGCTTTGTAGAAGAGGCAAGTGATTTAGCTTATTCAGTTGTTGCATTGAAGGGGTATGTGAATGGTTAACGTTTGTGAGCTTTCCTTGGCGTGAGGGAGGATTTTTCTATTCTTAGAAAAAAGCAAAGCTTCTTCATTTTTATTTTCTTTATCAATATGAGATCCCACAATAGAGCACGAGAAATATGTAAGTGTCATTGGGCTTAGGGGATACATAGGTAAGTGTTGAAGAGGCTTACATGAAGGGATTCGTGAATAAAGACAAGAAGGGAATAAAAACAAGGGAGTAAAAGGTCATGACTTGAGAGGGAAGTGTTAGCATGAAATATCCCTTTCTAGAATAAATCTGAATTCTGATTTTATTTTAATTTATTGATTTTGAAATTCTATTCAACACAAGGAGATCATACACGTAGCTGATAACACAATGCAAGTAATAAAGGATTTCACTTCAAAATAAACTTATTTGATCCTTGAAAGTATAAATTGCATTATAAAATTTAAATACCACCTTATTTCCTGAAATTCCCCACAAAACCCTGCCTGGTTTAGATCTGCGATTTCCTTTTGAGTTAGTACAGCAGCTGGTATGGTACGGCAGGCTGAAGATGGAAGTTTTGGAGCATACAACCCTACCCACGTGTGACTCCAGCAAGCTGGGTGCTGGTACATCAGTAATTAATGCCCTGCCAGTGACGTTTTCACCTTTTCAGCCCTCGGAGTGCCCTAGACCTGCTGTGCAGCTGTTCCTTGCAGCGATTTAGGGTTTTAGTTGTACGGCATCCTTCCTGGGAGGTATGGAAGCAATGATAAACAATTCTGGGCTGTACGGCGGCAATGGAGGATGTCCTAGAGGGTGACACCAGCCTGCTTTGTGCATGAACAGCAAAGCTAATGGTTCAGAAGTGGGATGCTTCTGCCCTACAGAGCGATTTTGCTCTCCAAGTGGAACGCTTCTATATGGAAGCCCTAGAATGCTGAAATTCTGAGTTTTATTGCCCTGCACATCCTCACGAAACCCTAGAACTAATTATGGCTTCCGGCTAGAACTAATTCTGATGCTCTGAACAATTGCAACCCTTGTATGGAGTCATCTCTGAATATTGAAGGGTTTTCGTCCTCAAATCTAATTGCAATGGAGGGCTTTCGTCCTCAAAAGCAGAAGTTGAATTTTTTATTAATTCAATTGTGAATAATCAATAATTATTATTTTTGGCACCACTTGTCATTTTATAAATTCACTTTTCCAATTTCACCCTAACCCTAAAAGCATTCAAAACACTTTGGCAATTATTACCTTTTTGGCCATTTAATAAATATTTCCATTTTGGCCATGTAATTAATATTGATTTTTGACCCCTTTTAATAATAATAACACCTAAGTGTCATTTTTCTGTGTTATAACATAAAGTAACATAGGACAACTTAAACAAATTATTATTAAATTATTTCCTTTATTAAATCCCCTTAACCAACGGAAAATGAAGATAGGTTTTGGGTCCTTTGATTTATTTAATTCAGAAAAGGGGACATTACATAGCAGGAAAGACCACTAAAAGTGGCCACAATAGTACAACATTATATCAAGGACATTGGTGGGAATCATGGTGTCCCTAGGACGTATAGTTTGTTTTAAATTAACTCTAAGATTACTGTGGGAAATTGTGTAAATGTTTGACTGTGAACATTGGTTTTGGACTGACATAGAGGTTGCAAGATCGAGCCTTGGAGAGAAAATTTTGTTTATGTCTGGTCATTGGTGTGATTAAAATTCAATTGCTTCTGGTTGATTACTAATTGCATGTTATTTGGGAAGGCTCTGAAATCATCATATATAATGGGTTTGCCCTTGGGTGTTTTCATAACAGCAGTCTTAGCTAACAAATCAGCTACGACATTGAAGAGTCTCCTTAAATGTCGGAGCTGGTGGTGTGTGAATTTGCTCGACGACTCTTCAATATGATTGATTATATGTTCCATTCTCCTATTGATGTGGAATTGAAGCTCTGGAAGTCATTGACTATTTTAGTGTCCCCTTCCGCCTGTATATGTGTCAATCCATGTTGGAGAGGGATTTGCAGTCCTTTTATCATAGCCATCAATTCGGCTACATTATTGGTTAGTTGGCTCATATACTGTTGGTATGAGATAATGTGTTGCCCCTTAGGTGTTCTCAAAATCTCACCTATCCCAGTATCCCTTTGGATTTCTACAGGCTGCATCATCAAAGTTCAGCTTAATCCAACCTTTAGGAGGAAGAGCAGAGATTGTTTTGTCACCCACTTTGAAGGAAGGTGATTTATAGAAGTTCGGTAGACCCCACATTTTGGCTATATTGGAGATCCAACATATGTTTGGTGTATTCTTTGATTGCTGGATTTTGGTATGCACCAATGCTGTGCTTTTGATTTGATTTTTAATGATTCACATTGAAGTTTTTGCATGTCGACATTTATCCTCAAAGATTGTGCTCTTTCCAAATATTCCATATGACAAACCTTGGAGTGAGGTGGTCCATTATTTTTACAGTCTCCATGCCAACTTTCAGTTTCGTCTATCTGGACAAAATTCGTATTAATGAATGACATGTCAGAGAGCTACAATTGATTTGTCCTGCCATTTTATTCCAAATGAGTTTGGCAAAGGAGCATTGTAGAAACAAATGGGAAACTAGAGAGGAAAAAAATCTGGATAAAACTATGTATGCCATATTAGATCGACCTTTGAGATCACACTTTGTGATCCATCACTATCCTTTTCCTGATGATGGATCATGGAGTGTGATCTGTAACATCTATAGAAAATGGCCACAGATTTATCCAAAAGTTTCTCTCTAATTCTTTGGAATGGAAATACTATATCTCTTATTAAGTGGGAAACTGTTCTTTCCTTTAACAATTAGGGCATATGTTTGGGCCAATCCATCCTTTCTTGTGCATCAAATCAGTAGTTATAATTCTTCCTTGGAGAGCTAGTTACAAGAAGTGCTAGATTTTGGCCCATGTGTGGAGTGACCAAAGCTTTCTCCATTTCCTATGGGTGGGGGTGATCATTCCTATTGAGAATGGAGTATGCCGTGATCACTGTAAATTCTGCTAAGTTGGTAGAATTCCATACTACCTTATCCTTGTTTGTGGAGAATATTACATATCTTTGTGACATCTCCTATACCAATTGCATGCATTGAGTGGGGTATCGAGTATTATAGTGCTTAATGAGCCCTATATTGCACTCAATCCCACCATCCCAGTGATTTGAAGATAAATTTTCACCATACGATGACCATACCTCTTCATTGCTGCCTGTAGCTCCTCTAAAGTGGGGGTTGGAAATACCCAACTGCACCTAGTTTTATTTGTTTTGCTATTGGCGAAAGAGAAGCCTTGTGGAATGTTAGCATCGGGTTTTCATTTGGGGCATGGAAATATCTGTCAAATAATTGTTGCCCAATATGTGTTCCAGCTTGCCCAGCACTCCATCATCCTTATGGCTGGTGACTATATACGAAGCCACAAGAGGGTGCTTGAAGGCTTCTTCCGCTCCTTGCCAAATGAATTTCCTTTTAATGGCCACTAATTTTTGTTCCACCGAGCTTGGAGGTGGTAGTAGATTGAAAAGGTGAATGTGTATTGCTTGTAGTACTGCCCTTGCCAGTTGGACTCTTCCAGAAAAAAGTTAACCATTTGTTAGTCCAATGTGCCAGCTTAGTCCCCCATGCTTCTTTTAATATTTTCCCAGAGCTGTGATTGATTTCTAATGTATTGGAAATCCCAAATATTTCATGGGTAGTTGCCCCCCTCTCGGAATCCCAAAATCTCAATCATGTCTTTTTTCGTTTGCTCGCATTAATCTGCTGTCCTAAGGCTAGCTGATAATATTGAATAATCAACTTAGGCTGCTCTATTCATCTGCGAATTGGTAGCCCAAGTATTAGCATTGGGAACCACCATTCACGGCCAGTAGTCCATGAATTTTACCCTCTTCTTGTGCTGTCTTGAGAAGTTGAAGCAAAATTCCCCTTATTTAAAATGAAGGGCTTACTGAGTCTCCCTGCCTCAGCATTCCGGAGAACCTGGACCACTCCCTAGGATGACCATCAGTTGCTACTGAGAAAGTAGGGGTTGTGATGTAACTATTGATCCAGCTGATAACCTCATTACTAAATCCAAAGGCCTCCAAGCTTTGGGTTAGAAATGTACAGCTGCACCTTGTAGACCATCATGTTGGTATTGTCATTGTTATCAGCATATTATTAATTACATGTTTTAGTAGCCAACATTACTTGTGAAAAAAAACAAAATGGGAATAAGCGTGGGTATTTGTGAAGCAATTCAGTTTGGGGGTAATTATTCTATACATCAGTGCAAGCAGGATTCTTCTGATGAATTTCATCCCCCCATTAATCCAAATTTTTATATGCAAGAGACAAGGTTTGGTATTCTCAGCAAGATGGGTTGTAATGGTTTCCAGCTTATAGCAACAGTGGTATGGTTGGTATAGCCGGTTCTTCGGGATCCAGATGAGCTATAGCAATGGTCGCATGTTCTTCTGCTCCTCTCATGACAGCTGCATCCCATCTTCACCAGCACAATCTCTACAACAACATCCATTCCATGAGGAATGTCATTTATCTTCCCTTATTTTTCTTCAATATTATTTTTCTCATGTTGTATATGGGTTTTATCGGAAGGGACTCCGACTTATTTTGAGGGTGGTTAATGTAGACCGTCATGTTAGTATTGCTATTTTTATCAGCGTATTATTAATTACATATTTAAGTAGCCGACGTTATGTTATTAGTGACTGTATTGTTGAATTTAGGTCCTGTCATTTATAGGTGGTGTTATAAATGACTCTTTAGTATGATCGGCTGTTGTTAACCGACAACCATTGGGTCTTCTTGTCATATAAATAGCATGATGTATGTCTAGGTAAGGGTGCTGTGTATCAAGTCCTCCCTGTACCAAACAACTTGTAGTGTGTGCTACCTATAAAATAAAGTTGTGATTACTATCATGTTCTTCTATGTTGCATTGTGGTATGTATTTACTATTCTATAATTGATGTTCTTTTTGGTAGTGTAGTTTGTATAACAGACACACCTGTCAAAGGCTTTTGACATATTCAATTTCACCACAATACCCGGTCCATGTTGAAATTTAGTTGAATGGAGTAGTTTTTGGACTGCCAGGATAATGTCCGTTATTTGTATCCCTCGAACAATGGCTGATTGATTGTTAGATCCAGGCTTTGGAAACTAGTATTTGAACCTTCTGGCAATGATTTTTGATATTATTTTATAGACCCAATCGCAAAGTGGCAATTGGTTGATACTGATCCATTGAATCAACCTAAGCGACTTTTGGGATCAGAGTCAGTCAGCTGACATTTATTTTAGTTAACATTTGTTTATTTCTTCTAGATTCTTCCACAACAGCCAACAGATCGGGTTTGATTATATCTCAAAAAATTGGATAAAATAGAGTGGAAGCTATCTGGTCCCAGTGATTTATCCTTTGCTGAAAGAGAATGTAATGTCCTTTAAAACATCCTCAATTGGCCTCATGATTTGTTCATTGTCCGATACACTTACTACTCTTTGAATATTTTTGACGATCCTCTATCGGCCTCATGCTTTGGGAAGGCTTGGTTTTTCTTCTGTTAGCATTCTGCTGAAATATTTTGCTTCATGATCCATAATATCATGGGCGGTGTTCAAAAATCTGTTATTCCCAACCTAATCCTTTGAAGAGTGTTTATGTACTCTTTTTGTGATCCAAATTTCCCAGGTCCTTTGCCTCCAATAACACTCCTTCAAATGGATTATTGCAAGCTCACCTATTAGCTGTTGTTCTTGGGCTGCCATGGTTTCATTGAATGCATGTCCTTTGGTATGCTTTTGTATTTGAGTTGGTCTATTCCCAAATTCATTTCGATTCCAATTTGTCATTCATATTTTTATCCGGTCTGGTTTCTTTACAAATTTGTACATTGCATGCCCTGTAATATTTCGAGCCTCTATCCACCATTGGGCCAGCTTGGTCGAGAATTCAGAATGAGTGAGCCACATACTTCCAAACCTGAACTGGGCTTTTCGTGCAGGTTGAACTTGTAATATTTCCAATGTTATTGGCCATAACCCAAGAGAGAATAATCATTAACCCTTGCATTGATCTATGTGCTAGAGAACCCCACTAGGGTGAGATAATTTTTTTGGTCTAATGTTTCAACAATATAGTGTTTTCCTTTTCTATGGTTGGTCCAGATAAAATAGCCTTCAACAAAGTTCATATTCATCATATTAGGTTCCTGTGTAACACCCATTAAAGCATTTACAGTCTGGTATTTAATTGCTATCCTTATTTTTCTTCTGGAGATTTTACAATATTAAAATCCCCCATCAAGATGAGTTTCTGTGTTGGTTTGGATTTTACTCAATCTCTTATTTGCTCAAGAAAATCAATTATAATGTTGCCTTATGGTGGAACGTGGATATTTACAAATTACAATACTGAAATTTTCTTGCAATTCATAAGAATAGAAACAAGAAACCACTCCCTATGGGAAGGACGTATGGGAGTGGGAAACATATCTTGCTGGGTTCCATTGAATAGACACCTTAGTGTTTGCACAAAATGGATTTTCTTGCTTCCCCAGATGCTTGTATATTTGATCCTTTGATCTTTTGGTTTCTTGCATTAGAATTAGATCAATCTTTCCTTCCCTAGCTTTGTCTTCGAGCAAGAGGTATTTGTTGGGGACATCCATCCCATGAGAATTCCATGATAGAATCTGGATTATGTGTACTGTGTGGAATCTGAGGTACTCGCCTCTGGAGAATTAGCTGGGTGGGTTGCTTTGGCTCCCAGAGCTGTGTGTTTTTTATGTGGATTTATTTGAACAGTTTCACAAAGTGAATCTGATGGCAGCGGGATCCAGAGATTTTTGGGGATTAGATCCACTTGAGATGTCTATTTTGTCATTTTTCTCCCATTTGTACATGTTCTATGTTAATCTGTTGCAGAGGTGAATTTGATAGGTATTGTTCTCTTTTTGCTTGCTCTTTGTTGCAAGCTGCTTTAGTGGCAATCGTTTTGTTTGGGCTCTTTGATTAGGTTTGCTCTCTATTGTTAACTGCTGTATCCTCGAGCCCCATTGACCTACTTTTGGTCATCTGTGGACATTAATATAAATTCATTTCATTTTTACTCTACACATTCCATGTCTGCTATGGTCAGATCTGCTAATATCTCAATGGGATTAATGGATATCACTTATTTATCCTTTTGGATTTGGGATTTTACCCTTGCATGCATAGGCTTTCTGAAACTTATCTTTGCTGGCCGGATTTCTTGAAGCATTTCCTCTTTTTGTGTTGTTGTCTAATATTAGTTGTATTTCCATTTGTTGTGTTGGGTGTTCTTCCTTCAAATTTGCCAAAGGTGGATTGTGCGTTTTCTCCTATTGCTGCGCATTGGAAGATTCTGAACTCATGCCAGATGTCTGTGCTCATGGCAGGCCCTAGATCAGAATGGTTTATTTTCATAGTTAACTGGCTGGTTCGACTCAACGCCCTCATTTCCAGCAATATTCTATTTGGCAAAGGCTGATCTAGATCTCTATTTATGCAGATGCGTGCCTAGTTCAGAATATAAAGAACGCAAATATAAAGGAACGATCCATCAAGATATAATGTACAACAGTACTTGTGACATCTGTTTTAATTTTTGGATTAATGATAGTTATTGTAAGGTTCCAAGCTGATTGTTGCTGTTAATCATTGTACCTACAATATCCTTCTCTATATATACTCCTTGGGTTGATTCTTTGGGGATCTCCATTTTTCTGCTAGGTCTATGCATGTTGGATACTATAGATTGGATTGATACTAAATAAATCAATTCTATTCATTCCTATCGTATCAAATGTTCATTACAGTAGGTAAGTTATCAACTGATCTAAGCATGTGGTGTGTTTTTTGTTGGAGTATTTAAAAAGTAGATTAGGCATCTACATGTTAGGTGTTGTTGCCATTTAACCTCTTCGTTGTCCATGTAAAACCATAGTTGTGCCTTCATAATAACATACTCATGGTCTAGCCCTCATACATGCATAGTTATAACCCTATATCAAATTGTAAATGATGAAAATGTAGAAAATTAATTAATGGGATGAGAGTTCAAGAAACAAATGCCAAAGAAGACAAATACATGGAGATTTTTCATTTTTTTGTGGTGTATAGCTGTTCAAAACTTCATTCACCAGGAAGCAAAAAACACAGACAATCTCATAGCATATTGTGTAGGCACGTAGGCACTAAAATAGATGTCAGTTATGTTTCTAGTATGTGGCTCAACATTTGTAATAAGTTGGCTATGGTGATAAATAAAATTAACGTTTGAAACAAAGTTAAATTGTGTATGGCAAATACTTGGTTGTCCAAGAGTATGTCTGTGGTAACAATGCATGAACCATTATTCAATTTTGAGTTAGTCTTGGTTGGTTGGGTGATTGGTTATGGTTGTGTCAACCACCACAATTGTCAGCAGCCATCATTGTACTCATGATCATGTCTTGGACATTGGGAAGGAGCTCTCATGTGTGCATTCTCTCCGGACTTTTGTCTGTTGATGTACTTTGCTTATTGATAATGTAATCATAATTGTGTAGGAAAAATAACAGCATGCAAAGAGAAATAATCACAGTAAAATGAAAATAGATTCAAGACACACAGAGATTACGTGGAAAAACTTGGCAAATCACCAAGTAAAAAACCACGGGAAAAGATCTTCAGAATTTTATTATCCAGGAATTAATCTGCAATTACAATAATGGCAGTCGCCACAGACAAGCTCAGAAATCCGTACAATGAGTACTACTCAATGAATAATTTACAATTCATGGGTTCCTTATATAAGAAAATATACAAAGTACAAAACTGCGTTAGTACGAACCCGTGTAGTACAAATCCGCACGTAGTACAAAACGCGTGTAGAACAAAACGCGTGTACTAACTCCCCGAAAAGACATTGTACGAAATTTGCCAACCTACCAGCTACCTAGAAATCCACTCTCGGGTAATCGTCCAACCTGTCAGCTTGGTCGCCACCTGCTTATTCAAATGTTGACTTCACATAACAAATTGCAGTATCTTATGTTGCTCTATGTTGTCTATATATATTGTTTGTTTATACTACAACAGTTTCTATTTATTATTGTAAACTAGTAGTTGTTCCTAAAGGCACAATGTACACCCAAAGGGAGATGAAATGTAATTTTTATAACAGCAAAAATTCAGCTACTTTGATCAATATGGACGTGTATTTTTCCAAACTTCCCTCATGGGCCTTGTTGAATTTTCCAGTGTTAAAAGAATCTATGAGCAATACATGTGCATAGACAACAACGAGTGTTCGATTTTGTTTGTCATTTAACGGAGCAAAAGACAATATTGGATAAAATATAAACAATACATGTGCAATAAAATATTTGTCAGCATGTTTATGTTTTATGCTTGTCTTTCACTATTCATCTGCCACAGTTTAGTATATCACGGGTAACTGAGCTCTTAGGGTCTTGTACACAATTAAAGTGGGTAAAATATAAACAGCCATTAGGGTAAAAGTTAAAGTTATTTATTAGTTGTTAGTTAACCTTCCCAACTGCTGTAACTTCATTTGTGCTTAATAAAAAAATGAACACACGTGTGTGTCATATGCCATCCATTTCTTTTCATTCTTTCTGCATTCATATTTTCTAACATTGGTATAAGAGCCACTATTCAAGGAAGCCATAGGAGAAGGGTACAAACAACATAGAATGAGAAGAGTTTCGAGGTTCAAGGAAGCCCTAGGAAGATTATCATTGTATGAATTGGAGTCTATGAAAGACTATACTAGAGACATTCACATATAAGTATGTGAAAGACCAGACCAGAGGCATTCACATACGAATCTATAAAAGACTAGACCAGAGGCATTCACATGAGTATGTGAAGGACCAAACCAAAAAACGCAGGTGAGAAGAGAAAATGCAGAAGAAAACGCGAATTGACCCAAACACAGAAGAAGACGCAAAATAGTCTAGATGTAAAAGAAAGCGCAAAAGAATAATCACAATTTTTCTTCGGTCAAACCAGATGAAGGAATTTTTGATGATTTGAAGGAAAATAATCAATGAAAAATTATGAATTTTTTTAGGAAGAGCGTCAAACCAAACATGAAGAACCAAAACGAGGGTAGACTAGAACTATTTGCATTCATGAAGGGTCGTAATAAACCTAGAAGTTGTGAATATTCATGATTTTCAAGAGGGCATTGTGGTAGAGAAGAAAAGATGTGTTTGGGGCACAAGAAAGGGTCTCAAAATTCACAATTTGCAGATCCTAGGGCACAGGAAATAGTGCAGGGTATTTCTAACAAAGTTTACAATTTTTTACAATTGAAAGTTCCAACGTTAATGGTCAAAATTTCTAGTTTTCATTGTAGTTAGGGCATGGGTCATGATTTTTACAAAGTATTGTGCGGTCAAGGCACGGGTCACAATTTTCAGACAATGTTGTGCAGCGACAGCCAGAGGGAAACAAAGTTTCAGACTCCACAATTTTTTTGTGTAGACTAGATTCCAATCACATTTTTTTAGTGAGTTTGCAGACTTTGCATTTATTTTTGCATTGATTTCCGTGTCAGGATTTAGAGGTTAAATATCATGTGATTAATGACCAATATTCAAAACTTGGTTCTCCCAGAAGCGCAAAAATTAACTGGTCATAATAATAATGTTTGGAGTCATAAGATTTTAACAATTTGGAATATCGTGATTATGATAAAATCATTCTCGGCAATGAAGCAAGGCCTATAACAAATTTTATTGATTATGACAAGCATAATAAAGAGGCTTTGCTATTGATTATAACAAATTTTCTAAACAGCTTGACACCTTCGTATGAATCTTTAGTGGAGGCTTTACACTTGATGGCCGAAAGCCAGACCCTAACATTTGATCAAGTTAGTTCCTATTTGATGTAGAAGGAAAGTAGGCAAACACAAGTAAATGAATCTAGTGTTGGACAAATAGAAGGTGCACTTGCTGCTCAGCTGAAGGGAAAGTGGAAACTTATCCATGGTGATTCATCTTCTAAGTACTAGGTGAAGTGTTTTTATTGTCATAAAGTTGTGTATCTTAAAAAGTATTGCTCGAAGCGATAGTATGCACATTCCCAACAAAGCAATCAGAAGCAAATGTGGCAGCAATCGAAGATGAATAAGATTCTAAGGAAGAGTATGCCCTTGTGGCATTATACTCGACCGTTTGATGATTCATTGATTCTCGTGCATTGAGACATTTCACATGTAAACACGGGCATATCAAATTTACTGCAAGTACAAACTTTTTTAATTTAGTTTCATTAGCTAATGGTCATCTTATGCAATAGAGGGGATAGGAGATATTTGCATAGTGTTGAATGGATCTAGAAAAAATCATACTAAGAAATATTAGGTATGTTCCTAGCATGAATAAAAATATCATCTATTAGTTAGTTAATTGAAAATCCCAATACTGTTGTACATTTTTCTAGGAAGCATTGTATTGTCTCTAATGTAAAACAAAACAAAGTAATTGCTCTAGGCAATGGGCAAGTTGGTTTGTATAGACTTGTTGACCCTGCCACAGTCAACATAAATGCACGTGTGGAGGGAGACTCCACCATACAAGATGTGTTTGAGGATGAAGTTCCTCATAAGCTTGTTGACCCTGTTTCAGTCAACTTACATGCACCAGTGATGAAGGGAATGTATACTCTAACGGATGTGCAAGAGGATGCATTTCCTCAATCAAATGCACGGGTAGTTGTGCAGGAGGATGAAATGCCTCAGTCAAAGGCTCTAGCTTAGAGGACTGAAAACAAGGTTGTTCATTCAACGAAGCATAGTCATATTGCTCTCATTTTTAACCTTTGTATGGTATTTAAATGGTGAGTTAAACAACCCATTGGTTGCAAATGGGTGGACAAAATTGGTACTTTGGACAAGTACACGGCTCATCTTGTTGCGAAAAGGCTTTTCCCAACAAAAGGGAAGAGACGATATAAATAGACGAGATGTTTTTTTCTCCTACAACAGAGTTGGTTTTTACTCTTATGGAGTTGGTTTTAACTTCTACTGCGAGGATGCCCACATTTCAGTTGCTTCCCTCCATAGTAATTCAGTTTGGTTTCTAGAATACAGGTTTGGACGAGAAGGTCTACATAGTGCAACTTGAAAGTTTTCATTTATCAAGTAGTGATCATTTGGTTTGCAGGTTGATTAAGTCCTATATGGACTTAGCCTGACGTATTTTATTTGATCAACGTCTCTAAGATTTTGGATTCATAACTATGAAGGTCGCGCTGAAGTTATTAGCCAATGATGATTCATCACCGGTCAATGAATCACCCTATAGGGAATTGGACAGCTTGATATATCTTGATATATCTAATGTCCACACGACCAGATCTTTGTTTTGTTGTTGGCTATCTTTTTCAGTTTTCATCTACACTGAAGCTCCTACATTGGACAGTAACAAAATGTCAAAGGACTCCTTTTTCATGTTGATATCTAAAGAGTAGTTTGTAAATGTAATGACTAAACCCTTTCATCTCACTTTGTTTTTAAAATTCCGAGACAAACTTGGAGTAGTCTGCAGTTTAGTCATCAAGGAGGATGTTAAAGTTATTAATTAGCTGTTAGTTAACCAGTAACTAATGGTTGGTTATCAACCTTCCCAACCGTTGTAGCTTCTTTTGTTCTTAATAAAAAGACAGATGGACATTTACGTGAGTGTGTTGTATGTCTTCCATTTCTCTTTAATCTTTCAATATTCATATTTGCTAACAGTAAAATATAAACCCTTGATATTAAATAGAAAACAACCTGAATACGATAGAATCTAAAAATAAAATAACAAAAAACTGTTATACTCAAGGAATTGTATTTTTCATATACAAAAATTGTAAGTATAAAAATATATTTTATAAATTTAAAATGACATTCGGTTGCTCTCCACAAATTTTTTATTGATGGGAGACTTTCAAATATTTGAATGTGACACCAAGTTGATTCATTAAAAATGTGACACAATTAATGGGTTGTGGTTACAGCTGGAAAAGTTGTAGTACACATATCTTTGATGCTTCTTACACCTGTTGAATAAAAAACAAAGAATATTTGAAATTATCATCAAAACTTGTTCATTTTCTTCAAAATTCAGAATACCCCACTGTCAATCCTGATTCTATAACATCCTTTGAAGACTATGATGCGCCTCTATTTCTTCCTCAAGTTCTTATTCATTCCATTTTTTCATTTGGAAAGCAAAAAAATGACAAGCTAATAGTGTTTATGAAAGAGAAGCTGACAATTTCTTGAATTAAATATAAATGCTCCTGATCTGTTGCAGGCCAAACTCTTATTTTCCTCTGTATTTTTAGACATGGAGCAGGTGGATAGGGTGTGTTGCCTTTTTATCATCTTTTAAATTGAATAGGGTATTATTTGAAAGAGATTTTTGCATGATGGTACAGTCCCAGATCCCACTCCCAATAAAAACATGACTAATCCAATGTATGCCCTATGTACAACTGCAAATCATAAGCGAGCGGAATTGGGTATTGAAGACCAAATATTTATTCTATAAATTTCACCCTAATTATACAAAAATATTGCCGAAATAACAAGCTTAACATTGACCTGTTATAATTGTCTGCAGCAACAAAACTGCAAAATGCCACTAAACTAAGGAGTTTAAAATCATCAATATTCGTACACAACATTTCCAAACCATACGGGATTATATTTTCTATCATGAAACTTAGTCTGTTTACACACAAAATATATATTAGCAAATTTTATCGTCTCATAGCTGTCAATGTCTTGTAATCCGGATAAGACAGTGCAGATAGCAGCTCAATCTGAGGAAACATGGAGCAGACTGCAGTATACATCAGCCCACACACCTGTCAACAATCAAACCAGCCAGCTATACAAGTAAATGTTTTAAACGGCATAGTCGCCAAACACTGTGATGACACAGGACCACGACTACCATGGTGGAGGATCTCCCCCTTTATGAAAACGCCTCCTGCATAATTATAGCTAGGTAACCTAGATATTTGGTGTTGCTGCTGATATGACCTAGATCAGTAAGGTGATGTAAGTTGAGAATGATCTATCCGGCAAAGAAGTGAAAGACGATAACACATTGTATGGATAGAGTTTGACCATAATGTCGGTTCATAAAACTGAAGGACAATCAAGACTAGTATGATAATGACTGAGGAGAATAAAGCTTTCAATAGACACAATAGGAACATGGCAGCGGAAGCCTCAGGGGGAACATATAGAAGTAGCAGATCTGCCCAACTAGCAGAATAGAGAGCCTAGAAAGAGAAATTGTAGTCTGTCAAGCTAATTTGTGATTAGTGGTTTGAAGACTTGTTGAGCATGAATCCATTTGCAATTTTTGGGACCCATCGAAGGAGCACTAGGAGGCAGAGAGCCAATCTACAAGGATTGCTCAGAGCTGGGTTGGAGTGGGGGACGATGCCTCTAGTGGTGTTCGGGAGGGTACTCTAGCACAAGAGCATGCAACACTATTCTACCAAAAGAGAATGCTCTATTAGTATGAGGATTGCCAAGGAGAAGGAAAAAGTGCTTGGATTGCCATCATACCAAGTCTGAAAGTGATGCCATAGAGGTTGAAATGTTTCTAAGAGTCTAATAGAGGGAGTAAAGGGCAACATGGTTACCAATGCAAATGGGTAGTTGCAACCAGAGCATATGCCTTCTTGTTCTGCAGAAAAGGAGAGCATTGCAAGTTCGTAATGGGTGAGAGCAATACATTCTCTCTATTTTTTGTAAACATGCCATTCATGTTTGGTAGCATAAGAAAAGTAGATTACTCTAAGTGAGAGCACATCATAAGAGAAAAAGGGCGTGTTTGTCTTTGAAACAACTTCAACTGACGAGGACATGAAATTAAGAGCACGCAAGCGTGCATGTCAGTGAGCAATAAGGAAGAAAACAATTTGTTCAATCTGGAAAAAAGTATATAAGCAAAGAGATATTTTTTCTAAATCTCTTCATAATTCAAAAACCATAGCCTAGTCCAAATGGCAACAAGATCTCATAACAAGTTGACTCGAAAGATCAAGTTGAGATGGAAGAACGAGTACAAAGTGCAAATCATGATGAGGATAATATTGTGAAGAAAGTTTGAAGAAAAATCCTCGACAATGCCTCTTGAGGCAGCTGACTCGAGTATGGTTGGTTTCTATTTTCTCTACGATCAAGCTATCTTTGTCAATGGGTCGGCAATTGATGATATTCTAGTTGTTGAGCATATGACAAACTGGGGATGACGAACCCTAGGGAGTAGGCATATTTGAATCTTATCAAACTTGACACCTATGTATACCCTTGCACAAAAGAGGACTACCAAGTGAGTGGTGCAGAGGACCAACAAGTGAGTGGAAAAAAAGAGGTTTGCCAACCGGAGCATTTTCCACTACCAAGTGAGGTAAAAATAGAATTTTTGTTTATTAAAACACCAATGCGAATTCAGAAAAAATAGCAATGAAAGACTAAGAAAAAGACAAAATTTCAGTCGGTGGAAAATCACTAGTCATTTCATCAGAAACGATGGATGCAAATTAAAAAAATTGACGGCAAAAAAGAGCAAAACTTTGCAACTAGACGAAGGAAAGTGCACATAGAACAAGTGTTGGAAAAATATGGTTTTTACCTATGGCTATTAGAGTCGACCTATCTACCTCAAGCCTCTAATAGGACTATTCATAGTCTTCCCAGTGGGGTCGTACACTTTTACCAACATAATCAACCATATAGGACTTACATGGTCAAGGATTATACAAGGCACACAGTGTGATGTAAAATAAAAGTGGGTTCTTGTCAATAATTCAAAATTCCCGGCTTCTAAGATTTCAACAACCCTATTTGAATGCATTGCCAGCTAGTTGGGAAATGCCACAGAGTTGGGCATTGCCAAATCCTTGGGCACCACTAGACACTAGGGCATCGCCAAAAGGAAAACATTCATTAGATGGGGTCCACAAGGCAAAAGAGTTGGTTAACAAAGAAAATTTTGTCAAGGGGTCCATATGGCTGAGAAGTTGGTTGATAATGGAAATTTGACCATATAGAACTGCCAAATAAACATTTCTCATGCTTTTGTCAAGAGTTTGATTTTTTTAAATTGGTGTGATTTTTGCCAAAAGAAGAATTTTGAAGTGATCACTACTGGATTACCAATTATGATAAAGGAGGAACTGTTGGCACTATCGAGTGAGTTATTGATTGTTAATAGGATTGCCGACAAGTGTGGAGCGGGGTAGATGTAAGCACTAAAATAGATGTCAAATATGTTTGTAGGATGGGGTCCGATTTTTTTAATAAGTTGGCTATTGTGATAAACAAAAGTAATGTTTGAATAAAACAATGTTAAGTTGTATCCTGCAACGACTAAGTGCCCATGGTGATTAATAAAATTAATTTTTGTTAGCACCAATCAATTGGGTGCTTGGCGATGGTTGTTATAACCGTCACATCCATCAGCCATCATTGTACTTATGGTCATGACTTGGACATTGTCTGAGAGCTCTCATGTGTGCATTATCCATGGAGTTTTGACTGCTAACAATATACTTTGCCTACTTATATATCAGTGTTGCAGTATTCCATATATCTTGTGTTGCCTATTAATGATAAATTTGTTTGTAGTGACACTGTGGCGTGGTACCTTGAATGCTAAGGCATTTTCATTCAACTTGAGAAGGAAAGAGTTCACAAACAAGAACTATAGAGGTAGTTGGCCAAGCAATGACATAAATATTGATTACAAAAAGAAAAAGATGATTAAGAGAGCCAACAATCAAAGAGAATAACCACTTTCTAGTGCTGAGATGAAAAGGCTGGAGAGATTGTCAAAGGGGTGCAACCAAGACACATTCAAACACTCATCAAGATTGGTAATGTGGGATGAACAAAAGCTAAGGCTACGAGGGGTTGTGTCGACACATTTGAAGGTGAATGTTTGTTTGGTTATGTAGATGATAATGTTGCTGTAAATGAAGTGTTGGAAGAATACCAAATTGGAAAAGGAGATTAAGTAAGATCTTACTCCTTTGATCGAGAAAAGTGTAAGAGGCATTATTGAGCAAGTCCCACTAGAGGATAAAGTAGTGTTTGAATCAAGTATAGATCGTGAAGATCATGCTACAACGATTGCTTGGAGACAATCAAAAGTACCAAACGATGCAAGACATTTTGCAAGCCAAGAGTTGAGATGACATCGGATTAAAATGCAATTCATATTTCATGAGTGCAAATATCAAAACACGCACTTAGCAAGCCCAAGTCCACCAATCAAAAGACAAAAATTACCCAAATTTACTAAATATAGGAATCAATACCATGTGTGACATTGCAATGCATGTGATACTAGATGTAAAATTGTCCATTGGATGAAGTGTATTGGCTGAAATTGTTTCCAGATTGGCTTATGAATTAAAAAAAGGGCACACTTTAAGAAGCCGGATACATCACTTTTGGAAGATAATGAAAGTGTTTGAGATATCTAATACCCAATAGGACGAAATAGGAGACATTTAGATCATATAATGAAAGTTTTGAAGAGCATTGTGGTGAATTGGAGAAGCATCAAGTGGACGGGTTCAAGAAGAGGTGATTCATAGAATGCTTGTTATACAAATACTGATCAAAGATGAAAGTGGTTGTACCTAAATGGAGTAGCATATAAAAAAGCAATGAACCTCGAAAGTGAAGATAAAACCAGTGACATCAAAAAGGATACTAGTGATGAGGAGGATCCCAAGAATTTTCTTGGATCGTAGGTTGACATAAGGGTATGATGTGATTGTTTAAAGTGTGGCCTGAAGACATTTAAGAAAGTTTTAATTTTCCAAGCAACCAGTTTGTAAAATTTGCAGAGCCACCAACAATTGTCCTTCCAACTTGAAAACCAAAGGGTTTAAGATGAGGTGGTTCGTAGAAGGATTTTTATACAATTAATAATTGAAGAAATTTGTTGCAGATAAATGAAGTAGCAACCATTAATGTTTGTCATTCATATTGTTCCACAATGTTTTCATCATTTTTGCAATATCCTCATCGTGTCATTCTTTAGAATGCAATCTTACTGGGTTACTTATATTTGAGATATATTTAGTAACTTCTCTTCTTCGTGATAGTTCTCTTTTACAATGATTTTGCATGCATTTCTTACTATGTGGACTCAGCTTTTTTGATACATAGTGGATTGTGATTGTTTTGACTCTTTCTTGTAAGTGAAGAATTTGATAACATATATATTAACTAGATTATTTTGAAAATAATATCCTACGTAGAATTATTTTGAAATATTCAGTATCCTCAGATTGAAATTACATGGATTCTCATCAGAAAACAATTACTTATGGTTAGAGTTAACACTATTTGATTTGCAGCTAGGAATGAATTTTTTGTTTTTGGCATTTTTTTTATTTTCTGTTTTAAATTTGACAGTCAATTCGTACAGACTAGTACCTGCAAGATATTCTCCCACAAGTTAAATCATGTCTCATTAAGGGTCTGTAAACTCTGCTGGATGTTAGTTGATAGAAGAAAACAAGGAATGTTGTCAGTGTTGCTCCAAGTTATCCTTAATAAAATTATTTACAGAATTCAAGGTGAAACTAGAAAGACTAAATATGTGTCCTTGAAACTATATCTTAATTTATTCTATAGTAACAAGGTGGTCTTCGAAGTCCATTTATTACTTCCAATGTAATAGTTCTCTGAAGGTACATGTGGTTAACTTTATCTGTACGGGCAGCTGGCAGAGAAAATCCAGAGCGGGACTGTGAGTGTGGGTGTTGTTGAAGATGTGTTATGTCAAGATCTTACCAAGAGTTGTGAACCTGTGAAGTATGCTTCTATTTTCCTTGCAATCTCTTTCTTCCCTTAAGAGATTTTATTTTTCAAACAAATTTTGCTTGCTTTGAACATTTTAACTAATTACTGGATAAAGAATATTGAATTTAAGAACAGGTATTATAAATAATGTATTCTGATTGCCTGTGTTTTAGTTTGCTGGAATTATTTTCATTAGTTTTTAAATTTTCGGTCTTAAGTGTTCTTATTGACCAATGAGAAGGTTAGAACACTTGTTGTCTTTAATGATCTCTTGATCATAATTCATCCTCCAGAAAAAGGACAAAAGATTTTGAGGAAAAAATAATGCAAATCACATCGTGCAATGCAAGAATTTTAGCAAGGAATGGCTTCTAACAGATCGAAGATAGCAAGAATGGAGCTGGATGAAGAATGATTTTGATCATCTTCTAGCACTATTTCAAGAAAATATCTTTCACTTAAACTGGAGTGTTATACAAGGTTGTGTTCACTTGGCTTTTACCTCACCATGCTAAAATATCCTTTCAAGTGTATCATTCTTTAATCTCTTCCACTTTGTCAAATTCTAGTCGCTTTTATAGCAACTCTTTTACCCCATCCTAGAGAATACATCTTGTGGGCGAGTTCTTTTAAGATTCATATTTCTATTAATATATAATTGAAGTGCAAGATTTTATACAAAACAAGTGGGGACGGAGTGAAGCACACTCCTAATAGTTTCGAAGATGGACCTGACCTAGGTGGATCGAGGAAAAGCTATTAATATCAGTTACAACAATCTGGCAATGCATATCAATCAGCAAATAAAAATTATTGAACACAGTCCACCAAAAAGCAAATGATTGACAATAAAGACTAATATAACTGTCCTCCCGTCTGGTGGAATCAAGAATGACATGTGACCACGTGACATATATGCTCTAGTGAGGCATATCTCGCCAAAACTGCTCAAGTTCCCACAAGTGACTAGGTGGAGATGGTGCATCATCCCTGCAATTAAATTCTCCCCATCTAGTTTGTAGCATCTTGAGGTCGGGATTATTAACTTCTCATCGGTCGCAACTAATTTTCCTGCTCTTACTGACACTCTTCCTTGGAAATAGGAAAAGCTCCTTGGTATGTGCTCTTTACTTCGAAGAAACATCTCAGAAAAAGTTGACTGGTGCTAGATCTGTGGCATCAACTAAACGGGATCTGATGTAATTTCAAGCCCCTCCCTTTAGGGCTGCTGCCTGAAAGTGTCATACACACTTGGACAATCACCACATTGTGTTAGCCTATCCTCACGTGCCTTTGGTAGTGCTCAAAGTAGCCCTTTGGAGGGATCTTGCTGACAATGCATGGAACACTGCCCCAATGAACGATGAGATAGCGAAGGTGGTTCAATCTTATTTCCATCTTCTCTGCTTGGTATTGGTTCTGCAAATACATGTTAACAAGAAATATCATTATTTAAGAGTGAGAAAAATCAGATCTGCAAGTATCCCGTATTTTAACACAGGCATTACAATCTTTCCACTAGTGATATAAATTTTTAATTTAAATCAACTGTCAAACTTTGTTAAATTTAACTGTCTGGAAATGCAAATCTCCTCAGATAGACACTTTTCAGGACATTGAAGCAGAGGAAAAAAAAACTGTGAGAAGAATTTTGCCCAGCGCCATGTGGCCTAAGCTTTTAGGCAATACCAGAATATATGCTTGGCAGTTTTAAGCCTGCCATAGGATAAACATCTAGGAGCTAGGATACTAAAGTGGACCAATCTTTGACCTAAAACTAAATCATTACAGAGAAAACACCAGGGAAAACGCCCTTGATTATGAACATTCAAGTTGAGAGTTTAGAATGAATGCCCCGATGCTTGTTAACTTTTCCTCCAAAAGTGGACTTTGAAAAAGCCATTGATACCTATAAGCAGGAGTACACTGCATAAAGGTGTACTGCAATTTCAATGCTTGTCCTTCCACCACCAAACAGAGGGATTGATATCAAGAATCAAGAACCAGAGACGGAACTTTCTCAATGATTATGTTATCAACTTTCTAAATCTTGGATGTGTCCTTAACATGCTAAAAAGGAAGCCAATCGATAATTATAGGAAAACACCTCTTTCATAGTTCTATATTCCTTTAAATAGGGGCATAAGGCTATATACGATGGGTTTTTGGCCATGGACCACCTCTTGTCCTTTTAACATTGGAGGCTGCCAAAACGTATAAAAATTAAATAATAGGTACTGAATTCATCCCCCAATCATTTGAGGTACAGTCTGAAAGCTTCACATGCATTTCAAACTACGTTACCGGATACGCTTGGAAGCCCCTTCCGGTACAGGTATGCGACGCGGGGGTATGGGTATGGTGGGGGATATGGTGTCCCTATGCCCAGGGTACGCCCCAGCCCCTGTGGGTATGACAGGGTACATCTGAGGACGTACCCGGGCATACCCGCAAGGGCTGGGGCATACCCTAGGCATAGGGACATAGTATCCCCCGGGAAAAAGCATTTTTTTTCCTTCTAATTTTGCCGATCAAACAAAATGTGGACCTCAAAAAACATTTTAAATTGCATTTGTAACCCTAAAAGCTTGAATCACACTCATTTTATCAAAAGATAACAACACACTTAGCTTTCAGTGCATTTTTACCTCCCATTGCATATTTGTTCACTCTTGCCCATTTTTTCAGTTGACAAAGCTTGAATCTCCTTCTTTGTGCTAAATCTATGCCATTACATCTACCTATTTGGCACCAAAGATCTTGAGGAGCTGGCAACAAGGAGGATTTTTCATTCAAGGTAAGATTTTTTCAGTTTTGTAGGGTTTTAACTTTTTTTTGAAGTTTTTTTTTTCTAGTTTTTTAATTTTAATGTATGTTTGTAATTAGTTTTGATTTTTTTTGTTATTGTTTAATAAATTTTAAAGATTCTTTTAACAAATGCTAAATATAAGAATATTAATTAGTATTATAATTTTATCAAGTGTTATAGGGATTTCCGATTTGCCATGTCTGTCGATGTAAGTGTTAGTTCAGTGGGCCAAGGGTTACCCTCCAAAGCTAGTGCTCGAGCCCTTCTATGGAAGTATGTGACATTGCTTGAACAACTACTAGGTGGAGGGTGTTTCCTTTGGCAATGTTCAGAATGTGATTGTCATTTCAAGAGCTCATATAAACGGGTGAAAGCCCATTTGTGTGCAATTCCAAGGGAAGGAATCAAAATTTGTGGTGGGCCAAGTATAAATGGAAAACCAAAAAAGAGCTTGCCACATGCAAAGGTTCTTGCATACATCAAAAAGCAAGAAGAAGCAGATGCCCTTTTTGATAAAAGACAACCATCCTTTGAGCAAGAAAGGATCCACCCCTATGGATATTGATCAATCTCGTCCTAGTATGGCTGCCCCATCACACCCATTTCTTGCTACACTTGATGTGGTCATAGAGGAGGATTCACCTCTTGCTCGCAAGAGAACAAAAGATTCAGGCCCATTGAAAAGGTCATTCCAGATTGAATCAAGGGACATAGCAAGGCAGAGTATTGCACATTGCCTCTATGCATGTGGGCTTCCATTTAGTGTTGTTAGATCACCATATTGACAAGATATGGTGAGATCTATCAATGCTGGCCCTAAAGGGTTCGTGAGCCCAAAATATGAAAAGGTGTGAACCACCTTGTTGACAAAAGAAAAAAAAAGTTAAAGATGCATTGCAGCCCATCAGGGATTCATGGGTCAAGACAGGGGTGTCCATCTCCGATAAATGGAAAATTATTGCAAATAGACCATTACTTAATGTGGTGGCAATGAGCCCTAAAGGGCCAATGTTTTTGAGGGCCGTTGATTGTGAGGGGCAAGTGAAGGATGCACAATTCATTGCTAACATCCTAATAGAGTCCATTGAGGCGGTGGGGCCTCAAAACGTTGTCCAAATTATAACGGACAACGCTAAAAATTGTAAAGCTACAGACATGTTGGTTGAGAAGAGGTATGGCCACATATTTTGGACACATTGTGCCGTTCATTCCCTCAACCTTATGTTACAAAAATTGGGCACAAAAATTGATTGGATCAAACAAGTTTATGAGGAGGTGAGCGAGATCCAAATGTTCATATCTAACCATCATTTGTCCCAAGGCATCTTCAGGACCTTCTCGAAGTTGCAGTTGCTGAAGGTAACATTTTATTTAAATTTTTAAATTTTATTTCTGAATCATGTAAATTTTATTTTTAATTTTGTAAGTTTGTAAATTTTAAAATTTGTAATTTGAATATTTTTTTTAATTTTAATTTATTTTGATTTGGTGTTAGGTTGCTGAGACTCGGTTTGCCTCACACACCCTCGTCTTGAGACGACTTGTTCAGGGGCGTGAGGCATTGAGTACCATGGTCATCAACAACTTTTGGAGCATATGGAGGCAGGAAACACTGAGAGGGCCACAAAGGTGAAAGCGTGGATTCTTGATGATGCATGGTGGAAACGTGTGGAGTATTTGTTGAGTTTTACTAAGCCCATTGTCAGCATGTTGAGATATATAGACAAAGATCATCCATATTTGGGTGAAGTTTATGATGGAATAGACTCAATGATTGAGAATATTAGATCCATCATAAATGTCAAAGAGCAAGATCCCACGGAGAGGTTCTTCAAAGAAGTGCAGTCGCATCTCATTGAAAGGTGGAACAAAATGACCACCCCATTGCATTTTCTTGCTTTTGCCTTGATGCCCAAATACTACAGTACAGAGATCCTTTCTTTGCCTAGAAGGGTCACACCATATAGTAATGTTGATGTTAGTGAGATATATAAGATGGCATTCTCTAGACTCTTCCCTGATTCAAAAATTAAAGACCAAGTTTGGGAAGAGTTTGCACATTTCATATCCTCCGCGGGTCACTCCCTTGCTACCATCCGTGACAAGTACAAGAAGGAAGCTCAATTTTGGTGGTACCCCTATGGGCAAGCATACACCTACCTCCAATTACTTGCTATTAGAATTCTATCACAAGTAAGATTAAAAAAAAGAACTCTCTACCCGTCTTGTTCATTTCTATGTTTTGTTTTAACTTTAGTCTTTTTTATTTTTATAAATTCTAATATAAATTGACTTTGTGGCTGGTCTTAATAGGTTGCAAGTTCCTCCTCTACCGAGCGAAACTGGGGTACCTACAATTTTACCCACTCAGTGAAGCGCAACAAGTTGGAGGCAAAAAAGGCAGAAGACTTGGTCTATGTCCATTCCAACTTACGTCTTCTATCACACAAGCAACCTAAGTACACGAAATGGGCAACAAAGTGTTGGGATGTGAACCCAGAGACTCCCGACTTGGATGCGTCCATTACCTATCTTTCCTTGCTTGATATGGATTTGGAGGTTGCTTCACAGGGCCTGCATAGTGGTGCTAGTGGGAGTGGCATTGTTGCTTTTGGTTCTAATGAACCATATCATGAGGAAGCCATGGGAGATGATGATGAAAATATTTAAATAAATATTGTAATTTGTAACATTTGCACTATGTACCTATTTATAATTTATAAAACTATTCAAAGTTTGACCTTTGGCATTGAAATTATGAGTATGTTTTGTGGTTATTTAACTTATTTTGTTTTCTTTATGCATATTATGTGGTTATATGGCTATATTTTTAATTTTTTATATATATTTTTGTACGGCCGTACGCAGCCGTACCCAAACCCCCAAAAAAAAATCCCCCGTATCCACATACCGGATATTTGTACCCATATCCATATCGGCTACTTAGATTTCAAATGCTCAAAGCCACAATGCAAAGATTTTGGAAAGACAAGATTCGCCACCCTTGCCTTCCATGAGGTGACCTAGTCATCTAGTTCTGCATTAAGAATTTTCAAGCACCGTTGCCTTCAAAAAACATAAATTATCCACTTAGCACCAAGAGTTAGCTCCTAATTGTGAAGGTAAATGAAACGCAAACCTCCCTTATATCTAGTGTATAAAAGCTCCCAAGTGACTTTGAAACTGTTACCACCATTAGCTGCAACCCTAAGAAAAAAAAAGCATAAAATTATAGAGACTGCACCATATTTTGAGGCAGATAGAGCCCAAGATAATGAATAATACACATGCTTCATTTCCAATTATCTATGAAATATAGAGTGAAAGCTCAAACGAGAAGATTGAAATTTGAAAAGCAAAGAGAATATCCAAAAACTCAAAATTTTGGCTTTGTTAGATCCACAACCATGAAAGGTCTTAGAGCCAAATGGGTTATACCTTCTTACTTTGTAATATTTGAGAGTTTTGCCAATGTATGCTCAAGCTAGAAGCATCGTGGACGAATCCCAAACATTATAGTGAATTGGCTATAGTTTCCTCATTGTGAGTGTGGGAGGAAACATCACTGAAGTGGATATTGAGAATCTTACATGAGTATAGTGTATGGAGAAAGGTCCTTGATACTTCTCCATTCCATCTTGTGTTCTAGTAGGCATCCAAAAGGACCAAAACCCGTAAGTGAGGGAATGTACAAAGGAAGAGAAACTGGGCAACCCTAGCAAAATGATCCAGACAAACTAAATATCTCTAGTTATCACAAAGCATGCAAAGGTTATCCATCCGCAAAAAGCTTCTTCATTGCATTGAGATAAAAAAAGAGTAAGCACGATACTTTGAGCATGGCCAAGATAAATGACCCATCCGATCATAGGCCTTGGAAAAATCAACATTTTATGCATATGGTGTTTCTGCAATTCAATATTATTAGATATCGTCTATGGGGATTAACTAGATAAAGTATTCAACACTCAACTCGTTCCTTAAATGATTTGTCTCTCATGGGTAGTGTTTGACAAGAACCCGTCGCTCATGAGCTTGAATGGTTCGCTTGGCACTCATTGCAATATTGATTAAAACAATATCTTCATACATACTATACTTTCTTGAACCATTGTAACATTATCCATGATGTATCTACTTTGGATAAACCTTGTTTGTTATTCTCTGAAAATCGAAGAGAGAACATGCTTGACAAGAGCAGCCAAAGCTGTTGTTCAAGTTATGTACTACATATTTAACAGGGTGATAGGATGCCAATTGGAAGTGAACTTGGGATTATCGACTTTCATGATAAAATTGAGTTCCCTTTGTTGTTTGCCCAAGGATTGTGCTATGAGGGCTTTTTAGTAAATTTTGAGCAGATCAAGACCAATAAAATATCATCTGATCTTGTAGAATTCATGGAAGAATTCATTGAGACCAAGGGGTTTCTCATTAGCTATTACTATTACATGCAGTTTTATATAGGGAAATTGTGCGATGGCACATCACCCCATGAAACTGATACCATGGAAGGGTCCACGTCAAGACACATTTATATGACCATCCTACAATCCTGTGTCAGTGATCAACAAACTATTTCTTCAATTTTCGCTTTCTTGGTGAGACGACCATGCTCAGACTTAATAACATCGATAAACTCAGCAGCATACTTAGGGGAAGACTCTTTTAAAAAAACTCTTTGAAAGGCCAGTCGCCCACTTTCACCCAAACAAATTTATGGTCAAACAATGCAGATATTTGGCCATACAGCAAACAGAGTTAAACGAAAGTTGCAGATCCCTTCCTGCAGGTTTGCTGATGCCATTCATTGCTGCACTGATGTTAGTAGTCCTTTTGTGTCAAAACACTCCTGTCATGTTACAACTTGTTGAACTTTACTTGAATGATTACATGAATGAGGTGCATTTATTATATTTGTATGTAATTGTTAGGCAAACATAAGGCTTGTGTCGGGCTTAGTTGGCCCAGTTAGCTATCAATTCCTTAAAAATGCTGCATTAATTGCTAGGTTGGCCATGAGACAAAAACAGATTGTCTATACTTGAAAAATGTAAAAATAAATACAACGATAATATTGTAAAGGGGTGAGATTATACCCTGAACAATGGGATCAAGAAAAAAGACAATCTTGTCATCACACCCCACCACATGGGATTGGTTCATGGTAAACACAGATGGCCATTTGTCAGGATCACATGGGAGAACCGATCTTTTGGTTATCAGAAAGTCTTTGTTTTTAAAGTAATAACCTTGTGGAGGCAGCCGGCATAAGAAAGGCTCTTCTAATGGCCACTGAAAGAGGAATGGATGCCATTATGGTTAAAACCGACTCAACTTCCTGCCACTCTCCTCTCCTGAAGAAGACTCGATCCCCCAGCAAATTGAATATTGGCTCTATTCGTTTATCAGATATGGTCGATTTTGGACTCTTTCCACTTTTTGAGATGGTTTTAAATGAAGAGATGGCAATAAGGTGGCAGATCTGCTGGCCAAAACTGCCACTTTACTCCCTCCAGGAATCTGCTTTACAAAGGAAAGATGGATTGCTTGGTCGCAGGGGAGAGAATTGTTTGTGCACATGGAGGAATGTTTTTGCCTTATTTCCACAAATAAAGAGTACGATCAAACCAGAGTTTTGTAATGCGTCCACCCCATTTCCTCCTTCCTAGTGTTAGTAAAGTTGTTATCACCATAGCCATGGGCTACAATTTTTGCAATTTGGATACCAAGCTACTTAGGTTTTATCCCTGCAACAATGATCCATCATCAGGCTGTAAATTTTCAAGTTCAAAACCCAGCGAGCTTAGGTGGAGCTTAGATCCCCAAAGTGCTTAAAAGGGAGGAGCTTGACATCCAAAATAGTCTTGTGGTTATGGATCATTTGCCAATAAAAAACTGTTTATGACTGTGTGAACAAGTGTGCGCATGTTTTCATGTGTGTTTTTGCTTGTGTCTATGGGTGTGCATGTGTGCCTGCGCATGCACACTTGTTATATATGTGTCATCTCCCCATTTTAGAAATTTTTGCCATTCCTTGTTTCATGTAACATAGTGGATATTCAAGTACCACATTTTTACGTAGCAGAGGTTCTCAAGTTAGAACCTGAGACCAATGCTCATTTTTTTAAGAAAAAAAAAAGCACCTCTTGGTGATGATTCTAATACCATTCATTTGCATCGATGGATTTCCAATCTATCCCTAATCCAAGCTTTGATAATGATTTCTACAAGGAATAGGCAAACAAAGTAGCTAAAGCCTGATAAACATGTAAGGGAGGACCAGGAAATTTATCCTTACCTTGTGAAATCTAATAATGGCAAGGTGTGAACAGGTCATGTAGAAAGGTATATACTCTCCCATTGTTTCTTCATTTCTTTTCTCTATTTCTGTAATTATTGAATAGCTTTGGTGCATACAACCTAATTGGTGGGGGGGAAAGGGTGCACCCAAGATAGAAAGGCAAAGCCCTCCGCCCAGATAGAGAGAAGAGCAGATTGGCTTAAACTTGTGCATCTTAATAAGAGTGGGTTAACGTTTGAGCTCTCAGCCTCCAAAACTCTAATTTGAAATAAAGTTACATGGAGATTGTAATAATCATCAGGCACCTAAGCATTCACATGTATGATCTACATCCCTGAACATGCTTGCATGCCAACAGGCATCACCCAAGCTACAGCTGGTTGGGATGGCCCCCAAAAGAAGAAAGAATTATAAAGATGAGAAGAATGAGGATTGACTGCCATTCGATGTGACACCTATCAGTGTACTTTAAATAGAACTCGATTCAACAACAATGAACAGACAGCACTCAACTGTTCAAGAATTCTGTTAAACCCAAAACTGTGTCACCAGATTTTAATGAGTCTTTGCCATTGCATCATAATGCTTAAAACTAAGTGAAAACGATGCTTTTTATAAATGATAAACGTGGATAAACATTGACTTGTATCCCTTGAGTTGCCAACTTGTGGTATCATGGGGCAATTAAATGGAAATGTGTTTGATATAGGATATTTCCTGAGTTGAATTTGTATTATAGTGACTAGGGTTTAGAAACTAGATGTATATTTGAAGGGATTCAATATTCCAAATTGTGATATTGTGAAATTGTACAATTATTTATGAAGTACAAATATTAGGTTAATAAGTACCCTATGTATATCTGGGTGCTCAATTTTTTGTATGTGTCTCTCGCTTTTCAGTCCTAGTTGTGTGATATTGTTCAGTTATTTATCTAATGCTAAATTACATTTGGATATGTTTTTGTGGGCGCCAGTATAAAAACATTATGTAAATGCAGTGCTGAATCCCAAAATTTATGTTGATGGTAGCAGTGTCATGATATATGCATTTTGTGGAAATACAAAACATGGCACTTATCACTATCTATAGTTCCTCTACTCCATCTCCTCGACTTCCCTCTATTTATACAAATCTATTGACTAGACTCCCTAAAGTGGAAAGGAAAATTTGGTGCCGTTTATTAATATTGAAAGAAACAAAATTTGAAATTTTGAACCTTGATTTTCAAAACTACATACTTTAAATCCATAGTTTTAAAAATTGCAAAAAATCACTGAAACCACAGAACCCGCAAGTTTAGGGACCAGCACAAAACTCGCTGGTTTGTTTTTAAATGTGTTTTTTCAATTTTTTGGCCTAAAACTAATAGAAATTATACCCATGCATTCTATAAATTTATTTTTGATGCTTTTTAACAGTATTTAGTATGTTATTTGAGTTTATTTTATGAATTTATTTTTTTTAAATTTGCCAGAGTTTTTTGTTTCCAAACTAAAATTTTGGGCCGCCGAGATTTCACTAAGTCCAAGTTTTTTAACTAAGCTTAAATCCACCCTCTGACTGGCACATTTGAATCCTCAGAACCTTGTTGATAATTTTAGTCAAGAAACTTGGTATCTTTCGTTTTCTGGAAAAGAATTTTTTCGGAATAATTTAGGAGTAATATGCTATTTTGAGTAAATCAATAGCTGGATTTGCTTTCTCTGTTGTCGCACTTGCACATTAATAAATGCGGGACACTCATGAGCTAATTTTGAGTTTTATCTTAGGTATCATAACGTGGATAAACCAAAAGATTCGGCAGATCTAAGTATAGATGATGCAGAGTTGTAAAAGTTGATACAAATGATGCACCATCCGCATCATTCCCCTATCCCGAGAATTCAGAAGTCAATTGCCAAAGGGAAACGCAAACTATGGAGCAATTGCAGTCATTGTGGTTACTACACAGCTTGAAAATTTTATATTGAGCTGTGTAAAAATACATCTTTCATTGATGCAACTGAAACCTTTTAATCTAATAAAAAAGTTCATTTTTTATTGAAGGTTAGAACATAGCAATCTCCACTGTATGTGAAGTGACTTTTTTTAATATCTGATTACATTATTTTGAATATTCTTCTGTGGTTGTACTTTGAATATTCTTCTGTGGTAATTTCTTTAATGGAACCATCTTTTGGATGCATGTCTTGTATTGGTGTCAAGGTATTTTTTATGGGCCATTTTTTTTTTTACCAATTGGCTATTTTTTCACAAAACTTAGATTGGCTCAGTAGTAAAATTTTGAAAAATTAATGACATTTTTTTCAAATAAAATATCTATAATTTTATTAGATTTATTAATATATATATATTTTTAATAAATTCTATGTTTCTTTATAGAATTTGGCTCCAATACTTACATTTAAAACTGAAGATTTAATATTTGTAAAAATATATTGTTCTTCATTTTTTTCTTGAAGAGGGGGGTGTTTAAACTTTCCATTGCCACCCTAATTAATTAATGTGGGATCCCTTCAGCTGCATGTTTGTTGGGCATATAATAAATTATTAAAGCAAAGAAAACAGACAATTAGAAATTATATTTTATTTCATTATCATTGAACGTTAATCCATAACAATTTTCATCTTATTTTTTTCACAAAGCCTAGATAATTATCAGATATTAAACAATAAAAACAAATACTATTTACTATTTTCCTTGTTTAATTGTACTCACTGCATGTTGAAAAGGATAGGGATTGTTTTGAATGTTAATGCAAAGCATCTTTCTAAAAACCATGTCAGTTTTAACAGTGTCATTTATTCAAAACGATTTATATGTTATAATGATGCCATTTTATTATTGATTATATCTTTATATTTATTAATCTTGATATCGAACAGAACTTGAGAATGTTTTTATGTTTCAATTCTTGGTCCTTTAGACTGTTTGGTCTCGTAGAAGTCATTAAAATCTTTCATTTCATCATTAAAAACTTGATGTTACTATCAATTCATTAAAGACATCATGCAAATAAATTATAAAAAAATATTATTTTAATTTTATGCCTTAGTACAAGATTGTTTGATAATCTTGCAGAACCCAAATAATGGTAATCACTATTATGGTATTTGCTTTTTATTTGGAAAGCTTTTATCATGATATTTATTTATTTTTTTTTTATGGGGGAAGGTTGGGGAAGATGCAAGTGAACTTTTTAAATAATTTAAGATTACAGATGTAAAATTTTTGGGAAAATTGTGTTAATTTTTTATTTCAATTTAACAACTTGACTTGTCATTAGGAAGAGGAAAAAATATATTTTTC
Source organism: Torreya grandis (assembly GCA_037957365.1). NCBI lineage: Eukaryota > Viridiplantae > Streptophyta > Pinopsida > Cupressales > Taxaceae > Torreya > Torreya grandis. The sequence goes on along the minus strand of JARHVA010000094.1, from coordinate 680,017 downwards.
TTCTTCTTGACAATAGATCACAAGAGTTGATCCGAACAAAAAACTAGTAGAGTTTTAAATTTAAATTTAAGATTAGTATCCATACTATTTTTAATTTACCTCATGTTTATGATATTATACAATTGATATTCAAAATTAACATATCACATTTTCAATATATATTAAACATTCTAAATGGCTTGATATATTTTTATTTTAAAATTATTTTTATTTTTACAATTATTATGATTATATAGATTAAGAGTAGTTTTAAGTTTTAAAAATAAGAAATAAAGAACCAATTGTATTTATATAATATTTTGTACATTAAAATTGTACTAGGTACAATATGAATGATATATTTAACATCATTTTCTAATAATAACTAAGCAATCTAATTTGGCATTTCATCTACACTAGTGTGATTTAAAAAAATGATTATATGATTATTGATTTAGTACAAGAAATGATGATAATAAAAGTTTGCATCTAAAACCATATTTTTTATTAAAAGGGTAAAAGTAAATGAAAATTCTTTCAACTATTACATCATACATTAGTTATAAGAGTCAATGGAGACCCCTAAACTCATGTTGGCAATTTCAACCATCATAACTACATGATTCCAAATAGCCTATTAAGGCTATAGGATTAAAAAAATGTCAAACTAATTTTGTAAAAGTGAGTGATAGGAACTATATTCAAGCTAAAACATCAATTATAAGTATAATAGACACATTCTTATATAACAAGATATAAAAAAAATTGATAAAAAACTATCACCCAACTCTAACAAATTATGTCACAAACAACCTTCAAAAAATCAACTTGAGAAAAACTTCTTATTTTAACATCTTTCTTAACATTTCAATGTCTAGTAGTAGGTTGCCACTACTAGGGCCTTTAGGCACTAAAGGTCATGTAACTCGAACTGACATAAGAAGGTCAAAGGCCTTTGGATCAAAGGCAATTGTAACATAAGAAGGTCAAAGGCCTTTAAATCAAGGGCAATCATAACATAAGAAGGTCAAAGGCCTTTAGATCAAGGGCAATCGTAACACTGACGACTTGATCATTTTCCAACATCATTATTGGGACACATTTTGACCAACAAGAAGTGAAATAATTGAGTGATTGATTTGATTGAAGTAATATTGTGCATGGGGTGTGAGACTAGATGCTTGTAGGAATGAGCCTCAACATAGTAAATGACCTTCAAAGATCTATTCCTCGTTATCAATATATGCCAATGAGAAACATTTGCAGTTCTAACCGACTTCCATCAATTAGGTGGACAACAAACTCCAAGAGCCCTTTAATTGACAATTTATCCCTTCAAATCCTCATTATTGCTCCCAATGTCGCCATTGACCATTAAACATGGTGTTAAAAATATCATGGTTGAATTGTCTAGCTTATTTTTTCCACATCCCAAATTCCTCTTCAATCAAAGAATTGCAAAACTATGCCACCAATGTTCTCTCTCTAAGCCAAACATTTGGGTTCCCTGGGTTTGAATTTTAACATACTTTGCCCTAACAATCATCCAAATTAAATAACATTTTTTCTTGGGTATTCTTAACTTCAATAAAGCCTTTGACTTAAAAAGTCTTCTTCAAGGGAATATATTTTTTCTATAGTCGCAAAATCCAGATTGCTTTCAAAATTACCATTATCTAGTAAAAAATGGCAAGGTGGGGAGGCATTGAAAATTCTCATCTTTTGAGCTTTGATAAGCTTATTAGTAGTTAGAATTTGCAATAGGGTAGCAAGGATCATCCACAATTGTTCACAAATAATAAGCAAAATGGCCTCCTTCACACCCATAGGAGTATCTTGGCTCTGGGAGGTGATAAATCTTTAAATTATTTCCCAAACCTTCAAAGTGAGCTTTTGTTGGACCTCCAATAACTTATTAGTTCTAGTTCGTAAATGTTCAAAGAGAGCTTTTGTTGGGCCTCCAACGTGCTGCCCAATAACTTATTACTTCTAGTTTGCAAATGTTCGAAAAGAGCTTTTGTTCCAATGGCAATGTGTGTACCAGTTTCATTAATGATTTGTAGTTTAGAAGAAAACTTTGATCTTTCTCCATATGGTCCATCATCCTTCATGTCATGCCACTTCCATTTCTCTCAGCGCTAAGTCACAATACCCCTTAACAATTTTTTTGCCACTTAACGCTTGCCCCATAATCTCTTTAAGAGATTTCTAATCAAATTTAGCTTTCTTGTTGCCTTCCTTGGGTTTCAAGCACTAGTTACCAAAACTATACTAGCATTTGTTAGATGGCATGCCTTTTTTCAATAGTAAATATAGAGCCAAACCCATAAGCAGCAGTGTGGCCACTAAAATCCATCCAAACACATGAGATGTTGTAGGAGTCCAAGGAATTTTTTTAGCACGATTAGCAAAGTTTAGGTGCAATCAAGTAGGACAAGAAGAGTAAAAGTAAAGAAATTAATGAATATAATTAAAGATGAATGGGAGAGATGAGGCAGCATGGCCACCTTCACGCCCGTATGGAAATGCCATGATGAACATGTAGGTCAAGTCTTGCCACATTGTTCCCTTACCTTGAAAATCTGATAAGAATCTCAATCTTGGCGCTAAGAAAACCCTGTGACCTGTGGCCACACGAGTTGAGGGTGGATAAGTCATCATGGCAATTATATAAGCCTCTAGGACTGTTAATTTCTTGATCTCTAATTATATGAAAGAGTAACTCTATCTTGATTGAGGTAGTTGGCCTGGACTCGTGAATTTGTCTCAATCCAAATTGGGCCATAGTCTCTCCCTTGCCAACCAATATCCTGGACGGCTTACCATCACCTCAACAATATTATTAGATTACACGCCTAGACTGGCAAGGTACCATATGAAGGATTGACCACACTAATCATTAATCATTCTTCCAACCCTAACCTGGCCTATGTTGCCTATAAAAGCACCATCCTAGTTTAGTAAAACCCACCCATCTTTCAAGGTCTTGTGTTCACCTTTTTTAGCCATCCCTTACTAGGTAAACATTCATGCATATTTTATCTTCCAAGGTACCTGCTATTTGTATCAGGAATGGATGCAAATTTAAAGAACATATTACAGCTTTCTTTGTTGATGGTCAAGATATAAAGATGAAAATTTGTTTACAAGTAAAAGCTCTCTATGATTAAATCAACTCATGCATTATTAAGTTTTTTATATAATGAAATAGTTTTAATTACATTCACAAGCCCTGACAGTCTATGGGACCAGAAATTGTTACAGTTGCCTCAACCACCCAAAGACGCTAAGATTGTGGGCCAAAATGTTTTTTTTCGAAGGCTCTTGTACTGAAAAGAACATTATTAAATTTTCCTTGGCTACTAATCTGGTTGTACAGAAAATAACTTTATTTAGAATCAAGGGATAACTCCTTGTTGCACCTTCTTGGAGCAACGTGTCAAATGCAGTTCCTTTCTGTAACTTATTTGAGTATAACAATTCAATTACTTAGTTGTCAGAATCAGAATTTTGGTTTCTTAGCACCCCCATTGCCAAAACATGGTGGCTGTGGATATTGTTGGAAACGTAGGTCCATCTTTGGGTCCAATTAGTTACATAATACTTCTAATACTCCTTGATAGTGAACACCAATTGTTTGCACCATGGAGATGGAAAACACTACTAAGGATTTCTTTCGGACATTGTATTCAGCTGGGTTGAGGCATAATTGTCTAACTTGTTTGCTTATCATCCATTTTGTGGTTAAATGTTAAATTCTTGCAGGTATTGTTCTTTGAAAAACATAGAAGTAACTATGCCCTTTGTAGTAATGAGAAAATTTAGCTGACTACTTGCAATAAAGGAAATATAATTTGATAAATCCAAATGTTATAATAGATGTTTAAAAATCCAGACATGAAACTTTTAGCTCCCAATGATTGTATATATAACACAGTGATGTTCTTGAATGAACAAAAAAAAGCAGGTCTTTATGCTGAATAATCTGCACTAAGAAAATAATCTTGATCAACAAAACCTATGACATTATTAATTATTATCAGTCAAAAAAATGAAGATGATAAAAAAGCTACACCTAGGAGGAATAAAGCAATTCAAATTGGAAAATATGTGTTGCTTTACATTCATAAGTTTTACAGCATAGTCATGGCCATTAACAATGCTAGCGTACAAATTACAGCTGAATTATTTATTCATTCAAAATTGCAATTTGTTTTATTTCACGTTAAGTAAATAAATCTTCTAGATGGATGGTTTTTATCAAGAAACATCCATGTGCTACAAGTAAATTTCAAAGAGAATGCATGACTTTTGAAAGATAGATTCACAAGAAGGCCCTCAAATTACCTGAATTTCAAATCTCTGTTATCAGTTTAACTAATACAAAACTTCATACCAAACAGGTGGTATTTTGTGAAGGTAATACAAATCTAACTTATACAGTTGAAAAGGAATCTTATCCTATCAATACATTTTGTTTCAGCAGTATACGCAGGAATAGGATAGATACTACTACTAGGAATCATCTAAGAAAAGTAAGCTTTTGCATTCAGAAGTTTCAGGAAACAGGATGGAGATTAAAAATAGATATAGGATTGCCTTCTTTAGATATCGAAAAACAAGGCTGGCTTCCCAGATCATATCAAGTGAAAGAAACATGATTTACAAATCATCCTAAACAAGGAAATCACATTATAGGTATAAAATGACCTTCTACTCAAAGATGGATACCATGCCAAGCATGTAGTAGAGCTCAAGAAACAGGATGGATTAAAAATGGATGTATGATTGTCTATTTTAAATTCTGAAAAACAAGGGACGATTCCTAGATTGTTCCAAAGTAACGTCCACCATAGTGAAAGAAATATGATTTAAGAATCATCCTCAACAAGGAAATCACTTGGCTTCCTCAAAGATGGAGACCACACCAAGCATGTAATAGAGCTCAGTGTTACCTGCTGACACAAGTAAATATAGAACATGCATCTAATCCTGCAACAACAAATGGATCTCTCAACCCAAGTTGGAGTATTTTGTGCATGAGATCCATTATTATCCCATGCATCCAATCCCAAGACTTTCATATTTGAATTTGACAAGCTCGTGTAGTTATACACCTAAGAGAGTGCCTTATTTCATAACACTTATGGTTAATGTTGCATTTGATTTTAAGAGTGTACCTTATCCCATATTTCATGCAAGTACAGGGCATATTTGGAAAAAAAAATCTCAAATTTTTACTGTATTTCTTGTATTTGTTTATCCCAACACATTTGCCCTTATTTGGGCGTCACCTAACCAACTATAGTATACATTATATGTTGTGACTGCATGCAAAACTGTTTATGCACTTTTTATTTGCATGCACTCTGCTCAGTATAACACTTTCACAGCGTTGAAGTTGTTGGTAAACACTGTCAATACAAGGGTGGTTGGAATCATTAAAGTATTATGTTGAGATTGTCTAGTATCACTTCTCACATCAAAAACAAAGCTAAAGCCAGTTAACTCCTCCCGATTAGTATTACCAATTTTTAACAATCAATAGGAGAAACGGCAGGTATCTATTTATGTATTGTTTGCCAAATACAGCTTTAAGTGACCTCTTTTTGGCTGCACTTCATTATCAAACAGCAGAAATTGCATTTGGTTCTCAATAAGTAACTTACAAATACAAAGTTGCATTTTCATGGGAAACTAGCTCCTATGTGTTCTTTGTGCAGAACACAAGTCCACTTTCCCTTGTGACACTCCACAGCCTTGCCTGCACAGCTGATCTTGAGACAGAATGTATATAGCAGAGATTAATAAAATATGGTCTTGTGTAAAACGAGATTCGAATACAGTAGATATACTACTCTGGATTGGATCTCATAAATAGTTCATGGAGGCATTGTGATCAAGACCAGAATTTTATATTGCTATAAATGTGTGCCAAACTGTTAGTCTTCAAGTCTAAAGTTGTTGTAATGGATCTTCATTATAGGCCATGTAAACAAAAGATATTCTGAACAAAATTCATGGTCCATCTTAAAAAATAGTATATAGATATATATCTAAAATTTCAGCCCTGCATAGGTAGGCAATCCACCTAAGTTCCATAGTTTGTCATGCCATTCAAATATTCGGCTTTGAGTTGTCACTTCTGATAACGAGTGTAATTTCCAAAAGATCTCACAACTACTATTTTTGTAGAAGGGTTCAGATCTAAACATCAAACCAAGTAAAACGAATATTTCTAGAAGAACCAACAAAACAGATCTAGAATGCATCAGTCCTTTAACTTTCTGTAAATTAGGCTTCCTGCAATGCATCCATGTCTCAGAAGGTCAAAAACAGAATGAAAGTCTTCTTTTCTGGCAAATGGTAACAACTTGGTTCTATAGTAGTATGACTATGAATGATCAAATTAAAAAATGAAATAAAAGAGGCCATACAAAACTCCATAGAAGCTATGCTCCCTAACGACAAGCAATCAACTAAATGAACCTTCATATGCAAAAATCATATGTTCTATGTATATTCTGATTTATCAGTACATTAACAAACACCAGAGAGTAAATTAACATAGACTGAATCAAAAACAAAATACTGATTGTCGTGTATTTATTTTCACTTTGAAATCTCAGAATTTATTCTTGTATTATTAAAACATAAAAGCTTGGTCAAAATATCAGTATCACAGGCTTGCAGGGTTTGGTGGACTTATCATATCAACAACCATAAACTTCTCCATCTGAGGCAGAACCTTCTCATTCTGTAATTTGATATGCTCCTCATTTTTGTTGAGCTCCTCTAGCTCTTTAACTCCAGGGAAAAGAGACAGAAAACCCCATGTAAACCCCTTTGCTCGAGCAGGTGAAAAATTCTCCCCAAAACTAACCTGCCCAATTGTTGGAAATATGCTTTTATACCCACTAAGGATTTCAACCAGCTCGAATCGCTGTGGTTGTGCCAAGTCCTTGGGATCAAGAACTGTAACCTTCAGGGCACCGTAAGATGGCATCATAGGCCCATCTAGGTCAGCTTCCCAATCAAAAGCAAATATGTCATCTACAATGGGCAGAATAAGCTCTTTCACTACACTAAGATGTTGAGGATGACCTGAATAGTCAGCCAAGCCCTGTTTGTCCTTGTATCGACTGTGCAATGCATGGGTAAATTTATAGGTTTCAGACGTCACGTGCAATACTGGCCCTGCTGTTAATTGTAGTACGCCATCCAATGACTTCAATCCTTGCAGGGCAGATACCATTGCATTGGTTTTTTCAGGAGGAGTGCCCTCTTTTACATTAAAGAAAACAACGTGTTCGACAACCTTTGAAGGCAAAGACATGTTTGCAGAAATTGTTGAAGAAAATGAAGGTGGCGTTGAAAGTTTTTGCTGAGGGAATACACACCTAGAGATTCTCCCTGAGTTCTGCAAAGATGCAAACAACGACCTTCTCCTTCCAAATATTCCAGCAGCAGTTTCTATAAACTTACCTGCAAAACCAAAAACAATAATAAATCTCCACAACCTTCGAAAGGAATAAAAAGAGGCAAAAATGTGGTGCTATAAGAAATTCATGGCGGGCTTAGGGCTCCTATTCATAGGCTGCAGTTGGCCACATGGAGCATGAAAATGTAAGAAACTGCAAATTTTAGGATCTTTACTGAAAACTAGGAGAGGCTACTTTTTCACAAGGAGAATTTCAGATGTCATTAAATGCTTGGGGGCTAGAATTTTGCAAGAACTGCTCACATATTTCGGGATGGTTTTGCAACGAATGTAATTATTATTTTAAAAATAATTTCCTATTAATTTGGTATCCAGAATCCTAAAAAACATGTAGTCCTAAAATAAAATATTTTCCATGGAACTGCTCATCTGCAAATTGTTTTGAAATTCGCTCAGCAGCACCGGCTGAGATAACCTTAGATGGTCGCCCTCCATGGGACCCCCAAGTAGACTATAAGATTGCATACCAGCAGCATGAGGTATTTAACCTCTTAAAAAAAAATCATAAATGCATAACAACCAATTCACATAAATCACACAGATAAACCAGTCAACAGACGTACCGAAAACTATATTTACCTGGAGATATGGGGGTATGGGTACTGGTACAGGAAGGGAGCAGGATCGTCATTCAAATCAGGGTATGTGAGTGAATGAATAAGGTACAGCTACATTATATATAAATCTAGTCACAAATAAGAGTAAGGTTAATGAATAAAGTTACAGCCAAATTGTATATAAATGTAGTCACCATGGGTACAGGAAATAAAGTTACAGCTAAAATGTATATAATTGTACATTAATTTAATCACCAGAAAACGTGGGTACCGGCAGGCCATCCTCCGCATACCAGAGTTTCCTGGCTTTGGGAGTGAAAAAAATCCTTTAATAGTTTGCTGTCACACTATTAGCCTCTGCAATGACAACTTGTAAAACATCCAAACACAAATAAGAGGAATAAAACTGGTACACGAACCACCCAAAGGCACCTTAAGAACAAAGAATCCCTCATTTGTACACAGGAACAAGAAAATTTAAACAGATTTGGTCTTAAGATATCACGAGGAAAACACAATTACCCAAATCTCTACATTAAAATTTGAATCAAGGCAATCAACCACAGATAAGAAAATTTCTTTTAGATCTGAACATTTTGTAAAACGAACTTTTGCAAGAAGTAAATCCAAAAAAATAGAAATAAGAAAAACTGTAATAGTACCCAAGTGATAATGGATCATAAAACTCCAGCAGAGTAGAATGGTGAAGAAAAAGAACAGATGGTAGGCAATAAATAATTGATGAGAGGGCATACATACCTGAGGAGGAGGATAAGAAAGCTGAGCTATTGCTGAGCCTCAGCATCATTTCATCCACCATAAACCTACCCTTGTCTGACCAGTCAAATTTCTGTGGATTGTCTTTTCATCTTCATTTGCTTTTAATCAAAGTCAGGGTCCCATATCAGATATTATTCGCTGAGATTGACATTTCATTTTTTTTCGACAGGGCTATGACTGTAAGTGTTGAACTACCTGAAATGATTGATTGTAGGGTAACTCTTCATTATAGATGTGTTAGAGAATTAACTCTGTAATGGTTAGTCCCTGCGTTTATATTTAAAATAAGAAATAAAAATAGATGAAAATGTCAAGATGATTTCAAACATATTATGTTTGTAACAATATATTGTGTGGATTAAATAATAAAGGTTTCAAATGACGATTGTGTTTTCTTGATATTTTTTAATTAAATTGTAGATAATTGAATTAATTAAATCTAGTTTGTAGACAAGTATTTAGCGCGTAGATCCATAATAGATATCTTAGATAGATTATGTTGTGGTTAAGTTTTTCAATATTAATAATATTTATTTGTAATTTTAAATAAGCCACGATAATTGTTTTATAATTTTAGAAAGATAATTGTCTTATAATTTTAAAAATCAACTCTATTAAATATTTATAGATATTTGTAATGTAATATTGCTCAAATTTCGAAGTTGCTAGTATATATGTATAATTGAATGTATATTATTTTAAAAACTATAGACTTGAGAAATTTTTTGTTGACCGAAGACTAGATGATTCATCAATTTAATTAATATGTCATACATATATAATTTTGTTTTAAAAAATTATAAATATTATCCTACTTTTGAATTTGAAATAATTAATTAAATTTACATTACTCTTTTAACATATTATTTAACTTAAATAATTGTAATTTGATATTTGGGCTAAGTGATGGTTAACATTAATTGCACCTATTCCCAAAATGAATCTATCACCAAAGAAAAGTGTGAAATTCTTGTTGAGCATCAACATGTTTCATAAATTATTATTTTTGGGAAATTAATAAAACACAATTTTGAATTTTGAATTTTTTAAAGATATTTATATTTGAACTGCATGTTCGCCTTACAATGTAGAATGATATTGGTGGGGATTTGATCAAAACTGACATCGAATTTTTAATTTTAAAAAAAAAAATTGACGACGAAGTCTTCATCATTGTAAATGCGCCAATCATTATAAACATGGACATGTAAAAGTTGATGCTTGATATAATCTTCCTTGTTTATAAGCCATCAATTCAAATAAATAATTGAATTTTCAAAATATCCTATACTTTTTGAGGCATAATAAATAGCAATGCCATCTCCACGAAGTACCCACAATGATGTGATGTTAAATATGTTATTAAATATGTTGCAATACATATTTTAAATGTTTGTTAGTAGAAAATCTAGCCACGTATAATATTGATAAACACTACAGACATATTCCTAAATAATATCTAAAGGAATATGTTAATATTTAAGTGATTAACTTTATACAAATTTTGGTAATTATTGAAATTAGATTGTTTTGAATTTTTTTGATTGGTTGAAGAAAAATGAAGTAATTGAAAAGTGAAACCATTAGTACCATCCCTTGATAGGGACTAATAAAAGAAAGTGTATATAGATGAAACAAAATAATATGTGGATGAGTAAGTGAAGCATTAGTTTACATGAATATCTTAATATCAAGAGATATGTAGGGAAATTTTTAAGGTAATCACATGAACAAGGAAGTTTGGATGAAAGAAAAAAATACTTTAAGGTAATCATATGAACAAAGAAGCTTGGGTGAAAGAAAAAAAATGCATAGGGTAGGGTAGAGATATTATGGCACTATATCATGGAATGCTCCTCATATAATGACATTTGAGCTAATTCTTGGACAACCTAAATAGGTTATCTATGTCTACCATATTTGAAAAAGAAAACATTATAAGAAGCGAGGAACTTCTTATCAAAATTCACCAGAGGAGAATGAGCCTTTAGAAAGAATAATAGTAAAGGTTTGAACTAGGGTTCAACTACTTAAATCTTCTCTTTTTCAATAGTATTTCACTCCTCTGGCCATACTTTTTGTTCTTGAGGTCCCATTACACTCTTTTGACTCGTGGACGTCATTAAAATCTCTATCCATCTATCTATTAATCAATATATTCAACCCCATCAAAAAACCTACATAGGGGTTGAAATCAAATGGAAGGCAAACAATTGATAACTCAATTAAGAACTAGCTCACACTATTTCATAGGTGACCTTGTAGGTGAAATTGTAAGATAAACAACACTTAAGAAGAGTGGGAAGATATAATATATATATTCTATACCTCTAAGAAGGTGTAGACTTGTGGCCCTACATAATAAAATATATAACCTACAACAACCTCCAACATTATAAGAATTAATGAAATGAAGCTTTCACACTCTGTGATATTAGAAATATGTTGTTGGAAAAACTGCATAAATATTCTATTATAAGCGTTGGCACTTTGACAATGCTCTTTAAAGAAGCAAATTTAACTTAATGAATAGAATCTCTTATCACAATTAATAGTTAAAAGTTCAACATCAAGAAAGATAAGAATATCCCAAGCTGAATCTCTCACAAGATTAATACTAGAAGGTCTAACCATAAAAAAATACGATAATATTATAAGCGTAGTCTGGTATCCATATCTTAAGGGGCAACTGTGTATATTTTATGTTATCGCACTTGAGGATCAATAGACTATTTGAACTTTGAACTTTATTTAAAAAATCATCCATTCATTTTATGTTTTAATTATAATGTTTCAAATATTTACACTTCAAATATATTTTATTATGAGAATTTGAAAATTAGTTTATTTTATTTTATTTTAGACTTGAAAATATTAGTTAATTATAAATTTAAATACAAATTTTATATGAATAAGATTGGCAACACTAGTAAAAAGTGGGTCCTCGTTAAACAACAAATATAAATTTATCTTATTTTCTATTTTATATGCGAGATAAATAGTTTATGTTATTTTTGTTTAACGTTAAACTTTATTGGAACTCATCGATATATTTATTAATCACAAAAAATAATATTATATAGATGATTATAACAAAAAGGTGGTCGGTTGGTATTCACAACCGACTCTTCATCCCAGTAAAAACATAAGACTCAAAACAACACTAAAATCTTGGTTAAACGCGGCAACATAAAAACATAAACCAAGTATCGAATCACAAGGCAAGTGAGATAGTTAAGCACAGGAAAAAACACATGAAGGAGGTAGGGAAGGATCATCTTTAAGGGGTTGAGAAACCCTAGAAGAAGGCTCAATCAAAGGATGATCAAGGGCCATCCATCCATCCTAAGTTGTCTTTGAAGGTGTCAAATAAACTATAATTCCCCAACCAAGAGGCAGTGGCACATAGTATCCCACTAGCTCACCACCCTATATAAGGGAAGCCCATTGAGATGGGCTAGCAAGGACTCCATCCCCCCACTAAAGAGGAGGAGAAGGGAAGCGGTTATGGGAACGACTCCATGAACATCTGAATGTTAATGGAGAAATGCCATGCAAGGATTGGTCGAGAGGAACATAACTCATGGTGCAACAAGCACTCCACTAATTGTTGACAAACTCTTAAAGATGATAAAATTTCAAAGCCACATTATTTGTGTATACTTGAATTTGCAGAAATGTTAAAGAAATAACAAGTACTTTATTATTAATAAAGAATTGCATAGAAAGCTCTTAGAACTAGTTGAATTTCTAAACTTTCATAATTGAAACAGAATAGTAACTCTTAAAAAGTTTCATAGAAATGTAATGTATGAAGTCTATTGAGCATTGTCTCCAAAATGGCCAAAATGGGCCATTTTCTAACTAAATGGTTTTGGGTGATAAGGCTAAGATACGCTATAAGTCCACTACTAAGCTCTTAGGGCTCTTAGGGATGTCAACAAAAAATGTCTAAAAGTCTTAGGTCGAGAGCACACCGAGCACTTAGGGTTAGGAATCCCAATGTGTTTGAGCATCTTCCCAAGAGGAAGACCTTGATAAACCAAACACTGGGGAAAAAGAGTTAATTTGGGTTTGATCTTATCATTCCAAACCCATTAAATCTGGCAAGCCATTCTAGATGAGGGATTCATACTCCATCACTTATTGAGCTTACTCGAAGTCGTAGAAAAATGGCTCATATCTGATATAAGAGTCTAGGAAAATAGTTTTGGAAAATAGTGTTGCAATTCCACTGCCAATCCTTCCACCTTTCCAATAGGGGTTGCAGGCCCATCTTATGATGCATGACATCTGACATCAATTCTTAAATTCATTGAATAGAAGGAAAGTTCACCTTCACATAAATCTCACACTCCAAACATATGATATATTGGGTATGATTTATAAATAGTACAAAAAACTTCATCCATCTCACCTAAACTTTTGATAGTATCCACAATAGGTGAATTCCCAACACTATTTTTTTGGCATAAACATGTTAACCATTTTTTTGATTGATGATCTCTATCATATATCTCCTCATAATAATCACAAGGAGTGAAAAACTTAGCAACATTAAATGTAGGTAAATCTATGATCCTTGTATTTAGAGAGGCAATAACCTTCACTATAAAACTTTTTTCTAGTACAATGCAATCATCTAGTGTCATTGATATTTGTGACTTAGGCAAACTCTCAAATCTCAATGCATGTACATGTATCGTCCTTGTTTCATATGAAATATCATGAGTTCCTCCTTGTGCTCTATTTAAAAAAGATGATATATATATATATATATATATATATATATATATATATATATATATATATAGTACCTACCCCAAATATATCTTTTTTAATTTTCCTATGAAGCATGTCAAAAGTAATATCTAAAATAGTGCCAATGGAAGTAATGTCAACATGATCATCTTGAAAAAAATTATTCAACTTGTTTAACTCATAAACATGTCTGCAAGTAAATGGATGTAAAATTTTACTTGAGAATTTCTTGCCAAATCATGCATTTTTTCTCCTCTAACTCCTGTTCTTTTAACAAATCAATCATGAGTTTGACAAGATTTTCCATGACCTTTCCTTTAGAGAACCACCTAATTTGATGAATTTGCAGCACCTCTAACCTACTAATTTGAAATGAATCCATTAGGCTTAATGCTCCATGTCTTTTAGCAAATTTTCCAAGCCATGAATAAACTTTGTTTTTAATTTTATCTATATATTGTAGCTTTCAAAAATAATATGAAGCATAATTTATTATTAATGCTTCTCGATGGGCTATGCAATGAATATATAATAACTAAAGAGAATCGTGGCGGAGCTTAGTAGATAAACCTTCATGGATACCCCTCATGGCAGAAGCCCCATTAGATCCAAATCCAACTAACTTCATCAAGGATAAATCCATCTCTATTAAAAGAGTTGTCACGACATCATACATAAAATTGAGTTGTTCTATCCTTTATTTGAAGGAGGCGTATAAATTTTGTTACACATTGACCTCTTCCTTCATTTGTCAAATACGTAATATAAACTAAAAATGTTGTTCCATGGTCTGATAAGTACTTTCATCAACTAAAATTGAGTAAAATGGACTATGAAAAATCTCATCTTTTAAAATTTTCCAATATACCTCCTCTACAACTCATAGAAATGATTTTCTAGATGTGGCATTTGTATATATAGAGTATTCATCTGTTAGATGTATGTGTGGATTACTTTTATACCTATTCAAGTCACACATTGACTGATAGAGTTATAAAAGTAAATCATGCATGGCAAAAAAAATCAAATTTCAATTGTTAATATGATTCTCCCGTTCTCAGCATCTACCATAAGGTATACATGTTTGGTAATCAGAGTACTAGTTTGTTTGCTTTCTCCCTCCAAAATTTATAAAATAAATTTATGAGACTTTGATTCTATATGGGTTCTTAGACCGGTAACTTGAATGGTGGTACTCCCATATTTAGAGAATGGAGTCTCTTATATTTTATATACCAAGAAAACTTTGTCCTTTCAACACCATTGCAATGTTTTACATTATAAGCCCATAGAAATATCGTGATCCATTTAGACTTGAATGTTCTTTTTTTATTCTTTAATGCTTTTTCTTTTTCTCAAATTTCTTCTCCATGTGATTCATAGTTTTATTCATGTGGATGCACATCAAAGTCTTCATTTTGAAAATGATACCGTTGATTAGAATCTTGAGGGATACCAAATGCATTAGTAAGTGATAGTTGTCTTTTATCTTTCTTGGGATGACCAGTGGAAGCCATTTTCTCACAATTTATACATATTCAATGAAAAAAATAAAATAATTATAAAATTATAAAATAAACAAGTGCCCATATTTATTAGAGACGTTTTAAAATGATTAAAAAGTGAGCTAAACATCCTTGAGGTAAATGGCAACAAAGTTATGGAAACTAATTACAGAACCTTATAAAAACACAATCTTGGAAAATAGGCTTGCTAATGGTTTCAACTATATTGCCGATGAAAGTGAAAGTCTTATAATCTCAAACTAAATAAAAATCAAATGCATGGACATATACAATGTTGTTGCCAACTATATTTCAATAATATGATCTATTTATTTTGCATTTTTTATTCAAATAAAATGAACAGAAAACCCAAAAAAATCATTCTCAAATAAGCAGAGATTTATGAAATAAAAAATCGAAGAGAAGAAAATTTCTAAAATAAATAGTAGTTTATCCGTTAATTGTCAATTGATATGCTTGGCCACAACATAAATTTATGTTACAAAATTGTGACCCTTTCCTTCCTTCTTGAACGAACAAAATCATCACCAAGTCACTATGTCATCTCTTTTATTTTATTTTTTTCCTCCACTTTTTACTTTGTAATTCTCCCTTCCTTTTACATTCCACCCTTTCTTTTCTTATGCACCTTCTTATTGGCTCCCTGTATGGATGATTCTATCCCAGTCTAGGTCATGGATTCTTTGTGATTTTTCCTTTTATGATATTCACCTCCCTTATATCTAAGTTTGCCTTTTAAAATTTTATCTTTCCTCCTTGAGACTCTTGTCAATCGATTTTTCCATGTACTATCTGTTGATTCTCTTTATGGTTCTTTTCTTGTTGTGTTGTTTCCTCTTTGGACATATTTATCTCACCTCTGTGTCCTCTCTATTTATCTAGCTTCCTCCTTTATATCCTTCACACTTTGCCTATCTCCCAATCATCCCACTCCTAGTCTTTTATCTCTCTATTAGTTGTGCAATTATCTAGGTAGATGGCATTCTCTACTCTCAACTATGGATCTGAAAGTGTTCATTGCTTCCTTATTTCTCTTAGTCTTATGGATTGAAAAGGATTTATGCCATTCATATTATTCCTAATCCTGTTTGTTCACATTCCCAACAACATAGTAGCTTTCAAAGACGTCGAGGAAGGATGGATAAAAGCAAATCTCAGTTTAGTAATGCCCATGTAGTAGCTGCCATCTCTCAAGCTCATGCCCACATAAACCAAGTTAGCACCCCTCAACATATTTCTACTCTGGCTTGGAAAATGAGAAAAAGAGATGGGATGATTATGACACTATACCCCATCTATTAAATGCAATTATGCAACATAAATTTCCCATTAATTGCCCATTATTTCATTTAAGAGCACCCATTTCATTTAAATATTTCACATGCATGAATGATCTCCAAAAAAAAATTAAAATCCCAATTGTCACTGCTATTAGCTTGTCACCACTCACCAATGAATCAACAATCCCCAAATATCTGACACATTGTTAGGGTGCTAACAATCACAATGTTTGACGATTGTTTAATAAAATCACCCTTCTTTTGTCATTTATTAAAACAATTAATATTTTAGTTATGATAGTTAAATTCTAAATTCTAATATTTTTACAACCAATTTTTTATTTATACGTTTAAGACAGGGTTGAACCCCTTGGATGGGTTGTGACGGGTTCAATTTTGATAACTGATATCCACCCAAAATGTGTGGATAACACAAGGCTTCCCAAACATTTCCATGCATGTTCCTACTTAGATGATTTATTCCCTTCCTATGATGACTACACATACTACATTATCAACCTCGCCTACCGCATGTTCCATCCAGCTAAGTGTTTTAGCTTTACCTGCCAAGGCGTTGGAGTTATCATGGTAATTTTATAGCTAGTCATTCAAGGGATTTACATACTTTATTTCATAATCCATTAGCTCTCAAGATTACAGGCTATCTCTTACCTATAGGGTTTGTAGCTCATAAACTTCTAATATACGATGGTAAAGGTGATCTCGGACAACACCTTAGATCCTTCCATACAACATGCTTGGAATATGCATCTAATGATCAATTGTTGACAAGGTTAATTTTTAGAAGTCTCAAAGTGTTGGACTAATCGCCAGCGTCCCCCTCAGGGATTCGTGACATGGACTAACAGCCTCCCGTGGGTACTTATCTGGGGTTTGTATCGGGCGTTAACAGGTCGACCTTTTGGCGCAACGGCAAGCATTCCTACAATTGGTATCAGAGCGGTGGTCACGGGTTCGAATCCCCTCAGGTGACGCTGAGGGGGGGATTGTTGGACTAATCGCCAGCGTCCCCCTCAGGGATTCATGACATGGACTAACAGCCTCCCGTGGGTACTTATCTGGGGTTTGTATCGGGCGTTAACAGGTCGACCTTTTGGCGCAACGGCAAGCATTCCTACACAAAGATTATGTTTTATGGTAATTTTATGACCTCCTCCTCCAATTACTTAGGGCATTCAACCCTTTGGCAAATTACTTTCTAGCACACTTTTTCATCAACATCATTTATCTTCAGCGCAAATTTCCAAACTCAAGCAAGGGTCCAACAAACCAATCAATGATTATGTACTTTAGTAAATACCATGCTAGATAATTTGACCAATCTTATGGCAGATAGTGAGTTACAAAACATCTTCAATCAAAATGTTATTGCACCATTCCACAAGTCAATAATATTCAAGAAATTAATCTTTTAATGAGTTATGACATACAATGAGAGATCAATAAGTTAATTTCATAACTTTGAACAAACTCAAGTATGCACCCAATACTATGATTACTTCAACAACCAAATTTTAGAGTAAGCCAATCTACAAGGTTAAATCAATTGATAACAAGAATGAGGCAAAGACAATGGTTAATGCAATAGCACATCCTACAAATCTGCTTCTCTTATCTACTCCATAGAAAAGGTAGTTTCCATGATTACCATAACCTCCATATGTACTTTTATATAAGTTACTTGAGTGTAACCTCATCTCTCTTCCTACACCATGAGAATTTGATGCAATCATGCCTACACCTAAGTATTATGATAGCTATGCATATTGAAATTAACATCAAACTGTTGACTTCTATAATATATGTTTCAAATTAAGACATGAGATACAAGATCTTATTGATAACAATACTATTGAGCTAAGCACACCTGTAATGGAATTTATATCACAATCAAAATGGAATTATAAATTAAAAATATTCAATAACACATTTCTAAACCATGAGACAATAGAGACTAAGGATACTTCCAAGGTACATTATGTTGTCCCCAAAAAATGTCACTCATTTTTTGGGACAACCTATAAAATATTTTGATTCAACAAACCAAAATCCCCTCCCCTTTTTCATAAATTAATCTGAGCATTCAAGTTCTTCATTTTTCAAAGCTTTTTCAGAAGTCTACGGACTCAACATGCTTGAAATTAGCGGGTTCAACAAGTTCAAAGGCTTCTGCAGGTGAGTTCAATCAAAAGAACAAGTTTCCAACACTTAGTCATTTTCAGGATTGGTTCAATGCCTTGGTTCAACCAAAAATGTTCATCGGTAAGCTTCTAAGTAAGGAATGAACCGTTGAACCATTGAACCTTGAACCATTTTGGTTTAACGGGTTCAATCGGTTCAAAGAGATCAAAAAGACTTAGACAAAAGGATGGCTTCAAATGCAAGATTGAACCGTTTAACCAAAGTTGGTTCAATTGGTCAGTTCAATCAAGCGATTCAAAGGAGTGCCCAAAAGAAAAAGACCAGATAGCAGAAGCTACCACGTGTCACCTATCAAGACACATTATAATTTGTTTCGAAGAGCAGCAGAAGCTGCCACGTGTCCCTTATAAAATCAAGCGAAAACTGCCAAGTGTCATCTGCTGGGACACAGTTTTTAGTAAGTTTCAAAGTAGCGAAACGTGTCACATGTCCCATTATAACTCAATGGAGCATGACACGTGTCTACGTCTGCATTTCAAGCTTTAAATCTTCTTTCAACAAGATTCTCTCAGAGTTCCACAGAGGGCAGCGAGTGGCAACTACGAAAGGTTTCAATATGTTTTTCTAAGAGCTGCAGAATGCGCCACGTGTCCCTTGCAAAGCTCTATGGAAGCCGACAAGTGTCAACATCTATAGTTTCTTCCTTTTGTGTTGTATGGACTACGGTGGGCCCTAGGTGAGTTTCTATAAGTCAAGCAGAAGCTGCCAGGTGTCCTCTGTCAAGACACATTATGATTCGTTTCTCAAAGAAGTAAAACTTGCCACGTGTCCCCTGTAAACCTAATGGATTGCGCTAAGTGTCAACTTCTGCATGAATCCAAGTGAGTCCTAATGTTTTTATATTGTTTCCAAATCCCAGCAGAAGCCGCCACATGTCATCTTTCGTGGGACTCTCAAAAAATGTCTAAAGATGCTATAAGTTAAGCGGATGATGCCATGTGTCCTCGCCTGTTTCACAACGGAACACACCACGTGTCACTTGTTGAGATCATTGAAAAGCAGCCAGAGAAAGTGGGAAAGACATGAAGGAATTGCTAAGGAGGATGACAGGCCTGTAGATGTCAAATTTAAGATGACCAACTAGTTATTAGCTTTCAAACGATGACGGACTTGCAGACGTCAAATTTATGGCAATAAAGTGTCTATTGATCTTTACAAGCTTAAACGTGGACCTGAATGCATTCAAAGGCCTTGAGGCCAAGGCCGAGAGGAAGAACTGAAAGAAACAGAAAGGGGAAAAGATAACCTGAGGGCTCAAATTGTAGCAAGAAAGGGGGAAAACTAGAAATATCTAGGCAATAGTTATTTCAGTAGGTGGAACAGTCTGCAAGGTGGATTCTTGAGGCCTTAAACATTGAAGACATGGCCTGTTTGTCCCCCTAGGAGTAAAGACAAAATGGATAGTGGTGCAGACACCAAATGATCCAGACCCAGGAGTAGACACTTGATATGAATTGACACACCATAGTTAAGATAGTTGCCCTGATCAACATGGTTCCCTAACAGAACTAAAAATGCATTCAAGGCATTGAATGCACAGCATGGGCCGTTCTATGGAACAAAGCACTATGTCTTTCTTAGCTGATATATATTTTAATCTCTTATATCATCTTAAAGGGAGATCTTGCCAATACAGGAGCAAAACTCTGCCCAAATTGAAAGAAGAACACTGAGACTTTGAGCTCAGGTTATTTGTTCATATCATTTTATCTGAATGAGAAAGCAAGTTGTTTGCAGACTTTGTGCTGTCATAGCTTGTATCATTTTAGGATATTGTTCTAATGTCTGTCTTCTGAATGTGTTCTTATTTATTTAATTTGGCAAGCAAAATTAGTGAAAATAATCAAGAAGGTGTCTTGAAACCATTTGTGGGGAAGACTTTGTGCTTTCACAACTATTTTCAGTGCGTGTTTTTAGTTTCTTTATGTGTTGAGGATTTTGGGATGACTTTGTGCCCCAATTATCCTTTATGTTATACTCTTTGGGCAATTGAGGTGGTTATCTGTTTCATCCTACTGGTTATTGCACCTGTGTTACTAGTTTCTTATCACTACCTGAAAGAACTCTTATTGTTTCCTACAAGAACACTTCTAAAAGAAGAGAAGTGCCTTCAATGTTTCCACCAAGATTTTCTCCTCTGTTTGTTAACATCATCTCTAAAAGAAGAGAGATGGATGGTGTATTCTGCCCCTGAGTGTTATTTTTTGCTTATTTATATAGTATATATATCCTGCATACTTATAGGGAACCTCCCCTTGATGAGAGGAGAGATTTGTTCCCTTTTGATGTAGTAAACTTGCACACTAGGCCGACCAATCTTCCTTGCTATGGATGATCAAACCTATTTCGTACTGATGACAAAATATTCACCCAACACATTATACATACGTTGTGCATCCTCCTCTTACAACATAGGGTCACCTAGTGGATGAGATTATTGATACACTTATATGCATGTGACCACATCGAATTGTGGTTACATTTAATGATTATGATATAGTCAATGATGATTCATATCTCAACACATCATTCATATGAGCTCACATCAACAAACAACCCATACAAAGTGTCATTATTGATAGTGGATCAAGCGAAAAACATTTGCATAATAACAATTCTCCATATTCTTCGATACACATGACATTATTTGTAAGATACTATAAGAGTGGTTAAATGTTTTGATGGATAGACACAAAACACTCTTGGGCATATTGTGCTACCTCTTTAGGTGGGCTATGCGATAGTGGTTGCTTATTGTAAGTTCTATAATGTAACGAGGTCTTTGACGTGTTGTTATGATGCCCTTAAATATAGAAGCTTCAGGTAGTACCATCTCCAATGCATCGATGTATTAATTATATGTAATACAACAAAGAAGTCATAATTTTAGGCATTCAATATGAGTACCCTATTTAAACAATGGTATCTCCTCCTCCACCTACATGTATCAAACAAAGAAGTAAAATATATGGGGATAAAACTATCTAGCTTAGAACATAATAGTGAAAATTACTAACCTAAGGTTGACATTACTGTCTAGTGGCATATAAAGACTCAAAACCTACATCGAGTGACTAACAACCCCATTTCCAACCCGCCTTATTGCCTATAACCTATCTCAATCCTGCACAATATAGGGAACCACTATCTTAAATTCTTTTATAATTTCCATATTTAGTATGTTTGACCAAATCAATTTCAATCTTATATTTTTAGATATATGCAATATTTCCATACTTTATGATATGAACCATTAGAATAGTTTTTATCTTAATTGGAATAAACAATTAAACCAAATAAGGGTAAAAAATATTGGTGAACCTGTATATTGCTTGAACATTTCCAAACCCTAGGTTGCCCTTATGGTTTCATTCTTCCTTCTATGGTTTCAAATTTTTGCCTTAGGGTTTAATTTTTATACATGATTTTTGGTTTTCCCTAAGACTACACATTACACGTGGCTCTAATGGATGAACATTATTTCTATTTTTTAACTCAAGTGATGATTGTAATCATTGCATGTTGTTGGCATTTTCTATGTAAAATCTATAACAACTAGTAATCAAATGAAAAAAAATATCCATACACTAACAAGGCTAAATTTAATATTAAATAATCATTGGCCCTTCTTAATTCATATTGTTGCAATGTCCAATCTGAGTTGTTCCATGTTACAGATAGGCACCAAAGGGCATACATGATCCCATTTGTTCCTCCTACTCCCATTATGGATTATGTAATACATATTATGCATCCTCTTGAAGGGATTACCATGAACATGGAATATGACAATAATCATAACCAGGAAACAAGTATTGTGGATAGCTTTGATGATATTGATGAATCCTAATTAACTGAATATATGGACATGAATCCATTAATTCAATGTATAATGCTATAATTATTAAGAGACGAACATAAGCAAATAGTACATCTGGGGGAAAAGATGACCCCTTCTATGATATCAACCAATCAATTTGAGTTACCAACCCAATAACGGGTTTTTTTACTTCTACTATTGGTATTATTTGTACATTAGCACCTTCAATAACACATTTGATATCCACCCAACGTGCATGGGAAACACAAGGCTTCCCATAGATTTTCATGCCTAGTCCTACATATATGGTTTATTCCCATCCTGTTATGAGTACACATACTACATTATCAACCTTGCCTACTACACATTCCCTCCAGCAAATTGTTTTAGCTTTACATGCTAAGGTGTTAGAGTTAGAGCAAGGTACTTATAGAACTATTAATTCAATGAATTCACACGATTTATTCCATAATACATTAGCTCTCAAGATTACAGCCAATCCCCTACCTATAGGCTTTGTAGCTCATAAGATTCTAGTATACGATGGTAAAGGTGATCGCAGACAACACCTTAGATTCTTCCACACAACATGTTTAGATTATGCATCCAATGATAAATTATTGACCAGCCTATTTATAAGAAGTATCAAAGATTATCTTTTGTGATGGTTTTATGACCTCCCCCTCTAATTATTTAGGCATTCAACCCTTTGGCATATTAGTTTCTAGCACACTTTTCCATCAACATTATTGATAATCTATCTTATACACAAATTACCAAACTCAAACAAGGGTCCAACAACCCAATCAACGATTATTTACTTCATTATAATACCATGCCATCTAAGTTGACCAATCCTATGGTAGATAATGAGTTACAAAAACTCTTCAAGAAAAAATTTCTTGCACCACTCCACAAGTCAATAGTATTCAAGAAATTCAAGTATTTTGATGAGTTATGCCATACAATGAAAAATTAAGAAGTCAAGCTCATAACTTTGAATAAACTCAAGTATGCACCCAATAATCCAATTAATTCAAAAACAAAATTTCAAAGTAAGCCAATCTACAAGGTTAAATCAAATGATAACAAGAATAAGGCAAAGACAACAATTAATGCAATATCATAGACTACAAATCAACTTCTCTTATCCACTCCATATAAGAGGTAGTTTTCACTATTACCATCACATCCATGTATGTATTATTATAGAAGTTACTTTAGTGTAACCTCATCTCTATTCCTCCACCATAATAGTTTGTTTCAAGCATGCCTACACCTAATAATGATGAAAACAATGCATATTGTGATTATTATTGAACTGCTAACATTATACAACAGTTGTTTAAAATTAAGACATAGATACAAGATCCTATAGATGACAACACTATTGAGCTAAGCATACTTGCAATGGAGTCTAAACTATAATCAAATGGGACTAATAAATTGAAAATATTCAATGACCCATTTATAAAACATGAGACAATAAAGACTAATGATACTTCCAAGGTTCATTATTCATATAATGTGCATCCTCCTCTTGTGATAGATGGTCACCTAGTGGATGAGATAATTGGTATAATTACATGCATGTCACCACATTGACCTATGGTTACATTTAA
Organism: Torreya grandis; assembly: GCA_037957365.1. Taxonomy (NCBI): domain Eukaryota; kingdom Viridiplantae; phylum Streptophyta; class Pinopsida; order Cupressales; family Taxaceae; genus Torreya; species Torreya grandis. The sequence continues at coordinate 655,968 of JARHVA010000094.1, read as the reverse complement.
TGATAGTGAGATAGTTAATGATGATTCGTACCTCAACACATTATTCATGTGAGATTGCATCAACAAACAACCCATACGCAATGTCATTGTTAACAGTGGATCAAGCAAAAAACATTTGCACAATGACAATTCTCCATAATATTGGATGCACATGACATAGTTTGTAAGATTAAACAAGAGTGGTTAAGGGAATGGATGGATAGACACTCTTGGTTGCATTGTACTCTTTCTTTAGGTGGGCTATGTGATAATGGCTATTTCATTCATAATTATATAATGTAGCGGGGTCTTTGACATGTTGTTAGGATGCCCTTAAATATAGAAACTCCACGCAGTACCATCTACACTATGTCGATGTCTTAAGTATATACACTACAACAAAGTAGTCACAATTTTAGGCAATTGATATGAGTTCCCTCTTCAGTTAATGGTATCTCCTCCTCCACCTACTTGTATCAAATATAGAAGTTAAATATATGGGGATAGAACTATCTAGCTTAGATCATAGCAATGAGCATTCATAAACTAAGGATGACAACTATTTGGGGGCATACAAAGAACCTAAACCTGCATCAAGTGACTCACAACTTTGTTTCCAACCTACCTTGCTGCTTTCCACCTGTCTTAATCCTTCACACTATAGGGAACCACTAAGTATCTTAACTTGTATTATACTTTCCATATTTAGTATATTTGTTTACCAAATCAATTTCAATCTTCTACATTCATATATATTCTTGATTTCCATACCTTATGATATGAATTATTGTAATATTATATATCTTAATTAGATTGAGAAATTAATCCAAATTAGGGTAAAAAATATTGGTGACCCTGTATATTGTTTGAACATTGCCAAACCCTAGGTTGCCCTTAGGGTTTCATTCTTCCTTCTATGATTTCAATTTTTTGCCTTACGCTTTTATTTTTTGACTTGATTTTTTATTTTCCCTGATATTAAAAATTACACATAGCTCTAATGGATGAACCTTTTTTTTCTAATTTTTGACTCAAGCCATGATTGCAATAATTGCATGTTTTTTGCATTTACTATGTAATTAAATGAAAAAAATATTTATACACTAATAAGGCCAAAATTAATAATGAACAATATTTATCCCTTCTCAATTCATATTGTTGTAATGTCCACTTTGAGTCTTTCCCTATTACTGCTAGGCACCAAAGGGCATGCATGATCCCTTTGTTCGTCCTACTTCCATTATGGATTCCGCAATACATACTATGCATCCTCTTGAAGGGATTATCATGAACATGGAATCTAAAAATAATCATAATAAAAAAATACGTATTGTGTCTAGGTTTGATGATGTTGATGAAAGAGAATTAATTGAATATATGGACATAAATCCATTAATTATTGATGCAATGTTATAATTAGCATGAGACGAACACAAAAATTTGAACAACCTAGTAAATATAGGGGAAACTACGACCCCTTCTATGAAATCAACAAATCCTTTCAAGTTACCAACCCAACCATATATATTTAGACATATACAATTGGTAATATTCATACATACACACCTCTAGTCACGCATGCGATACCATCCAAGGTGTGTGGATAAGACAAGGCTTCCCAAAAAATTTCATACCTATTTCTACATAGAGGATTTATTCCCATCCTATGATGACTACACATACTACATTATCAACCTTGTATACTACACATTCCCTCTAGCAGCCTTTTAGTTTTACATGCCAAGGTGTTGGCATTAGAGCAAGGTAATTCTAAAGCTAGTCATTTAATGGACTCCCATGATTTTTTAAATAAACCATTAACTCTAGAGTTTGTAACTTATCCCCTGCTGTAATGTTTATAGCTCATAAAATTTAAATATATGATAGTAAAAGTGATCCAAGATAATACCTTAGATCCTTCCATGCAACATGTTTGTATTACACATCCAATGATCAATTATTGACCAGGTTATTTCCAATAAGTCTAAAAGATTATGTTTTAAAATGGTTTTATTACCTCCCCTTCCAATTATTTAGGGCATTCAACCCTTTGGCAAATCAATTTCTAGCACACTTTTTCATCAATATTGTTGAGAAACTATCTTATGCATAAATTGCCAAACTCAAGCAAGGACCCAACGAACCAATAAATGATTATGTACTTTAATATAATGCCATTATAACTAATTTGACCAATCTTATGGCAACTAATGAGTTACAAAACATCTTTAAGTAATTTTTTTTACAACACTCCATGAGTCAATAGTATTCAAGGCATTCAAGTATTTCCATGCCATATAATGAGAGATCAAGAAGTCAAACTCATAGCTTTGATCAAACTCAAGTATGCACCCAATACTCCAATTACTTCAAAAATCAAATTCAAAGCAAGCCAATCTACATGGTTAAATCAAATGATAAGAAGAATGAGGCAAAAAAATGGTTAATGTAATATCACAACTACAAATCTGCTTCTCTTATCAACTCCATATAAGAAGTAGTTTTCATGATGCAAGCATGCCTAAACCTGAGAATTATGACAACAATGCATATTATGATTATCATCAAACTGTTGACATTCTACAATAGATGTTTCAAATTAAGACATAAGATACAAGATCTTATTGATGATAACAATATTTAGCTAAACACACCTGCAATGGAATCTGCATCGCAATCAAATAGGAATTATAAATTAAAAATATTCAATGACCCATTTATAAAATGTGAGACAAAAAATGCCAAGGATACTTACAAAGCACATTATACATACAATGTGCATCCTCCTCCTAAAACATATGGTATTTTAGTGGATAAGATTACTAGCACACTTACATGCATGTCATCACTATGACCTATGGTTACATTTAATGATAGTGAGATAGTCAATAATGATTCATATATCAATCTATTATTTATATGAGTTCGTATCAACAAACAACTCATACATAATGCCATTATTAATAATGGATCAAGCGAAAAACATTTGCACAGTGACAATTGTCCATACACTTGGATACACATGATATAATTTGAAAGATACTACAAGAGTGGTTAAGGGATTTGATGGATAGACACCAAACACTCTTGGGCACATTGTGCTACCTTTTTAGGTGGGCTTCATGATAGTATCTAATTCATTCTTAGTTATACAATGTAACAAGGTATTTGACATGTTGTCGGGATGCCCTTAAATATGCTCTAGGCACTACCATCTATAATGTATTGATGTATCAAGTATATACACTATAACAAAGTAGTCATAATTTCAAGCATTAGATATTAATACCCTCTTCAGCCCATTGTATCTCCTCTACCCCCACTACCATAATAGTTGGTTGTTACACATTCAGAAGCATTGTGCAAAGTCAGTTATTGCACCTATGCAAGGTATCTCTTTACACACAACTCAAAGGAGAGTAGTTGGTTCTCCTTAGTAGTTAGTTTTACAATAGTTATCACATCAAATATTTATTTAGGAATCATAGAGGCCATAATCTGCTACAATGTTTACTAAGATAACACCACATATAGTACAACATGTTACATAATGGACATAGGCAAGGAGATATTCTCCTACTATACAACATACCCCACAAAGTCCTCGACCTTTTAAAGATACTCATTATACATGTGAGCCTACGGGTGATGATGACAACTACATTAAATCACTTTAATCCTTTTATGATGTTTATACACCCACATCCATTAGTTTTCTTCATGAAAGGTCGCCTTTGCACCATATGATATAGGCACTCCCCATGACTATCCCATTGATGGGATAATTCATTAACACCTTTTCAAAATTCAAGATAAATAAAAAAACAAAAAGTTTTTTTTAAATACAATAAATTCTAATTATTCAAAAAATAAAAAATCAAGACCTAAGCTTGATATGATTTATAGTTACACTTATTACATATGTTATTTATCACACGTTTGGTAGATAACATATTATTTTCTATACACACATGCATTTCATAGTACATGAGTGCAATGTAGGACATATAAATCATACATAGACACATAAATGTTGGACTCTTCTATACTTAGTGGCCATGCCAATGTTGGGGGCACCTTATTCCACATGTCACACTATCATAGTCATAGCTTTTTATGACCTCTTATCATGTTGATCTATTTAAATTGCTTACATGTGTCTTTTTTTTACTCATATCTTAGACAATACTACATGAACATGTTACTTTAATATGATGTAACATTTACATACATGGATAGTGTAGATTAGTTTTCACTTGATCTATGTTTCGTTGATGTTTTTACTCTTGCATGATATGCCACTCATTACTTATCTATTGTATGTAGTTCCTTGTCCTTCATTACGATATTTTTATGTCCCTTGATTGTGGCCCTTAGTCTTGGTTGATGTTGCATTCATTTGTCCCTTCTTTGTAACATCTTTATGTCCCTTGATTGTAGCCCTTGGCCTTGTTTTATGTGACATATTCATGTCTCTTGTATGTGGCCCTTGGCATCGTGTGTGACACTATGAGTGGATTAATCTAGGATCATCTACTCAGCTTGTTGAACTTGATGAGATTTATGAGTTTGTGGGTGCCATGATCCATATCACGCACCTCCCTATTTATGTGCAGTGCCATGATTTATGTTGTGTACCTATTTACTGTGCAGTCTTATTCAATTATTACATTAGAGATGGTCACTACTACATGTCTAATTGATACATCTATCTTGACATGACACTTATATGTCCTTCATTACATATGTTACATAATACTTTGATGACACATACATTACTATAATGACATATTCTCCACATATTGACATGATTAAATATTTATACAAAATATGAAACAATTGATTTTTTTTTTTGAGATTTGTGACTTACATGATACATCCCTCACCTCAAAACAAGGGCATATTTTTAGGCTTGTATAGAGACATAAGTCTTTATTAGTAAAAAAATCAAATTGTGGAATATAGTACATGATTTAGGGATTTGAGAGTGGTTCATATATCAAATGGGTTCAGATATGAGACAAATATTCACACATTGGTACAGATTATGTGGGCATCTGCCATGCATATATACTCACTTTACAAAGACAAGAATTACAAAGTATAGATTCAGATGAATGCATATGCCATGCAAGTGCACACAATTTATTGAAATATAAATTATAGATTTTCACATACAAATACATTTGACATATAGGTTCTCGTATTTTAGCATATATATGCATAACATTTTATATCAATCGACATGAATTTAGCGAGACATGATACTAGTTTATGTACATATGTACATTCTATAGTGATCATTATTATAGTTATTTATTTGCAAATACAATTCAATGGCACTGAGTAGTAAGGAAACTTGAAGCTATAAGTTCATTTGCAGTTGTCGATTCATGTTTTTAAAGGTAACTCACATTAAGGTTTAGCGACACTCAATGGCCTTGGCATTACTCATATCAAGCCCATCAAATGGATTACACATTATCATTTTAAGGTTAAATATCAAATATAGAATAATTATTTGAGTTACTGAAATTAAGGTTTAGTGACAGTCAATAATCATAACACTACTCCCCACTCATGAGGGTTGGGGAATTTTTATTCCCAACCCAAGGGCTTACATAGTTATACAGAATTGGGGTTTGATCACCCTCAATTCTCCAATGGTTCAACACGACGTACTATTATCCAATGCTTCAACTAAGAATCATCATCTCCAACAAGTTATAGGGCAACATAGTTTCACCCACATATAGGTGTACTCCTTCCTTGCTCTTAGTTTTTTTCAAATTTTAATTATAGTTTAGATTTTAGATTTTACATATGGACATTGACTACTACATATTCATTATTGGTTGATTTGGGAAAGCTACACATTTGAATTCAAAGACTAATTTTATTATATGCACTTAGGTATGTCTTTATCCTTTTACTCTAGTATTTGTATTTCACTTCAGTAATAAAAAAAGGGGGCATTTGTAAACACTAAAATATTATATTAAACACTTAACAATGTCAATTTTAACCTACCTTCATCCTACATGACTTATGTACATATACATTCTTATTATTTGCCATTCTGATTAGAGCATAGGCCTACAACTCCTTATCCATCACTTTACAAAGTCTCGTTCTTGATTTCATACTATCTTGACTCACTTTTCCCAAGGCTCTTTCTCATCTCTTGGCTTACTAGCCTTCTCATGCATAACCATATTCACTAAGCACCTATAAACCATTCATCTCTATCCTTAGACCCTTCATCAACCTTTTAGTCTTACACTTATCTCATCTCATTCATTGATTCCTCTCTTCTCCCTTTTACTCATTCACTAGCTTGGAGTAAGTTCATCACTCAAGGTTCAAAACCTCAATTCTCATTCTAAACCTCATGTATACATTCTTCCATTATGGATAACCTCTCTAGGACTTATCATACCTAATTCAAACCATCTCAAACTCTGACTCATCCATTTCTATACACCTCAAGCTCACAATCAACCTCTCCTCCTTGTAGCATTTTTTAGGCAAATTTGTTGCTTTGAAAAATTTGTCACTGATCCATAAAATCCAATCCCATATTTGGGCACCCTCTATCTCCTTCCTACTTCTTAAGAAGTTTAACACCTTAACTCCTTATGCAGGTACCCTTTCCTTTGTAGCCATTTCACCAATTAGGCCTCCTAAAGGACAAAGATCCTTGGTTTGACCTAAATATAAAGCCTCTGTATAAAGTAATCACATATCTTGTTAGCCTTTTCCACTTTACAACTTATCATAAAGTTTTTCTTCTCAACTCTTTGTGCAACTTCACTTTCTCACTACCCCTGCTAGCCTAATTAGGTTTTTAGGCCTTATCACCTTGACACAGGTTGGTAAACCCTCTGTACAAGATCGTATAGGTCCAAAACCACTATAATCCTTTGACACTTATCACAATAAACCTAATTATGAAGTTTTAGGAGTTTTCACCAGTTCAAACTCATTCTATTTGCTTAGGGTTACAGAGTCTACAACAACTCGAGAGGCTTCAAATTTAATTTTAATGAATATTTATTCATTTTAATTGCTTATAAGACCTAAATAAGGTATGTCCTATATAGTATCAAATTCCTTAATGCCTATATTTGTTTGAACAACTTATACAATCATTCAAATTAAGGGTTTTATAGGATTAAGCATATACAGTCTGACTGAGAAAGTTACTCAGGGTTCAATTTCATAGTACTTCCTTATCTAAGGTTTTGAATCAGTTCACAAGATCTTATATTTTATTATCTCTCTCCATTCTTTACACTATTACACCTCCATCCACATATATGATTCATTATTGAAACAACACATAGGGTTTCTTAACTATCTATGTGAATAGAGTCTTTATTGACTACAAACCCTATCTTTCCACACTTATCAAGGAACCTCAAAACTCTTATTTATATAATCATGTTATGCCAAGATCAACACAAACTATTGTTCTTTTATTATTCTCTTTCTTACTTATTATGAATCCCTACATTAGTTTATTTCTTGATTGTCAGATATAGATACTTATAATTCTGAGGTCAACCTTCACTTACACCTGTGATCATCAATACAACATCCCTCATAATTCTAAAAGTTTCCTTGATTAGTAACCATGTCTATGATCCCAAGAACATTCATTACAACCCTTGAAATTTGTTTTTTCTATTATACTTATACATACAAATAGAAACATACAGAGATGTGATACAGTCCTGTATATGTCATTTTGGGTCTTAAAATAGAGTGTGTTCACAGACTATAAGGAATTAGTTATTCAACCAAAAAAATATACCACATTAGTACACACTAATTATGAGAGATTTGTCACACTAGAACACTTCAATCTTATTAGTTTCATATATACATTCACTATTTCACTGTCATTTTCCTTGTCCTTCATGGACAATACAAATCTTCTTCATTCTCTTCCATTCTTCATACCTCTGCTTTCTACCAACCTCTAACTGACTTTCCCAATGAGTCTACCACCTTCCTACTATAAAAAAATTGTTACATTCTTTTCTAAAGAATAGAGAAACTACCTTACTTTCATGATAACCACCTTGATGTGATTAATACATTGAAGACTCTTAGTTTTAGGCCTTTCTCCTCATGATGTATATGTATAATACCCCCTAGTACACTCTTATACCTATATAAGAACTCACACTAACATCTTACCAATCTTACATTTCATGACAACCTTCAAGACACTCTAAAACTCTCATACATTATTCAAATGTTCAAATTGGCCCTTTTTGGTGGGAAAATGCCAATGGGTTACTAAAGAGCACCTAAAGATTCTTTCAACCACTCAAATACATTCCAAAGGATCTTATGAGACCCCAAAAACATGAATGACACACCTAAACACATACTCATAACCAAATTTGCATTGTTTTGTTTTGATGCCCCTACATCGTACTTCCCTTGAGGGAAAGATTTGAGTTCCAACTCAAATAGTTTGGTCATATTTCTTTCATGATTTCTAATATATGATATTCTCTCTCTCTTAACCTTTAATGCCTTTTTATTCTCTCCTTTGACTACATCCAACTGTATTTTTTCTCTTTTTACTCTTCATCTTGTCTTACCTTGTGAAGAAATCTTCCTTAACCTTCATGTATGGTATCAGCTTGTCTATGTCCCATTCTACTCCATTCTCCATGGCCTCCACCTTTGTTGCCTTCAATTCATGTCTCTTTTTTTGACATATTCATCTCAGTTGCATACACCTTATTTTGACTTGACTTATCGTTGCCTTCTTGTTGCTTATTTGAAGACACCCTTTGCCAAAGTGCCTCTAAACCTTATTCATGCTCCCCTTCTATACCTGCACTTTTTATTTTTCCATCTTGAATTATCCTCATATCTTTGCTCATTTCAATGGCCCTACATTATTCATCATTATTGGTTTTATATTTTCTTTCTTGGTGCACATAGACCTCTTCTTTAAGACCATTTATGTGAGCTTCTTGACTAACCTTGCTTACCTTCAAACCTGACCAAATACATGATATAATGATCTTATTTGATGGCCCTAATAGCTCATCTATCAACATTGTTTCCTCTCTCCAAGAGAGGTCTTCTAGTTCTTCACTTGCCTCATCAAATTTTGGAATTTTTTGTCAGATTGACTCTTCTTTTCTCTCTTCAATTCCAAGATGCTCATCAAATTTATGGCCTTCAAATGCTTTCTCTTGCCTTGTCAACTCCCTATCAATGTTCTCATATTCAGACATCAACTCAACATATTTTACCAGCTATACATTAGTTTTGTCAAACATATTTTGCCATACTTCATTTTTCCTAGTCAAAATCTCATTCAATTCTTCATTATGCAAGTTATCACCATCAATATCCTTACCTTTATTTTATCTTGGACTCCCTAGGGGCATGTCTTCTTCATCATGATTGATCACAACAATTTTTTCCTACCACCCTTTTACCTTCGGGGACCTATACTTGAATTTACATGCATTCAACTTGCCTTAAACTCCATTTGTCTATTTGTTCAAACTAAAAGTTTCTTACCTACTTTACTGGCCCTTTGTTTGTATGTATACCATATGCTTCCCTTTGCTAATGACCTTCTAATCTTACCTCTGCAAGTAGTCATTTCATCCACAATGGCATCCTATATCCATAATCTCTTTCCAAATTTGTAGACCTATTCTTGTCATTGTGCCTATCAACTTGTCTATGCACCTTGTCATCAATCTTTGCACTATCAATAACAAAATTTGAATATACCTACTCAATGGGCTACTGCATGCTTTGCTTTTCCACCATGTTGTTTTGCTTGGCATTCTCTCTCATGTGTCCAAATTTCACTCCTTTCTCCTCTATAATATCTAGGGCATCAAAGAATGTTACTTCAACTTCTATCTCTTCATGGACTAGTTGGAAATCTTTCACACTATCATCTTCTTCATCTTTGGAATTTTCACAATGCTTTTATCCTTCATGGACAACAACAAATTGTTCTCACTTGTTTACACACTCAACTTTGTGCATGGGTACTTTTTTTGTCTCACTTCTTGTAAACACCTTGCTCATGAATGTCTTCATACCTACGTATATACACTAAAATACAATGTTAGATAACAAAATAGGAGACCACAATGTCCCTTTAAGTGCCTCCTTCATAAACACCTTCGTCTTCTCCTTACTTTCTTCTTCAAGTGCTTCCTTTGGCACTTCTCTCTCATCTTCCTTCATGTTCTCCACAATGAGAACTTTCTTCACCTCTTCTTCTTCATATTGCTCATTTATCAAATTACATTGCTTAAAGCCTCCATGGGCATTCCTCTTTACCTTCTCTTTCTTGAAGTTAGTCATCTAATGCCTTTTTTCTCTCATTAGTAGCTCTATTGGCCACTTTATTCTCTTTTTCACAACCCATCTAATCTAGGGGTTTCCTTCCTGCCTTTGCATCTACTCAATCATGAGTATCAACTGATATATACCCTTGAGGCCTTGCCTCAAGTCTCTTATCTCTTCTTCAAACATTCTCTCTCTTCTATCTTCTTTAATATTCTTCTCGTGGCAATTTTGCTTGGCCATGCCCTTCGTCTTCAGCTTTACATTATTATTTTCTTCTTTGCAAGTGTTTTCTACCTTGCCTTCTTCTCTTTGGTACTTCACTTGAGTACCCTATTGGTCTACACTTGAGACCTTCTCATCTCTTATTTTCTTTTGAGACCTTCCTTCTCCTTTGCTCGCACTTAAATCTTACTTCCTCTTTTGAGCTTATTCTTGAGCTCTCTTCACACAAGCCTAATGACCTTAGGATTCATCTTACCTTTTTTTAATAACTAATTGATTTCCTTTTACAAGACCTAATTGACTTCTCTTTCAATAACTTTATACTTTACTAAAATCAACAAACAAAACATACCTTGACTTGAGTCCTCATAATTTTTGTACTTGCTTTCTGGCTTTAATATCTCTTGCATTCTCTATTACTAGTTGTGCTTCTCATTCTTCTCCTTTAATACCTTCTTACTATCATACGCTCTCATACCTTTGTCTCTCTTTTGCTTGCTCACTTCCTTCTCAATATTTTTGCCTACAACGCTACTATCTCCTCTTTCACATAATGATTGACTCTTCTAGATCGGAGTCTGGATAACTTCCACCTCTAATTGTATTTTCTCTCAAATTTTTTCACTTATTAGTTTCAATCTCTGTCACACATCTGTTTCTACCATCTCCTTGGCATCTTGTCCATTTCATACAATCATTAACCATGAGAAGTAATTAACATGCCACATACCTTTGTTTTTGCTTGAAATTATATGTGTTCTCCTTGACTACATAATTTTTCACTTGATCTAATACCAAATGATGTAGATCATAATTCTGTGACTCATTATCCATCATTTTACAAAGTCTCATTCTTGATTTCACACTATCTTGACTCACTTTTCCTAAGGCTCTTTCTCATCTCTTGGCTTTCTATCCTTCTCATACACAAAATTGTTCACTAAGAACCTTGAACCATTCCTATTTATCCTTAGACCCTTCATCAACCTTTCAATCTTACACTTATCTCATCTCATTCATTGATTCCTCTCTTCTCCCTTTTACTCATTCACTAGCTAGTAAGTTCATCACTCAAGGTTCAAAACCTCAATTCTCATTCTAGACCTCACGTATACATTCTTCCATTATAGATAACCTATCTAGGGCTTAACATACCTAATTCAATCCATCTCAAACTTTGACTCATCCCTTTCTATACTTCTCAAGCTCACAATCAATCTCTCCTCATTATACCCTTCTCTAGGCAAATTTAAATACTTTGAGCAATTTATCATTGATACAGAATATCTAAGCCCATATTTGGGCACCCTTTATCTCCTTCCTACTTCCTAACAAGTTTCAAACCTTATCTCCTTATGCAGGTACCCTTTTCTTTGTAGCCATTTCACCAATTAGGCCTCCTAAAAGATAAAGTTCCTTGGTTTGACCTAACTACAAAGCCTCCATAAAAAGTAATCACATATCTTGGTGCCCTTTTCCACCTCATAACTTATCACAAAGTTTATATTCTCAACTCTTTGTGCAACTTCACTTTATCATTACCCCTACTAGCCTAATTAGGTCTTTAGGCCTTATCATCTTGACACAAGCCAAGATTAATAAGAAGAAAAGGGTACCAAGATATGTGATTACTCTTGGTAATAGGTCTAAATCCACTATAATCCTTTGACCCTTGTCACAATAAACCTAATTACCAAGTTTTAGGAGTTTTCACCAATTCAAACTTAGTCTATTTGTTTTTTTTCTATTTTAACCCTAATCTAGGGTTACATAGTCTACAACAACCTGAGAGGCTTTAAATTTAGTTTTAATGAATCTTTCTTGATTTAAATTCATCCCAAGACCTAAACAAGGTATTTCTTATATAGTATCAGCTTCCTCAAAGCCTATATTTATTTGAACAACTTCTATAATCATTCAAATCAAGGGTTCTATAGGGTTTTGTATATACAGTCTAACTTAGAAAGTTAATTAGGGTTCAATTTCATAGTATTTTCTTATCAGAGGTTTTGAATAACTTCACAAGGATCTTATTCTATTTTAATATCTCTCTCAACTATTTACACTATTACACCTCCCTTTGCATATATGATTCATTATTGAAACTACAATAGGGCTTCTTCACTATCACTGTGAATAGAGTCTTTATTGACTGCAAACCCTATCTTTCCACACTTATCAAGGAACCTCAAAACTCTTGTTTATATAATCATGTTATGGAAAGATCAACACACATTGTTGTTATTTTATTATGCTTTTTCTTACTGTTGACAATTTTTGACCTTACATGTCAAAATTGCAACCTCTATCATTCCGAACTTTGCTTAAACATGCCTTTTGAAGAAGGGGAAGAGGACCAAGCTGAGTCAATACTTTGAAAATACTTAAGAAAAAATTCATTCAAACTTTTGATCTAAGGAAATACAAGAGGAATGGTCCATTACAGAAAGGGCGAAGGACTATTTTCCAAAGGTCGAATGAATTTAATATTTTTCCCGAAGGGTCTATGTTTTGAAGGGCTCATCACGGTTATGAAGGGATGTTTATAGAAATCCCAAAGGGCACATACCCTTCAGGAATATTCAAAATGAAAATTTTGAAAGGGTTCTTAGTCCTTCAGAAAAGGACAATTGAGAAAAATCTAGAGGAAATGGGACATTACAAATATCTTGAAGGGCACATACCTTTTGGGAAGGTTCAAAACAAAATTATGAGGGTTCATTGAGGAAGCTCGAAGGGCACTTCACGGATAAGGATATTGGCAAGTTTTTTAAAGGTCCTTTACAAGAAACCTAAAGGGTATATACCCTTTGAAAGAAGGTATTTCTCAAAGGGTAGAGTTCATTTGCAAAATCTGAAGGACAAAATGTATGAAGCAGAGCTTCAGACATTTTATCTAAGAGCCAAAATCCAAAATAAAGAGGACCATTTACATAATTTCGAAGGGCACTTGTTGGAAGAAGAGTCCACTTGGAAATTTTGAGGAGAACTTGGAAAAACCCAAAGGATCCTTTTCATAAAGCCAAAGGGACACACAAAATTTCCAAGAGACACTTTTTGAGAGTCCTGAAGGGTATCTACCCTTTGGAAAAGTTCATCACAAAAATTATGAAGGGTAATTTGGGAAGGCCCAAGAGATAATTCCTGCAAACAATTTGTCTATGAGAAAATGACTTGATAGAAAGTCCAAAAGAAAAGAGATGCCATAGCAAAAGTCTTAAGAAATTCCTTCAGACAAATTATCTGAAAGAATTCCTTCAGAAGACTTTCCAAGAGAGATAATCCACAGGTAATGATAAAGATGAGGAATTGAATTCATGTGGAAATTTTTCCATGAGAAAGTGAAAACAATTCAAGTGAAAGAGAAGTTCGAAGGAATTCTTTTGGACAAATTGTTTGAAGGAATTCCTTCAGAAGGTTTGCCAAGTGAAAGTCCGAGCAAAAGACAAAGAGCTGGGAGAAAGTTTCCTTTAGACTTTTTGTCTGAAGGAAATAAAGAGAACAAGACGAAGAGAGAAGTTTGAGACAATTCCCATGGACAATTTGTTTGTGGGAAAATTACTTGACAAAATTCTGAAGGCCAATGAAGAAAGACAAAGAAAGGAGATGAAAAGGCTTACAAGAATAAACTGAGATAAATACATATAAGGGGGAAAAAGATATAGACAAACGACTAATGAATATGCACAGTAACAAAGAGCTAGATAAAGTACGAGATGTCAATAGGGAATATAGATAGATTAAAAGGTTCTTCATGCAAAGTGGTTTTAGTAGGATTAGACACATCTAGGTGTAACTGTTTCAACATGACACCTTCAGTTCTAAAGATGGAGACTCATTTGCATGAAGGACTCAAGTTGTTTAATGTTGGAGAGTTGAACGTGATTTACGTGCATGCACTTTTGTTGGTTTCAAGGTTTTCAAATGTTCCAATAGTTCAAACAAAATTATAAGTTTAACATTAACATTATTTTCATACAAAGAGAAGCCTTTCAAACATTCCAACAACTCAAGAAGAGTTCCATTTTTAGAGGTGGGTGTGGATATCATACATGAGGTAGATTAGTCCAAGCTTGAGCCCACTGTTTATTTTCCAATGTTAAAGGATTTTCATGCCAAACAAAAGATAAGAGAAGACAATTTTACAAGGCTTTATTATCTTGGCATAATAGACTGTGAAGGCCTAAAACTACCTTCATAAGGGTGCAAGTCTGATTGACAACACTTATTAGGAATCCCTACATTAGTTTGTTTTTTGACTACTAGATAGAGATACTTATAATTTTGAGTTCAACCTTCACCTACACCTGTGATCATCAATACAACAGCGCTCACAAGTCTAAAAGAATCATTGCTTAGCAACCATATCTGTGACCCCAAGAACATTCATTACAACTCCTTCAAATGTCATTTTTCTATTATTATTATACATACAAATAGAAACACATAGAGATGTGATATAGTCTTACATATATCATTATGGGTCTCAAAATAGAGTACATTCATAGACTATAAGGAATTAGTTATTGAACCAAAATGTATACCGCATTAGTACACACTAAGTACCATGGATTTATCACACTAGAACACTTAAATCTCATTAGTTTCATACATACATTCACTGTTTCACTATCATTCTCTTTGTCCTTCATGGATAATGCAAATCTTCTTTATTCTCTTCCATTCTCCTTCATACCTCTGCCTTCTACCAATCTCTAACTGACTGTCCCAATGAATCTACCACCTTCCTACTATAAAAAACTCATTACATTCTTTTTCTCAAGATGAGATAAACTACCTTACTTTCATGATAACTACCTTGATGTGACTAATACATTCAAGACTCTTGATCTTTGGCCTTTCTCCTCAAGATGTGTATGTAGAATACCCCATAGTACACTCTTAGACCTATATAGACCTCACAATAACATATTACCAACCTTACATTTAATGACAACCTTCAAGACACTCTCAAACTCTCATACATTATTCAAATATTCAAATTGGCCCTTTTTGGTGGGAATATCCCAATGGGCTACTAAAGGACACCTAGAGACTCTTTCAACCACTCAAATACCTTCCAAAGGATCTTATAAGACCCCACACATGAGCATGACACACTTAAACACCTAATCACAACAAAATTTGTATTGTTTTGTTTTGATGCCCATGCATCACATTCTTTCACATCCACAAACTATCTATAGGTCTAATCCTTCCAAGTTACTGTCAGTCACCTCATGAATTCTCCAAGTCTATGCCAAACCAATAAACTATCACACTCAAACATCTCCAAATAATTAGATTAGTGTTCTTGTCTCTGAAACAAGAATGTCAAATTCAGTTTGTATTGTTTAGATGGGACCAAATATGACAATTTTGTTCTTTCCCCACAATAGTCTAATTTAAAAATTAAATCATCTTTATGGGTCAATGTATTTACCTAGGGTGTCTATGTCATGTGAAATTAATTAAATATATGTATATAAATACAAATCAAATGTAGACTTATTATTCATCTAACACCTTTAGCAACCATCTATACATTACTACACATTAAGCAAAACTGCCATATTCTTCCCAAATTGCAAATGAGTCACTAGGAATGGTCATCAGTGAAGTCTGAAGCATGTTAAGCCAAGTTAATAGTGAATATATTCAAGTGTCAAAACACAATTGAACATTCACTCTAACCAGAATAAATACCTGTGGCTTGATTTCCATCTTTAGAGTATTGGATACATAGGCGGTGTTCAATCAATGAGGGTGATGGGGGTTAGCTCAATCCATTACACTTCCCAAGTTTTTGCAGGTTTTGTCACCTCATAGGTGGACCTAGGGTTTTAGATGAAGGAAATGGATATTTTGTTTCCATGCATATGATCATACCTAAAGGTTGCACACAAAGTTGAAGAAGAAACAAGCGTACTTGCATATATCAAATAGAGAAGTGATGCATCTGAGGACATAACTATATAGCTCAAAACATAACAAAAAAAATTATTGACTTGAAATTGACGTTATTATCATGGTGCATACATAGATTCATAACTTGCATTGAGTGATTCATGGTCCTATTTCTACCCTGCCTTTCTGCTTGCCCCCTGTCTCAATCATGCACATGACATGAAATCGCTAGGTATCTTAATTTCTATTATAAATTTTTGTATTTAGTAAGCTTGCATGAAAAATTAGTTTTAATATCAAACATTTAGATATATGCTTGATTGCCATACTTTAATTATTTTTTAATAGTTTATATCTTAGTTATATTAAGCAATTAATCTAAATCATGTTTAGATAATGAGGCAAACAAAACCCAAAAAACTCAAGATGAACATAAACAATTTTTTTGAGTACTTTATATGGACAGAGCGAAGACATTCCTAGGAACATCGAGATGTTTGTGTCTAACTGTGAATTAATGAAAACTATTTTCATGATCGTGTCATCTATTTCAGGGATCCAAAAACTTCATTTACTTTTCTCGAATTCCACACAGATATCTAGGAAACTGGTTTCCTTCTTTGCAACCCTAACAACTTGTCACATACCAATAAAAATGGGGTACTGAAATGAGCTTATGTTATGCCACCACTATTATCAGGCCCCTAGGCTAAAACAAATTTGGAAAACAACATTCAATGCAATCCATTGAACAAGTCCTGAGTGCTAGAATAATTAAGTGGTAAAGGAAATAAATGATTCAAATATGGGTTCAAATTTACTCTAAATACTTGAATTATGCTCTAACACTTTCACAATAGATTCTTTCAATAAATGTATAGCTCGTGCTTTTAATTTTCACTTGTCCTAATTGCACTAATGCATTTGTGTATTTATAGACTTATCAATTTCAAATTAAGATCATATTGGTATGTGCGTCGTCACATAATAGATAGGAAAAGATAACAAAAGAGGAACACAAGACACAAGAGACCCAACACGAGGGTCACAAGGGCCCACACTAGAACTATACACTATATGAGCTTGATGCCCCAAAAAATACTCTATATAGTTTCAAGTAACAATTATAGAACCTACGAAAATAAGGCAAAAAGAAAAGAGAGAAAAATAGAGGAATTAAAGAAAGAAAAAGAAAAACAAGGGAAATAAGATAAAATATAACCAAAACTTGGAGAAAAACATACCATTAAGAATCTAATATGAACTAATAATTAAAAACACACAAATACCCTTAAACAATACAATTTGCTAACTAATAATTATTTTGGACCAAAATTAAGAGTCCATCGAAATATCTATCCCAATAATACTACAATTGCAAAAAAAAATTTAGAAATTTGAACTTGCTAGTCTTTTTGCCACATATTTAATCTTAATGCTTTATTTTCTATTTTCGAATGTTTTGCTATCTTGATAACAAATATTTAATCCTTAAAATTTTTATTATTTATTTTAAAATATCATCATGGTTGAGATTTTCATCATAATTTAAAATTTAAAAAAATATTATATAAGATATTATGTTTGAAATGGCGGTAGATACATTTTTAGTGCCCTATTTAACAACTAAACATTAAAAATTAAAACGTGAAGTTCTTATTTCTCTCTCTCTCTCTCTATATATATATATATGAAAATTAGTTACATTCCCATAAATCAATTTTGATGAGTTATCATTATAACCTTTATCTTCATGATTAAACTTTGTTTAAAATGAGGAAAATTCATTTTATCTTTCCAATAATATTTTTTGAACTTTATACAACCAATCTCATAATAAAAATAGAAGCCCAATCTATAATTAAAAAAAACATTTGCTCTTCTCCTAAGAAATGATAATACAATTGAATACTAGCAAAACAAAAGTCATAATCTTTTCTCTATAGAGAAAAAAGAAATGAATTGAGTTTCTTTTCAAAGGAAGTTTGTTGGAAGTAGTGGAAGAATACAAATATTTCGGGCTTGACTTTCACAACAAATTTAGTTGGGACACCTGCAGGGTAAAAAGAATTAAAGAAGAATAAAAGACTCTATACTCACTACCAAATGGGAGCAAGAACGTAAAATTATAGGATTGAAAAATTAAGAGAACCTTGTTTAGCCTACTTGTTACATCAGTGGTCCTATATGGACGTGAAATTTGGGGCAACAATGTATCTGACCTAAATTGGATACAAATAAAGAGAATCCAAAAATATTTAATGACAAACAACATCAACGTCAAAGTTTCAGTTTCGTATGAGATTTTATTAGTTAAAACAAAGACTTTTCTATTGGAAGCATCGACAATGACTCAATTATTAAGTTATTTAAAAAATATGTAAACTATGAAGAATCATCAATGGCCCAAAACAATAATAGAAGAGCTAAAGAAAAATCACGTGGATAAAACAAAATAACAAACGGATGAGTAAATGGGGCATTAACATGTAAGAATGCCCAAACACCAATGAGAAAATATAAAAGTATGTGAGAGAGAAATTCAAAATAGCCATTTGGACAAAATAACTGAAACAGAAAAAAAAAAAAAATTATATCAAATAGTTTAATTCCACATAGGACCATGAAAAAAAGGCATACATAGGAACATAAATCAAATGTAAAGCAAAGAAGTTATGACATGACAAAAATCAAATGTAAAGCAAAGATGTTGATGACACATATAAGAACTAGCTCACATCATCTTAGGTGTAAAATTGACAAGAAGATAGTGCTCAAAGAAGAATGGGAAATGAGAACATATTTATTTTGTAACAAAGAAGTAGTGGAGATATAATTATACTTCATTATAGAGTGTGCAGTCTATAGTGACATCTGCATCAAATATAAAAACAACGTGAGGGTTGACAACCTAACCAACTTGTTTAAAGAGGTAATGTTAAATAAAACAAGTCGACAACTCTCTATAGTCGGGGGAGGCCTGCCTATTTATATAGGCTTCATGATGGGAGAAGCAACATCACATCTACGACTGAATTGACCAACCATCGAACAACATGCTAGGAGCGGAGCTATTGACTGATAAAAAGTTTAGCCCATCCCATCTATCTAGTGTCTGGTGACTCGACCCCATCTCCATCTGATTTAGGTAAGGTAGGTAAGGGGCTTTGATCTTAGATGTGGCCCATCCCATATATGCTTGCCCATTTATATGGTGACTCGATCCCATCTATGTATTAGATCAGATTAGATATGTTCCCATTGATGTGGTGACTCTATATCTACCAATCGATTATGCATGCATCGATTCATATCCATCTCAGTTGCATGAGATTCCTTCGTCCGAATAATGAGATCTATAGAATAAGGACCGTGATTGGAACCCAAACAACTAAATTTCTAATCAAAATCTATATTAGAAAAGTTATTATTAAGAAGAGATTATAAATTTTACAAAATTAATAAGACAAAACTTGTATCAAATGGTTGTATTAACACAAAATAACATTATTGTAGCACTTAACCCCATAAATTACTCCCTCTTATAGACATTATTAAAATCTTTTATTCATTCATTCAGCACCTTCCATGAGACGAGAGCCTTTGAATACCTTCCATGGGACCAGAGCCTTAAGTCGAGAGCTATTTTAGTACGGTCTAATCTGGTATATCTTCTTTTATCGACACGCTGGTACGGTCTACCGTTAAAACAAATTCAATGGGCGCCACGTGGTAAACCAGAGAATGAAATGGCAGGCGTCTGTCCGTCCGATTGAAATCTTGTGCCCGGGATTAAATTCCCATCAAATTGAACGAACGGATAAGTGTGCCATCGCCCATTCATTCGCTCAGTTTGGGCGACACAGGCGATTTTTCTAGGTACTCATCTTTTAATTATCCCTTATTTCTTTCATTATTTATTTTAATTTTGTTTGTATAACACAATTGATTCAATTTGAACAACCACCCATTTTGGAATGGATTCAGTTCAGAATCTTCTTTTCATTGGTGTAAAGTAGGAAGGGCGTGCTCGGTAGAATCCTAAGACTCAATTCCCTCTGTTTATTTATCCCTAAACAAATAATAAAACACAGTTTAATCATTCTAAAATAAATACCATCTTTTCTGTTTTACGGATCAATGGGTTGCATGAGCTTCAATCAGTTCACATTTCACACATAATGACAGGAGTATAATAAACTTCCTCCTGGTTCTCTACAACGCACAATGGCTATGCCCAGCAATCCAAAGTGCAAAGTGCAACCAGTAAGGTCTGAGTTTATCCCCATAGTTTCATCCATTTGAGGTTCCACATTGATTAACTACCCAATTACCTTCTCCCCAAACAAACCAAAAAAAAAAAAAAAAAAAAATCTGGAAGAAAAACATCGGGCTCCAAACTCCTCTGTATGCCCAAGATATCACGATGTTTTGATCGCATTCTCCAAAGAAGATCTGTCCAATGACAGTCATATGCACATCAAATTTAAGGTTACAAGCTTTTAAAAGTGCCTTACAAGCTTCTAAAAATGCCTTACTATCTCAATTCTAATTCGCCTAATCTGTGCTTCTTTTAATTGTTTCTATGACTATAAAATCCTCATGTCAAAGATAAGATTATACTTGCTCCTCCCACACCCTTGTTGATTAGAGTAGGTTAGGCCCCTTGTTACATCTCATAGTTCTATTGTTCCCACCTCCCTTGTCTATCAATCTACATTGATTAACAACTCCATCACCTTCTTTGCAAATTTCCCTCTGACTGGGGATAGATGGTCTTCAATCTAGCTGCACCACTGTGTTGGGCTCAGAAAATGTTTCTCTGTAAAAAAATCTGGGCAGCTGCCCTATGACGTTCAAATGCACATCAAATTTAAGGTCAGCCACTTTTTGGCATAAAATTTAGAAGCTTTTAAAAATGCCTCACAAGCTTCTAAAAATGCCTCACTATCTTAAGTCTAATGTGCCTAATATGTACTTCTTGAAATTGTTTCTACCACTATAAAAATCCACATATCAAAGAAAGATTGTACTTGCTCCCCCCACCCCCTTGTCAATCAACCTAGGTTAGGCCTCTTGGTGTAATTACATCTCATAGTTCTCTTGTTCCCACCTCCCTTGTCTATCAATCCACATAGATTAACAACTCCATTGCCTTCCCCACAAATTTCCTGCTGACTGGGGATAGATGGCCTTCAATCTAGCTGCACCAGTGCATCGGGCTCGGAAAATGTTTCTCTATAAAAAAGGCTGGGCTCCAAAAATATATTGCCTTCTCCAGTCAAGAAAAACTGCCCCTTGATCGTCAAATGGATGTCAAATTAACAAGCGTCTAAAAATGCCTCATTATCTTAAGCCGGATACGCCTAATCTGAACATCTTGGAATTGTTTCTATGACTATAAAATCCTCATATTGAAGACAAGATTACACTCGCTCCTCCGACCCCCTTGTTTATCAATGTAGGTTAGGCCTCTTGGTGTAATTACTTCTCCTAGTTCTCTTGTTCCGACCCGCGCGCGCCCCCGCGCCCTCCCCCTCCCCCTCCCTTGTCTATCAAATGTAGGTTAGGCCTCTCAGCATAATTACATCTTCTCGTTCTCTTGGATCACACAATAGCTATGCCCAAAATTGCAACAAGCAAGGGTCTGAGTTTTCATGTACCAGGGGTATATTGAATGCTAAGTTTGCCTTCCAAGTTCCTAACTAAAATATTTAACTGTTAGACGCAGAAGACGACCATGGCCAGTTTAATAAGCAGGCCATAACAAAGCTCAGTATCTTTAATGCTTTTATCACATGCTGAACACAACAGAATTCATATTGTTGTAACATTAAAGATTTCCATCAGGAGTCGTTTCATTCTCTCATGATAAGTTGCTTTCAATCAGACATTATTCATTGACATTAGATTATAACAGAGCCATTTATAGATAGACAATAAGTAGAGTATAATCAGAGTTAATTGCTGACAACCCAGTAGGCAGAGTACCAGAAGAGGTATTCAAATATAAGAGCTCAGGAGTTGTTTCATTCCATAAAAAAAATGTATATAACACAAGCAAAGGCGGTTCCGATAATCCTATGCTCAGGTCTCTCATATAAGAAGGTTCCAAAATCCATTTCTTTTCAGTTCTTTTATACATTGACAGACTCTGCTGTCTGTTATCTTGTACACATGGGGGAATTTCCAGAGATTACAGAATGGTTCTTTAGATCAGGAAAACATATCAGAGAGCTTTTCTGATGCACTATTCATTTTACAATATTCTGAAAATGTAACAATTTTCTAAGCGAGAAGACCACTCTTTTGGACCAACTCTTCTATTTCTTATCCATGAGAATAAAGCAAGCCCTTGTGTCCTACAATTATTATTCCTAACCTGGTCTTAGTATTTTTAACTAGTTTTTTTGTTCAAGCTGCCACTACGACTGAGTATCTCAGAGTCTTTACAACATCCTTCACATGAGCAACAGGGAAGACCGGCTATCTGTTATAGCAGCAACTTAACTCCTGACAGAATTGTATCCATGATTATTTCTTCCTGAGGGAGAAATTGCATCCCGTGGTGTCACATCTGAGGGATGCATTGTATGACAATTCACGTGCCTTCTGTATGCTGCTACATTTTGCACGTCTTACAGGGCGCAACTACAATGCTGGACAAAAATCTGCTTCTTATTTGTTTTTTAAGGATCTCCATTCCCTGTTCCAAAGCTCTCTATTTTGACACATACTTGGATGCTGACAAAGGTTGATGATTCTGGCTTTAAACCTGCCGATTGGATTTGCATAAATCTTTGCAAGGCTTTTTGAACAAGGCCCATTTGTGCATTCTAACAACTATTTCAGTCCAAAAAACCACTTTTTGTTGCCATTTGGTTTCAAACAATTTGTGTAAGAAACTTATTTATATATTACTTTCCTGAGTGGAATATGTGATTTACTTAAAATGATAAAAGTGATCTTAGAAAGCCCCGTAGACTGTCTTGTGATCATCCACTCCTTTTCACCAAGAAATTTTAATAACTAGATTTGAACAATGTTTTAAAGTTAAACAATATAAATAAACTACTAAATAAAACCATTATGAATCATAATTAATCATTAATCGCTATGTTGCTGATATGAATATGGGTATGAGAATTGGATATGTGGATACAGTTTGGTGGCTTGGATATGTTTTTGGATACGGCCATACAAAAATATATATAAAATTAAAAATATAAAAAATATAGGTATATAAGCAAATTAACCACATAATGTGCATAAAGTAAAGAAAATAAGTTAAATAACCACAAAACATATGCATAATTCAATGCCAAATATTATAATATTCAATGGTTGAACTTAATATTAGCATATTCATTATTCTCTATATTCATATTCGTCTTCGACAAATGTCTTTATTAAAAAAACATTGTTGAATGTTCTTCAGTTTTAGCAAAATTGTAGTGCCTCGCCTTATTTTAAAATTATAAAAATATTGTAAAATATAACAAAATTAACAATTTAAATATTATTAAAATAATTATATAAAAATAAAAATTTAAATAATCTGTGGTCATGGACTATATTACACTTTATAGTCACACGACACACTCTACCGTGGCAATAGTGTAAATGTCACGATGGTTCATTAACGAATTGTCTTGGCATTAACACCCCATTGTCATGGTAGAGTGCCATTCTATAAGCAATGATCCTCCCCAAGGGCCAAAAAAATAGAGAATGCACACCGTGAATAATAATGCACAACATGAAAAATGGAGAAGGCAGAGTCTAAACAACAGGAAAACACTACACAACAATTTTGAATGCGCCTCTTCCCTCTGCAAATCCTTTAGACCTCTTCACAATTGATTGATTTTTTGGTAAAGAAATATTTTTGTAGGGTTTCCTTATGCAAAATTGGAAAAAAATAGTTTTTTTTGCAGGATACGGGATGTATACGTGCAGGATATGCCCCTGCCTCTGCGGAAACGCTCAGATGGGCAGATAGATGTATTTGGGTGTATCCGTAGGGGTAGGGGCGTATTTGGCCCTTATCCCCAGCAAATCCATATTGGATACATGACATACCCATATCAGGGCGGGAGGGGGTGGCGTATCCGGTAATGTAGATTAATCCGAAAATGTAAATGATAGAGATATCAAATACATCAACAATAACATGCTAAGTTGAGATGTCAATAAAAATTCACTGATCTTAAATTTCACATCTATTTGACCATCATATGGGAGGTTTTCTTTTGCTTGAAGAAGGTGATAAAAAAATCGTGATATCTTGGGCATACGATGTCATGTCCCATTTTCAAATAAAGTAAAAGAAATAATAAAGTTAATATTTTAAGTTGTCTAAGTGACTTTGTTTTATTAAAAAGTGGCAATTTAATATTAATTTGTTATTATTGAAAATATAGAAAAGAGTGTGAAATTGGAAAAGTGAAATTATAAAAGGACAAAAGAATGGATTATTCATTATTGATTATTTAGTTTTCATTATTTATGATTAAAATCAGAATTGGTTCAACTTCTGCTTTTGAGGACGAAAACCCTCCATTGCATTTTAGATTTGAGGATGAAAACCCTGTAATATTTTGCGATAACTCTATTCAGGGGTTATATTTGAGCTTCATTTCAATTTGATAGAGTAATAGGGCAACATTTGTAATTGTGGATCAATCAAAACAGTTAGGTCATTAGCTTTCAGGAGGATTTCAGGGCTGTTGAGGGTTGACGTCATAGTTTAGGAGTTGGCGCCATCATTGGTAGGTGTTGTAGCTTACCATACAGTAGGGGTTACTTTTTAGGGTTTGGAAAGGTTGATTTTTGCTTGGGACGCCAACATCAGTCAGTTGGATCTATATTTTCTAGCAATTTTTTCATTTGCATGGTCAGGTGTAATTTGTTAATTTGCAGCGTAAAAATAAATAAATAAAATTGGTATCTGAGTTGTATTTGATATCCGCCTTCAATAAAAATAAGATTGTCATTTTCAGAGGATTTACCAATGATTTTCACTCTTCATGTTTATTTTTTATAAGGGTTTGTTGCAAAAATTAATATTTATTTAATTTTGCCGTAAGGGAATATTTTAGTATAAGGGTTCTATTACAAAAATCAGAATTTTGTTATTTCTACCCTAAAGGGACATTTCAGTGGTATCAAACCTAGATATTCCCAGCGTGTAGGGAAGCCCAACATTTGATGCAGATCATATCACATGCTCAACATTAATAAAAAATTCAGAAATTACTAGATGATGTTCATAAGAGAAAATGATTTGGAAATAAAGCTTTATAGAGCAGGGAAGAAACTGGAGTAGCCGCTTCATTCAAAAAATGTTCTACTCAGCATTTTGGAGGAAGTGGAAGTTTGTCTATCCATGGTAGAATAGTCAGATTTTGAGAATTATGCAATGGGAAATTAATCCCTCGATTACTCATTTGGCTAAGCCCAAGCTTTTGGGACACCTAGATCCAGATGTGAGACTTGTAGTTGTATTAGTGAAATTACAAGAATAACAACTTTTGAAAAGCCATACAACAACACCATGAGGAAAATATTCTAGTTGATTGTGGAAAGCTTCTGAGGTATGGATAAAATCAAAGATCCCTATTTTGCTAAGAGGGTTACGATTTTAAAAATTGTTGCAAAAGTTAGATTATGTGTTGTAATGCTAGATCTCGAATGTGATGATCTTATTTTTAAAATGTTTCAACATTTTTTTGCTATTATTAGTAAGAATCACTCGGAAAATGTTGTTACCTCAATGCAAACAATTATGTCTTTGTTTGACGATATTTCCGAGCCACTCCTATTAGTTTTATTGACTAATGTGAGAAACGATGTGTGGGAAGTTTTACTAGCAACACATACATTGGCTAGAAGTGTGGTTGATCAATGTGGAGAAAAGTTGAAACCATATTTAACAACAAAAATGATAGCTGAACTGAATAAGAACTCTCAGAAAGATGTCAGCAAAAACGATCTTAGAAGATAAGAACGTTGCTTTTCATGGAACGGACCCTGGGAGCCAAGCCACAGAGGCCTAGGCAAAGAACATGTGCAAGAAATTGTGATGGTGTCGCATGAGAAAGAAGAAAAATCAGAATTGCAAGAAATTGAAAGAAAGCAAAGCTTGGAGGAATCAACGATGCAGGTAGAAAGTATGAAATTTAATGTTGAAAAATATATTTTATTGACTTTTGATATTGCCGATCAGCGAAAGAATTATCTTAAAAAAGTCAAGGAGAAAGCATCACTTGGTGAATGCACAAGTGAGGAAGTTGTTCCTTTTCAATACATACCCATCAATCCACCAATGATGGAGTCCATGCTACATGGGGATGATTTGCAGGATAATTGTAAGAATGAAAGTGAGAAGAATTTTTTTGAGGGTATTGTTTTCTCAGAGGCATCAACAATAGAAGAAAGACACTCTGAGCATTCATGTGATTCCAGATTGGGAAATGAAAAGAATGTGTCAAGTCAAGAAGCATATGAGGTGGAAATTTGGGATGACTTTGTCAAAGGGCATGCATAGAAGAATTATGTTTCAACAGATATTAATGGTGGTTTTGAGCTTGCTGAAATTTTCAGATCAACAACTAATGGTAAGCAGTTTGACAATCTCTAGGGTCATTACTCAAGGTATGAAGTTTAGCTCGGTCTCTTCTTCACTTCATCAGAGAGAACTTGCAAGTACAAAGTTGGGTATACCAAGACAATTTTTCAAGGAATTGAAGATCAACAAACAAAGCAACTTGAGAATGTCACAATTGGTAGTACTCTTTCTAGATCCCAGTTGACTCATGATTCAACTATCATGGATTCACTTACTGAGAAAAATTGGAGAAGTATCACCTGGTGTAGGGTTTCCAATTTTTTAATTATATCATAGTGTAGCAGAAACCAACTACATCACAAGGAGGAATGGAAGAAACAAATAGATTGGTTTGGGATCCTGGTATTTGCAGAACGGTTCAGGGATTTCTTGAGGACAACAATCTTTGGGAAGGGCAAACTGTCATGTCTCCTTTTTAAATAAAGTAAAAAAAAAGAAAGTTAATATTTTAAATTGTCTAAGTGACTTATTTTTTATTTTATTAAAAAGTGGCAACTTAATATTACTTTGTTATTGTTGAAAATAAAAGTAAAGGGTGTGAAATTGGAAAAGTGAAATTATAAAAAGACAAAAAGTGGATTATTTGTTATTGATTATTCACTTTATATTATTCATGATTGAAATTAGAATTGGTTCAACTTCTGCTTTTGAAGACGGAAACCCTCCATTACACTTTAGATTTGAGGACAAAAATCCTCCGATTTTTTGTGATAGCTTTATCCAGGAGCTATATTTGAGCTTCATTTTAGTTTGACAGAGTAACATGGCAACATTTATAATCGTGGATCAGTCACATCAGCTAGGGCATCACCTTTCAGGAGGATTTTAGGGCTGTTTGAGGGCTGACGTCACCAATTTAGGGTCTAACATCATCATTGGGAGGCGCTGCAGCCTATCGTACTATAGGGGTTACCTTCTAGGATTTGGAATTGCTGATTTTTGCTTGGGACACCAACATCAGCTAGCCAGATCTGTATTTTCCAGCAATTTTTACATTTGCAGAGTCACAATAGAAGAAATTGAATCAACAATTTTTTTTTTCTAAATAACTTGAAATAGGTGAGGGGGGATATGGCCTTGTCTACAAGGGCATCTGAGATCATACTCCCGTGGCTGTCAAAGTGCTTTAAATAGTTGTAGAGGAGGTCAGAGGAATTCTTGCATAGCTGGGAGATGAGAAGTTGGGTGATATTATTGGAAGAACAGATTTACTAAGGCCAATACACATATCTCTCATGAAGACTCAACAACTTGATCTCAGTTACATCCTTTCTAGTGTTGGGCTACCAAAATGGAGTAGCACAAAGATAAGACAACAGGATGTTCATACAAATGGATGTGTTTTAGATGAAATTTTTTTGGTAGATCCTCAGGTTTCTGTTGCAATAGAAGGATCAGTAAATAAAATTGTTTGTATATATATTGTAGATCGTGCGATCTGTGGCTGCCTTGCTGGTGTCGTTGCCAAAAAGTATGGGGATACAGGTTTTGCAGGACAACTTGATATAATGTTTGTTGGTAGTGCAGGGCAATCATTTGGATGCTTTTTGACACCTGACATGAACACTCGACTTGTGGGAGAAGCCAATGACTATGTTGGCAAGGGCATGGCTGGTGCGGAACTTGCTATAGTTCCAAGTGAAAACACAAGTTTTGTATTGGAAGATTCAACTATCGTGGGGAATACTTGCTTATATGGTGCAACAGGTGGTTAGCTCTTTGTGAGAGGGAAAGTTGGTGAACGTTTTGCTGTTAGGAACTCTCTTGCTGAAGCTGTTGTTGAAGGGACTGGTAATCATTGATGTGAGTACATGACTGGTTGTTGTGTAGCTGTCCTTGCAAAGGTTGGTCACAATGTTGCTACCATTAATCTTGATGCATTATGTTCACATATTGAAGATACATTGTGTCGATTTCCAGCAGATGCTTCCTCAGATTCAAATTCAGTTATTGATTTTATAATGACAATACAACACAAAAAATCTGATAAGCTAGAGGATGGAAATTTGTGTGCCAATGTGAAAGGTGACATGAAGAAGCTGGAATTCTTAGGATTTGCAGGAAGAAGAGTTTATGCTAATATCTGAGAGTGAGCAGCAGAACAATCAGAGGAACAATTTGGACACAAATTTGCATGATTTCCAGAAAAGGCTTTCTTCACTTGAAAGAGAAAACGTGGACTTGAAGAGGGAGTTCAAAAACACATTGGGATATGTTGAACACCTTAATGGGCAGCTACATTCCTCCCGAAGTGAGAAAGAAAAAGCTAGAGTATGAAATCACAGAATGTCATTCTCAAATAAGTGATTTGGAAAAGCAGATTTGCTTATTTCAAGCATATGGGAATGATCCAAGGACCAAAATACAAGAAGAAACTGAAAATCAGAAAAAAACTCAAGTTGAGATAGGGAGGTTACAACAATTACTGGATCAAATAGAAGAGAGGAATACAACATTATCCGATGAATGCTTGAAACATAATGGAGAATATATAGTTGTAGAAGAAAGAGTGATAGAACTGGAAAGGGAAATACAATTACAAGCTACTGAATAGAGAAAAAGAGACCTAGAAGAAGAAACAAATAATTTGCAATTCTTTTTAGCAAGTTCTGAAAATGCAAGTTTGATATTGCAAGATGAACATCAAATAACTTTACAATATTATGGTTCTGTCAAAGCACAAATTACAGAGTTACAGGGCAGAATTTCTGTTGCTGAACAAGAATGCCAGATATTTCTTACTGAAGTACTAACACAAATAAGTTTGGTAACTGTCCTAAAGAGTAATATTGTTGAAAGGGACATAGAAAATCAAATTTGGAATTTTAAAACCCCAAGGATAAATTGCGATCGAGGTATTACAAAGATGGTTAGTTGGGAAGAGTTAGAATAGTTGAGCTTGCAATTGCTTGAGAACAAACAATCTTTGGAAAGGGTGCACTGTCATGCCCCTTTTTCAAATAAAGTAAAAAAATAATAAAGTTAATATTTTATGTTGTCTAAGTGGCACTTCTTATTTTATTAAAAAGTGACAACTTAATATTAATTTATTATTATTAAAAATAAAAGGGTGAGAAAAAGGGCAAAGGTGAAAATAAAAGGGTGAGAAAAAGAAAAAAAGGTGAAAAAAAAAGAAAATAGGAAAACCTGAAAGTGTTATTATAACCCTAAAAGTAACAATTGAGTCTTTATATTGAGAGTTCTCTTTCATTTGGATGGATTATTCATTATTCATCTTTGAAATAAAAACTTTTTTTCTAGAATTTGAGCTTTGTGTTCAATCTTTCCATCTGAGGACGAAAACCCTTGGCTGTTCAGAGATCACGGAGGATGAAAAACCTCTTGGTTTCTAAGGTTGGATTGGAGGATGAAAACTCGTCCATAAGAAGTGATTCCACCTAGGGATCACATTTGTGCTCAAAGAATTGAAGTCATTTTCAGCTTGCTACTGTGTCGCTACAGTGATGCTACAGTAAATTATTGAAGATTTCAGCTTGTAGAGGATTGGGTCAAATTTTACTTGCAAGCAAATCATTGTTATTGCTGATTTTCAGAATTTATCATCATACATGGCTGTTCATCATCAATATTCATTGTTTGGAGCTCCAAATTGAGGATAATCATTATTTGTTACTGCTACTATAAAAGTCAGACTATTTAAGGTTCGCTGTTGTCATACATCGCTACCATACACCGCCACCGTTCCTCCTAGTGCCACTGCCGCCATACGTCATTGCCACTGCTCGTATCTGCTGCCGTATCATCTTTGTTGGAGGGTTTTCAAGCATATTAGAGATCTATTATCGCTCTAGGGTTTGATTTTGCTGTTCATGCACAAATCAGCAAGCACATTGGTTGGATTGATCTACATACTAGATCTACTGTTTGATGCATTTGAGGGTTTATATTAGTAAATGAGGGTTTGATTCAGCTACTTGAAATTGTGATCAGCGTTTGGTTTCTTGTACCCTGGCATCGACTTTATTGTGGAGGAGTATTAGCTGTTGCTAGGCATCCATTCTATGTTGGAAGGTTGCTGTGAACTACGGCTGTATACGGGAACTTATTGCTAAGTCTTATTATTGCTGAGTTTGCTCTTGCCATACTACTTGCAGCCCCTTTACTGCTGTACGTTGTGATCTCCTTATGAGCTGTAACAAGTAAGGGTTTGCTGTTTACAATTGTTATCCAGTTTACAATTTCATCAGAATTATATTTGTACTTAGTCAATTAAATAAAGGTTTCAGTGGGTTTCGATTCCATTATTGCACGTGCCATTTATTATTTCATTTCTTCATTACCAATATGCTTATGCTTTCATCTCAATACAACAAGGGATTCAATGAAGTTTCAATGGGTTTCGATTCCATTATTGCACGTGCCATTTATTATTTCATTTCTTCATTACCAATATGCTTATGCTTTATCTCAATACAACAAGGGATTCAATGAAGTTTCAATTGGGTTTTTGGTATCGATATTGCATGTGGGATGTTTAGTATCTAGTATTGAAAAGGAATCATAGTAAATTCTGGAATTTATTAAATTACGCGAACATGGGACATTGCATATGGTGGAGTTTGGAGATTGTTCTATTAGTCCTGGGAAGATTTTTTCAAGCCCATGGTGCAACTAAATTAAGACCATCTATCACCAATCAATGGGAAATTTGTGGAGAATGTAATGGAGTCTTTAATCAGGAAGGTATACATTTTTAATTTTTTTAAATAAATATTTTAAAGATATATGTACTAGCATTTAAATATTGAAATAACAAATAAATATAAAAAATAAAAGGAAATTAAAAAAAAAAATTAAAATTAAAAAATTGAAAAAAAAGAGGACATTAGGACTTCCCCCAAAAGAGAGATTTTTCGGGAATATCTGAAGTTTAGGGGATGTCCCCCAACAATTTTGGATGTTTTCCCCACGTCCCCAAAGCATTTCAGTTGTCTGGGACGACAGGAAAATGGGAGGGCGTAACTCTGATCCCATGGCCATGAACAATACAAAATTTACTTGGACCAATACAAATTTGTGTATATAATTTAAGACATAGTTTAGGTGCAAGCAGCGGATAGTAGCATTCCATTTACATAGCAATGATACAATGTGTAAAAAGTGTTAGTGTTTTTTTATTACATAGGTTTAAAATAGGGAAACATGGCAAAAAATAGCACAAAAATTTTATTTTGTAATTTCATACTAAACACAGTATGTAGACACCATAATAAACACATAACATATATTGAATATGAAAATTATAACGACGATAGAAATGTCGTAGATTTTATGCTTTCACAGTCCATGTAACTGAAATTTGCTTTTGGGGAAACTGTGTGAAGAATTTTGACCTCGACGTTTCGGATCACCTCCCGTGATCCTTCTTGAGGAGAAAGACATCCATGAAAGACTCAAAAAACTTTTTAACGCTCAAGACCATGAAAGTTTCAAATGCCAATTTTTTGACAGCCTTTTATAACTGAAAAAAGCACCACAGTTTTTTGAATAAATTATAAATTGCGTTTTTTTGTTTGCACGCTTTTAAAATGTGGTCTTTTGAATTACACGGCGATTTTTTGAAAACACCGCATATTTGATCGGGTAAATCCCAGATTTGATCAGTGAATTTTATGGTACGTCAAAAATGGCATGGGGAACGTGCCGATTCATGATTACTTGCATTATTTTGAAGAGTAATGCTACTATGGGTTAGGGACAAGATAATAGATTTATTTTAGAATGATAAAGACCATAAAAGTAATGGTAAACAGCGATCGAGAGATGCTCCCTTATAATATCCAAGTATTGGCTTGATTATAAGCCCTTCTGTCACAATTCCTGCTGGCTGAGAAGCTTTCCATTTTCTTTATGCACTCCTCTACTTACGCATCTTCCACTCTTTTACATCCTCCAGCTATGTATTCTGGATCTGTACAAGCCTTATTAAAAACAGTTCAACATCATGACACTTCCATGGTATTATAAGACAGGGTTTCAACAAAAACTCTGCAAGTATGTCTACACAGTGATGCATACTATGGAACACAATTTGATTAGGTCAGAAGCATCTTCTAGCTATCCTAACTCTTAAAGACAATATTTGTTTCATAAACTAAAAACGAAAACCTGATTCCTTCTTAACACTGCAAGTCTGACACTAGTGCTCCTTCTTGTAGTGCAAGCCTGTGTTTATAGCTTGCTTCACCTAGCATTGCCAATAATCTCTAAAAGAACATTGTCCATACTGAAATGATGGATGTGAAGGATTGTATCTCAACCAGTTCATAACTAAAGGAGGATAGTTTTCAGTATAATACTTTCCATATAACAAACAGGACTGCAGGGTAAAATTACCTTTAGAGTCTTAACAACATCCCACTACACAAAACCCATATATCTGCTACATGTTTCACTACTAATGATCTTGTCAGAAGGAACAATGGCTGCCACATGCAAAATGGAGTAA
This sequence comes from Torreya grandis, assembly GCA_037957365.1. Classification (NCBI taxonomy): domain Eukaryota; kingdom Viridiplantae; phylum Streptophyta; class Pinopsida; order Cupressales; family Taxaceae; genus Torreya; species Torreya grandis. The sequence continues at coordinate 622,411 of JARHVA010000094.1, read as the reverse complement.
TTCACATTGCCTATTCCACAGGTGCAATGATCAGAGTGTGCAAAACTGATAACAAGGTCAACATCTCTTGATGCCAATTCCAGTCTTCTCAATGTCATAGACTGTCTTGCCATTCCCACCGGTTTCTCACAAAACATGCAATAAGCAGGAAACTGGTCAAGCAACCAGCCTCATAACTATGTTTGCTGAAAGTAGAGCTTCTAATGGACAATGGCAAGTTACTAGACTCAAATACCAGTTCACATAAAAATGACATAGAGCATGGTGGTCTAATATCAATTTAACTATGTAAGTATTAAAAATCTAGCCAGGGTGTTTTTCAGACCTGTCATTAACTTTTTTGCCGAATGAAGTCAGATATGACATTCTGCATCATGTCTGGTATCATTATGTCAAGCACCCATTCAAGATTTCGAAGATTCACGTCTCAACTTAATATACTACCTAATCCTATTTTACACCAGAGACCTAATCATGGGTGATTTACATGAACTAGCCTTTCATAATCATCTCTTCTACATCAAAAAACATGAACTTAAGTAACAATTCTAATTTCAACATCCGCCATAGGTATCTGATCACTGAACTTAGCTAAACATACTGCAAAGATTTGTATATCCCATGATCAAAATCATAATGAGGATTCCAAAATATAGATTTAAAAAATGATTGGCTACTGTCAGGGATTCAGCACTTCCTAGGTCTTCAAGAAGGGTGAACAATCCCACTCCACAGTTAATTTAAAAATAAATAAATGATCTGCTACTTTACCGGGTTTTTGATTGTTGCAATGTTTAAGAAACACATGAGACCAACAAACATGGTCTCAGCAATTGTGATTACTGTAGGGTCAAATTAAATCACAATACAAAATTTCCAAATTCCAGTTATCTCTATCAGTACAACTGAAGGTTTACTAGCATAGATATCTTAAATACATCTATCTGAAAAATGCCTAGAAATATCAATCTCGAGGTGCCTCTCTTGGATTTGTCACATATCACATTGATTATTGACTCCATTACCTTCTCTGCGAATTTCCTGTTGACTGGTGACAGATAGCTTCAATTTAGCTGCAGTGCTGCACCAATTTCTTGGGCTCAAAACAGTCTTTTCGGGGAAAACAAATGGGCCCCAAACTTCACCGTATACCCAAGATATTAAGAGTTTTTGACCAACTTCTCCAAGCAAGAAGAAAAAACTTCTTTATGACTGTCAAATGGACGTCAAATTTAAGGTTGAAACTTCCCGGTTATGTTCAACTGGACGTCAAATTTAAGGTCTGCCAATAATTGTTAACATGTCATGGACATTACAGTACACCATCACCCCCGGCTGCCATTGTGGCATAACCAGTCATCTTATGAAAGCATAAAACACCCTATGGCAGAGCCTCATCAATTATGAACATGTTCATGGCAAGTGGTCTCAAAGTGCTCGTTAAACTTATCATAATTTATGGTTATGAAACTTGATGCTTACTAATAAGGAATTATTCCACATGACTATCTTGGTTCTAACTCTAAGTAAGAGCAACCTCTAAGAAATAAAATACTTGAACTCAATCTCAACGTCAGACATGGGTGCTTGTATTAAGACTATCTGAATGATAATTATGCTTCCAGGCACAATCTGTTTGGGACAACTAACAACTTACTGATTGTTTGAATAATGCTTATTACAGACACCATAAGGGAATCAAACTGGTCTTTAAAATATAGAGGTATTCTTCTCAACCAAGTGTATCAAATCTTGTTTTTTGATGAATTAGAGCTATATTACTATTAGAAAAAATTATTACAGACTATTCACAAAAAAAGGTGACTTTTCAGCCCATACTGGTAGGGCAACGATCCTCAATCTTTCGCAGGGCATCTGATCCAACATCAGTGACTTAACACAAGTAGAAACATCTGCATCCGTCCATCAACAACATGCTGAAGCATCAACCTGTAGCTTTAAGAGGAGCACAGCTATCATGGGGCAAGTTTATCCTCCCAACAAAGGATGACTGTTCTATATCCCTTTTGACCACCTTCATGGAAAGCAATCCAGAAACAGGTGCATACTGTGGTGACATGTTGGGAAGAATGAGGAAACTGTATATATTAGGTGATTAGAACATAACTTACACTCAGCAAGTTCAGAATACACTCGAATATGTTAACCTGTCAACCAATCATAAGTCCAGGGTCAATAAAGGTTAAGTGCAGCCCTATTAAGGGGGCTCCTTGTCAACATAAGAAGAATTGCTTTATGCCAATCCAGTACAACAATGGCTCTAAGCCTGATCCCTTCAAATATGGCATCCAAACCAATTAAATGTTTACCTAATGAACGCCCTAACCTTCTTTATCCATGGTCAAAAGGACACCCAAGGAAAGGTCAATAGGCTCAAGTTTCAACAGGTGACCTCAAGCATGCATTTGTATTTCATCGTAATTCATAATGACAAAAGATATCTCACAGACTCATATAGTCCAACTGTGCAAAATCACGAAAGATAATGCTTACATTTGAAATGGGTTCTTCCTCAAGGAAACCCAGCCAAGATTGAGGGTCCAGAATACAATGCAGTCCAATAAAGCTGAAGTAGTCACCATGATAACATGGGATTTTTTCCTTTTTTTTGCATTATATAAATTTTTCCTCTTTTAAAATGACCACGGGAGTGGCTTCCAAAGATTACTGGCCGGATGTTTTTGATACATGTTAATGTGCGATTGGTGGGTCCAGACCCAATCTGGAACACAAGCGGGGGTTCTAGTCTCTGTACCTTCACTATGCCATTCAGCCAATTATATGTTCTTTCGGTTGTGGTGTAACGGTGAAGTGGATGCATTCATAGTAGAGTGACCCAGGTTCAAATCCCACTAGTGAACAGGGTAACCACTCAGCTTTTTTGACAATTGTTGTTTGCACTGGATGATAGCTGGATTCCAAAGTATTTACCACCACTTAGTGCATTTAGAGAAAACCTGGGTATGAGACAGTGGCTTCATTAATTACGCTGATAGGCTTAACCTATGATGGCAGCCAAGGGGGGTGAGAGGAGTGAGTGTAATAGTGTGAGATGTCAATAAAAATGTCTAGTCTAAAATTTGACATTCATTTGACCGTCATAGGGCAGGTTTCCTTCTTTCTTGGAGAACGCAAGATGGCTTTCTTCAAGGGTGAGTAATGATCCTAAACACACACTCAAACAACTATTAGCTCACATCACTATTGATATTTTAAATTAAAACAAAATTTAAGACAACAATCAAGGAAATAATTTAATAAAAGGGTGGGATTGAAATAAAAATGTTTGTTGAAAAACACATTCCCACTGAACTTAGGGAAGTTGGCATGATTTGGCTATGCTTGTCAAAGCCAAGCTTGCGTGCTTTCATATAGATTCTTTGGCCCTAAAGGCACAAGCTCAAACGTTAGTTTTTCTAGCTTTTGTATGGTGATATTTTGGTTATAATCATGTTGTTCAGCTAGTGTAATTATCATGTCTTTATTTCTTATCCCACATTGGTGGAGCTCTTGGTCCTCTAATTCCACTGCTACTATTGCTTGTGGTCCTCTTCGATTTATATATTTTTAGTGTCCATTGATTTGTGAGAAGGATTGCGAGCAGCCAGGGAACAATTGCGAGCAGTCACGAGCGGAAGGAAGTACTAGGGCAATGGTTTTACTTCCTCAGGGAAGGAATACAAGCAGAGAAATGCTGCCAGATATATTTGGAAGTTGTAGCTTGTGACTAGACCAATGCGAGCAAAGGGCAGGGGTTTTACTATAATCTTTTACAGTTAAGGTCTTCTGTTCATTGTGGATGGAAGGCAATCGCGAGCAGGGTTTGAAGTCTCTCGTGTCTCAAAAAAAAATGTGAGTTGAGGATCCAGAAACGCGATTTGTAGAAGTTGTAGCTCGTGACCAGACCAGAAGGATCCAGAAATGCGAGCAGAGGAGTTGGAAACAGGAGCAGGGGAAACAACAAGCAGGAGAAAAGCGAGCAGGGGAGGAAACACGGGCAAAGGATCTGGAAATGGGAGCAGGAGTGGCAACGCGAGTAAGAGTGCTAGGGAAAACGTGAGCAGATAGACAACACAAAAATCGCTAGGGCACGAATACGGCAAAACAAGAAGATCACAAGTTAAGAAAATCACGAGTTTTAACCATGATTTGGGGGATAACATGAAGACCTCGATAAATTGTGATTTGCAGTTATTGTAACTCACGACCAAACTAGAGGGACTAACGACAAATTGAGGTGGGCACGTGCTTGGGTGCATAGAAGACTAGACTAGTAGAAAGCCAATAACTATTTTATAAACACTGCAAACAGAGGTGATTTGTTGTCAGTGCGAACTATTTCTGACTGTCATGAGTGTTTTCCAGTGTATAATTTACATCAGGGAATGACAAAAAATGCAAATTGAAAGGACACAAAAATTGCAGTAAGATATTTATCACTTCTGAGTGTAGACAAAAGAAAATCAAAGATTCACCACTTCTGAGTGCAGACAAAAGAAAATCTGCCAGATTACAAGTTCAAAGTGCAAGTGCCACTCACAGGGTCATACAGTGAACATAATGGAGCTCCCTCTAACGCAGGAGTTTAAAACTCCTTGCCATCACAAAGTGTTGACCCCAAAATTTAAGTATGCTAGCATTTGTAGCTGAGTATCTGGAATTGAAGCCCTAGGTTCGGAACTCTGCAATATTTTGTTGCTGTTTTAGAGACAGTTGCAGGGGAAAGATGGTATTATTGCTGATCTACAAGCTAGAATCACTAAACTTGAACAAATTCAAGCCACTCCAACAGATTCTCCATGCCTACAACAACTTACTGAAGTGGTTCCAGAGATTCAAAACAAACAATCCGAGATAATCTTTCAGCATGAACACCTTAAAAAAAAAACCACTGCCCAACAACAATCTCTTCAAAAACAGGTTGAAGAAAAAAATTCATGGGTTCAAGTGGTTAAGGGAAAGAAAGTACCTCCAATTGTGGGAATGGCTGTCCAAGAAAAATTTGTAGAAGAAAAGGCATGTCAAACCAAGGCACTCAACCTCCATGTTCGTGGCCTCCCTAAATCAGCTAATCCCCTACAGACAGGGCACGCGTTCTTGCGTGAGTCTTTGGATTTGAAAGATATCTCCCTTAACAAAGCTTGGACATTGATGGACAACACCCTTGTTATCCAATTCCAAACTGCTGTAGAGCGTTTGCAAGCTCTTAAAGCAAAAAAGAAGCTCTTTTCCCTCTCACAAAAAAATTATGTAGATGTTGATCCACATGAGCCCAGGTAGAAGAGCCCAGTATGGCCTCTCCTAGACATTATAGGATAACGTTGGTTTTTAGCTTGTCGTAAGGAGACTAGGCGTTCCGGTGGGGTTAGAGGTTCTGGTGGGGTGGCTTGTTTATTTAGAGACTCATTCTAAAGCAGAATTTCCATGGAGATGTTTGATGAATTTGCTAGATTCATGTGGGTCCAGATTAATGGGGTTGCCCACTTTCCAGAGATATTTACATTGCAGTTTGTTACTTTCCTCCAACGTCTTCATCATATGCCATTCATAGTGGTCATGAGGGGGACCCTTTTATAGATTTGTATACCGATATTTCTCAATTCTTAGTTGTTGAAGTTATCCTTCTTGGTGAATTCAATGCCTGTACCAGAGACTTTCAGATACCTCTCCATGATCGTTCCGTTAATACTTTCTGCACATAGGTGGTTGATTCAGAGTCAGTGGGGTTGCATAGGAGATCAGATGATGTTTTAGGTCCATACACATCATACGAAAGGCACATCTTATAGTTGAGGGAATCTCATGATTTGTTGATTCTTAATCGACTGGCTTGCTTTCCAAATTCACACTTTTTCACATGTCAACCTCACGGGGGAGGTAAGAGTGTGGTGGATTATGTCTTATCCAGTCAGAACCTTTTGCCCTTCATCCGTCACTTTTCCATTTTCCCCATTACCCTTGTGGACCATGCTCTTCTCTCCTCCATCCGGGCTGATTTATCCCCTCCTATTACAACCTCCTCTTTTAGTATACCACGTACCACTTTCCAGTTTGAAGATGGGGACTCTGACATTTCCCTTTCTCACATCCGTCAGCTTCTACCTCCAAAACCCCAGTTCTTCTCACTTGGTTGTGTTAATTCTAAGTACACATGTCTTTCCTCCATTATTTGGGAAATTGCCGTCAAATCTTTTCTTAACTACACCAGATCTACGTCTACTTCCCTTCATTCTAAAAGATCTTGTCCCATGAATAAGTGGTATGATGATGACTACAGGACTCTCCACCATCAACTTTGATACGCCTTACTCCATTCTCACCCCTCGTACCCAACCTTAAAATCATCTTATCGTTACCTTATCAGACATAAGAAACGTCTTTTTATTTCCCAAAGGAGACGGTTCTTACGGGTTTCCTACATTCACTCCCCCAAACTTTTTTGGCATACCATCCTCCCATGACATTCTCTCCTCCCCATTGTGCTTAATTCCACATCCATGATTTACCATACCTCCACCGTTTATGATAATCCTGGCCAAACGCAAACCCATGTTACCTCTCCACCATCTTCTTCTCACTTTTTCACATACAAGAATGTTAGAGAGGCGGTGAAGGTGATGACTAGTAGCAAGGCAACCGATGAAGAAGGTTTCCAAGCCGAGTTCTTCAAACATGGGTTTAGAGCTTTTGGAAGCTATTTGGTTGATCTTTTCAACCATGTGGTTTGTTCGGGTTTTCCACCCTCTTGGTCACATCACATTAGTCATCCGATACACAAATCAGGTCCTGTTCAAATCCTAATAATTACAGGGTGATCATGGTTGGACACACATTCTCAAAATTGTATGCTACTGTATTACACATTCAACATTCGAGAGAGCTAGAGTAGAGACACTTCAGAGCTAGGGGACAGGCAAGGTTTAGACTAGCCCATCAGATCATTGATCCTATTTTCACACTCTGGGCCATTATTGAGGAGGCACGTCATCGCTCATCCAAAGTCTACTGTTGTTTTGTAGACTTTAGGAAAGTGTTTGATTCTATTCCGAGAGAGGCACTTTTCCAGAGACTTAGGAATATTGGCATTTTTGAGATCCTCTTGGCAGCCATTATGAGATTATACGAGAATGTTCTTGGTCGTCTCCGCACAGTTCATATGATTTCAGACTTTATTAGGAGTACCATTGGGGTCAAGCAGGGATGCCCTTTGTCCCCAACCTTATTTGGGATATACATTGATGGGTTAGAGACCTTTCTTCATGAACATATTCAGGCTAGTGATGGGTGTCTTCTCCACTAGGTTCTGATTTCTATCCTCTTGTTTGCAGATGATGTGGTTCTCCTAGCCTCTTCTCTTAAGGGCTTACAGCGGCAGTTGGATGCTTTGGCTCTCTTTTGTGATCTCCGACAGCTGATCGTTAATTTGGGGAAAACCAAGGTCATGGTATTTAATGGCTTGAAGACCTCCCACCTCCATTTGTTTTTCAAAGAAAAGGAGGTTGAGATTACCACTTCCTATACTTATCTAGGAGTGCAATTTTTTGGTCCACGTTTCAGCTTGAGGCATGCGCTCCAACATAGAATAAACAAAGTTTATGGTTCTTTAACTCTCCTTGAACGACAATGTTTTCGGCATCACTTTCAGGATATCTCTTCCAAGATGTCACTCATGGATACACTTATCCGACCCACAGTCCTCTATGGATTTGTAGTTGGGGGGCCCTCTCTACATAAGGGTGCTTGGGATGCTGTTGAGAGGGTCCAGACACTTCTCCTTCGTCGCATGATCAAATGTAAACAGACAGTTCCCCAACACATTATCCTTGCAGAGTTTGGACCCTGACCCTTCCAACTGGAGACTATATTTGATCTGATCACTTTCATACATCGCATACGAAGGTTTGCTAATTCTACGAGTGGACATGACAGATACCCATACTTAGCATACTGTTCTTCAGATAATCTTGCCCTTTGAGCTCCTTTGACCTGTGGACGTTGTTGCTATGCAGGAGTTTCTGATCTATTGGAGTCTGTGGGAATTAGGATGGACCGACTTCCTCCATTTATGTACTCCTTGTATGCACCAACCCATCTTCTACCCACTAGACAGGAGCTGAACCGGATTATTAGGGATGATATTTACAGACAGTTTATCCATACTACTTGGGTAAACCCTCCTGGGGTTATGCCCCAAGATGGCATTTTATGCAAAGCACTTCTTGGAGTTGAGTGATGGGCTTATCAGTCGTCCACAGTATACATTTTGCCACTAGATGCACTCTCTTCGCATCCCATTAGGGCAGTTTCGAGTGGGGTCTCACAGGGTTAGGATTGAGATAGACCACCAAATAGATTGAGCAGACATGATTTGTCAGCTGTGTAGCATCTAGGAGACGGAGTTCGAGGAGCATTTCATCTTTCGTTGTCCCATTTATTATGAGATCAGAGGGAGGTTTCATTGCCTATTTAGGACATAGACTCTTTTTGACTTCTTCATATATGAGGACCAGAGATGTTTGGCTTTATATATACAAGAAGCTCTTAAGCTTTGTGATCATTTTACTCAGAGACCTACCAAACCAGTGTCCGCTCCATGGATTACTTCCTTTTTCATGGTGCTACCTTTGAGGAGAGGCATTATGCGACATATTGACATCAATATATCCCCACATTCAGATCAGTGAGGCCCATAGACACTATTCACAGTTCCCTGAGTTTTCATTAGCATATCCACTTCAGACCCAACATCAGGTGGCAGACTAGATCCACCAGACCTTCACATAGGACTTTTCCTTCTAGGGAGAGGATTGGAGGACAGTCCAGGCATCGTATCTCCCCTTTTTCGGGTCAGACTTCTATTCGGAGCTACTTCCCGTCGGCCTTGGATGCTAGGAGAGTTGGATTGAACTCTTGATGGGTCCCCTCCTGGTTCTTCTTGCTTAGGGATCATCATCTTGCTCCCGATGTTTACAAATTCTTGGAGATCGCTCATATCTTTAGCTCCCTTCTTTGGACTTGAGCGTGGTTGGGTCCTTTGGTGGTTTGGCTCTTAGTGTGTTCACTCTTTACCTGTTTTATACTATTTCTTTCAGCACTGTTTTTCTTGTTTTCGGAGACCTTTTTTGGTTTCCCGCTTTTTCCTGACACATTTCTGTAATCTGTAGTCCCTTTGACCTGCTTTTGTGGTCATTAGTTGGACATTAATATATTTATCTTATCTTTATCTTATCTATCTTATCAGTGTAATAAGGTGCAATTCTTAATAAAAAGGCTTTTGGATGCAAAAGTGTTGGCCAAACAAAAACCTGCCCAAGTACCCCTATTTTGGAACCTTTATTAACATTTGAGCCCCTTAGTAGCAAGCGGTGGGTCCTCCATGTGACCTTGGCCAGAAGGTCATAACAATTGTTTTTAACAAAATGAATGGGTGGTGAGATCAGCCTGTGATTTTCTTTCACACACACAAGAGCCTTGCCAATCCACCAAGGCTCCAGGCCTTAACCAATGTTTGAACTGTCTTGAAAGGTTGACCTGCAACGTCAAAGGTTCAATCTTCTCTAGAAGATATTTGAGACTACCAAAGCTTTTTTTGAAAAGAGTTGTCCATTTGATTGATGCAAGCAAGCGAATATTTGGAGCTCTCTAACTTCTGTGAATTCTTCTGGAGCCTACAGGCCACCAAATTCAGTGAGCTCAAATTTGTTTGAACCGTGCCTTAGAGGAAAAGATCACTCTATTCATGTGGAATTTCAAAGTATGGTCCACTTTGTTGAGGGGTCCTTCCCTTACAGGGCTATTTATATTCATACAGTTGTAGTTTTTATGGTTCAGGGTTTAGCCGATTTGGGTATACCCTCTTGTTATGTTTACATGTCTGTATTGCTTATTGTTCTGTTTTCTTTTCTAACCAAATACACCTTTTTGTCTTGTTGATCATCTGTGGGAATTTGGTATAAATTATTTCTTTCCATGAGTAGAAGTAACAATGGTCTCCTTGGATGCTTGCATGTGCAGTAGAATGATCCTACCTATCAATCTGTTTACTGACTGGTTTTGGTCCCTGACTCCTTGCCATCAGTACTATGGAGCCTACAAAGTACAAGGGCCCTGTTGATCTAGTGCACCACGATGGCAATCAGACAGAATATGGCCTGAGCTTTGCTACTAATGGCTCAATCTGGCATAGAAGTCCTCTTAGAGGCTTCAGCACAAGCTGGGGGAAGAGAGGAGGGTTCGAGGGGTGGTTGAGGGATCTACAAAGTGATATCAATGATATCCTTGTGCACACAATAGCTGGCAGCCTGTGCACAACTTGTTATTGACACCATAAATTGCAATGCTTCAAGCAAATATAATCCTATTTAAAATAAATAAATACCAATACATTTTAAGCAATGGAACCAACATTAAGAGAGAAAAAGTGGTGGAAATCTCAAACAATATTCATGCAAAAGGTGACCAAGAAATATTTGCAGTAGAAACAAAATAATCGCAAAATCTCCTCAATGTGTGAAGCCACAAAGAACCAAGCAATTTTGGCTCTAACCTGGTTATAGTCTAGTTCTTTTGGCAACTTATTGTCTTTTTATGAATATAAATCTTGAAATTTAAATGGATTTATATGGTTTTGAATTCAGATAAAATTCTACTCCTTGTGTGTGAACTGTTAAACAAACTTTTACAAATAATGCTATTACTCTTTTTTCTAATCTAGATACTTTATAATTCTTGTTCCAAAATCATTATAAATTATAATTAATGTTGTCTTAGTTTTTGTTGGCTGATGGTTTGTTTGTTAATAATGCCTTTTGTATTTTCTATGAAGGCACCTCTTCTTTTAGAAGAAAAGCATCGACTATCCAATTTTGGAGGATACAACCACCATGGCCTTTGCAATGTTTGGTGCACCCTCAAATACTCTGGCAGCGAAAAGCATAAATTATGACAGCTACGTTTTGCGGCATACAGGCTTTTTCTATCAGCCATCTACTTTGCGTTGTAAGAGTGAATTAACTTGGAAAAGACAGAAGATAAGAGCAGTTGCTGAGACAAGCACATTGAGAACAGGAACAGGAAGAAGTATTGAGGAGTGCGAGGCTGCTGTTATATCCGGAAATCCGCCCCTTGCACCACTTGCTCCAGCCAAACCCCAAGCTCCGCCTGGAACTCCATCTGTGTCGCCACTTGTATGTATTTGCTAGACACACCATTTCATTGAGTCAAAAGTCAGGTTTTTAGAAAATGAAATGTCGTGTTGTAAATATGCATGGATATAGGAAAAAAAGGAAAATGGATACTAGTAAAATGCTCAGTCATTACATTAGGAGACATGGCTCTAACACTCATGATGGCTGCATGCATAAATCACATGTTTTGGGGGTGTTATGTGTTAATAGCCGCTAAGCAGACGTCCTCGTCGCAACCGTAAGTCAGCTACTTTGAGAACTGCCTTCCAGGAAACAACTATATCTCCAGCAAATTTTATCCTTCCCCTTTTCATTCATGAAGGTATGCAAACAATTTGCTGCTTTTAATTTTTTGAGGTGATAGGCATTTTGAAGTATACTCCATTAAGACTGGTGTAAATGTTTTTTCTTATTTTTTGTTGTAAACATGCAAATGGAAATGCTACTCTCTTGCGTGATACTGATATTACCTTGGTTTTGTGATTGACAGGTGAAGAGGATACCCCAATAGGAGCAATGCCAGGTTGTTACAGGCTTGGTTGGCGACATGGACTAATTGAAGAGGTTCTTACTGTTACATTCTGCAAATGTTAAATGTCAGGAATTTTTACATTATATATTCATTCATTTCTGGTCATGCCATCTAGTTAATCGTGTTGTTACCTCATTCAGCTCCATACAATTCACAGCTTCTAAAATATCCTTTTTCAAACTAAAGTTTTGTCATTTTAATACCACTGCTGAATTTGTAGTCTAATTTATTGCTGTTATGCAGGTATATAAGGCCCGTGATGTTGGCGTTAATAGCGTGGTCCTTTTTCCCAAAATTCCGGATGCTCTAAAGGTATGTATGTTTAGGGTTTTCTGTCTTTTTGCATGCTGCTTTCCTACTTTTTCTAGTTAGCGTTCTAAATTTAAACAGTCTTAATCAGTCAGCCACAGGAGATGAAGCCTACAATGAGAACGGACTTGTGCCACGTGCAATACGTCTTCTCAAGGACAAGTATCCTGATCTTGTAAGTTGGGTATTCCCTTTCTTTTTTTACTACACTAAACTTCAGTAGGGTTTTTGATGTCCAGGGCAGAGAGTATTTATTTTGTTCCTTTTTTTTTCTAGGTAATTTACACAGATGTTGCTTTGGATCCATATTCATCTGATGGTCATGATGGGATTGTTAGAGAAGATGGTATGCATTGTAACTACTAATCTACTTCTTTTTCCTATTTTAATGCTTGCTTTTTCGAATCAAGGGGCACTCCCACTGGGGTTGGAAAATAAGACATCTTTACTGTAGTCATTGGATGGGTGTTTCAGTGTTTTTGACTCTGCGTGTTTCATTCAGGAGTGATTATGAATGATGCAACAGTTTATCAGCTGTGTAGGCAGGCTGTTGCCCAGGTAAAATTTGTGTTAGTCTTTATGCAATTAAACATGCAAGATACCTTGTTTTGGTTGTTTATTCATTGAGAATATCCTTTATTTAAACTACACTGCTGATTTGCGAATGGGTTGTTGAGATAGGCTAGGGCAGGAGCTGATGTGGTAAGTCCAAGCGATATGATGGATGGGCGTGTTGGTGCCATTCGGCTTGCATTAGATACTGAAGGATTTCATGATGTGTCTATCCTGTCATATACAGCAAAGTATTTTCTTGACCCTGCATGAAGACTGTTATTCGCTCTTCATCTTCTAAGTTTTGTGGCAGAATGTGTTTTCCAATTAACATTTTTAGAAAACAGATTTGTGTTCGTAACTGATCTGTGTTTCCTGACAGATATGCTAGTGCGTTTTATGGGCCTTTCAGAGAAGCTCTGGACTCTAATCCTCGGTTCGGAGACAAAAATACGTAAGTTGCCTAACCATTTTTCTAGGCAATATTCATATGCTCTAAAGAATCGCTGATCATTTGACTGCATGATTTCTCATCTCTAAACGCAAATTTTCTGAACAGTTATCAGATGAATCCAGCAAACTACCGAGAAGCACTTCTTGAAATTTCTACTGATGAGGAAGAAGGAGCAGATATTCTTATGGTATGCTTTCTTTTCTGTGTTTCCAACGGACACAATCTCCTTAAATAAGAACATTCAGGTGCATTCTCTCTGTTGGGTGACTACAATTAAATGATTCTGAAGATATTGGCACATGGATGTATTTTGTCTTGGAGGACAGGTCAAGCCAGCTATGCCCTATTTGGATGTGATTAGGCTTCTTCGAGACAACTCACCATTACCCATAGCTGCATACCAGGTCTCACTGTGAACCTCTCAGCACCATTTGCGAAATTAAAAAATTCAGAGTAATTAGACTTGTGTGAAGATAAACTTTATGGAAGACTGTATTTGAAGTTCTTTCATGAATTTAGTTTATTTTTTTCCATGATAATGCATTTGGGGAACATATTCTTGAATTTAGTATAGACAAAGTGGCACCACATTATGGAATGCTCAGCCTACGACAACACTAGAGTTAACCATACTGACATCCTGGCAGTTGACTCATTGACTACCCTCTTCAAAGGGACGGGCTTAGTGAAAGCAGAGGAGTTTCTTGTCAAAATTTGTAGGAGGAGGTCCTGCCTCAAATAAGTAGTGACTTTGTCTCTAGCTGGGATTGCTCACTTAACATTAGTGGCAGAAGCATTATAGCGTCCACTTCTTTTAAGTTGTTGCTTGGTGGTCCCATACATCCTTTGGTCTTGTGGACGACATTAAAAAATTTCATTCATTCATCTGCTAATTTCAAAAGGTCAGATTATAAAATGGGTTAAATTTTAGGGGAGAATGGAGTGCAAGATATATCTTGCATCTAGTTTTATTGTTTAACCTTAATGTGTAAGTGAAGATTTGAACTAAGGCAACATTCTCTTTGTCATTAGCTGAGTGCAAAGTATAGTTTTTGGTTGTTTTTTGAACTTACAGTTCTGGAGCTATATGCATTTGGAGTAATAATGCTTGCATATTGATTTTTAATATAGGTTTCGGGTGAATATTCAATGATCAGAGCTGCTGCTAGTTTGGGAATGCTCGATGAGAAGAAGGCCATGTTGGAATCACTTCTTTGTATTAAACGTGCTGGTGCAGATGTAATTCTCACGTATTTTGCCTTGCAGGCAGCAAGATACTTGTGTGCGGATGGAAAGTGACTTAATGGCCATTTTATTAGAACATGTAATTTGAGTTTCAATTTTCAGCATAATTGGAAGTGAATTAATGACCATTTTATTAGGACATGTAATTAGAGTTTCAATTTTCAGTTACCATGGATTTGTACTTAAATTGCTTTTAATATTTTGTGCATGAAATTTGATTTTAAAGTTTTTACTTTAACCACCCAAAATCTTAGAAGAAATTGAAAAATTCCCAAAAACCGATCTCATGACTTTTAGGGACATTTTTAGATGCAATGTATATTAAGAGCATATAGTCCATCAGATGGACTCCTAAATTCTCTTTGGATGCCTATTTACTGCTGGCATTCAAAATTGGGAAAATGTGCTTTACTTAATCAATCCAACTAATGAAGCTATTCATAAAATAGGACATTTAGGCTCTACAACATACAAGGGAAAACCAATAAGCACAAATAAAATCATGGAATGTTGCTAAAATTACAGGTTTTTAATTTTAATTTTATGATTTTATTCAGCCAAGTTTTATCCATCTTAGCCATTTTTTCCACTTCCTCCGTAAGCATTGCTAGTAACTGTGTGCCTCATTACTATATTAATAAATCTATAGACAATTTTTGAGGTTAGGGATGCCTCATTTGATGAGTGCTTTGGCATCATGATGGGAGTTTTCCGACCAAGAATATGTTGGGAATAGCCATGAGAGGAAATGTAATGGTATAGATATAAAATGCAAGAAACCTAGGGCCTTCAATTGCTGTGTGCAAAGTTGGCTTCTTGCATAATGTGGCACTTGTTGACACTGTGGATTGCACCCCTAGAAGGGAGGCTCAGCTCTCTTCATCCACGCAGCACAATGGAGACATTCCTCTTGCTGTGGGTGGCAAACTTGAGGGATGAATCTCTAGATTAGGGGCTAGCTCCCCTTGATGCACCTTGAGGCCCTGAATTTCCCACTGCTAACAATGGGGGGTGAAAAGAGAGAGATACTGAAAAACAAAACCTAACTAATGCGGTGATGCACCAAACTGGTTGGTCTACTTAGCGTTGACCTACACTTTACATTAGAGAAACAAACATACACTTCATTCGAATGAGAACCTTTCTTGCATCAGTGTTTCAACAGGGGATCCTATGGAGATACAGGGAGGAAGAAACTACCAGAGGTGTTCTAAGACACTATTGGACAATTTGTTCACATGCTCCTATACTTTGAGCTGGACACTTCTTGTTGACCTGTAGAGAAGAACTCACAATACACTAGATATGCTGGTATGAACTTATGAAAGCATTAAAGGAAATCACTGAACATAAGATAAGACCATAGACATGCAAAAGTGCAAGCTCAAATGGAAGTAAATTGCTTCTTTTGATTCAAGGTAGATTTTTTTAGGGCTTCTCCATACAATTGCTGAGAGATCTCCTCAAATGAGAAGTTATAAATATATAAAGCTTAGAAACAAACAATTGACTAGCCAAGGGATGGAAACCCATGTTGTATTAAACACTTCTGCAGCGACCACAAGCCCATGCTGCTGTTGTCTCCTTGCAATTGTGTATGGGAGAGCCATGTTGTAGGTGTCCAAGTCACTGCCCATGCTGTCTTGGGCCTGCAAAAGCACGTGATACTTCTTCTAGTAACTGATAAGGCCATCCCCAAGTTGTGTTGATTGGGCCATGCTCTCTTCAATGCTGAGCGCAACTGACTATTCATTAATGACAAAACAAGAAAACACGGGCCGCTTTCTTTTATAGTTCGAAAACCAATCTTTTTATTGGTTTTCGGTGGAGACTATTTCACCTAAGTGCATTTACTCTTTTTGTTGACGACCCCTGTGCCACCTGTTTGGTCTGGTTCATCTTTGGGTCTGTGCTTTGACTTGTTACGCCACCTGGAGTGTTTTGAGCTTTTGTTTTATGTGCACGTGGTTGCGTTTTGGGTTACTCACCTTGTTTTCCCTTACTTTGCTATTTCCCTCGTCTTGGCAATTTGGGCTCTCAATGCTTATTATTTTCTCCCGGGCTCCTTTCTTTGCTTGTTCGCTCATTCGTTCTTCGGGATCTTGGGCTTTGAATTCCTTCGGAAAAAATGTCCGAAGGAATTCTCCTTTCGGCTCGTCACTTTTTGACTTTACTTTGGTGGGCCTTCGGACGTCCTTTTCTGAGGACCTTGGGACATTTTTTCAACGGTTAGTTTATCGCCTTGAAATTGACGTTTGTGGACCTATCACCCACTAGGACGATTCGTTCGGCATTTTTGCAAACAAACTTTTCCGAAGGGAAAGTGCCCCTTCGGAAAAATTGAAATGGTCCTCTTTCATAACCAAGTGCCCCTTGCCAAGACACCTACCCTTCAGACTTCTTGTCTTTCGAATTTTTTCGGACTCTTTGTGACCGTTTAATTTTTTCGGACAAAATGTTCGAAGGAATTCCTTTGGACATTTTGTCCGAAGGAATTCTTCCTTGACTTTTCTTCTTTGGTTTTCCTTCTGACAAAAAGTCCGAAGGAATTCTCTTTTGGCTTGTCACTTTTTTCGAAGGGCAAGTTCTTTTCGGGCTTTCTGTCTTGCCCCTTTGCTCCAACCAGTTGCCCTCCGTAAGGGCAATTCAAGCCCAAAGTTACCCTTTGGACTTTTGAAAAGATTCACTTTGTTCATCGCTTGCCTCCTGCAAGGGCTCCTTGGCCACCAAAGTTGTCTTTCGAAAGAATTGTAAAGGTCCCGTTTGTCGTCTAAGTGCCCTCTGCAAGGGTAAATACCCTTCGGGAATCCTGCAAACAACCCTTCGGCTTTTCCACTTGGTCCATTTTGTTGACGAAAAGCCCTTCGAAGTAATTCACTTGTCTTTCGAAGCATCCAAGACCAAATTGAGGTTTGCAAGTGGCTTTACCTATTAATTTTTTACAAGTCACCTGTCAAACCTAAAATGCACTTGGCAAGCAAAAGAGGAAAACACTTGGTTTTTTCATGGGAAATGGTCTGACAGAGAAAATTTTGCACAAGGCAGTTGAGGGATGAACTAGCTAGAACATGGATTGAATGACCCTTGCAATGAGAAAGAAGGGGGTGCCTAATTTTGGTCTGCAGGATCAAAAATTGGTCAACACATTTGGCAACTCACAGGGGAAGCATGCCTGCTATGCTTTAGAAGGCTGGTGGCCTAAAAGTCCATTGGGCAACGGAATCAGGTTGCAGCGTAAAAAGTTGGCAACAACGTTGTAAAGACCTAAGAACCAACAAAGATTTTACCCCAAACAATAAGGAAAAAACACACACAAAGGCTAAAAACACTACACACATGCCTAACAACACTTAGAAAAAACGAAGAAAAAACAAGGAAACTATGTACATGACAAAAGAAAGTGACAATGCTTAAGATATATCCCATTGACTGGGATATGTGGCTCTTCATCATCCAACTTGGAGAGTTGAAAAGCATTGTGTTGCTTGAATTGGGTGATGACATATGGGCCACTCCACAAGACGTCAAACTTTGTGTGCCTTCCAGGTTTGGTTCGGTCCTCATCTCACTTCAAGACAATGTCACCTTTTGAGAAGCTCCTTGGCATAGACCTCTTGTCAAAATGCTTCTTTGTTTGCTATTGGCGGTTGGTCATTGCATCCATGGCTTAGTCTCTTGCTTTTTGAAGCTTCATTAGCTCACAATACTTGATCTCTAGGCTGTCGCACTCCACCAATTGCAGTTGATGGGCAAGATCCAAGGCTGATAACTCAAGTGAGATAGGAAGTTTAGCTTCCCTTCCATACACAAGTGTGTATGGTGAATTTTCAATCGCCCTCTTTGGAGTGAACCTGTCTATCCAAAGAGCTCTCTTCAACTTGGCATGCAAAGTCCTTTGATTTTCCTCCATTGTCCTTTTTATGATCCTAATCAGATTCTTGTTTGTGGACTCGGCCAACCCATTCCCTTGTGGGTAGTAGTTGGAAGAAGTGCTGAGATAGATGCCATACTTCAATGCCCACTCACTGGTATTTGTTTCCAAGAAAGCCAATGCATTATCTGAAATGATTGTGGCTGGGACCCCAAGTCTCGTCACTATGCCTTCATAGAAATCTAGGACTGCTCTCTCATTGGCCTCTTTCAAAGTGACACCCTGTGCCCATCTTGTGAAATAATCTGTAGCAGTCGAAACCCACTTGTGGCCAGCACTAGGAGGATTGATCACCCCTATGAAATCCAAACACCATTGCATGAATCGCTGTTCCCCCTGAACAGGATGGAGAGACATGGCAGCCAGCCGTTGCTTCCCATCAAAGAAAACACATTTTTGACATTTCCTCACCCAAGTGTGAATGTCTCTAAACAAACTGGGCCAAAAGTAACCATCCCTTACAATCCTTGCAGTTGTGACCTTGGGAGCAAAGTGGCCACCAACTGACCCATTATGGAACTCGGACAGTACCCTGTCGACTTGGTCTGAATCAATGCATCTCAAGAGCACCCCTGAAAAGACCTTTCTGAACAACACGCCATCAACTAGGACATAAGGAAGAGATTGGAGTCTAAAATACTTTTTGGTCCTATCAAGACCTTGTGGACACTCATCAGTTCGAAGAAAATGAACCATGTCTTGTGCCCAGCGCTTCATGATTGTAGGTATTGCTGCTGCAGTTTCATCGTGGAGTACCAAAACGTCCTCTTTTGGCTCTTTTAAGTCTGTAGCGAGGTGTTTACACAGCGCTCTTCCCCTTACCAGCTTGGTGGTCTTGATCTCTAGGTCATACTCCATTACTTTGGTGATCCACTCTGCCCTTTTCTCATTCAAGTCTCGACTCAGCAAGAAGTCTTTTACACTAGGATGTGGCACCGTGATGTGAATCTTGCTGTTAGACAACATATGTCTGAACTTCTTCAGACTTCGTATGACTGCAAGCCCCTGCTTCTCAACATACGTGTATCTAATCTCGTAGCTTTCTAAACCTTGGCTAAAAAAAGTGAGAGGCTGTTCTAAATTTTCATCATTCGTTTGAGTGAGCATGGCAGAGATTACCTCTTCATTCCCAAAGGTGTATAGATTGAAGTCCTTGGAGAAGTCTGGATTAGTCAGGGTAGGAGCTTGGGCGATAGCTTGCTTGATGCCTTCGAAGCTCTCTCTTCTTGCTGTCCACGTGAATGTCTCGTCCTTCCTTAGCATGGAAGTTAGTGGTTTGACCAGCTCGACAAAGTTAGGAATGAATCTCCTAATGAAATTTATTTTACCAAAGAAACTTTGCAGGCCCTTTTTGTGCTTAGGGAAGGACAATGCTAAGATGGCGTGCACTCTTTTTGGATCAATGGACAAGGCTCCTTTTGAAACGACATGGCCCAAGAACTTGCCTTCGTGGATGACAAACATTCATTTCTTTGGGTTGAGAGAGATGCCAAACTCTCTACACCTCTCAAAGATTTGCCTCAGGGGCTTCAAATGTTCACTTGCCTCCTTGGAGAAGACTGTCACATCATCAAGATAAATCAGCGCATTGTCATTGATCAAACCTTGAAAAGCCATATCCATAGCACGTTGGAAGGTAGCTCCAGCGTTTGACAATTTGAATGGCATTTACCTGTAGGCATATGTTCCCCACTTGGTGGTGTAGGCCGTTTTGTATTGGTCACATTCTTGTACCAGAATTTGATTGTATCTGGAGTAGTCATCCAGGAAGGAGAATCTTTCACTGCCAGTCACCATCTGAAGAATCTGCTCCATACTTGGGAGGGGATAGTGATCTCTTAGTGAGACTCTATTCAGGGGTCTGAAATCCACACACAATCTAATCTCTCCATTCTTCTTCTTAACAGGGACCAAATTGGCCAGCCAAGAAGAGTGTTTGATAGGGAAGATGATCCTGGACTCGATCAGTTTGGTGAGTTCCTTCCTCATGAAAGGCTCGATCTTTGGATTGATTGGCCTTTGCTTTTGCTTGATGGGTTTGGCACCCTCCTCCAGCTCAATGGTGTGGTGGGCCAAGCTTGGGTCAAAGCCCTTCAAATCACCATAGTCCCAAGCAATGACATCAACAAACTCTTGGCATAACATAATGAAAGTATGCTTTCCCTCTTTTGTACATACCTTCCCAAGTGCAAGTAGCTTATCCTTGTAGATCTCTACCCTTTCATAATTTTTTTTCTTGGTTGACATGTTTGCTTTGTCCTTCTTGAGTCGGTCATCTTCGTTGAAGATGCTCTCAAGAGTTACCAAACTTTTGGGAACACTGTTGATCTTTAGTTGAACAATCTGTGCATCATACTGCTGCTGCAGCTTGGACTGATTTTTAGAAGCGAACTCAACTTCTTCCTATAAGAAAAGTGCTATTTGGTGATCGCTTTCAAACCCCTGTCAATTGGTGACATTCTCTGGTATGGAAGGCCTCACAATCACCTTTAAATGATGTTGATTCTTGCTTTGTCTCACCCCCTTTAGGATATCAAACTGAGCAGCAACTGTTGCTAGTCTATCCGCATGTTGGTTCTTCTTTCTTGGAATGGAAATGATGTTGAAAGCAGCGAAACTCTCCACAAAGTCCCACACTTTGTGCTTGTAAGTCTTGATTAAGGAGTTCTTGGTCAAGCTTTGACCCTTCACTTGGTTTACAATCAACTTGCTGTCTCCAAATACCTGTAATTCTTTGATTCCTCTCTTCCTTGCCTATTCTAGGCCATGAACAAGGGCCTCATACTCCACTATGTCGCAAGTGCAGGAGAACTGAAACTTGAAAGTTTTGAAGTATTTCTCCTTTGAAGGTGAAATCAACATTGTTCCACCACCAGCTCCCAACTTGCTTCTAGATCCATCAAAGAATAATTGCCACAAACCACAGTCTTCTGGATCTGTCTTCATTAATTTCGGCATGAAAGCATCTTTCTCATGCATGCAGTAGACTCCAAGACCAGCGTCTTCAATGAACTTGTAAGGATCATGCTCAAAATTGTTGTTCCCCATTCATCTAGGAGTAGGTCAGCAACTCCTACAAGGGAAGATGATGGAGATTGGTCCTCTCGGAGCTCTTCTTCATCAATGATTGCGTAGTTCACAATCGCCGCTTTGGGCGAGTATGGCTCCAGGTGATCCTTGTGGATGGGCTTTGACTCAATCTTCTCTTTAGTTCCATACTTTGTCCTAAAAACCATGTAAGATCAATTGGCTGCCAAGTATCCACCTATCTTGGATGTGAAATCCCTTGATAAGCAAAGAGCGAAGTAAGGAGGAATATCTGCCACTACCACATCATGGGGAATTGAGAAGATCAAACAGGGATGGAGAGTCAGATTCAAGCCTCTTACCACTCCGAAGGTCTTAACTGGTGATCCATCCAACTGTAAAACTCTTTTGGTCATTTGCTCATACTTGAGGCCTAGCTTATCAACTATGCATTTGGGCATAACTGAGGTGCTTGCTACACTATTAATGATGCAATTGTGGACCAAAAAATCACCAATAATCAGGGACAAGTAGAAGGGAGGGACCTTTTCATCCTTCTTTGCTTGACCTCCCATGGGAGGAGCCCCATTTACTATCAACACATTATCATTTTTTGTTGGGACAACTTGCTCACTTAGCCCATGCAATTCCTTTTGGAGTATATCCTTTTGCCCTGACAGTGCTAAAGAATTTCACAATGAGATGTTCATGTGCAGTTTCTTAATTTGGTCCACTACATTGATTGAAGGATTGCCCTTTTTGGAGCTCTATTTGGGGATATTCGTAACTTGTGGTGCAACTTGAGGAGTTGAAGCTGCAATCGACGGCCTGTAATTGGGGAACTTTTGATTTGCTTGTGGTGGAGACACTGTAGGTGCTTGAGTGGTTACTTGAGCTTCATCCATAGCTCTCCTTTTGGACCTGGTGTTGGCTGCAACCAAATTATTCTAGTCATTTGTGCTCCCCAAATAGTTTACTGCATAGAACTCTCCTTCCAAGTGATTCATAAGAGTGGAATCAGATTGAGCATGCCTGCTATCCATCCCAAGCTGTGTTGATATTTCAAAATTTGAGAATTAGGCTGCTTGATCATCTTGTGCAGTCATGTTTTGATTTGGTAGCTCATTGGCATAAGCACCCTGCTCTTGGCCATGCCCCAAGGGTGGATAATTGTGCTGCTTCTACACCAAATTATTTTGAGTGGGGACAAGAGCCTTGGGAGACGAAGGGGCATTTGGATTATAGCTCTGATAAGGCTTGACTTGTGTAATTTGACTTTGCCCTTGATTATAATTCTGAAAGGGAGATCTATTTGTTTGCCCAAACTGCTGGTAGCCTTGATTTGGCCTATAACTTTGAGCTTGTTGCCTCTTGAGGGCAACTAACTCGTTGGTAACACTTTGCAGCAGGCTCTTAACTTTGTGGAGATCATTTGGAGTAACAGTCGGCTTCTCTTGATTAGGTAGAGGAGCTAGAGTGGGCACAACACGCTGCACTAAGGACTGTAAATCAAGAAAGAGTGGCATATGAGGTCTAAGAGCTATCTTTCCTACTTGAACAAGGCAATTTTCAGCAGCTATGGCTATCTCATAAGCAACGGACAGAATATGTCCACCCATGGATTGTATCATGATAGCAATGTCACTATTCAGGGCCTTCAAGTAGTAAAAGAAAGCATAGCTTGGGGTTGGCCTCACAAGAATTGGGATTCTGTCCCAAGTCTTTTGGAACTTAGTGTTAAAATCTTGGATAAATTCATGTGGGGTTTTCTTCATGGTGGTCAATTGCTCAGTTAAAGACAAATGGTCACTTTTTTTCCCAAACCTATTTGTCAAGAGGGTCCCTAACTCATTCCATGAGTCAACTGAGTTCATAGGCAAGGTCCCATACTAGTCCAAAACTTTTCCTTTGAAGGACAAGGTTAGCAATCTGCTGGCTACATTTTTCTAAGTGATTATGGATGTTGCAGAGGTTGGCTATGTTTCTGATATGCTTGACAATAGTGATTGGGCCCTCTCCACTAAAGGGAGGAACACTTTTAAGCGCTGTCCTTGGAATTGGGTCATACTGCAGAAGGTTCAGGGGACTGACCATTGAAGGCCATAAAAAGGAAAGCTATGGCTATGAAAAGCTTCAACCAGGGTCTCCTTGAGTAGGTGTATTTTATGGTTGGTTTGGGAAAGTGGCTTACTACGTAAGGGTGAGTATCTGCAAACTTAAGCCTTTTTGTTGAGTTCAAAGGCAACTCAATAAATTCAAAAGGGACACCCTTAGAAGATCTTGTAGTGACCTTTGGCATGGGATGCCAGGGTAATCATTAACCAGAGACTGAGTTCCTGAATGGAGTTGTCAGGGGCTAAATTATAGCTCCTTTTAGATTTTTAACAATATTAGGACCAACACCAATCTTGAAACTTGCAGGACACAGAAAATGGTCCCATCGGGAGTGCCAAAAACTGTTGACGCTGTGGATTGCACCCTCAGAAGGGAGGCTCAACGCTTTTTATCCACACGTCACAATGGAGACATTCCTCTTGTTGTGAGTGGCAAAATTGAGGGACGAATATCTAGATTAGGGGCTAGCTCCCCTTGATGCACCTTGAGGCCCTGGATTTTCTATTGCTAACAATGGGGGGGTGAAAAGAGAGAGAGATACTGAAAAATAGAACCTAACTAATGCGGTGATGCACCAAACAGGTTGGTCTACTCAGTGTTGACCTACACTTTACACCAGAGAGAAGCAAACATACACTTCATTCGAATGAGAACTTTTTCTGCATCAGTGTTTCAACAGGGGATCCTATGGAGATACAGGGAGGAAGAACTACCAGAGGTGTTCTAAGACACTATTGGACAGTGTGTTCACATTTCTTGTTGATTTGCAGAGAACTCACAATACACTAGATATGCTGGTATGAACTTATGAAAGCATTAAAGGAAATCACTGAACATAAGATAAGACCACAGACATATGCAAAAGTGCAAGCTCAAATGCAGGTAAAATGCTTCTTTTGATTCAAGGTAAATTTCTTCAAGGCTTCGCCATACAATTGCTGAGAGATCTCCTCAAATGAGAAGTTACAAATATATATAGAAAGCTTAGAAACAGACAATTGACTAGCCAAGGGATGGAAATTCATGCTGTATTAAACATTTATGCAATGACCACAAGCCCATGCTGCTGCTGTCTCCTTGCAATTGCGTATGGGAGAGCTATGCTGTAGGTGTCCAAGTCGTTGTCCATGCTGTCTTGGGCCTGCAAAAGCATGGGATACTTTTTGTAGAAATTGACAAGGCCATCCTCAAGTTGTGTTGACTGGGCCATGCTCTCTTCAATGTTGAGCGCAATTGGGTGTTCATTAATGACAAAACAAGACCACGGGCCACTCTCTTCTATCGTTCGAAAACCAATCCTTTTATTGGTTTTCGATGGAGACTATTTCACCTAAGTGCATTTACTCTTCCTACTGACGACACCTGTGCCACCTGCCTTGGTCTGATTCATCTTTGGGTCTGTGCTTTGACTTGTTACGCCACCTGGAGCGTTTTGAGCTTTTGTTTTATGTGCACGTGGCCGCGTTCTGGGTTACCCGCCTTGTTTTCCCTTTGCTATTTCCCTCTTGTCCTAGCAATTCGGGCTCTCGGCGCTTATTATTCTCTCTCGGGCTCCTTTCTTTGCTTGTTCGCTCATTCGTTCTTTGGGCTCTTGGGCTTTGAATTCCTTCGGACAAAATGTCCTAAGGAATTCCTTTGGACATTTTGTCCAAAGTAATTCTCCTTTGGGATCGTCACTTTTTGACTTTCCTTTGGCGGGCCTTCGGGCTTCCTTTTCTGAGTTCCTTCGAACAAAAAGTCCGAAGGAATTCTTTCGGACATTTTTTCAACGGCTAGCTGATTGCCTTGAAATTGACGTTCGCGGACATGTCACACACTAGGACGATTCCTTCAGCATTTTTGCAAACGAACTTTTCCGAAGGGAAAGTGCCCCTTCGGAAAGATTGAAACGGTCTTCTTTCGTAACCAAGTGACCCTCGCCAAGACACCTACCCCTCAAACTTCTTGTCTTTCAAATTTTTTCGGACTCTTTGTGACCGTCTAATTTCTTCGGACATTTTGTCCGAAGGAATTCTTCCTTGACTTTTCTTCTTTGGTTTTCCTTCGGATAAAAAATCCGAAGGAATTCTATTTTGGCTTGTCACTTTTTCCGAAGGGCAAGTTCCTTTTGGGCTTTCTGTCTTGCCCCTTTGCTCCAACCGGCTGCCCTTCGCAAGGGCAATTCGAGCCCAAAGTTACCCTTTGGACTTTTGAAAAGATCCACTTTGTTCATCGCTTGCCCCCCGCAGGGGCTCCTTGGCCTCCAAAGTTGGGTTTCGAAAGAATTGTAAAGGTCCCGTTTGCCACCTAAGTGCCCTCCATAAGGGTACATGCCCTTCGGGAATCCTACAAACGACCCTTCGGCTTTTCCACTTGGTCTATTTTACCGACGAAAATCCCTCCGATGTAATTCACTTGTCTTTCAAAGCATCCAAGACCAAATCGAGGTTTGCAAGTGGCTTTACCTATGAATTTTTTACAAGTCACCCGTCAAACCTGAAATGCACTTGGCAAGCAAAAGAGGAAAACACTTGGTTTTTTCTTGGGAAATGATCTGACAGAGAAAATTTTGCACAAGGCCGCGGAGGGATGAATAACCAGAACATGGATTGAATGACTCTTGCAATAAGAAATGAGGGGGTGCCCAATTTTGGCCTGCAGGACCAAAAATTGGTCAACAATATCATAATGACGTTAATGATGTGGGAGATGCTGGAACTGCCAGCGGGCTCTTTGCTAACTGATTGAAGTTGTTTGGGGAGCACGATGGTTACTAGTGAATAATTTTCAAACTAACCTCTACCGAGTGAAGCATTATTACTTTTGCAGAATCATACCTAGTCTTTGTTATCAGTATGACATTATATCCTTTTCCATTTGACATCTTTCATGGCAGTTTTTATGAGAAAATATTCATCCTTGCCAAGTACTGGACATTTTATGATGGTTTTTTCTTCATTGCCTTTGCAAAGGTTTTAGAATTTGGGGGCTGGGAATCACTTCTTACTCATTTAAGTGATGCCACATTGTACCAATCTATCAACTTGATTAATATTTCATGTATTTCATGCAGATCTTTATTTTTCAGAATCTTTTTGTAATGTTGTGTATGTTCTAATTCTTTATTAATTCAAGGTTTTGGTGGTAAAGCCGAGTTCACATAATGTTTTGTTCAATACTTATGTTCCATCTTGTTTCCTTGGTTTGCTTCTTTTAAGCCTTGGTTTTGATGTTTCTTGAAGCAGGTTTGTACCGGAATGCTTTTCTTGCCTGCCATTTTCAGTTCTCATTTCTGGTGCATAGAAGTCATGATTGGGAAGTTGTTTGTTTGCCCTCCAGATAAGTCCACTAGGGTTTAGGACTACCATGAATTGTTTCTTTGTATTTTTCAATAGGGCTGCCTTTTTCATGATAAATATTATATTAGTTACTCAAATATTACATTACAAGTTTCCAAATTGGGAGGTTGTGGGATCGAACTTCCACTCCTTCGATCAACAATCCTAGGTGACAAACATGGGACTTGCTGCTGGCACACGTCACTGTAACTGACATTATCTTTCATTTCCAGATGCTTTAGGAATGACATAATTTTGCGATGATAGAAGCATCTTCATTGTTTGGAGAATTTCCAGCAAGATCAAATGAATATCAAGACCCACACTGCAGGAGAAACTTCAAAGATCTGCAAATATCAAGCCATTCAGGCTCTGGAAATTTACAAGGAACTTTACAGAAGGTAGAATCTAGGGTACTTCCACTGTTCGAAAAATAAAGTGATTTTCAGGAATGGCACTTGTCAGCTATATCAATCATACCCCATCTACGATGAAGACTACCGTTATCCGGGTCTAAAACTAGACGACCAGAAAGCATGTTCACAGCTTCAACAAATAATAATCCAGAGACTGAATTAACCCTGTCAGCTTTTGAGAAAATCTGTGCTAAAAACTATCATCCTAAGAGTACTGCATTCTCAAACAGAAAGACTGATCCCAACAGAATGTCTTTGAGTTGGAAGTGCCTGCATCAGATATAGAATTGCTTCTCAGGCTGGGAGTAATGCCAACAAAAGGAGAAGTTTCGATACTCCCTTAGGCCCTTTACCGTGACCCACCAAAATTGACTGTGTTCAACAGATATACCGTCTTCAAACTCCAAGCTTCAATAAAGAATAGCCTGTTTTGGTTTCATTTCCAGCAAAATAACAGTACAGTATCATTGGATTCCTGCGGTAGGAAGGATGCAACTTCCAGTTCCGTCCTATAACAGAGAAGTGCTCGTATAATTCCCGCCAATTTCAACTAGACAAAGGAGTGAAACCATAATTGTATACGCCAATATAGCAGACAAATCTATACCAATTTGAGATGAAGATGACACGGATAAAAAATATGGACCCTTCATACTATGAGTGCCCAAGTGCTGTATTCCATGAACTCCCAAATACATTCTGTTCTATGTTCAAAGTCTTCATTGAGGTCCTGAAAGTTAGTGGGGTGATCCAGTGTAGCTGATGAACAGCCACAATCATTGTTAAAAATAGGCTTCAAGAAAACTCTGAATGGCTAACTACAGGCTAATCCTGTCAGAGTTGTTTAAGATTGACAATTACAAACTTGCTACCACCTCAAACTAATGGAGTGTCCTAAGATTGACACAATTACAAGCTTGCTACCAATTCTTGACAACCACCTCAAACCAATTTTACAGGCAAGTTGCATGTAGGAGTTATCTGCAGGCCAGTTCTGAAAGCATCTGCCATTTTACAATGCTTATGTATAGGATTCATTTCTTTTGGAGGCAAAGCATCCACCTAATCATGAGCTGCGTCCTTCGAGTTTTGTGCTAGAATTCAGATCAGAACAGTTCAGCTCCGTCTACTTCAATCCTATATTCTCCACCTCAAAGTCCCTAACACTCTTTTCCACATGATGGCAAAGATTTCCCATATCACCGCGCAAGCTTCTCTACTGTATCCCAGATCTCAGATGCAGTCCATCTATGTATTGATTAATGACAAATTCTTGTTTGCTATAGTACGAACAGTGCCATATATTTAGTTTTAATTTGAAGTGGCATTTTCATATGAAAGAGGCTAACTAGCTTGCAAAAATACACACCATTAATTCTAGATTATTTAATGTTGATCATTGTTAATATTCGAGGCTGAACAAACTGGGTCTCTTGGTACCTTTATCAACCATGAGCTGTTAAAACTCATTCCTAAAGGTAACAATAGAGAGGAGATAGCCGGTTGGAGACCCGTCACTCTCCTTAATACTTTTTGTAAGAGCATTGCTAAAGCTATTGCTCATCATATTAAAGTAGTGGTGCAAGAGATTGTTACCTTGAGCAAATGGGGTTTAATGGTGGGAGGTTCATTCTAGACAATCTGGGCTTGGCTTGGGATTATGGAGGTTGGGCACAAAAAACATCTCAAGACTCATTAACTGTTAAGTTTGACTTTGACAAAGCCTATGACAGAATCAAATGGCTGTTTATTCTTAGTAAGTTATGCTCGCTGGGTTTTGGGAAAAAAATATTCATCACATTAAAATGTTATTCAATGATGCTTCGACTAGACTTTCAATGGATGGTTCTCTCACATAATCCTTTGTGCTTCAGCGATCCATTCGTCAAGGTTGTCCTTTAGTTAATTTTCTATATGTTTTGGCAATAGATGCTCTTGAATACTCGCTGCAAAGGGCACATAATTATAATTTTATTAAAGGGATCACTCTTCCTAATGATTCTTATGCCCTCAACTCTCATTTTAGCCGACGATAGTATGCTTTTTCTTCATAACAACGAATAAAAAATCAACAATGTTATGGATATCTTTGAACTGTATTGTGCTATACATTTGCAATGCACAACATTGAATTTATCATGATTTAAGCTGATCCCACTCTCCATTGGATTCCTTGAGAGGAAACGTGCTCAACATGGCGAAATTACAAGGTACTTGGGTATCCCCTTTGGCCTTGTAGTGTCTATTAGTGATGAGAAACTGGTTTTTGAACAAATTTAAGAAAAAAATTGATTGCTAGGGATCCAAATTTCTTTTTTTTGCTGGTAGAATTGAAATTGTTAACATATTTTTGTTGCAACACGTTTACTATTCTTCATGCTAGGTTTTTTCTAAAACATACTACAACAGATTTGTTAAGCTTATAATTTTTTTTCTTTGGGGCGAATGGGATGGTAGCAAAGGTATGCAGTGCATCTCTTGGAATCAATGCATTTAGTGAAAAGACTAAGTAGGCCTTGGTGTTATGGATTCTTTGACGCAAGGTAAGTGTTTGATTTCTAAATGGATCATTAGGGCTTTTTGTGGGTCTAAAACATGGGAATTTCTTGTTCGACATAGAGTTTCCACTGCTTTTTAGAAGTGTCAGTAGAAAGATATGCACCTCGATGATAAATTGTTGCTCTCTAAATATTTCAAAGTCTCAGTCTCTACACTGCGTAATAATATGTGAAAAGGTTGGCAAAAAACTTCTCAACTCTTGGAATGGAAAGATCACTCCTTTCAACATGGTCTTACCTTTTTGACTTCCTTTAGTAGGTGGAATAGACATGTTCAAATTGACGGATTTCCCCTTGCACTGCACTCTAGGTTGAAAGGTAAACCCCTATTTAATAAAGGCATACGACAATTTGGAGATTTATGACACTTATCTTGCTATCAATGGAAGCATTGGTAGCTTTAAAATGATTTATTTCGCTTATAGAACTATGATAGGGATGTTATAAATGAAATTCTACAACTTGTGAATAATTCATTACTTGTTAAGATATCCACTTTGATTCAATATAATTTTGTGAAGGATTGGGGGTGGCATAACACTTGTAGTCCGATCACTACTTGCTCAAATGTGTTTATCAGAAACTCATTTCAAGGTTGTTTTTGAAACAAAGGCTTCATTCGAAGTGGAAATGCAAATTCAATGAAGGTAATGGCAACACATTAGAGCTGTGATTTGGAAGTCCAACGTTGATGCCATGGCTCAAATCACTATTTGGAAGCTTCTCTTTCACAAACTGTGTATTGGAGATAACATTTGATTTATTACTATCAACTCTCTCAAGTGTCTTGTTTGCAATCTCTTTGACTCTGTCACTCATATCTTTTGGAGATGTAGGGTTGCTAAAAGAATATGGGTTGTTGTGCACAATGATTTTCTTATATTTTTGGACACTGGGGGTTTTGGAAACAAGCTCTTCTAGGGTTTAATATTTCTCATAATCTGATTGCTGAATCTTTTAGGTATTTGATTATTAGCCATTTAAGGAAGAATAGATGCATCCCTGTGTTTAATACCTCTTGTATTCCTTTTACAGTTGCAATTCAGTAATTTTAATCTAATTGTTGTTTACAATTGCATATTCTCTCCAGGATTCTCGGAGTGATCTTTTCTACAACACTAAACTAGCACAACATCTGCGGAAAGTTGAAAAATGAATTAGAAAGGTTGAAAATGATTAGGGGAATATCATGTTGAAATTGTAATGGCTCTGCCTTGAGCTTTATTCTTCTTTTTTGATCTTGTTTTGCAGCTTTTACTATTGCTATAACTCCATACTTTTTCAATTAAAAAAAACAAAAAAAAACGAGTGTGTTTAGAGTAGTTGTAAAACATTTGGTGGGTATAAATGAGTATTTCAATTCATATTGCCACTATTTAATGTAGTATGATGGATGACTGTTTATTTGCCATTTATGACTAATGATGTAGCAAAATAACATGATCGACTTACTAGGCCAATAGTTTTAACAATGGGATTTTGGACATGCAAGTCGATAAAAAATAGAGTGGAGTCGGTGAGCAAATTTGTAGTGTGTCCACCAATCACATTTGAAGGGCTATTGAACCATTAATACTTCTAAGGGACTTGTATTTATTTTTTAATTTTCCTAGTTAATTTTTATTCTTTTTGATTGAAAGATAATTAACTTTTTTCTGCTTAGTGTTAACAATTGATGGGTATTTGATATGCTAAATTTTAGGGACTCAAACCTTACCTTGACAAATATCGTAACAATTGTGACATATTTTCATCCTCACTAATCAAACTACAACCCCTTTAATTTAATAATCAATTTTACAAGTTACCCTTTATTTAAAAGGGAAGACAAAGGAAATTACAATTTATACATAAAACCACTTTGAAGGGTACTACATGTGCAAATATGATTATCAAGTGGAATGACCATTTATTGGTTTAGTTTAGTTTAGTTTTATTTTTTAACTAGGTAGTTTTATTAATTGATTTCAAACTTTTTTCTTTAATGTTATTTTCTTCTAGATGTATTTAGCTAATGCAAAAATAGATGTTATAGAAGGAAAAAGAAAGGAAAGGAAAGGTCCTTTTAAAGTCCACAATATTGGGCGCCTTGTCGAGGCTTGCAAATTAGCTTAAAGTATATATGCCACCTTGTACTCCTAGAATGTAAGAGGTACTTAGTTCAAATATGAGGCATACATACCTTGCCCTATTAGGATTTAAACTTGTGACTTCCTTTTCTAGAGGACAAGTTCTTCACCATTTTGTCAACTTAGATGTACAAAGCAACATAACATAAATGGATGTATTCATTTATGATTTTTTTATTTGATTGATAAAACGATGGGTTTTATAGCGGCCCTCACCAATATGGAAGAAGAAAAAGTATATATTATAAGGGCAAACTAGAAAACTAGAAAAAGATGAGTGATCACTCTCTCATTAGTCAAAACACCATGGCAACTACATGAAGAAAAAACCAGCCAAAAGGTGGCCCTGCAAGCTAGCAAATGATGCAGCCTTGGTGTGACTCGACCACATAAGTTAAAGTTGACTTCCAAAGTCACTTGACCACCAACAACTATAACACTGCACTATAATTGCATAAAGAGTTAAGAGGATTAGAAACAACCACCAAAACCCACAACCCAAACATCGCCAACATCTGAAGCAGCATTACCAAAAGACCTCTTAACACACTACCACTGTGAAACAACCACCTAGACAAAACCAAACATACAAATAACTTCAACCAAAAATGTAACAAAAAAAAGTGGAATCACAACAATTTGGGATACAATCCCCAGACATAATGACTTTTTGCACACTACACTAACCTTTGGATTACTCAATTCTCTACTACATGGATTTCATCCTATCCTTCCCCCTAAAATCAACATCAGGTACATACGACCTCCCACGACCCTGCGTTTGTCGAAACCGACTTCCAATCTAGAGGTGTGCTTGGTGATCAACCTTGCTAGTGGCTACAATAATACACTGGGCTTTGATATTTCTGATGACAACATCAGTTGGTGTAAACTCAATGGTTTTGCTTTTCCCTGAATGTGTGATTTGATATACGGAGAGGAGCTTCGTAGACAAGTTTGGAATGTGAACTTAGTTAAATACACCATTCTCCATCTCAACTATTGCTCACTATAGGACCTCAATAAGCATCACATGGTTATTGGGTTTCCACAAGTTTTTTTCAAAGGTGTCATTTTCCCAGGTTGTGCACTTGGAAAACAACATAGGGATCCATTTTCCAAAGACAAACCCTTGAGGGTAAGTGACAAATTACAGTCATTTCACAACGATCTTATGTTCTTTTCCAATGTTTCTTTTCAAAAACATAAATATGTGCTTACATTCATTGATGATTTCTCTTGTAGAACTTAGGTCTACTATCTGAAAAACAAAAGCGAAGTCTTTGAGCACTTCAAAAATTTTAAAGCCCTTGTTGAAAACCTTTCAGAGAGAAAAATTTATCTTAGAACAAATAATGAAGGAGAATTTGTCAATAATCAAATGATTATCTTCTGTGAACATGGAGCATTCAACTTCATCATATTGTACCCTACACCCCTCAACAAAATGGTGTAGCTGAGTGAAAAAATTGCACATTAAATGAAATGACCAATTGCATGGTACATTCCAAAGACTTGCCTCCATAGTATTGCATTGAGCCAATTCAGTGTGCAACCTATATCTAAAATCGCACGCTCCACTTTGGAGTGCAAAATATGACTCCTAAAGAAAAATGGTCTAGTATAAAGCTAGATGTTTTTGCTTTTTGAGTTTTTGGATGTAATGTATGGGCACACATCTTAGATGAAAAGCGTAAATCAATGAAAAAGAAGGGTTGCCCTTGTATCTTTGTTGGCTATTGTGAAGATGTGAAAGCATATCATCTTATTATTTTGGGCATCGCTAAAGTGATTTATTAGTAGGATGTGTTATTTGATGAACAATCCCAGGGTTTCATGCCAACATCTATTGAGTTGGACACAACTTTTGAGGTCTTTTATAAAGAACAAAATAATTTAAATGACTCCCATTTTAAGAGTTATTACAGTTCAAATGACGAGCCACATGGGGGACAACCAACACCTCCACTAGTGCCAAACAACATTTAGAATGCACGTACAAAACCATCACAACGTCTACCAAAATGGGTTCGCAAAGTCCATAATGAGGTCAGTTCATTGTCAAGGGATCCAAGAGA
This sequence comes from Torreya grandis, assembly GCA_037957365.1. Classification (NCBI taxonomy): domain Eukaryota; kingdom Viridiplantae; phylum Streptophyta; class Pinopsida; order Cupressales; family Taxaceae; genus Torreya; species Torreya grandis. The sequence goes on along the minus strand of JARHVA010000094.1, from coordinate 588,541 downwards.
TCCAAGTATGACAAGATCACAACATCCTTATGGTGTTGCCAATTTGGCATGGTTGATAATGACACAAGATCCAAAGACTTATCATTAAGCTTCTAAGCATTTTGATCGGTAGGAATCTATGGTAGAAGAACTTGTTTCATTGAAGAAGAAAAAAACTTGGGATTTGGTTCCACTTTTGAAAGGAAGAAAAATAGTGAGGTGCAAGTGGGTGTACTGCACTAAGTATGCAACAAATAGGTCCATTGACATATACAAAGCCCGACTTGAAGCAAATTTTTTTTCACAAGTTGAAGGTGTTGATTATTATGAAACCTTTGCTCTAGTTGCTGAGATGAATTTCATTAGATTGACACTCTCCTTTGCTGCAACATAGGGATGGAAAGTCCATCAGATGGACGTCAAAAGTGGCTTCTTGCATGGAGACTTGCAAGAAGAAATTTACATGTCTCAACCTTCCGTGTCCATAAGCAGTGAGAACTCCAGCCTTGTGTGTAGATTTTATGGTTTGAAACGGGGTTCTCAAGCTAGGTATTAAAATATAAACACATTCTTAATCAACTCTAGGTTTACACAGAGTCCCTCCAACCCCACAATCTACACCAAAAAAGTAGATAGGAAACCCTGATTTTGTTCTTCTATGTCGACAACTTAATCATCACAAGTAGCTCCACCAAGCAGATTCATGATTTAAAAGCTTGGATAATGAAGTATTTTGAGATAATTAACTTAGACTTGTTACATTTTTTCCTCGGTATTCAAATCTCATAGTCTAAGAAAATAATACTTGTTAACGAATCCAAGAATGCTTAGGACATACTCTATTGCTTCAACATGAAAGACTGGAAGTTTGCACCAACTTCTTTTCAATCTAGAGTCAAGCTTTTAGCCAAGTGTTCTTCTCTTTTAGTTGATGGTACACTCTAGAGAATTGGTGGAAAGTCTTTTATATTTGGCTCATACTTGTTCTGATACTTCATTTGTTGTGAACTTAGTATCATGCTAATATCAAGACCCCCATGAAAGCCATTGGCAAGCTGCAAATCCATTTTAAGGTATCTCCATGGTACTACTATGGGATTGTGTATAAGTTTGGCGAAAAAACCTCAATTTTTGGTTACACTTCTGGTGGGAACACAATAGTTGTCAGCTACGCAAATAATGATTAGGTAGGAGATCCAAACAATTGCAAGTCAACCTCAAGATACATCTATCATCTTGGGATAGGTTTTGTGATTTGGTCTTGTAAGAAACAAAGTACTATTGATTTGTCTACTACAAAAGCTAAGTATAGTGGAGTTGTCGCTTCTGGCCATGAGTCAGCTTGGATTTGGTGCTTACTTTCGAAATTTGGATTTCCATAGACCCAACCCACTTTGCTTTGGTGCAATACTCAGAGTGCTATTCAAATTTCTTGCAACCCAATGGAGCATCAACATACAAAGTAAATTGAGATCCACATGCATTATATTTAACAATTGATATAAGAAAAGATTGTCAACCTTAAGTTTTGCAGAACAGATGACTAGGTTGCAAACATCTTCACAAAACCTTTGTTTGAGGCCCATTTTTTTTAGCTTATGAACTTTTGGGAGTGGAGGAAGGTGTCTTCAAGGGGGGATAGTTTAGTGATTCCTCTATCCTTCCCTTCATCGAAGTACATCTTAAGGGGGGATTCTAATGTATTTAACTACTCATATACTAGTGTATAGTTTTAATATGCGCTTGTAATATTCTTTATAATGTAATTCATAGATAATCACTAATTAGTGAACAATTATCCACAAACTATTATTAGAAAAGAGTATCAATTAAGTTATTGATTTGATTGACTTCCGCTATTAATAATAAAGTCTTATCTTTAGAAGACTTGTTCTACAAGTTAACTACTCTCCAAACTTTATCCTTAGCCTCTTTATTATCTATATAAGAGCATATAGAGTTAGTGATTGAAAAATTTTATTGTAGAAGAGAGTTATTGTTATTCTGGCAACTATGCTAGGGAATTTAGAGAAAGTAATTCAGACTCCCCATTTAGTGTTGATAAATCCAAAACCAGATGGAAGGTGTCCCATACCACTTTTAGCGCCTTCAAATTCTATAAAACAACATGAGGAAATATCATCTTACCCATTTACTAAAAGGAGGAAAATGTTGGGGTGATAGAGGCCAACTTCTGCAAAAAATCTTCTTGAATGGATTCATACAAATATTTCACTCTTGGAATTTCTCCCAATCCTGTAACCCTTGCATGTTTTGGAAAAACTCCTCCTCCATACCATCAATTTAAATGCATAAGTGCAATCTCCTAGAAGAAATCATTGCATCAAAATCCAAATTAAGGTAGCCTCACTGAGAACTCACTTAGCTTAAATTCTTGACCCATTCCAATCAACCTAAAGAAGTATTAATGTTGACCATTTAATGGGCCTTCCTCTCCGTGTTTAAGAAGTCCCATCACCTCTAGACTTTAACAGGGGTGCCAAACAATCATTTCCATAATCAAATCAAATCCTCACCCTACATGCTCAAGCATGCATCACCTTTTCGAATGAGGGTGATATTAGAATTTCATTCAAAATTGCATCCCCTTAGACCAAAATACCTTAGCTCAATTATCATAGTTATATATGTCATGAAAAAATTACTCATTCTTGGCACCAACTACCTCCGCCCAAAATCTAACCATCTCTCCAAGGTAAACTTTAAGAAAAGGGTGCTAAAAAGTTATATAAAATATGGGCAAATCTTGACATATAAGCTTTTGTTAGAGTGGAAAATCCTACAAAGTGATGGCAAAAATGAAAAAATGCCAGAAAATTTTGTGGTTATAAAGGTGAATCTTTCTTAATATTTAGAATTTAGTCAAATAGTTTGGCAAATTTAATGGAATAATTTTTAAAAACCAAGTTAAATTATGTCTCAATTGGGATCAATGTTGTAAACTTAGAAGTTGTTAGGTTCTCAATGTTGTTTCCATTGTAAATATTGTTGATTTGGTATAGATTTTTGAAAAAATACCTAGCACCCGCTAGATTTGAAAACATGGCCTTGAAAATTCATAGCGGTTGCTAGGTTATAAAACAAGACAAAACAAAGTACATTGATGTGAAGTGCACAAAAGAATACACTCTTAAAAAAAATTCACTGGAAAATATTTTCGAATGTAAAAGCTATGGCTTGTTGAAGAATGAAAAGTAAGGACTGAAAAAATCCTAGCGGCCACGAGAATCCAAAATAAGGTCTTGAAAAATTCCTAGTGGTTGCTAGGTTCGAAAATAGGGTATTTTTCAAAACAAAGTGCACCGATGTGAATAATATGAAAAAATACACTTCAAAAAAAATCACTGAAAAATATTTTTGAATGCCAAAGTTATGACATGTTGAAGATTGAAAAACATGTTGCTAAAAAATACCTAGCAACCACTAGCTTCCAAAATAGGGTGTTGAAAAATGCCTAGCAATCGCTAGGTTTTGAAGCAGGTATTTTCTAAAAGGACGTGCATCAGTGTGAAGAGTACAAAAAAATAGGTGCTTTCATAAAACAAATTCATAGAAAAATATTTCCAAATGCAAAAGGTATACGATGTTAAAGAATGAAAATAGGGTGTTGAAAAATACCTAGCAGCCGCTAGGTTCCAAAATAGGGTCTTGAAAGATGCCTAGCGGTCACTAGATTCCAAAATGAGTTCTTGAAAAACAAACAATGATCGGTAGGTTATAGGATACCTAAAGATATCAAATATAAAATTCCATATAGGCATATGAAAATTTTGAAATTTTTTGTGGAAATGTTCAAGTTGTGTATGGGGTTAGTTGTAGTCAGTTTTTAATGGAAACAATGTTGAGAACCTAATAGCCGCTAGGTTCCCAACATTGTTCCTATTACAGACATTCACATTTGGGAATTCACTTAAATTTCAAAAAATTCTTCTAAATTTTAATACCATAGAATGTGTGGTGATCCAAACATTAAAAAATCATTGGGATTAGAAATCATTTGGCCATTCGAAAGGGGATTAACGATTTGATCTGGGATAATTTAATAAATTTCTAGGGAATTGGCTAGAAAAAACCAATAGAAAACTTAAGGTTGTAATTTTCAAGATTTGCCAATATATGAAGATTCACCATTAAAAATTTCCCTACATCTCTCACAATCTTGGCCAATTTGTGAGAAGAGAGCTCTCAATTTTATAAAACACTCCCAAATCAACACCAACATTCATAAGGAAGTTTGCCAGATATTTTCTTCTCGATATAAATGGGAGATAGAGACTTGATGGAACCCTAATTTCTTCTTGAAACCACAGGGAAGGATGTAGTTAAAATTCTAAATGGTGATTCTTCCTTTGTACATTACATTTATGACTAACATAGAATCACCTTCGACCTCCAATTTTTAGCTACCATAAAATCTAGAAAGTCAAATGCCTCTCTCCATGAAAGCTCTAGCCTCCATTTCATTATTAGTACCAAAAGATAAAAATGAGGAAGATTAATAATAAAAGCTTCCAAAGGTAAATACATAAAACACGCTCCAAACCATTGATCTCTAGGTTATCATGAAAAACTCCATCAAGATTTTTTTTGGGATTGGAAAACGCACTTTATTAATAAAATGAGATAAAATACAATGCTAGTCATACAAAAAATATGGGTGAAAAAGTCACACCCTGCAAGCTAAGCCACACTGAGCTATACGAGCCTTAGGGGGGAACAAGAAGCAAGCTTGAACAAACAAGAATAAACTAGAGGAGTACTTATAAATGGCCAAATTCTGTATCCACAATACGACCTTTTTTTCCCTTTTTCTTTTGAATCTCTATCCAACCCTTTGGACTACCAATAGCCATCGGGTTAACAATAACCATTGGAAGTGCAAGAGTATGTTGAGGTTCAAAATGGGGTTGATCTTTATCAGATTCAGAGGTGTCAAATTCATCTGCCCTCTTAATTCATCCACTCATAGCATTATTTGTAGATATTATTTTAGAAGAGGAATATGTCACAACCATTTCTTCAATAGATTATGTATCTTCTTTCTTCTCTGTGTCATCTCTAGATTTTTTTGTGCCCTTGTTTGAAAGAGGGTGCTCATATGGATGCCAACCTTTAGGATTAAAATATTAGTCTTTTTTATTTTTTGACTTCTTTGCATGAGGATAAACCCCCAGGAGATGGTCGGTTTGATGGCAAAACTGACATCTAAAGGTAGTATTTTCATAATCCAAAGTTTGGATCCAAAGGAAGGTGTTATGCTTCAACTGGATTCTCTCTAGGAGACCTTTGCTAAGGTCTACCTCGACACAAATATGAGCATAGATAAACAACCCTTGCTTGGACCACTCATTATCCATTTTGATGAATCTTTCAAGCTTGTTTTCAATACCTTCAGAAACTAAGGGAGATTTGGGAGCCGAACCCAAACCGGCATTTTAGATGTCATCATTGTTGAGGGGTCAAAATCAAAAAACCAGGGGGTAGTAAAGAGCCCAGTTCTACCCCAAAACCAAGGCCCCTACTTAAACATTTTTTAATGATCCTTAGGGTAAACAAAAAACTATGAAGAACCCTTTAGAACATAGCTAGATTTGATAGTTACTGGTCTAAGTAGCATAGATCCAATGATGTAATTCCTCTGATTGAGGCCAAAACACATTAAACCTACAAATAATTAAAACACATAAATGTAAAAATTAATTCAGGGACCTCATAATAAATGATCTCCATTGTAATTTATCCAATCTTCTTTGAATGCCACCCATTTCACCAAAGAAAACTCCAATTGACAAGGGTAAACGAAAAACATAATTATTGTGGATGAAAATAAATATAAGACATAAATAATTAAAAATTTCAATGTTATATTCAAATGATTAACATTCTCTTATTCTTATTATAACTTTAACATTTAGGTGGTATTTACTCACCACAATGTAAGATAAAAATGAAAATTCCAAAAGAGTTTAATAATATTGGCACTCTATTGAACATTATATTATCTCAAGGCATAAACTTGTTCGGTCAAAATCATATATTTTATTAATAACTTAACAACCCATGCCTCAGAAAACACCCTCTTTTCAAGATCATTAGCCCATCTCATCATCAAGAAGAAAGAGCATTCAATTAAAATATCATTATCTTTCTTTTAAATATGGAATATTTAAGAATTAAAGAAGTGTTAAGTAGTGGTAACCTTTAAGTTTGAGGGTTCACATTATCACTTAAGTATCACAAAGGAATATAAAAATTAATTTATTTAAAATTTTAACATCTTTTTAATTTATATTTTTGTCTGGTATGTTAAAATGGAAGGAAAGTCATAATTTAAATTAATATAAAAAATATAATTTCAAATGTATTTAAAAATAAGTGTTCTGTAATACTTAAATATGGTGTAAATATGTTGTACATTGGTGCATTAATGATTTAAATGATGACATGTTATGATGTGATTGGTTAATTTAAGATAAATGTTGGACAATTAATACATACTATTATGACAAGTATTAAGAAAGATAAAGTCAACTATTAAGTATTATGTATTCAAAACTCATTTCAACTACTCAAACATTTTCATCTACTGGGTCCTCTCCCCTATCTAGAGGGACTCTTATTTAAACACAATCCATTTAAAAAATAAACTTATATCCCTCATCATCGCTATTGTAAAGCAAAATTCATAGCCTTAACCATGATATCCATGGAATTCTATGGAATTCTGAGGATGAACTAAAGGTGAGTTCCCTTCATTCACACATTATTTGGTTTTGTCATGGTTAATGTGAATATTATTGTTAGTTGACTTGACAGAATTCGCAGCACTAGCAATGGGTATAATACCCTCCCATTTTAAGAAAATTTTTATATGGTTTGCCTAAAACAACATCAAAATTGAATATAATCTGTGCTACTTGAAATTAAATTGCTTAAAAAGGATTTTCTCAAGTGCTCAAATAAAATAAAATTTGTTCATTTTTTATATATTTAGGTTGGAGATAAAAATTTCAAATTTTAGTTTCCAATGTCTTTATGCTTCTAATGTGAAAGTCATTATAACCTGTAATAAAAATGACTAGGTCCTAATTTATTAAACTCTATAATAATTGAACGAACTATTCATCAATCATTAAATAACCTAAGTTCAGAAAGTGAAAGTGAATAAATTCAATCCCTTAATCAACCTAGAAAAATAATGATAGTTAAATGCAAAGGGCGATTAAATAATATTATATAACAAACAAAGATATATAGGAACATTTCTTACAAGATTGCACATAAATATTGTAGCACTGTTAATTTAAATTATTAAAGAGATTTTTTGAAAACTCTAGAACATGTTAATTACAGGGATAGCTTGCACATTTAATAACAAAAGGGAACAATTGTTGGTAATTCAGACTGAATACAACCATTAGTAGACTAAGTCGAGCTAATTATATGAAGATATGCAAAATAAATGTATACATAACAATCAACATTAGCTATACGAATAACATTAAAACATCCATAATACTCACTGCACATATATCATAAGTAAAAGATATATAGGAGAACCATTCATAGCATTGTATTAATCTCTATATTACGTACAAACCATTCCCAATTACCATTGGGTGTTATTTATAAAACTTTTACAAAGCGTTGTCTCTTCATTTTCTAACCTTTTACTATGCTGAAAAGAAAGGACTCTTCGCATTCTGAGATCAAATACTATTCTATCAAAGTTTGAATACATACAAAAGATTAGACAAAAGATAAAATAGAACAATTCTCACACATTTTCATCGACTATACTTTATGATTTTAGTTAGCCTTGTTCTTCACCCAACATTCTACCTGACTTAAACTATTGTCTCATTCCAAGACAAGGTCACAGCAAAATACTCTAATCTAAAGCTAAGGAATGAACCAAAAATAAGAGTCGTAGTTATAGCTCTAAGTGTCATTTGTTAGTTTTCACCCTTTGTGCATTACTTAGTCACCTTTTTAAGTTTTCAACTAAGTAGCATACTAGTCTACTGCCCTTTTGGACTTTCAATAGATTAACATAACTAGGTGGTCTACCTTTATGGGTTCTCAACCATCCTAACCTTGCTCCCAATGCTTAAGGCTATTCATAAAATTATGTAAAACTTATGAAAACTGTAAAACTAGAGTGCACAACACCTATTGGGTAGGTGGTGGTGTACTTTGAAGTGGCTATGTAGTAGGCTATTATTGTGCTAGTTTTGCTTGCATTATGGATGAATCATTTGGTTATGTAGAATATAGTGGTGGAAGTTGTTGCTATTAAGCGTCTACTTTTAGCTTCATGGCTATACTCTACTATAGGACCTCCTGGAGCTACTGTAGTGTAATGAATTAAGGTTCATCCACAAGTTGATCAATAAAAGGATCAATCTGGGAAAGATATTGTTAAGTATCTTCTAGTTCGTTAGCATTTATTGCACCATAGTAAGCATTATGTGTAGTGGGATCTAAATTACCATCAAGTTCTACACATCTTCATATTCTATGAAAGTGACTAGTGCTTTAACATTTGATACCTTAAGATGGATATCCAGAACCAACTCATCCAGTCAATCTACATGTCTTTGAGATCGTATTATAAAAAATGTAGTGTGTAGAGTCTCATTGTGTCAAGCCTTATTTTTTTACATGGTGGTATCCCTCAAATCTAGCAGTTGATTAAGAACATTGCTCATCATATTAGAAATATCGATTTGATCATCCATTACAACTCTGAATTTATCTATTGTAGTGAACTCAGGTTGAGTGGTAGCCAATGAATGTTTAAGTTTCTACCTCCAATTCAACATCCCTTATGTTATCTATTTTGCTTGCTATGTAGTGGTATCAAAAACCTATTCATATTCCTCAAGCAGTTCACAAATTGCCTCCATCTCTGATTTTATATTATGTCCCTATGTTCTCAGTGCTTGTAGGTGTTGCAAAACCATCCACTCCTTTGTGAGTTAATTTAATAAAGCCACGAGTTATTTTTCTTCAGACATCACTTGGTTACCTAGGATTTGTGTAACCAATGTGGGACAACTATTATTAATTATTTGGTGTACATTTGTAACCTATTGGCTCAATTTTGCATTATTGCCTCATAGTTGGAATATCTCTTGTTCCAATGCCAAAGCCTTTTATGATATTGACTCTTCAAATGGAGCTATGCCCTCAATCTACTTGCCTAGCAACAACTAGGCAACATCCAAAGATGTTTCAAGTGTAGTGGGAGAAAGTGCCATAGATGTGGTTGGAATCATTATAAGAGCTGACATAAATTGGGCCAAAATAAGAGATAAGTTTACGCATTGGGTGGATGATGTGGGAACATCCCACAACCATTGGCTAGTGATTTGAGGTCTTGACTATGAAGCTTGCTCCTGTGCACCTCCCTATGTCATCAGTTTTTATTATTCTATGCATTCTACTTCCTCCTTAGCTTTGGCTTCTTTTTCCTTTCTAACTTGAGCCTTATCTTCAACCTTAGCCTTAACGTCTACCTTGACTTAGGATTTGGCTTGCATATAGACCTTATCCTTAGTTACAGCTTCAACATTGGCTTTGGATATTGCCTCAGTCTTAGCTTTGGCCTCTACATAAACTTAAGCCTTGGCCTCAAATTTACCCTTGGCTTTGTCTCTAGTTGCCTGCACTTCTTTGGTTTTTTGCTTTTCTTGAGCCTTTGTTTGTGTTATTGCTTCTTCCTGATTATGTTGCATAACCTACACTTCTTGATGTTTTTTCACTACTTCTTGGCTTGCTTCTTTTCAACCTCTACTTCTTCGACTCTTTTCTTCCTAGCCTCTAATTCATCAACGTATTTCTTCTGCTCTTCCTCTATGGCTTATTGTGGGCATTGTTATTCTTGTGTAGCTACCTATTGTTTTCACTATTATTCCTTCATATCTACTTTTCACTTTGCTTCTTTCCTCTTTCACTTTTTCCCTTCCTTTTTCTATTTCTACTAAGCGTTATTTTACTCTTCCTTTGGATCCTTTATTTCCTGCACAACTTATTTTTGTGGCTTTGTCTGCGATAAGATGGTCTCTTCTGGTTCTTCCATAGGGGTTGGTGATTCCAATATTATCATTGATTGTGAATCTTCTCAAACAGAGGATTCAACCACTATACTCTTCCTCATAACCTTCTTCTTTTTAGATGTAGGATGGGGAGTGAGGATCTTCCTTTGCTTTTGTGCAACTTGGCCTTGGGGCTATGTTTATGCTTTCGATGTTTTCTACACTCCCCTTTCTTCTGCTAGTTTTCCAAAAGATATCATTCTCTATTTTATTTTGAGGGATGGTATTGTTGAAGGATGAGTCCTTAGTTTGTGCAACAAAGGTGGAGGTATAATCTCTTAGGTAGGCTATTCTTCTTGGTGCACAACAAAATATCATATAGTTGAACTCTGTGGAATATTTTAGCCTTTAAATTTTGCTAAGTTACTTCCTACCCTATAATATAAAAAATAATATATAGGAGAGGTTGAGTGTTGTTGACCTAAAGGTTTTGCCTTACCTGATTATGCACTTGTCAAGTGCACACTAATTTTCAGAACAATAATTATCTTTCTTCATCATGTTCATAATGATCATCACCAATCTCTTCTGATATAAAATTCATAACTTCTTACTCTTCAACTTCCAACTCTGCCAGGTCACATTCACGTACTATCTTTAGAACATTTGGATTGTCCAATCAGGACTTTGCTTGATGAATTCTCTTATTTGGTGGTGGTGTTGAGGCTCTCCATGCTGGTGCCTTTCTCTTACCTTTATCATAGTAAAATGGAGCCATTGATGTTTGTGGTGGAGCCTATGGTTGAATTCAAGGTTGTACTTGTGTCTGCTCAGGAATGAGCTATTGTCCACTTGGAGGAAAAAATGTAGATGTTGTATTGACCTTGTAGTTAAGGATTTCTATCTCCAAACTTCTACCTACACATCCAACATAGTGATGAATAATGGAAATGAAGTCGCAATTAGATTAGTCAACTCAAGCACTATAATTTGGACTCCATTGTATAACTTAGTAATCGATGCATGCTACCCCAAATATTACATGACATCTTGGGGTATTTTAGGATGTGAATTGATCAAGGTTAGGGCCTCAATCCACCATGTGATGAATTTACCCATTTGCTTATAGTATTGCCTAGTTTTTATCCACACAATGTTTACAAATGTGGTTTCAAGCCAAAAATCTGTAGTTGGGATGATTGGTCCATTTGAATATTTCCACTATGTGAAATAAAGAAGCTATTCAGAAGTGTTGTCATTGATGTCAAGGTGTAGCTGGTGAAGATGCATGATGATTGGTCTTTGAGGTATGATTTTTTGTGCTTAATGTGACAAGAAGCCATGTGACAAGAGAGAATTTGAAGGCAACCTAATGTCTCTTATGTTGGTTGATGTCAAGGTTTAGGTCAGCTTGAAGTTTTCAGTATTGTCACAAAGAGGTATGATGGTCAAGTGAGCATTGAATCATGGTTATGAGGCTCTATGTCTACAATGAGGTCATGATAGAATGTTGATTGATGAGTGTCATCTAACTCTTCATTTAACCAATATGCAATGGGTGTCTTATCAACCAGGTCTGGTATCCAAAGCTATCTGCAGTAAGGTATGAGATGGTAGATCTAGAAGTCTGATTATGGGGGTGTTTCTTGATCCTATTCTAATTTTGACTAAAGAAAGGAATACATCATAAATTACTTAATTCACACTTTGCTAAAAAATAAAGAAATCAAATCAATCCACTCTTTTGCTAAAAGTAAAAGATCACACTCTTATTTTACGTTTGCATGTAAAGTAAATTCACACTCCTACTTACGAAAGGAAATTTGCTTCACACTTCTGCTATAAAAGAAAAGATACTTTGCATAGAAAAGAAATGAAATAAGAAAATGCTCTTTTTAAACTATGAATTTGTTTTGATATTTTTTTATAAATAAATACAAATAGTAACAAGATTTTAACTAATAAAACAAAACATAAATACCGTACACAGTTCCTGGTTCCAAGGAGAGTGGGCCCTTGCTCCTCTCAGACTCAGGAATAAAGATTAATTAGTGCTGAAAACTTGAAGTATTAATTCATATAAATGAAATGATTACAATATGACTAAAACCTGTATGCTTGAATAATATCTTATTCTTGATTTTCTCTTCTCTATATCCTCTATTCCTTTTCTAAAATATCTATATATTTTTTCATAGTTGAAAGTCTTACACTTTATACTAATATAATTAACTCAAAATAGGATGCAAAGAAATATGATTCTTTGGTCGATCCATTCTTCCAAAGATAGGAGATTGGATTCCCAAGATATCCAATTATTTCGATGAAGTAAATATCCTATCCTATAATAGTTCTAAAATATGATTATATACAAATTTATCAAAAGCAAGTCCTTCAAAATAGTAGGCGGTTATTTTCCTTATTTGATTTCAGTTGGAATGGTTCTTCCCTATCCTATATGGTCTCCAGCTTCCCATTGTCCTTACAAAATTCTTGGTACTGACCCTGCGGAGTCCGTAGAAACGAGCCTGCGGAGTCCATAGAAACGAGCATGCAGAGTCCATAGAAATAAGCCTATAGAGTCTGTAGAAACAAGCCTACAGAGTCCATAAAAACAAGCCTGTGGAGTCTGTAGAAACAAGCCTGTAGAGTCTGTAGTTCTGCTAGATGGAGATCAAAATGAAATGTTCACTATACATCATCTGTGTCTTCTTCCTGAGCATTCTTCACACAAGAGATCACTAAAACATGCTATATATTAGACATTAATGACAAAGTAAAGATTCAGTCTTTGGTTTAATATAAATAAGACACATCTATTTTCCATGTAATAACTATCTAAGAATCTAATATTTGTATAAGATAATATCCTTAAAGAGATGATTTGAAGGAAATAACATGTCAATAATGACCCATATTTTGAGCTCATCATCTCCTCCAAGCTTTACCTTTTGCAAGTCCCATTGCAAACATTTATCGGCGTTCATAGCTTTGGATTCTGCTTTCTACACTCTGACTCAAATCATATTCATCAAATTCATCTATTATATATTTATCTGAATTGCTGGTAAATCCCTGATGTGTTTGAATTATTTGTTTCCATATATTGAATTGCTCTTCTGATTGTGGAGCCCAACTCTGCCATCCTGGGATAGGTATGATCAGTAAAGGGGGTCTATATCTCATGCCAATCCATTTTTGTTCTCCCCAGAGTTGATTACCTCTATTAAAATTTATAGAATTGAGGATGCTCTCCTCATACTCCATCTTAAGTTATTTGGGGACATGACTTCTCACCTTTTAAGAGGCACTGAAAATTGGTCCCATCTATTTACACTTGTAGCCATTACTGAATCAAAATTTTGTCTTGAAAACAGATCAAAAGAAATAGTACAATCATATAGAGCTTGTAAATAATGTGTTTTAACTTCATCATTTAACAAAGCACAGTTAAAATTTTATTTGATCAATTTGGGAATAGGAAAGGCTGGTTTGACACATAATCCCGTAGTCTTAACATGATTTGTATAGTCCTCAAATCTACCTTTCCATGCTATTTGATTTTTGAATGTAGAATGTAATACTCTCAGTTGAACTTCTCCTACATGAAGATTTATCAAAAACTTATTGTGCTCATGATCTCCTAGAATCAAGTCATGCCAATAAAATTCATAAAGCAAATCCTGCTAATTAGGTTCAACACTATAGAAAATTTCCAAAAATGTTGTTGGCTGCAAAATTTTATAAGAAAGATGACAGGAGATTTACAGAAGCTGCCATCTATAAAATTGTTCAAATAAAAATAGACTGTATGTGGGAGAAGGATTCCTACATGCCAAGAGAGTTTTTCCTAATTTGCATGCATCTTGCAAATCTTCTTCTAACTCTTGGACTTTAGCCTCTAATTCTTTCTTTTCATTTTCCAAGAGTTTGTTTGAAGAAGTTGCATCTTTGTTTTTTTATTTAAGTACATAATATTCTTCTTCAATTTGATGTAGTATTTGCAAGGGAGGAATACCTGGATCACTTGTTTGACAACCATGGTCAACAAATATTTTGGGGGGAGAAAGTGCAATAGCAGGTGCTTCAGAAAAATTCACCAAATTATGTGATCTCTTATTTTCCTTCTTCAAACTTTCTACATATAGCCAAAGATCAGTCTATTCATCTTCATATTCTTTTATTATTTCCTTTAACCTGTGAATTTATGCAACATGATCAACAGATACTGTATCTAATTTTTGTACCAAAGATGAGTTGAGATGGTCCTTTTCTTGCAATTGACTGATCAAGGCAGCAATGTCAGCTGTTTGTTGTTGTTCAAGAGCCTGAGCTTGAGAAAGCTGCAAAGTTAGCTGCATAATGGGATCATTTAGATTTGATGATTTGCCTTTCTCATTGGTACATATAGTTTTCCCTTTATCCATTGCAGTTTCAACTGGAACAGGTGGTTGTTCCACCATACTTAATTCCTCTGCTGTGTGTGGCTCTTCCTCTGGATTTGGCTCCTCCATTATCATTGGAGAGTTCCTTTCAAAAGGAGTTTCTTCAATATCTCTAGGTGCAGGAATACTCTGATGTATGGGGGAATGAGACACCATTTTAAGACTATCTAAAATATCTGCAATTTTTTGTTCATCTTCTTCTGTTAAAATGAGCCTTCTCCTTCTTTTAGTTACTCTTTGAGCTACACTTGGTTGATTTTTCTTCTCAACCACCAAACCCTTAGTCTTCTCAAGTTCTATAGCAACCTTCTGTCTCAATTTTCTTCTCCCTATCAAAAGAACTGGTTGTACTACAAACTCATGAGGTTCTTGTGGAGACCTTGAAATTTTAGGGTTTTGAGACCTTGTGATTCTTCTTGAAGAAGAAGGGATTTCTGTGGAGATTACAGTCTAAGATTGTTTTCTTGGTGTTGTATTCTCAGCTGATGGGGCAGGTGGAGATGAGTGTTCTTGTGGTATATTTGGGGTTTCTTGTGCTATACTATTTTGAAATTCCTCCCAGACCTTTTGACCTTGCTGAAGGAAATGATGCTGGATAATAAGCTGAATAAGGCCATGATGCCTAAGAGTAGCAGTAGGGGTTGTAGACATAACTTGTAGAGCACTATAAAAGAAAGATGGGAGGTTAATTTTGTACTGAGGGTTTTGTCTCCCATGCTTAAGATGTATTAACATTTTCATGGCTTCTCCCCCTAAAAGACTGTGTTGCCCTTCACAAATGATATATTTAAGTACCCATTTGGCTACAAATTTCCAAGGTTCAAGAAGTGAATTCCTTTTAATCCCTTTTGATTTTCCCTTGGAATCTACTAGACATGAAGTTCTGATCTATTTATTACCATTAAACTGACTAATTAAATCACTAAATGAAACTCTGCCTGTAGCTCTCATTCCTTCTTCTGGAACTTGTATAATTTGGCTTATGATTTGAGTTGTAACAGGAATAATAATGCCTTTCACAATTGAAAATTTAGGGGTGAGATTGGTAATAAATTCACTTACCATTGTTTCATCAAAACCCTGGAGCTTTTCAATGAAAGGTAGCCAACCATTGGTTTTGAACATTGCTACATAAGCTTAATCTTTATAAAATTTTGCTGGATCCTTCAGCTCTGATCTTTTCTTCTGTTCCATTATTATGCAGAGTTATAGTCATCTCGGTTCCTTTAACTTCAATTAAGGTGTAAACCAATCTTTTATTGAAGTCGGTAGACAAAAGGCTCTAAATATCAATTTCTGTTGAAGTCTGTAGAAAGGAAACAATTTATTTGAAATGCTACAGCTGCATGAGTTCGTAGTGATGTGATACATTTAGGTGCCACACATTTCTACAGAGTGTGCCAACCATTTGATCTCATCAATACAAGTCATGTGAAATGATGATGTGTCATATTGATGGTGACAGTGATTTATTATTTCATTTAAAAACCCTTTTTTATGATGTCTCGTCATTATGGTACTTGATAACTCAGTTGATGATATCAAAGATGCACACTTATCCATGCACCTTTGGCGGCTTCATTGCATGCTTTTTCATTATGGCATGTGTCATTCCATTTCAAAAGATTCAAATCTAGGTCATCTCGGAAGAATATGGTCTTAATCAAATCAAAGATAATTAGTTAACTAAATATAGAGAAATAAAATATGTCTTACTTACTTTAACCTTAGACGTTATCCTTTGCTCACCATGTGTCCTACATGAATAGGTTCGCATGGATTAGTTTATTGCATGGAGACCAAACATAGTGTTATGATGAGATTTGCTTATAAATTTTGGTTTTTGCCCCTTGGCCAGCCATTGCTAGTTTTCTAGGCAAAGCCCTTTTTGCAATGCATAGCCAGCCAACAAGCTGGTTTTTTGGGCATGCATTGTCAATAGCGTCCCCATAAGGATTTTAACTATTGTTTTTTTTTTATTATCAAGGAGCATGTTTGCTAGAAGAAGTAGAGTTTTCCAGAACAACTACTTGATCCCTTACTTTTTGAATAAATTCATCTTTATTGAGAGGTTTTTGATAGAGCTTCAACCTATGTCCATTGACTAACAGAGCTCTTCTACTATCATCAATAGGTATCAGCTTAACAAAACCATTTTCATAGACCTCTTCAATCTCATAAGGTCCCAACCATCTTGTTTGTAGTTTTCCTTTGAATTGTTCAAATTTAGAATCAAACAATAGTGCCCAATCTCCTTTCTGGAACTTTTGTTGCTTGATTTGTGCATCATGCCAAAATTTTTGTTAATGTTGTACCAGTTCAGTTCTTTATAGTGCTTCCATCCTCATTTCATCAAGTTGATTGAGCTATAGGAGTCTTGCTTTTTGTATTTCTTCTAACTTAATTCCTACTTCTACAGTTGTTTTCAAAGTTTGTAATTCAAATTCAACAGAGAATAAATGTTTCTTATATTAAACCAATTCATAAGGTGAAAGTCCAGTTGTTGTTTTTCAAGTAGCATTATAGGCTCAAACAGCTTCTGGTACCTTATCTGCCCAATCTTTTTTATCAAAATTAACAAACTTGGTTAAAATGGCTTCCAATTTTCTATTGGTGACTTCAACTTGTCCATTTGCTTGTGGATGGTAGGGAGATGTTTTTCTGTGCTGAGTTTGATACACTTGCATAAAATGCTTTATCATGTTTGACATGAACTGTGGTCCTTGATCTGAGACTATCTCTCTTGGAGCACCAAATTTTTGCATGATTTTGAAATATAAGAAATCAGCTACCATCTCCTCTCTTGCATGAGTTAATGCTTCCATTTATGCCCACTTGGTCACGTAGTTTGTACAAACTAGAAGATATTCTTTTCCTTTGGAAGGAGGATCCACTGGACCAATAAAATCAATTCCCCATTTCTCAAATGATTCTAAGCCTAATTGAAGATGAGGTTGCAGGGGCATCTCTATTGAAAGAGTAGGCTATCCAATTCACTGACAAGCATCACAATGTCTGAAATATCATTTTACTTGTTGATGAAGATGAGGCCAATAATATCCTACTCCTAAGATTTTATGTATTGTTCTTTGAGCTGAGTAATGGCCTCCTCCTGGTTCATCATGACAAGCTCTGATGATATCATAAGCTTCACCATTTGTCACACACTTGTGAAACACATGATCAGGTCTGAGTTTAAATAATATTTCATTAATCCATTTAAAAGAACTTTATTTGATTAAACATTTTTTGTCTCTTCGTGAAAAGTGCAGAGGAAACTTCCCTGTGGTGAGGTAATTGGCTATATCAGCAAACCATAGAGATTGTGCTGACATAACAAATAATTGTTCATCTGGAAAGTCATCCTCCACTGGTTCTTCTTCACCTGTAGTGTTGATTCTTGTAGCCTGTTATTTAGTGTCTGAATTTGTTGATTGCATAAATTACATCTAAAAATTCCTTCTCAGTTGTGGTGTAGTTTCTTTTAGCAGGTGTCATGGTTTTGCTAATATAATATATAGAGTACATGTTACCTTCTTCATCCTTTTGTCCAAGAACTGCTCCTAGTGCTGTATTGGAAGCATTTGTGTATAAATGGAATGGATTAGTCCAATTTGGTCCTCTTAATACTGGAGCAGTAACAATTTTAGCTTTGATGGTTTCAAAGGCTTGCTGGTAACTATCACTCCATTCGAATGTACTGTCATTTTTAAGCAAGGCAAACATAGGGGCAGCTATTTGGCTAAACTTATCTATGAAGCGTCTGTAGTAACTAGCATGTCTTAAAAAAATCTTAACTTCAGTTTGTGTTTGTGGAATGGGCAAATTGGAAATTATTTCAATTTTCTTTGGATCTACTTGAATGCCTTTTGCAAAAATATGATGTCCTAGGACTATTCCTTTATCCATCATCAACAAACATTTCTCATTGCTCAAAGATAATTGATGTTCCTCATATCTGATCAATACTCTTTCCAAGTTGGTAAGAGCTTCTTCATAAGTTTCACCATAAACAGTGAAATCATCCATATATAACTCAATCATTTGTAAGGTTAGTGAAATCATCCATAAATTGCTCTTTGGAAGGTTGATGGAGCATTACAGAGTCCAAATGGAAGTAATCAGTAAGCAAAAGTTCTCCAAGGGTAAGTAAATGTAGTTTTATCTTGATCTTCAGCTGCTACTGTTATCTAGTTATACTCACTGAACCCATTCAGGAAAGAAAAATATTTCTTTCCTACCAAGTTATCAAGAACTTGATCAATAAAAGGTAAAAGAATCTTTTAATCTCTTAATGTTACCTTGTTCAGTTCTCGATAATCCACACATACTCTTAACTTTCCATTTTTCTTGGGCACAATTACTAGAGGTGACACCCACTGGCTGTCTGAGATGGGATAAATAAATCCAACTTCCAACAACTTTTAGATTTCTGCTTTGACTATTTCCTTTAATGCTAGGTTTATTCTTCTTTGTGGTTGTCTGACTGGTTTGATAGATTCTGTGTAAATGTGATGAGTGCATATGCTGGGGTGAATTCCTTTCATGTTGGTATAATCCCAAGCAAAATCTTTGGTATGTCTTTCCATCACTTCAAAGAGTTGATCTTCCTCTTCATTTGTTAACTAACTATTGATGTTCAAAATTTTTCTAGGTAATACCATGATTGGTTTTGTACCTGGGTAGTTGGATTCTATTTTCTTAAACTCACTAATTAATGAGTTCAGAGGACACAGATGAGGAAGTAACTTATGAAACATAGTTACATTATCAACAAACTCTTTTCTATGAAGAATAAGTCTTGCTAAGGAATAATGAAATGCATCTAAGAAATGAGTTTGCTAATGTTCTGCCAATTTACACACACTTTCCTGAATTAGTCTATGATCATATGATGAAGTACTAGCAGAAGTAGAAGTGGAGGTTTCAAAATTTTCTATCTGACCCAAGAATCCTAAATTAAGGTAGTTCGTAGCTTTTGAACTGGGAGAGTCCTTAGTTTCTAGACTGACATAGTCTGTAGTTTTTGGACTGGTGGAGTCCGTAGTTTTTAGACTGGCATAGTCTGTATATTTTGGGTATATGTCTCCATTTAATTCTTTCAATGGTTTTTAAACTATGATCATGGCTAAAGAGGAAATGTTGTTTAATGTGTTATCTGATTCATCCACCCAAAGTTATTGTATGCAATTTGTTGATGGTTTTGCAGGAGGATACAAGGAAATGCATTTGGATTTTAACCCATTAGAAATGGTCATGTCTCCTGACCTACAATCAATCAATGCTACTATAGCAGCCAACCATGGTCTACCTAGGATTATAGGATATCCAAGATTCTTTGTTTTGGGTTGCAAGACCACGAATCTACTGGATATTCCCAAGATTCTATTAATACTTCAACATTTTCTATTGTTCCCTCTGGTTTCATTACAGACTGGTCTGCCATTTGAAGAATGGTAGTTGTAGGTTGCATTTTCATAAGAGATAATGCATGGAGAGTTTCAGTTGTCATGACATTGATTGATGCTCCCAAATCTACCAAGACGTTAGGAATTTATTTTCCTCCAATTGTGACTGTGATCACTGGGCTTCTTGGATCTGCATATTTTGGAACTAATAGTTTTATTGCTAATAAATCAGTAACTTTTCCATCAACATGAATGGTTCCAAGATATTTTACCTTCCTCCTAGGTGTCTTAATATAGAGGTTTTTGATGATCTTATTTAATTCAGGTATATCCCTAATAGTTTATAGAAGGGGTACCTCAATATTAATCTTTTGCAACTCATGGACCAAGTTTGAGTCTGGTTTGATATCAGTTCCTCTTAATCTTTCAAGAAAAGGAACTACTGGTGTAGTAGTGTTTCCTTTGTTTACTTCAGGGCTCCTTTTGATTTCAGCTTCTCCAGTGCTTAATTGAGATGATTCTATCTTTTCATTTTCATCAGGTATCTTAGAAATGAGTACTGGAGGTTTTTGTATAGTTTTTCCTAATCTTAAATGTATGTTTGAACACTCAATAGCTCCCACATTGATTGTTTCTTTCTGTTCATTAACATAAATAGATGCTTGTTTATTTTTTGGATTTGCTATTGGTTGTGCAGGCATTGAGGGCTGATTAATTTGTCCTTGTTGCTAAATAATTGGGGGTGGCATAATGGTTTGCTGTTGAAGTGGTCTTCTTGGTTGGAATAATTGTGACTATGGGTTCCACTACTGATTCCATTGTTGATATGGCTGTGGCATCTAATGCTGCTGTGGTACCCATTATTGCTGTGGCTATGGCACCATCCATGGAGGTGTTGGCATCCAATCTTGTCCTGCCCATGGATTTTGAATTGATGGAATTTGGGATTGATTCCAAAATGGTGAAGGGACTAGAACATTCCATGGTGCCATCCATGGATTAACTTGATTTATTGAATTAAATTGTCCTTGAGCCTGGTTTTGTGGGGGAAAGTTTTATCTCTAAATATAATTTACTTCTTTAGTGGAATGAACTTGTGTTTTCATTTGATTCTTTAAAATAGGCAGAAGGGTGCAATATTTGGTATCATGATCTGTTGCATCACAGATCCCACATGATGAAATATTGGTTCTTTCTAGAGGGTAGTCTCTAAGGGCATGTTTCTGTCTACACTGAGGACAGTAGATTGCTAAAGGCTCTGTTGCATTTGCCCTAGCTTGAAGGCCATCCAGAGTACTATTTAGTGTAACCAAAATATTTGTTTTAAGATTAGCAAATTCTTTCATTAATTTACCCACTTCATTATATTTCTCCAACTTTATTTTCCCAAGTCCAAGTTCTGTTCGAGAGTAATTGGTACAAAGCTCAAAAATCTGATCAAAATTCAACTTATTTATGTTTCCTTCGCTCATCAGATTTAAGGCATCTTTAGTGTCTTCATCCAATCCTTTCATGAAAACCAATTTTTGAATGTCTTCAGTGAGTGGATAATTGCTTCTTTTATGAGTGAACATAAATCTATCCAAATAATCCTCTAAAGATTCATCCTCATTTTGTTTGATTTTGAAGAAATCCTCTTTTCTTTCTCGCACTCGGCAGTAATCTTGGTATTTTTTCAAGAATTCTGTTTCCATGTCATCCCATATTCTAATAGAGTTGTTAGGTAAACTCATGAACCATCTCATAGCTGCATCTTTAAGTGTAGAAGGAAATATTTTTAATTTTTGGCTATCAGTTGTGTAATCATAGGTTTGACATAGCACCTTAAATTCAAACAGAAATTGATCAAGATCTTCTGTAGATTGTCCCCAAAAATTTAGCAGATTAGCTGGTGAAATATTTTTCATGGGGTTTTGATCATTAGGATCTGCAACAAGAGGAAAGGATAAAATCCTTCCTAGTTGTGTGAATTATTGATTTTGTTGGAGAGCCATTTCTTCTTTTGATGATATTTCAAAATCGGGATGATCTTCCCAATGAATGTTTGTGGTCTCAATTAGGTTGTTCCAAGTTCTCAAAATTTTCTTCAACTATGGATCTTTGAAATGCTTCTTATAAGTCTTTGGAAATTTATAAATAATGTCTTCCTACAAGAGATTGATCTTGAGGAATTTGTCTTATGGGGCTTGCGTGTGGTAATGACCTGGTTCCTATCCCAGTTTTAGAAGATTCTTGTAAAGATGTTTCACTTGTATCTTTTGGTTCACTACTCAGAGATGTTGAAGGAGTGTCCATGTGTGTCCTTGGTGGAAACTTTGGAATAAATCATCCTTTATAATCTTTAGGATGGTACATCAATTTATTGACTGGTTTGAGATTTTTTATGATTTTAATAGTTTTTTTTGTTACTCTAGATCAATAATGATTACCTTACTAACACCTTGTGTCCCTGGCAACAACACCAAAAATGACAAGTGTCATCTATCTCTTCATTTAACTAATATGCAATGGGTGTCTTATCAACCAGGTCTGGTGTCCAAAGCTATCTGCAGTAAGGTATGAGATGGTAGATCTAGAAGTCTAATTATGGGGGTGTTTCTTGATCCTATTCTAATTTGACTAAAGAAAGGAATACATCCTAAATTACTTAATTCACACTTTGCTAAAAAAAGAAAGAAATCAAATCAATCCACTCTTTTGCTGAAAGTAAAAGATCACACTCTTATTTTACATTTGCATGTAAAGTAAATTCACACTCCTACTTACGAAAGGAAATTTGCTTCACACTTCTGCAATAAAAGAAAAGATACTTTGTGTAGAAAAGAAATGAACTAAGAAAATGCTCTTTTTAAACTATGAATTTGTTTTGATAATTTTTTATAAATAAATACAAATAGTAACAAGATTCTAACTAATAAAATAGAACATAAATACCGTACACAGTTCATGATTTCAAAGAGAGTGGGCCCTTGCTCCTCTCGAACTCAGGAACAAAGATTAATCAATGCTAAAAACTTGAAGTATTAATTCATAGAAATGAAATGATTACAATATGGCTGAAACCTGTATGCTTGAATAATATCTGATTCTTGATTTTCTCTTCTCTATATCGTCTATTCTTTTTCTAAAATATCTATATATTTTCTCATAGTCAAAAGTCTTACACTTTATACTAATATAATTAACTCAAAATAGGATGCAAAGAAATATGATTCTTTGGTCGATCCATTCTTCCAAATATAGGAGATTGGATTCCCAAGAGATCCAATTATTCTGATGAAGTAAATATCCTATCCTATAATAGTCCTAAAATATGATTATATACAAATTTATCAAAAGCAAGTCCTTCAAAACAGCATGCGGTTATTTTCCTTATTTGATTCTAGCTGGAATGGTTCTTCTCTATCCTATCTGGTCTCCAGCTTCCTGTTGTCCTTATAGAATTCTCGATACTGACCCTGCAGAGTCCGTAGAAATGAGCCTACAGAGTCTATAGAAATAAGACTACAGAGTCCATAGAAACAAGCCTATAGAGTTCTTAGAAACAAGCCTGCAGAGTCCATAGAAACAAGCCTGCAGAGTCCGTAGAAACAACCCTACAGAGTTCGTAGAAACAATCCTGCAGAGTCTGTAGTTCTGCTGGATGGAGATCAAAATGAAATGTTCACTATACATTACCTGTGTCTTCTTCCTAAGCATTATTCACACAAAAGATCACTAAAACATGCCATATATTAGACATTAATGATAAAGTAAAGATTCAGTCTTTGGTTTAATATAAACAAGACAAATATCTATTTTCCATGTAATAGCTATCTAAGAATCTAGGATTTGTATAAGATAATATCCTTCAAGAGATGATTTAAAGGAAATAACATGTCAATAATGAGCCATATTTTGAGCTCATCATTGATCATAAAGAGATTATTTTAGTTGTATAAGAGTGCTATTTTAAGAGTGTTCTTGTTTGATAACAATGAGGTAAGCATGCTTGACTACTAGTTCTTGAGTACAATGTGTATTGAGAATCCTAGTCTAGACCATGTGAGAAGGTGTACATAGTGAAGTTTGGTAAAGTAAGTAAGCATAATATTTTGAGAGGATATTAAGTATAGATACTTTTGAAGTGTTTCAAGGTTAGTTTTCAATTTTCATATGCTTAAGAAGCTTAGTCATGGCATGTAAAGTCCTTATGAGAAGGTATGAGTATGGTGACTTG
Organism: Torreya grandis; assembly: GCA_037957365.1. NCBI lineage: Eukaryota > Viridiplantae > Streptophyta > Pinopsida > Cupressales > Taxaceae > Torreya > Torreya grandis. The sequence continues at coordinate 564,429 of JARHVA010000094.1, read as the reverse complement.
ATAAAATGGATGAAAAAATGTATGAGAGATTGTATGAGGTTTATTGAGCATGTATGAGAGAGCATGCATGAGAGGCATTGGAGCACTTATAAGAGTCTCAGGGTGAGCCTATAGGAGTAAGACCTTTAGACCAAGTCTGCACCTAGATCATTTCTAGACCCTGCCTGGCCTAATGAAGTATCATGATCTATTGTCAAGGCATATGAAAGATGTAGACACTATTTAAACATGATAAAGATTTATTGAGTATGTGAGTGAGGTGGAGAGTTCATGGAAAGAGGCTTTAAGGTCAGTTCAATGCCTAATGAGGTGTGAAGACTCAGGTGTAGAAAGAAAGGTGGTGAGAGCATGGCCTAATGAGGAATGAGGTTTAGTTTCCAAGGAAATTATGAAAAATTGATATTTTTAAGTTGTGTGATACATTTTTCCAGGTGTATTCATGAATTTTTAGGTCAAATTTTTAAGGTTAAGGCAAGAAAAAATGTTTTGAGGTCTCTCGAGTGCATATAATGAAGGGCTCTCAACCTGAGAAGATTTTTCTTGTGCTCCTTATATCATCAAACCTTTGATTTGAAACCTAAGATATTCATGGTATATGGAGAAGGGTCCTAGATCAAAATTACATGAATTTTTTTTGGATTAAGGGGCTATGCTTTATGAACGATCATTAAGAATGAAAACATGTTTACACCCTCTTAGAACCTTAATAAGGACCCAATGTTGAAGATGATGATTGAAATGCCCAGAATGGATTGATATGCTTAGGTAATCAATTAGAGGTTTTATTAAACTCTCCCAAGCACATTTAGGTATGATTGAGTTGTTAGGTGTGTGAGTAGACCCTATAGGAAAGTGTTAATTTCTCAAAGATTTACTGTAGTAGTCAAAGTTGACCAATTCAAAGTATAAAAATGGATAGAGGATGAAGCTTGAGATTCATGTTTCATGAACATAAAATTTTATAGATAGGTTATATCCCTAAAGTGTGCTAAACTAGTCATCTAAGTTAGCTAGTTACTAATAGGCCAAATAATGCAAATAGTGAAAAACACAAGAAATAGTGAGAAGATGAATAAGAATGTGTTATCATGATAGAGTGATGAAACCAAGTGCATGGATATTTTTTTTTGGGATTTTATGTCCTATTAATTCTATGTATAAATATTATAATTTAGGTACAATGGTGAAAATGATGAAGCTAAAATGGCTTATCTAGCTCAGTGAGGATTGTGTGTAGTGAGGTCAAAAAATTGGTCTGTAAGACAAATAGCTACCACTAGACCATATAATGTTTATATCTAAATATGGTTTGGAGATTCCAGAGGATCATGTTCATGCATTGGAATTCTTTGAATGCTGTCATATATGTTTTAAAGGTCAATATCATCATGACTATGTGTTAAGGTAAACTGGTAGTTCTGAGTAAGCAAGTTATAGTAATGAGTTTGAGGATCTATGCCATGATTTAAAGTATCTAATGTATATTGTTTTTTTGTTTATGAATTTAAATTCTTGTTCATTATTTTTTAAATCTTGTAATTTAGTTTTAGCGGATGAAAAGTTGAAGTCAAAATGGCTTATTTGGTTCATACAAGACTATGTGAGATAAAGTCAGAAGGTTAGTCTACAAGACCAACGTTTGTTATTATATTTTATGGTTTTAATGATTGAGGTTGTTATAAATATGTTATATAATATTTTCAATGTATTGAGGAACATTTAAAGTGTTCTTTCAGGTGTTGGATGTCAAGTAGTTTCATGACTGGCTTTTGACAATCCTAACAGTTCTGAGTGAGCATATTGAAGAGATAAGTTTAAGCCTTTTTGACTTGAGTTGAAGTGTTTAAATAATATGGTGATGACCATGAGGTCATATAGACTCTATTTATGAACTTTTTTGATCATTTTTTTGATTGAGTTTGAGCCTCAATATTGAAAGACAGGTTTTGGTGTACATAGGCCTAATAGGACTGAGTACTAATGAAGAGTTTCAAGTAGTGTTTTATAGTAAAATGTCTTATTGAGCCTAAAATACATCAAGGGGGGTTATATTTTATTTTTATATGATATTTTATTTCTGTGTTTGGAGTTTTAAAGTGTTTCAAAGAAGGCAAAGTGTAATGTGTGTCTAAGAAGGCCTAATAGGACTCTATGAGACCTAAAAGTGAAATGAGGCCTAACTGAGTTATGTCAGACCTAAATGGACTCAAATATAATTTGATTAATGTTTATGACATTTATTAAGACCTATTACATGGGAAACCTAAGAGGTTAAGGGTGAGTAGCCGACTAAGTGGCATATGAACAAAGAATGGTATATATATAAGGCAGTTTTAGGCCTATTCATGTAAGCAAGTGCAAATGATAGAAATAACACTTTGAATAGATTAAGGAGGTATTATAGACCATAAAATGGGTGAAAAAAACTATCATGAATATATGATATGGGTATTATAGATGAATATCAAGGTAATATGACCTAATCTGTCTTGAAGAGAACTAATTGAGTGAAGAAGCCTAGAAGACAGTTTGAGAGGGATATAAGAGTGAGAAGATCTAAAGAAGGTGATCATAATATATTGTGTGAGAATCAAGGTTTTTATAAGGTGATCAAATTTTTTAAGTGGATGAGTTAGTGCTGAGTCATCTAGGGGGCTGGTTCTACCTTGCAAGTTGGTGCTTGACTAGTTGGGGTTGGTGCTCCATATGAAGTTAGTGCTTCACTAAAGATTGGTTTTTGTCTTATAAGACTGTAGTTAGATATCAATGGGTTTATTACCCTTGAGGGTTTCTCACATATATGATGTCTTCTTATGTTTCATGCTTATATGAATAGTTTCTTATGCTTGATCTACATGTTTGTTTGACTAGTTCATGAATGCTTAAGTGAAAATATTTTAAAAATTATCAAGACTAATTTACCCCCTAATCATTTTGATTCCAAAATTTGGTATCATATTAGTTCCTTTGAAGTAATCCTAATAGTCTAAAGGAGATCCTATAAGGGAGGATGACTAGTCAACAAGCTCAAGGTGGTTTCTCTACCAATAAGGCTTCAATCTTCAATGGGACTAATTATGATTTTTAAAGCATCAGATTTAGGAAATATCTAATATAAATGGGCCATGACATATTTAAATTAGTTTTGGATGGATACAGAGACCTCCTACACCACCAACTGATGTAGTAGGCAAGAAGAAAAGTGAGAACAACTCCAAGGCAATGAATGCCATTTTATGTGGCCTATCAGATGTAAAGTTTATGAAGGTGATACACTATGAGTCAACCAAGGTAATATGGCATAAGCTAAAGACTATCTATAAAGGAGACGCTAAGGTGAAGATGGGTAAATTGTAGGCTCATAGAAGGCAGTTTGAAAGTTTGAGTATGAAGGAAGATGAGAGCATTGCATCTTACATGTTAAGGGTTGATGAAGTTGTCAATGTCATTAGGGGATTAGGAAAGGAATTAAAAGAGTTTATAGTTGTTAAAAAAGTATTGAGATCACTAACTCTTAAGTTTTATTCTAAGGTGTTTATAGTATAAGAGATGCAAGATTTGGACAAACTGGAGATGGATGGGCTTCATGGCATCTTGACTACCTATGAGATGAGAACAAATAAAGAAAAACCTCTTGAGAAGGAAATAAATTTCAAAGATGAGAAGAAGTAAAAATTTAAGAAGGTTAAGGATGAGGTATGTTTAGATATTGATGATGATGAATTGATAGCCATGTTTTCTAGGAAATTGAGGTTTGGATCTGTTAAGTACACGGGTAAGTTGCCTTTCAAATGTTTCAACTGTGGTAAGATTGGTCACTTTGCATCCAAGTTTCCTAACAAGGATAAGACTGAGCATGATAAAAATCATGATGATAATAAGGTCCATAAGCCTCATAAAAACAAGAAAGATTTTAGGAAGTATGAAGGCAAGAAAGGGTCATTCAAGAACAAAAAAAGTTGCTATACCAAAGAAGATAGTATCTCATCTAATGTAAGTGACACAAGTACATTTGATAGTAATGATGATAGTAATGCACATGAAAATAATGAGACCTTATTCATGACTATATAAATAGACAAAGGGAAAGGCTTTATGGATGATGAAGATTCAGATGAAGAAGAGGCTGAAGTGAACCTTGAGGCAAAATTGGTGAGTGCTTTAGAAGAGTTAAAATTTGAAAGAAGGAATAATCAAAAATTGAAGTTATTAGTTAAGGACTATGAAGATCAGATTGGTTTGTTTGAGGAGAGACTAAGTAACACATCTAAGGAGTATGGTGAGATAATCAATCAGATCGAAGCATAGATGGAGATAGTCACTGTTAGCTTAAAAGCTAAAGAGGAAAAATGCACCAAGTATGGAAATGAGATGGAATCCTTGAAATTTGAGTTTGATCAAGCATATATGAAGTTGAAAACCTTTATGAAGTTTGAAAAGAGTACTGATGCTATAGATAACATCTTGAGTAGTCAAAAGTCTACAAGTGATAAGATAGGTCTTGGTTTCAAAGAATACTAAAAAGAGGCAACTCAATTCAAGGAGAAGGCTAATGAATACAAGAAGGTCAACATGAAAAGACCAATTAGATAACCTAATGTTATGAGGCATGTTAATTCATTCAATGGTTACTATTTTTCATGTAATCAGTTTGGTCATAGAGCAAGAGAGTGTATAAGACCTTCTAAAAATGAATATGCATGGGATTATGAAAAGAATCATCAGTTAAGAGGCATGAATGAGGTTATTTTATATAATTATCATAATATGGGACACATTGCAAGATTCTATCCTAATATATTTAAAAGGCCATCAAGTCAAAACAAGAGGTTTGAAGCCTCTAGAGTGAAAAATAGAAGGCAAATGAATGTGTAGAAACCAAAGATAGTAAAGGTGAGTCATGATGAGTCTACAAGCCCAAATAGACTGTTTTCTATGGTAGAGCATACTTCAAATGTGAAATCAAGTAAAGAATGTCTGATATCAGCTCATATTGTTGATCAAATAGTTGATGAAGAGGTCAAGCCTAATGTGATAATCAAGCTTAAAAAGATTTTGAAAGATATTTAGTCTTGTGAGAGCATGGAGATCTGGGAATCTCTTGAGTTTATGTTGTTTTAGTGCCCTATGAAAGGGGTGAATCCATTAGGATTCATGAAGACTCTCTTCAATTAACATAAGTAAGGTGGATGCTTGGTTTGTGGGGGAGCTACTCAGGTTTTTCATAAGCTCCAAGTGTAGTTGTTGACAAGCATAGAAGAGGTAAGCAAAGTTGTTCTATGTTTCTAGCAATTGGTAGTAGAGTATGACTTGTGTTTTAGATGGTTTGAGAATTATATTAATTCTTTTGGTGAGCTCAAAATATGAAGACAAAGGGGGAGTTAATATTTCTTCAATTGATATCAATATCTTGGTAGCTCTGAGTTATTTTGCAAGTTTTTGAGAGTAGTTGCCAAAGAGGGAGAATGAGTAGTTTTAAAAATTACAATATGTATGACCCTTTATCATTAATGTCAAAGGGGAAGAAATTTCAAGAAGAGATATTGACTAGATTGGGAGAGATGAAAATCGTTAGGTTATAGTATGTTTGCCATCAATGACAAAGGGGCAATTTGTTGAGAAGTGTTGTCATTGATGCCAAGGTGTAGCTGGTGAAGATGTATGATGAGATGTCTTTGAGGTATGATATTGTGTGATTGATGTGAAAATGAAATGATGTGACAAGATATCATTTTAAGTCAACCTAATGTCTCTTCTATTGGTTGATGTCAAGGTTCAGGTTAGCTTGAAGTTATCAGTGTTGTCATAAAGAGGTATGATGGTCAAGTGGGCATTGGAGCATGGTTATGAGGCTCTAGGTCTATATGAGGTCATGAGAGAATGTTGATCAGAAAGTGATTGTTGTAGTGGTGTAAGAGTGTTGTCTAAAGAGTGTTCTTGTTTGATAAAATTTAGGTAAGCATGTTTGAGTACTATTTCTTGAGTACAAGATGTCTTGAGAAGCCTAGTCTAGACCCTGTGAGAAGGTGTGCATAGTGAAGTTTGGTGAAGTAAGTAAGTACAATATTTTGAGAGGGTTTTTGGAATTGTGTTATCATTTAAGTAAATTATAGATATTTTTAGAAGTATTTTAAGGTTAGTTGTCAAGTTTCAAGTGCTTAAGAAGCCTAGTCATGGCACTAGTCATGGAATGTAAAGTCCTTGTGAGAAGGTATGAGTATGGTGACTTGGTAAAATGGATGCACAAAGGAATGATAGGTTGTATGAGGTTTATTTATAATGTATGAGAGGCATTGGATCACTCATGAGAGTCTTAGGGTGAGCCTATATAGGTAAAACCTTTAGACCAAGTCTACACCTATACCATTTCTAGACCTTGCTTGGCCTAATGAAGTATCATGATCTATCTTCAAGGCATATGAATGATGTATGAAACTATTTAAGCATGATGAATGTTTATTGAGTATGTGAGTGAGGTGGAGAGTGTATGGAAATAGGCTTGAAGGTCAGTTCAATGCTTAATGAGGTGTAAAGCTCAGGTGTAGAAAGTAAGGTGGTGAGAACATGACCTAATGAGGCACGAGGTTTAGTTTCCAAGAAAAGTGTGCACATGTGAGATTTTTAATATGTCTGATAGGTTATTATAGGTCTATTCATGAAGTTTTAGGTCAAAGTTTGAAGGTTAAGGCAAGAAAAAGTGCTTTGAGGTCTCTCAAGTGCACAAAATGAAGGGCTCTCAACTCAAGAAGGATTTTATTGTGCTCATTAGCTCATAAAAAATTTGCATGGGAATTTAATATATTCATGGTAGATGGGGAAGGGTAATATATAAAAATTATAGTCATTTTTTTAAAGATTAAGTGACTATTCTTTATGAATGATTGTTAAGAATGGAAACAGGTTTAAACCCTCTTAAAACCCTGATAAGGACCTGATGTTGAAGATGCTAATAAAAAGTGACCAAAATGGATTGTTATGATAAAGTAAGCCATTGGAGGTTGTATTAAACTCTCCTAGGCACCTTTATGTGTGATTGAGTTTTCAAGTGTGTGAGTAGACCCTATAAGAAAGTGCTAATTTGTCAAAGATATGCTGTAACAATCAGAATTGACCAAGTCAAAGTATGAAAATGGATGGAGCATTAATATTGAGACTCATGTTTAATTTACATAAAGGTTTATGGATATGTTTTATCCCTCAAGTGTGTTAAACCATTCATCCAAGTTAGCCAATTACTAACAATTCAAATGGTGCAAATAGTGAAAAACCTAGGCAACAGTGAGAATATGAATAGGAATGTGTTATCATGATAGAGTGATGAAACCAAGAACATGGATATGTTGTTTTTTAATGGTATTTCCTATTAATTCTTGTCAAAAATATTTGAATTTAGGTATAGTGGTGAAAATGATGAAGCCATAATGGCTTATCTGGCTTAGTGAGGACTATGTGTAGTGACGTCAATAAATTGGTTTGTAAGATAAATAGTTGCCACTAGACCATATGATGTTTATATTTAAATATGGTATAGATATGTTAGATGATAATGTTAATGAATTTGAATTATTTTAAAGTGGTCATACAAGGGTTAAAGGTCAATTTCACCATGACTGTGCTTAAGGCAAATTGGTAGTTCTGAGTAAGCAAGTTGCAGTAATGAGTTTGAGGCTCTATGAACTGAGTTGAAGTATATAATGCACATAGTGTTGTTGTTTGTGACTTTAAATTAATGTTAATTGTATAAAAAATCTTGAAATTCAATGTAAGAGGTTGAAAAGCCGAAGTCAAAATGGCTTGTTTGGTTCATATAAGACTATGTTAGATAAGGTTAGAAGATTGGTCTGCAAGACCAATGTTTGATATAAGTTTTTGTGATTGAGGTTATTATAAATATGTTATATAATATTTTTAATGTATTTAAGAACATTTAAAGTGTCCTTTCAGGTGTTGGATGCCAAGTAGTTTCATGACTAGCTTTTGATAGTCATGGTAATTTTAAGTGAGCATACTGAAGAGATGAGTTTAAGCCTTTTTGACTTGAGTTGAAGTGTTTCAAGCATATGGTGATGAATATATGGTTATATAGACTCTTGATATGTAATTTTTTGATCATGTTTTAGTGTATTAATTAAGTTTGAGCTTGAATATTGAAAGGTTAATTTTTGGTGTACACAAGCCTAATAGGATTGAGTACTAATGAAGGGTTTCAAGTAGTGATTTATTTTAAAATGTCTTGTTGAGTATATAAAAAATTAGTGGGGGTATATTTAATTTTTATATGATATGTTCATAATATTTTTGGATTTTGAAAATGGTTCAAGGAGGGCAAAGTGTAATGTGTGTCTAAGAAGGCCTAATAGGTCTCCATGAGACCTAAAAGCGAAATGAGGCCTAATTGAGTTATGTCAAACCTAAAGGGAATTTAATATGATTTGATTCATGTTTATAACATGTAATAATACTTATTCTATGGTAAAACTAAGAGGTTAAGGGTGAGTATTTGACTAAGTGGCATATGAACAAGTAATGGTATATATACATGTCAGTTTTAAGCCTATTCATGTAAGCGAGTACAAGAGATGGAAAGATCACTTTGAAGAGATGAAGGAGGCATTTTAGACCATAATATGGATGTAGAGAAACTATAATGAATATATAATAGGGTAATATATATGAATATCAAGGTAATGTGACCTAATATGTCCTTAAGAGACCTAGTTGAGCATAGAAACCTAGAAGGTAGTTTGAGAGGGATAAAAGAGTGAGAAAAGATAAAGAAGGTGATGATCATATATTGTGTGAGGACCAAGGTTTTATTAAGATGATACAATTTTTTAGGTGGCTGAGTTAGTGTTCAATCATCTAGGGGGTTGGTTCCTCCTTTCAAGTTGGTGCTTGCTAAAGCCTAGTTGGGTGGGTGCTTGATTAGTTGGGGTTGGTGCTCCATATGGAGTTGGTGCTTCAATAAAGATTGGTTTTTTTTTATAAGGTTGTATTCCACTTATAAACATTAGTGGGTTTTATTTCCATTAAAGTTTTTTCACATTTATAATGTTTTCTTATATTTCATGCTTATATGGATAGTTCCTTATGCTTGATCCACATGTTTATTTGAATGGTTCATGAATGCTTAACTGAAATTATTTTAAAAGTTCTTAGACTGATTCACCTCCCATCAATCATTTTTATTGCAATAGAATCACTAATATTAGAATGCATGAATGGTTCCTACAAGTATCTTCTCAATATTGGTGGTTAGCTATGGGGCTAAAAACTCAGGCCAATTGAAGTCTTCATGCAGGCATATCATGCAATACATTATATATATAACCCCTTTTGTTACCTGATTATCCTATTTTGTTTTTTGCCAAAACCTTTTGGTAATTCATTCAATTGGGATGCATACTAAAGCATCATATATCTAATCAATTGGTATTACGCTACCTACCCTTGTATACTTCTTCCTAATGTCAAAATGAATTGGTGGACTTGTAAGGGAGAATATATTTTTTGTAAGCTGGGAGGTCTTTTGATTGTGTCATAGTCTGAGGATTAATCTAGATTGTAACATCATATGATAAGTGAATAACCCCTTCATTATACCTACTCAGAAGAGTGAGCATACCTCATCTAATTTTCCAAATGTGTGTAGTTTCATTAGTATTTCCACATTCGAGCCCCATAGTGGATGTTGGAGAATTAGGGATCCTATTTGTGTATCTTCCTTCGGGCCAAGATAAAATAGATTAACTTCTAATTTATCAATGAAGTTGAAGGGGTTGGGGTCGTTATATTTAGTTTGTCATAGGAATAGGATAATACCTATTTTCTCTTTTTATGAATCAGTCAGTGGGATCAACAATTGAGATCAATCCATGGTTGTTGATGTGATTTGGTTTGAACACTTCCTTCACTTAGTTGTGTGCACTAATAAATGTTCTAAATGCTGATCACAAGATTCACTTATTAGTAGAAGTGTGTAATGTTTGTGTGTCATCCATGCCCTTTTCTATATAGCTTTTGGTACCCAAATCCCTATAACTAAGTAGTTTAAATGCATTATAGTGATTGCGCATGAGTTTACCTCCTTAATTAATATAAACTAGGTACTATTTGATATGAATTTACCCATTTATATCTAGTTTCTTTGATACATGCCTTGTCAGGTAGCTGATGTGACTCAACATCTTTTCATCTATCTCATTTCTTTTATGAACCCACCAACAATCTACCATGCGATCTACTTTGGAAAAGATGCAATTTGATCAAGTGATTGTCATTAATGGTCTTGAATGACTATTATCTATCCTTTCATCATACCTATTTTTTCAGCACCATGTTCCCAAACTTATTTTGTGACCATAATGTAGTTGTTACCAGTTATCCTTCCTTCAGGGTTTCTTTGTGAACCGGTCATAGTCTATGATGCTCACTCTTTCAACTTTGTTCTAATATGTTGTGATCCAAAGATCATATTGTACAAAAACTTTAATCCTAAATAACAAACTAAAACAAAAAATAATATTAAACAAAAATCCTAATCTGCATGGTGCTACTTGGAATCCTCTCTTTTTTAGTAGAAAGAATGATAGAGACTAATAATGGTAAGGCTTAAAACTATATCCATTAACAAGTCATGGTACTATGGTTACCTATAGATATTTTAACATAATGGTACCATGTTGTGATACTTCATGAATAATGTAGGGTCCCTTCCATATAATGCATAGGTTTTCTGGGAATGCTTTAAACCTACTATCATACAACAATACCACTTGATCTGGATGAAATTACTTAGATCATAAGTTGTGATCATGCCATGCCTTATGGATTAACTTGTGGATCTATTGGGTCCATTGTGTCCTTTATCAAATTTCCTCAATTTTAACCAAGTCCATGAATCTTTGCTTCAGTGAATCTTGATCACCTAGCATCATAACCATTGCAATGCATAAACTTGAAATAATGTACTCCATAGGCATTACTACCTCAAGACCATAGACAAGTTGAAAGGAAGTGAAACTTGTGGAATGATTGTAATTTGGTTTATATGCCCAAAGAATCATAAGAGTGTGATCCTCCTAATCATCCCTTTGCATATTACATATTTTAGTTAACATTTTCCCCAATACTTTGTTTGACGCTTCAACTTGTCCATTTGATTGAGGGTGATAAGCTATGATTTTGTGGTGAAAGATCATAAACTCCTCGGTGAGAGTCTTGATAGTATTGTTAAGGAAATGATTTCCTCTGTTGTTGATTAACTTGATTGGGCATTTGAATCTTGTAATAATTTTTTCATATAATAATTTGGAAACATCCTTTGCACCCTAACTTGGAGTTGTAGGAACTTCTACCCACTTGGTGAAGTAATCCATTGTTAGGATGTGGAGCTAAAAGCTTCATTGATGCAAACAGGGAAGGAGGTTGCTGAGTGGCAGAGAAATTGATGTCAGTCTGATCAACCGATGTTAGTCATATACAGTGTCAGAGCAACTGACATCGGTCAGGAGTTGGCCTATATCAGTCACCTCTAGGCAAACAAGAACCGATGTCAGTTGCCTGTGTGGTTCCAGAGCTGTCAATTTCATGGACAATTAACGAACCGATTGTTTGCATGTAGAAGGCCAATTTTAGACTTGAGCTGTGGATCTAATTATTGGAATTAGATGTCTAATTATTGTTTGCATGGGATCTATATAATAGACTCATGGGTTGTATCGTAAAGTGTGCTAGAGAGTAAGAGAGCAAAGATTAGCTCCTTCAGAGTGAAGAGAGCATGGTGTGTTCCTCCTAGTTCCACAGTAGTGCCAAGTGTGGGTGCTGGTTTGGAGAATCAAAAGGGTTCTTCATGTGTGTATGATCTTGGTCAGTAGGTGTGCAAGGCCAAGTTTGGAGATCTACATGTGTAAGTAAGATCATTGATTTGCAGGTGTATGTGTGTGCGTGGTCTAGGTTTGTAGGTGTGCAAAACCAAGTTGATTTGCAGGTGGTAGCAAGATCAAGGTGATCAGCAACACAACAAGTAGCAATATCAGGTGGGATCCAATTAGAGTACGGTGTGTACTTGGTTGGAGAGCAATAGAGGAAGGCAAGGTAGACCCTTCTAAAGTAAGATCATTTGAGTTGCAGGTTGTTGCAAGTTCATGGGAGATCTACTTGAAGTACATGGAGTACTTGTGTATTGGCAGTAGTGATACTGACTAGTGGTACTGGCAATAGTGGATACTGACTGGTTGGAGGTGAACACCAACTCTGTGTTTGAGTTGTGTGTTGGGACCGTGATTGAGAGAGATAACTCTTGAAGGTGAATTACTGTACACTTGGTGTGGGAAGCCTGTAAGGTGTGGAAGAGTGTGGCATCTCTTCATTGTAATTATTTTCTGGAAGAGTATTAATACAATTGGGTATTGTCTCTCATATTCTGTGTTATTTCTGAATTCTAGTTACTTGTTACTTCTGGTTAAATTCCGCATTTAGTTGCTTATACAAGGTGATCAATTGTGCTTTCAGGTCCTAACAAGTGGTATCAGAGCATTTATGTTCTAGGTGCCTGACAAGGATCATAAACTCCTCGGTGAGAGTCTTGATAGTATTGTTAAGGAAATGATTTCCTTTGTCGTTGATCAACTTGATTGGGCATTTGAATCTTGTAATAATTTTTTCATATAATAATTTGGCAACATCCTTTGCACCCTAACTTGGAGTTGTAGGAACTTCTACCCACTTGGTGAAGTAATCCATCACATAAATAATGTACCGCACATGAACTCATTTACTTGGGGGACTTATAGGTCTAACAAAATCAATTCCCTATTGTTCAAATGGTTTTTCTATGAGCATTTGGACCAAAGGCATCTCATCATGTTGATTTGGCTTTCCCATTCGTTGACACACATCACAATGCTTGGCTACCATATTAGCATAATGTAAAAAAGTTAACTACCAGAGACCACTCTGTAATATTTTTATTGTAATGGATTCACTTGTGAAGTGATCCCCTGTAATTCCCTAATGTACTTCTTGAAGAAGCTATGGTCATTCATGTTCTAATACTACTCTGTGCAACACATCGCCTTTCCCCAAATTGTACGTAAATTCATTGATAAGACTATAGGGGATAGCTTGGGTGACCATTTATTTTTTATCCCTTTTCATATAATACACATGGAAAGTTCCTTGCTCTAATAAGTTTGCAATGTCCTCCATATTAGCCTAGATTGTATCAGCCTTGAATAAGTGTGTATCTAGAGACTCATCCTCTATTCATTATGATTCTTCACTATTTTTTCACCTTCTTAGATGATCTAGTCTAACATTTTATTGACTTAGTTTTAATTTTATTCAGTATTGAAACTATTTAAACAACATGAGCCACCTAGAGACTCATCCTCCTAAATTTGGCTTGTTAACTAGGTATTGTAATGTCTGGTGGGTCCTAAAAATCTGAAATGGTGTGGTTAATAGATAGTGTCAAAAATTTTGAAATGAAAATACCATATCTAAGGCCTCTCTTTCTATAGTTGTATATTTATTCTTTGCTGCTGATAGCTTCTTGCTAGCAAAATGTATGGGGTAGTCCAACACACCGTCCCTTGGCTACACTAAGACAACCCCTGCTGCAATACCATAATAATCCACATGTACGTAGAATGGATTCTTCCAGTTATGAAAAAATAAAATAGGTGTTGTTACCAACCTTTTTTTGAGATTGATAAATGTTGTTTGGCATTTTGAGGTCCACTCAAAATTTGTATCTTTACACAATATTTTTTCCATTAGCCCATATATGGCTATATATCCTTTGATAATTTTTTTATATTATCTTGTATGACTTAGAAAGGTACACACTTTTATAGAGTTGGTCGGGGGTAGTATCCACACTATTACAATAATTTTAGCTTGGTCAACCAAAATGTTATCACTACATACAATATGGCCTAGAAGAACACCAAAAAGTGTGAAAAATAAGCACTTATTTGGATGCCACCCATTTCACCAAAGAATAATCCTATGTCAATTGGGTCTCCCATTGCATGTTATATTAGACCAAATGTGTATTTCATTGAATATCATCCAAAATTGAGGCATAATGAGTGTTAACATCATTAGAAATCCTTGTCGAGACATGTTATTATTATTGTCTATAATTTGTTACAAGACTCAGAAAATACAAAAAATAATATAACCATAGTCATTTAATGGTCTAATGTGTTATGAAACTTATTTATCCATTTAAGCTACCTTAGATGGCCAAATTTCATGAAGAATTCACAAATACCAATACAATTTCTCAAGTACATATAACCAATTCAAGAACTCAAAAATTCTCATTTATGTCATTAGTTACAACAAATGATTATGGCTAAGGATACATTGTTTTGTGAGAGATACCGATTAAAATGTGTATTAATGAATCTATACAAATGAATGAACATAACAACAAAAACAAAATTAACTACCTTATCTTCTTACAAGTGCCAAAAACTTATAGAGTTGTCTTGAATCTTCGAGTTCTATTCTCTTCATTTCTATTCCTACTTATTCCTAGGAAACTATTCAAACTTTTATTTATCTTTATTACTTCCATGAGTGTTTTAAAAATATAAAATATACATTTGTCACATGTACAACTTATTCAAATCAATTGTGAGTTACCATTCATAATGCCTTACTAGAAATTTCTTGTACTTGAATAGTTGTCTCATCCTGAGATGGAATTTGTTGTCTAGGTGTGATAACATGTAAGTTTATTTATGCCCACTATATGGGCTACACTGAACTTCTTTGTAATTACTTGTTTATAATCTTTATGCATAGTTTCACAAGAGTGTTGGTTTTCACTTCTTGCACATTACTTAACTATCTTTTTTGGTTTTCACCTAAACAACATACTAACCTACTGCATTTTATGGGTTGTCAATAGGATGGCATAACTAGGAGGCTGCCCTTTATAGGATTTCAACCTTCCTAGTCCCACTCATAAATACTTAACCCAAAAAAATTATTTTCCCAAGAAAATTTTTCACTATCTAAAATTATTAAAAATTACAAGAATCCAAGCTATAATATTGAGAAGGGGTGGCATTGGGTGCATTTACACTATTGAAACTAAATGATTATCCTACCTAAATATTTATTGTGATAGTGTGGAGGTTTGTGTAGACACCAAAATTACATCACACATGTGTATAACTCCCTGTGTCAAAACCCCCCTTGAACCCCTTTTCAATAATAATAATTAGTCTTCCTAACCCATGCTTTTACCTCTCACACATTTAATTAGTTTAAATATTTAATTAAGTTAATTAAAAATCACTTATGCCACCCTACCTGGCCACCTCATTCTAAGATTGATTCTTACCCTTTAAGTCACCTCAAGACTTAGTCCCCTTATCCTAACTACCCATGACTTGTTCTTACCCCAAAAATAAATTCCTAACCAACTACATCCTTCTTAACCTCCCATTTCTACCATGTCCTAATAGATACCACACTTGGCATAATAAAGAAAAAAAATAGGCTAAAAATAACCCTTTGACCTATTCTCATGCCGCTGATGTTGGTCAACCCATGACTGACATCGATGGGATCACCAATGTCGATTACTTAAGTCAAACTCAAAACTAATGTTCAGGTCAGTAAAAATTAAAAAAACTCATTTTATTCACACACAAGATTTTGGCATCCAACTTTTCACATCTTGGCTTACTGTTACCTTGCAAAAGTTAATCCAGACTAGGAACCAAGCTCTTGAGAACCAACATCACATGCTTGTTTTCTCTATTCAAGGCATTGGTTCGGTAAGCCTTATAGGAGCCATCCATTCAACACTTATTGTTCAATCACCTCTTTAGCTAAGTACATCACTTATTCTGTAAGTCTTTAAGTAGTTACTTTATAATAAATTTATATCTACTATTTATTATTTTATGCATTCCTGACTGAACCCCCGTGAAAGAGTTATAAAGCTTCCCCGCTTATTTCCCCTTGTTCCAACACACAAAACCTTTGACTAGATTCATCCAAAATAATAGTCTCTCTCTCTCTCTCTCTCTCTCTCTCTCTCATAACTCTCCCCAAAATTTTAGACCTAACCAAAATCATTTCCCAGACCTAGAAAAACCTTCTAAAAGTTCCTAGAAAATTATTGCCCCTATCGACGTCGGTCGCCCAACCAACATCGATCACACTTGCTCACTCCTGCAGGTAAGAAAGCACTACCATAAAAATATTTGTTAGTAGATATATGAGTGGGCTACCAAGCCATGTGCTTTTTCTAAGAAGTGTCAAACTTCCTTAGGGATGACAATCCACTTTTAAGAAATAAAAGAGTAATAAATAGCAAGGAGAGAGGAAAAGAGAGATATGTTACCATTGTTCACAACCTGAGTGTAGCAGAGAGTAACAAAGTATTTTTGGTATATTCAGTTTGTATTTTGGAAGTTATCTAGGCAAGTTTTAGAGAGGTTATTGAAAATCCACAGTTGCTGATGTTGGTTACATTGTTGAGGTTGGCGAGCATCTAACTCCTATTTTTGTCTTGCAACTTGTCAGTGCAAATTACAAGACAAAAAGGGGCACATGTAGACACCAAAATTATGTCACACACATTTGTAACTTCTTGTGTTGAAACCCCCCTTGAGCCCCTTTTCAATAATAATAATTAGCCTTCCTAACCCATGATTTTAACCCTCACACATTTAATTAATTTAAAATATTTAATTAAGTTAATTAAAAACCACTTATGCCACCTTACGTGGCCACCTCATCCTAAGACTAATTCTTATCCTCTGAGTCACCTCAAGACTTAGTCCCCTTATCCTAACCACCCATGACTTGTTTTTACCTCAAAAATAAATTCCTAACTAACTACATCCTTCTTGACCTCCCAGTTCTATTGTTTCCTAATGGATACCACACTTGGCATGAGAAAGAACATAAAATAGGTTAAAAATAGCCATTTTACCTATTCTTCTACCACTAATGTCAGTCAACCCATGACCAACGTCGATAGGATTGTTGATGTCAGTTACTTAAGCCAAACTCCATACTGATGTTCAGGTCAATAAAAATCAAGAAAACTCATTTTATTCACATACAGGCTTTTGGGCATCCAACTTTTCACATCTTGGCTTACTGTTACCTTGTGGAAGTCAATCCAGACTAGGAACCAATATCTTGAGAACCAACATCACATGCTTGCTTTTTCTATTCAAGGCATTGGTTTGGTAAGCCTTATAGGAGCTGTCCATTTGACACTTATCATTTAATCACCTCTTCAGTTAAGTACATCACTTATTCTATAAGTCTTTAAGCAGTTAATTTATAATCACTTTATATCTACTATTTATTATTTTATGCATTCTTGACTGAACCCTCATGAAGGATTTATAAATCTTCCTCACTTCCCCTTATTCCAACACACTAAACCTCTGACCAAACCCATCCAAACAATACTCTCTCTCTCTCTCACACACACACACACAACTCTCCCTAAATTTCTAGACCTGACCAAAACCATATTCTAGACCCAAAAAAGCCTTCTGTACCGACCTCGATAGCCTAACTGACATTGACAACTATGGATTTTCAATATCCTCTCTAAAACCTACCTAGACAACTTCTAAAATACAAACTGAATATACCTCCTGCACTCTGTTACTCTCTGATGCACTCAAGTTGTGAACAAGGGTAACATATCTCTCTTTTACTCTTTCCTTTTCTCTCTCTTTGATATTTATTACTCTTTTGTTTCTCAAAAGTGGACTGTCATCCCTAAGAAAGTTTGACACTTCCTAAAACAAGCACATGGCTTGGCAACCCACTCATATATCTACTAACAAATATTTTTGTGGTAGTGATTTCTTACCTACAAGTAGGCCTCCCCAACCAAAGAGGAGTGCTCACAACATCTAGATACGGTGTGAAAACCAATCCAGGTTCATTCTAATCACTTATCCCTATCCTTATTCTCTATTTTTCTTTAGACTTGAAATAGACATAATTTTAGTGAAACATTTTTGGCACACCCGGTGGGACCCTAAAGTTTTCCTCAATTTCATTGCTTGTTTTAAGCATTCATATAAGTGTATTATAGTAAAAATTTCATTTCTTGCAGTTTTTCCTTCTTTTCTCCCTCAAAGTGAAATATTCAACATTTTATTTTCTATTTAAGGGCAATAAACTAAAATTTCTTCTTCTTTGCCACTCTTCTTTTCTCTTTGCCTATAAAAGTAATTTATAATTTTTCTTACAAGTTAAAAGAATATCTTAATTAGTTATTTCTTGCATGCACATTAGGATAGTGAATTTCATTCTCTACTCCTATTTCATCATTATTTTCATTTGAATCTAAACATTTCAGATTTGGGTTTAAAACTTACTACACTTTATTGTTTGCTTGTTGCATATTAGCTCACCTAGTTAATTATAAGAATTATGAATTAATTGTAGTGAACCTATGTTACACAACCATATCACACTCACAAAAACAAACATCTAAACTTACTTGAGATAAGGCCCATCAAAATTTCATCACCTGGTGGATCACCTTACCCTACCTGGCTATCCTACTTGGATTTCACCACCAAGGGGAGAACCCACTCCATTTTTTGGAGGAGTATAAACTCTAGGCAGAAGGTATAGTTTGGCTAAGTGGCCTGGCTTGGATTCAGGTCTGTGAAGTGCAAGGAGTAAGATCCTATAATAAGCCACATACTTGGTCTAACATAGTATTCCTCTTGAGCACTAAAACTAACCTAAAACTAGCTCTATATTGCTTTTTATTACCTTCGTTAACCAAATTATCTTCTCACTATCTAATTAAGGCATAAGCCAACACAAGACTAAAATTAATCTCTAGGAGTTAATAATTAGTGGATGTATGTTCTTTTTCTATTGCCTTCTATATTTTGGAGTTGGTAAAGACATTTCTCCCATTGATTCACAAAATCAATACTATTTTTAATACTCAGATTGTATAACCTATTATATCAGTTTTTTTGAGTATTTTCTCTTCTTACACAAACCTCTTGCATCCTCTATTTTACCTAGATTCTACTTCTAGGTTTCTAAAATGTTGGATTTTCCATCTCCCAGAATATCACAGTGACTGACATCAGTTAATTCCACTAACATCGACGGACTTTAGCCTACCGACATTGGTCAATTTCACTGATATCAATAGAATTTGATTATTGACATCAGTCAAATGACCGATGTCAATGACTGTGTAATTTTAATTTACTCAAAATAGTAAGCTAAAATAACCTACTTACTTACACCTGAACCTAGTTTTTCCTTATTCTATCACCAATACAGAGTATTAAGACTATTTATACTTCTTGCATGGTATTGATGTGAGCCCAAGCCAAAATTATTATCAATTACACAAATTAGAAACCACTTCCACCTTTCCCTCTTGTTGCTAATTCTATCATGGAGCATACTTCAGATATAGAGCATACTCCCAACCCCAACCAAATTCCCACTGTGCCTGAAAGAGATCAAGATTTTGCTAAATTTCTTGATCATAATGTGGTAGCCCTTCAGCATTACCTTGCCATGAGTCAAACCCACAATTCTTTGGGTGACCCACTATCTAGTATGCCAACCTCTCTAATGGAGACAACTTTAGTTTTAGCTGTCTCCACTATTTTCCCCTTGGTTACTCAAACCACCACTTCAACAAGTAACCCAACCATAAACAATGCCCAAAGTTTAGCATTGCCAACTACCTAATCCCACCTAAACCCTAGTGTGACTTCCCTTCTTTCACAACCATAATTAGTTCAGTCAGGTCTCACCCCATTTCAAAATTTGGTGGTACCTATTCCATCTACTCTTGTACCTATAATTACCTGAGTTATGACTCACCCTTCACCTAGTATAACCATGCTAATAGCCCAGCCTATAATAACAACATCTAACCAAAGCATAGTCTCTAACCTAATGGGACAAGCCCCTTTTCTTTTTGCCCCCCAACCTATGACTCATTATCCTTATGTTGTACCAACACAACCTCAACAAGCTATGTCATACGCTCCCTCTGCTTCCTATCAGGTTCCCTATAACTTAGGGGGTATTTCCTGAACTAATCCCCCTCCAAACCTCATTAAGATGCTGATGGAAAAGATGTCTAATCTAGAGACATCTGTTTCAGGTTTAAAGAATGTGTTATCTTATGATCAGATATGCAATGAACCCATCTATTCTTCTATGCCTATTAACCCTTATCCAAGCCAATGGGAACTCCCCAAATTTAATCATTTCTAGAGTAAAGAGGACCCACAATAACATTTTCAAGCATTTATACATACTTTTTATTTAATAAGGTGTGATGATGCATTATTACTTTGCACTTTCCCTATGTCTCTTTCGGGTACTACCCGAGATTGGTATAGCTATATAACTCAACACTCACTTTTCTCATTTACCCAACTTACACAAATATTCCTAGACCATTTTTATTTTAACATTTCTAAAAAGGTTTCTAGTACAGATCTTTATTCTATTAGATAGTTTGATGATGAGTCTATCATAGATTTTGTTGCTCATTAGAAAGGCTTGATCAATCAACTCTCCTCCTTACCCCAACCTGAGCTTATTGAGATTTTCTTGAGGGCATGTGCTAAGCACATTTTTTCCACACTCTGAGTACAAACTTTATGTAAATTTGATGAGGCCTTTACAATGGCACAAAAACTTGAGATTCGGGCTATAGATGAAGGTAGAGTCAAGTTGCGTAGTAAGAATTCTAATTCCAAATCGAATGACTCCTCTTCTTCTAAAACTTCTCCTTATAACCAAAAATCTAAAGGCTCCACCAACATGATGGTCATTAAATTAGATTCTTTCACAACCACAAACCAACCTAATTCCTTGACTTCCCAAAATCCTACCAAGCAATTCCAACAATGATATGAACAAAGACAATACACTCCCATTAAGGAGTCATGTAATTCCATTTTGGAAATACTATTGCAACAAGGTGTCATAACCCTTCCTCAAATCAAACCTCTTATGTAGTTTGGCCCCTCCCTTCCTATTCTAACATGGTACAAGGAGGATGAATTTTGTAGCTACCAGAGTTAAAGGCCACAATTCTAATAACTATACAACATTCAAGAACATTATTCAAGACATGCTTGATAGGGGTGATCTCGTCTTGGATAATCCTAATGCACCTGTTAATCAAAAGATGGATGTGTTCAAATGGCCTTTTCCTAACCATTCACCCAATCAAAATATTTTTTAGACCATGAATAACTCATGTGATCATAATATCCATATGGTTAATATGGTCTTTTCTTTACTTCTAGTTTAACCTCTCCCACAACAGGAGGTACCCATTTTATCGACTCCTCCCCCATAGTTAGTGGCATTTATTTTGCCCATTCCTCCTCCTCAGGTAGAAGATCCTATTTCACCCATTCCACTCCCACATGAGGAAGAACATCCTTTACCACTCCTTTTACCATTAGAGGAGCCTATATTGCCAATTCATTTTGCACCAATGTTACCTATCCTCTTACCACTTAAAGACCATGCCTTACCTATTCTGCAACCACATGTTGAGGGGAACATCATTCTTGTGTTATACCTTGTTGAGGAACCCTCTTTTCCTACCTCTCCTCCATCAATAAAGAGTAATACTCCATCTACTCTACCTTTTCACCTAAAAGAGTTAGTGTTATCTACTCCTACATTAGACGAGAGACCTATTGTGCCTACTCTAATTCTACCACTTTTACCACTTCTTTTACCTATGAAGGATCATAATTTACCTATTCCTTGCCCACATGTTGAGGGAGAAATTATACCTATGCTCTACCCCCTCAAGGAACCTTCTTCGCCTACGTTTCCTCCACACATGGAAGACCATGCCTCTTCTCCTGTCTTTGTCGAAGAAGACCCTATTGCATTTCTTTCTCATCTTTGGCCTAAGGTAGTAGAGACCACTAATTTCCCTCTTTCTGAATCACCTTAGCCTTCTAAAGAAGAAACCATAAGGCCTACATCAACTTCATCTAAACCCTTCTCATGGTTGGTAAAAAGTCTAGAATTTATTGACTTCATGAAGCTAGATCATGTGGCATTTTGGGACCAACTTAAAACTCCTTATCCTACACAATGAGTGTCGACATTTACCAACAACCCTCTCACTACCCTTTATCTTAAGGTCTTTGACAAAGCCAGATCTTCTTCACCAAAATCACTAGAAGCTCATCCATTTATGTCAGAACCCTCACCCACATGGGCATCTACCACATTAAGGTAGTTCAGGTATTTAGGCATACATCTCATCTCTAATCTACTTCATCCATAGGTGAAATTAGATCTAACTCTCCAACCATAAGTTAGAGTTTCATGGCCTAAACTATAGATAAATGTTAAGCTTCCTAGATCTTGTTGATCCTTCCCTATTTAACCCTCAAATTTATCATAAATTTTGTGACCACACCCCTCTACTTTAGTTGGATTATCACTAATCCAAGCAAAACAAAAGGCTAAGTTACCCCCTCTACTACCTCTAACACCTAGTAGGCCTTTCACATCTAACACCATGATACCTAACACCAAGAAAGTGTCAGCAAAACATGTAACTCCACTGCCACCAAATAAGGTGCCACATAAAATCACCCTTGTGACTCCTAAACAAAATAAGGTATCCACTCTTGTTACCATGACAAGTGTTAGCCCACTCACAGGTTCTCAAAGCTTTTTCCTACGTTAATTTTTGCAATATTCCATAATAACTCTTCTTCCCATTAAGCCTTATATCCCTCTTAGACCTAAGCCATCTTGGTTTAATGATACACAAGTATGTCTATATCATTATTCACCTAGACATGATACTAAGAGTTGTAAAGCTCTCACAATAGTCATTCAGTAACACTTTGATGTCGACACTCTCTTTGTTGATACTCCTATTAACCTTCTTGTTATTCCACCTCTGGCATCCAAAATAACTCATAATGTTCCACCTAAATTCAAACCCAAAGAAATGTGTCTTTGGTGTCCTTTTCAGTAAGATCTTAGGCTTTATCATTTCTCTCCATGGTATTAAAGTCAACCCTGCTAAGGTTCGAGCAATACTAGAGATGCCTCCACCTACTAATATCAAACAAGTCTACAACCTACAAGGTAAACTTCAGTCAATTCATCGCTTCACCTCCTAGTTGTCAGATCATTGCCAAACCTTTCACCATCTCCTCAAAAAAGATGTCTCCTTCCATTAGAATACAGATTGCCAAGAAGCTTTTGATGCACTCAAATAGTATCTCCTTTCCCCACCAGTTCTTATTCCACCTAAGGAAAATCATCCTTTTTACCTTTACATTTCTGTAATAGACCATTTTTTGGGTGGTATGATTGCACATCGAGATGATCACAATTGAGAATAAGCAGTTTACTACATAAGCCACACACTTATTATTAATGAGACTCAATATACACATACCAAAAATCTTTGCCTCACATTTATCCTTTCAGCCTCCAAGATCCACCATTACCTCTTAAATCACAAAACCTATGTGGTCACCCATACTGATCCCCTCAAATACATGTATTCCAAGCCATATCACAACCAACATGTAGCTTGGTGGGTCATTCTCTTTACTGAATTTGACTTAGAGTTTATTCAACAAAATTCTATCAAGGGGCAAACGATCACTGACTAGTTAGCTACCATCCCTTTACCTGACAACCAACCTTCAAACCTCAAATTCCCTGACAAATCCATCACAATGATCTCCACCGATGACATATCATATCAAATGATGATGTTCTTTGATGGGTCTAAATGCCAATATGGTGGGGGTGTGGGGGTCATTCTTATTCCTCTAGATGGTGAGCCTATGCCTTTGTCATTTAAACTAAATTTTGAATGTACTAACAATATGGCTGAATATGAGGCTTTGATCTTAGGGTTTCAAATGGCTATCTTCTTGAGTATCAAATAGATAACCATTTTCTATGATTCTCAACTAGTGGTTAATCAAGTTAATGGTTCCTACCTATGTAAAAATAAAATTATGCAGTGGTATAAACATCGTGTAGATACACTGTTGGGATTATTTGACTCCTATCTCTTACAATATTTTCCTTGATCTATTAACAAGTTTGTTAACAAAATGGATTCACTTGATTCACACATACCCTCTTCACCCTCTCCCTCAAAAATTTTTCACCGTACATCCCTTAACATTACCCTCCTATGTATCAACTAACATCCTTTTTATCGGAAATGTAACATAAAACCCACATGACTTATGGTACAAGCAAGTCATAGATTATATTTCTTTTTCTATTACCCCTTATAATCTCTCCAATAATGGGAAAAATGACTTCATACAATGTGCCACTCATTACACTATGCTAGGGGGACTTTTCTACAAGTGAGGTTTTGATGGTCTCCTCCTTAGATGCCTTACTAGTACTAAGACTCCCTTCATTATTAAAGAAAGTCCATGATGAGATTTATGGTGGAAATTTCAATGGTCATGTAGTCACCAAGCTTATCCTTTGACTTAGTTGTTATTTTCCAACACTCCATCAAGACTGTGGTGATTATGTTCAATGCTGCATCAAATGTCAACAACATGCTAACCTCTTTCACATTCCAAGTCATGCATTACAAGTCACCAAAGACTTATAACCCTTATCCCAATGAGGGTTGGATCTAATTAATGATATTAACCCTCATTCATCCCTCTATCACTGTTATATCATTACTACCACTAAATACTTCACCAAGTCGGTCGGTCATTCCTTTCATCTCCACTAAGGCTAAAAAAATTGTTGACTTTATCAACCATCACATCATCTGTCATTTTGGTGTCTCACATAAAATTACAACAGATAATGACAAATCTTTTAAAAATAAGACAATCCAAAATCTTTGTGATACCTTTGGAATTAAATTTAGCTTCTCATCACCGTACTATCCACAAGCAAATGGATAGGCAAAAGCTTCTAATAAAACATTAACCAAAATTATCATGAAGGTAGTCAATAATATAGGCAAGGATTGGCACACACACATTCCCTTTGATTTATGGGCTTACCGCACTAACATTCAAACCCCTACTGGTGCTACACATTTTTCCTTGGTCTATGGGATGGAGGCTATTTTGCCTCTTGAGGTTTAGATTCCTTCTCTTCACATTTCTATAAAAGACATACTTACTAACGATGAATTTCACTAAGAACATTTAGCTCAACTTGAGTTACTTGATGAGCATCATCTCATAGCCCTCAACCACATCCAAATATATCAAGAGCATATCAAACGTGCTTACAAAAAAAACCTCAAGGAGTGAGATTTCAGTATTGGAGATCTCATCTTAAAAGAAAATCAACATGTGATGAACATGGAGAAAATCAAACAGGGTAAGTTTGCTCCTAATTAGTTTGGACCCTACATCATAACTCACAAGTATGGCTCAGGAACTTATCGCTTGTCTTCTCTTGAAGGAAAGCCAGAACCCAAGCCTTTAAATGCCTTACACCTATAACCATTCTTTTATTAATCAAGTGATGCTTCATCTCGTATTTAACTTGAGCTCATCCCTTGAGCACCCCTATTACATTCATCTCCCTTCATCTTAACCCTTACTCCTACACACATAGTTAACCTATGAAGTGCTAAGGTTTTGCCCTCAAAGTGGAAAACCCCTAAGCCTCTATAGTCTTGTCCATGAATAAAAGTAAAAAAAATGGGGATATGTAGACAAGTTATAATCTATTAGGTCATGATTCTCAACATAAACTACTCCTTTGAAAGATAGCTACATACCTTCTCTTTGATACTATCAATAGACTGCTCCCTTGAAGGATAACTATTTAAACTCAAAAACAAATGCTTAGACCACTCCCTTGAAGGGTGGATAGGCCAAGATTTACTATTAAGGGAAATTAAAAAAACAAAAAACAAAAATATTCTCGTATTGATTAGCTTCATATGGCCTCAACACAAACAAAATCCCATTGTAGGCTTCCTGCATTGATTAGCTTACACAAAAAAAAAGCTTTAAGTCATGGAATTTCCTATAGTAGCTCTCGAGTCATCCATAACAAGGGCATATCATCCCCACTTTGAAGGTTACACTACCCAAACACTTTCACTCATTTTACCCTTTTCTCCTCATACTCTTTCAAAGGACTTTGAACTCACTTAACACAAGGTGAACATGATGCTTCTCTAACAAATAAAATGGTCAAATGACGCAAAGCATGAAAGAGGCTCATATTTTTGAACCTATTTATGTTATTATTATGGTCTTTGCTAATACATGATTATTTCATCTCTTCATTTCCCATCCCAATCACATGTCGATCTCTCTACTGAGATGAAAACTTCATACAAATAATAAAATAAACAACCTATCCATTTTAAGCATACACCATCACAAATATGGGAAAAAGCTAAGATGAAGCTAACGAATCAACTATGCATATACCATCACACATATGGGAAATGCTAGTCTAACTTAACTAACATGTTAAACATTAACATAATATAACCATCCACATCAACATCATCATCACTATCACAATAAATGCATCTCAAAATCATAATAACACATCTCATATATATATATATATATATATATATATATATACGCTCAACATGAATGTACATCAATAGATCATAATAATATCATCTCTCCCTCAAAATAATACATCTCTCATCTTTGGATCATAGGCCGGTGTGTATACAACATATATAAAAATAAAAAAAATTGGTGCTCAGAATCCTCGAGGCTATACGTGTGGTCATGAAGTAGTGTCACCACCACTCTCTACCTATCTGCGTCTGTGTGAACTAGAAGCCATGGCATGTGTCACTAATCTCTCCTACTCTCTAAACTCAAATACCTCTAAATTTATGGGAACTCCCTAATGGCCCTCTCATAATAAGCAATCTCATCAAGGGTAGTGCTGTAACTCACTAGAGATACAGTCTGTGGTGGTCCCATCACACCTATTGAAGGCCCCTATACTGGTCCCTATGGTCGAGGAGGAGTAACCTAACTTACTACTCTCAAACTATCCCTTTCTATTATTAGTGTAGTAACTTGACCCTATAATACCCTAACCTAGCTCTGTAATGCCCTGATCTAGCCTTGCAATGTCGCCACCTATTCTTGAGCTACATCTCAAGCCTAAACTATCACATCTCGAGCCTGCACTGCCGTATCTTAAGCCTATATTGATGCATCTTATGTCTATATCATTACATCTTAGGCATATATAGATGCATTTATTTCCCTCTCATTACTCCTTGTAAATTTGGTGGTGGCCTCCTAACCTAAACTATGGGATATAAACCTATCTACCACACAAGATATACTATTGTGCATCCAAGATCTACTACACCTGGCCTTGCTTACAGATCCTCAAAATCCAACCCATATATCTCTTAGGGCATTAGTAGGGGTGCTTCTATATCATCCCTCCTATATCAAGGGAAGGTAAGAGGTACACCATATAGCATGCCAAACTATCTCCTAACCTGTGCCATGGGTATCATCTTTAGCTCGCCAACTCATCTGTCTCTGACCCATAATGTGCTCTATAAACCAACAAGTTACTCTGATTGTCCTATGAATGTAGGGTATGTAAATTAGGGTCTCCACAAAATATATACATGGATAAATCCCTCTATCATGCACCTAAAATGATCAATATCTCACACTATGTTGTCTACTTAGGTCTAGGCCATACCGTCTCTCCACCATCTGAAGCCAATCTTGAAACTGGCTACAATCATGGTAGGTAACCCCAATATTCATGTCACCATGATATGTTCATATGACCAACAATGGAGTAAATACCCAGCACATAAACTATATCATCATTGCAGTCTCAACCCCTATAACTCTCTGTATAACTATGCTAAAAAAGTTGGTCCCCATGTGAATATGGTCTGCTACTCAACCATCTATGCTAGAACACCTATCAATGTAATAGGAAATATCCCACCATCTATGTCTGGTAGTGCATACACTATAATCCATATCATCATAAGATGCTCAATCGATGCTACTCCTCATCAACAGTGTACAATGGATTGTGGGCAAAGCTCACTGAGTGATAGGTCACCTCGCTAACATGCTCTCCAAATAATGTCACCATGTGAATATCATGCTCCTATATAAAACATGACAAGATCTCCTCACCTTAGAGAAATAATAATAAAATCCTATACACATCCTCCTATGTCATCAATAAATAAAAGGTATTGGTGGTGTGATCCCACCTCTTGATCAATGCTATCATCAAACTCACATCCTATGCAACTCTATAATATTGTCACACTCCCCATAAACCTACGACTGCCATGTGTTCCCACTCATCTAGGGTGACATCCATCCTCATCCACATCAACAACATAGGTAGGAGATCTCATAACATCAACTCCTACCTCGCCCACATCCATACACACACACCTCAAGTCACATAATTTCTAATATAACCTACCACTACTTTTTTCCCTTCTCTGTGGGAGAACTACATTGGTCTGAGGCCCTCAATCGGGCTATGTAAGTAACACTCAATGGACATGGGGTATTTTTAGGTTAGCTCAGCCATATACCCACCTAACTATCTACCCTACTCTCCCATCTCCACCCTAGGCTTCATTGCTTCTCTCTCCACCCTAGGCCCAACTACCTATCACAACTCTAGGCCTCATGGCTTATATCCTTAACCTTCAACCTTATGACTTATCTTTCAAGCCTTAGGTCCCCTGACCTATTTCAACCTATCCTTATTTAACCATTTACACTAACACACTTTTAACCATACCTTATATTTATTTCCCTACACATTGGGATAACTATATTAGCCTAAGGTCCTCAACTGGGCTATATAGGTAGCACTCAATTGACATGGGGTCTGTTGAGGCTGGCTCGGTCATTAGGTTCATTGACTACTTCAATTAAAGATCTAAAATTGACCTTTTCTCTTATTTTGGGTTAGTCAAGGTCATCAATGTCAGTTTTGTATGTCAACATCAACGCTTTGTATCGATCGATGTCGATAGATGCCACCAACTTCAGCACCGTGTCGGTCGACATCGATGGACCCCACCAACATCAGGGACTAGTTTGGCTCTAGGGCTAAATAACCCATCTCCCAACTTTAAATTTTAACATAAAAACTATCCCCAAACCCCTCCCAAATTCATCTAAACCTACCCTCACCTCATTTCCTACCCCTTTAATAGCATTCTTTCCCCCCAAACTTCAAACTTAGTCTAAAATAGAAAATTAAAAAACTTAAAATCAAAATCAACTCGAAGGGGATCTTACCTCATCTCTCCATCTCCTCCAAGCTAGAATAGCTAGCACTTGTGGTGGTGTGCCTCAGCTGGGTCCCCTCCTAGGTCTGCCATCTTGTCAACACTCAAATCTCTTTTTCTCTCCAATCAAATTTTTCAAATGAGTTCTAGTGGGCCGTCAAACCCTTTTTTATCAGGTTTAGTCACCCACCAATGTCAGCATCCTTGACCTAAGCCATCAAGGTTGGCACTATTTCCTACTGACATCATTGACATAACTGATGTTGACACCCTTAAATTAGAGTTTCCACCAACAACCACAACCCTTTAGATTCTACCCCTAATTTGGGGCAATTTGGATATCCTGTATATCTCCCTGACCATGGCAACCAACCTAGAGATCACATATATCTCCCCAACCAAAACAACCACCATTAGAGATCACTTAAATCTCCACACATGATGACTTTAACTGGAGATCATGAATATATCCTCGATCATTGACCCTTTTAAACCAACCTTTCATTTCTTGTCTTGATCACTTATGCTATACCACTATAGTTGGCTATTGTACATGTTGTCCCCCAAAAATATCAGCTATTTTTGGGACAACATTTGAATTATTTTGGTCCTACAGACCAAAATTATTTCTTCCCTTTCCAAAATTTGTCTTGGGCATTCAAATTCCTCATTTTTCAAGCTTTTCAGAAATCTATGGACTCCGCAGGCTTAAATCTACGGACTCTGCAGGCTTAAATCTATGGACTCTACAAACAGGCTCATTTCTACAAGTTCAACAGGCTTCACGACTTCTGCAAGAATTTCCATCGACAAGCATCAATAACAGGTTCAACATTTGGTTCAACACCAAATGGTTTGTAGGTGGGTTCAATCAAGTGGTTTAATGCTTTATTTCAACATTTGGTTCATCCACTCATTTTCAGTGTTTTGATTCATTCTTTGGTTCAATCAAATGATTCGTCAGTCGGTTCAAGGCTTTGTTTAAACTGTTGAACCAAAATTTGGATCAAAGTCTTGGTTCAATGGAATGGTTCAAACATTTGGTTCAATAGAATGGTTCAATAGTTGGTTCATCGCCAAAGTTCAAAGAGTTTCTCAAAGAAGCCTGAAGGCCATTCAAAGACTGCCTGAAGGGTAGATACCCTTGTGGGAGGCTCTTCTTGAATCAAAACGGGTCATTTCTTAAGGCCCAAAAGGGCAAGTTTGATCCGAAAAGTGCCAAATAGAAAAGCTGAAAGAAGACAAAGGAATGACGTGCCCAAAAAAATCAAATTCAACACAGTGAATTATCTGTTGATCCTTTAAACATACAGACATACAGACCAAAATACGTTCACATTTCAAAGCCAAGACCAATAGAAGCGGAGAAGGAACATAATAGTAAACTAAATCTAGGACCTGATTTAATTAACTGAATAAGGAGGAATAATGAAGATAAGATTAGATCGCCAGGTGGACATTGAATGTTACAAAACTTTCAATAAGCGTGACTTATTTCCTTGCATTGATAAAATCAAATGGGTAAAGTGCCCCTAAGTTCCAGCATGTCTTCTTAACAAATTCCAACACAAAATGATGTATTGATTGTTCCCAAGTCCTTCTTGAAGAGGCTATCTAAGGGACTTTCTTCTATTGTAATAAACATCTCTTTTTTGACATTTAGAATGAAACTCTGCCCAAATTATAAGGCATTACTGAGACTTTGAGCTCAGATTGTCGATCATATTTTGTTACTAGAATATTCAAAAGTACGCTGATTGACAAAATATTCAACCAACAATTTTTGGTGACTCTGCTGGAGATATACATAATATTATGCAATTTGGAACCTCAAGTTTCAGATTGAAACATCACCTATATAACCCATTATCATTATAACCTTATCCATTATAGACTTTGGTGACTCTGTTTCATGTCTTACCCATTATCCATTTATAGCCTTACCATTTTCATCCATTACCATCTTCCTCCACCTCCATTTTTTTATTTGGTCTACAAAACCAGAGCTACTGGGAAAGAGTGCATAGTTTGAAAACTCAAGCCTCAAGCTGAAGCTGAGCCAGTCCTTTTCCATTTTTGTTTTGTAATCTGGAGACTCCACTCAGATGTGTTATCCCTATTGTTCATAATCTGATCATGGTAGTTTGAGGCCCCTGGGGTAACTCATTTGGCCCACTTAATCTAACTCTACCCCTGCATGAGCTACCACTCAGTTTAAGGAAGAATTTTCCCAAATTATTTGGTGATGGAAGAGTCCACCCTGATGAACACATTGCATACTTCACCATAGCCTGTGGTGTGATAGGGGTGGAATTTGAAGATGTGGCAGTCAGGATTTTTGTGGAAACACTACAAGGTGCTGCTGCAGATTGGTTCTACCATCTGTAAGCTGGATCAATGATTGACTGGGATACACTTAAAGCCAAGTTCGAAGCAAGATTCAAGCCCACAGAAGATGCACATGCCTTGCTGCCCTAGCTCACATAGATGAAGAAGGAGCCTCATGAACCTATGAGGGACTTCATTGCCAGTTTTAACAAGCTGAGGCATAGGATTCCCATGATCACCCAACTGACACCTCAGAATCTCATGTGTTTCTTCATCAATTCACAGCTACCTGAAGTGAGTTTTCTGTTGAGACAGGTTAGACACATAGACCTTGAGGCTACTCAAGACTTGGCTACTGAGCTAGAATATGACCTTATCTTGGTAGGAAAAATAAGGAGAGATCCTAACAGAAATAGAGCTTCATCATCTTCTAAATATTCATCTATAAGCACCACTGATCCAATAGTGCAAAAGCTGGCAAATGAATTGCTAGCCTTAAAAAGGCAAATGGCACAAAGTATGTTTTCTACTCCTCTATATAAAGATATACCAAGGAGGACATTCCCTAATCAGCCATATCAAGGCATTGCTACCAAAAGTCAAGGGCAACCAAATTGTCTTCCTCCCCCATAGAGGAATCCTACCCTTGAAGCACATCCAACAAATTTGGTAGTTGGATATCTGGAAACAGAGCATGTTTCCTATTTCCAACCTGAGTTAGAGCAAGAAAATGGCACTAATCTCTTTAGGGAATATCTAGAAGAATCAACTGGCGACTTCCACATTAGTTTCCTAAATTACCAGGATGAACTCAAAAGTGAAGGTAAAGTAGTCAAAGGATCATACACAGTAGTCACCAGGTCCTAGAATCAATCAGCCTAGCAGGCCGACAAAGAGAAGAAAAAGGAGCAACCCCAACTAGCAATTTCAATTGCTGGGCAGAGAACCCCTCTTCCTTTTCAATCAAAGGATCTGGTGATTACCAAAGAAGTAAGTACATCGAACATCTCTGTACCTTCTACTTCAAATTTGCAAACCAGTCCTCCCCCTCCCAAAAATCAAAAGGATGAATTCCCATCTTCTCTTCTAAGCCCATTCCAGTCATTTGACATGATTAATCATGTCAAGAAATCCAAAATTCAGATGACTGAGTTTAAATCCCTGCAAGCCAATCCTGAGAAATTGGACATTGATGGAGAACCAGGTGCAAACCTATCTGAGGTAAAAATTGTGGTCACCCAAATGTTGGCCCCTGCAGCTCAAATTTTGTTTGAGCCTTCAGGCAGGGGTAATTACTTCTTGACCATAGAGGATGCTCATGTCTCAGTTGATGAAAGTCTTGTAGCTGGTAATCCAAGATTTGATCCAAACAAGGCATCAAAAGAATTAGTAGGTTGTAGTATAAACAAAAAAGGATCTTCCATCTCTAATGAAGAGAAATCTGATAAGAGATCAGCTTCTGATGATGACAACAATTCTTCCACCAATGAGGAAGTTGGGATTGTGTTGATATCTCCTCAAGGAAATATTATTCCTTCATGCAATTTGCAAGTTAGCAATACCTTCAACATAGCTAGATGCAAATCTCTATTGCTTAGATTGAAGATTGCTCAAGATGAAGAAGTCAAACTCCTTCACATCAAAGGAGATGCTAAGCTGATAGTTTATTAGGAGTTTGATGTGGACAATCCAATCATATGCTGGACTAAAATAGAAGAACAACCAATTATGGTAATGGACCATGCTGCTACAAATCAAAATCAGGCAAAAGAACCCTTCACAAGGAGAGCAAGGAGTTATGGTTTTTAGTTTGAAGACCACGTCCTGCCACGGAGCAAAAAGAAGGAAAGACCAAGAGGAAGACGTAGAAAATTTGTCTCTTGGTGGAGAGCTCCATTCACCTGTCACCGTTTCTAGGGACAAAACATTTTCTTTCTAGTTTACCAAGATGGCACACTATTTTCACTGTCTCTCAAGAAGCAACATCTAAAATACTTCAATTCTTGAAGTATCAGATCATTTCATCTGTATATATGTATATTTGTATAGTTTTTATTTCTATTTTGTTTTGTTTGTTTTTCTTTTTGATGCCTTCCATTTCTGGGTAGCATGACTCCATAGCCCAATAGCACACTTCAAGGCACTGGAGATTCTAGATTCTACTCCTTTCAATTCTTTTTGCAATTGACAGAAGTTCCCCAACTGGAGCCAACTGTTGTCCCCCAAAAATATCAGCTATTTTTGGGACAACATTTGAATTATTTTGGTCCTACAGATCAAAATTATTTCTTCCCTTTCCAAAATTTGTCTTGGGAATTCAAATTCCTCATTTTTCAAGCTTTTTAGAAATCTACGGACTTTGCAGGCTTAAATCTACGGACTCTGCAAACAGGCTCATTTTTACAAGTTTAACGGGCTTCACGACTTTTGTAAGAATTTCCATCGGCAAGCATCAACACTAGGTTCAATGTTTGGTTCAACATCAAATGGTTCGTAGGTGGGTTCAATCAAGCGGTTCAATGTTTTGTTTCAACATTTGGTTCATTCGCTCAGTTTCAGTGCTTTAATTCATTCTTTGGTTTAATCAAACGGTTCGTCAGTCAGTTCAAGGCTTTGTTTGAACCATTGAACCAAAATTTGGTTCAAAGTCTTGGTTCAACAGAATGGTTCAAACATTTGGTTTAATGGAATGGTTCAATAGTTGGTTCATTGCCAAAGTTTAAAGAGTTTCTCAAAGAAGCCTGAAGGCCATTCAAAGACTACCCGAAGGGTAGATACCCTTGTGGGAGGCTCTTCCCAACTCAAAATGGGTCATTTATTAAGGTTCAAAAGGGCAAGTTCAATCTGAAAAAGTGCCAAATAGAAAAGTCAAAAGAAGACAAAGGAATGACATGCCCAAAAATGTCAAATTCAACACAGTGAATTAGCCATTGATCCTTTAAACATACATACATACAGACCAAAATACGTTCACAAATTTCAAAGCTAAGACCAGTAGAAGCAGCTAAGGAATAGAATAGTAAATCAAATCTAGGACCCGATTCAATTAATTGGATAAGGAGGAATGATGAAGATAAGATCAGATCACCAGGTGGACATTGAAAGTTACAAAACTTTCAATAAGCATGACTTATTTCCTTGCATTGATAAAATCAAATGCGTAAAGTGCCCCTAAGTTCTAGTGTGTTTTATTAGTAGATTCCAACACAAAATGATGTATTGATTGTTCCCAAGTCCTTCTTGAAGAGGCTATATAAGGGACTTTCTTCTATTGTAAGAAAGATCTCTTTTTGACATTTAGAATGAAACTCTGCCCAAATTGTAAGGCATTACTAAGACTTTGAGCTCAGATTGCCGATCATATTTTGTTACTGGAATAAGAAAGCAAGTGGTTTTTTAGACTTTGTGCTGTAATATCTTTGTTATTGAGGAAATTGTTCTTATGTCTTTTTCTTCAATATATCTTCTGTTCCTTTAATTCAACAAGCAAAATTAGTGACAACAGTCAAGAAGGTGTCCTAAAGAGTCAACTGTGGAGAGAATTTGTGCCCCCATAATTGCCTTTAGTGTGTTTTCTTTTCATTTTTGTGTAAAGGACCTTGAGGTGACTTTGTGCCCTCATTGTCCTTCGTATCTTACTCTTGAGCAATCCAGGTGAATACTTTGTGCTGCATCTCGATTTGTTGGTTATTACATCCTTCGCTACATTTTGTTGTTACTGCCAGGAGTATTCTTGTGGTTTGCTGAATAGTACTTCTGAAAGAAGAGGAGTACTGTCTATCATTTCCCCCAAGTTTTTCCTTTGATCTGCATGCATCATCTCTAAAAGAAGAGAGATGGATGGTTTGTCCCACCCATGAGTATTATTTTCTATTTATATATATAGTATACCTACAGGGAACCTCCCCTTGATGAGAGGAGAGATCATTGTCTTTCTGATGTGGTAAAACTACACATTTGGATGACTAATCTTCCTATTTTGGCTGATTAGACCTATTTTGTTTATCAATACGCTGATTGACAAAATATTCAACCAATAGTACACATGCATGTATATTAGGTGTTTTAGATGGTAAACAAGCTAGTCCTATCACCTGAAACCTTTTATGTTTCCCAGAGACACTTCCTACCTTGGATACCTAGCACACATGGACCATTGGAGCTATAACATTAATTGTTTTGACCTTATCAGCTATCACTTACAAGATACGATTTAGTTATTTCTATTCGATTCCTCCTCCACCTTATCTATTCTTGATTTTGTTGACTATAAATCATAGTAGTATATGTGTAAGTAGTGATACCATGTTCTCATCCACTCGCCCAATTCACTTATCAAATCGATACCTGGTTTTATTTTCTCCTCCATTAGTTCCCATTTTGAGGGGGGATACCTCATCCAATACCTAGAGCATCTAACTCCTATTTTTATCTTGCAACTTGTCAGTGCAAATTACAATACAAAAAGGGGTAAATGTAAACACCAAAATTATGTCACACATGTGAGTAACTCCCTATGTCAAAACCCCCCTTGAACCCCCTTTTAATAATAATAATTAGCCTTACTAACCCATGCTTTTACCCCTCACACATTTAATTAATTTAAAATATTTAATTAGGTTAATTAAAAACCACTTATGCCACCTTACCTGGCCACCTCATCCTATGAATAATTCTTACCCTCTGATTCACCTCAAGAATTAGTCACCTTATCCTAACTACCCATGACGTGTTCTTACCTCAAAAATAAATTCCTAACCAACTACATCCTTTTTAATCTCCCATTTCTACCATTTCCTAATGGATATCATACTTGGCATGAGAAAGAATAGAAAATAGGCTAAAAATATCCCTTTTACATTTTTTCATGCCACCAATGTTGGTCAACCCATGGCTGATGTCGGTAGGATTACCGACTTAGATTACTTAATCCAAACTTCAAACTAATTTTCAAGTCAATAGAAATTAAAAAACTCATTTTATTTGCATAAAGACTTTTGGCATCCAATTTTCCATATCTTGGTTTACTGTTACCTTGTAGAAGTCAATCCAGACTAGGAACTAAGCTCTTGAGAACCATCAACACACACTTGTTTTCTCTATTCAAGGCATTGGTTTAGCAAGCCTTATGAGAGCCATCCATTTGGCACTTATCATTCAATCACCTCTTCAACTAAGTACATCACTTATTCTATAAGTCTTTAAGCATTTACTTTATAATCAATTTATATCTACTATTTATTATTTTACACATTCTTGATTGAATCCCCGTGAAGGAGTTATAAAGCTTCCCTACTTATTTACTCATTCTAACACACCAAACCTCTGACCAGACCCATCCAAAATAATACTCTCTCTCACACAACTCTTCCCAACCTTTTAGACTTGACCAAAACCATTTCCCAGACCCAGAAAATACTTCTACAAGTTCTTAGGAAATTATTTCCCCTACCAACACTTGTCACCCAATTGATATCGATCACACTTGCTCACTGACCTCAACAACCTAATCAACGTTGACAACTATGGATTTTTAGTAACCTCTCTAAAACTTGCCTAGACAACTTCCAAAATACAAACTAAACATACCACCTGCACTTTGTTACTCTCTACTACACTCAGGTTGTGAACAATGGTAACATATCTCTCTTTTACTCTCTCTTTGCTATTTATTAATCTTTTGTTTCTCAAAAGTGGACTGTCATCCCTAAGGAAGTTTAACACTTCCTGAAACAAACATATATCTTGGTAGCCCACTCATATATCTACTAACATATATTTTTGTGATAGTGATTTCTTACCTATAGGTAGTCCTCCCCAGCCAAAGAGGAGTGCTTGCAACATATGGATATGATGCTCAAACCAATCTAGGTTCATTCTAAGAACTTATCCCTATCCTTCTTCTCTATTTTTCTTTAGACTTGAAATAGATAGAATTTTAGTGAAATAGTTTTTGGAGTGGAGTTATACTACTATGCTATTTTCACTATGGGATTTTGTGATATCTACTGTGTGGCTATTGTCCACTAGGTTTGAAGTGCCTTTTATGCTCAAAACATCATGAGTAACTTAGATTGGAGGATATATTGAGGTTCATTGAGCATGCCCTTATTTGACCCCAAAATGTCCACCAGGTTAGTTATGAAGTTTCCACAGTCACTTAACCCATCACCCACCATGGTGAAAAATGCGTACAACTATGCCAAGATGCCTTACAACAACATATTTACCAGTAATTGCGATTAAGGGTTGATTATTATGATATTATGATCAATATCTTGTATTATTTATTTGAATAACTCTACATATCATTGTATTTGAATGAACAAAAACATGCTCTTGAGCATTTTTAATTCCCACACATGCAATTAGTCTATCACATTATCTTCATACCACAGAGACTTACATAAATTTACATCCATATGGGCTTCCATCACACTTATATCCATCAAATTTTAAGCCTCATCCATAGTAGTTAATCTTTCATTATTATCCTTCATCACTTATTGAAATTGTACCTTCCAATTCAAAATTTATAATGATATTTGTTGAGCTTGCATTGCTATTATGGTGATAACCTTCCTATATTAATCCAACAATTCAAAAATGACATCAAATTCATTGTGGTGTTTTCACACTTGTGCTTTGATTTATTGATATGCAAGCTTCATGACTAAGGTGGTGAGTTTTAATGGCTTTGACATAACCTGTCCCCCAAGACTTATTGATCCAATGCTGAACAAGTGTTCTCTTTTATTTTTTATGCTTTCAACATGAACTCTTTCAGTGCATCATTATATTATCTAGGATATGTATCCATCTGAGTGATTTAAAAATTAAAGGAATCCACACCCTTAGTTTATTTCTATAAGGGGATTTGTGTAATGTCTAAGGCAACTTACTGTAAAATAATTACTATTGCAATCTACTTTGTTTGAGGTGGAGGAGATGTGTGTGATTAGCATAGATGAAATGTCAACATGAAGAAGGTAGTGCATCTTGTGGCTATAGCCTAGATGTCCATCACCATGATTCAATAATGGAGTCTCCCCATTTCAAGCCTTCCTCTTGGAAGCTCATCTTTCTAGAACCATATTTTATGGAAATTCCTTTAGGGTGTGCTTAGGAGTTAGTTGGCATGATTTTATTTATTTTTGATCCTTGATCATTTGGTTTGGATCCTTGACCTTATTATGATGTTTTGATTATTCCTTAGTTGGAATAATTCTATGTTTTCTTGTGGCCCCTTGCATAACTTAGTGTTTGGGTTCCTATGTTTTTATGGATTATGTTCATTGATCATCCACCTTTTCATCTTCCTCCTCATTTTTGCACTTGTCCTCTTATCTCTTATGATTATTTCTCATGGAATTGATTCTCATTCAACTCTTCATCTTCCTTATCCTTCTTGGCTTGCTCTGCTTTGACCCTTGTGGTTTTCTCACTTATAGATTTATCTTTGGCCACTTTCTCTTTTGTAGCTTTGTCTTATCAAACCTTTTTGTAGGATTCCTATTTTTTATGTAAGTATTCCATTTTATTGTCCTTGACATCATTCTCTACTTGTTCTCATGCTTACTTCTCTACCTTTTCCTTATTTAAAGATTCACATTTTTGAGATTTCTTCCTTGTACCATGCTACTTCCTTCTTCACTGCGTGATATTCCATATAATTATTTGATTCCTCTCACTTCTTCTCTTCCTATTACTTAAATAATTATTAATTTTATTTCAAAACCTTTTCTTCAGCCTCCTTATCAACTCGATGTGCACTATCACAACCTATATAAACAATTTTTCTTCT
The DNA here is from genome assembly GCA_037957365.1 of Torreya grandis. Taxonomy (NCBI): domain Eukaryota; kingdom Viridiplantae; phylum Streptophyta; class Pinopsida; order Cupressales; family Taxaceae; genus Torreya; species Torreya grandis. The sequence continues at coordinate 524,986 of JARHVA010000094.1, read as the reverse complement.
ATTGTGTTATGTTATTAAGGGTAGTCTAAATGTATTTGAGATATAGGTTGGTCCACTTGCATGAGAGTATCATCAAGGAATTATCCTAAGATTGGACCTTCACTATGTTTCACAAATATGGCATGTGGAGTGAATGATGTTAGGAGGGTTCCACTACATTATTGGAGATAGATTAGGATCAACTAGTTCAAGAAGGGAATCAGGTGAATGTGGATTGATTAGGGGTGGAGTTGACATAGGCATGGAGGTAGGGTATATGGTGGAGTTGATTGCATTGATGTTACTATTTTATGCTTTCACACATTGGTTTTGGATTACATAAATGATGGGATAATATAGTGTTTCTTAATCTCCCCTATCTTGAGGCACATCTTCCTTGTCAAAGCCTCTACTTTTGGTGCTTAGGGCATTGACATATAGGCTATGAGACTTTTCTTCTAGACTTTGACATCAATATGTGGTTTTTTAGTTCATAACATGCATGTCTTCTTTTTTAATTTTTTAAATGGGCTTGCATTAACATCTCCCTCTTAATCATCACTCTTTAAATTTATCTATCTGCCACCTCTTTTTTCTTACATTTCCTTTGTAGGAGATATTTCAAGGTTCTAGTGGGGTCATCTGTGACACTCCATACACTTCCTTATGTTTGTGATTTTGACATCTAAACTAGTGAGAATAGGGTTAGTGTTTTTAGCTTACTATATTCTTCCTAAAAAATCATGTACACCTTGATGGACTTTGACATGGGTGGAAGGTTAGCCAATATGATGTGGTAAAATGTTTTAGACTTTGACCATTCACACATCCTTTTAAAAGAGACACTCTTTCTCTATTTATTCATCGTATGGGATGTTTCCTCGATCATCAATCAATATTTTATATACATTCTATAGAAAAATAATGAGTATATTGGAAGTGATCTCTGCATCAATTGTGGATAACCTGAGATCATTTTGAAACATTATGAATCTCTTGATTTTATTTGGTGATAGTTGGGATAGCTACGTAAGGCACTCTTTTTTTTAATGTCCCTTGGGGTCTAAAAATAGTTTATTGAGTTATTACTAGTTGAAGTGAGGCCCATACTTGTATCACTCACAATGGTTGTACATTTTATGTAACCTTATTTTTTTGTGTGTGACTTCTACTTATCTTGAACCATTTTGATGAAAAATGAAAGTAGAAGTGTAGATTACATTTGGGGTCATTGTTACTACCCAATCATCTAAATATACATCTAGAAAATAATGGATTAAATATTTAATGGTAGTAACCATGACTCTAGAAAATATTATAAATTTGTTCTTCAAGCCTAATGATATAAATCAATATGTGAAGGATCCTCACTCCATTATGAAGGTAGTTTTTGATTGATTTTCTATTGTGATGGTAATCTGATGGTATCCAATGAACCCATTTGTGAATGAATAAACATCAAGCCTTATGATGGCTTCTAGGATTTTATTAGTGAATTATATATGAAAGGGGTCATTGATTCAAATATCGTTCAGTGTGCGATAATCACCACACACTCTAATTTTCCCAATTTTATTTGGATGCACAACCATGGGGATTACCCAATCTAAATTTTATATTGGATAGATGATTTTGACCTCCACTATGATATCTTTATCCTCTTTTACCTTCATTTTAATATTTGGGTTCAATTTGTAGGGTCATTTTTTAGTCAACCTTGTGCATCCCTTGAAATCAATATGCATCTCACTTAATGAAAGGTCTACACCTTGACCTCAATGAATTTAGTGGGTAAGGCATATTCATAATATTATAATCACCACAAAACCTCTAAAATTTACAGCTGTGTCCTATAGTCCCCAATTGGTTCCATCTACCCAATATGACTTTTCTACTTAATAAATGATCTAGGAATCCACCATGTGATCTATTTCCTCTTTTACCTTCATTTTCATACTGGGTTCATTTTTTAGGGTTAATTTTTGATTAGAATTGTGTACTCCTTGAGATAAATATGCATTTACCATAATTAACGGTATACACCCTTGACCTCACAAAATTTAGTGGGAAAGACATTCTCATAATCTTGAAATAGTAGTACAACCTTTGAAATTTCTTGTTGCATGATATAGTACCCAATTGGTTATATCTTAGGCATTGAATTTGTTCCAATGTATTCCATCACTTTTCAAAAAGGTTCCTTATAAATCTTACTCCCTTCAACTTTCATGGAATCCAATACCTCTCACTGGCCTAGTTGTTCCTAAATGCAATTTTTTTTTCTTTCTTGGTTGTATCTTTCATCTTAGGAAACTTAATGCTCCTTTATGGATCAATAATTCATTTTAGATCCATATCCCGCTAGTTATATGTAGTAATGAAGATACTCACACTATTATGGATTCTATAGCATGAAATAAGAAGGAATCCCTTTTATTTCCAAGCATATTGACATTTTCCCACATTCTCATGAATTATCATATCAATGTCAGCTTAGGACTCTTGTTTTGATGTGGTAGTCATATCATCTACCCATCAATAGCACAAAAATATTTTAATTATCTTTAATGTTTTATGTATTAATGGGTTATCATCTTCAAACTTAAAGGTTTTCATGAGGTCTTGTTGAACATTTGGACACACCTTTGTCTCCCTCCTACACTCTTAATGCATATACCAAACTTTAGGGAAAAGAGTTAGCGTACATTGAAATATGTGTATCTAATAATTTGGATAGATGTGTTGCACCTTATAGATGTCTACACAAGAGTGAAAATGTATCTACAAACATTTCCCTCCTTGGAATTTTGGCCACTCTTCTGATAATTGAGGAGTAATATGAAATATCACACACAACATGTCACAAGATTCCTCCTAATATAGCTCTTCCAATTTATGAACAACCTACTAGATAGTTTTGATACATTTAAGCCATGTTTGAGTGTACCTACTCATTATTATATCTATGGAACATAAATCTACAACTTGTGAATGAATCTTGATAAATCCTTTGGGCCAAAATATTGATGATTCTATTAAGTTATGGTGAGCACCATGCACATTGGCCTAGTTTCATGGTACCATTAAATCCAATTTTATATGTCCACATATAGATAGTAGTTAATGTAGAACCCCACAATATTCCACCTTCCCTATTGGGTTTGATATAGTCTTGATCATCGTAACTAGGTGATAGATATTATCTATCTCAGATCTCATAGGTGATTTCATGGAGGGTTACTTATATCTTGTTGTCTGAAAGTGTTATGGAGGTTGTGGTATCTATATTGGTTAGATCCAAGCTTGATTAGGTCTTTGGACCACTTGCACATCATGTAAAGATTACAATGTGTATAGACAAATTTACTCCTATGCCACTTATTTTATTGGTACACTGTCTACCTTAACCAAATATTATGCATATGCATGTATGGATAGGATGGATCTTTAGGTATCTTATAGGGTTTGCAATCTATTCTATTTAATGATATGATGATAATACCATCATCTTGGTGAGCCGTTAATTTATTATCCATGGTATTGCTGGTCATGTGACTATTATAAGCTCATTTATATCCAATCAGTGTATGATAGTGGGTTTCATCTATCTTCATATCAATGACCTAGAAATCCCCTTTCAAGTTGAATTTAGACACCTTTAATTACACATATTATAAAATTATAATAGGTTCAATACATCTATAATATTCTAAGATTAAATTCATAGGGATACAACTTAGTGAAGGTATTGAATTCTCTTCCCAAGTGGATATTGGTATCATGTTTACAATGCTTCCAAAATTGAAGACAACTTTGAGTACCTCATATCCTATAAGTTCAATATCCATCCAAGTATCCATGTTATATGGATTCTATGTATTCACATACCACACCATCTTATTTGTTCTTTCCTCCCCCTTTTTTATGTACTACAACAAGTTGTGTAATAGATTGGTAATATTATTAAAAATATACTTATTATGCAACACACTTATGAATTTCAAAGAAATGTTAAAGCAATCACCACTCCATCCTACTGTAGATTGCATAAAAATTATTTGTATATTTTTGGTTATATTTTTTCAACATCTCCAATGTTTAAATCCTTATTCTATCGTGATTGTAATAATTGAGTTTCTTCATTCATTAACATTTTTCTCTTACAAGGTATGATTATTTACCTTTTCACACCTTCCTGATTGGGATGTCCTTGGGCATCTCTAGTGGGGGAAGATCTTAGTATTTATGTTAATTTCATGTGATAATTTATATGAATCCTTTCTCTTCTAGTGACATATTCACCATATTAAAATTGCACACTGTCTTATATTTCTTTTAATTTTCTAGCTCTAGACAATCCTTACTATTATGTTGCCTTGAGATTATATAGTAAACACAATAGGTTTACCATTGTATATTACTTGGGAAATTTCACTTAATTTAGCTCATTTTAATACACAAGTAACACATGATGGGTTGTTGCTATTACTAGCTTCCCTATCTATGACATTGATAGCCTCCTTGTCTCTGTGATGACCCCCATCCTTTTAATTGGTCAGAATATCCCCAATATTTCTTTTGAGGTGACAGAGGTGCCAAATTTGACTAGTAATGTAGTGAAGGTTGTACACATATTGGTTGGTGTTATAGTGAAGGTGGAGCCCACCTTGGATGATATTAAGGCTATGGTGGAATTCACTTGAGCTTACATTATGATGATGATGGAGACAACCCTAGATGAGGCTGAAGTGATGGAAGAACCCAACTTATTATTTTAACATGTCTATGTCATATTTGGTTTTTATAGTGGTAGTTCATACATAATGACTATGCATACATTTAAGGTGATATCATATTTTAGATCCTAAAAATTATTCTCATTGTACTTGGTGTATTTGTCAAAACTATAACACAAATTTTATGGTTTATGCAATTAATATTATAACAAATGAAAATTCATAGTTGCATGGAATTAGGTGTGACAAAACTCATAAAACTCTTTTTTAATGTGAGGAAACTCTTTACAATGGTGCCCTTCCTAAACACACACTATACACTAAAGATAAAGATTTTGTTCCCCCTATATCGCATCCATATTTCATAACATGGAATCTAATTTATCATTAGTATTAACACTTCTTTTAGAATTCTTGTCACAATCCTCAATCTATTCTATTCTTGTTGGGCTTCCCTAGCTTCAGTTTTAGTTTAAAATTGAGTTTGAAGTGATAGGTGTAAGCTATGTGAAAAATAAAAAATGAGGTGTGTGTTCAGCTACATAGAGGTTATGCAAAGATCATTCACCCTTTCTTGAAGAGTAATGGTCTCCATTGTGTCGGTGTACAACTGACAAAACTATACTCAAAGTTATTGAGTAGTATATAAATTGGATTGATCAACATATTATCCAACCTTGAACACTCAAAAAAGTTTATATGTGCCATGGAAGGTACGTGTGTCTATCACTTTAATGATCTATTCCTTCTCTATGAGGCAAAAGTTTTTTAGATCCAAATAGCAAGATGTTATATCACAACTAGCTCAAGAACTGGTAGAGTGCAGGGTTTGAGAAGTTCCATGTTGAAGACTAGGTACATGCCCAGGTATGGAGGTTAATCAAGAATGAAGGAATTCTCACCAAACATACATAGAATTGTGTAAGGACCATAACACAAAGTTTTGATCTTCTAGTGTGGATATTTTAAGCATTATTTTTGAAGGTACAACCAAACTTTATCACCAATTCAAAATGCATGAGGTGTGTGATGTGTGTCAAGGCACTCCTTATAATTTGATTATGTGTGTGAGAGTCTAATGAACCTATTGATGGATAGACTAAATGTATCACATAAAATTCTTAGCTTTTTTCACTTTTTATTCCTGTGTGCATGACTCAATGTCAATTGGTGCATGGTAGGAGATGTCTAAAGGTGCCAAAGGTTGTAACCCTAGACATGTATAGAATGGACTGTGACCCATAGAGCGATGAAGGGATTTATTGTAGGCATGTTAAATGTATAAAATATTGTCATTCCAAGAATGTACATGGTTGTATATTTATAGAAGATGAACAATTGTGTAATTTACCAATTTGGTTTTCCCATCTATCTATGGATGCAAAGTCATTGATCTCTTTAACTGTGTACCCATTAAGTCACAAAATGCTTACTAAAAATGAGTTACAAAGCATGGATATCAATAAAAAATGATGGATGTTGGAAGCCCAAAATGAACACAAACATGGTTGAAGAAGGCTTGCATAGTGATATCTACATCAATATCTTTCTTGAAAATGACCTTGATATCCATCTTGAAAAACCTATCCACTATAAATAACATAATATCATGATGGAATCTCATCTGAGGTAGCCCAATCATGAAATATATACTGATAGATTCCCATGGTTTGGATATAATTGGTATAGGTATGTAAAATCCTAGCTTCATGTTCATGGGATTGCGATGCAATAAGGAATGAAAGACTTGATGTGTCATTCCACATCTATGCACATGTGAAACTAAAAGAAATATGATTGAAATGTGGCTAAAGTCTTTATCATATTGAAGTGTCTTGAGGTATTAACATAGTGTACCTCTAAAATGAGTTATTGGCAAGGTACGCCACTAAGAACATAAATATGTCTGAGCTTATAAAGAAAATGGCGAGACAAGTATAACTTTTGAACTTGTTTACCTTGCATGTGGCTATTGTAAGTCACTGCAAAGTCCTGATCAACTAAGTAGAGACATACCCAGTCTATGAAGTTGTGTCCATGCATGTCTAGCACTGTGATGAGTGTGTGAACTAGTAGTAGGCTAAGGCAATATATTACATTGTTTTCCTTCCCTTTCTTGTGCTTGATTATGAGATATAATTTATATAGGTAAGTCATCCATTTCATGTGCCACAAATTTTTTAGCTTGATTTGGATCTATAGGAACTAAATTGGCTTGTAATCCAAATGAATAACTATCTCCTTTCCTATATTATAGTGGGACCATTTCTTCATTGATTGAATAATAGCATACATTTATTTCTCATAGGTGGATTAGCTTTTCACCATGTCACTAAATGTCTTTGAGTGGTGTGTGACTAGATGTCCATGCTGCATGAGCACTACATCAAGTGCATAGTCAAATGCATTGGTGTGAATTTTTAAGGAATGTGTAATGTTAGGCATTGCAAGAATAGGTGTTGTGCATAAGCATTGCTTGAGTGCCTTAAAAGTTTTCTATTGTGCATGAGTCTAATCAAACTTGGCTTCTACATGTATTATCTGGCTGAGAGCCTAAGAGATGTGTAATAAACCAAGGATGAACCTACGTTATAAGTTAGCAATTCTAAGAAAACTCCTCAATTATGTGAGATTACATGGAGTAAGCCAATCTTATATCACTTTTATCTTATCTATATCTACACAAATTCTTGTGAAATCAATACTATAGCCTAGGTACTAAATTTGTTTAGTGCTGAATGCACACTTTACTAAGTTGGTTTGAAACTTGTGTTGACACAAGGTGTCTAAGATGTGTAAAATGTGATCCATATGATCCTCTCAAGTCTTATTGAAGATGAGAATGTCATATAAATAGATGATGATGAAGGAGTTGAGAAAAGGTCTGAGTAGATCGTCCATCAAGTGTGTGAAAGTGGCTAGTGCATTGGTTAGGTTGAAAGGCATGACCAACCATTCATAAAATCCTTCTCATGTCTTGAATGCTACATTTACCGTAAAGCTGGTATAAAAGGTCATCAATGTAAGGCAATGGGTATTGATTCTTCATCATTATTTTGTTGAGTACATGATTATCTATGCAAAGTCACCAGGACCCATCCTTCTTGGGTGTATGGACTATCATAATATTGTAAAGAGAATATCTACGCTTGATCTTGTCTTGATCAAGGAGCTTTTATTATTAACACTGGATTTCATCATTATCCCAAATTGATCTGCAATAAAGGAGACCATTCGGAAGAGGGGATATAAGAACCAAATTGATGTGATGATTTAATTCATAGTGAATTTGAAGGCCTTAAATCCCTATAAATACTTCACTATGCTACTCCAGTAACTTGTCAAGATGCTACTACTGTGATGTTGTGTGAGTGATGCATAGAAAGGAAAATAACTACTAGCTCTGATCTAACAATCCACACCATAGGGACCTAAGCAAAGTGTGTAAGGAACAACTGCATTTTATTGTGTAGAGTGAATGAGTAGAGATGTATTCAGATAAAATAATTAAAATAATGGAGTGGAAGTTTTATTTTCAATAAATAAAACTTTTATACAATAATAAAGATTAGGGAAAATGGTACAATGTGATACAACACATGTGTTACAAAATAGATACGTAGAACATGCTATCTATGTTATGACTATGTATGATGTTGACCTCTTTGGTTGAGTACATATGTTACATATTTAACATGCATGATTATAAGGGAAGTCACAATAATTGTTATAAAGTACAACAAAAATGGATTTGACACATCTCACCTTCTTTACATGCTGATGACAGATCTTCTAGATGGGAAATGAAAACTAATTCAGTTGTATGATTCTAGGGTGTTCAATAATGATCATGATCTTGAGAATATTGAGTGATAGATAACAATGACCAATCTCAAAATTCTTGGCTGGTTTGGGGCCACTAGTTGAGGCATGCAATTAGGGTAGGTTGACATAGGGTTATGCTAAAGTGGGGCCTGATGGATCAGGATAGTCTACGAGCATATGCCAATAAGGTGTGCAATAATACAAGTTGAGGAGTGAAAAATGAGATGCACAAGTTACACTCTGAGGTGATCATCGTATATAAGTCTGTGAGCAAGCATAAAACTTATATGTAGGAGTATGAGAAAGATTCATGCAAAAGAGTGTGAAGGATTGTGTGAGAGGTGAGAGATATGCACAAAAAAACAAATGAAGAATGTATTTCATTGTGTAGGGGATGTGCATGGATCATTAATAGGTCTAAAGGATACCAAGCCTATAGTGCACTCTCTAGGAACTCAAAATGTGTTAGTGACACATCTCATTGTAGAGGAGTTTTGACTCTTAGAGCAATAAATATAAATCAAACATTGATAAAATGAATTGTAAAAAACTAATAAAGTACCTATTTATATTTTGTGATGTTGTGCTACAAGTTTAAAAATAAAAATTTCTAATTCACTTATGCCAACACTCTATGCACAATTCTCCACACCCACATATTGAATTAATTAACTCTCCATTAATTGCATTGGAACATATGCGAGATGTTGTTTTACATGTGAATATTTTCATGATCATTTATGGGACCTTATACACCAAAAATGAACATAATCCTAATACATGCACATTTGTCCTAATTATACTAAATGGGGGAAAATGCGTACTTATAATGTGTTATAATTAATATTGTATTATTAATACCCTTCAATGAGCAAATAAATCATGGAAAAAATTTCTTATTAAAATAAAGTATCCATTGAGGATAATTAATACTAAGCTCAAGATAGAAATATATAAGTCAAATTACACATATTTCAAAGCAAATTATTAGGAGATAATAATACACAAGTTTACAAAATACCAACTTTCAAGCAACAAGTTTATTATATTTGGTGGGCACATTACTTTGTCACTTAACATAGGTCATGTATTATTGCATACACTTTTCCAAACAATTATAGTTACCTATATATGTACATATTTTGACATAATTGATTAGATACCCTCATTCTTCATATCAAAAAGGAGGCATTGAGTGGGATTTCCCCATTTCATATAGATATTCAGACTCATTCAATTATTTTAGATTGGTCCAATTGTTCCAGTTTGGTTCAATTATTTGAGGTTGGGTCAGATTATGAGACAAACACACATATATAGTGACATATCATGATACAAATGATATTAAAATATACACATTATAATATAGATTACAAATATATATAGATCAGGGAATATGTATGCATGTCATGCATGTTACATATTTCAATATTTTATAGGTTTTCATATTGATTAAATTGAATTATAGATTGTCATTCTATGTCACATGTTGGCATTGATTGGATCAGATTGGTGGAATGAACATTATTCATGTATCCAATATTTTAGTTTTATATGTTGGAACTAATTGGATCAAATTGGGTGCATGAACATTGTTCATGCACACACTATTACATTTTTTCTATTTTTGAGCATAGAATTGATGTGACTTTGATGGTACCAAAGGTAACATTTTGAATCTATAAGTTCATATGTAGTGGTTATTTCACCCTTACATGGGAATAATATATTTCCGCCCTTCCATATTGAGGTTCAAGATCAGTTAAATGAGAAAGTACAGTTGAGGTTTATTGTCGCTCAATGACCAATTACTTCTCCCAAAACCACTTGTAAGATTATTTAATTCCTTGGATAGGAAATGAACAAGAATAAAAGGACCTTTATCCACATGAATTGGGTCAATTTAAGATCCATTCCATATCCACTTTTGGCATTAGAAACACACTCAATGAGTGACACAATGTCAAAAACATACATGTGTAGTTTTTCATTGAATATTTTTGTTTTCCTATTATCAACATAATTTTTTTAAGTAGGAAATATATATATATATATATATATATATATATATATATATATATATATATATATATACATCATTTCTTTTAGGAACACATAAACATTATGTCACTTTAGTCAAATGACAAGTCTAAATTCAAAATTACAAACATAGGTTTGCAATCTCTTTATCCCTTTAAACCAATATTTGTAGTTACACTTAAATACTAGATTAAGAGGGGAAGGAGGGGTGGGAATTTGTGGATACCAAAATTTAATACAATCCTTAGTTTATAAAATTATTTTATGTGAATTTACATATAAAGATCCTTGGTTATGAAGAGGGAACTTATTGTTTCATTACTCTTGATATCTTATTTTCTTTTGGCTTTACATGACTATGGATTAATTTATTTTATTATTTTTAGCTTATTTTGTTCTATCATAGGGATCGTTGATCTTGTTTTACTTATCATTGAGTTTTCCTTAGCTTTAAAATGAATGTAGAATTCACGACTGACTTCATTTAACACATGTATCCAAAAATTGTGAAAATGTCTAGGAGCCTTTTTAGAGTATGCTTTGGGCATGTTTCACTTTGGGGATATTTATATTACACATTTGGTCATTTTTAAGTTAGATTTTATGCATCATTATTTCCCCAATTCAAAATTGAGAACACCATTTATATAAATCCCCTTGGAGACATTTAAGGACAAGCATTCATTTGTTACAATTTTACATATGAAGAGGACATTATGTTGGAAGTAAAAATAATGAGAGGTGGGGTGAATCATTTATTTTAAAACAATCCTTCAATTTCACTTAACATCCATGAAGCATTCATATACATACATACATTAACCAATGCATACATAAGTATCTGTGAAAGCAAACAATCATAAGAACATATGATATATGTGGGAAACCCTCTTGGGGGATAAAAGAAACTGATGCACAACTTGGAATATAGTCCTATAAAAAATTAATAAAACTTTTAGTGATGCATCAACCCCACAAAGAGTACAACCCCTCACTAGTCAAACACCAATTCAATTAGTCCTTTAGTAAACACCAAATTGTACGGAGGATCCAACCCTCTAGGTAACTCAAAACTAACTCAAATAACTTGAAAATATGATCAAATTTGAACATCTATTTATCACCCAACTAAATAATACCTCCTTATTTTTCTCTTCTTACTCTTCTATCTCTCTCAAATAGCCTAGTAGGCCTTCTTGCTCAACTAGCCCTTCCCTTGGTAGAATTAGGTCAAATGAAATTTATCATCACCTATAGAAACAAAATTAAATATTAATGAGATATTAAAAAAACCTATATGATTATATTTAATCTCTTTACCTGGTTTCTAAATTTCTATATCATTTGCTCATATTCTCAAAATTCCAACTATTCAAATTAGGCCTATTAAACCTTTTCTTTATACTTGACTCTTGCTCTTACCCATATTGGTCAAGAACATAAAAATACTTGGATAAAATTTATAATAGATTAGAAAACACATTTCATAAGTTTTAAAACCATTACATTGGTCGGTCATTACTCTTAAGGGCCAAAACCACCGTTAGGCCTAATAGAGACCTAAAGCAATTAAACCTTCTCTAAGCACATGTTTCACTTAGGCCTATTTAAAATAAATTGAGCATCTAAAAATGGATGAAACACTTAATAAAAACTTAAATTATACCCTTTATAGTCTCACCTTATATCCCCAACACCATTTATCTTATTTCACTCTTTAAACCACATAATTAGGTCTACTTGCCATTAGGCCTTTTTACTGCCAGAAAGTCTGTCTTGTAAATATGAATAGTACACTCAAATTTGAAACATAACCATAATAAAAAATAGCATGTATATAATATAAATTAAATTATTATCAACATAATGTTCATTAAAATTCATCAAACAAGGCAAAAAAACCTCTAACTGATCAACTTCATATGCTCAGTTAGAACTGCCCACAAGCCTTAAGAACCCAATCAAAAGCCTTTGATTTTTCACACCTTCATAGTAGTTAATAATGAATAAAAATATGTTAAAATGAATATATTATAACTAAGGAACAAATTCATGTGAATTTAATTCATCAAATCTAATAAAAAATAATTAGGAATAACATTCTTACTCATACACATAAAACTTCTTGTAGCACCAAAAACACAGTCAAGAAGATCAAGTATTAGAAAACCTATGGGAACAATTTTATGATATTAAAATGGGTTTAAATTAAAATTAATAATCCTTATATAATATTTTTAAATATATATTATAAGGTTTAATATCAATATTAGTCTTGTAGACCAATCTCACATCTTCACTCTACACAGACTTCACTGTGTTAGATAGACCACTTTGAGAACAAATTTTAGCATGTTTGTGTGCATAAAAAAAACTTATAAGAAAAGAGGATGTGAAGGTTTTGAAAAATTACCCCATGCATTTGGTGTTGGAAATATTGTCATTGATGTCAAAGGTCTAGCATTATTGGTGATAAAGGCCCCATTGCATTTAATGATGTTTGTAATAGATATATCTTGGATAATGTGTGTTAATATTTATTTAATATTAACAAATATATTTTTGGTTACATATGAGACAAAATAAGGGCCCATGGAGAATTCAAAGAGTCATGGGGGAAAGACAAAAGAAGGATGGGATGCATTTTTCCATGAAGATTCATCTTGGGGAATTCCAAGAGTCACTAGGTGAAGACAAAAGAGGAAGGGCACAATTTCTCATGAATGGACACTTTGAGGAATATGAAAAGTCACCAAGGTAAATACAAAAGAGGGAAGGACATTTTTACTCATGAAGGGTCACCACATGACTTTTTGGAGGCCAGGATATGAAGGGTCATACAAGTTTGGCGCCATTTTCCATGAGGATTGAAGGGTCACAAAGGGTGAAGGCCAAAGTTCATTTGGAAAGCTACAAATAAAGGCTTCAGAAGCCATTTGTAATAAGGGTGAGTGAGAGTATGATTTGATATTGATATATATAGCTTAGAAGAGCATTGTGAGAGATGAAATGATTTGTATTTGTTATATCTAGCTTAGAAGAGCAAAGGTGAGAGAGAGGAAAGATATATTGTAATGCACTATCATTTGTTGATATTACAACATTGAGAGATAGTTGTGTGGCATACACAAAGGAGTTGGTGCTCCTGTGGGTTGGTGATAAAGAATTGTTTCTATGTTGGTGCTCAACAAAGGGGTTGGTGCTCTTATGGGTTGGTGCTCATGAATTGTTTTTGTGTTGGTGCTCAATAAAGGGGTTGGTGCTCCTGTGGGTTGGTGCTCAGCAAAGGGGTTGGTGCTCATGAATAGTTGCTATGTTTGTGCTTAGCAAAGGGGTTGGTACTCTTACAAGTTGGTGCTTGAAAATATTATTTGAGTTGGTGCTCATTCATATACTTGAGATTGTTATTCATGGTTTTTCCCACATTGGGTTTCCACGTTATATTTGGTCTCTCTCTATCTTGTGTGGTGTTTATTATTTCAGTTTTATTGCATATCTTGAATGTTTGGTTAAGTGGAATTTTATTAAGGGAAATTTTTATAAGATATATGATATACTGATTCACCCCCCTCTCAGTATATCTCATGCTTAACAATTAATATTAGATCAGGTTCCTCTTTGAAAAAGTTTTACAGCTTGAAGGTAGATCAGGAAAGCACAAGATGGCCATACATGAAGGTGTCTCTACAAGTAAAAAAATAGTTGATCAAGAAGAAGAAGAGGATGAAGTTGAAGTGAATTTGGAAGGAGAACGCATTTGTTCCTTAGAAGAGTTAAAAGCTGTTGAAAAGAAAAATCAAATATTGAAGCGCCAGATCGAGAAAAATGAAAAGGAGTCAAAGGAGATAATTGAAGATATACAAGTACACTTTGAAGAAGCTAAGAAGAATGAAGATATAATGGCATAGTTGAAAATAGTAAGAAAAGAATGTGAAAGATATGTTATTGAAATTACTTCTTTAAAAGCAGATCTTGATAAAACAAATAAAGTAATCAATGATAGAGCAACCAATGATTCGAAATTTGAGAATAACACTAATGTGCTGAATAAGTTATTAGAAATCCAAAAGGCAATACTAGATAAGATAGGTATCAGTTTTAAAAAGAAGAAGAGCTATGTTGAAGCTCTTACAAATAAGGAAACAAGAAGGGAAGAAGTGAAAAATATAAAAGACAAAGAAGGCTGGAAGGAACAAAGCTACAAAAGGCAATCATATCAAAGATACACAAATAGGTCCTATTTTTATGGTTACTATTTTTATTGTAATGGATATGGTCATAAGAAATTATAATGTAGAAAAAGAGTTAACAGTCTCAGAAATAAGGAAAAGAAAAGTCATGTAGAGTCAAGTAGAAGCTACAACTCTTTTGCTCATCTATCAAGCTTTGATGAAGAGACCATAATTTGTTACGTGTAACAACTTCAGACACATAGATTGGTATTGTAGAAGCATGTTCAAGTAGTCAAGAAGGACCAGAGTTTCAAGGCTTCATTCATCAAGAAAATAGTTTAGACATGTTAAAAAAAACAACCTGAAGGTTCTATGTTGGTCTAGACAGCTTTACATGCAAGAAATGAAGAAAAGCCATGGTTTATTGATAGCAAATGTTCAAGGCACATGATAGGAGAAAAGAGAAAGTTCATAACCTTGAAGAATATCAATGGTGGCATAGTGAAATTTGGAGATAATACTACTGTCAGAATTGCTAGAAAAGGTACACTAAGTTTAGATAATGGTAGAACTAAAATTGAAAATTTTTTATATGTAGAAGGTCTTAAGCATAATATTTTAAGTGTAGGTCAAATGTGTGATCAAGGGAACACACTAAAGTTTTATGCAGAAGGTTGTGAAATTAGAAGAAAATATTTAGATGTATTGGTTACAGATTCTCAGAGAATAGGTAATAACTTATATATGCTATCAAACATCAAAGGTCAAAAATGTTGTTTGAGTTAGATTGAAGAAAGTTGGCTATGGCACAGGAGAATGGGGCACATAAATTTTGACAATCTTGTCAAAATTATAAAAAATCAAGCAGTCAAAAATCTTTCAAAGATTACAAAGCCATCTAACACACTTTGTGGACCTTGTCAGCATGGGAAGCAGGCTAGAAGGCGGTTCAAAACAAAAGAGTACTTGACCACTTAAATGCTAGAGATTGTTCACACTGACCTATGTGGACCTATGAGGAATCAAAGTACTCAAGGTGATAAATATTTAATGTTGCTTATTGATGATTTTTCACGTATGACTTGGGTAATGTTTTTAAAGAAAAATTTATAAGCTTTTAGATAGTTTAAAGCATTCAAAGCATTAGTTGAGAATGAAACTAATTTTAAGATTAAGTGTCTAAGATCAGATCGAGGAGGAGAATTCATGTTAGATCAATTTATTAAGTTTTATGAAGATCATGGAATAAAGAGACATTATCCAGCTACCAGAATGCCACAACAAAATGGAGTAGTTGAATAGAAAAATAGAATAGTTCAGGGGATGGTGTGGACAATGCTAAATAAATTCAAGATAGTAGATAAATATTAGAGAGAGGCAGTTGGTACAATAGTGCATATTTAGAATAGAGCTTTATTAAGAGTCAAAAATGACAAGAATCCTTATGAGCTATAGAAAGACAAATCAACAACAGTTGATTATTTTAGAGTTTTTGGTAGCAAATGCTTCATAAAGAGAACCAATGAAAAACTTGGTAAGTTTGAATCCAAAATAGATGAAGGTATATTTCTTGGTTATTCTTGAAAAAGTAAAGCTTATAAATGTTATAACAAAAGAACCAATAAATTTTTTGAAAGTGCAAGTGTCAGGATAAAAGAAGATGGAACACAAAGAATCAGTGATCCAGTAGACATTCTTGAAATCATTGAAGAGGAAGGCTTTGAAGAATCAGATGAAGATGAGGAAAAAGAGAAGGAGAAAAAGAGCACCAAGACTCCATCCAAATATGTTCAGAGAAATCATAATGAAAGTGATATCATCAGGGATATAAAAGAAGGAATTCACACTAGAAGAATGATGGTAAGTGAATCTGAACAAGTTAATTTCTCTTTGTTATCTAAAATTCAGCCTAGAAATTTTTTAGAAGCTAGACATGATGAGCATTGGGTTAAGGCTATGGATGAAGAATAAAATAAAATAGAAAAGAATGATACTTGGGAATTAGTGCCTAGACCAAAAATATCACAATATGATAGGAACAAAATGGATTTAGAGAAATAAGTTGAATGAAAATGGAGAAATGACCAAAAATAAAGCAAGATTAGTATGTAAAGGATATGCTTAGATTGAGGGAATAGATTTTGAAGAAACTTTTGCACCAGTGGCAAGGTTAGAGGCTATTAGAATGTTTCTTGCATATGCAGTGTTTAGAAATTTCAAAATGTTTTGGATGGATGTCAAATCTACCTTCCTAAATGGGAATCTTGAAGAAGAGATCTACATTGAGTAGCTTGAGGGATTTATTCTCTCAAATATTAGTAACCATGTATACAGATTGAAGAAAGCATTGTATAGATTAAAACAAGCTCCTAGAGCTTGGTATGCAAGAATTGATAAGTACCTGCAAGATTAAGGATTCAAGAGAGGATTTACTGATAGTAATATTTACATCAAAAGAAAGGGTGAGCATCAATTGATTGTTTTAGTATATGTTGATGATATCATTTTTGGAAGAAATATTGAAAAGATGACAAAAGAATTTTTTGATAGAATGTAAAAATAATTTGAGATGTCTATGCTTGGAGAATTATCATTTTTCTTAGGGTTGCAAATATTTCAATCAAATAAAAGAATTTTCATATCTCAAAGTAAAAATGACAAGGAAATGTTGAAGAAATTTGGTTTTGAGGATTGTGCACTAGTTGGCACACCTATGTGTACAAGAAATAAGGTGAGCAAGGATGAAGATTCACCTATTATAGATCAATCTTTGTATAGATCTATGATTGGTAGTCTTTTATATTTGATAGCATCAAGGCTAGACATCACACATGTAGTAGGTATGGTTGCAAGATATCAATCATCTCCAAGAGATAGTCATGTTTAGTTGGTGAGAAGAATATTCAGATATATCAAGGGGACATTGGATTATGGATTATGGTATCTCACAGGTAAAGATTTTACTTTGGTTGCTTATACTGATTCAGATTGGGTAGGGTGCTAAGATGATAGAAAGAGTACAAGTGGAGGAGCTTTCTTCCTTGGTGATAGCTTAGTATCATGGCTAAGCAAGAAGTAGAATTCAGTATCACTTTCAACAGCTAAATTAGAATATATTACAGTAATATTGTGTTGTACTCAAGTGCTTTGGATGAAGCAAACTTTAGAATATATCAAGGTAAGGTATGATGAATCTATTTCCATTTTTTTGTGATAACACAAGTGTTATAAATATGTCAAAAAATCTAGTAATGTATTCAAGAAAAAAAAATTCCCATTAGATATCACTTCTTGAGAGAGTAGGTTGCAGATCAATAGGTTAAGATGGAATATATTAGTACTACAGAGTAGATTGTAAATATTTTCACAAAGGAACTACCAAAAGACATATTTGAGTATCTACGAGAGAAGTTGGGAGTAATTTCCTATACTTTCTGCCATTGAGGTTCAACATTAGTTAAGGGGGAGCTAAGTGTTAGCTCCAGGTAGGCCCTTTGCCATTGATGTCAAAGGGGGAGAATAACAGGTACAGGGATAAGTGCAAAAATAGGTACAGGGAATAGGTACAAGTTGCTACAATAAGGGGGAGTTACTATATGTTTTCAGATGATAGTATGTGCAGGTGATAGGATGTGGTAGTTTCAAGATTGAGGTTGCCATCAATGACAAAGAGGGAGATTGTTGGAAATATTGTCATTGATTTCAAAGGTCTAGCATTATTGGTGATAAAGGCCCCATTGCATTTAATGATGTTTGTAATAGATATATCTTGGATAATGTGTGTTAATATTTATTTAATATTAATGAATATATTTTTGGTTGTATATGAGACAAAAGAAGGGCCCATGGAGATGTCAAAGAGTCATGGGGTAAAGACAAAAGAAGGATGGGATGCATTTTCCCATGAAGAGTCATCTTGGGGAATTCCAAGAGTCACCAAGTGAAGACAAAAGAGGAAGGACACAATTTCTCATGAAGGGACACTTTGAGGAATATGAAAAGTCACCAAGGCAAAGACAAAAGAGGGAAGGACATTTTTACTCATGAAGGGTCACCACATGACTTTTCAAAGGCAAGGATATGAAGGGTCATACAAGTTTGGCACCATTTTCCATGAGGATTGAAGGGTCACAAAGGGTGAAGGGCAAAGGTCATTTGGAAAGCTATAAATAAAGGCTTGAGAAGCCATTTGTAATATGGGTGAGTGAGATTTTGATTTGATATTGTAATATATAGCTTAAAAGAGCATTGTGAGAGATGATTATAATTTGTATTTGTTATATCTAGCTTAGAAAAGCAAAGGTGAGAGAGAGGAAAGAGATATTGTAATGAACTATCATTTGTTGAGACAGCAACATTGAGAGATAGTTGTGTGGTATACACAAAGAGGTTGGTGCTCTTGTAGGTTGGTGCTTATGAATTATTGCTATGTTGGTGCTCAACAAAGGGGTTGGTGCTCATGAATTGTTACTGTGTTGGTGCTCAATAGAAGGGTTGGTGCACCTGTAGGTTGGTGCTCACAATTTATTGCTGTGTTGGTGCTCAAAAAAAGGGTTGGTGCTCATTTGGGTTGGTTCTCATGAATTGTTGCTGTGTTGGTGCTCAACAAAGGGGTTGGTGCTCTTGTGGGTTGGTGCTCATGAATAGTTGTTGTGTTGGTGCTTAGCAAAGGGGTTAGTGCTCTTGCAAGTTGGTGCTTGTGAATATTGTTTGAGTTGGTGATCATTCATATACTTGAGATTGTTCTCCATGGTTTTTCCCACATTAGGTTTCCACGTTATATCTGGTGTCTCTCTCTATCTTGTGTGGTGTTTATTGTTTCAGTTTTATTGCATATCTTGAATGTTTGGTTAAGTGGAATTTGATTAAGGGAAAGTTTTATAAGATATATAATATACTGATTCACCCCCCCTCTCAGTATATCCCATGCTTAACATATGGATCCATCCTTAATCCTCTGAAACCAATCCCTAATCTCTTTCTCACTACTGCCTAGTTTTTTCATTATCTTGCTTATTAGGCCCTTTTAGCAATAGGCCAAATTACATGACCAATTTATCACATTTTAGGTCTTAAAATTTCTCAAAAAATTACATAGGAATAAACTAAAAGTATCACACATCATCCTCCATCCATTTTCATGCTTTAACTTGGTCAAATCTATCTGCTACATCAAAATTTTGAGAAAGAAGGGGTTTCATGTAGCTTCGAATCACTATTATGACAAACCAAAAACACATGGAGAAACCTAGAAGAGTCATTTACATTTTGTAAACATAAAATTGGGTCAAAAAACCATTTTGAGTCATAACAAACAAGATCTTTCCTATCAGGCCATTATGAGGGTTTTAGGAAGGGTTTTGACGGGATTCCCTTCTTAACAATAATTCATAAAGGATTGCCCCTAAAATACAAAAAATAATGCCAATAAATTCAAGATAGGAACCTTACCCAACTTACATGAATTGATCAGGATCTCATGCAAAGGTTGCGTGTGCCAACAAGCATAAGAAATTCCTTCTTGAGTCTGTAATACTCCATTTTGTGCACACAAAAAATATTAACACAAATTTTTATACTTTATACTTTAGGATATGACCTTAAAATTAGTCAAAAAACTTAACACAACATATCACACCTCTGAAAATTCTCTCAAGATCTCTAACACCTAGGGAAATGAACTTGACCCCTCATTAGGCCACATTAGGTTTCTTTGCATACTAGGCTTTGAACTGCCAGTCATACTTAGACCTTGATCATACCTTGAAACTTATTATAATTTTCTCAAAACCTCATCAAAATGTCAAATTAACTCATACCATGCTCACATATTTCCAAACTTGTTCACACAAGTCTCATAGTTCTCAATTCATTATGCTACCAAGCCTATGCCTTCTTACTGGGTCTCTCGAGTAAGGACTAAGCCTCAAAACTTGACCTTGGAACTCATATAAAGGATTATTTGCCTCTTGATCATGTTTACATAGCTTTTTATACTCTCTCATGCCTATAATGACAAAACTCACCAATATTTACTATGTTTCATGCATACACCTTCTCTTAGGGCTAGACTAGGCTTCTCAAGACACCTAGGACATAATAATAGCTTACCTTATACAATGATCTTGAATTTGATATGCCATCAACCTCAGAAGGATTACTAGGTTAGCTTCAAATTATCTATAAATAGAGAGACAAGAGGTTGCCTTCAAATTTTCTCTTATCATTATACTTCTTTGACACATCATCTCACCATGAACGACCTCAACTCTAACCATGACATTAATGACATCTATCTTGACTTTGACATCAATGCCAAAAATAATGCTTCAAAACCAACAATAAGAACATACCTCATAATTTCCCCCTTTGTCATTGATGGAAATATTTACACAAAATTGATTAGTAGTCACAACTCCCCAAGTTGGATCTTCTTCAATACTTGATCTTCTCCCAAATAGGAACTTTCTCACCCTTTGACATTAATGACAAAGGATCATCTTCTTAGAAACTACTTGATACTTGGAATTGAAACAACACACCTTTTATCTTCAAACAAACATAACATAGATCAAACTTACATACCTACTCTTGGAGCATGATTGGCTCCCCTTGTCTCCATGAGAATTTTAGACATTATCAAGACTATGACTTGGTTTGATCAATTCATCATACAAACTTTTTATGACCTATCTCTTATGATCACACTTGTAGTAGACTTTGTTAGCTAAAATTTTTGTACACTATTTTAATTTTTTTTTGAACCTAAAATATTATGTCATCTTGATAAAACACCTAGTGGCGGCCAATGACTCAAAATATTCTGGTCTTATTATAGCTTTTAATTTTGTGTGATTAGATTAAATATGAATATTGAAGTGTTTGTCATTTTCATTATTTTTCCATTCCATAATAAGTTGTTTCAGGTGATTCTAGTTATCTGCTTCAAAAACAAGACCATTGTTGTAGTTGTCTCTATTTGGCATATTGAATAACAAGACAAATCAGGTTGGTAGCTTATTTTTCATCATGATCTTGAAAAACACAATAATCTCCTGACTTTTTGAAATCAAGCATCTGTCACATTTTTTATTGCATAAAGTAGTGGTATCATTATACATTTGGTGTAACAGGATTATAATAGCTTCATTTTATATAATCTTTTGATTTGGTTCTATTTCCCAATAAAATAATTAACCAAAGTCGAGAAGATGCCTACAAAAAATAATGGAAAGCCATGTAATATCTAATTTATAATATAAATTTCAAAGTAAGCGTAGCCTATACGATTAGCTTCACAAATTCATGGTATTGTTTAATTTATGGGGCATTTTAATTGCAAAAAAAACATAAAAATCAATTCTAAAATCCTTGTGCCCACGCATTCCAAGTGTAAAGAAAATAAATGTTATAGCATTAAGGCTTTTCCTCTCATTTTATTAACTTGGTAAAAGGGACGTGGACATGATGTGCAATTCTAAAACAATGTCAAGACATAAAGTTCCCTTCTTATCATTTTCTTACATGACCAAGATGACACCAAGACACTTTTATGCCAAAGTGAATACTATGTGTATACACATTGCAATTGAAGACACTAGCATTAAATATGCATTAATGCATCATTGGAGGTTGGTAACTTTTGTGTTTATTTTCTTATGCGGGCCTTTAAATTGGGCAAGAAATTAACTTAGATCATGACTTTTACCTTGGCTAAATTTAGAACTCTACTAAATTGGATTGAGCTATTTAGGCAATAATATGAGCAGGTCCATTTTTTAATGCTTACACTGCTTGCATTCATTTTGGTACTCTTCCTTTGAAAGTTAAATAGAAATGAAATTTCTTTCAAAGTTTTAGCTTTAAAAGTGCAGATGGTAATGGAACCTAAAGTAACACTTTCTTGAAAATTTTGATATTTTATTTGGGACAAGCTAACAATGCAACATTCATGACAAAATATGCTTGTGTGGAGATTTGCTTGGCTTGCTAGGTGCATTTTTAGTGTTGACAGGTGAGTTTTATTAGTAGAAAACTTACTCAAATATTTAATTTTTCTTTAAATTTCAGAATTCTATCATGTAATGAAGATGCATTTTGGATTTGGTAAAATGCCTTTACCAGTTTATTCATATAAATGGGTGAGATACATTTGAGTTTTTTTCTGGGTTTAGCTCCATGTGTTCTTTCCCCCCTCTTTGAGTACATTTTTAAGATAATACTGAGATTTTCAATTTGAGATAATAATTTTTTTGGGTTTTGCCAAATTTTGATTTGGGTATTTAACAAATTGATTTTTGGGCAGTATTTCATGATGCCACAGTTGAATAAACTCTAGTTTTGGAAGTTGCATGCTGAAATAAATTTCTTACCTACTGGTTTCAACTCAATGTGGGTATTTTACTTATAATATTTATGTATTTATACACTTGGGGTTTCATTAAATTTTTGTGGTAGAATTACTAGGGATTCTGAGATAAAAAAATATTTATTGGAGTTATTTTTGAATAAGTTTTAGTTTCAAAACCTAATGGGTTTGTTCATAAAAATTAGTAATTTTTTTCCTTAAACAAATTTCATTTAGGTTTTATAATCAAAATTGATAAATCTGTGAATGGATTACTCTTACCCACTAGTAAATTTCATGCATGTTGAAGGCATTCTAGTTTTGATAGAGAAAAATATTTGTAGTCAAGGAATGATATTGGTTTTTATGAAATTACAGATATCTAATATAGTTTTTGAATTCATTATTAATTGATTATTTACTGAATCAATTTCATGGCATAAAATCAAAGCAAAACTTCAGTATGACTGATCATAGGATGATTATAAGGTCAAAAAATAATGTTTTGATGTTTGAAAAATGTTTTTAGTATTATTTAATTTTGTGAGACCCCATTTGATGTATCCCATTGTTGATATAAATATCAAAGTTCAGAGCAAATGAATAACAATGGAATTGGACATACATGGATGACACATGGAAGAAATTTTGAAATTTCTTGTTTTGATCAATTTTAAATCATTTGTTTGATAGTACGTTGTTATATAAGCATGTAGACGTAGATTTTTTTAGCTTTGATGATATTTGGCATAGTATGTTATCTGATGTATGGTTCGTTTCAATTGAATAGTTTTAATTTTTGATTGAGTAATGAAAACATGTATGGTCTAGTTATATTTATTTTAATCATATTATTTTTGGTATTTTAATCATATTATTCAATAGTGGGCCCCCACATGAGTGTTTATTCAGTATTTTAAAAATAATTATTTAAAGAGGTTATTATGAACTTAAAATTTGCCTAAAACTTATAAATTTATTTTATAAATTTCCTTGTCTAAATTTTAAATTATAAGTTAAAAAAAAAAGTTAGTTGTTGAACCAACTAACTGCTTGATAAAGGATATAAAGGCAAAGGCAACCTCATGGTGAAATAGAGGAATTATTATAGGTATATGTGAGAACTCTCACTTTAATTTGTATTTTTTTAGAACAAGTCTCTGAGATGATCATTGTTGCAGAAGATTAACACTCACTGAATCTGATGGCATAACCTTGTCTCATTTACTATAGGTATATCCAAGTTTACTTTCAATTATTTTCTAGTTATTTAGTTAATATTTGGGAAAATTAATATTTTAATGAATATAGATTTGCATTCATATATGTCAGAACCTTGCTATCGCCTGAATACTGATTAACACATCATGCCTAGTGTGATAGAAGTTTGATGTTTACACATGCTATAATGTCTCTTTTCAAAACTTGTAATCCATGTATTTTCTTAATTAATGAAATCATTCCTTGTTTGGGGTTTCTCAATCATATTTTATTATCTGATTTGGCTTAATGCCTCCTTTATGTATTATAAATTTTAGTGTAATGTTTGTTTCTTTATTTATTTTTTACTATATTTTTAATTTTTTATTTATTTATTCATTCTCTTTGCTTGTATTCTTTTGTCTCTTCTCGCTGCCTTCTTTCTTTCTCTTTGTTTACAGTAGCTGCTTTTCATTGGAATTTTTTTTATGACATTTAAAACTAAAACATCATTTTTAGGCTCAAAGTATACATGTGTTTCTAAATATATGTTTATTTTGATTCGCAGTTTGATGTTCGTCACTTATCTTAGATATATTTCATTATACCTTTAGTTTATTTTTGAGGTTATTTAGAAAATATTAAAGTTAGAATACATGACATTACTTGAGATATATATTTATTGAATCAGGTTTCTATTTTTTAAGAAATTATCTAATTAATATATTTTCTCTGTTAGATAGAATAGATTATAGTTTCTTCTCTAAATTAATTCATAATTTGGTGGATTTATGATTGCTATAATAAATATGGTACATTTAATGACTTATTATCAGCATTTAGTTTATATTTTATAAAGTATTATCAAACCCAAGTGCATCTTTAATATTTATGAGTTATAATTCAAGGATATTTGAATACAATTTTATTCATAAAATCATTATCCGAGACCATCCTGTATGTGAAAACACTTCACCCACCTATTACTCACATCAACTAAAACAATCCCTTTTAAGAAAGATATTATTTTTCCTAAACTTGGTCAAGTGTGTAACTCAATGCAACTTGATTTTTAAAAAACCTATTACATACCTTGTACTGATTTTTTAGTTATAGGACTCCCACGATTAGACTGGTATGATTCTAATTTGATCTTTGTGATAGGTGAAAGGGTTAATTTGTTAGTATAATAATTTTTAGTGTCAACAAATTTGGTGACTCTACTGAGATCACATTCAATTCTTTCTTAAATAATTTCATTTTAGTTTTATAACAATAGTTGGTCACTAGTTTATACTAATCTCTCATTCAGTATCTATTGGTTGTTCAGGTCTCAATTCTTGTTTGAATGACATTCATGCAACATCTTTACTCGGCTTTGATTCTGATGACTTTTTCCAAGAATGGCATCTTCTCACAAACATTGTTCAAAATAACATCCACCCTGATTTGGAAGATTGGATCAATCTAGTCTGGTGTAGGTGAGCCCCTTGAAATATTTTTTCAACATTAATTTATAGATTATATTGAAATTCTTTTTTCATCTAGGCCTGGAATAAATCTTACTCTTATTTTATGGATGAAATTGTTACCTAAAATATATAAACTTGTTGCTCTCCAATCGAAAACTAGGATGTTAGACTTTTTAAAATCACATAAACCTAATTTAAATCCTCATTCAATAAATGAGAATGTCTCTTATCCTCTTGAACTAAATAATATCACTCAAAAATGTGTTATCATTGATTGGTTGGTCAAAAATCAAGTTAATGCAATTATAGTAACTTGGTATACATTACCCTACCACAAAGATGAATCTATTGGTGAATATCTATTACATTTCTTGTCTAAGTCTCAAGATATTCCACCTTATTTAAGACCTAGTAAAGAAATTTTTTGTAGTCTTTGGATGAGTCATCTACCTAATAATCACAAAAGGATTGATAAAAATATTACACTCATAGACTTTCAAACAATTTTATAATTTGCCCATATTAGAAAGCAAAGTAAATATTTTTATCAGATTTGTTCTTTAAATCATGATCTATTCAATTGCAAAAAGTTTTTTAAGTTAATGGTTGAATTTGAAAACAAATGTCATGCTAAGTTTTCTATTTTCTTAGTTTATAATGTGATTATTAGTTCTCATGATGAATATTATATTCACCTACAATCAAATCAAGAGTCATATTTTTTTTTTCTAATCATGACTTTGTCTCAGTTGAGTCTATTATTACTCCTTTCAGTCAATCACAAAATAAAAATGATAGTTCTAATTTTTATTTATCAATACATGAGAAGTATTTGACATCCCTTCTAAGTGCTGATACCCCTGGATGCTCAAAATTAGACTTGTCTGATAATAATCCTTTAAAATCTTTATTATCTGATTCTTGCATAAGTGGTTCTTCTCTTTTTGATGATTTAATGATGCAACATATAGAAAATTTTATAGTTTCTGAAGTACATCTTTATGAGTTCAATAGGATGTAAAAATCTAAGGCTATGAAGTTCCTAATCTTCCAAATCTTTCTGAAATGAATATACTTGATTCCATAGACCACAATGATTTTGAGACTTATACTTTTCTAGACATTCAAATTGATGATAGCTTGATGAATTTTGAATATGATTTTTTTTAGTTTACTCGACATGAATTTGAATTTGATAAGTATCTAGTGAAGTTTAAACAAAATTTTAATCTTAAAAACATGTATAAATCAAAAATAATAACTTGCAAACAAGATCTAAACATTCAGAATCCCACATTTGAATCTTTATTGTTTGAAATTTGGGATATAACTCATAATTATGTTTGTGATATTGATGACTTTTCTATGTGTCAAAAATCTAAAAAAATGAGTGAAAATGATAACCAAGCTGTTCAAAGTGAAAAAAATGAATGCTTCACCAAAACATTTGAATTTGATGATGAATTGATCATTAACAAATTTCTTAATACATTGAATCAGGATGAAAGTTTAGTTTCAACCTCAAAGGAAAGAGTTGATTTTCTTGTTATGGTAGAATCTGAATCTCATTTGAGTATTTAAGTTTTGAATCTTATACTGATGTTGAAAGTTTCACTTATCATCCTTTTGATAACAATCTACAAATTTTTCCAAAACTTGTTGATAACATACAACCTGATTTTCTTTTTCAGGAGTTAAGAGAAAGGTAGCAAGTGAGAGATTCTTTTGTTGATTTTGGTTTGTTTTAACATGCTTTTATTACTCTATTATTTATTTATTTAGATATTTTTAGGTGTTTTATGTAATATGATGTTATCCCAAATCTTGTGGAACATGATAAAATGTCTTGGATCCTTTGTATTGTTGTGATTTCTCATATATTTTGTGTTTCATGATTTTTAAATCAGATTTTTATTATATTTATTAATATTTTACATTGTGAAATTTTGATAATGGCTAACTCCCTTTATTCTCACAACTATACATAATTCCATTTTTGTAGGATAGTTTTATTTTTGCTCATTTTGGCTTGTTAGTTACTTTGTGTTGTTTTTGTTTTGGTGATTGCAGCTGTTGGATTTACTCACCTTCTAAAGGCTTCATTAGTATTCATGTTAAGCATAGATTTTTGCATATATGAATGTAAGTTTCCTTCATCAAGGGGTTATTTTATTGATTTAACTGATAAATCATTGGTAAATGAATAAAATCAAGTAACTAGTTAGGTGAACGGTGCTTAATTTTAGATTCTATGATTTAGATTGCTGTAACATGATTCATCTAACCCTCATTTCCTAGTTTAATGATTATTTTTCTTCATACCATGTTAATCTAGATAATCTATTCCTTTCAATGAATACATATTTCAAGGAGTTCATGCATAATGCTTTGAAAAATAACTTACCTAGGTTGCACTCTTGAATTGCTCATTTTTGCTAATCTTATGTTGCAGCCTAATATTGCAAGTAAAACTGGCCAACAAGGTCGTCAATGTTAACTAAAATTTTTGCACCCTATTTTGAAACTTTTTCAAACCTCAAAAATTATGTCATCTTGATAAAACACTTGGCAGGGGCCAATGACTCAAAATATTTTGGTCTTAATATAGCTTTTCATTTTGTGTGATTAGATTAAATATGGCTACTCAAGTGTTTATCATTTTCATTAATTTTTCATTCTACAATAAGTTGTTTCAGTCGATTTTGGTTTCCACTTTAAGAATAGGACCATTATCATAGTTGTATCTATTTGGCGTATTGAATAACATGGAAAATCGAGTTGGTAGCTTATTTTCCATCACGAGCTTGGTAAATACCATAATCTCCTTGCTTTTTAGAATTGAGCATCTGTCACACATTTTATTGCATAAAGTAGTGTCACCGTTATACATTTGGTGTAACAATATTATAATAGCTTCATTTTATATAATCTTTTTATTTGGTTCTATTTGCAAATAAAATAATTAATGAAAGTCGAGAAGATGCCTCAAAACAATAATGGAAAGCCATGTAATATCTAATTTATAATAAAATTTTCAAAGTAAGTGTAGCCTATACGATTAGCTTCACAAATGCATGGTATTGTTTAGCCTTTTGACTGCAAAAAAAACATAAAAATCAATTTGAAAATCCTAGTGCCCACCCATTCCAAGTGTAAAGAAAATAAATTTATGGCATTAAGGTTTTTCCTTTCATTTTATTAACTTGGTAAAAGTGACATGGACATGATGTGCAAGTCTAAAACAATGTCAAGACATAAAATTCCTCTCTTATCATTTTTTTACATGACCAAGATGACACCAAGACACTTTTGCACCAAAGTGTTTAAAAGGGACATACACATTGCAATTGAAGACACCAACATTAAATATGCATTAATGCATCATTGAAGGTTAGTAGCTTTCATGGTTATCCTCTTACGTGGGCCTTTAAGTTGGTAGTGAATTAAATTAGATCATGAATTTTGCCTTGGCTAAATTTAGAACTCTACTAAATTGAATCAAGCTATTTAGGCGACAATATGAGTAGGTCCATTTTTAATGCTTATGCTATTTGCATTCATTTTGGTAATCTTCCTTCAGAAGTTAAACAAAAATGAAATTTCTTTCAAAGTTTTAGCCTTCGAAGTGCAGATGGTAATGGAACTTGAAGCGATACTTTCCTAAAAATTTTGATATTTTGTTTGGGACAACCTAACAATGCAACATTCATGGCAAAATACACTTGTGTGGAGATTTACTTGGATTGTTGGGTGCATTTTTAGTGTTGATAGGTGCGTTTTTTTAATAGAAAACTCACTCAAATGTTTTAATTTTTCTTTATATTTTGGAATTCTATCATGCAATGAAGATGTATTTTGGATTTGGTAAAATGCCTTTACCAGTTTATTCATGTAAAATGGGTGAGATACATTTGGGGTTTTTGTTGGGTTCAGATCCATGTGTTGTTTTCCCCCTATTTAAGTACATTTTTAAGATAATTCTAAGATTTTCAATTGGTGATAGTGTAATTTTTGGGTTTTGCCAATTTTCAATTTGGGTATTTAACAAATTGATTTTTGGATAGTATTTCATGATGCCATAGTTAAACAAATCTTGGTTTTGTAAGTTCCATGCTGAAATAAATTTCTTACCTGCTTATTTCAACTCAATGTGGGTATTTTTCTCAGAATATTTATGTATTTATACACTTAGGGTTTCATAAAATTTTTGTGGTAGAATTACTGGGTATTATGAGATAATTTTTTTTTTACTGGAGTTATTTTTGAATAAATTTTTAGTTTCAAAACCTAATGGTTTTGTTCATAAAACTTTGTAATTTGTTTTCTTGAACAAATTTCATTTAGGTTTTATAATCAAAATTGATAAATTTATGAATGGATTATTCTTACCCAGTAGTAAATTTTATGCATGTTGAAGGCATTCTAGTTTTGATAGAGCAAAAATATTTGTAATTAGGAAATGATATTGGTTTTTATGAAATTACAGATACTACTACAGTTTTTGACTTCATTATTAATTAATTATTTGTTGAATCAATTTCATGGCATAAAATTAGAGCTAAAATTTAGTATGATAGATCATAGGATTATTATAAGGTCAAAGAATAATGTTTTGATGTTTGAAGAATGTTTTTAGTATTATTTAATTTTGTGAGACCCCATTTGATGTATCCAATTGTTGATATAAATATCAGAGTTCATGGAACTAGACATACATGGATGACACATGGAAGAAATTTTAAAATTTCTTATTTTGATCAATTTTAAATCACTTGTTTGACAATACATTACTATTTAAGCATGCAGATTTATATTTCTTTAGCTTTGATGATATTTGGCATAGTATGTTACTTGATGTATGGTTCCTTTAAGTTGAACAATTTCAATTTTTGATTGAGTAATGAAAACATGTAGGTCTAGTTATATTTATTTTAATCATATCATTTTGGATTGATATTTTAAGATTAGTTTATAAGAGTCATTTAATAACGCCCTCCACCGGAGTGTTTGTTCTATATTTTAAAAAGAATTATTTAAATAGGTTATTATGAACATAAAATTTTCCTAAAACTTACAACTTTATTTTATAAATTTATTTGTCTAAATTTTAAATTATAAGTTTAAGCAAAATGTTAGTTGTTGAACCAACTAACTGCTTGGCAAAGGGTATAAAGGTATAATCAAGTTCATGGTGAAACAAAAGAATTATTATAGGTAAATTTGAGAATTCTCACTTTAATTTGTGCTTCTTTTTTAGAACAAGTCTCTAAGATGATCATTGTTTGCAGAAGATCGACACTTACTAAATTTGATGGCATAGCCCTGTCTCATTTATTCTAGGCATATCTAGGTTTAATTTCAATTTTTTTTAGTTATTTAGTTAATATTTGGGAAATTTAATGTTTTAATGAATATAGATTTGCATTCATATACATCAGAACCTTGCTATCCCCTGAATACTGATGAACACATCATGCCTAGTGTGACAGAAGTTTGATGTTTACACATACTATAATGTCTCTTTTCAAAACTTGTAATCCATGTATTTTATTAATTAATGAAATCAGTCCTTGGTTGGAGTTTCTCAATCATATTTTATTATCTGATTTGGCTTAACACCTCCTCTATATATTATAGCTTTTAGTGTAATATTTCTTTCTTTATTTATTTTCTACTATTTTGTTATTTATTTATTTATTTATTCATTCATTCTCCTTTGTTTTCTTTTGTTTCTTCTCGCTACCTTCTTTCTCTCTCTTTGTTTGTAGCAACCCACTTTTCATTGGAAAAACTTTTATGACATTTGAAACTAAAACATCATTTTTAGACTCAATGTATACATGTGTTTCTAAATACAGGTTTATTTTGATTCACACTTTGATGTCCATCACTTATCTTAGATATGTTTCATTATACTTTCGATTTATCTTTGAGGTTATTTGGGAAATATTATAGTTAGAATACATGACATTACTTGAGATATATATTTATTGAATCATGTTTCTTTTTTTTAAGAGATTATCTAATTAATAGATTTTCTCTAGTAGATATAATAGATTATAGTTTCTTCTCTAAACTAATTCATAATTTGGTGGATTTTTTATTGCTATAATAAATATGCTACATTTAATTACTTATTATTAGCATTTAGTTTATCTTTTATAAAGTATTATCAAACCCAAACACATCTTTAATATTTATGAGTTATAATTCAGGGATATTTGAATACAAGTTTAATCATAAAATTATTATCTGAGACCATCCTCTTTGTGAAAACACTTGATCTAGCTATTACTTACATCAACTAAAACGATCCCTTTAATAAAGATATTATTTTCCTAGAACTCGATCAAGTGTGTAACTCAATGCACCTTAGCTTTTAAAAAACCCATTACATGCCTTACACTAATTTTTTAGTCATAAGACTCTCATAATTAGATTGGTACAATTCCAATTTGACCTTCATGATAGGTGAAAGGGTTGATTTATTGGCATAAATTTTTTTAACGTTAATAGACTCTTGATTAAATCTTGAATCTAAATGTCATCAAAAAACACAAAACTCCCCCTATGACTAAGCATCTTCATGCTTCTTGATTACACGCTGAGTTCCTCCATGAAGCCTAATGGAGTCACATCTACTTTAGAAAACTAGAATAACATAAACTTAGGAGATTCCCAAATCTCCATGTCCTTACTAGACTAACTTTCCTTCATGATCCTTTTAGGCTTGCATAGTCCTTTTGGCTTAACCTCTTCAATTTTATCTTGAACAATATTATGACTTGGTCTATTGATCTTAACTCTTTTATCAACAAAATGACATGATAGAGAGAATTCTTGGCATTCTTTTTCATATTACTCTACTCCACCATGGTAAATAGTCTACTTGGACTTGCAAACTAGTCATCAACCTTATCTACCTTGGGTTTACATTCACTGTCTTGTCTTATTTCTTGTACTCTAAGAGCCTCAACTTTCTTATTTTATTTTTGAGAAACCAGATTACAATATTTTGGAATATGACCAACCTTTTGATAGTTAAAACACACTATTCCTTTTGATGGAAACACACCATGACCCATACCTCTTGACGAATGATTTTACTCATAGTTCCATGCATATTCATTCTTAAAGGACCTTCTATAATGCCTTGGTCTATGTCCAAATTGGTTACATAAATAATAATAGCCATTGAAAGGGTTAACATACCTTATAGTATTAGGTTACCTAATAGTATTGGCCTTCATTTTGCTAACACCCTCATTATTTGATTGATAATTGACTTTCTTGATCATATTAGTGTTCTTCTTTTGGTCTCTATTGAAACTAAGGCCTATTTTGTCATTATCATTCTTTTAACTACGTATAATGTTGTCTAGATCATTGGTACTCTTTTCAAAACTCACAAAGGACTTAAACTTAATTAATGTCTGATCTAACTCAACTCTCAAGGAGTCCACTTTAGTTACATACCTT
Source organism: Torreya grandis (assembly GCA_037957365.1). Taxonomy (NCBI): domain Eukaryota; kingdom Viridiplantae; phylum Streptophyta; class Pinopsida; order Cupressales; family Taxaceae; genus Torreya; species Torreya grandis. The sequence continues at coordinate 491,736 of JARHVA010000094.1, read as the reverse complement.
ACATATTCTTCTTCTTTGGTATTTAGACTATTAGTCACAATCTCAAGTTGAGTTTCCCCCTGTTTGACTATTTCCTTTTGTTCCTTAGAGTTGTTGCTTAGTCTAACATCAAACAAGTTGATTTTATCTTCATATTCTTTGATAAGAGACCTCATCAACCTATTCTTCTTCTTTAACATCTTCATTTTTCCTAGGGTATTTATCAACTTAGTCTCAAAGTCTACCTCATCATCTTCTTCATCTGAGTCACCAATAACACCTCCAATCCATATGGACTCTTCTTTATTTGAATAACTTTATTCCTCAACCATGAAGATAACTTCATTGATATTAGGGACATCATCTTCATGGTCAATCTTAGAATTACTTCTCTCACTCTCATCATATGAGCTGCAATCTTTCTTGGTGTAGAAACTTCTTTTGTTCTTGAATTTTTTTTTATCATCATACCTTCTAAAGCTTTTCTTGCTCTTATCAAACCTATCAAACATTTTATCATCATCATGACCTTAATAATGCTCTTAATCATCCTTTTACTTTTGATTATGAGAGCAATTATTAGTAAAGAATCCACTCTCTCCATAATTGAAGCATTTAAAGGGCAGTTTGCCCTTATATTTACTTGAGCCTATCTTCAACTTTCTTGCAATCATAGCTATCAACTCATCATCATCAATATCATATTCATCATTATCTTTGAATTTATTCCTTGTGTCTTCTTCTCCTTTGTATTATTTTCTTCTTTTAATGTAGCTTCTTTATTTATAGGTGTTCTTTCACTTGTCCTCATCTCATAGGCTATTAGGTTACCATGAAGTCCATCCATCTCTAGCTTATCTAGATCTTGCATCTCTTCAATAACATATACCTTAGAATTAAATTTGAGAGTTAAATATCTCAAAACATTTTGAAAAATAGTAGACTCTTTCAATTCTTCACCTAGGCCTCTTATGATGTTGACCACTTCATCAACCCTTAACAAGTAGGCTCTAATGGTCTCACCTTCATTCATTTTTAGGCTTTCAAATTGTCTTCATGGGTTTGAAACTTAGCCAAATCGACCTTAGATTATCCCTCATGAATAGTATTCAAATTGTCCCACATTTATTTAGTAGATATATAGTGCATCAACTTCACAATTTTAGCCTCTGATAGGCCACATATAATACCATTCATTACTTTTGAATTATTATCACTAGCTTTCTTGGCTATTACATCTATAAGAGGAATAGAGGGTGAAGTATATCTATCCAAGAATAATTTAAAAACATCATGACCTTGATTCATTAGATATGTCTTCATCTTGACACTCCAAAAATCATAATTGGATTCATTAAATAATAGAACCTTGCTTGTAAAAAAACCCACCTTGTGCTTGATTAGCCATCTTCACTTGCTTAAAATATCATTTAGGTTATTATAACTCCTTCAAAGGACCTTATATGATACCAAATGTTTTAATTATAACTAATAGGGGGGTGAATTATTTATCTTAAAATAATTCTTCAATTTCACTTAACATCTATGAAGTATTCATATACATACATACATTAACCAATGCATACACAAACATCTATGAAAGCAAACAATCATAAGAAAACATCTTGGGGGATAAAAAATCACTAGTGCATAGCTTGAAATATGGTCCTATAAGTAATTAATCAAATTTTTAGTGAGGCACTAACCCCACAAGGAGCACCAACCCCTTGCTAGTCAAACACCAACTCAACTAGTTCTTTATCAAGCACCAACTTACAAGGAGTATCCAACCCCATAGGTAACTCAAAAACACAAATATGATCACCATTGAATAAATATTTCTCACCAAACTTAATATGACCTCCTTTTTCTTTTCTCACTCTTCTATCTCTCAAATAGCCTATTAGGCCTTCTCGCTCAACTGGCCCTTCCCTTGGAATAATTAGGTCAAATGACCTTGATCATCACATATATAAACATAGTTATATATTCATGGAATATTCATCACACCTATATGATGATATTAAATCCATTTACCTAGTTTCCAAAACTCTATATCATTCGCTTATATGCTCAATATTCTAACTAGTCAAATTAGGCCTATAAGACCTTTTCTTTATACTTGACTCTTGATCTTAACCATATTGGTTGGAAAATAACATAAAAATACTTGGATTATATTTTAAATAAATCAAAAAATACATTTCATAATTTTAAAAACCATGACCTAGGTCAGTCATTACTCTTAAGGGCCAAAACCACCATTAGGCCTAATAGAGACCTAATGCAATTAGGCCTTCTCTAAGCACACTTTTTATTTATGCCAATTTGGAACACATTGAGACTCAAAAAATATATGAAAAAATTCATAAAAACTTAATTTATACCCCTTATAATCTCACCTTATGTTCCCAACAACATTTATCTCATTTCACTCTTTGAACCACACAATTAGGTCTACTTGCCATTAGGCCTTCTTACTTCTAGAAAGTCTGTCTTGTAAATATGAATAATACACTCAAATTTTACACATAAACATACTAAAAAATCACATGGATAAAATATAAATTACCTTAGGTTCAACATAATAGTAATTATAATTCATCAAATAGGGTAAAACCTCTAACTTATCAACTTCATATGCTCAGTCAGAACCCAACAGGGCCTTAAGAACCCAGTCAAAAGCCTTTGATTTTTCACACCTTAATAAAAGTTTATCATGAATAATAATGTGTTAAAAATAATATATGATACATTAATAACAAATTAATGTGCATTGTATTTATAAAATCTAATCAAAAAGGTTCAAGAACAACATTCTCACTCATACATAAAAAATTGCCTGTAGCACCAAAAATATAGTCAAGAAGATCAAGTATTAAAACACATGTGGGAAATTTTTTATGATATTAAAATGTGTTTAAATTAACCTTAATAAAATTATATAATATTTTAAAATATATATTACAAGGTTTAATATCAATATTGGTCTTACAGACCAATCTCACATCTTCACTCTACATAGACTTCACTGTGTTAGACAAATCACTTTGAGAACAAATTTTACCATGTTTGTGTGCATAAAAAAAATTATAAAAAAATATTATATGAGGTATAGGTATTTAAAAATTACCCCATACATTTATATCCATCCCTAATCCTCTAAAACCAATCCCTAATCTCTTTCTCACTATTGCCTAGTTTTCTCACTCTCTTGCTCATTAAGCCCTTTTAGCGATAGGATGACTTCCATGAATGATTTAGAAAATTTTAGTTATGAAAATTGATTATAAACTTACATTTAATAAAACTAAAAGTCTCACATATCATCCTCCATCTATTTTCATGCTTTGACTTGGTTAAATCTATCTGCTACATCAAAATTCTAAGAAATAAGGGGTTTCTTATAGCTTCTACTCACTCTTATAACAAAAAAAAAACCACCTAGATAAACCTAGAATAATCCTTTACATTTTATAAACATCAAACTTGGTAAACAAAACTATTCTAATCTATAACTAATAAGATCTTTCCTATCGGGTCATTATGAGGGTTTTAGGAGGGTTTTGACTAGATTCCTTTATTAGTAATTGTTCATAAAGGATTGCCCCTCAAATCCAAAACTACTACTATGAAATTAAAGATAGGAAACTTACCCAACTTAAATGAAATACTCAAGATCTCATGTGAATTTTTTACATGTTAATGATCATAAGAAATTATTTCTCGGGTCTGCAATACCCCACTCTGTGCACATAGAAAACCTGAACACAAATTTTCATGCTTTCACCTTCAAGATATGAAATAAAAATTAGTCAACACAATTAAAAAAAACTCTCACACATATGAAAATTATCTCAATATCTCTGGGACCTAGGGAGATAGACTTGACCCCTTATTAAGCCACATTAGGTTTTTTTGCACACTATGCTTTGAACTGTCAGTCATACTTAGACCTTGATCATACCTTGAAAATTCTTGTACTATTCTCAAATATTCATTCACATGTCAAAATAACTCATACCATCCTAATATACTTCCAACCTTCTTCACACAAGTCTCATATTTCTCAACTCATTATGCTATTAGGATTATGCCTTCTTACTAGGTCTCTCAAGTAAGGACTAAGCCTCAAAACTCATTATGCTACCAGGATTATGCCTTCTTGACCTTAGAACTCATCTGAAGGCTTATTTTCCTCTTTCTCATGTTTAAATATATTTTTATACTATCTCATGCATTTACTAAAATAAATCACCAATCTTTACTATGCTTTATGCATACACCTTCTCTAAGGGCTAGACTAGGCTTCTAAAGACACCTCGTACACAACAATAGATTATTTTATACCATGATCTTGACTCTAACATGACATAAAAATTATAAGGATTACCAGGTTTCCTTCCAATTCCATATCAATAAAGATACAATATGTTTGCTTCAAAATTTATCTTGTCATGAGAATTCTTTGACACATATCATCTCACCATGCATGGCCTCAAATCTGGCCATGACATTAATGACATCTATCTTGACTTTGACATCAATAATATTAACAATGCTTCAACACCAACAATAGGAACATACCTCAATACAGTACCCTTAAATCATTTGTTCACCTTTAAAAATCTGAAGTTTCTAAAGGTTATTAAATATTTTACATGCACGTATCAAAGGAGGTCATAGGGAAAATAACACATAGACTTGCATTCACATGATTTGGCACACACTCAAATTAAGGGAGAAATACATGTGGTTTGAGCTCTCTTTAGAGTATTGACAATGTATGCAATGCTCATTTTGTTAAAGATCATTAATTGAGGTCAATCTGACATAAAATGCTAACCATTTTATAGGTCTTCCTTATAAAAAATACAAAGTTATGGTTTAAACAAAGGAGAAATAATAAAACATTATATGTGTAGGTTAGAAGGTGATAAAACTAGAAAAAGACATCTACAAGAATATTCACATAGTCTTGAGTGATAATAGATTGAATCAAACATTTTAGATGAGTCGATCAAAATTAGAAAACTTCAAAATTCTATAGGCATTTGGAAGATTCTCGAGGTGTCCTACACAATTCTCATAATTTGTTCCTTATTGAAACCAACACAAAACTATTATAAAGTGAAAATGGTTATTGTGATTTAATAAATAAACTATAACTAATTTATACCTAGGTAAGTACTTATAATCCCTTAAATTTATTAATCATTACTTTATTTAGCATGTGTAACAAATCATAGGTAGTATTTAGTTTGTATGATTGTTGATGTATATTCTGCAATGTAAATATTAAAAGTTTTATGATTGTTTAGATACAATGATCAAAAAAATGGTAAAACACCTACCTAACACTTTCTTGGACTTAGAAAATTATCTCATTTTGAGAAAACAATGTTATCATATTGTAGTTGCTTGAAAATCTTACATGTACACTAGCTTTACTACGTTGAATTTTGTCACCTCTACCTTGCCTAAAAGCTTTGTTCGTAGTTTTGAAAGAAGTGTCATTTACCAATTTTAATTTTTTATGAACTATTTAGCCACCATTTCATGTTTTAAAATAATCAACATACAAATATACCACACTTTATGGATTTTTAATATGTTGGTGTAACCAATGTGCTGACTTTTACAAATTTTTAACCTTCTAGGCTTTGTAAGAAAATATTTTTGAAAACAAAACTGTGTCTTTCCAACAAATATTCAAATTGAAAAACCCAAAATACCTCATTGTGTTAGATATGGTATGGAGTGTGGTGTTGGTGTTGGCACTAGTTGATTGGGCTACTTTGAAATTTGTTGTACCACTGTGGGGGTTCCAATTGTGAAGTCTAGCTATTGTGTTAACTATGTTGAGGGGACTTGTTGTGTCTAATAAATTCCAAGAGCATTTGGAAATCATAGTGTCTTGAGTAGCTCAGATAGGGAGATATATTATGGCTTATCAATAATATATTTGATTGAAATCAAAAGGTCCACCAATTCTACTTTGTAGTTTCTCTAGTCCTCTAATTTGTCTCGCACCGTTATGAAGACTATGTGCAACTGAGATAAACATTGGATGATGCCCTGCACACCATATTCACCTAATTAATCAAATTGTGGCTAATGTAGTTGGATTTTATTTTGAATGGATTACATTACTTTCTTGAGTTGGTCCACATATCTTTGTTCCTAGATTATTGTAATTGTGACCTTAGCATCTTTGCCTCCCACATTGTCATGCATTCAATAACATTATGTCTAGATTATAGAGACTCCCATAGAGTAGTATCCATTTTGCCTTTATCACATGAATTTCCATTATAATTGAGGTTTTTAAATCTTTTTCAGGTTATCAATAGTCTCCTTCATGACTTTCTAAAATTATGCTTTCCAATTTAGCAACTGGCACAAGATTTGTTGAGCTTGTGTTGTCATTATTTCAACCTCCTCATGTTCCTCTAGGAGCTCAAAAATGGTGAAGGAATCATTGTGAAGCCTTATCAATTGTTCTTTAATTTACTCTGTCCATTGAGTGGATGCATAGTCCTACACTTTTTGTGATTAGGGTTATGAATTGCAATGACTCAATCATGACTTAACTTCCCAACTTGTTTCACCACAATAGGGAAGATGTCATATCTTATTATCCTCACCTTTTACATGCACTTTTTTAATTCATTGTTATCTCAATTTAGCTACATGGTCATTTTTATGATACATATGTGAAAGGTGTTATCTCCCTCAATTTATTTTACCAATGGAAAATGGTGAAATTTTGAGGCAACTTGCATTGAAATTATTACTATTAAAAGTTATGTTGTTTGAGTAGGATGTACTAATTGGGTCTAACATAGGTGAGATGTGGACATGAATAAGATTATGTGACTAGATACTAAGGATTAAATATACATCCACCATGATCCAATATGTCATCAACTCCCTTTGAACCTTCCTCTTGAGAGCTTACATTTCTAAAAATGGAGCATGTAATAGTTTTTGTAGGTTATGCTTAGAGGTTTGCTAGATCAACTTACTTTGTATTGGATCTCTAGTCATGATTTTACATCTCTTCTGTATCTTAGCCTAAATTAGTTTGTTTTTTACTTGTGTGTGTTTGGATAACATGATGTTGAATTTGTTGTTTCTTCTTATTTTTATATTCTTACTCTACTTTATTATTTTTCTCTTCCTCTTCCTTGGCATTTTTATCCTCCTCTTATTTGGAATTTTTATCCTATTATTCTTTAGCCTTCACAACCTCATTGCTCAAGGAGTTCTCCAAGGTTGCTTTTTTTGTTATTTTTAGGATTTATCCTAATTGCATAGGTCTTCTATCCTCTTATCCTTTGCATTATTCACCACTTGCTTTGTTTCCTACTTTTTTGTTTGACAAATTATTCTTTCTCTTTAGATTCCTTTTCTTCTACCTACTTATCCTCCTTAGTACTTCCATACTTGATTGTTATTTTGTTGTGGTATTTAGATGAGGCTAATCTAAATGTGTCTATGTTGGAGGTTGATCCACTTATGTCAGTATATGATCCAAAAATATACCGATGATTGGTCCTTAAGTCCATTATGCCATGACAACCTATGGAATGAAGGGTTATCCATGAGGAATCCACCATATTAATGTAAATTAATATGGTAATGATGGTATAATCATGGGTGGAGTGAATGGAGGCATGGATAGGGGATTATCTGGTGGAATGGTTAGAGGACAGTGATTAATGTTTGTGTATATGGGCCTTGGGTGCAACCTATGAGATGAGGCATTACTTCTTGTGCTCCTTGGTTTTGAGGTAGGTTTATATCATTGAAACCTATGGTTATGGGTAATAAAATAGTGCCATAGGTGTTGTGAATGTTTCTTTCCATCCTCCTACTTTAGGGTGAAGTCTAGCAAATCATAATGTGCATGTTTGAATTACTAGTGGCTAAAATAGGTTATATTATGTGTCCCTTTCATCGTCACTATTTTCCATAGTGAGTGGTGATACTACCTCCATTTTTTTTTTTGCTTCCAAAAATTTGGCATCTGAAACATTATGGTATATTATCTATGATAGTTTTCATTTGTGTTTATGATTTTGATCTTGAAGCCTCTCTAGTTGAGAACAAGGATTGTATCTTGCATTTGGTCTACTCTTATTTTGAAATAGTGTCTACCTTGATGGGCTTTGGTGTGGGTAGGTGATCAAATAGGATAAAACATGGGACTTTTTTATAATATGCACTATACACATAAATGTCTATAAGACCCTCTCTTTTTACACCTGCTTAACTTAGGGGATGTTCCCCACATATTCAATAAAATATTATGAATGTCCTCTAGGGGAACACTGAATGTATCAAAAATAATATGTGACATAATGATATGAACATGGGGATAATTTATCTATTCTATTGATCTTATTTTCTTCTTGGGAATCATTTGGGTAGGCTTCATAGGTGGTGATTTACGTCGTGCTTGTGTCTGTTGAGGTTTGAAGTTTGGTGCTTATGTTTCTTCCAATTATAATGAGGTATTTTTTTGAACCAATTTTAGTGGCTAAAATTTTTATATGACCATGTTTTTATAATGGATGGCTTCCACTTGTGTGTACACTATGTTGATGAATAATGACAATAAAAGTGCCAACTGCATTGGGAGATCATGGATTTGCACCATGACACCATTGCCAACTTCATGACTACTATAATTAGGACTAAGTAGTCCATGATGTTCAGTGAAAAATGAATATTGAAAGTGATTAACCTATGGAATTTAGTAGTCAAATACAAAAATATTGTACATGTAGCTAGGGGTTTCTATCCATATCAAGTTTGCAAAAGCGAAGTATGGATAGAAACCATTCCAAATGTTAGATTTCCCATCAATATACCTCTACTATGTGAATTAGATGATTAATACAAATAATTGATAGTGGAAGGATTGCATTTTTATAGAAATCACCTTTGCATTCATCTTAATTTATGATTCTAGGAACTCTAGCTAGATTAACTCCTCTTCAAGTTGTACCATCCTATGGACAATATCAATGAATCCTTTGGTGACATGTTTTGTGCCTTTTATGGTATGCCATTATCAATTTATTATGAACTTTGCCAAAAATTATATGGGTTCATTATTGAATTTCTTAGTGGGATCCCCTCATGTAAATCATGTGCAAATTTATTTCGTCTCTTGACATAAGGATAAACTTGTTGATTTTTATGGCTATAGTGGATTATCACTTATCAACATGTTTGTGGTGTGTGAAACAAACATAACATTGATGTGGATGATCACTTGTGGAATGTTTCTCTCATTATAGTGGTTGAGGAGGGTCATAACTAATTCATATTTCTACATAAAATTGGGAAGTTTGACCAATCTTTCTACATTTGAGCCTCATAATGAATGAGGTAGGGTTATGAATCCTTATGCCCATCCCACTGCTTCATGTGGCTAAGGAAGTACAAACCATTATTTATTTTCCACATCAATAAAATTGATATGTTCCTAGTTGTTCCATCTTGATTTATGTAAGGAAAACCATATTCCTATCTCCTTCTCAGCATCATACATTGCTAAACATACTAGATCGGAAGCCATTTTATTTGATTGTTTATTTGATTATGTTATCACTTCTAAACACTATTTTTAGGTAGTACACATTTCATCTTGTTCTCCTTGAAGATAATGATATATTGGCTTATGGAATGTAGAGTAAAAATGTAATTTTTTGAGACATAGATAAATTGTGGTTTATTTTCCTATGTCTTCCTCCTATAGGACAAAAACTCTGTCACCTTGTGAAGATTTATTGAATTACTTCCTATGCTAATAGTGTCTGCCTTAACTTTGTTATCCATTGATAATTTGATACATGGCCATTTTCATATTTTTCCACTTTCAATATCATGTGATGTAATTCACCTCTATTTTATTTTCAAGTGTTTACACTTTTGAACATTAATTGCTTGATCAAATTACATGCCATTTTTAAGTCAACAAGAAATGTCTTTTATTTTACATAAATATATATATATATATATATATATATATATTTCTAGTTATGTATTTTTAAAGTTCCTTATTATCCATTCTTTTCCTTACACACCATTTCTAGACCTAATTAAGTTATGAGGCTTTCAAAAATTCCTTTCATGAACCTATTCAAACCTTACCATTTATTTTGGTATCGAGAACTTGTTGCTCGCCTGTACTCTTTTCTTTAGGGATTCAACCATGTAACACTTGAAGTATTCTACCATTTTTTTGCTAATACTATGATATGCTACCACACTTATGAAAAATAAACAAGCAAAATAAATCCTACTATATCTATGCCATCTCATTTATTCATGTTTCTTCTTATATTGATATCAGTTGCTGTAGGGCTTGAGTCTATTATCATTTACCTGATCTAGAATAATGTTTCCTTGTAAGTTTTTAAATCTAGTGTTTCCAATCACACACCAATTATCCAATTTGAAACATTTAGGTTTCTAAAACTTAACCTTCTCATGCTATCATATCATATATGACATGAACCTCGTGCACTCACCTAATGTGCAGAGAGGGAAATAGGGATAGGTCATGGGTAGTTGTGTATAGTGGTGAAGATTCATAATAGTACATGTGATAGTAATTAAATCATGAAACATGTTTCTTCACAAAAATATGGCAAAAAATATGCACTTATATGAATAGAGCACAAAAACATCATTCAATATAAGTATTATTGACCAAATTTGACTTCTAGGTCAAATTTAGACCCTTATAGGTGAAAAAATTGGTTTTAAAGATGTTTTAGGGGTATATACTTTGTCATAGGGTATGTTATAGTACTGTTGATGTAATTTTATGCCTCTTTAGCCTTAGTCATGATCTAATTTGTTTATGTGTCAATTTGAGTCAGTAGAATTTTAGGGGTCATAAATGTAAGTGGCATGGTTTTCAAGGTGTCCAAGTGGCCTAATTTCATTTAAAACATATAAGAAGTTAGATTTTGTATCAGGAATGTCAATCCCATCTAAATATTGTAGGTTATCTAATTGAAAATCAAGAAACCAATTGAAGAAAGGGGAGTTTATCACTTATATAGCCCATGAGGGAAGGTGACATGTGGGAAAAGGTCATGGAACATATATTCATCTTATTTAGACTAATATTAATGCTTTAAATGTTTTTAAATTAATAAAAAAGGTTCAAAACCATTCTACTCCTTTGCCCTTCTAGACACATAGAAGTGGTCAACATGTTTGTGCTTAGTATGGCTAGTTGGAGAGGTTACAAGTAAAATTAATTTGGGAGGCAGTAGTAAAATAAAAGAGATTCATTTAAATAATAAGAGTGTAAGTAATTTTCAACCATGATTTATGAACCATCTCTAACAAATTAACTATGTTTTTCTGATCATTGTTTCCTGCACCCTATAGATTTTGCTCCAATTTGGACAAGTTCATACAATCCAGTTGGTGATGTTGACTCAAAAATATGTTGGATCTCTTATAAAATTCTCTCCATACTTGGTTTCATGTTTGATGGTGTTTTTATGAGCAAGTCATCTCATGTTTTAGGAAGGTGTCACCATATGAGGTCACAGTCAAAGTTTTCCTTGTTTGTAGAATGTTGGTTCTATGCAAGGGTCTCATGTAGATGAAATATGATGTTACACATGTATCAAGGACATATGATCACATATTTTAATGTTTGGTTTCATCACACCATGCTTTGATCAACTTTTAGTCTTACCATTTCTTACAACCAACTCATTGTTAATTCTCACTTGTAGACATAGGGAATCACGTGTATGGAGCTTATTTATCATGATTCATGGAGATGTGATGAAAATATCATGATGTTTAACAAAATATAATAGTAAGAACATAAAATTATAACCTTCACTTGTCATAAGAGGGGACTATGCTAATACCTTAGTCACACACACAATCATATGACAAAAATATGCACCTACATGAAGTGAAAACATCAAAAGTGAGATGTATGAACTTATCCCAAGACATAAGATATCATGATGTTTCATGTAGGTACTTTGGTTAAAGGATAAATTGATTATGAATCCAGTCCCTTTGGTACATGGATCATTTTAGGTTCATTACCTGCATACAACCCAAGTACACCTATAGGTGCTCTCTAGAGGATGTCATGTTGAAAGGGAAGTATTGATAGGTGTTTAAATATCATAGAGTGATGAGAGTACATTGTAAAACTTGGTGAAATCATATAAGTGATAATAAACCTATACATCTTACATACTATCCAAATTTTACACCCACTACCTGTATATGGAAATACTCACCTACAGGTGACATTACAGAGCTATGAAGGTCTTTATATGGGGAAGTTAGAGCATGGTAAGGTTTCTCTTAAATCCCAGCATGGGGGAAAAATCAGGGCATACCTATGTGAAGAATCAAATGGGTAGGTAGAGGTGTAAACTAATTTTAAGCATAAGATGACTGAATTTAGGGAGATTTTCTCAAAAAAGTGAAAACAAAGGTCTAGCCCATTTTGTATATATCTTGTAACAAGGTCAAAAAGAGTTTTGGGGCATCATAATGGCCATATATTGTAGCCTATATCAAGGAAATAAGATTTGAAAAATATTAGGTTAGTAGGATTGATGGATATTGATTTTTTGGGGCCTCAAAGATGACTTTTAAAGCACTAAAACCCTGCATTCACATCTACAAGATTTGAGTTTTGAGTGACCATTGACACCCAAGGTTGCAAATGGAACATAATATCATGTTTAGAATGGACATATTGATTTAATGGTGCATTAATGATCATGAATATCATTTGGATAATGTTTATGTACAGTGTTTCAAGCCTCATGAACACCTACAGGCATCCCTTCATAGGAAAATGCTCACCTACAACTGAGAAGGTAGATAGTAAACTAAGCATGGTGTCTAGGTAATTTTTTGCCTATATAAAGTGAACACAGGTATAATAATATTATATGTGACCTTAAATATTTAATAATTGTCTTTAAACATTATTATCAAGGTCCTATTATAGAAATATGCACCTACAAGAATCATTTTGGTCAAAGAGGCAGTGTATCACAGTCAATAGATAGAACTCAGTCTTGTGAACTCAACGTGCATGTAAAGGGTATAATGAGTAATTGAAAATGATTCATGATATGTTAATAATGTTTATTCACATACTCAAATAATTATTTCAAGTTGACCATATACTCTTCATACTAGCCCAAGGATGACAGTTTGTACAGTTGCACTAAGAGACTCATGTTGCTCAATGGGTAAGGATGAATAATCTAAGGGAGAAGAGTGGTTTTGGGTGAATGTAAATATTATTTATTGAATTAAATTTGGAGAAATATTTTAATAAACTTAATCACATTGGTTTTAGTCTTGATAATTCATTCTTAGGTGGAAGTGAAAAATGCAAAATAGTCCTTTTTTAGACAAATTGAGTTGGTTAGGTGCCTAAATGGTTGAGTATGAATTATAAATTTAGTAAAAATATTAATTAAGACATACTAAAACTTTTAAAATCTTAAATTTTCCTTAATAGGAGGTATATATCTCAATGGTTTATCTTAGAGGTAAGCCAGTTAGGAAAATCAGAGTTTTGGTAAGACAAGCAAATGATGCCAAAATGGGTAAGAAACTTGATAGAAAGATTTGGAAACCTAAAATAACATATTTTTAGGTGTATTTAAGGTTAATGGGTGATATTAAACACTAAATAAATATTATAACTATCAAAATGGTCAAAACACTCTTGCACATAGCTCAACCAAGCAAGCTACAATTAGGCCTAGTTGGTGAATGAGAAGAAGGAATGATAAAGAGTGTTTGGGAAGTTGTGTGATGACATTTTTAGATTTAATTAGGTATTAAAAGTCATGAGACACCAGACCATCCATGATATATCAGTCCAAATAGTCAAAACTAGTAGGATGCATGCTAAGCTTATTATGCCTTGAAGTGACTTAGAGCCAATTGGGGGTCCAACTTCACTTGTAGCTCTTGGAGAGTTTTATATCTAGTTGAAACATGTTCATGGGATTAATTTAGACATGTATGAGATATTGGTATATAGGGGAAGCCATGAAAAAGTCAATTTTGTACTTTAAGACACATTAGGCCTATACAAATGAAGATTCAAGCTCTATAGACCAACTTTAAGTGCTCACATATTATTTGAGGATGTGAATGGATTCCAAGGGAGTTTATATAGGTTATAAATGGTAATAATATTTCATCTAGTGGAATTGGTTTTTATTTATAATGTTAGGTCTTTATGAATAAAGTTTAAGGGTAAAAATGGCCTAAAACCCTTACAAACCCTTGAAAATGACCTGATGAAGGAAATGAAGTTGGTAAGATATCCAAATTAACTATAATTACCATTAAAGTGTTTTAAAATTTTAGAGTAATCTCTCGATATACTTCACATCCTTTTGGACTATACACAATTATAGGGATGAGGTACAAAATAGGGTATTTCTAATATTTTTATGTGTTTTGTAGGTTCTAGGAGGAGTCTGAAGATACCAATCACATGGGAGGAAATATTGATACTTAAGATAACTAATTATTTCCATTTAATTCTCCATAAAAAATCCTAGGTGCCTCAACATGAGCTCTCATCTTAGCTGGTCAAAACTGGTATAGTGAACATGATAGTGAGAAGGGTGAAAAGCTTCAAGTAGGTTGATTTTAAGGTGTGATTGATGACCCTAAGGACATGTATGGTATTTAAACATTTAATTAGATTCATTTTATGGATTTTATTGTTAAATTAAATCTAAATTTGAGGGCAAGTGTGCATGGTATTTTAAAGACGAGTTTTCTTTGAGTGTAGGCAGTGATGGCTCATTTCCAAAAGATTCTAGGTGATTAGGAATGAAACCAATGCATGGAGAATAATGTATAAAACCCTTAACTCTCAATCCAATAATTATAAGTATCCCTAGTTAGTTTTGGGATGTTCCAGCAGGGGTGAATGATGAAGGCAATTTTCTAAGCTAGTAAGAGAAATTTCATGCCACTTTTCAAGAGTTTCATGACTTGGATTGAAATTTGTACTTATTTACCTTGCATGGTCAGTTTAAAATATTATTATCATACACATGTAACTTATTCTCTCAACATGACAAGTTTCCAAGTGACCTTTGGACTTCCCTTTCCTCACTCTTCTCTCTAATGCTATAAGTAATGACTTTTTGGGCTCTTTTGGGCAACCTCTATTGGTTAATGGTGAAATCCTAGCCAATTTTGTATTTTAATGTCTCTTGAAGAAATAAACAAGTGAATTTTCCTACTTAAATATTTCATAATTGAGTTTGGTTGTAAATCTTGTTAATCTTGTCTAGTAAAAGACAGTCTTTTCTAACATGTTATCTTTGATTATCCACCAAGTATGTATAAGAGTAATTATTAGAGGTATTTTTTAGTGTTCCTTATTAATGTATGAGAGTTTTAGAATTGGTTTATGACTATATTCTTGAAATGATAATTCATTATCCCTCATAAACATCAAATATACCTCTTGAACCTAGCATATAAAACATAGATGTAACACTTTATCTTGAGTTATGAGTATGGTGTGAATGAAGATTTGATTTTATCTAAGTATTATAAGTTTAGTCAATAGGATTAAATTAAATATTGGTGCATCACATTTTATATTTCTAAGTTTTAATTCTTAACCCTTTTCATTCAAAGTTGATAAGTGAGAGAGTGCTTCAAAGAGTGCATCAAGAGAACTAGCCCTTTTAGATATTCATCTCATCAATTTATTACCCACAAAAAATGAGATGTTTACATTGTGATATTTAGATGAAGAGAGCTGAAACATCTCCTCAAGGGGTAAAAATCCAAGTGATAATAGTTTTTGGCATGCTCATGGGACTCTAAGTTTTAGAAGATTGTCCAAGGTTGGTGTACAAGAACATCTACATTCAATACCTGGAAACTCTACTAAGTTTTCAAATCTTTAGTTACTTATCAATCCTTAATTTCCATGCCAAAGGTAACCACTAGGTCTAATTCTAAAGGTATACCTTTTGAGTTTGTGTAATTGCCTTGTTATTATATCAAAATGTTTAGATTTGTGAATACTCATCCTTATTCAAGGGAGTTGGTTTTTAAAAATTCCAAATTTCTACTTGGTTCAACCCCTAATACTCATAATTTGATTTCCAATATGGCTAGAAACCTTCCCTTTGTAGCCTTCACCGCCATCTCCTTTAAATCTTTCTCAATGTGACCAAATTCTTGGATCAGCCCTTAAGAGTGTTCCATCTTTTAGTCAAAAAGGTCCTACTACTCCCATTGAACACATTAGAAACATGGAAAACTTTTTCAACATCCATAATATCACTTAGGAGAATGTATCCATTAGGATATTGGCTTTTTATTTCAAAGGGAAAGATTTAGATTGGTATGGAACTCTACCTCATGCTTCTATTGCTTCATGGGATGAACTAGGAAATCTATTGTCTAAGAGGTTTGAATAGAAGAGTGATTATTTTTCATTAGCTGAGCAATTGACTACTATCAAGAGGTTTCCTTAAGAGTTCATGCAAGATTTCAACTCTAGATTTCAAAATACATGGGATAAGATCCCAACCCTTGTAAGACCCACTCCAAATTATGCTCTTTTGTATTAACTAAAAACATTGAATAGTGATGTAGCCATGATGATCCAATCCATGGGTGGGAATACACTACCTAGTGCCTATGAGATAGCTATTAATGTTGATAATTGTCTTTTTCAAGTAGGGAAGATTGATATTAGACCACCAATGATATTTTTTCCTGATTTATAACCTCCTAATCAAATCATACTATTTACCTTGTCTCTTTTTCCTAATATCCAAGAGAAGTCTACCCTTGCCTCTACCAATGAGATTCATGAAGTTAAGAGTTTGCTTCAAAGTGTTACTAATGAATTGGTTACTCTCAAAAAATAACAAGCTCAAAATTATAGACCTTATCATCTTTACAATTAATTGAGCAAGTAAATATGCCTCCTTTTCAAGGTAATGCTCAAGGACAAGGTCAAATAACTCAAGCTAGAATTTACCAAAGTTTCAATCCTAATGCCCCATCATCTTCTAAATCTATTGTTCCCACTCAAAATAACTTGGTTAAAAAACAACCATGTTATCCTTATTATGGCCAAAACCAAACCCAAGTTGCATATCCCAATGAAATGCCTAGTCAAGCCATGATAATGCAAGGTAGTCAAGTACCTCAAATTCCCACTTTTGAGGTGACAATGAAAAATGGAATGGAAAATAGGCAAGCACAATATGATTCTACTCATATGAATCATTTAGAGGGAGAATTTTGTGCCATGAATCATTTGAGAAGTTCAAATAATGTGAATGCTAGTGTATCTTCTAACACTAGATCTAAGAAGAGGGGTGTTGAAGAGGCACAAGGGGAAACTCAATAACCCTTTTTGAATCCTCCATCACCTTCAATGGTAGGTGGGTCTAACTCAGCTTTTAAGGTGCAAGAAAATTAGAAATCTCAAAATTCAAAACCAACTCCTACACATCCATCTTCACATGCTATACCACAAGGTATTAATGCTTTCAAAGATCCTTTCAATATGAAAAATTCTTCTATCAATGTTGTGGAGAAAATTAAAAATTTGAACATGAATGTTTCATTATGAGACTCACTGACAATATTGGGACCAAAGGATATTCTCCAAAAGTAATTTCTTGGACTAAGTAAACCAATTGGATCAACAAAGGCATAAAATGTTGTTTTGGTGAATGGAACTTAGCCCATTGATAGACAAGTAAATAAAACTGATAAGACTCATAATTTTTATCTATCCTTGATCATTGGTGATTTTTTAGTTCATAGTTTCATCATAGATAATGGGGCTAGTGATTTAGTTACACTCAAGTCAATAGCAAATAAACTAGGCCTCAAGTATGAATCAATGGACAAAGGAGTTCTACAATTGGATGGGTCACCAAAAAAGACCTTAGGAGTATTCAAGGATTTAAATTTGATTTTACATGATTGTCCTTATTTTTCCATCCCTCATGATGTTTTTATTGCATATTTACCCCCATACTTTGCTATTTGTTTGTCAAGAGAGTTTACACCTAAGATAGGTGGATACTTGGCAACAAATTGGTCATATATAGTTTTTAGAACAAAGTATGGTACCAAGGTGAAGAATGAATCACAACATATTAATCACAATCATTTAGAGCCTTACATTCCTAAGGTTTCAAATGTCAATTATGATATTCTTGATGAGAAAGAGCTTCATATGGATCAATCTCCAACTTCTTATCTTGAAGGACTTGTTGATATACATCTAGATGAATGGGGAGTTGAGCACTATGAACATGATCCTTATAAATTCATAGAGGAAGCTGGTATTAGAGTGTATTGCCTTCATGAAGAAGGCTCTTTCATGCCAAACTTGATGAATCCAAATGAAACTATGGATGGTTTATGGCAACTATTCTTTGATGGATCTAGAAGTAAGGTTGGATTAAGTGGTGGAGCAATTTTAATTTCTCATTCGAAGTAAAGGTATTACTCTAATTTTAGATTTAACTTTAGTTGTACTTGTAATGTGGAAATATATGAGGCCCTCATTCATGGACTTGAGTGGGATATGAACAGAGGTGTGAAAGAGTTACAAGTTTATGGTGATAGTGAGTTGGTTATGAATAAAGTAAGAGGTCAAAATATGACTAAGAAATATTTTCTTAGGTCTTATAAGCATAGAGTATGGGATATTTTAAAATATTTCCAAGATTTCAACATTCAATCTATACCAAGAGAAGATAACAAACATGTTAATAGGTTGGCAACAATTGGAGCTCAGTTTGATGTTTCAAAGGAGATAAGAGAGGACAAGAACCAACCTCATATCAAAGTGATTGTAAGGCCCTATATACCTAATAATGTCACTAATTATAAATTATTTGATAGTGACCATCAAATTTCTCTCTTTATATAAGATGAGGTTGAGTTTTCCTAAAAAAACTAGTCCAAACTATAATAGCAATATGGAGGGCAGATTTTACAATTGAAGACAAACAAACTCCCTAAGAGCTTAGTCCACTTAAGAGTCTATTAAATAATGATGATAAGTTTAAGAAGGAAAAGGTAAGCATGTATACTAAGTGAGAAAACTATGAGATAGTACAAATATTCAAAGATAAGTTGCTTGATCTTGGGAAGGTATGTACTAATGAAGAGTGATATGCTTTCATTGAGTTATGCAAGGAATTTTCTGATGTCTTTACATGAGAATATAGTGATTTAAAAGGATTATATCCAAAATTAGCTCAACATACCATAGAGATAGATGATAATTATAATATATCAAGATAAAACAAAGGCTAATTAATCCTAAGATTGAGCCTCTTATGAGGAAGGAACTTACAAAGTTGATTGAGTCTAAGATCATTTTTCCTATTAAGCATTCATCTTAGTTGGAAAAATTAGTCTCTGTAAGGAAGAAGAATGGAGAGATCAGGTTATGTATAAGCTTTAGAGATTTAAATATAGTTTCCTTGAAGGATCATTATCCTCTTCTTTCCTTTGAGCAATTTTTTCAAGTTATGGCAGGTAGTGAAAGGTTCTCACTCCTTGATAGATATTCAGAGTATAGTTAGATTTTGGTGAAGGAAGGAGATCAATATAAGATAGAATTTACTAAAAAAATGGGGCACATATGTTTATATTAAAATGAATTTTGGTTTATCTAATGCTGGGTCAACATTTCAATGTGCAATGGATATGGCTTGTCAAGGTATAATAAATGATATATTGTTGGTGTATCTTGATGATATCACTGTCTTCTCCAAAGATGCAAAGGATACTTTGAATCATCTTAGGTAGATTTTCGAGAGATATAGAGAGTTTTTAATCTCTATTAATATAAATAAGTGTGTGTTTTCTATCTATGAACATAAAATTTTGGGACACATTGTCTCAAAGAAAGGTCTATCCATAGATCCTGAAAGGGTGAGTGAATTCTTGGAATTGACTTTACCCAAACATAAGAAAGGTTTACAAAGTTTATTTGGAAAAATAAATTTCATAGAGATGTTTATTCTTGGTTTTGATAATTTATTCAAGACTCTAACCTCCATGCTAAGGAAAGATAAAGTGTTTACTTGGACAAGGATAAGGAAAGAGAGTTTTAAAGAGATCAAGCAAGCTATTGCTCAAGCTCCAATTCTTGAAACTCCTAATTTATCAAAGGATTTTAACTTATATAATTTTATAAATAAAGAATTAATCTCTTCCATACTCACTCAATCAAATTAATAAAGCTTGGAGCATCCTATTGCCTTCTTTAGTTAAGGATTGGAAGGCTATGAGGTAAGATACACTTATGTAGAAAAGCAAGTACTTTTAATTGTTAGAAGTATAAATAAATTTAGGTACATGTTATCTAAAAAATATATTAATATATAGGTACCTCATTATAATTTCAAAGACTTCCTTTTGATTAGATATTTTAATGAAAAAAGGGCTAGTTGGATTACAAAAGTAATGGAGTATGATGTAGAAATCAAGACAACCAAGCTATTGAAAGGGAAAGGATTATGTGAGCACCTTAATTATGATTTAAAGGAACAAAATAAGTTATTTTAGTCTTTCAAGATGATCCTATGATAGCTTCATCTTCATCAATTAGGATTTAGACACAAGAAATGATCCATTTTCTTCAAACTAGAGAGTGTCCACAAGGCCTAGATAGAGCCAAAAGAAGGCACTTCAAATTACAATCTATTCCTCATGTACTTATTAATGGAGTGTTGTTTAGGAAATATTTCTCAAGTGGAATATTGAGATGTGTTGAATCAGATCAGGTTGAGAAGATATTATTTGAGTTTCATGATGGACCAACTGGTGGTCACTTTGCTCCAAGAGCCACAACTGCTAGGATTATGAGAATTGGATATTTTTGGCCTAGTTTGTTTAAAGATACCCATGATTGGGAAAGGAAATGTTATAAATGTCCTCTCTTTTATGGGAAATAAAGGCTTGTAGCCTTACCTCTTCATCTAATACAAGTACACCAACCCTTTATGCAATGGGGTCTAGATTTCATAAGCTTAATCAACCCACTTTCTAGTGTTGGTCATAAGTGGGTGTTGAATGCCACATATTACTTTAAAATATGGGTGGTGGATTTAGATCTCAATGAATCAGATTAAATTTTAATTTTATACTTATATGAAGTCATAATGACAAGATTTGGGGCTCTTTCAACAATAATTTCAGACAATGCATTGGGTTTCCTAAGAATGAAGATAAGTGAGTGGGCTTTGCAACATGGTATTTATCTTATTACTTCCTCAAAATATTATCCATAAGGGAATTGACTAGTTGAGTCCACTAATAATAATATAATCAAGATTATTAAGAGGACAATAAAGGAAAACCAAAGATCTTGGCATTCCGAATTGAAGATAGCTCTTTGGACTGATAGAATCACCCCCAAGAGAGCCATTAGAAACTGACCATATACACTTGTTTATGGGAGAAAAGACAAATTTCTTATTTCACTTGAGTTATTAGCCTTGGATCTCACTTACCAGATGGAGTTGATGGAAAATGAAAGCATGGAAGTCAAATTATGTGAGTTGATGGATCTTGAAGAAATAAGGGATCAGGCTATGTAAACTATGAGAGCTCACCAAGATCAAACAAAGAGATAATTTGATAAGAAAGCCATGCAAAGAAGCTTTCAAGAGGGGGACATTGTTCTAAAGTGGGATGAAGTTAAGGCTAAGCTTGGAAAACACACAAAGTTTGATGCTTTGTGGAGTGGCCCTTATATCATCACTCAATGCAAGCAACATAATGCTTTCCAACTCTCAAAGTTGGATAGAGAGGAGATTCATATCATAGTTAATGGAATCTATCTTAAAAATTGCTACTAAGGTGATTTTACATAGCTACTATTTTCCTTGATTTCCCTAAGTGTTTATGCACATGTGTGAGTCTTGTTGGTGTCTTGCTTTGTTTTATGTCTTTTTGGTACGTTGTGGTTATTTTGTGTGTATTTAAGGAAATTCATTACTAGTGGTATTCAAGAATTAATTGACTCCCTTAGCCCATAGATAGGATAAGGCTACTGATCTTTAGTATAACATGCATACTACCCCTATGAATCACCAATTTATTGATCAAATTTGATTTTAAGGTCAAATTTAGATCCTTATAGGTAAAATCCTTAGTTTTTAAGATGTTTTAGGGGTATATAATTTTTCAAAGGGTATGTTATAGTCATTTTAATGTAATTTGATGCCTCTTTAGCCTTAGTCATGATCTAATTAGTTTATATGTCACGTTGAGTCACTTAAAAGGCTTTTAGGGGTCATAAATGCAAGTGGTATGCTTTTCAAGGTGTCTAAGTGTTCTAATTTCCTTTCCAAGAAGTCAGATTCTATATCAATAATGTTATTCCCATCTAAATATTGTAGGTTATCTAACTAAAAATCAAGAAACCAACTAAAAAAGGGGAATTTGGCACTTGTATGGTCCATGAGGGAAGGTGACACATGGGAGAAGGTCATGGAATGTCTCTTCATATTACTTAGACTCATCTTAGTGCTAGAAATGCTTTGGAAGTTCTAAAAAAGGTGTAAAACCATTCTGCTCCTTTGCCCTTCTAGACACACAAAAGTGGTCAGCATGTTTGTGTTTAGTACGACCAGTTAGAGAGGTTCTAAGTCAAATGAATTTGGAAAGTGGTAGTAGAATTAGAGAGATTAATTTTTGTTAGGAATAAATGATTAATTATGCAATAAAATTCAACATGGAATTCCTTCCTCAAAATCATAGTATCAGAGACATGGAATAAAATTTAGACCTAAACAAATACATACATAACACTGATATAACATGGTTCACCCAATGTGGGATACACTCATTAAGAAGATCTCAATAATATTATAAACAAGAGTACAAAATAACTCTAAAAAAAAACCTCTTATAGAGATAACTTTCTCCAACCTAAATTCACACCAAAATTCTCGATATGCTAAGTTACACCTCAAACGCAATCACACCGATCAAAGAGAGCATTTTAGAGCTCAAAATGAGATTAAAAATGCAATGAGTAATGTGTTACCCCTCAACCTTATTTATACTTTTCAAAATCCCTTGAAAAATGCACCATAGCCATAGAGATAACTATATCCCCACAAAATAAGGCAAAAAATAAGGGAGGTTTCAACCACATAATCCCTTGATTCTTTCAACACCTTAGATCACACCCACTTCTCCACAAAACATGCCACAAATAGGGGAAGTGGTTGACATACTAAAAATGTCCCACCATTTTTGAAAGTAAATATTTAATGTTAAAAATGCCTCGATAATTTTATTTTTACCTTAGGTATGAAACAGGCTCCATATTTAACAATCTCCCACTTGGAGTTCATTTCTCCTTGAAAAAAATTTAACACTCCTCGATGATCTTCAGGAAGACCAACCAAAGCTGAACATAACTTCAACTTCTCCAATGTGACTACCTTGGTCATCATATCTATAGGATTCTGGCTCATATGTATCTTCTCTAGCTTCACCATGTTTTCCTCCAAAGTTTTTTTGATGAAATGATACCACAACTATATGTGCTTCATCCTTGAGTGGAAAGTGGAGTTCTTGGCTAAGTGTCTAGCATTCTGACTATCACTATGTAATATCCCAAATTCTTGATTATACCCCAACTCATTAAGTAACTATTGTAACCAAATCATCTCCTTGTTAGCCTCTGTAGCAACAACATACTCATCCTTTGTGGTTGATAAAGCCACAACCTAATGTATCCAAGAAATCCAACTAACCATTGTATCCCTGATAGTAAATACATAACCTATTATAATATTCCTAATATCAACATCTACAGACATACCCAAGTCCACATAACCACGTAAAGTGGTCTCTGATCCACCAAAACACAATGTTGTACTCGTGGTTCCTTTCAAATATCAAAGAATCCACTTCACTACTTGCCAGTGTTCATAACTTGGATTACTCATGTACCTACTACTACTCCCACTGCATGGGAAATATCTAGCCTAGTACAAACCATAACATACATTAGGCTACCAACCACTAATGATTAAGGTAAATTAGACATATTTATCTTTACTTCTTCTATCTTGGGACATTGCTCCTTTGATAATCTAAAGTGGCTTGCCAAAGGAGTTCCAATCGGCTTAACATCCTGCATATTAAACCTCTCCAAAACTTTCTTCATGTACTCTTCCTAGGATAAGATCAATTTCCTCTCCTTCTTGTCTTGAGTTATCCTCATACCAAGGATTTGCTTTGTTACACCCAAATCCTTAATAAAAAAGGAATCACCAAGCTGCTTCTTGAGTAATTGAATGTGTTGCATGTTCTTTCCTGTAACCAACATGTCATCTACATACAAGCATAGGATAATATAATTACCATACTCAAATATCTTGACATACACGTAATGGTTAGAATGACACCTGGAATAACCCTGTTCCAACATAAAATTTTCAAACTTCTTATACCATTATTGTGGAGCTTATTTTAGGCCATACAAGCTCTTTTCTAGTTTGCACACCAATTTCTCCTTTCCTTCAACCTCATAACCTTGTGTCTGCTCTATATATAATTCTTCCTCCAAATCACCATGAAGGAATGTAGTCTTTACATCTAACTATTCTAAGTGTAAATCCTCTACTGTAACTATACCAAACATAGTTCTAATAGAAGTCATCTTAACAATAGGAGGAAAAATCTCATCAAAATCAATACCTTTCTTTTGTACAAACCCCTTGACCACCAATTGGGACTTATACCTTTTCCTTCCTCCATCTTCTTCTTTGATTTTGTATATCCACTTATTCTATAATTCTCTCTTTCCATTGGGTAGCTTCATCAAATCCCATGTCTGGTTCTCCATGAGAGAACTATGTTCCTCTTCCATGGCTTGCTCCCACTTCTCCCTAGCATTCACTTGCATTGCTTCCTCAAAACATTATGGTTCTCCACTGTCAGTGAGTAAAAAATAACCCAAATACAGGGGACAAATTTTAGGAGATTTTCTTACCCTAGAAGACCTTCTTACTATAGGAGTTTGGGTTCCTATGTAGGAGGTTTCTGAACTATCTCCCCCTTGACACCGTATCATTATTAATATCAACCAATAGTGTGTACTCTTTTTGTTCCTATTGCTGCAATTGATCCTTATACAAGAATTTTTCTTTAAAGACATCCTTAGACCAATTTTTTTTGTCTCTAAGACTCCAAATATAAAAAACCAAAGTCATCCTCACCATAGCCAATAAAGGTTCATCTCTCAGACTTAGCCTCTAACTTGGTCCTATCTTTCTTGGCAATATAAATAAATGCCTCACATCCAAAGACCCTAAGAAAAGAAAAATTAACTTTCTTACCAAACCAAGCTTCCTTATGTATGCCTCCATCCAAAGGCACTGAAATTCCTCTATTAATCAGATATACCATTGTGCTAATTGCTTCTTCCTAAAATATTAGGGGCAACCCTGCATGTAACCTCATGCTTTTAGCTTGCTCCATGATTGTCCTATTCATACTCTCTGACACTCCATTATTTTGTGGTTTTTATGGAACCATCCTTTGCGTATGAATTACATTATGTGAACAATAATCATCAAATGATTTGCTACAATACTCACCTCTATTATTCAACCTGAGAAATTTCAACTTGAGACCTGTTTCATTCTCAACTAAAGCTTTCGATCTCTTGAATATTTTAAATATGTCATATTTATTATTAATGTAGTAAACCCAAAATTTATTAGTTACACCATCAATAAATATAACATAATAATTTGAACCACCAATAGAAGATACTTGATCTGACCCCCATACATCCAAGTGAACCAACTCTAACTTATTATCCTTGTTCGTAGGTCCAACCCCTAGGAACGTAACATGATTATGCTTCCCATACACATAATCATCACATAAGTCCAAATCAACCTATTTCAATATGGTCAACTAATATTTCAAGATATCCATGCCCTTCTCACTCATATGAACAAGCTTGTAGTACCATAAAGTTGTATCTCCATCTAAAGTAAATAAATTATAGTGATCAAAACTACTATTCAAATACAAAGAGCCTATTTTCTTATCTCTCGTAACCATAAGAGCACCATTGGTAACTTTTCAAGAGTCTATTGTAAACAACATTGAACAACCCTCACTATCTAACTACCTTGTTGATATTAAATTCTACCTTAATTATGGAACATGTTTGACATCCTTTAGTAGATATGCATTTCCATTCTACATATTCACCTGAACACAACCTTTCCTTACTATACTACATGTTTCATCATCACCAAGATAAACATGTCCAAAATATCCTTGAACATAATCAGTAAAATGATGCCTATGTGGGGTGGCATGAAAAGAAGCCCCTAAATCTAATACCCAAGATTCAGTAACATTATCCAAGGAAACAATTAAAGCATCTTGACTAAAAATACCTATTATCATATTTACTTCCTTGGTCTCCTCATGTTTGGTCTTCTTGCCCTAAAGTTCCCAATATGCCTTCTTTGTGTGTCCACTTTTCCCATAGTGTTAGCACACCATATTTACTCTAGATTTAGATCTTCCTTGACCCTTTGACTTTCCATGGTTTTCTTTGCTTCTATCCTTTTGTCTCTCTATAGTCTCCACCATCAAAACATTCCCTGAAGATAATTCCCTGGTGCTCTTCCTTGAGATTTCCTTGATAGGAATCACACCTATAACATCCTCAAACTTTAAACTTCCCTTAGTAGGGATGACATTACTCATAGCTATAACTAGGCTATCCCAACTATCAGGTAAGGAGCCAAAAATCAATAAAACCTTAACTTCATCTTCAAACTTATTACCAACAGAAGTTAGCATACTCACAACTATATTAAAATCATTCAAATGATTAGCTACAGAACCATTTTTAGACATTTTCGTATTAAATAACCTTTTCATCAAATATTTTATTAGAGGTAGAGGGTTTTTTTATATAACTCCCCTAATTTCTTCATCAGACCAAATGTGCTCATCTTCTCTAAAATATTTAAGCAACCAAAGATGCAAGGCACAACCGTATGGCTCCCAATGCTTTCCTATTGAGATAATTCCAATCTACTTGATTCATACGTGAAGGTTAGCCTATTTACCCATCAAAGGGAAATGAAGATCCTTATAAAAAAATTAATCCTCCATTTGCATCTTCCACAATCTAAAATTATACCCATTGATTTTTTCAACTCTAGATCTTCCATTATCTACCATAGCTCCCACTCAAACTAATATCTTTCCCTATGATTCACCACTTTAGGAAAACCTCCAAAGCTAGCTCTAATACCAGTTGTTAGGAATAAGTGATTAATTATGCAATAAAATGCAACATGGAATTCATTTCTTAAAATCAAAGCAACATAGACATATGGAAGCAAATTTAGATCTAAGCAAATACACACATAAAACTGATATAGTGTGGTTCACCCAATGTGGGCTACATCCATCGAGAAGCTCTCAATAATATTATAAACAATAGTACAAAATAATTCTCAACAAAAAACCTCTTATAGAGATAAATTTTAATAACCTAAATTCACACTAGAATTCCTGAGATGCTAAGCTACACTTCAAACCTGATCACACTAATCGAAAAGAGAATTATAGAGCTCAAAATGAGATGTAAAATAAAATGAATAATGTGTTACCCCTCACCCCTATTTATAATTTTTAAAATCCCTTGAAAAATGTGCCATAACCATAGAGATAACCATATACCCATAAAATAAGGTAAAAAATAAAGGAGGTTTCAACCACATAATCCCCCGATTCTCTCAACACCTTAGATCACACCCACTTCTTCATAAAATGTGCCATAAATGGGGGAAGTGATTGGCACACTAAAAATGCATCCCATAATTTTTGAAAGTTAATATTTTATGTTAAATATTCCCCCATAATTTAATTTTTGCCTTAGGGATGAAATGGGCTCCATATTTAACAATTTTAATAACAAGAGTGTTAGGATTGGTCAACCATGCTTTATGAACCATCTCTAACAAGTTGACTGTGTTTTTATGCTCACTATTTCCTACACCCTATAGGTTTTTCTCTAATTTAGACAAGTTCATACAATCTAGTTGGTGATGTTGACTCTAGAATATGTTGGCTCTCTTCTCAGATGCTCTCCATGCTTAGTATCATGTTTCATTATTTTTTGATCAGCAAGTCATCTCATGTTGTAGGAAGGTGTCACCATGTGAGGTCTCAGTCAAAGTATTCCTTATATAGTGTTTCAAGCCTCATGAAAACCTATAGGTGTCCCTTCACAGGAAAATGCTCACCTAAAACTGAGTAGGTAGATAGTAAACTAAGCATGGTGTCTAGGTAATGTTTTGATTATACAAAGTGAAAATAGGTATAATAATATTATAGGTGACTTTAAATATTAAATAATTTTATTTAAACATTATGATCAAGGTCCTATTAGAGAAATATGCACCTGCATGAATCATTTTAGTCAAAGAGGCAGTGTATCACAGTCAAGAGATAGAACTCAGTCTTGTGAGATCAAGGTGCATGTAAAGGGTATAAAGAGTGATTGAAAATTATTAATGATATTTTAATAATATGTATTTACATACTATAATACTTATTTCAAGTTGACCATCTACTCTTCATACTAGCCTAAGGATGACAGTCTGTACAGTTGCACTAAGAGACTCATGTTGCTCAATGGGTAAGGATGAATAATCTAAGGGAGAAGAGTGGTTTTAGGTGAATTTAAATATTATTGATCATGAATTAAAGGTGGATAAATTTTTTAATAAACCTAATAACATTGTTTTTAGCCTTGAGAAGTCATTCTTAGGTGGAAGTGAAAAATGCATAAAATAGTCCTTTTTAGAGGCCTTTTTTGGACAAATTGAGTTGGTTAGGTGCCTAAATGGGTGAGTATAACTTATCACTTTGGTAAAAATATTAATTATTAACTAATAAAAATTATAAAACCTTTAATTTTAATTTAATATGAGAGATATATCTCACTATTTTGTCTCAGAGGTCAGCCAATCAGGAAAATCAGAGTTTTGGCAAGACAAGAAATGAAGCCAAAATGGGTAAGAAAATTGATAGAAAGATTTGGATACCTCAAAAAAAATATTTTGAGGTGTTTTAAATGTGAATTGGTGATAATAAACACTAAATAAATCTCATAACTATAAAAATGGTCAAAACACTCTTGCATAGAACTCAACCAAGCAAGCTACAATTAGGCCTAGTTGGTGAATGAGAAGAAGGAATGAAAAACAGTGTTTGGGAAGTTATGTGATGACTTTGTGAGCTTGAATTAGGTATGAAAAATAATTAAATACCAGCCCATCAATGACATATTAGTACAAATAGTCAAAACTAGTAGGATGCATGCTAAGCCTATTAGGCCTTGAAGCGACCTAGAGCTTATTGGGGGTCCAACTTCACTTTTAGCTATTGGTGAGTTTTCTATCTTATTAGAACATGTTCATGGGATGAATTTAGACATGTATGAGCTATTGGGATGTAGGGGAAACCATGTAAAATTTAATTTTGGACTTTAAAACATATTAGGCTTGTCCCAATGAAGATTCAAGCTTGATAGACCAACTTTAATTGTTCAAATATTATCTGAGGATGTGCAT
This sequence comes from Torreya grandis, assembly GCA_037957365.1. Lineage (NCBI taxonomy): Eukaryota > Viridiplantae > Streptophyta > Pinopsida > Cupressales > Taxaceae > Torreya > Torreya grandis. The sequence continues at coordinate 462,040 of JARHVA010000094.1, read as the reverse complement.
GGAGGACAAGGGAGTTTAGAGAGGTTAGTAGGGGTCATAAGTTTTGATCTAGTGGAATTGGTTTTAATTTCTAATGTTAGGTCTTTATGAACAAATTTTAAGTGTAAAAATGGTCTAAAACCCTTACAAATCCTTAGAAATGACCCAATAAAGTAAATGAAGATGGTAAGATATACAAATGGACTAGAATGACCATGAAAGTGATTGAAACTTATAGAGGATTCTCTCAAGCTACTCCCCATACTTTTGGACTATACAAAATTATATGAATGAGGTAAAAAATAAGGTTTTTTTGACAATTTTGTGTGTTTTATAAGTTCTAGGAGGAGTCTAAAGATGCCAATTATGATGCTAGGAATTTGACTCAAGAGAAGATGGTTAGTATCATGTTAGTTTCAAAATGAAACCAAAATGAAAGAAAAACACTAACTAGCATAACATCTCTAGGCTTAGTCACTAGGGAGAGCTTAGTTAACAAACATGAATAAAACACACAACTAAAATGCAAAAGAAACCTTATTTTACCTTCTTTGGCTGTTCTAAAATGCTTGTTGTAGTGGTTTGCTTGGTTTGTGCCTGTGAAGTCTTCATCAAAGGAGGCTTGGATATCTCCTCTTCTCCTTGACACCTTGTGGATCTAGCTTGGCTTGGAATCAGTTTGGCATGGTAACACTAATCGCAATGGCTTTTGGAACCATTTATGTATTATAACTTTGCACCAAAATAGCTTAGAAATCATGTTCATGGCCTCTCTATTTATAGATTTTTGCAAATGACTAGAATCAACTTGAAGCATCCATCTCAAGATTGAGATGTGTGGCTAAGTTAATCCAATTATGAAATTAAAATTGATAAATAGGCTCATCAATATTTGGGATGAAGGGGTAATTAAGAGGCATAGAGGGCATTGATGAGAAATGGGAGGCCTGAATCCTGATATTTGTGGTATTTATGGCCTAGGAATGTCTTCCCAAAAAATGAGGTCATCTGATGATATTCAATACGCATTTCTAAAAATAAGTATTCAACAAGTTTCCATGGAATTCTTAATTAGGCTCTAATTTGGTTTAATTAGTTCTTAAGCATGATTAAGTGCTTTGTATACAAATTACTCAAATTGATTAGAATAACAAGAAATTCAATTAGATTAGAATTCGAAGTCAATGTCAGATGCATTGGATCCATTATCCCATTTAGGATGTTAATAACACCAAATAACAAAGGCACATTTCTTGTGAAAGAGATTTTATAGAAAAGAGCAATCCAAAGCACCTAGGTGTAAAATTGGCATTTTGATTCAAAATGATCTGATCAAAGTTAGTTGGCCCATACATTGTATTACCTCATTTAGTGATACCCTAGCCAAAATTGGCACTTGAATATATCAATTTCAACTCATTTAATGTATTTTAGTGTTTTAAACCCAAATTATGCACTTTAAGTGGAAATAGGTCAAAAGCCTAGTTGGAGGTCATTGGTGGCCAGATTTAGGTGTCTATAGTTTGCCCCTGTTTGGGAAGGAATTGCAAGATATAAGCACAACAATGTCTTCTCAAAGAATGATAAAAATATTGTATGCAAAAAATAAGATAATGGTTGAATAACAAACCTCTAAATGGTTTTGAGAAGCCTATGATGATGCCCCCTCAAGGGAGTGGCCATCACATTTGTTGATGAACGGTGCCTCAAAAAGAAACAAGAAGAAAGGTGGAAGTAACCTATGGTTAAGATTAATCCAAACAAGAAAATGCTTACATGCATTGATGTTAAAAAGATGTTGATTTGCCCAAAGGTAAGTATAATTAGGATTAAAAGTTAAAATAATTATTTTCCCATAGGCGATTATAATCATTAAGAGGACCTAGTTTGGCTAAAGATGATTGTGCCCCAGTTAGGGATGATTAGAAAGCATAACTCAAGGATATAACCTATAATATAGATTAAAGATGAGTGGATGCAAAGTGATGAAAGAGATGGATAGGAATAAGATTGATCATTAGAAGAATTCATTTGTACCTACTAATGAGGATATGCTCTTCCTAATTAGCAATGATACAACTAGAATGGTTAATGGGTTAATTTGATCAAGGGTGGGATGGGAGGATTTGCCAAGGTGACAAGGAGAAAATTTTGTGGCTCCATTGATTGTAAACCTTCTTGAAGCTAGTTTTTACTATAACATGTGATGGTAGACTTCATGATAGAACACAATGAAGACTATCCAAAAATATGCATAAAGACTGACTCTCGATCCAATAAACACTAAAAAATAATACACCAATGAGAAAAACCATGATGATAATATTTATGAATTAATATGGATAGACTCAAGAATAATGTGCTTAAGGAATCACCCACAAATGCATATAGATTGAGTTGAGGCAATAGTGTTGAAAGCAAAAAAATAGGCAAGTGAATAAACAAACAAACAAATAGAAAAACAAAAAAACAAACCAACAACCTGAAATAAATAAATAAATAGAAAGCCTAAAAACAAAAGCAAAAGAAATCATCCTAACAATGATAATTCCCCAGTAAGGCAGATTGAGGATAACTAACTAGGCTTAGATTGGACAAATATTTTTCAATTTTTGAATTGTTATGAATGTTTTTGGAATTTTGAGGTATCTTAACTCGTTAAAGAATGACAAGATACATACTCACAAAATGGTGAGAGTGTTTGGCTTAAGTTACTCATAAAATGATGAGAGCGTATGGAAAGGGGGATTGAGGTGACCTCAACATGAATTGAGGATGACCCACATAGTCCTAAAAAGACCTCAAGTCATAGTAATTCCATTTACACAAAATGTGGGGAAAAACCAACTGGGTCCCAACAAGTTCTCAAATATGGAAGATACCCAGCTAAATGAAAATAGTAATGGCAAGGTGATGTGGCAATGCATGATAAATAAGTGTTGCCCCTAATTTGCCCATAGGTGGTTATAACTAGGATATGATGGCATAGGTCAATGATACTAATTTTTCTATAGGCAGTTATAATTAGTAGCAAGACTCATGAAACATTGATTTGTCCATAGGCAGTTACAATTAGGATCACATAAAAAAACCTAATACACAATGAAAAATGAAAGATATCTTGCTAGATCAACTATCACACTACTTTCTTCATAGACTAACATTGTAAACATAGATTGGATTGATTGTTGAAACTTGATCAGAATCCTCTCACAAAAGGTGTGGAAAAAACCAAATGAACCAAGATCAAAATAGGATTGGGTAGGATGACTAAAAATAGGCTTTGGTCTAGATAGGAATGGAATGATAGGATGTATAAAATGATAAGAGGGTTTACCCCTAGGTGATAGGGTGAATATCAAGAATATGTGACAATGGCAAATAGATATGTAAAAATGACAATGGCATGGCAATGTGAAATGGTATGGTACATTTTTTTGGCCTAGGTGTGGTAAATGACATATGATTCTATTTTTTCTATTGAGATGGAGATGTATATCCTAATCAACAAATGATATAAACATAATACTTGATCATGTTAATTGCTATCCCACACCTCATCAAAATAACTAATCTATCAAGAACTACCTACAAAATGTGATTTGGAGAATGTTGTTGTGATATTTATTGGTCATTGATTTTGATTCCTTCAAACATTGAGACAAGGTATCTTTGTAGCCTCTACAAAGGAAAGTGTAATCATGGATGGTAAATAGGGACAAATAATGGATGGTAGGTTTGTTTGTGAAATGTAATGACAGATGATAATGGAATGTGGAATGGTTGGGAAACAAATAAAGATTAGGAATTTAAGTCACACGTAATGTTGTTGATGCTAAATTTTACATAACTTTGGTTGTGATAGGGCCGAAGATTTATTCTCTTGATAGGACCACCAAATTTTTCTATTGTTTGATCTTGAGAGTAGCTACTATCTGATTAGGCTATAGATTGGACGTTGTTTTGATTTGATCTTTGATTTTGTCTTCATCAAGCAGTGAATAACTTTTGTGCTCAGCTATTGGTGCCTCAAAGAGGTTTTCACCAATAAATTTGTCTTGATTATCCTATAACACCTTTGAGAAGGTTTCACTATGAAATTTTGAATTTTGACTTTGATTGTCTTCTAGCACTTCTGAAAAAGTTTCACTAGAAAATGTTGAGTTTTGACTTTGATTGTCCCTTAGCACCTCTAAAAAGGTTTCACTATGAGAGTGTTTTTCTGCTATATGAATGTGATTTTGGCCTCCTTACTCTTCTTCAACTACTATGTCACCATGGATGCAATTTAGTAAAGTATGATTCTATTGATCCCAATCGACACTTATGGGAAATATAATGTCAATAATATGGCTATCTTGGTTGATGGTAATGACCTATGAAATGATAATGGATGGGGAGAGGATGCACAATCCTTATATAATATAATAGGATAACTTGTGTCAAAGCTGAATTACTCATCCTTAAGGCATCACAAATGTATTCAAGTTGATCTGTAAGGTATGCATAACCAATGTTGTAATAGTCATGAACATATTCTTATTTTGAGTCTGATTCTAACTCAAGCGACTCTAAATTTGATGTCAAGACTAATGTTGATTCTAATTTTGAAGATAAATCTGATGTTGGTTCAAGAATAGAACCTGACTCTAACTCTGATTCTTCATCTGATGGGTACTCTTATTACAATGATGTCTTATTGGATGTTTGGTATTAGATAAGTAACGACATGTGATGGCATGGTGGGTTATTCAAAGACTTGTTTGTCAAAGTAGGATTCCTCTAGGATGGGAAGAAGGTCAAGAGACAACTCCTTAGAGATTGGCTTGTCAATAAGAAGCTCTTAAAAAATAGGCACATGGTCAAGGTAATGATTTGACCAAAGGCACTTATAATCATTAAGATGTGACTCAACAAAGATTGGATTGTCAGTGTGAGATTCCTCAATAACTAGTATAGGATTAATAGGTGATTCATCATAGGTTTACTTATCATAAGTGGTTGGTTCAACAAAAATATCTTGGATTGGTTGGTTGTCTTGGCTTTAGTTTTCACTAAGTTGGAAAATACCAGTTTTGAACACAGCTTGGTCTTCAAAGGATTGGATCGGTTGAGGTTTGGATGGGATTGGTTCTAGATAAGGAATGGCTTATAATTGGATAATGGTAGGGCATTAGGGAGCATGATTACTCATATGAGATAAAGGATGAAGCCTTGAAATGGTAATGATAGGGTGTCATGGAGCTTTATTGATTTCATAATCCAAAGCATCCAAGTCTTCCTCATAAACCATATCATCCCAGTCATGAGTTGGCTCATAATCTGGTTCTTGACTATGTTCCATGTATCGATTATTATAAAGAGGGTATGGATCCATATCCCAAATAATATTATCTATAGTTGGGTCTCCAAACTCCTCCTCACAAGCCTCTTCATACCAATTAAGGTCTCGATTTGGATTTTGTGTATTTTGATTATGTTCCCCATATAGGGCATTATAAGGAGCATAATAAAAATCCTTATGAAATCATTCTCTATAGGGGTTCCTAGTGGGATTTTGTGCATCCATTCTATCATAAGTTGGATTGTACATGAATCCACCATAAGTGTAGCTAGACATATCTGCATAAATGATGAAAGCTCTGAAACAAAAAAGCTTAGAGTTATACAAACTCTAAAAAACTATGTCTAAAGGACAAATGGTTCAAACTTGGTCTAAATTGGTCAAAAGGGGTGAAGTTGTATCTCCAATATGGTCTGAAAGTGGAGTTGTATCTCCAAAATGAATTATGCTAAGACTTGGCATAAAATAGTGTAATCATCAAATGTCTAATGTCAAATGTCATACGCATAAAAAGTCAAGCATCTGAATAAAAGCTAACATTTCAAAGGTTTAGGTCAAAGTGTTCCAAACAAGGTCTAAACTAGGAAAGAGAAAAGTTGAGTTACGAGGTCTTTTATCCAAACGTAGAGTCAAAAGCTAGGCTCAAACAAATAGGCATATGCTAGGACTTTTGGCTAAATGCCATCAAAAGCTAGACTTGAAATAAAGGCATGATGTGATTTGATTTAATCTAACAAGTTTGGAAACAACTTTGACATAAACTTGACACACATAATCAAACATAAACATGATCAGTTAGCATAAGGCATGAGGCAAAAAGCTTTTCAAAGAAAGACTGTGTTTTCCCAAATAAAGGCACAAACAATGATAAGGATTGGTACTAAACAAACAAACCATCAATAGTTTTCAAATTTGGGTAATTGCTTAATTGAATTTATGCTATCCAAAAGAGAAAGATCTATGTATCATCCCCATGAATCAAGGTCTAAATAAAAATCAATCAATGTTTAAATCCAAACTTGATAAGGCTAATTGAAAACTCAAAGTTGAAAACTAGGATTTGACCAAACAAGCTAGACAAGATTGGACAACATGACAACATAAGATAAATGTCTAAATGGTAAACATAACATGGCCTGAAACATTGGTTTTTGATACAAATTAAACTAGTCTTGAAATAAATTGAGCAGCCTAACGATGTAAGCATGCTTGAATGATGTGATCAATGTTATGTTTGAAAAAGACTCAAAGGCAAAAATGGTTTGACATGATTTGGGTAGCATAACACTACTCTCCTTAACTCAAATACATTATTTTGACATGGATTATGAATAAAAAAACAAGTTTTAGTCTCAAAACATACCAAGCAAAAATAACCAAAATACACAAAGAATAATCATCCAAATCCTAGCAAAGGTATGGCAATGTGGGGTTGACTAAACTATAAAGTTTTGAACATTTTTAGTGGAATCAATTTCATAATGATTTTCACATCAAACGATGCAAAAGACAAGCACAAAAATTAGGGGATTGGCATTGGCTAGTTGTAAAAAGGTCTAGTCAATTTTGTAACCACTACATCCTACTATTTGCTCAGTGTAGTACAATGTCTAAATACAGATACATCCTATGTGCCACTCAGAAGGAGTAAGTGAAGTCAATGCTAGGAGATGAAACCCTGGGTCAAAGCTTCCCTAAAAAACTTGTGGGAGGTAATGACATCTCCCTCAGAAGTAAATTTTACATGACATAAAAGACTAATAGAAGGACTTTAGGGTCATTTTCAAGGTCACCCAAACTTTGATGAGTTTCTGGGGAGTGCTTTAGATGACATTCTTTCTAAGGCTTGGAATTTTTTTTTGTAATAGGAATGGTGATTTTGACTCCAAGGGTTCCCTAAAGGGAAAAAATGGAAGAGCATACATGAAACACCCCTCTCTTTGCTAAAAAAATTTAGATCAAATAACTATTGAAGACAAAAATGACAAGTGTGTTCAATTTTAAACCCAAATGAAATATTTGGTGGTGTTCATTTAACCCCTTGGTCTTAATTTGTAACTTTGAAAGCTAACTACAAGATTTAAGAAATAGCACCCTAAATGATTTTCCTTTAAGCACCAAAATGAAAAGTTTGATTCATTTTAAAACACCCCAAAATAAGTTTAAAAGGATCTATTTAAGCATGTTTTGATGATTTTTCAAGTAAAATCTATAAAAAAAATGTTAGCAAGATGTTTAGCTTAGAATCACTTTTGAAGATGAAACAACCAACTTAGAAAAATGAGCTCTCGGGTTTGTGTAAAAAAAAATAGTGATCATCATTGGTTATACTAACTAGTGATGGTCATGCAGACCGACGTCAATTTTATTAATGCTAACCGATGATGGTTATGCAGACTGATGATAATTTTACTCAACCGGTGATGGTTACTGTGTAAAAAAAATGGCAAAAAAAGTTAGAAAATCAAATTGCAAAAAGTTTTAATGATCTAAATGAAGATACTAAAGTTGCATAATTATCTTCTTTATGTGTGCCATTTTATGATGCTAGGAATTTGAATCAAGAGAGGATGATTAGTATCATGTTAGTTTCAAAATGAAAATAAAATGAGAGAAACACATTAAATAGCATAACATCTCTAGGCCTAGACACTAGGGAGAGCTTAGTTAAAAAACATGAATAAAACACAACTAAAATACAAAAAAAACTTTCTTTTACCTTCCTTGGATGTTCTAAAATGCTTGTTGTAGTGGCTTGCTCGGTTTGTGCTCATGAAGTCTTCATCAAAGGAGGCTTGGATATCTCTTCTCCTTGGCACCTTATGGATATGGCTTGGCTTGGATTGGAATCAATTTTTCATGGTGACACTAATTTCAATCGCTTTTGGAATCATTTGTGCATTATAAATTTGCACCAAAATAGCTTAAAAATCATGTTTATGGCCTCTCTATTTATAGATTTTTGCAAATGTTTGGAATCAACCTGAACTGTCCATCTCAAGATTGAGATGTGTGGCTAAGGATTAATCCAATCATGAAATTAAAATTGATAAATAGGCTCATCAATATTTTTGATAAAGGAGTAATTAAGAGGCATGGAGGGCATTGATGAGGCATGGGAGGCATGAATCCTGATATTTATGGCATTTATGGCCTAGGGATGTCTTCTCAAGAAATGAGGTCACCTGATGATGTAGATATTCAATACTTATTTCCAAAAATAAGTATTTAACAAGTTTCCATGGAATTCTTAATTAGGCTCTAATTTGGTTTAATTATCCCTTAAGCATGATGAATCACTTTGTGCACAAATTACTCAAATTAATCAAAATGCCTTGTTATTGGTCTAAAATTTGATTATATTGGAATTAGAATTCAATGTCAAATGTGTTGGATCTATTATCCCATTTAGGATGTTACCAATACCAAATAACAAAGGCACATGTCTTGTGTAAGAGATTTGATAGAAAAAAGCAATCCAGAGTACCCAAGTGCAAAATTGGCATTCTGACTCGAAATGATCTGATTAAAGTTAGCTAGCGCATAAATTAAATTTCCCCATTTAGTGATACCCTAGCCAAAATTGGCACTTGAATATATCAATTTCAACTCATTTAATGCAGTTTAGTATTTTTAGGCCAAATTATACACTTTAGGTGGAAATTGGTCAAAATCCTGGTTGGAGGTCATTGGTGGCCAGATTTAGGTGTCTACACCAATCACATGGGAGGCAATATTGAGACTTAATATAACTCATGTAAATTTAATGCTCCAAAATAACTCCTAGGTGCCTCAACATGAGATCTCATCTCAGCCAATTAAAATTGACATAGTGAACATGATAGTGAGAAGGGTGAAGAGCTTCAAGTAGGTTGATTTTAAGGTGTGATTGATGCCTTTAAGTCCATGGATGGTCTTGAAACATATCATTCACTTCATTGTACATATTTTCATGGGAAAATAAAGCCAAATTTGAGGCCAAATGTGCAAGGTGTGTGAAAGAAGAGTTTTCTTTGAGTGCAGGTAGTGATGGCTTATTTCTAAAAGATTCTAGGTGATTAGGAATGCAACCAATGCATGGAGAAGCATGTCTAAAACCCTTCCCTCTTATTTTAATTATTATACTTGTCCCTAGTTAGTTTTTATATTTTCCAATAGGGGTGAATGATGAAGGCAATTTTCTAAGCCATCAAGAGGAATTTCATGCCACATTTCAAGACTTTCATGACTTGGAATGAAATTTGTATTTCTTGACCTTGAATGGTTAGTTTCACATCTTATTATCATGCACATGTAACCTCTTCTCTTAGTATGACAAGTTTCCAAATGTCCTTTGGACTTCCCTTCCCTTGTTCTTCTCTTTAATGCTATAAGTAGTGACTTTTTGGGCTCTTTTGGGTAGCCTATGTTGGTTAATGGTGAAAACTTGGCCAAATTTATATTTGAATGTATTTTGAAGCAATACAAAAGTGAATTTTCCTACTTATATAATGCATAATTAATTTTGGTTGCAAATATTATTGATCTTGTCTAGTAGAAGATAGTCTTTTCTAGCATGTTATCTTTGATTGTCCACTAAGTATGCAAAAGAGTAATTATTAAAAGTCTTTATTAGTGTTCATTCTTAGTGTATGATAGTTTTATAAGTGGTTTATGATTTTATTATCCAAAATATCATTCATTATCCCTCCTAAACTTCAAATATACCTCTTGAACGTAGCATATGAAACATTGATGTAACAATCTGTCTTGAGTTGTGAGTTATGTTTGAAAGAAGCTTTGATTTTATCTAAATAGTATAAGTTTAGTCAATAGGAAGAAATTAAATATTAGTGCATCACCTTTTATCTTTATAATTTTATCTTCTTAACCCTTTTCATGCAATGTTGATAAGTGAGAGAGTGCTTCAAAGAGTGCCTCAAGGGAACTATCCCTTCTAGAGAATCATCTCACCATTTGATTACCCACAACAAGTAAGATGTTTCCATTATGCCACTTGGATGAGGAGAGTTGAGACATATCCTCAATTGGTGCAAATTCAGGTGACAATAAACACATTATCCAGCCAAAGGGGAAATATATTAAAACATTCTACAATCATAACAAGGATAAAAACATCATTCCATTACTTATTAGCTCAAGGTTACATGGATTGAAACATGATCAAAGGCACTAGAATCAATCATAACCTATCTAATTTATAGGAATTCTACAACACCTCATTATCACTTGCGAGCCACTAGCCCAAAGGATTAAGAAAGAGGAGTTTTTATTCCCAGGTATTTGATTTTTATAGGATTCCAAACAACCTTACATGTCCTTTGGTAGCTTAGCTACCACCAATTATTAGTAAATTTATTTCCCACCCATTTGACCATTCATGTGGCTCATTGATCGAGGTTAGATACCACCATCTCCCACTAATTCTCAACTATATTTCAGAATCAAGACATCAGTCATAAATCCACCATTTATCCCAATAATTCTAATTTAATTCTTTGATCTATGTGGTCTAGCTTGTCTTGATCCTACTATTTTTTAATTTAGCACACATCAACCCAGTTTCTATGTTAGCTCACGCCTACCCTACTAGTAGACTTTGTATTTCAGATGCCTTATGTGTGTGTTATGTTAAATATCTTGTGCGTTCATTATTGCCTCTATCTCATGTGTACTTTAGGCATACATGTAGGTCAACATAAGTCAAATAAATGGTGCCCTGTGTTGTTAGATGGTGGATTGTGTTTAGGCCTTTCCATCAAATTTGCATCTTCCTGGGGTGCATTTTGAACTTGATTTCATATAATAGGACAACCTGCACTGGTTGAAACTCCTTAGATTGAAAGTTGTGATTATTCCATGATTTTTGACTTGCCCTTTTATACTTATTAGTTTAAATTTTACATCCACCATGTCTCCTTCATGTGATTCATTTTGAGCAACCAAATTTGTAAAGATTATTTATTATTAAAATAAGCATACATAGGTACAAGATATAGATATGAAGCATAGTAGCATAGTATGCAAATACATAACAAAATATTTACATGGAAAAACCTCATAGGGAGGTAAAAAATCCACAAATATTATTAATTCATTGAGAAATAATTTGACCTAATACATTAAATCTCTCTCCTCATTTATTTGCAAAACCCTTATTCATAGAATGTCCACCAATATTTGAATATTAAATTTGTTAGAATGTATTGGAAAATGTTTGATTTTACCAAGTAAAATCAACTATAATTGGAGTGAAATGTTGTAACCAATGGGTTTAACCTCCCACACAAATTATAATGGTAAATTACATAATCATATATTTTAATATTCATTTATACAATTATTAACCCACATAGTGTTAAATAATAATATATATTATTGTTAATTTACCTACGTAAGTTGTATTAACTTACTGTTTCTAACGGCATGATATACCAATAATATTAAATTATTCCAACATTTATCTCCAATTTATGTGTTCAATGTAATTCACAAGCTAGGTAATAGATACTCCATTGTCATTACGACTTCCATTCCATGAACCAATTACAATGTAGTGTGTCTCATCACAAACTCATAGGTGGATCTATTTTCCTGAAATATTATTGGGAGGTGATCTTCACAGTCATCTCTTTGGGAATTAAAAATATTCAAGAGCATTTTATCTAGTGCCTTGTTAGATGATTCATTTTGGCCATTTTCTTAACAATGATAAGTGGTGATCTTCTAGTGTGATATAATGAACTCCTCTATCAAGGTTCTGAACATATTATTCAAAAAGTGGGTGCCCATATCATTGATGGAACCTAAAATTTATGATGATATTTTTCATAGAGGAACTTCTCAGCATATTTCTCACTACAGCTAGGAGTCATAAATGCCTCATCCTATTTGGTAAAGTAGTTCATCATAGTTATGAAGTATATGTTATTATAGCACTAAGATGATGGAGTAATAGACCCTATAAAGTTTATCCCACTTTGTTCAAATAGTTATGCAATAAAAATAATATTTAGGGGCATTTTATCTCTTTGATTCAATTTAACATTGTGTTGACAAAGATTTCAATACTTAGCAACCCAATGTTATCCTAGAACACTATAGGCCACCATAGACAAATACAAATATCTTCCTTGTAGTAATCTTTCCTTTTAAATGGCATCCCACTACCCATTGGTGTGCTTCATCTAGTCCTTACACTCATTATTATATAAATAAACCTTACAAAGGACATCATCTTTACCTAACTTGTAAAGAAATCCCTTGATAATACTTAAGGATAATGCCCTTTTTAGTAGATACTTTTTCTCACTCAGTTTAGTTCTCGAAGAATACACCATGCTAAAAAAAGTTTTTGATTTATTATAACTACTTCAGAATTACATTGACACTCAATAATGTACATTTGAAGAATCATCTTGTAACTCCTCAAGATCATCCCCTATTATATCTAGTTGAGATGATCTAACTCAAAGTTATCCCTTCTTAACTTCACATTGATTTTAAACTAATATTACAAGAAGATAATTATCCATCTTAAAATTATGCTTCCCAATAATAATTTATTCACCAAGTATTATAATGCCTAGTGATTTGTGAAAAATTAAAAGGGGGTAGCTAGTATATAGTACCAGAAATTTTGTAGTGGGAATGCCAAAACCAAAGTTTCTCATTCCATTGTGGTGAAATTATTCGTAGAAGTAGACATTTTGTGACTTGAAAAATGAATTGGATGATCCAACTCTCCTTCTCATAGTTGCATATGCAATGATCCAATTGTTGACCCTGATGTATTAAAATGCACATGAAATATTTTTTTCCATTCTAAAAAAACCAATATTAGTGTCATGACCAATCATTGCTTGAGTTCTATGAGTGTAGTCTAGCATTCTAGAGTCCATTCAAACTTACTTTCCTTATGTAGTAATTTATCTAAAGGTGCTATGATGGTTTCATATCCAATAATGAACTTTCATTAGTACCTAATGTGGCCCAAGAATGATTGAAATTTAAATGGATTTGTTAATGGCAGGATCCTTATGATGACTATAATTTTGGCATGATGAACTAAAATTACTTGAATCCACACCACATGTTCAAGTAACACATCAAATTATGTGAATAATAATATTTTTTATATTTAGATATATTTATATCACTCGACACCATTCAAACATAAATTGTATCTTCAAAAGGTGTTCATTGAACAAATATATTACTTCCCATTCATCCAAACACACTTATATAAATATGGGGATGAATTCTTTGAAGGTATTAATGATAGATCTAGAGAACTTGATTGGTGTTTTTTTCAAACAAAAAGGCATTACTAGGTAGGTGAAAGATCCCCATTCGGTTGTAAAGGTCATATTTTATTGATTATTTTCTATAATGGAAATCTAATGGTATCCACTAAACCCATCTGTAAAATAATAGACTTCATGTCATGTGATGACTTACAGTGATTGATTCATGAATGGTATAGGGAAGGGCTTATTAACACAAGATTTTTTTAGTGTATGCAAGTCCCCACAAACTTTGATATTTGTTGTTTTATTTAATTATACCACCATGCAAATTACCCAATTTTAATTTTCTATTGGATAGATGAGTTGAGCTTCCACCATGTGATCGATCCCTTCTTTTACCTTCATATTAGTATTAGGATTTATCCCATAGGGTTACTTCTTAATTTTCCATGCACGTTACTTTAGTTTGATATGAATTTCCCATAATGAAAGGTATACACCCTTAAACTCACTAAATTTGGTGGGGAAAACATCTTTATAATCTGGTAATAATTGTATAGCCTTAGATACATACTGCTACATCCAATAGTCTCTAACTAGTGCCATATTCAGTACTAATTATATACCAATGACTTCCATTTTTTTTTACAATCTATTTATTAATTTTATTGCCTTTCAATTTCATAGAATCCACCACCTCTCTCTGGTTTGGTTGTTTTGCCATGTTAAGATTTCATAATTTTTTTTCTTCTGCCTTATTTGTGTCCTTCTTCTTAGGCATATTCATATTTTTGGATTGAGCATTCCATTTAAATCTAGGTCCTCCTTACTATATTTATGCTTTGAACTACTCACACTATTCCATATTTTATTGTAAAACTTAACAATAAACCCTTTTATTCCTAAGCGTATCATTTTTTTTCTAAATACTCATGAATGCTTATATTGGGATCAACTTGGGACTATTGTTTTGTTATGTAAGTCATGTCATCTACTACTACATAGTACAAAACTATGTTTATATTTATAAATGATTTATGCACCATGGGATTTTCATCTATGGACACAAAAGTGTGAATGAAATATTGTTGGACATGCGACCATGCCATTGTTGCACACACATCAGACTGAGGCATTATGTAGACACTTAGTTTTGGTTTAGGGGTAGTTTTATTCACAAATTAGATTATTCTAGGGTATTTTTAAATTTTTAAATTATTGGTTCATATTATTATCTTATTAGAGCATTTTACCTCATGTTCTAGTCTTATTTTCCATGTTTTCCCCCTTCCCATTTCTCTTTTTCTTTTTTCACTTGGGTTTTTTCTACTATTTTAAGCTTGCTACCTAGAGACATACATTGTAAAATTTTGGGTCACCATGAGTGTACAATGTATAGCTATAATGTATGCCCTTAGACTATTATTTTGAGTCTCCCTTGTGTTGCCTATTTATTAGCCTTTCCTACCCATTATGTTTTTTTGCATGTCAATTTAGTCCTAATTTGAATTTTTGAACTTTAAAGTTCCATAGGTGTATTAACACATATATGACATGAATGATAGAGTATGAACAATGAATAGAAATAAAGGGTGAAATATTTATTAAAAAATCATAATTTTAGAATAATAATAATAGGATTTGATTCAATAATTGAAGTCTTCATTTCATCATAGCACTTGTTCATGCTAACGTGAAAAATCATATAAGATTAGGGATCACATTCATTGATTGATTTATATCAAGTGTTGTCTTCCAAATTTATTCTAGAATATGGGTCTAATAATAATGGAGGTATTATACATGCCCCTCATTGATTCTTCCATTTTTATTAGTGTATGATGAGTTGTAAAGGTTGTGGAAAATAATATCACTTTCTTAAGGATATATACATACTTCAAGAAAAGAGAGTGAGGTTTTCAAAGCCCCAAAACAAGTGAAAATTTTCATATAATCAATTTTAAATGATTAATAGGTTCCAAGAACATACATTGACTATTTTGTTGGGCCAAAAACCATTTCAATGGTTCTAGTATCTGAGGAAGGTTACTATGTTTATCCTTAGAATTTTAGTTTTGTTCGTCTTACTAGCTAGTCCTTTTTTTGGTGTCTATTTATTTTTTCTATCTCCATATTTATGACAATTGAATTATTATTCTAAACAATGTCTTTACACTCATTACATATTTTAAGAAATTTCTTATTTCAACTAGATATGATTTTTCATTATTATAAGTAGTGTAGGCAGAAGTAGCAAATTTTGATGTAAAACCATTTTTCCTATACTAAACTTATATATTTATCCAAGATAGGGGAAATATCATTTTTACATGTTTTTGAAATGTTATATCTAACACAATATGCTATTTGATGATATATTTTGTTTTCATGATACATATAGTTTAGTTTGAGATGTGTTGGTACTAAAATATGGCATAATTTATTTGAAAATGACAAGCTTGACACAAATTTATCACATATAAATTGATCATATAAACAAGTTCCTAATCTACAATTCTCTCACATTTGCATGATATCTTATGAGTTGACCCTTATGTTCTACTATTACACACTTAAAAGAATCTCACTATCTATTTTAAACTTACTAAATATTTTACATAGATATCTCTATACCTTTAGTTCAGTCCTTTTGTACACATGTTGGTTACACTAGATTCACTTAGTATCACCAGTCGATACTAACCTGATTTGGTTAGTAATAATCCTCTACAAGAATGGTTATTTTTAAAAACTAAATCTTTCCTTAGGGTCAGTCCATTTGCCTAACATGTTGATGGTGAGACAAATTACCCAATTGGAATCATATATAAAATAATCAAGGTCTCATTCAAAAGGGACTTGGCACTTATATGACACACATCTATACACTATTACACATTAAGCAAAATTTTCCTCTCAAATTATGAATCTATCACTAGGAATAGTCAAAATCCAAGTCTGAAACACACTAAATCTAAGTCAAAGCAATTATTTTCAAGTATCAAAGTCAAATTATTAGCTCCATACATATAGTGAAGGAACACAATTCACAATATCCCTAGGTGGGAGAACTATGTGTGGTTTGATTTCCATCCTCAGAGTGGCAAATACATAGGAAGTGGTAAATCATCAAACAAAGGTGATTGGGGTCAACTCATCCCATTATAATTTCCCAAAGTTTCTAGATTTATATCCCTTATAATCACACGTAGGGTTTCAATGCTAAAGAAACTAATTTCTAGTATTGTATGCATCATTAGGGTTCAAGGTTGCACATACAGAGCATACATAGACAAACTTATGTGATTGTATGGTCACATTAACTTATTTCCACATATCTCAGTAATGACTAGCATAATTCATTATTTATTGACAATATTGATCTAGATCAGTGAAAATGACAGTGTGCAGACAAAAGTAAACTTCCTAAATTGAACAAATCATAGAACTTATTTTAGTTGATATCCACTTACATAATATAGTCATAGTTAGACAGTCACTGAGAAAATCTAAGTACTCATCCCTTTGTTGTACTTATTGTATTTAAGATATTCCACTTGTCAAATTATTATAATTAGTTCCAAGATTTTACATTTAGATTTATGCTTAAATTCCATATTTAGTAATCTAAATTATTCTACATGTTTCTATCCTATTAAGGTTAGTCTTGATTTTAATAATCCATAGTATTGTAAAACATATAAGTGAACCCACACAAATATCAAAATGTCAAAAACTCTAAGTTTCACTTAGGGTCTCATCCTTTTGAGGTTTTAAATATTTTATCCTAAGGTTTCACATATCATTTTTTATTTCCATAAACAAAAAATATTTTCAAATTTTTTTCCTAGGGTTTCAAATATAATTTTTGATTTCCACACATAAAATATTTTCATCTTCAACCCTAAATCTTAATTAGGGTTTCATCCTTCTAGGGTTTTAGATTTCAGCCTTAGGGTTTTATTTCAGATCTAATCTCTGATTATTTAGTAATAATACACATTAATCATGGCCATATTGAATGAACATTATGGGTCAACATAACCAATAAAGGTATTATATTCATATTTTTTTGCATGGATAATATATTTTATTTTGATCAATTATGTAAGCAAGTGGATAGAAAGAATCAAATCTAAGAACAATAATAAGGATAAAATAATGAATTAACAATCCCAATCATAGTTTTGAATCTTTCAATCTAAGTTTCCTCTTGTTACCACTAGATGGAAAAGAGCATGCATGACCCATCTTGCTCCTCCCCTAATTTCTAAAATACTGACATATACCATCCTGCTTATAATATTAGCCCTCAACTCATTAGATCCTGTGGTCCATGTCATCACAAAATGAAGGGGTAAGGTGACCCATCTAGTAGTCAAAAAATAGGGAACTTACCAATTCCATACTCAATCCCCACCACTGCCCACTAAGCAAGATAATCAATCCAAGGGGTAATGCCATGGATCAACTAAAAAAACCCATGTAAAAAATTATCTATTAGAATTGATTCAAATAGTGCCTATTTATAAAGATATTATTTATGTAGCATTTCATGATACAAATTTACCAAACGATGTAGAACCACCATATGTGGCTTATATTATCAAAACACTATGATGGATTAAGGAGAGTATATGTTTTGAAAAAGATGAATTACCTCCCAAACATATTATAGATCAACATCTACCATTGTATATTAAAGTTTGAGTTCAAAATAATATAATTAAATGAGTTTTGGTGGACAATGGATCCAAATAAAACATTTTTAATATCTCCTTATTCAAATTACTTGGTATTCAAGCAAAGGATCCTAACTATTCAAATATGAATATTTAGGTATTTAAAAATATCCCAAGAAAAGTATTAGGAAAAATTACACTACATATTACTGTGCCCCCACAAACAATAACTACTATTTTTTAGGTCATGCCTAATGACCTCAATTATAATATTATATTGGGGAGACCATAAATTCATGAGATGAATATAATACCTTGTACCCTACATGAATGCGATAAATTTAATCATGAATGATATATATGTGAGTTTTGATGGATAATGGATTCACATAAAACATTTTAAATATATCCTTATTGAAATTAATTGGTATTTAGTCAAATGATCTTAACTATTCAAATATGAATATTTGGGGATTTGACAATACCCTATGAAAAACATTCAAACAAACTACACTACATATTACAGTGGGCCTGTGAATGATAGCTACCCTTTTTAAGGTCATGCCTAATGATGTCAATTATAATATTTTACTGAGGATACCATGAATTCATGAGATGAATGCATTAACCTATACCCTACATGCTTGCTTAAAATTCAATCATCACACACACACACACCCACACCCACACCCACACCCACACATACACACACACACACACACACACACACACACACACACACACACACACACACACACACACACACACACACACACACACACACACACACACACACACACACACACATTTCCTTTGGATTAATAACCATTCAAGTATTATGCATTAACTCAACACGAGGATTTTTACATTCATCATATGCAATATTATTCTCAAGAATAAAAACCAATTGAGGCACCAACATCTTATTCATGTCTAAATTTATCACCATTAAAGAATCTCAACCAATATGGTTTTGGTTTAAATATTTATAAAAAATGGGTTATATGGGACAAGGATTGGGAAAACATGCACACTTCATTTCTTATCCCATCATAGAATCTACTACAAAAGGATGACAAGGTCTTCATTATACAAAAAATATATAAAATAATAAGACATTAATAACCACACATGTTTCTATTTATACACACTTCTTCAAATTAGAGCTATTAATAACATGATAAGTTCATATATGACTAACAGTTTCCCTAGAGATTTGGATAGTAGATGTATTTTTAAGTGAATAATCCCTCCTAGATAATTTGGGGGAATATGATGATCTCCCTTCCTTATATCATAATAATATGTTTCCTCATACAACTTTTTCCCGAGCATACTTTGGATAAAGTGAAGATCCTAATGTACATATCCAAGAAGATGACCCAAATACCATCACTACAATACCATATATGGAATATAGTTCAACTCTAGCTCACAAAGAGATAATAGAATTCCATTATGGAATAAATAAGGTTCCAAGACTAATACTATGAGTATTTATGTTAAATTTTTTTGAAGGAAAGGCACTTTGACAAGTTACACATGATTGCCTAGAAATATTTGCATGGGAGTACTCACATATGCCACCAATTAACCTTAAAATTGCATTGCATAATATTTTACTTTATCCTGATGCCAAGCTAATACAATAAAATATTAAAAAATGCATCCAAAATTAACTTTTTTGGTAACAAAAGAAATAAAAAGGATACTAGATGCAAGATTCATTTAATCTATTGATTATCCAAAGTTAGTCTCCAATATAGTATCAGTTACAAATCTCAATGGATAGATTTAGTGTTGCAAATATTATCAAGACTTAAATAAAGCTTGCCCCAAAGATAAATTCCCATTACCAAATGTTGACATGATTTTTAAATCCATAGGTAGTTATGAAATGTTATCATTTATGGATGGTTTCTCAAGATACAACCAAATAAAATTATATCCAATAGATCAAGAAAAGACTTCATTTACTACATCATGAGGAAAATTTTTTTATGTAGTGATGCCCTTCGGATTGAATTTTTGTTGGGATAATTATCAGTGATCCATGAGACATATATTTCATGAATATATACATAAAATAGTGGAAGACTATGTGGATGATCTACTTTCCAAATCAAGATAGCAACAAGATCATGATATAGATTTGCATTTTTTTTGAGTAGTTACAAGAATACAATGTAAGCCTCAATCCAACTGAATGTGTGTTCAGGGTATTATTAGAGAAATTATTTTAGGACACATCATATCTCAGTAGGGATTTGAAATATATCTTAAAAAGGTAATTTATATTTTAGAAATGCCTCCCCCAAAAGGACTAAAGCAACTACGATCATTACAAGGAAAAATTTAGGTAAAATGATGTTTTGTGGCCCAACTAACTAACAAGATGCACCCATTTATGAAATTAATCAATAAGGATACAAAATTAGAATGGGATGTCAAATGTCAATTTTTTTAATGCAATTAAAGAAAACCTACTTAATCCACCTATTATCATCCCCCCAACACCAGATAGACACTTATTATTATATATATTAGCCACAAATCATGCCTTAATGACTTTTTGAAATACTATGACAACAATCACAAAGAAACTACCATTTATTATATCAGTTTTACACTTTTTGATTATGAGAAAAATTACAATACTATGTAAAAACTATACCTACTCTTATTTTTATTGTGTAAAATTAATGACACTACATACTAAAAAATGAGACACAAGTTATCAAAAAGGTGGATCCACTCTAATTCCTTATGTCAAAGACACACTTATCATGACATATAAATAAATGGGTAATGTTACTTATGAAATTTGAAATAGAATTCATATCTTAAAAATCTATAAATGACATGTTATCACAAACCAACTAGTTGCAATTCCATTAATAGACAAACTACAATCAATGATGATTTTCAAGATGAATTTACTTCACATCACATTGATGATGATATTTGGACCATGTACTTTGATGGATCTAAATGTGCTAAAGGTGCCAATGTTGGTATATTCTTCATCACCCCTCAATGCCAATCTATGCTAGTTTTATATCATTTGGGTTTTTCATATACAAATAACATAGTAGAATACGAGGCATTGACACTTGGGTTATTTACAACACACACATTATAGATAAAATCACTATGGGTATATGGGGATTCTTGGATAATGGTTAGTTAGGTTTTATACACATGCCCAAATAAATAATAAAAGTTAATCCCATATAAATAATTGGTACAATAATTACAGACACACTTTGAGCTTTTTTCAATACAAAACATACCTCAAAAATACAAGCAACATGATGATGCCATGGATGTCACAAATTTAATTATTCCCATCAACATCAATGATGATCATGAAACTTTGAATATCTGATAGCTACAACATTCATCAATATCTATAACAAAAATAGAGGCTTTTGAGGTCCGAGCAGTTACTCTAGTTCAGTAAATTCAAAATTGTAGTCTCACACACACACATAATTTTTTAATAAAAATATTATATTCTTGAAAATGCTACACGTAAAGATAAACACAAACTACCATGAGAAGCAATGAATTATGTTATAATTGGAGGTTATGTATTTAAAATAATGTTGCAAGGACATATACTTTAATGCATTATGCATGGCGGAGCAAAAATTGCTTTACTATAAGTACATGGCAATGAATGTGGAGGCCATTAAAGTGGAAAAATAATGTCTTATAAACTCTTGAGACAAGGTTATTATTAGCATATATTGGAAAAAGAGTGCCAAAATCATGTTAAAGAATGAACATAATGTTAGAAATGTATTAATTTAAATCATGCTCAATCACATGAATTAAAACCTATTGTTTCAACATGGTCATTCTCCCTTTGGGGCTTCAACTTATTCAACAAGATAAATCTAGAATCGTCGAAGGCCATGAATTCATTCTTACAGCTACATAGTAATTAAAAAAATGGGTAGAATCCATAACAATATCATTAACTACAGGTGAATATATATTTTACTTATTAATGATGAATATCATTTCATGATTTGGACCACCATCCACCATTGTTACAAATAATGGATCCTCAGTCAAGAATAAAATAGTTAATAGATTCTATAATAAATATAATATTCATTAGATGTTCTCTACTCCTTATTATCCATAAGGAAATAGAAAAGCAAAATAAAAAAAATAAATAACTTGAAATTATATGGTGAAGACTAGCACAATCATATTATCAATGCACTATGGGCATATCACATAAGTGTCCATACACCAAAGCTACACCTTACTCTATTGTTTATGGAAAAAAATTAGTATTACTTTTAGAGTTCAAGATATCATATTTGAATGTTTCTTTTAAATATATCATCAAATATTTGAATATCAGGGCAAACGATGGCAAGAATTAGAAACACTGGACAATAGGCGCATGCAAGCTATTGAACATCTTAAAGTCTTCCAAGATCATATCAAGTGAGTATATGGCCAAAAAATTCACAAACATGAATTTCAAGTTGGAGAAATAGTATTAAAAGAGAACCAAAAGAGCACTTATGCATATAACGAGAATAAAGACAAATTTAAGCCTAATTGGTTGGGCCCATTTGTGATTACAAAAAATGAGATTACAAGAGCCTATCGATTTGATACAATAGAATGGAAACTTGTGAGAAACCTTATGAAAATCATGTACCTATGTAGATGTTAAACATAATTTAAAATATTTAAAAATATAAAAAATAAAATAATCAAGATAAATGATTATATGAATTAGAAACACTAGACGACAGGGGCATACAAGCTATTGAACATCTTAAAGTCTAAGAGGTTCATATCAAGTGAGCATATGGCCAAAAAATTCACAAATGTGAATTTAAATTTGGATACTTATTATTAAAAGAGAAAAAAAAGAACATTTATGCATTTAAAGAGAACAAAGACAAATTTAATCCTAATTGGTTGGGCCCATTTATGATTACAAAGAAGGGGGTTACAAGAGGCTATTGATTTGCTACACTAGAATGAAAACTTGTGAGAAACCCTATGAAAGTCATGCACCCGTGTTGATATTACAAAATTTAAAATATTTAAAAATATTAAAAATTAAATAATCAATCATGAAAAAACATTCAAATATTTTAAAAAAAATAAAAATTAGGACTTGAGCATGACATGATTACTAGATTACACTATTTATATATGTTAATTATCACTTGTTTGGTAGATGGTATATTATTTTTATATAGACATGAATTTCATGGTATATGAGTGTGCTATAGTACATAAAGGTCACACATGGACATATATATGTAGGAATTTTTCTCTACCAAGTGCTCATGCCAATATTTGGGGCCTCTTATTCCATAAGTTTCACTATTTTAAGTTATATTTTTTATAATCTTTCTACCATGTTGAGCTACCTATATTGATTACACATTAAACAATGATGCATGGATATGTTATTATACTATAGAATTTATATGTATTGATTATGTAGGCTAGTATTTGATTGTTTTATGATCCATTGATGTTATTACTCTTGTACATGATAGTCTACTTTGTGATTATATATTGTGTGTGGCCCTTTGGCCTTGATTGCGACATATTTATGTCCATTGAATGTTGACCTTGGAATTGTTTGGTTTGAAATACTTGATGTCTCTTATTTATGACATATTTATGTCCCCTTGAGTGTAGTCATTGACCTTATATGTTGTAACATAATTATGAACCTTAGCATCATGTGTGATACTAACACTTGTGTTTATTGAGTTTGTTGACATTGAATGGCATGAAATTTTAATAAGTATTATTATTCAAATATCCTTATACTACATGCTTTGTTGATACACATATCTAGACATGACACTTATATGTCCTATATTATATATGTTACATACATGTCTTAATTGACATATACATTATGATGATGATATACTCTCCACATGTTGACATGATATTAAATAATACTCTATTTGTGCATGCCATGATACAATTTACTCTTATTTTTAATTAAATGACTTATAAGATACATCTTCATCCACAAAAGGGGGAATTATTGTGGGTTTGTCATAGAGAGATAAGCTTCCATGAGTATAAATTAGACCAGAGTTCAAATTTTAGAAAATCATAATTTTTAAAAGCTTAGATGGTTTAGATATAAGATAGATATTGGCACACCATTATAGATTATGGGGAATATACCATCCATAAACACTCACTTTATAGATACTCGAACACAAATTTATACACACTTAGGTGCATATGCACACAATTTATAGGAATCTAAAATATAAGTTTCCACATACACATACATTTGAGATACATGTTATCAAATTCAACATGTAGATGCATATAATTATATATTAGTTCATATAGATTCAGGGGGACATGATACTATTTCATGCACATATACACACTTTTAGATTCATGAAGAATGATAGTGGTTCATGCACACACACAAAAAAACACAGTTTATAGTTGGTTGTACCTAAAATTTGTACAGTTAAAAATATTAAAATTTTATCTTCAACAATAAAATCGAGTCACGTCAAAAGTTTTTAAAAATTGAGTTGAGTCAAATGTTGGTCAAATTTCAAATTTTGGTCAAGTCAAAGTGGTGAGTTTGAATGAATTTAAGTTTAAAAGGTTTAAAAGTTAAAAATACAAATAAAAATATATAAAAAAGAGAAAGGTGCACCTTGCATGGCCAAGAGGTTGGGTTTATCTACCTCCAAATCATGTCAAAATCAAAGATGTATCCCTCTTTGTGACATTCTTGCTAATAATGCATGACATGATTATTGTGCCAAGATGTTTCGACCTTGTAAACACTTGGACATGGCTAGTGATGCCAACCTCAACCACGTATATGTCATGTATATAGGCCCATGATATCCCAACCATGGGGTACCATGATGTGCAAGTTCAAGTGAAACATCCCAACTATTCCACTACATTTATAAAAAAATTAGGTCTTCATTCCATTCAAATTTTCTCCAAATGCCTAATTTTTTCTACTCTATTTCTCTAACATGCAAAATCTCCACCCTCCCACCATTTGCTCATGTTAAATTTAGATATTGCACTAATATAGTAAAAATATTCATTTTTATGAGTACTCCATAAATACATAGGTTTCATTAGGTGTAAATTTAAGTTTAAGTGATTTTATCACATGGAAGATTATGGTGCCTAGATAACACCAAAGTTTTGGTTTGCTCCTATAGACTCCAGAAGAATAATTAAAAACAAGGGCCAACAATTGAATGTCCACCATCATTTACTCTACACAACATCATAAGAATTTTATCTCACTAGATCCCTATGACAATCTCAAAGCACCAGTTGAAGTTGCATTCCATATCACTTACTCATTTAAGATGAAGTAAAAATGTATGGGTTATGAGCCTTTGACCATCTTGGAAAGTGATGTCTATAAAATCTAGGATTCAGTGATCAAACAAGTTAATATGGAATAATTTCATAGGAGAATAAAAAATAGATATACTACACCTATTTGTGTGCCATCCTTGTAAGAGAAACCTTCCCTAAACAATTGAATTTACACTTTTTGTGTAGTGTACGGATCTAGTCATAGCATGTGCTTAATACTATAATGTAGAAACAAGGGAGGTTAGATATGCAAGAGATTTTATATTGGAAAAACTTTATGTAGAGGAATTTGATGATTTGTTTCACATTCCACAAAGGAATGATTATGTTAGGATGAGTGTGGAATTTGGGAAAATATTTTGGCATAAGAATATAGATAAACATCTGACTATTATGAATAATAACTAGTCAAAGGTGAAATGAAAAGGTATCTCCAAATATCCAAAGAGTTTCAATGGATCTAAATTTGTGAAATATCTCTCATATATGATCACCCGCCTCAATAGGGTGGTAAGAAATTTAGATACCAATTATTTCAACCTTGGATGATTCTCTCCATGAGCATCATTTATAGCAGTAAGCAGTTCATATATTGGGGCAGTATGATCAGTGATGCACTTCATGACCAACTCACCAAAGAGATTACCAATATGTCATTTTATATGAATTCTTATTTTGTATACACTATGATAACTCAACATGTATACCCTAACCTCACATAGTTGGAAATATAGGGCTAGCTATAAGAATATATGAGTTCTTACCTCATATAAATTTGGAAAAAAGTAATAACCCCTTCAAAAGAGTGAACAATGCATTCACCATAAGGATAATGTAAATACTTAGTGAATACTAGTGAAGCAAACTTTTAGAAGAAGGAATCTAGCTGGTGTTACAATATGGAAGCCATTTTATCTTTCCAAAAATTCTCAAATATCAGAGTTGGAGGTTTTGAGGGGTGTCCCACGAGGCTTCCATGGTTGGTCAAAAATAAGATGTTGTTGATTGAATTGTGTAAGAAACTCTTAGATGTTCATAAAAAATGTAGAAATAGACATGTAATAAGAGTAGTGTTGATTATTTTTCTAGGATACTACACATCAAACATGCAATAGATGCTCTAAAAATTAAAGCTAGCATAGTTTACTTCACTATACCCTCACATGAATATAGTTTAATTTGATAGGAAGGGGTATGTGAAATCCAATTTGGGTAATGGCTCTTCATATATTCATAAATATCATCTAGAAGACTACTAGTCTAACTGTGTTGATGTATTTGAAGTCTAAAGACATGATTGGGGATGTCTAAGCCTAGACCACATTAAAATTTTCACTAAAAAATGGGTACTAAATGGAATGATTGATGATGTAAGTGTAATTTTTGAGGTATTTTATGTTGAGGGAGTCATAACAACTCATTTTAGAGTAATACATTGGTCCAACCTTGAGATCATAAAACTACAAGAACAAACCAAGTTTGTGTTGAGAAGATCATTGAATTGGTTTTACAAGAAGATTATAGAGTTAAAAGGGGTTGGAAGTTCCCATATATCCAAGGCTACAACCTCACCTAAAAATTTCTTACATCTACTCAAATGACAAAGAGATCTAGTGGTTTTTGTACTATCTCCCATCCCACTACTGAGGCTAGTAGTGATGGCGGTGATGAAGACCCAAACTAAGGAAAATAACTAATCAAGACTTATGGTGAGGGATCCTTCATAAGAAGGAAGTTGTAAGCCAAGAATATAGTAATATTATAATAATATTCTTACCCACTTAGAGGTCCATATCTTATGATCAAGACTACCCCACAATAGTGTTTTGATTCTATTTAAGGGAATGAGAAACCGTTAAGTGTAGGAGAGGCATTCCCTTCTACTTCACCCATAATAGTTTTTCTTGTTCTCCCATCTTCTCCACACCTCGTAATATCATCACAAGGTACTTATCTAAGGAAAACTATGCCACCTATTCCATCAACTGGTGTAGATACATAAATGTCTAGTAGCAACAATGTGACATTTCAATGGATACCACTATTACTAGATGGGGGAGGAGTGAACATAGTAAAGAGAGGAGGCTGAGGAATGAGAAGGAGATCCCTTATATATCTATTCTATTTAGGTTGGGGGATAATGAGATATAGATAATTAGAGAGTGAGGTGAGAGTATTGAATGAATCAATGAAGTAATACATAGATATAAACACCCACCCATCAGTCTCCTATATATATAGATAACCTTATATTGTGCCAAATAGACTCTAAATAGTCTCCCCATAATTATAACCCTATGAATTAGATTTAAAGGGGGGGTATCTATCTATCTATCTATCTCTATCTATCTATTCATGTATCTATCTATATATTTAGGGTGTCAATTATTGAATATAGAGAGTCAAATCTATCACTCAAGCCTATCGATATCTAAGACCCTGGAATCTCATATTGGTTAGATGTTAAAGGGTGACATCGACCATATGCATCAAGTTAGGCCTAGGAAAGCTTTAGAAGATCCAAAATGATGTATATTGAGATTATGGTACACATCATGGCTTAGTTAGCCACCTAGTGGACATACATATGAGTTCGATTAAATATCCAAAATAGGGGTTGGATTGACTATTTAGAGGCTATTCAGACTCATTAAATCCATATCTCTATATTAGGGGATATTTAGGAGGTTGAGGTGAAGGGAGGCTAGGCTAAAGTGGATTTTTCCCTCATCCTCATCCCTAAAAAATGTCATACATGTGGAGTTACCAATTTTTGATGCTTTAGAGAATTTTTTTGTGACTCCTCCCCTTAAAAAGGCCAAGACCACCTCTTAGTTGATCATAGATCCATACATTGCTCAATATTTGAAATTGTAGAGCCAAATTTTAAGAAGGACATGGGAGAGATGATGATATTTGATTATACCTTGATAAGAGTTTTCATGGCAGAATATACTTTTAAAAGTGATGTTCACAATCTCTAAGTGGATATTGAGAGAATGATAAAGAGAGTTGAGCAAGATAGGCTAATATAGGAACACTTGAAAGATCACATTAAAAAGATGATACGATACATGAACTATCTCTTAAATCTAGTAAAATACTTTGTCGCATCTCAAGTTGAATCACCTTCATAAGTTTTTGAAATAAGGAGGTTATTTCAGCCATATCTAAATATAAAAATTATGGGAAGACCCTTGAGGCATGGGTGGAAAAATAATTGTTTGATGAATTGAGGTACATTGATGAAACAATGGAGTTCTATGTAAATATTGATTTGGAGCAAATTCAAAATTAAAAAATAAGATTAACATCAAGATTAAATAAACTTATAGAAAATGTGTTGAATAAACTAGAGGAAATGGCAAACACTTATGCAAACATGCTTGTTAGGATAGGTATATTTGTTAAAATAGAAAATGATAAATCATTTGATTGGATACAATGTGTTCTATACAAGATAGAAGTGTTGAAGCAAGTAGTAGACCACTTGCTGGACTAATCCAAATTTAGAGGAGAAAAATGTCAAAAGCATGTTCCAATTTGGTGAATCTTCATTGTGACTTGCTCAAGGACGATGGTTCAGGGCTTCATCTAGTGGATGCCATCAAGGAGAAAATTAAAAATCTTATCAAAGATCTTTTTTCCAAGAAGGTGTCTTCAGTGTATCTTCCATAAACATAATCATCAAAATCCATTCTTTATTGGAGGAGATGAATGCGCAATGGAAGGAGTTATCTAAGACCCCATATACCATGGCATTGATTGTAGAGAAATGGATAATTTATTAGAAGAATATGGTGATTCTAAAAAGAAATTCAATTGTTGAGATGGTCAAGATGTACATAATAGACAAAGTGTCTATTCATAAGAAATCTAAATAAGCTCCTCCAACCTTAGTTCCATCCAAGGAGAAAATTCCCTAGGAAGAATTTTTGTCCTATTCTATTTTCATCTTTTTATATAAAAATATGAATTTTCTTTTGTAGAAAATAATATAAAATTGTAATGTGAATAAGACAAAATATAGAATATGAAAGGTCACAATGGTATATGAAGGGTCAACCCATTCCTTTTTATGTATATAAATAGGAGAAATGGATAGTGTATAAGGGTTGTTTGATGCTCGTTATAATTTTTATTGTAAGGAAAGGAGAAATAAACTTTATGTTTATTCTTCCAATGAGGAACACAAGGAAAATTTTGAAACCTTGTGTCAACTATTTTATTTATGGATGTGTTTTTTATTATGTTGACACATATCCCTCAATTCAATCAATACTTATTTTATTCTCAAACTATCATATTAATTTTAGAGCTCATGGAAGGGATGAAATATCTGTTTTCTCATTCATGCATGACCCTTCACCTACCTTATTTTTCTTTTTATTTTTGGTTGAAAGTATTAAAACCCAATACTCCATTCAACCTATAAATATTACAAATAGGTTTATTTCTTTTTTTACTTTTTTAATAAAGGGAACCTCCCCTCACAATAGAGGAGAAACTTTTAGTCTCCTTCACTATTGTGAAATACAAGATCTTTCAAAGTAATAAATATTTCACCAATAATTTTTATCTTGGGTATTTTTCTTGATACCCACTAAATCTATCACTCAGTATAAAAAGTGTTGTTCCTATATCAAGTTAGTGTTTTGTAATTGTACTTCTTGTGACCCTACTCCTCCCTATGATTACATATCAACTCACATGTAGACTATCAACCCAAGTGATCCTATTTGATATTATCTACATGCTTGGATACGTCCCTAGACTACTATGCACCCCTACAGACATTCCTTACACCTCCCTAGTCTGTTCTCACTGGCAAACCCTTCAAATACTTCTTGGAGACCTTTCAAAGCCCCATTGACCATATAGGATGAGAATTTGACCTAGGACATGGCTTATGGGGGGAAGCCATAGCCTAGGCTGCATGTTACCCCCTAAGTTATGGCTTAAGTCGTAGTTTGATAGGAAGCACATTTTTGGGCCTCTAATAGCCAAAAATGGGCAATATTTGGGTTTTATTAGCTTTTAGGTACCTTAGATCACTCCATTTCAATCTTATTCCTTAGTATTATTTATTATCTTGGATATCACACCTTATTAAATCCCTATTGATTCATTCTTGGTGATCTTGAGCTCACTTGGTGATAGAGGATCCCATATATAGCTGCGTATTAATTTTTAGACTCCATTACTGCTTTCAATTGTTCCTACTTCATTATGGCTTACTCCTATCTTCTACAAGTTGCATTGCACCTAATTTTTTCATCTAGATTGGGATCTCACATCCTTGCAAATTCTCACTTCACCTCTTCCTTGTTGTTTGAACATTAGTTTAGTCCTGGTTTTACATTACAACACTGTATTCTTCCATTGCTATCTCAAACCTAGATTTTTGGTTGGTAGAACATCTACATATTGTTTTTGAGCTTGATTTGAGGGCTCTTTGTTCTATAAAATGAAACTACATTGTCATAATATAGTATATTTTCTAGGGTTTACTATCTTTATGCTAGTTTAGCTCATTTGGAACATGTTCTAGAATAATTTCTAAAGTTTATGCATTCTCCTAAACCTAAGAATGTTTTTACCCTTGAAAATGTCTTTCATTGCATAGATTATTGGGTTTTGGATAATTTATTACTTGGTATATTATTTTATGTTCAAACAACTTAGTTTACTTGACTCAAATGGCATTCCCTTAGTCATTCACATGCTAGAGATAATTTAGTTTAGACAAAGGCATTAGCTTGATTTTCTAAAATCATACGATCTCCCTATCTCTCTATCTCTTTTGAAAACATCATTTCTTTTTTGAAATCATATTTAAATTAGTAGGGTTACATGCTTCTGTAATGCATTTCATGCTTAGTAGTGTTATCTTGATCAAATAATTTATTTTCTTGTTCTTTAAGCATTGAATTTCACTCCCCTATTGCTTAATTTACTGTGGTTATATCCATTAGAGATACCTACACCCTTTGTGCGCTTGATTGTGATAATCCTAACCTAGTTTATAAGTTAGTCTATAGTTTGGTGCAAGCCAAAAAATTTGATAGCCTCTATAGATATCAAGTAGCCTATAATATCCCTAAACCTCTTAGCCTTCTAGGTGTTTACTTAAGTACCTTGTGTACCCCCTGCCAAACCCTAGTGCCTTCATTTAAATTCTTGGAGCTACATTTTAGCATGTCTGATGGGACCTCACATATGGTCTCATGTTAATTCTATCCTATTTAGAACCCTATTAGACAATTCCCCTCTAATATCTATAAGGATTTGCTTTTATTTATGTTTTGGCTCTCTCCCTAGTTGTTTTGTCCTACTTTTTTTTATGTCCATGTCCTCATTGGGTTCTTATTAGCCATTTTGGCCCATATACCAAGCTTGTAACCATATGGACCAGGTTGCTAATGGATGAGTAGATTTATAGGTTATAGAGACCCTTTAGAATGTCAAGAGTGCTTGGAATAAGTGTAGGAATGCATAGTATTCATCTAGTTCTTCTTTGTGTTCATCTAGACATTTTGGGTCTAGTGGTAGGAATTTTGAGTAGGTAGTTTGTTGATGCCATAATTTCCACATGTGTTAGAGTCAAGAAGAATTGGTCATATGTGTCTCTTTATATTTATCCCTAGTTGCTACACACTAATTTTTAGGTCATTTAACTAACCATAATAGAAGATATGAAGATTCAAAGTTGGCCTCTCAAATATAATTCATTAAGTTTCCATACATAGCCATTCTTGACCATGATAGGTATGCTGACATCACACAATGAAAATGAACCAGTCAACTTTTGTAATTTATATTTCCATTCAGAAAGTATCGCATGACTAGTAGATCAAGTGTAATTGTAGTTATACATACCAAGAACATATCCTATATTTTTCAAGTCTACGTGAGTTTATCAGCTTAAGTTATAGAGTTATAAAGTTGGTCATGCAGAGTAAGATGGTCATGGAAGGTCAAATTTAGGCCTTAGTGAATAGCCATTGAGATTTAAATGATTAAATGGGATACATTCATGTGGAAATCATGCAAAAATACATAGACTAACTTGTTTAATTCTTTTTATAAAGCTCACATGACTAGTAGATCAAGTGGGCATAATATTTTTGGCATCAAGAACATCTCCAACTAATTTGGCCCCTCCATGATTCCTACACTTCAAGGTATAAATATTTAAAGATGGACCTACAACATAAGATGTTTGTGATAATGTCAAGTTTAAGCACAAGCAAAAAATCCTATTGAGCTTAAATTTGATGGTTATGCAAATGTCAATAACAATCGTGTAAACATCATTTGACAGGATTAAGGACATCAATTTTAATATCATGAAGTAGTCATTGGCTATCAAAAAGTGGGTCCCAATTGATCTAATGGTCCATGTTGCATTATACATCTTAATCTATTTGTGTGAGCAAAGGTCAAAGGTTTAAATAGCACAAGAGATATATAGATGGCATAAGAACATGAGCTAGTAGATAGACAATAAATCCTAAGAATGAATGCATTTTTGACATGTGGCACTAGCATCGACATAGTTGAAATTTTAAAGATAGATCTGAGGGCTCACATTTTTTCATACTTGGAAAATCTAATAGAGTGAGAGTAAGGATGTCATAAGTGAGACCAAACAAATCCAAGGAAAAAATATGCAAATGACAAGTGTCTCAACTACATTGAATTAGCCAAATCTATGGCTGATGTTTAATCATACAAATCAAGATCAATGGAATGAGCCAAGGTCAATAGGTTAATGGAGCTTGGGTTGATTTAATGATAACCAATTATAAAGGACCAAGCTGGGACATTTTTGATTAAGATAAATAGAGTATTTAGACTCAAGAAAAGAAAATGAATGAACTCAAGCTAGTAAAAAATACATGAAACTGAGCTCAAGTTTGACTCAAGTTGAACCAGGATAAATAATAGAGACCAAGCATTACTAATAGAGATACATATAGGTTGAATAGAAGTGGTTGAACCAAATACAAAGATCAAGAAACCAATAATTATGAAGTAAGGTCAAATAGTTTACAGGTTTTCATGAATATTGTGACTATGTGAAAACCAATGCTCTAAAATTGGTTTTATATCTATAAAATGGAACCAGATTCAAGTTAAAACTAGTAAAAACATAAATTTGATCATAGAGAAGTTTCTCACTTGTCATTAAATTCATATTTTCAATAAATAGGTACATATGGCCACCTAATGCAGATGTGGCACAATTCAATCAATTCCAAGACGTGATCCTCATCAAAAAATCATTAGATGATATCATGGAGTTCCAAGAAGAGACATGGTATTTGGATAAGGACAATGGACATTTAATTATTTTATAGAATTTGTTCCTTGTTGATAAGGTCATGAGTTAACATCCTCGAGAGTGCTAATCCATCAAAAATGGTTAGGCCTTTTCCAATGCAAAACTCTCTTTCTCTCTTTCTCTTTTCTATAAATACAAGATTATAAGTCTTAAAATGGATCCCTTTATCCCTCTTTTTGGTATGACCAGACTTTGCCAAAATTTGTACTATGACACCTTTTTAATGCAATAAAGATTGAATTCTATCCTTTTCTAAGTTGTATTGAAGTGTGATCCATGAATTCATGTACTATGGTTAAGTGAATGTATGTTCCTTTCTTATGTCTGAGTTTTTCTCACCTTCAAGAAGTGATTACTAGTTTTTATAGGTCATTATAAGTGTAATTTATAGTTTATTCTCTAGTTTGAAAGTGGGTATTTACCCTCTCTTGCTAATTTGATAACTGATTAATGCCTTATTCTAAAATATTTACATGTTATTGATATTATTTGGTCTTGAAAGTGTCTCATATTGTGTATTGTGTGAATTTGAGTGATCAAATCACTGGTGCATCACCTCTTTGACATGCTTTATAAGTTATTGTCAAAACCTATTTCCCTTTTCCAAGTGAGTGTTAGTTTAGGTTTAGTATAGGTGATAGATCCAAAAGGAAGCCGACCTTCTCCAGAGTTTTGATCCATTATTAGGATACCCACAACTTAGGATCAATCCCATGTTGGACTATATTTGAGTAGAAATCTAGAACACCAATAGTTTTGGCACACCTAGTGGGACTCATTTTCGTTGCATAATTGAAGTTTGAATATTGAGAAGAAGAAATTAAAGTAGCAGGAGAGACCTAACATCATAAAAATTTGAAGATCTTTTAAATTATAAAATTCATAGCATCTTCCAGATAGTTCTTTCATGCCAAAGGTTACAACAAGATCATCAAGTAAAGGTATTCCTTTTGAACATATTAAATTGCCTTTTAATTATTATAAAAGATCAAGATTCAATAGTACAATACCTTATCTTCTAAATCAACATTCATCCTCTCATCATTATATTGTTTTAGTCTAATCTATTTTACCCATAAGCCAAATCCCTTTCACCTAAATGTTTATCAAGAATCAAGTGTTTGTTCCATTTAATAGGGCTAGTCCCCTGAATTTAGCCCAACATGATGACATTCATGTGTCTACCCTAAAAAGTATCCCTTTATTCTCTGGAGAATGGGATAAAACTATTGCTATTGAGCATATCCAAGATGTTGCCAATCTATGTTCTATTCATAATATTACTTAAGATAATATGGCTATCAGATTGCTTGTTGCTTCCTTCAAAGGAAAAACATCACAATGGTATAGGAATCTTCCTTTGACCTTCATTACTACTTGGGATGATTTAGGTGCAACCTTAGTTAGGAAATTTGAAGACAAGTCTGATCATCTATCATTGGTCAAATAACTAAATACTATACAAAGGTACCCCATGAGTTCATGTCTAATTTTAACCTCACATTCTAAAAGACATGGACTAGGATCCCTACATTGGCTAGATCATCCCTAGATTATGCATTTTTGTACTATTTTAATCCCTTAATTATTATATAAGTGTCATGATACAATCTATGGGTGGTAATACCTTGCCAAATGCCTATGAAATTGATATAAGGGTAGAAAATAGTTTAATACAAGATGGTAAACTTGATCCAAGGCCTATAATTCCCATATTCATAAAATTACAACTTATCCCTCCTCAAGTTCCCCAGATTCATCTATATCTCCTATTCCATCTCTTAAAGTCTAAGTTGTAACCCCTCCTAATCAAGCTAATGAGATTGGTGATTTGAAAATCATGTTACAAGCTTTTAGAAATGAGATTGTTCAATTGAAGAGACAATAGTACTAAGGTAGGCCTTATTAGTAGCAAAAATAGAACACTTATTAGTATTTCAATAACCAAAGACCCCCTTATCAAAGTTTTAAGGACAATAGCAACCTTATAAAAATCAAGGAACCATAACACAAACTAAGCCATATACAACACTTGATCCCAATATACCTTATAGTTAAAAGGCTATTGTTCCCCAAAATAACTTGATGTAAGATCCAGGTTGGTAGCTTTCCAATCCAAATGATACCCAAAATCAAGCCTTGGTATCATAATATATTACTATGCCATAAATGACACAAGAAGAGTTATTTATTCAAGGTGGTCAATATCAAGACATGAATATGGAAATCTAAGGAGAAGCTCAACAAGTTTTAGGGTAGCCTAATGATATCAATGTTGATTGTCAATTGAATGATCACATTGCATTCAACCAAGTTGGTGAAAATAGTAACATAAATGGTCAAGTGATAGCTCTGATTAGAGCTAAAAGAAGAGTATTTGAAGAAGCTCAAGATGTGAGAAATACTTCTAGTGTTCCTAATTTTGTGTCCAAGAGTGTTAAGGTTCAAGTTGTTGTTCTTATAGTATAGAAGATTCATAATACAGAGATAGTAAATATTCCTCAAATGCAAAAGATTATCAAATTTGTAC
Organism: Torreya grandis; assembly: GCA_037957365.1. Classification (NCBI taxonomy): domain Eukaryota; kingdom Viridiplantae; phylum Streptophyta; class Pinopsida; order Cupressales; family Taxaceae; genus Torreya; species Torreya grandis. Next base: position 425,520 of record JARHVA010000094.1, on the reverse strand, counting down.
AAGAGGAAGCTAAATTTTCCTTAAAGAACCAAGACACACATTTGCAATAGTATCATGAATAGATTGTGTAATTAAAGATAAACAAGTTACCTAAAGGGTTGGTCACCTTTGAAAACATATTTAGTAGAGATGCTAAATTAATAAAAGAAAAGTTTGATTTATCAACAAAAGAAGAACACTACACAAATTTAGAGATTACAACTAGCAAGAGTTTAAATCTAGGCAAAGTTTACACATCTTTAGAGAAGGAAAATTTTGTTAAGTTATGTTCAAGTTTTATAGATGTCTTTGCATGGTAATACAGTGACCTTAAAGTATTTAATCCAAATCTAGCTCAACATACCATTGAGTTAGAGGATGAGACTAGGCTAGTAAGATAGATACAAAGGCCTATTAACCTAAAGCTTAAACCTTTGATGAAAGCTAAACTACATAAGCTCATTGAGTCAACTATAATATTTCCATTTAATCACTCAATTTGGGTGTCAAACCTTGTTCTAGTATGGAAAAAGAATGGTGAAATAAGTCTATATGATAATTTACATGACTTGAACAAGGCCTCTCTTCAAGACCACTACCCATTGCCATCAATGGAATAGATTTTAGAGCTAGTTGCATGTTCAGAAAGGTTCTCTTTATTGGATGGCTATAGTGGATATAATCAAATTTTGGTCAAAGAAGAAGACCAGTTCAAAATAGCCTTCACCACAAAGTGGGGGATATTTGCTTACAAAAAGATGTATTTTGGTTTATCCAAAGTTAGAGCCACTTTTCAGAAAGCTATGGATATGGCATTTTAGGGTTTCTTCAACAAGTTTATTCTTGTTTATTTGGATGACATAATAATATTCTTTAATAGCGTGGATGAGCATATGATTCATATCAGATAAGTGTTTGAAAGGTGTAAGGAATTTGAAGTGTCTTTGAATCTAAAAAAGTGTGTTTTCTCTGTTCATGAAGGTAGGTTTTTTGGGCATGTCATTTCAAAATATGGTACAAGCATAGATCCTAATAGGATAGAATCAATTCTTTCACTTTAATTTCCTAAGCACAAGAAAGCCTTACAAATATTTTTAGGCAAGATCAACTTCATAAGAAGATACATTTTAAAGTTTGATACTTTAGCTAGGCCACTCACAACCATGATAAAGAAGGCTCAGAGTTCTATTTGGTCCAAAGAAAGAGTAATAAGTTTTGAAGAAATCAAGAAACCTATATCCAGTGCTCTTACACTCTTAAACCCCAAATTTAAAAAGGATTTATTATTATACAACTATGCTAACATTGACACAATTTCAAGTATTTTCATGCAACATAATAAAGAGACTTTAGAGCATCCAATAGCCTTCTTTAGTCAAGGCTTTGAAGAACATGAAACAAGGTATTATTTTTTTTGGAAGCATGTACTTTCAGTCATAATGTCTCTTAAAAAGTTTAGGTACTTGTTATCCAATAATAAGATACATTTTATGGTTACATATCCAAGTGTCAAAGACTTGCTCTTAAACAAGGATATAAATAACAAGAGAGCTGGTTGGATAACCAAGGTCATAGAATATGATATTGAGATCAAGGTCATAAAGGTAGTTAGAGGAAAATGACTTTATAAACATCTAACCTAAGACTTGTAGGGCATTAATGGGATAGTAATGATGTCAAATGATGAAAAAATTACAATTGATCAGGCCTCAACTTCTAGCTAGTTCCAAGATATCGTAAGGTATCTACAAGATGGTATTTATCCTTCTCATTTGACCCCTTCAAAGAGGAGATATTTTATATTGCAATCAATTCCTTTTCTTCTGATTGATAATGTATTATTCAAAAAGGATATAAATGGCATACTGCTAAGATGCATAGAACTAGGTCAAACACAAAGATTAATTGAGTAGTTCCATGATGGACATGGTGGAGGACATTATTTATCAAGGATCACAACCCACAAGATCATGAGAGGTGGGTATTATTGGCCAAGTTTATTTGGTGATTGTCATGCATGGATCAAGAAATGTAGATAGTGTGCTATGTTTGTCAAAAAAATAAAGCTTGCAGCCTTACCTCTCCAACCAATTTTAGTAAATCAACCCTTTGTCCAATGGGGATTGGAATTTATTGGTATTATTAATCCCCCTTCAAGCTCAGGACACAAGTGGACCCTAACTGCTACATATTATTTTACTAGATGGACAAAGGTAGTTGCATTAAAAGAAGCCAATAAAACTAATGTTTTGGATTTTTACGAGGGTTTTCTTACCAGATTTAGGGTTCCTTCGACCATAATTTTTATAATGTTATGGAATTTGTAGGGTATAAGATTAGCCAATGGGTAGTTCAACATAGTGTTTTCCTCAATAGCTCATCAAACTATTATCCACAAGGTAATGGCCTTGTTGAATTCACTAACAAAAATTTGTTGAAGATCATCAGGAGGACTGTTGAAGATAATCAAAGATCGTGGCATCTCAAATTAAAGTTAGCTTTGTGGGCTGACAGGATCACCTATAAGAGGTCAATTGCCAATTCTCCATATAAGTGAGTATATGGTAAGGAAGCAAGAATGCTTATTTATATTGAATTCCCTACTTTGGAATTAATGTATCAAATCAAGATTTTAGAGAATGGGCCAATGGAAATAAGATATGCTAAGCTCATGGAGCTAGAAGAGAAAAGTCATTAGTCCATGTTGGCCTATCAAGAAATGGTAAAGAGATCATTTGACAAAGGAACTTCTTCAAGAATTTTTTAGGAGATTTGGTCCTCAAGTGGGATGAAGACTGAGCTAATCTAGGAAGGCACATAATATGATTCTCTCTAGATTGGTCTATATATGGTCTCCAGTTGCAAGTCCCACAATGCTTTCCAACTCATAATGATGAATGGTGAAGAGCTTCCTATCCCAATCAATGGGATACATCTAAAGCACTACTATTAAGGAAGCTAAGTTCCCTGTACATATTTTTTTGGTTTTTTATCTAAGTATTTTTTATAACACATTAGTTTCCTTTCTGTCTTATCCCAAATAAGTGATTTGTTCATAGTTGTTTGATAGGTTAGTTTCCATTTAGTTTCCTTTTTTTTTAAGTTAGTTTCCCTTTCATTTTGTTTCTTTCAATATTTATTGGAATTATTTGTTTTTTCAAGTCAAAAGGTTGTCTTGTAATAATGTAAATGGTCCATGTATCATATAGATGATCCAAGAGTCATGTATCTCCTGTCCAGTAGAGTTGCCAAAGATGTTGGCCATTTTTGGCCTACATATCAATCTTATACTCATATGGATCAAGTTAATAATGGATGACCAGATGGACATGTTGCAGAGACCCTTTAGAATGTCAATAGTGCTTGGAATAAGTGCAAGAATGCATATTATTCATCTGGTTCTTATTTGTGTTCATCTTAATATTTTGGGTCTAGTGCCAGGAATTCTGAGTGGGTAGTTTGTTGATTCCATCATTACCATGTGTAGATGAGTCAAGAAGAATTGGTCATATGGGCATATTCAACTTAGTCCCTAGTTTCTATGCACTAAGTTTCAAGTCATCCAACTAAGCATAATAGAAGATATGAAGACTCAAAGTTGGCCTCTCAGATAGAATTCATTAAGTTTCCATACTTAGCCATTCTCAACCATGATAGGTATGTGAACGTCACACAATGCAAATAGACCAATCAAATTATGCAATTTTTATTTCCACTCAAAAATTCTTGAATGACCAATGGATTAAGTGAAAATTGTAGTTCTACATGTCAAGAACATATCCTAAAAGTTTCAAGTATGTGTGAGTTTCCCAACTTAAGTTATAGAGTTCAAAAGTTGGTCATACAGAGCAAGATGGTTACACAAGTGTCAAATTTAGGCCTCAGTGAATAGTCATTGAGATTCAAATGATCAAATGGGATACGTTCACATAGACATCATGCAAAAAACATAAAGACCAACTTGTTTGAGCCTTTTTATCTCCATTTAGAAAGCTTATGTGACCAACAGATCAAGTGGGAAAAATCCTTTTGACATCAAGAACATCTCCAATAAATTTGGCCCCTCCATGATTCTTGTTGTTCCCAAAGTCTATCACTCATTTTTGGGACAACACATGAAATATTTTTGGTCTTACAAACCAAAAATTCTCTCTTCCCTTCTCAAAAAATTGTTCTGGGCTTTCAAATTCTCCATTTTTCAAGTTTTTTTAGATTTATACGGACTCTACAGGCTTGAAACTATAGACTCTACAGGCTTGAAACTATGGACTCTGTAGGATTGAAACTATAGACTCTACAGGCTTGAAACTATGGACTTTGTAGGCTTGAAACTACGGACTCTACAGGCTGAAATCTATGGACTTCACAGGTTCATTTCTATGAACTCTGCAGGAAGGAATCTACGGACTTTGCAGGATGAGTTCTATGGACTCAAAAATATAGACTCTATAGGAAAGGAATGAGCTCTCAACACTTAGGCATTTTTAATTAGTCGGTTCAATTTCAAAAGCCTGAAGGACAAGTGCCCTTGTAGAGGGCACTTTGAAGCCAAAAGGACCCTTGCAAATTTTTTGAAATGCAACCTTAGAGGTTAAACAACCCTTTTAGAGGGTAGGCAAGGATCAAATGGACCATTTCAAAGGCTGAAAGGCATAAAGGAATTCCTTCAAAAATATTTTCTATGGCAAAAATACTAAGGCAATTCCTTCAGACAAAAAGTCCGAAGGAATTCCTTCAAACTTTTATCCGAAGTAATAATCTCGACGAAAATCCTGATGAAAAGCAAAAGCAAGAAGGAAAGAAATGCGAGGGAAGATTTCCTTCAGATAAAATGTCCAAAATAATTCCTTTAGACATTTTTTCTGAAAGAATTGGAGCCTGAAGGCCACTCGGTGATACCCAAAGACCACCCAAAGGACCCCAAAGGGTAGGTACCCTTGCGGGGGGCTCTCGCCAAGCAAAATGGACCTTTCTCAAGACCCTGAAGGGTAGGTCCCCTCTGGGAAGGATAAAACAACAAAGCCAAAGGAATTTCCAAAGAGAATGATGGACCCAAAGACATCAAAATTGAGCATCACGAACTAGCCGTTGGGATTGAAGACATTCAGTGATGTCCCCGTAGCCATCAAATTTAGGCCAACTAACTAGCTGTTGACTTTCAAATGATGACGAGCCTGAAGAATTCAAATTTGTAGTGATGAAATAGCCGTTGATATTTGAAGGCTTGAGCATGAACTCAAACACATTCAAAGGCCAAAATGCCAAAGGGAATAATCACTAAGAGAAGGAGCCGAAAGAGCTAGCAAAGCTGAGAATATAGCCCTGAGAGTTCAAATTCTAGGAAAAGACAAAAACAAGGAAGAGATAAAGAGGGAAAATCTAAAAATATCTGCGTAGAAGTTATTCCAGTAAGTGGAACAGTCAACCAAGTAGATTTTCAAGCTTGCAAACATTAAAGGTGCACCCTATTTGTCTCCCTTGGAGTAAAGGCAAAATGGACAACTATGCAAACATCAAGTGACAAACCAAATGACCCAGACCTAGGAGGAGACATTGGAGATGACTTAGCATGCCACAATTAAGATAGTCACCCTATTTTTAGCATGGTCCTTTGACAAAACTAGAGATGCATTTAAAGCATCGAATGCAACATGTGTCACTCCATAGAAAAATGTGCCAAGCCTTTATGGGGGCAGCCATATATTATAATCTCTTGTCTTAGGAAAAGGGGACTTTTCCATTATAGAAGTGAAGCTCTACCAAAATTGAAAGGTGAATACTAAGACTTTGAGCTCAAATTGTTGTTCATATTATTTTATTTGAATGAGAAAGCAAGTTACTTGCAGACTTTGTGATGTTATAGCTTGTGCCATTTTAAGAGATTATTCTTATGTCTGTCTTCTAGATGCATTCTTGTTTATTTAATTTAACAAGCAGAACTAGTGGAAGTAATCAGGAAGGTGTCATGAAACCAATTGTGGAGAGACTTTGTGCTGTCTACAACTACATTTAGCGTGTTTATCTATTTCTATTTCTATGTTAAGGACCTTGGGATGACTTTGTGTCCTCATTGTCCTTCATATTTCACTCTTGGGCATTCAAAGTGTAGACTTTATGCTACATCTTAGTCTGCTAGTTACTGCATCCTTTGTTACCAGTTACTTGTCACTACATGAAATAACTCTTGTTGTTTCCTACAAGATCACTTCTGAAAGAAGAGAAGTGCCTTCAGTGTTTTCACTAGGATTTTCTTCTTTTTTTGTGAACATCTCTGAAAAAAGAGAGATGGATGGTGTTATCCTACCCCTGAGTGTTATTTTTTGCTTATATCTATAGTATATATCCCTTCATATTTTACAGGGAACCTCCCCTTGATGAGAGGAGATATTTGTCCCCTTTTGATGTGGTAAACTTGCACATCTAGCTGACCAATCTCCCTTGATGTGGTTGATAAGACCTATTTTGCTCATCAGTTAGCTGATTGACAAAATATTCACCCAACAATTTTTTGGTGACTCCATTGGGGATCAACGAGCAGTTCCTTCCCTTATCCATTATATATACTCTGGTGACTCTAGTTTGTGTCTTACCCATTATCATTATAGTTTTACCATTTTCCTCCCAGCCTCGTGCAACAATTTTTTGGTGACTCTGCTGGGGAAAGAGTGTGTAGTTTGAAGCCTCAACCTTTAAGTTGAAGCAGGGCCAGTTCCTTCCCATTTTTACTTTACAATCTAACAACTCCATGATATACCAGAAACTAGAGATCCCAAGGTGTTGTTGACGCTATTTTTGAGTTGGTGTAGTAAGATAATTTTGATTTGTTCCCTCCCTAGCTTCAAGTTCAACAATCCAAGAGTGTTCTTCCTACCCATACCAAGTCACCAACACAAGGTAGAGCTTCTTTTTCTGCTGTTAGCAGAGCTTTTTCTATACATACTCCACCCAAATTTATTATCCCACTTTTACATAACCAAATCATGGCAGCTCAAGGCCCTTGGGGTAACTCTTTTGGTCCACTCAATCTTACTCCACCTCTACATGAGCTTCCACGTAGTTTAAGGAAGAATTTTCCCAAATTATTTAGTGATGGGAGAGTTCATCTTGATGAACACATTATAGCTTTTAGCATAGCCTATGGCATGATAGGTGTGGAGTATGAGGACGTAGCAGTCAGGCTGTTTGTGGAAACACTACAAGGCACTACTGTAGACTGGTTCTACCATCTACAAGCCTAGATTGTGACCGACTGAGACACTCTTAAAGCTAAATTCAAAGCCAAGTTCAAACCTACAGAAGATGCACATGATTTTTTAGCCCAACTCACACAGATGAATAAGGAACCTCATGAACCTATGAGGGATTTCATTTCCAAGTTTGACAAGCTGAGAAATAGGATTCCTATAATTTCTCAGCCAACACCTGAAAACCTCAAATGCTTCTTCATCAACTCACAATTGCCTGAAGTGAGTTTTTTGCTGAGATGGGCTAGCCACATAGACCTTGTTATTGCTCAAGATTTGGCCACTGAGGTGGAAGATGATCTCATCTTGGCAGGGAAGATAAAAAGAGATCCCAACAGAGGCAAATCTTCTTCATCTTTTGAGAATTCATCTATAGACACCACTGATCAAATGGTACAAAAGCTGGAAAATTAATTGCTAGCCTTGAAAAGACAAATGGCCCAAGGTATGTATACTCCTCCTAATTAGGATATGCCAAGGAGGACATTTTAGAATCAGTCATACCAAGGAAATGCTGCCAGGAATCAAGGGCAGCCAAATCATCTTCCTCCCCCACAGAGGAACCTTACCCTTGAAGTGCCTCCAACCAACTTAGTAGTTGGATATCTGGAAACAAAACATGATTTCTCTTTCCAACTTGAGTTTGATCAATAAAATGACACTAATCTCTTTGCAGTAGACCAAGAAGAATCAGCTGGCGACTCCAACATTGGTTTCCTGAATTACCAGGATGAATCCAGAAGTGAATGTAAAGCAGTTGATGGATCATACATTATTTTCACCCAGTCCAAGAATCAATCAGCCCAACAAGCTGATAAATAAAAAATAGAGGAGTGAGCTCAGCCTATAAGTTCAATTTCCAAATGAGGAACTTCTCTGCCTTTCCAGCCAAAGGACCTAGTGATTGCTAAAAAAGTAAGTACCCCAAACATTTCTGCACCTTCAACTTCAATCTCACAGATCAGCCCTCCCCCTCCTAAAAACTAGAAGGATGAACTCCCTTCCTCTATTCCTAGTCCATTTCAGACATTTGACATAATCGACCATGTCAAGAAAACCAAAATTCAAATGTCTGAATTTGAATTCCTACAAGCCAACCCTAAGTAGTTGGATAGGTTGGTTGAGTGTGTGAAGAATAAATCCATCCCTATAAGACAAGATGTTAGGAAGGTAACTCATGATCCCCCAAGGAACATGTCCATCCCAAACAATCTTGTCATTACTCCTCCTACTACCCTTGGGAAAATAGAGCCTTTCTATATTTTCCTATTGATAAACAATCACAAGCTAAAAAATTGCATCATTGATTCTGGAGCTTCAGACAATGTCATGCCTACCAAAGTGGTAGAATCTCTTGGTCTCACATTGACCAAGACATTTGGGAGATGTTTCTCCATGGAGAATAAACAAGTGCCACTACTAGGACAAATCAAGGATGATTAATTTGTATTTGCTGCCTTTCCAGATAAGAGAATCAAGATGACTGTCCTGGTGGCTAATGTCCCAGCCTCATACAACATTCTTCTTGGGTGGAATTTTTGCAAGGATGTTGTTGGAGAATTGAGTATGGACCTGTCTGAGGCAAGGATCCCAGTCAAAGGTGTCATGTAGAGGCTGCTTTCTAAAAAAGAGGTAAAATATGTTGTCACCCAAATGTCAGCCCCTGAAGCTCAAATTCTATTTGAGTCTTCAAGCAGGGGCAATTATTTTTTGTCTACTAAAGACATTTATGTTACAACAGATGAAATTCCTGTAGGTGATAATTTGAAGATTGATTCAAACAAGACATCAAAAGAATTGGTAGGGCACAATACAGATGAAAAAGGATCTTCCCTCTCTAATGAAGAAAAATATGATAGAAGATCAGTTTCTAATGATGCTTGGATCTTAAAATTCAATGGCAACAATTCTTCTACCAATGCTAGAGCCAGGACTATGTTGATATGTCTTCAAGGAGATATTTTTCCTTCTTCATGCAAGTTACAGTTTAGAAACACCAACAACACTATCGAGTATGAATCTTTGTTACTTAGGTTGAAGGCTGCTCAAGACAAAGGTGTCAAACTCCTTCACACTAAAGGAGATGTCGAGCCAGTGGTTTGTTAGGTGTTTGATGCTAATAATCAAATCATGTGCTGGACTAGACCAGAAGAGCAACAAGCTATGGTAGTTGATCACACTGCTATGTGCCAAAGTCAGGAAAAGGAACTCTTCACCAAGAGAATGAGGATTTATGGTTTTTAGATTGGAGACCACACCTTGCCATGGGGAAAGAAGAGAAAACCAAAAGGAGTACATAGAAAATGTGATTCCTGGTGGAGAGTTCCATTTGCCCATCACTGATTCTGGGGAGAAAATGGTTTCTTACTAGTTTATCAAGATGGAATGCCATTTTCATTGTCTCACAGTGGGCAGCATCTGAAGCACTTCAATCCTTGAAGTATCAGATAAGATTAGCTTGTACATATGTATAATTTTTGTATAGTCTTTGTTTTTGTTTTGTGTTGTTCATTTTCATTTTTGGCACCTTTCTTTTTGGTTAGCACGACTCCGTAGCCCAATGGCATACTAAAAGGCACTGGAGATTCTAGTTTCTACTCCCTTCAGCTATTCCAATTTTCAACTAAAGAAAGTTTCCCAACTAGAGCCAGCTATTGTTCCCAAAGTTTGTCACTCATTTTTGGGACAACACGAAATATTTTTGGTCTTATAAACCAAAAATTCTCTCTTCCCTTCTCAAATTTTTTTTTTGGGCTTTCAAATTCTCCATTTTTCAAGGTTTTTTAGATTTCTACATACTCTACAGGCTTGAAACTATGGACTCTATGGGCTTGAAACTATGGACTTTGTAGGCTTGAAACTATGGACTCTATAGGCTTGAAACTACAGACTCTGCAGGCTTGAAACTATGGACTCTGTAGGCAAAAATCTATGGACTTCACAAGTTAATTTCTATGAACTTTGTATGAAGGAATATACATACTCTATAGGATGAGTTTTATAGACTCAAATCTACAAACTCAAAACTATGGACTCTGCAGGAAAGGAACAAGCTCTCGACACTTAGGCATTTTCAATCAGTCAGTTCAATTTCAAAATCCTCAAGGATAAGTGCCCTTACGGAGGGCACTTCAAAGCCAAAAGGACCCTTGCAAATTTTACAAAAGGCAACCTTGGAGGTTTAATAGCCCTTTCAAAGGGCAAGCTAGGATCAAATGGACCATTTCAAAGGCCGAAAGGTGCAAAAGAATTCCTTTAGAAGGATTTTCTATGGCAAAAATGCTAAGGCAATTCCTTCAGACAAAAAGTTTGAAGGAATTCCTTTAGACTTTTGTCTGAAATAATAAGCACAACTAAAAGCCTGATGGAAAGTTAAAGCAAGTGGGAAAGAAATGCGAGGGAAGATTTCCTTCAAACAAAATGTCTGAAGGAATTGGATCCCGAAGGCCACCCGGTGAAACCCGAAGACCACCCAAAGGACCTTGAAGGGTAGGTACCCTTGCGGGGGGCTCTCACCAAGTAAAATGGACCTTTCTCAAGACCCTGAAGGGTAGGTCCCCTCTGGGAAGGGTCAAAAAAAAAAGCTAAAGGAATTTCCTAGGAGAATGATGGGCCTAAAGACATCAAAATTGAGCATCGTGAACTAGCCGTTGGGATAGAAGACGTTCGGTGATGTCCCTGCAGCTATCAAATTTAGGGCAACTAACTAGCCATTGGCTTTTAAATGATGATGGGCCTAAAGACATCAAATTCATGGTGATGAAATAGCCATTGATCTTTGAAGGCTTGAGTGCAGAATTGAATGCATTCAAAGGCCAAAATGCCAAAGGGAAGAACTACTGAGAGAAGGAGCTGAAAGAGACAACAAAGCTAAGAATATAGCCCCAAGAGTTCAAATTCTAGGAAAAGACAAAAACAAGGAAGAGACAAAGAGGGAAAATCTAAAAATATCTACATAGAAGTTATTCCAGTAAGTGGAACAGTCCACCAAGTAGATTTTCAAGCTTGCAAACATTGAAGGTGCACCCTATTTGTCTCCCTTGGAGTAAAGGTGAAATGGACAACTGCGTAAACATCAAGTGACAAACCAAATGACCCAGACCTAGGAGGAGACATTTGAGATGACTTAGCATGCCACAATTAAGGCAATCACCCTATTTTCAGCATGGTCCTTTGACAAAATTGGAGATGCATTCAAAGCATTGAATGTAACATGTGTCACTCCATAGAAAAATGTGCCAAGCCTTTTTGGGGGCAGCCATATATTATAATCTCTTGTCTTATGAAAAGGGGACTTTTCCATTATATAAGCGAAGCTATGCCAAAATTAAAAGGTGAATACTGAGACTTTGAGCTCATATTATTGTTCATATTATTTTATCTGAATAAGAAAGCAAGTTACTTGCAGACTTTGTGCTGTTATAGCTTGTGCCATTTTAAGAGATTGTTCTTATGTCTATCTTCTGGATGCATTCTTGTTTATTTAATTTAACAAGAAGAACTAGTGGAAGTAATTATGAAGGTGTCCTGAAGCCAACTGTGGAGAGACTTTGTGCTATTTATGATTGCCTTAAGTGTGTTTGTTTGTTTTCTATTTCTATGTAAAGGGCCTTGGGATGACTTTATGTCCTCATTGTCCTTCGTATTTCACTCTTGGGCATTTAAGGTGGAGACTTTGTACTACATATTAGTCTACTGGTTACTGCATCCTTTGTTACCAGTTACTTGTCACTACCTGAAAGAACTCTTGTTGTTTCCTACAAGATCACTTCTGAAAGAAGAGAAGTGGCTTCAGTGTTTTCACCAAGATTTTCTCCTTTGTTTGTGAACATCATCTCTAAAAAAAGAGAGATGGATGGTGTTATCCTATCCCTGAGTGTTATTTTCTACTTATATCTATAGTATATATCCCCTCATATTTTACAGGGAACCTCCCCTTAATGAGATGAGATATTTGTCCCCTTTTGATGTGGTAAACTTGCACATCTAGCTGACCAATCTCTCTTGCTGTGCTTGATAAGACCTATTTTGCTCATCAGTTAGCTGATTGAAAATATATTCACCCAACAATTCTTATGCTTCAAGATATAAATCTTCAAAGATGGACCTACAACATAAGAAGTTCATACTAACATTAAGTTTAACTTCAAGAAAAACAAATCCTATTGAGATTAAATTTGATAGTCATGTGAATGTCAATGATGCTCATGTGAACATCATTTAATGGGAGTGAGGATGTGAATTTTAAGATCATGAAGTAGTTGTTAGTTTTCAAATAGTGAGTCCCAGTTGATCTAATGGTTGACGTTACATCATACATCTTGTTCCAATAGTGTGAGTAAAGGTCAAAGGGTCAGATAGCTTGAGATATATACATGAGCTGGAAAACTAACAATGAATCTTGAGAGTGAACATGCATTTGACATGTGGAACTAATTGGGATAAGTTGACATTTCAAAGATATATTCAAGGGATCATGTTTTTTCATACCTAGAAAATCCAATGGAGTGAGGGTGAGGATGGTGTAAGTGGGACCAAGAAAATCCAAGGAGCAAATATGTGGATGATAATTGTCTCAACAATGTTGAAATGGTAGAGGATCCATGGCTAGTGCTTGATCATATAGATCAAGATCGATAGAGAGAGCTAAGGTCAATAGGTCAATGGAGCCTGAGTCAGTTTACCAATAACCAATGATAAAGGACTGAGTTGGGACATTTTAGACTAAGGTTGATGGAACATTTTGACTCGAGCAAAGAAAATGAATGAACCCAAGCTCGAGATCGACTTGAGTTAAAATAGGATAAACAATAGAGACCAAGCATTACCAACAGAGCTCCATATAGGTAGAATAGAAGTTGTTATACCAAATATAGAGATTAAGGAACTAGTAATTACAAAGCAAGGTCAAATAGTTTACATGTTTTCATGAATATTATGACTATGTTAAAACCAATGGTCTAAAATTGGTTTCCTATCTATAAAATGAACCCATATTTGAGTTAAAACTAGTAAAAATGTAAATGTGGTCATATAGAAGTGTCTTATCTGTCATTAAAGTCACATTTTTAATAAATAGGTAAAGATGGCCACCTAATGCATATGTGGCACAATTCAATCAATTCTAGGACATGATCCTCATCAACAAATAATTAGATAATATCATGGAGCTCCAAGAAGAGACCTAGAAGTTGGATAAGGGAAATGGACATTTAATTCTTTTACATAATTTGTTCCTTGTTTATAAGGTCATGAGTCAGTATCCTCAAGAGTGCTAATCCATCGAAAGTGTTTGGGCATTTTCCAATTCAAAACTCTCTCTCTCTCTCTCTCTCTCTCTCTCTCTCTCTCTCTCTCTCTCTCTCTCTCTCTCTCTCTCTATCTTTTCTATAAACACAAGCTTCTAAGCCTTGAAATGGATCCCTCTATCCCTCTTTTTGGTATGACCAGATTCTACCGAAATTTGTACTATGACACTTTTTTGAGGCAATAAAGATTGAATTCCATCCTTTTCTAAGCTAGATTGAAGTGTGTTCCATGAATTCATATATTGTGGTTAAGTGAATGTATGTTCCTTTCTTATGTTTGAGTTTTTATCACCTTCAAAAAGTACTTAGTAGTTCTTACTTGTCATTATAAGTGAAATCTATAGTTTATTATCTAGATTAAAAGTGGATATTTTCCCTCTCTTGCTAATTTGATAATTGATTAATGCTTTATTCTAAAATATTTATGTGAGATTGATATTCTTTGGTATTGAAAGTGTCTCATAGTGTGTATTGTGTGAGTTTGAGTGATCAAATCATTGGTGCATCACCTCTTTTACATTCTTTAAAATTTATTGTCAAAATATCTTTCATTTTTCTAAGCGAGTTCTAGTTTAGGTTTAGAATATGTGATAGCTCTAGAAGGAAGCTGGCCTTATCTAGAGGCATGATTCATTTTTAGGATATCCACAGCCTAGGATTAGTCCCATGTTGGACTAGATTTGAGTAGGAATATATGAACAATCCCCTTACTCAGCTAGGGTGCAAATCTAAAACACTAATAGTTCTTGACACTTTGTCCTTTCTATTATTTTCCTAGTTACTCTTGCTTTATCACCTCCATGGTTGACCTCTTACCTCTACGATGATCTTCCTACTATGTCTAGGGTATCAACCCTAAGTTCACTCATGAAAAGGCCATAATAGAAATGGAATGACATAGAACCCCCAGGGTATCTGACATGATCTTGCTTGAGGACCAAGGCCTACCAATCTCTCGTAGAGAACCAAATCGACAAGTTTACAACCAATGGACTCACTCACCTTTTCACTAGTCTAATCTCTGCTCATTCAAAGATGATTCCCCTCAACCTCAAATTAATTTTCATTCACCTACTCAGGGTGAAGATGACCCTCTTTCATGATTGAGGCCTAATGAGATACACATAATCATTAATGATTGATGCATGTAACTTCATGTGAATGAAGAACACCATTTTACCCCTAAGATTAGGTGGTGTGCATTCTCTAAATATAGAGATCATGCCTAGTCTAATTCAAATGCATTGACTAGTTCTCATTCATGTTGCCCACCTCTTTCTTAGTGAGAGACTCTACAGTAAGAACCCCCTTGTGTTTATGTTGAGAGACACAGGCATTTAGACTCAACAAGGAATCCACCTTGTATGCAGTCCTCCCATCCTCCTAACCATTCCTTTAGAGTCTTAGATGAGCATTTTTATTTTCACCACCATTTACAAAATAGAGACCCTTGGGATGCTTATCTTGAACATCAACACCCTCATGTAGACCCTCATCTTGTGGAATGTGGCCATCACCATAGAGACCTAGGTCACCATGACTATATCCTTTAGCATGCCATATCATCTCATCATCCCCATAGGGAATGATACCTATCTCATGGTCATTTCCCACCTCATGATTGATAGGATCCTTATCATGATCATTTCCCACATCAGGATTTGCCTTGGCAGCATCCCACTCATGACCATTATTGTTATGAGTCATACTAGTGTAGGAAACATCATGACCTCCATAGGCCTCCTCAAGGAGCTTTTCACCAACCTGCTATCAACTGTGCCTATGAGGATCTTTATAGGAATCCTATAGTCCGTTGGGTATATGTTATTCCCCTCCCTATTCTAATCCATGAACTACCTAAGTTTAATGGGAATTAGGATACTAGTCCCACACATAATATCATGACATTTATGATGGAATGTATGGATTGGAAACATGATGAAGGCATGATGTTGAAGTTATTTTCTCACTCCCTTGTTATTAGAGGTTCCTGGGTTTCACTAGAATATGTTAATTATGGGGATAGGGTGTGTGAAGTTACATAGAAATATTAAAAAATAGTTTAATCAAGAATTTGCATATATAATAAAGGTTTATCATAGAGAAATACACTTGTTTAATGGCTCAATACATGATGTAAACTAAAAAATATAGAGATTTATGCATCAGAGTAATATAATGAAGGAAACATTTATAAGAACATAAAAAACTCTATGATTATACCAATAAAGAACACAAATACTTAGAATTCATATTAAAATGTCTAGTACTAAGGATTACAACAAGGAAAATATCATAGATCGATGTCCATTTCTGTCAATACCCTGCATGAAAGCCTTTTGAGAATAAAAATCACTATACTATTACTCACATACATGTCAAAATCAACATAATCATCAACCCTTTTATTATATTCTTTACAAATACTTATAGGTATCAATTCCTATAATTATAACTTCAGGACTTACCATGTTGAGAATAAGTCTCCATCTCACATTTAGAAGAATCCTAACCAACATAGAGATTCCCATAAAAAATCATAACAACCCACAAATAGAATACAACTATAATTACCATAGGGAATTCTTCTACATACAAATGGTTTTACATTTATCTTTTACCACTAACACTTTCTTGGACTTAAAAGGTTGTCTCATCTTGAGACAATTTCATAAAGGTAAGTTGTCCAAAAGCTGAAAAAGAAAACAAAATATAGAAGTGCATAGGACTCATAGACTTCGATCAAGGTTTTAATAAACCAATTTTCACCTCTTACATAATACTTTGCTAAACTTTCAGGTTTTCAACTAAGTAGCATAGTAGTCTACACCCTTATAGGTTTTCAATGGAATAATTATATGTAATAATATACAAACTTATAATTATAAAATAAATTGACCAAAATTTCAAAATCACTTAACTTACACAAACATTAGTTGGCTAGTGGGGGCATATTTCATCATTGGAGAATCTATCACAACTAGTTGGGTAGAATGATATTAGGTTCATCTATGAGTGGTGCAATTCTTGCATTGATGAGGGTCAAGTCATCCTTGCAAGACTTATAATTGAGTAAAACTTCTTGAGTACTACGCAGAAGACCATGTAAGGGAGCTTGATTAGGCATTAGCTAGTGAATATTTGTGTCAACCATCCTGAGCAAAGAAAAATTCACAATGTTGAATTTGATGGTGATTTCACTATGGATCTAAACCAACTTATCTACATGTCATTATGCTTGTACATCAATGAATGAATTTTACATCATATGGTTCTACCAGGTATGAATGTTTTGCATGATAGTATCCCTTATACCAAGTGAGGTTTGCAGTGTAACATCCATGGCAATAGGAGTTACATTAGGAACTATGATGGTAGCATGTGTGAAAGAAGCTATGGAAAATTTGGGCTATGTATTGGTCCAAACCATATCCAATTACGTCTTCTAATTTAATAACTAAAGTATCATGTGTGTAGCCTAAGCCTGATTAGTATCTATAGTGGTCTGATACTCAGCTAGCAACTCGTAGAGGACCTCAGTTTTAGATTTGATGGCATTCCCATTCTATATGACACTTGATTCATTGAAGTTATACCAATCAATTGTGATCTTGTTTAGAAGAAGATCAAGCTGGTCTTTATTTGAAAGCAAAGGATCCATAATCATCTAGGTGTACAAATCAAGATAAGCATGCTCAATAATCTTCTCTGTAATGCAAAATTGCTCCATGACTACAAAATTGGTATCCTTGAGCTCCTTAACCTATTACTCCAATATGACTACCTTATGTGAAATGGAATCTTTGAACACAATGGCACCTTCAATATACATTAACAATGGTAGATTGGAAACATCCAAGGATGCTTCTATTACAGTAGGATTCAAGGCAAGACATGCGACTAATGTACTCATATGTGTCATCCTTAATGGAGCTATGGGAAATGAAAAAATAGTGTGCCTTGTATAAGTTGTTGGCACATCCCAAAACCAAATATTAGATAGGCTTGAGGAAGCACTATCATTCTACAAGGCAACTAGAATGTCTCACACCTATGTTTGGAGTGGTTCATGAGATGGATACATTGCACTAGAATTGGATGGAGTTGGTGAAAATTATGTCTTCACAATAGCTATTTGGGCTTCCTTAGCACTCTCCTTCTCAGCTTCCTTGTGTGCCTACTTGGTAACATATTCTTATGCCTTCTTGGCAGCCTCTTCCTACACATTATTCTTTGCATCTTCATGTGCCTTTTTATCAACCTATTCTACCTGTTGCTTTTGCTGTTATTCTTAAACCTTGGCCTAATTCTATGCTTAATCTTGTGAAAGTTGGTTCTTCTTGTATTCCTCAATTGATTCATTCTATTTTCACTCTGCTTCCAATTTAGCATCCTTGCATGTTTGTTCTACTATGTGTTATTGGTGTGTATATTTTTATGTAGTTGTAGCTTCTTGCTACATTTTCTTCTTGTCTTCCTCATATCATTATTGTCAGAGTGCCTCTGTATCCTTGACTTACTTGTGAGCCTCTGCTTCCTTGTCCTAGCATTGGGTTTCCTCTTGTTCCTATAACTCTACCTCTTCTTTTTGTTTAGCCTTGGCCTTAGCCTAACACTTTTATTCTTTACACACATGATGCTTAGCTACTCTCTACACTTCCTCATGTACAAATTTATATTCTTCCATAGTCTAAGTGTCTAGTACTAATTCTTTTGTGTTGCTTTTGGCCTCCTAAAATTATGATGGAGAGGAGATGCAGATAGTCATTTATACCTCTACCTGAGAAACCTGCCCTTGTGAACTAGGCATCTTGTGGGTTTTGGTGTGCAAACTTATTATGCTTGTTGATCTTCTATCATAGGCTCTCAAATAGTGTGTGCAATAACAAGTGATATTTAAGCCCTATATTATTGAGGGTTATGCGGAGTCCACCTATTCCAAAACAATTATACTAGGGGATAGTTTTAGCAGTTCTTGATTACAATGGACTCATAGTGGATCATTTTGCCTCAAACATTTGCCAAATTAAATGCAATTTAGCTTTTTCAACCACTGTATCGATAATTATAGAAGCTTGGTAAGGAGGTAACTCAATCCAAGTATTTTATAGAACTTTATTTTTCACTTGGATGGTCCACACTAATTTTTAGAAAAAATACTCTATTTGTTCCTCCTTCTCATAGAAGTCTCTGACCATATTGGCCATCATATCTTATATACCTGCTATTCATTAGTGCCCATATACAAGTCATAGACCCCAAAAATATTTGTACGCTCAAGTCATCCAACTAAGTGAGTTGGATGTAAGTCTTCCACCTTGGAGGAGACAAATATCTTCTTCCCTTAGGCACCTTGTGCGTCCCTTAATCTTAGATTGGTGTGACTCCTATTGAAGTTTGTGTAGTTGTAGTCACATGACCTAGAATAGATGGTGGTACTATCTACAATGGGGTTGATATCATTATTGTGAATGCCTTTTGCTTGGCCACCTCTATCTATGCCATTTACATGTCGATAAAGTATGAGAGGGGTAGACCTGGTACCTTGGGTAGTTCATGAACTTGAATAGCAATGCCCTTCAACAACTTCATGACAACTACATGCTGGACCAAATACTGCATAATGTTAGGCAATATGCATGGGTTGGATTTGATTCCCTTTACCAACTCATTCCATGAAGTGGTAAACTTAGCTTTATTCCCCTCTCTCAGGTCTAGGTGATATTTTAGAACTATAAATCCATCTAGTAGTCAATATTGGGATGAACTTTACCCTCAGGAGACTTTCACTACATAAACACCAACAAAAATACCAAAAAATTGGTACTGAAACATATGTTTCAAAATTTCTAAGACTTTATCTATATTAAAAGTGAGTTTGCTAACCAATAATTTAGGCCAATTGAATCCCTCATTGTGATGGATCATTCGATGGGCAATATTGATGACCAAGAATTCAAGCCAGTTGAATTCCTCATTGTGATGGATCATTTGATGAGCAATATTGATGACCCATTTTGTAGCTTGTTTGGCATCTTTGGTTTTTTATTAGATTTTATAAGAAATGCATTCAACCAAAATGAACTTTGACACATCTTCAATGTATTCTAGTGGAATTAATTTTGAGCTGTGAGAGTACTTTTCCAAGATCTCTAAAAGGATGGTGACATTCATGATTTATATTGAGATATCATTATCCCCCTCATAGGCAGTCCTATTGCCTTGGCTATCATATCAATATTGATGTGGATGGTTATGTCTTGGGAAAGATAAATCTTTCCCTCATTATATCGACCTAAAAATACATCCATTACATCATCGAGTTACCCAAAAGTGGGGAAATTAGATCAACCGCTCCACATCTATGTTACAAAGCCTATGTGACTGTGTTAACATTGTTGGTTACTCACATTTAACTGCATTCAGGATAAACATTCTTAGCTCTGCATTATGAATAAATTCATATCCATTTGGGTCTATGAAGCATGTTTATTATAACACCATGTTGATGCCCATGTCCTCTTTTTGTGCTTATGTGAATCCTTTGATGAGTTGGGATCATTCAAATTCAGCCATTATGCATCTTTTTCATTGATTATGAAATAATTTTACTAGGAGGTGCGAAGTATAAACTCATCAGAGAGTAACAATCACCTTGAAATTTTTTAGCACTTTGGTATACTTAGAAATGAATTAAAATTTAGCCATCTGAACACAATATTTATAGCTTATCACACCACCTTCAATGATTTACTATCTTAATTAGTTGTGCTAGCACTTAATCCTTCACACATGATCTTTGAATGAAGTGGATCATTTATTGTAGAGATATCATTCATTTTTTTGATGTGACATTCAATTGTGGCAATAGTTGATGCTTTTTGACCTGTCACATTAACTAGGCTTCAATTGTATGTTACTTATTCTATTTTTGACACAAACCTATCATTTTTCCAAGAGATTTGACAATCTCCCCCATACCTAATCATTGCTTTCAATGACTTGATTGTTAAAATCCACTATCTGCTCAAGATTCAAATACACGTCTTTCCTAAACTTAATTGATGTTCATATACTAGACTCATTTGGCTACCTTATTCAATTTATCTTTAGTAATGGAACCTTAAACTTTTGTATGGATCCTTCTTATCCTTGACATCTATACACACACATTTACCTACACATGCCAAAATAAACACACAAAACCCAAACTATCCTGAAAGTAATGTTTTGTAAAATTGACTACTATCTACTTGGTGTGATATAACACCTTTATTACATGTTTTGAATTAATAGTGGTAAGAATTAAACTTACATCCATTTACCTGCTTGTGTAAGACATTTCCCTACAAATCTTACAAAACCATTGTTATAGGCTAAGAAAGTTCATGGATGATGTAGGGGCCCTTCCACTGAATGTTAATATTTCCAAAGAAAGCTCTAAACCTACTATCATATAAAATAATAAGTTGATTTACCTAAAATTCTTTTGTTTATAGGTTTTTATCATGTCATGCCTTCTATCTATGCTTATTTATCTCCTGGGCCCATACTACCTTGCATTTTGATTCATCCATGTGATTCAATTCTTGCAACCTATTAGTCATCAAATCTTGATCACCCATTCACATAACATTAGTAACTCATAGACTAGGAAGTACATAATTCATAGGCATCATGACTTATACCCCATAGACTAGATGGATTGGTGTAAAACTATCTCACATTTATAATGCATGCAATAGGCGCACATGACTATTTTAAGTCCATTCTCTCAGTTATCTCACTTCACATCATAGATTTTAGTGAGCATCTTACTGATTCCTTATTCATAGGTTTGGATTGGCCATTTACTTATGGATGATAAGTGGTGATTTTATGATGTAATATCATGAACTCATTCATGAGGGTACTGATGGTCTTATTCAATTAATGAGTTCATCTATCACTTACCAATTTAAGAGGATAACATAACTTGGTAATGATGTTCTCATGTAGGAACTTGGATGTGACCTTTGCATCACAACTTGTAATTATAGTAGCTTCTACCCATTTGGTGAAGTAATCTATCATAGTGATTATGTACCATGCATTACTATTTTTACTTGGGAGATTGATAGGTTCTAAAAAGTTAATTCCCCACTATTCAAAAGGCTATTTTGCTAACATGGGATACAAAGGCATCTCATCTAATTGGTGTGGATTCTTCATCCTTTGTCATACATCACATTGTTGTGCAACTCTTTGCATTCCTAAAATAGATAGGGCCACCAAATACCACTTAACAAAATTTTCCTCACAATTTCATCTCCTATGAAGTGACCTTTTATGACACCCTGATACACTTCATCCATGATTTGAGTATGCTCATGATCTAGTGCCACTATGTGTATCACTTCATCTTTACCTAGTAATACAAAAATCCATTAACAAGACTATATAAAAGAGATTTGGTGATCAATTATTTCTTATCTCATTCTATATAGTGATCTAGGAATGTCCCCTATTTGAAAAAATATGTGATATCCTATAGTTACTCTAGAATTATAGTCACCCTAAATAGGTGTGCATCGGTTGACTCATCTTGGAGTTGCTCAGGTTCCTCACCACTAGTTAGCTAGTTGAGATGGTTTGGGTTGATATTCTCTCAACTTGGTTTATAATTAATCTAGAATTGAAATTCCTAGAAAATCCTTAACCAATGTGATATTCATCCTCATAATAATGAATTTTTCATGAGGGATCATAGATATTAATGACCAGGGAATAATTCAAATGATCCAAAAAGTAGTGCCTAAACTTTTGTAGTGTGAACATTATCGCCAAGGCTTCCTACTCAGTTATCATATAATTTTTCTCTATGACTACAAAGTTTTTGCCTAAAAATTAGATTAGATGATCCAATATTCCTTATCTTGGATATGTGAGTACTACTCCAACTACGAGCCCTAAATCATACACATGCACATGAAAAGGTTTAATCTAATTTGGGAAAACTAGGATTAGAACAGTCACTAGTCTCTAATTCAAATCAATAAATGTCAATTGATAGTCTTCTATCTTGAAAAATTGGACTCCTTTTCATAACAACTTCTCCAAAGGGATTGATATAGTGGCATACCTCTTGATTAATTTTTAGTAGTAACTTGTGTGTCCTAGAAAATATCATACTTTTATTAACGTCTTGGGTGGTGGCATACCCATGATGACTACGATCTTAGCTTGGTCTACTATAATTCCTTTATTACACACTACATGACCTAGTAAAACAACAAAAAGTGTGATAAACAAACATTTATTCAAATTTAATGCTATGCACAATGTCCTACATCTCTCTAACATTAACCTAAGTTTTGATAAATGTTCCCTGAATAAAGAGAACACTACCCAGTCATCCAAGTAAACTTCTAGGAAGTCATGGATGAAATCCTTGAACATAGTCAACATAGCTCTAGATAAAATTATAGGTGTTTTTTTAGTCTAAATGGCATGACCATGTAAGTGAAAAAATGCCATTCTATTGTGAATGTGATTTTGGTCCTATCCTCTTCTACAATGGGTATCTGATGGTTACTATTGAATCCATCTATGAATGAGAACACTTCATACCCTATGAAAACCTCTAAAACTTCATATGTGAAGGGAATGGGAAATGGATCATTGACATAAACATAATTAAGGACGTGGTAGTCTCCATATATGCCTATCTCCCTAGTCTTCTTTGGTTGTAATACTATGGGGCTAACCCAGTCAAATTTCTCGATCAAGAAGATAATGCCTACTTCCAACATGCAATCAATTTCAACTTTCACTTTCATCTTCATGTTCAAGTTTAAC
This sequence comes from Torreya grandis, assembly GCA_037957365.1. Lineage (NCBI taxonomy): Eukaryota > Viridiplantae > Streptophyta > Pinopsida > Cupressales > Taxaceae > Torreya > Torreya grandis. The sequence continues at coordinate 402,152 of JARHVA010000094.1, read as the reverse complement.
TTATATGGTATCTTCTTAATTTGTAGTGAAAACTCCTTTAACTCTATGTGCATCTCCCCCAAATAAGGATCAACACCTTTGACTTTTGTGAAAGTGGTAGGAAATACATCTTGATAGTCTCAGAGTAACTGTAAGACCTTCAAGATATCTTCTTATATCTAATAGTCTCTGACACACACCATTTTGGGTCTATATTCTTTGCCAATATTTATTATGTGTTCCTTTAATGGTGCTTAATACATCCTACATTCTTCTTCAGAAATGAAGCCATAGAGTACCTATTTTCCTTCATGTTTTGGGAACTATATATGTCACAACTTTTACTCCTTTGTTTCCTCTATGACTAGTTCTAGTAGAATATCCAACTCTCTTTTTGGTTCAAATTGATCCCCTATATCCATGTATTCCTCACTATACATCCTAGAATATTACTCATCCTCCTCCTATATCTTATAGTAGGGCTGAATCCATGGTTGGGCCTCACATTGGCCAATTTTTTAAATCTATAGGATGTGAGTCAGGTTTTTCATTGTGACTTCATGCGAACTAGGTTCCTATGGTGATGGTAAATATTCAAATCTTCCATGGCATAGAAAGGTTTTCATCTTTTGTAAATCAACTTGTACCTGAGGATTGCCACTCTCAAAGATGAACATTTAGATGAAATCAGATTGGATCTATGCCCAATGCTTTGTTTCTCTTATTCACTCTTGATGGATGTACCATGTTTTAGGGAAAACACCTAGGGTATATATGAAACTATGTGGCCAGAAGTTAGGAATGATACCCTCTAACATCCATACCTCAATACACTGATACACATGTAATTTTGGGAATTCAACCTCTTGATAAATAAACTAGTCTCTTCTGATAGTCTTTGGTAGTAGGAATTAAACTACTAGCAACCCTCACCTTCTTCCCATGTTAACTACACATCCCTATAGATGGTCCACTAATTTGAAATAGTCCCCTTCATTACATAATCTAAATCAATAACCCTTTAGTTGTCATCTGGTACATGCTATTGAAATTGTATGATGAATTCACCATCTTCCATAGTAAAATACTTTGGTACTTGACACTCATTCAAAAATACCATTAATAATGGTTGTAGCTTAGATATCCTTTTTCCCAATTGACTACACAGATTTACAAGTCTCCACTAATTGAAAAAGCTATATCCCATCAGAGAACACCCTTTGGATTTGGTTATATGTAGTCCTACTTAGTACAACCCATTTGATATATAAAATCTATATTATATTATGTTAGAGATATTACCATCATTGATCGAACATCTTCCTTAACCTTCTAAGGGATTTCCAAGGTATTCATCCCCATCTTGTCCAAGAGCCATTTTACATTGAGAATTTGAGTCTTTGGAATAGTATTTTTATAGAGGAAACTGTACATAGTTTCTCGTAGAGCCTTTTAATTATCTTCAATTGTGACTTTCATCTAGTTGGAATTGACACTAACATAAGGTGAGTATGGATCTTTTAGGATGATGTAAGACCTAGACTCAGTCTTGTTTAGATGAATGATAATTATCTTGTCATCTTAATGAGACTCTAGATAATTCATGAATTTGTTAATAGTCATATACCTATCATAGGCCCACTTCCCTATCAGATCAAGGTGGTGAGTATCATTTGTCTTCATATCAATCACTTCAAAATGATCTTGTAGGTTGAGTTCTATGAGTTTGATTTCTCCATCCTTCAGGGAACTAATAGGTTTGACCTTTCTATAGTCCACAAGGTTTAGTGTGACAAGACTATAGCTCAACACAGGTCTTCCTAAGGATTCCCAAGTGGATATGAGGATCATATTTACAGTTCTTCTAAAGTCAAATACAACATTGGGTATTTCATACCTGGCTAATTCTATGTCCATCCTCACATTAGTGTCTTAAGGTTTCTTAGTCTTTATAAGCCAAACTAACTTATCCATCCATTGCTAGCCTTTATGCAAACATTTTATTAGGTTATGGAATAGGTTTGTGATGTTCTAAGAAATATCTTCATTATGTAGTGTACTAAGGAGTTTCATTAAATCTATTAGCATAGTGACAACCCTATCCTATCTTACTATACACACTATCTACCCATACATATGTGCATCAAGAGCTACATCATCCCCTTCATTCATCCCTTGCTACTAGATTATCTTAAAAATCTATGCAACTTCCCGCATCAAGCCTTTTTTAATATTAGGTTTAGGATATTAGTCTGGCTATGCCTTTTTAATACCTAAGTCTTTAAGCATTTCCAATAAAGGTAACCCCTATTTTATAGTCTATTATCTACTTACTACCTATAATGTGGCATCCTCCCTTTGATGTGCATGGATCATGTTAAAAGTTTTATAGGTCTCTCCCTCTGTTATCTTTCTTAGACTAGATAGTCTTTTGTATTGTGTTACTCTATCATCCTGCTATATGCACAATAAGGTTGCCTCTAAGGATTTGTATGACAATTTCTTTGCATATGGTTTAGTTATCCATAGAGATAACAATGAATGGGTGGATTAGTCTCATTGTTACCTTGGCCTCCCTATGCACCACTTCAATATCCTCCTCTGTATCTTCCTTTATTCCCCTAAAATGCCTATCCACCTTGGTGTTGTTGTTTCCCAAAATTTCAAGTACTCTGTGACACATTCCATCCTTACTACTATGGATGTTCATTAAATTTGACCACTTACAGTTGTTATTGGTTTAGGGCCCATCATGATCATTGTGCTTAAGGAATCATAGGATTTAATGGGGTTTAATATGGGTAGGTCATAGTTAATTATGGGAAGTTATATAAGGTGGTATTATAGTTCTATTTAAGAGGTAGGGAACCCACCAGTATCTAAGGTTGATATTATGTTTTGGGGACCTAAGGCATCACCAAAGGATTATGACTTGGTATAATGCTCCCTGGGTTAGAAGTAGCTTGTGGTGCATCTACAAATTTCTATGTAACAAGCATAAACATGTTATTAGTTATATCCTCCTTCAATTCCTAGAGTACATGACAATCCTTGTCATCACGTGTAGGTGACTTAAAAAATTTATAATACATGTTATATGGAGTTTTGATGTACTTCTATAAAAGATGACACTATGAGGTTGTATGCCTTACCACTCTACATATCTCACAAAACTCCATCTTAACCTTAGGGAATTCATTTCTATGATGACATTATTGTCCACACTCTATAAAACATATATTTGACTTAGGTCTCTCAACCCTTAAAATTGATATAATCTACTCAAAATAACATGTATGGTACTTTTTACCTTGGACAATGGTGCAACTACATCCTTATACTCTTCAATGTGCTTTACCCAAATCATAATAGCTCTAGCATCTAATTTATCTCCAAATCGAGTTTGGGCCATGGAAAATCTGATCCTTAGTCATAAAATTTCTACAAACCAACTGGTTTTATATTTATTCTCTAAATTTTTTTTACTTTGTTCATGATGTCAAAGAATATGCGATCATAGTCACTAACGATCTCCTGAGGTCCTTGTCAGATCTCTTTCAAATCCTAGATTATTTGGCTTGAACTCTTCTTAACCTTAAAATTTGCATTGAACTAGTTCTTAACATCATCCAGGGATGCTCTAGTTATATTTTTCCTAAAAATGAACTCCAGTGCACATCTACCCAAAGCATCGATAAATTCAAACTTATTTATATTGTCATCGGTGATTGATTTTAGTTTTCATTTCATGCCATAGGTAAGTAAGTACTATTTAGGATCTGTAGACCCATCATAGGGATCTAGGTGTATAAAATCACCCAATTGAGCTTCCATAATAGGGTTCTCTATAGATATTGTAGTTGATTGTGTTGTGACTGACATTAGGGATGGTTGTGGTTTTGGAGACTTGTACACACTTTGAGATGGCTCTTAATCTGGTGGAGATTGGGATGTCTCCTTTAGTTCTATGGATGTGGTAGTTACAGATATATCTCCATCATTTATTTATTCTTATCCTAAGATATGAAGTTGTGAAATGAAATCCTTAACCTGTGCAAGGATAACAGGATTTATCTTTGTAGAAAACAATGTTATTATGCTCTTCTTTTGTTGGTCTGAGAAACTCTATACAAATTCATGATATGCAACCTTTTATACTTTTAAGGTTTTTCTATGAACTTATGGAATTGTTCCTTGCCAAGTATCATCATCTAAATTCATAGGGGAATTATTATGATTTTTTTAAAAAATGGACTTGAGGGATGTGTGCTTCCTTGGGAAATGATCCTTACCTCCAAATATGTATCTCTCAAAAATTGAACCTATAATATGTCTATAACTATAAGAGAATCCTTGATTTTATTTTTGGGATATCCTTTTTGGAAACTACAAACTTTTACTCATATGTTCTACTTTTATACTACTACCTTCTTCTTTTATCCATGCTAAATCCTCATCACTTCCTCGCACCCTATCTCTACTCGACCCCAGCTCCTCATTTTATTTCTCTTCACTGCACCCTTCTCCTTGTCATCTACTCTCATCTAAATCATTAATTCTACTCCTCCTTCTATTTGTAGATTCTTTAAATGTACTCTATATATTCCATCTCCTCTATTATCACAACTCTCTTTCTAACTCTAGAATATTTTTATGATCTTTCTCCTCTAGATTCTCCATGTTGGACTTAGGTTCAAGATCTATATTTTAATTTTTGATTCATTCTCCCCTATCTCACACACACTCTCATATTCTTGAAGTGACTACTCCATATTAGTAGGAGTGGTCACCATGGCCTTTTCTATAGTTAACGTTTTGATCAATGTCGAGAGTTACTTTTTATTTTATTTTGATTCCTCTCAAAAACAAATCCTCAACTATGTCAAAGGATAAGTATTCTTACACTAAAAACTCAGTGATATATCTATCAATATTGGAAACTATCTAATGATCAATTGTATGGGTCTAATTTGTTTCCAAATTTTGAACTATTCTATCTTCCACTTGGTCCACACAATGGTCTCACATGCTTGTGGTTGGAAATAATGATATTCAATTTAAGCCAACCAATCAACTAGTAGGCTCGGTACTTTTCACCAAAAGATCTCATAAATTTCATTATAGAGGTGTTCTTGTATAATCTCCCTTAGAATACACCCAATTCTTTGGCCTTATTTCTCTATGAATTCAGTAATTTTATGGTCTAACCAACTCTTCACCTCTCTTTGGGTCAATAACCAATGTAACATATCCATGTTCACCACACCATTATTAGCATAGATTCTTGCATTTCACTAGAATGTGATAATTAAGGGAATAAGGTTTACGAAGTTACATATAAATCTTGAAGAATGGTTTAAATATGACTTTGAATACATAAGTAAGGTTTATTTTAGACAAATGCACTTGTTTAATGGCTCAATGCATGATGTAAACTACTTACAAATATACATATGTATGCATCAGAGTAGTATAATGAAGGAAACATTCATAAAAACATAGAAAACTCTATGATTATACCAATAAAGAACAAAAACACTTAGAATCCATATTAAAATATCTATTAATAGGGATTACAACAAGGAAAACCTCATAGATCGATATCCAATTCTATCAATACTCTATGTGAAATATTTTTGAGAAAAATAATCACTATACTATTACTCACATACATGTCAAAATCATAATATCATCAACCCTTCTATTATATTCTTTACAAATTCTTATAGGTATTAATTCCTATAGTTGTAACTTTTGGATTACCATGTTTAAAATAGGTTTCCATATCACATTTGGTGGAATCTTGGCCAACATAGAGATGTCTATAACAATTCCTAACAACCCAAAAATATAATACAACTAGAATTACCCTAGGATGTTCTCATACATATAGATAGTTTTACATTTACCGTTTACCATTAACATCCTTCCAAGCTAAAGTGATAATGTGGTGCCATAATCCACTGCCAAATTTTCTTTATAGCTTCTAATTCCTTCTGGATGACTTCCTCTAGTACTTCAATATCTCTAGACCATTTAACCTCTGCATCCAATCACTCACCTTCATGGTGTAGGCTAAAGGTGAATAAAACTTTGACTATGTATATAGGTGGCATTCAATCATCCATATGTGCAAGATAAAGTTCTTGAATGATCAATTTTATGATATGTTCATGTGAGCATTGAGGCAAGAGGTTCACCTTGAGGCCCTCAAGCATGAAACCACCTCTTATGATGAATATGTTAACGAGTTTTTGAATATTGAAGTCTTTAAGGTGCATGTGGGAATTTGGCCTATGTTAACTCAAAATTTATCCTCTTCATGTGATTGTAACCATAATACAACTAGTGATGGTGTCACTGATTCTCCTTCTAAGAAAAAGGAAAAGAAGGATAGTTGTGAGGTTAATGCTCTATGCAAGAGGTCAACTAAAAAGAAGGCCCCTAAAATGAGCATTGTAGGATAAAAAATTATGTACCCTTATGATTCTACATAGTTTTGTAACTTCCATTCGATGAAGGGCCATGATGATAATAATTATGTTTCCCAAAAGTCTGGTGTCAAGGCTTCACTAGCCCCTCAGAACTCTCCATTTGTAGAGCCCAACCATAAGTTGAATGTGTTCAAGGAGCCCCTACCTGACCATGATAAGGAAAAGAATAAAAATAAGAATAAGAAGAAATCCAAGGATAAGGACCATCTCTCCTCTTCTGGTTCCTCTTACCTAGTTAACCCAAGAGGGAAAACCAAGCGTGAAATTATCAAGATCATTATTGTTATCGACATAGACTCTACTGGGTATGAGTATTTTGTTAAAAAGTGCTTAGGTCAAGCCATTAACCTCATTGGATATCTTAGTGGTGTGGGGACCTTAGCCCAACCCATAGGAGCAAAGCACCCCAAAGCTAGATTTAACTCTCAACGTAAACATCCCTCCTCAGGCTAGGCAAAACATGTACTCTATCATAGAGTAGTTATAGGGCCTCTCGGCTAGAATATCCATCTGGGACCTACTTTGCATTTACCATGAGAAAAGGGGACTCATCTTTGATGAACTTGGTCTCTCTCAAGAGGGTCCATTGTGGGAGGATGTGGAGGTTTTTTTCAATTCTAATATCCCTGACCACAGTCATCCTTCCACATTATCTTTCAACCCTACCTCATTGCTAAATGCTTTAGTTCTTGTAAAGAGGGATAGGTTCTTGATCTACATCAAGACTTTGATCAATGATATTTATGTAAAAATATGCATCATTAATGAGGAAGTTGCATTAAACATCATGCCTTTGTATGTATTCAATGAGCTTGGGATTAGTTGGAAGAAACTCTCTAATTCTCACCACAACTATGTTGGGTTCAAAAATGACATGATTATACTAGTGGGAAATGTGAAACTTCAACTCAAGTTTGAACCCAATATAGTTAATATTGATTTTTGTGTTAGACCCATACAACATGATCCTTGGATATCCCTGGACCGCTACTATGCAAGCCATCACATCAAAAATGTTTTACATGGTCTAGTTCATGCATGAAGGTGAGGTTCATACCTTAAACGCTGACCTAGATCCCTGGGTATTACTTTATGCTAAGACAAACACCTATAGAAAGTATTTGGTTGTATCCTTGTAGGTTCTTATGGCTTCACACAAGGTCCCCACCTTTGAATATTACTTTCCTAAGGATGAACATTTTGATCCAGTTAAGTATCAATCAACATTTAGTCTTTCAATGTCTGGGATACATTTTCCAATGCTCTCTCCTACTCTTTGATGCCAAGTGGGATCTTTCATTATTGAATACATATTTCAATATGTCTCTATGAATGTCAAGGTTATCCTATCATCATGCATCTCCCATTAGAGTATTGTATCTCTCAACACATCTCCTATAGAGATTACTAAAGTTATTGAGTCTGATCTCAAGTGATATTTCATCCATGTTATGGGATAGAAACTATTTAAGGAGAGAACAACATATTTAAATCTCATGAAATCTTATTGTGAGCAATACCACCCTCTTGATAGTCTAGTTTTGGAGATTTCATTCTTTGATGGCCCAACTTCTGAAATCCCCATAGTGTATGTCATGCTAGTTGAGCCTAAAGAGTTAGACTAATCACTCCTTCCCACTCTTGAGTGCTTTGAAGAAGGTAATGTGATGAAGGAGCATCACTATGAAGTGTTAAATTGTTAATAAGTCACAATAAGCCTCATGGAGGCCTTGGAACCTTGTATAGGTGTTTGGAGAGGTTTCCCTAAAAAAATAACATTTGAAATCTTTCATGTATTTAGGTAATTAAATGGATCAATTATGAGTTTTCATAGGTATAATAGGTGATTTGAAACATATTAAAGAATATTATAGAGTTTCTATATTTTATAGTCATCATGGAGCGTTAAAAGGAACAAATATAACAACGAGCTATTCATCATAAGATATTTTGCTATTTTAAGGCAAGTGGTTGAGGGAAAATCTCAACATGGTATGACCATTCCAATCTTAGAGAAGACTTCAACAAATTGATTGGTTCTAAATTACCTTGAAGGATGTGATTAAGGTGAATTACAAGCATAAAAGGATTGGTTTTCATGATAGAAAATAGAGATGTAAGAGTGTGAACATAATTAAAAGCCTGTAAGGATAGGGTATAGGGTTGCAAGTCTATTTTTTATAAATATAAGTGTGTTGACATCTAATTCATGGTAGTTATATAGTTTTTGTGTTGATACATATCTTTTTATTCATCTCCATGTTTCCAATTGGATCTATCATTTTCTTAAGCAACTCATATCTGTTTAAAAATTAGCCTCAACATCATTATGTTTTCTTAACCTAATTTGTATTATATTTTGGCCAAGCCTATAGGGTTTTCTATTTTTCAAAAGAAGAATAGATTTTATTGGGTTGCATTTTCTAATGGGTGGAAATACTCCTACATAGATGTATTTTCTTTGTAAGATTGTTTTTGTAAATTTCTCTATTGTATGCGGCAAGGTAAATATCCTATTATGAGTAAATTTGTATCTTAGTTTTAATAAAGTTCTACCCAGAGTGAATCTATAGTCAGTTTACATGAAGATAATATTCTTGGGTTATAGTGGCATGGAACTACATTTCATAAAGTTGCATGTTGTCAGAGAGATTATAATATGATCGATAAGAGAAGAATTGTTTGAAATACAAAACTACAAGAACTATTTAGTGGTGCCATGCATGGTTGCTTCTATAAGTAATTTTTCATATGGTTATGAATTGATAGTGGTAATATTTAGAGAAAATAATGGGGTTGGCATCTCTATTATATCCATGTGAAGTAGAAATTATCCATGATATCCATGCAAAGTAAGAGATTGAAACTTGTTATATGTAGTATGTGGAACTATGAATTAGTAAAATTTTGAACTTGTTTGAGTATTTCTATTGATTCATTCACTATTACTTTGCATTAAGAATTATATGGGCCTATAAAGAATGCATACATAGTCAATAATGGACTGAACTTAGCAATAGTCTAACAAATCCATCTTAATGGCTGATCCATGATGCAAGGAGGAGTATCTATTATGATTTAGTTATATTTTATAAAGAAGCTAAATTCGTTGATTGCTTGAATAATTTGTGGTTAGCATAGAACTATGAATATACAATCCAAGTTTGAGCATGCAGTTTGTATAGAATGTGAAGAAATTGACTTATAGTAACTTATAGAGGCTTAAGGATTTTTAATTAATGAGTATTACATTTTGAGGATGCCAAAGTGATGATAGTTATTTGTGGAGTCTAAAACTAGATAGAAATGTTTATGAATGTCAGTTGAGTAAAGGATTGTATGAATTTTCTATAGAATGCCAATAAACCAAGTCAAAGGAGATTTATTGATCTTCAAGAGACCAATATACATAGAACTTAAGAAGATATAGCACACCTAAATCAAGTAAGGATAAGCATATAAGAAATTGGCCATAAGGAAATAGACAAATATCTCAAAGGGTCTTAAGGTCAGATAGGAATGATTGAATCATGATTAAGTCCTTTAGTTTGGTCAATATTTTAGTTTGAATATTGATTTAAAAAAAATTATTTTCAATTCATTATTATTAATATTTATGGGAAATATCTTGTGAAGAATAAATTCTTGAGAGAACAATTATAAACAAATCAAAGTGAATCAGTTTTTAAAGCAAAATTGATGAAAGTGTCATCAATTTTGGTATCAAAGCATATAAAATCTCTTGGGAAGAAAACTATTTTGGCATAGTTTATGTAATATTTTCATCAGGCATTTTTATTATGATAATTTACATAGATTGAAAGTAGGTATACAAGCAATGCTCATAGGTTTAGGAGGATTTGTACTTCTTGGTTTGGTTGAGTTATTGTAGTTGCAGGAAATTTGAAAGAAGCTTGCAAGAAGCCTGAAGAATTCAGAGGGGGTATGTTGTTTGAAATTTTTGAAAGTATATGCTACTTAAGGATCTTGAAGTTGGAAGTATGACTCTTATTTTGTGAAATTTATTTTGTGAAGTTTCAATATTGAAGGTCTTGCAAGGTGTGGTTCTAGCTGTCATAAGCCATTAAGGCTTAAAAGGGAAAATAAGATAGAGAAGGCTTAAATGGAAAAAGAGCTCAAAGGAAGCTCATAAAAGAAGAGCTCAGAGGAATCTCAAGTGAAAAGCACAATAGTTGATCAAAGTATAAATCCAAGAGAGAAGACTTGGATACAGAAAGTCAAATGACTAGAGGGAAACGGATTTAGGTGAGACTGGGAGGAGTTTTTCAAGAGGCCAAAGATTTGGTTGAGACAAAAGATAAAGTGAGAGAAATAGATTAAAATGGAGAATATGCCAAGGGATAACCAAAACAAAAAGAATAACCCAATGAAGGTAGGGTTGAATAATAAAAGTGAAATACAAAAGATAAGAGAAAGGATAGAGAATCTATAGCTCATAATGGAGCACCTGCAAGAAAGTCAAAGTGAGAAGTTGACAGTAAAAATAAAGAAAAAGGAAAGATGGCTAGTAAAGTAACTTGTGGAAAGAAAACACAAATATAAGAAGATTAGAACTTTGAAAAAGCAAATAAAAATATTGAAAGCCCAGCCAGGAAGGAATATAGAAAAGAGGTAACCAGACCTCAAAATTTTAATTATGAAATTTTGTGTAACATGTTTGTAGGTATAGATAAAGAAGTGGTGAAAGAATTCCTACTTGTAGAGGATAAGAACCAAGAGGAAGAAGAATTAATAGAATTATTTTTGGCTTCTATAGATAGAACCGAATGTACAAATTAATATGACAAAGAAGAGTATTTTGAAGCATTGGATGAAGAGGCAGAGAACTTTCCAAAGGAACCATAGTTCCAAATTTTTGATGTTAATTTTGTTTTTGAGTCTATGGGTATAGGTGCAAAACATGCAGAATGTCTGACAAATCAGGAAGAATAGACAAAGTGCAAAAGACAAGGACATGGAAAAGTGTTAGGAATAGAGGCACTTATGAAATGGATTTTATTTCTTTTCTTCATATGTTATTATGAATTCAATAATTTAGTTTCATTGACATTGGAAAATAATTCCAAGGTCATAAATGGAATGTTAAAACAAATAAGCAAATTTTTATTCTATATTGAAAAGCATAAATGTACTGTAGATCAGAATATCAGTGAGATGATGACACCTATTTAGGGGTTCTTGAGAGGAATAATATAAAAAAAAAGGAAGAGAAAAAATAAGAAGAGAGGAGAACAAAGGAACTTTGTGGAAGATGGTGAAAAGGAAAAAAGGAAAAAGGAGAAGACAATGGAGAAATTTTATTTTTCTAACTTGAAAATTGTTTTTAGTTTTATTTTTGTAGGTATACTGAAGAGAGGACAAAGAAAAGATAAAGTAGATAAAACCAAGAAGACAAAACATGAGGAGACAAATGAAGATGTTGTTGAACTTGAAGGAACAAACAATAAAGAAAGCCAAAAATGAAGGAACAAAGAATAAAGAAAATCAAAAACAAATAAATTGGAAGAGAAGAAAGAAAAAGAAAGATTTCATTTCAGCAGGAGATCAAATTTTTCGTACCAGGGGAATTTGATGCATGAGCATCACTATGAAGTGTTAAGTTGTCAAGAAGTCACAATAAGTCTCATGGAGGCCTTGGAAGCTTGTATAGGTGTCTGGAGAGGTTTCCTTAAAAAAATAACATTTGAATTATTTCATGTATTTAGGTCACTAAATGGATCAATTATGAATTATCATAGGTATATTAGGTGATTTGAAACATATTTAAGAATATTATAGAGTTTCTATAGTTTATATTCATCATGGAGAGTTAAAAGGAACAAATATAACAATGAGCTATTCGTGACAAGATATTTTACTATTCGTGGCAAGTGGTTGAGGAAAAATATCAACAAGGTATGACCATTCCAAGCTTAGATAAGACTTCAACAAACTAATTGGTTTGAAATTATCTTGAAGGATGTGATTAAGGTTAATTACAAGCATAAAAGGATCAATTTTCATGATAGAAAACAAAGATGTCAAAGTGTGAACATAATTAGAAGCTTGAAAGGATTGGCTGTAGGGTTGTAAGTCTATTTATTTGTAAATATAAGTGTGTTGAGATCTAATTCATGGTAGTTATATAGTTTTTGTGTTGATACATAGCTTTCTATTCATCTCTGTGTTTCCAATTGGATCTTTAATTTTCTTAAGCAACTCATCTCTATTTAAAATTCAGTCTCAACATCATTGTGTTGTCTTAACCCAATTTGTATTATGTTTTTGCCAAGCCTAGAGGGTTTTCTATTTTCAAAAGTAGAATAGAGTTTACTGGGTAGCATCTTCTAATGGGTGGAAATACTCATACATAGAGGTATTTTATTTATAAGATTATTTCCATAAATTTATCTATTATAGGTGGCAAGGTAAATATCCTATTATGAGTAAATTCATATATTAGTTGTACTAAAGTTCTACCTGGAGTTAATCTACAGTGATTTTGCATGAAGATAATCTTCTTGGGTTATACTGGTATCGAACTACATTCCATAAAGTTGCATGTTGTTAGAGAGATTATAATATGACCGATAAGAGAAGAATTATTTGCAATACAAAACTACAAGAACTATTTAGTGGTATCATGCATGTTGCTTCTATAAGTAACTTTTCATATGGTTATGAATCAATAGTTGTAATATTTGGAGAAAATAATGAGTTTGGCATCTCTATTATATCCATGTGAAGTAGAAATTGTCCACAATATCCATGCAAAGTAAGAGATTGAAACTTTCTATACTTAGTATATGGATCTATGAATTAGTAAAATTTTAAAAATGTTTGAGTCTTTCCTTTGATTCATTCACTATTACTTTGCATTAAGAATTATACGGGCTTATAAAGAATGCATACATAGTCAACAATAGACCAATATTAGCAATAGTATAACAAATACATCTTAATGGGTGATTGGAGTATCTATTATGATTTAGTTATCTTTTAGAAATAAGCTAAATCCGTTGATTGCTTGAATAATTTGTGGTTAGTGCATAACTATGTTTGAATATACAATCCGAGTTTGAGCATGCAGTTTGAATAGAATGTGGAGAAATCAACTTATAGTAACTTGTAGAGGCTTAAGTATTTTTAAACAGTGGGTATTACATTTTGAGGATGCCAAAGTGATGATAGCTATTTTTGGAGTCTAAAACTAGATAGAAATGTTTATGAACATTAGTTGAGTAAAGGATTGTATGAAGTTTCTATAGAATGTCAATAAACCAAGTCAAATGAGATTTATTAGTCTTCAATAGACCAATATACATAGACCTTAAGAAGATATATCACACCTAAATCAAGTAGGGATAAGCATATAAGAAATTGGCCATAAGGAAATAGACAAAAATCTCAAAGGGTCTTAAGGTCAGATAGGAATGATTGAATCATGATTAATTCCTTTAGTAATAATTTATGGGAAAGATCTTGTGAAGAATAAATTTTTGAGAGAAAAGTTATAAACAAATCAAAGTGAATCAAGTTTTGAAGCAAAATTGATGAGAGTGTCATCAATTTTGGTATCAGAGCATAGAAAATCTCTTGGGAGGAAAACTATTTTGGCATAGTTTATGTAATATTTTCATCAGGAATTTTTATTAGACTAAGTTATAGAGATTGAAAGTAGGGATACAAGTAGTGTTCAGAGGTTTAGGAGGATTTTTCCTTCTTGGTTTGGTTGGGTTATTGCAGTTGCATGAAATTTGAAAGAAGCTTGCAAGAAGCCTAAAGAATTTACAAGAGGTATGTTGTTTGAAATTTGTGAAAGTATATGCTAATTGAGGAGCTTGAAGTTAGAAGTATGACTCTTATTTTGTGAAATTTATTTTGTGAATTTATAATATTGAAGGTCTTTCAGGGTGTGGTTCTGGCAGTCATAAGCCATTAAGGCTTAAAAGGGAAAATAAGCTAGAGAAGGCTTAAATGGAAAAAGAGCTTAGAGGAAGCTTAGGTGAAAATCACAGTAGTTGCTCAAAGTATAAATCCAAGAGATAATATTTGGATATATAAAGTTAAAAGACTAGAGTGAAACAAATCTAGGTGAGACTGGGAGGATTTTTTCAAGAGGCCAAAGAGTTGGTTGAGACAAAAGATAAGGTGAGAGAAATAGAGTAAAATGGAGAATCTGCCAAGGGACAACCAGAAGAAAAAGAATACCCCAATGAAGGGAGGGTTGAATAATAAAAGTGAAATATAGGAGATAAGAGAAAGGATAGAGAATATACAGATCATGGTGGAGCACCTGCAAGAAAGTCAAAGTGAGAAGTTGAAAGTAGAAATAAATAAAAAGGCAAGATGGATAGTAAAGGAACTTGTGGAGAGAAAGCACAAAAGTAGAATATCAAAAATTTGAGAAATAAAATGAAAATATTGAAAGCTTAGTCCAAGAAGGAACATAGAAAAGAGGCAATCAACATCAAAATTTTAATTATGATATTTTGTGTAACATGTTTTCAGGTATAGAGAAAGAAATGGTGAAAGAAGTCCTACTTGTAGAGGAATAAGAAGTAATAGAAGCATTTATGGCTTCTATTGATAGAACCAAATGTACATATCAATATGAGGAAGAAGAGTATTTTGAAGCATTGGATGAAGAGGTAGAGAAATTTTCAAAGGAACCATAGTTCTAGATTTTTGATGTTAATGTTGTTTATGATTCTATGGATATAGGTGAAAAACATGCAAAATGTGTGACAAACCAGGAAGAACAGACATAGTACAAAAGATAAGGACATGAAAAAGTGTTAAGAATAGAGGCACTTATGAAATGGGTTTTATTTCTTTTATTCATGTGTTATTATGAATGCAATAATTTAGTTGTAGGGACATTGAAAAATAATGCCAAGGTCATAAATGGAATGTTGAAACAAAGAATAATGTTTTTGTTCTATATTGAAAAGCATAAATGTATAGTGGATCATAATATCAATGAGATGATGACACCTATTCAGGGGTTCTTGAGAGGAATAATATACAAAAAAAGGAAGAGGAAAAATAAGAAGAGAAGAGAACAAAAGAACTTTGTGGAAGATGGTGAAAAAGACAAAAATAAAAAGGAGAAGACAATGGAGAAATTTTATTTTTCTAACTTGAAAATTGTTTTTAGTTTTATTTGTGCAGGTATACTGAAGAGAGGACAAAGTAAAGATAAAGGAGATCAAACCAAGAAGATAAAAGATGAGGAGACAAATGAAGATGTAGCTGAACTTGAAGGAACAAAGAATAAACAAAACCAAAAACTAATAAATTGGAAGAGAAGAAAGAAAAAGATAGATTTCACTTAAGCAGGAGCTCAATTGTTTTCCTACCAGGGGAATCTGATGCATGAGCATCACTATAAAGTGTTAAATTGTCAAGAAGTCACAATAAGCCTCATGGAGGCCTTGGAAGCTTGTATAGGTGTCTGGAGAGGTTTCCCTTATATTGAGGTCATTAAATGGATCAATTATGAGTTGTCATAGGTATATTAGGTGATTTGAAATGTATTAAAGAGTATTATAGATTTTTTATAGTTTATAGTCATCATAGAGAGTTAAAAGGAACAAATATAACAATGAACTATTCTTGATAAGATATTTTGCTATCTTAAGGCAAGTGGTTGAGGGAAAATCTCAACAAGGTATGACCATTCCAAGCTTAGAGAAGACTTTAACAAATTGATTATTTCAAAATTACCTTAAAGGATGTGATTAAGGTGAATTACAAGCATAAAAGGATCAGTTTTCATGATATAAAATAGAGATGTAAGAGTGTGAACATAATTAGAAGTCTGCAAGGATAGGGTGTAGGGTTGTAAGTCTATTTGTTCGTAAATGTAATTATGTTGACATCTAATTCGTGGTAGTTATATAGTTTTTGTGTTGATACATAGCTTTCTATTCATCTCTGTGTTTCTAATCAGATCTATCATTTTATTAAGCAACTCATATCTGTTTAAAATTCAGCCTCAACATCATTGTGTTGTCATAACCCAATTTGTATTATGTTTTGGCCAAGCTTAGAGGGTTTTCTATTTTCAAAAGCAGAATAAAGTTTACTGGGTAGCATCTTCTAATGGGTGGAAATACTCCTACATAGAGGTATTTTCATTGTGAGATTGTTTCCATAAAGTTCTCTATTGTAGGTAGCAAGGTAAATCTCCTATTATGAGTAAATTCATATGTTAGTTGTCCTAAAGTTCTACTTGGAGTGAATCTACAGTAAGTTTGCATGAAGACAATCTTATGGGGTTATAGTGGCATTGAACTACATTTCATAAAGTTGCATGTTGTTAGAGAGATTATAATATGACCGATAAGAGAAGAATTGTTTGCAATACAAAACTACAAGAACTATTTAGTGGTGTCATTCATGATTGCTTCTATAAGTAATTTTTCATATGGCTATGAATCGATAGTGGTAAGATTTGGAGAAAATAATGGGGTTAGCATCTCTATTATATCCATGTGAAGTGGAAATTGTCCATGATATCCATGCAAAGTAAGAGATTGAAACTTGTTAAATGTAATATGTAGAACTACGAATTAGTAAAATTTTGAACTCATTTGAGTCTTTCCTTTGATTCGTTCACTATTACTTTGCATTGAGAATTATACGGGACTATAAAGAATGCATACAAATTCAACAACAGACTGAGCTTAGCAATAGTCTAATAAATCCATCTTAATGGGTGATCCGTGACAAAAAGAGTATTTATTATTATTTAGTTATCTTTTCAAAAGAATCTAAATATGTTGATTGCTTGAATAATTTGTGGTTAGTGCAGAACTATGATTGAATATACAATCTAATTGAAATCAACTTATAGTATCTTGTAGAGGCTTAAGGATTTTTAATCAGTGAGTATTACATTTTGAGGATGCCAAAGTGATGATAGTTATTTGTGGAGTCTAAAACTAGATATAAATGTTTATGAATGTTAGTTGAGTAAAGGATTATATGAAGTTTCTATAGAATGTCAATAAAACAAGTCAAAGGAGATTTATTGGTCTTCAAGAGACCAATATACATAGACCTTAAGAAGATATAACAGACCTAAATCAAGTAAGGATAAGCATATAAGAAATTGGCCATCAAGAAATAGACAAAAATCTCAAAGGGTCTTAAAGTCGGATAAGAATGATTGAATCAGGATTAATTCCTTTAGTTTTGTCAATATTTTAGTTTGAATATTGATTTTATAGAATTTATTTTCAATTCATTATTAGTAATAATTTATGAGAAAGATCTTGTGAAGAATAACTTCTTGAGAGAATAGTTATAAGATAATTAAAGTGATTCAAGTTTTGAAGGAAAATTGATGATAGTGTCATCATAATGCCATGAATATTAAAGGATCTATAAATGTCAACCTTGGCACCCATATAAGGCCAAAGACCATTAAGACCAGTGTTAGCCTCACTGAAAAGGAACAAGATGTTTTGGTTGCCTTTTTGTGCAAAGTTTTAGATGTATTTGATTGGGAATACACTGATATGTAGGGCATAGACCTATTTATAAACCCATTATGGATGATGAGGCCCTTCCCATTCACAAAAAACAATGACTAATGGTGGTCAAAGTTTTCTAATTAGTCAAGGCCAAAATTGAAAAGCTCATCTAAGTTGATATCATCACTATTACTGATTACTTGTGATGGGTTGCCAACATTGTCCCTATTCTCAAGAAAATTGGGGCCATTTGCATTTGCATCAAATTCTAAGATCTCAACTTGGATTGCCCAAAGGAAAAATTTCTTGTGCCTTTGAACGAATAAATTGTAGATTTTATTATTGATTTTGAGATCATGTCCCTCATAGATGGTTTTTAAGGGTACAACCAAATTTGGATTGCCCTTGAAGACTAGCATCATATGACATTAACTACCCCATGCTGATGACATTAAAAAAATTGCCCCATGGGGTATTTTTTGTTATGTCATCATGAATTTCATCTTAAAGAATGTTGGGGCCACTATCAACATACCATGACCCACATTTTTCATGACCTTATCCAGAAGATCATGGAATGTCATGTTGATGACCTCCTAAGCAAATTATAAAAGTGGGATGAGCACATGTAAGACCTTAGAATCATTTTTGAGCATCTCATGGAGTATAACATTAGCCTCAACCTTGAGAAGTGTATTTTTGGCATCTCAGTTGGAAAGCTCCTCAGCTTCCACATTTCATAATGAGGCATAGAAGTGGATCTCAATAATATAAAAGTGATCTTTGAGATGCCTCCCCCAAGAAATTCATCCCATTGTAGTCTTTATTTAGAAACCTCAACTTTCTTAGATGTTTCCTTGAGGAGTATGTGCATAAATCCATACCTGTCATGCATCTCTTACACAAGAATTCCCCATTCTTATGGGCCCCTAACATTTAGGTGAATTTTGAGGATTTAAAGTGCATGATTCACAACCCTCCCATCTTAATGGCACCTATCGAGGGTTATGAATTCATTTTTTACACCTCTGTCTCTAATCTCTCCATCAAGGGAATTATGTGTCAAAAGGATGATGTTGGTAGAGAGAAGGCTATTTACTACATCTCTCTTACACTAGTTAGCCTTGAGCTCAACTAATCTATCATCTAAAGATAATGCATCACCCTCATCTTTGCCACAAATAAGTTACAAAATTACATGTTAGGTCAAACCACCAATGTAATTGTCTATTTTGATTTGCTCCACTATTTTCTTGGTAAGACACATATGGCAGGTAGAACCATGAGGTGGATCATGATTTTTTAAGAGTTCAACCTCTACATCATTAACCAAAAGTCCATCAAGAGATTAGAGGTAGTCAAGAAACTCATTAATTTCCCACTACCTAACCCTAGTGAGGAGTTGGTTGATGATGCCTTCCTTGATTAAATGGTCTACCTGAGGTTTTTGAATGTGATTGGTATCAGGACATCATCTAATACCTTGAGACCTAGTCTTACCTCATTGATGCTCCTTTATAGGAATGCTTTTAAATCTACAAGCTCGTCACTCATTACGTCATCATAGGTGGTGTCTTATTCAAGAGAGGTCTTGATGACATATTGATGTAATGCCTCACCCCTGAGGACACCTCTCTTGTAGTTGATGAATCTTATGGGGGAGTGTCTATGGTAAACACCTAGGAGGGCAAGCCACTGATTAGTGTATTACCAAGATGGGCTACTAATAACCCACTCTTATTAAGGATGATATCTAATACACTAATACATGCAAGATCTACCAGTTCATTGAAGATGTTATTGATGCCCTCACAAGCTTCTTGAATTATACTTCAACCTCTTGATAGTTATTGGTTTGGGCTCTTGACTTTGTTAGTGAGTTAAAACTAGACTCCTCTAATGGCCATTATTAGTTCATCACCACCATTGATCACTTCACAAAGTGGGTTAAAGCCATGCCCCTTAGCGGCATGAGTGAGAAGACCATTGCCAAGTTTTTCTTGAACCAACTCATTTATATGTTTGGGGTCCTGACTATGATCATGGTTGATAATGGCCAAGGCTTTCAAATACCCAATATGCGTGAGCTCACCGAATGTTTTAGTGTTTAGATCCATTTATCTTCCACCCATTACTCCCACGGTAATATGCATGTTAAATATTCAAACAATATGTTAAAGAATATGCTCCTTTAGACTGTTGCCCAGTCCAAACATGACTAGCACCTCATGCTATATCCTATCCTTTGAGCCTACCAAACTAGTTTTTGTACAACTATGGGGGTAACCTCGTATGCACTCTTTTACATATCTATGACTTTCTTCCATCTAGAGGTCTTAATCCCTTATCTATGGGCTAAGACATGTGGGTCGGTATCTATTGTCATAGTTTTTGAAAATGGGTAAAAACTAGTGGAAATTAAATTTTTGCTAAATGGCTAAAAATATTTGAACTAAGCCCAAAATCACCAAAATTTTGAAAAATTTAAAATTTTTAATTAATAAATAAAAAATTGATTAATTAAAAATTTATGACCAAGTTTATTTTTACCCTAAATTATTAAAAAATGCATTTGAGCCTCATGTGAAAAAAATCATTATCATTTCTTGTAATTTGTAAAAAATCATTTAGCTTTTCATAAGTTGTGCACACATTTTTTCAAAAGTTGTGCAATTTGTAAAAACTTTTTCAGCTTCCGTGTAATTTACAAAAAAAAATTCAATTTCAGTGTAATTTGCAAAATATTTTTCATCTTCCGTGAAAATTACAAATTTGTTTTGGGTTTCCATGAAAATTGAAAAAATGATTTAAAACTTCATGAAAATTGAAAAATATTTTTGAGTTTTCCCTTTCATTTTCACAAGTCATGTAAATGCAAATCATGCTTCCCCAAGCCATGAAAATGCAAATTACATTTCCAAAAGCTATGTAAATAAGCTTTCCACTTCAATTTACAATTTTATCTCTCCACTCATGCAACTACTATGATTATTTCCCCAAGTTGTGCAAGTGAGACTTATTCTTCCCTAAAGCTTCATGTTCAAAACAAGATTATAAACATGTATATCAAGTGTGGTGGTTTTGCAAATGCTCGTGAAGTGTTTGATGAAATGACATGGCAAGACAACTTCCCTTAAAATGTGATGATTGCAGATTATAGAAGACATGGGTGACCTCACCAGGTTTTGGCACTATTTCATCAAATACAATGAACAGGTGTCCAACTCGATCACTTTAGCTTTGCCTACTCCTAGGATGTGCTAAAATAAGAGATTTAGAATAGAATATGGAAATCCATGTAAATATAGGCTCAAATAAATGCTTCTAGTCTTTTCATGTAAATGTTAAATCTTGTTTTGCAATTTTTAGTTTCAAAATTTTGTAAGTGCAAAATCACAAATGCAATTTATGCAAATGCACAATGTCACTTTGTAAATCTTGAATTGTGTAATTTTGATTTACACATTTCAAATGGTGTAAGAGCACCAAAGATTTTTACACCATTCAAGTTGTGAAAATTTGTAATCTTATTTTTGCACACAGTGCATTTGCATCAACACATTTTACACCACTTAAAGTGGTGCATTTTTATAAACTCATTTTTACAGCTTCTAAAATGAAAAAAATGTGGTTACACACTGTAACAACCTCCCCATGCTATAAATATGAGTTTAAGGCTCATTGTAAAGGGAATTTTTGGCAGTGAGACTATGTAGAGATTTTGTCTGAAGAGCTAAGCTTTGTTATCAACTCAATAAAGATTGAAACTAGAAGATTTTGCAAGCTTTGTATTCGATATTTATTTGTGAGTTATATCTTTGTATGTGATTCACCTATTTCTATATTTTTACTTTCAATTAATCTTCATAATAATTACCAAATTGTTAAAAAATAGGAATTTCACGTTAATTATTTCTTTTAGAATATTCTTGTGTTGTTTCTATGAATGTGAAATCTCGATGGGGTTTAATCAATATTTTAATTGTCTTTTACGAGTAAATCTGAGATGGTTGTTTTTGGTCTATTATCAGTATTATAAAATTGTCTATGCATATTTTTCACTCTTAAGGGTGTAATTATGTCTTTGCCACCTATTGAATGAGATAAATTTCCATGCACATGATGTTTTCCTCTTCTTGGACTATTTCGATAAGTTTTTGCATTTAGCTATCCAGATTTATCTATCATTTTCCCCAAAGTTATCACAGTAGTTTATGTGTTTAACTGACTATAATAACCTTGTTCTCCCTTATTCCTTCACTTTCCCTATTCTTCCCTTCTTTCCATTCTTACCTTCCTTCTCATTTCCTTTCTATTTCCTTTATGTACTTTAAGGTTAAATGTACAAAACCCCCAATATAGAAAACATTTTTGCTGTAAATAGTTGTGAATAGATTTTCCCTTATTTTTACTTTTTTTTGGATTTTAATAAAGGTATCTCTTCCTTCTAATAAGACACGTACTTTTTCCTATGTTTTTGACTAATGTAAGGAATCAGTTCCCACACTATGGACTCAAAGTCACCAATTTGTCCCCCTGATAATTTTTTTAGCCAACACTATCCGATGAGGAAGAACATGTTGCTCACCTTGTCAAGCTTGAGCAACTAGATTAATGTTGTATTGAATCTCTTGAGCACAATCATGCTTATCAATATCACCAATGATGTTAGTTATAAAAATTAGTATGTTCACATCCATTCAAAGTAGGTGACATGGTCCTCATTTTTGACAAAGAACATCAGAAGAAGGATAAACTCGCTCACAAGTGGTTTAGCCCTTTTATGATTATCACCTATTTATAAAATAGGGCTTATCATCTCTCCAATTTTTAGGGAAAGGACTTGAAATACCCAATCAATGGGTTTTACCTCAAGATGATCCACATCTAGGGCATGTGCAACCTTCT
Source organism: Torreya grandis (assembly GCA_037957365.1). Lineage (NCBI taxonomy): Eukaryota > Viridiplantae > Streptophyta > Pinopsida > Cupressales > Taxaceae > Torreya > Torreya grandis. The sequence goes on along the minus strand of JARHVA010000094.1, from coordinate 379,288 downwards.
TAAGATACCTACCTACAGTGGTACGATAGATATTTCCCCTCTTCTTTCACCACTAACTTACATGTTGCATGTATATATGTGTGTAAATGGGTTATTTATTAACATTTCATACTATCTAATTGCATGTACCTAGTAGTCTATCTCAAATAAAGCATATAAATCACACATAAAACTATATACACATATGCTAACAATGAGAAATGACTATATATATCACAAAAAATACATGAATTTATCTAGGTACACACATGGCTTCCTCTGAGCCTAGGATCATAGTCCCAAAAACTACCATAAGTATGGATACATATAAGATACTCCTGGTCAGCCTAGGATTGGACCCTCTATCTATAATAATATTTTTTAGGGTGGAGATATCAATATCTACCTTTTGACCAATCGATCCATGATATTCTCTAGGGTAGCTAGCTAGTCTACCCTATCCTGAGGTGCCTTAGCTCCTCTGGCCCACTCATGAGCTAGCTCAACCCACAGTCGATTAATATCAGCCTCTAGTCAAGCTAGATATGCTTTGACCCATGTTGTGTTGCCTCATGTCATGCTACCCCTACCTCTAGTTGTAGAATTTGGTGCCACACTCTCTCCATCCTGAGCATTGTTCTTGCATCTACCCATCAGTAATGGGTGTGTAGCTCTATTCCCATTGGTAGATGTGGCACCCTCTCCATGCTTAGTGCCACTACCACATCACGGAATAACTCCCTCAATAATAGATCCACCTGGGACCCAGACCAACTAGGCTAGTCTCCTACACAAATACATAAATCTAATATGTTAGTCACATGTTAGCTCTCACAAAAGGATATGTAATGCAAAGTCAAGTTTTATCTCAAAAAATACACCCCTTATGCAGTGGATGTGATCCAATTGATGGTATAGTCCTCTCATGATGTATTGGCCCCATGCATACCTCTATCCACCATCTACTATTTAGTCAATGCCTATAGATGATAGTGGTAGCCACCCTGTACTCTATCTAACATAGAGCCTCTCGAACATGATGCCTGCTATCACTGTCTATTATTATGGGATCCTAGGAGATCTCTAAATGATCTAGACCATGTAGCTATTTTTCTCTCTATAGGCTCCCACCAAATAAAGCTATGATACTATGGTATCCTACACCTTTGGATGCTCTATCTCTCTCCCTATAGGCTCTACTTTGTATAGATGGTAGACATCCTCTATGCTCATGATGACCTCTAGTTCAAGTACTAATTGGAACACATGCCTCTTAGGCATTGATGTAGTTGCCAATGTGTTCGACAGTCAACCTCCTCATCTAACTATGTTGGTACTCTCTCCTAATTAGTCACCTCAAAAGGTCTCTCCCTATGTGGTAGTTGCTCACCTACCTATGATGACTATTCCTCCTTCAACATACTAACTGCTCCTCATGTCTATAAAACTAAGAAAAATGTAAATGGATATGTTGTGTAAGTAGTAGAATGAGAAAACAATGTTTAAGATAAGCTCACAAACATATTTTCTTGTTTCCCCTCCTCTCTAGCCTTTCTAGGCTTGTTTCAAGCCTTCTTGAGCTCCTCGAGGCCTATTTTGGCCCCTTTTGGCCCAAGCCATGACTTTTTAGGCCAAGTAGTAGCCTAATAGTGGAAAAAGCTATGAGTTTACCCAAGAAGGCCATAACCTAGGTCACAACACCTTAGGAAGCCCCAAAGCTTCCTAAAATTTCCTCCCTAGGCCACTATTTGGCCTTTTTATTGGCTCAAAGAGTTCCCCTCCTCCTTGTAGTTATTTTGACTGCTAGCTCTACTTGATTCATCTGTTGAGTCAATAAAAATTAGTCAAAATGCCCATAAGGCCTCCCAAATCCCCAAAATGACAAAATTTGACCAAGATTTATGTGATAGACTTACCTGAACCATCATGCACACCCGTGGTCTGCTCTTCACATCTTCATAGGCTCCATTTGGGATTTGGTAGTGTTCTATCTCTCCTTAGATTTTTTTAGAGTGAAAATGAGTGTGAAAATAACATTTTAACCTCTTTTTACCTCTCTTTTTGGCTTTTTGCAGGCCCCTTTTTGGGTTTTTTTCCCTCTATTGTGTTTCAAACCATAAAACCTCTATTTTAGGAGTTTTGTCTCATTCTAAGCATAATTATGGCCTCCATTTTTCTCTCAGAGGCTTTCTTGGGCTTATTCTCATCCCTTTTTGGTCTCTAGTTCCTGTTGGCCTCCAGAGCTTGTGCCTCGTATTGTGGGCACCAAGGGATAGAAGATGATTATTTTGCTTATTTTAGTTAGTCATTTCTCTATAATTATATATTCAATCCATTCTAACTCTCATCTCTTTCTTTCATCATGGTTCTTATAGGTGGTGTCAATTATTGGTTGTAGTGGTTTGGGATTTGCTCTGGTCTTTACTAACTAGTCTTCATCTTTTATAAACTTCCTACCACCTTCCCCCATCACCTCTTATCACATAAAGTATTGGTTAACAACCTTGATTGTGACTCATTTTTGTTCTCCACATCCCTTATGTAGCTCGCTTTCCCTACCTCACCTTGAGATAGTCCTTCTTGTTAAAGTATGTATTTCATGTTTTCTAGTGTCTTAGCTAGCTATTTCATCCTTTTATGAGTTTGTCCTTTATGAGGATTTATCCCAAATTGGATAGTTAGGTTAGTTCTATGTTTTGACTTGCCTACTTATGCAAGGGCTTTCCTTTGTTCTATCATATCTTATTTTTGAAAAACACTTATATTGTTTTGTAATCATTTGTCTACAACTTCATTGTGTGATGTTTTTGGTGTTATCACTTCTGAATCTTGGGTTGGAATGTTCATTCACCATTCCTAACATGATATCAGAGCTTTGAGGTGTTACATCCATCTATATTAGTGAATTTTGCTTCAAAAATTTCCCTTGCCACTGTTGCTTCTTCCCTTGTCATATATCCTCAGTGTATTTTCCCCCTCTTATGGATCCAACACTTTTATTGAAGATTTGAATAAAGTGTATGGTTTTTGTTCTTAGAGGGAAGGAAATGAGGAAGAGTAGGATAGAGGAAGTGGAACATTGATTTCCCTTAGTGGAGCATTGATTTCCCTTGAAGAGAGAGGCATGTGTGGAGATCTGCTTATGGTGCCATTTTTGAAGAATTTTTGAAGCTTTGGCATTGGAATATTATCTTACTAAGAAAAGGCACTTTTTTTTTTTTTGTTTTAGATCTGCAGAGTTAAAGTATTATTATTATGGTAGAATTATAATTCTAAGGAGATATTCCACCTTATCTAGTGTGCCATCCCCTTATAGTGCTTTTTTAAGAGCGTGGAGTGTTGGATTTTTCCAGCATTGGCATTGATCCACATAAAATTTAAGTTTGGCATTGGATCTATAGATAAAGTGGTGCTTGTCCAAGGTAGGCATTGGTTTTGTTTATCTACTAAAGGTGGCATTGAAATTTGAGAGGAGGCGTTGACTAGAGGAAGTAAGGCATCCTCAGACAAAAAAGAAAAATCAGACCTGTGTATTCCATATTTACAATTTTTTCTTTTGTTTTAGACCTGCATTTATTTTTTCTAGATCTCTAAAGGTGTTGGAGGTTTTACTTCTGTGCTTTTGTGGTCCAAGGCATCTTGATTTGTCCATTGTATTGGAGGGAACATAATAAGGAATTGAAAGTTTATTTTTGAGCATTGAAGAAGTTTTGAAAGAGGCATTAGACCTTGCTAAAGTATTGCATTAGAGAGTGCATTTTTTATCTTTGCATATTTGAGATATTCACTTTTCCAATGGTGGCATCATCTTGGTTTGACCAGTTAGGAATTTTAATAAAGGTGTCTTGATCTGAGGCTAGTGGGGTTGGAGATTGGAGAGCCAATTATAAGGTAGTAGAGGAGGAAATCTTATCTACTACATTAATTTCAGATCTGAGTTGATTGACAACAATAAACCTCCTTTCTTTCCTTTTATAACAACTGAACATACATTCTTCTTTATTACAAGCTGGTGTTTATAAAAGTGGAAGTATAAATCACTTGCATGTGTATCGAGGTCACTGGGAAGATCATTTTTCACTTTGGTTGGCATTTCTAAGTCTATGGTTCAATTTTGGGTCTAATAAGTGGTTAGATGACTACATTATTTTCTGATTTGGTCACTAAAATATGTCTGTAGTGTTTTTTTAATGTTTGACATATTTTATGGGAAATCATAATGCCTATAACTTTTAAACTGTAACTTAGATTTGATTTCAATTTTTTTTAAAAGTGCATGGTTTTAAATTATCTATCCATTTGTGTCATTAATTTGTAAAAATGTACTAATTTTATAAAGTTCCAAATTGGGATGGTCCTTAATACGATCTTTTGGGGGGTTGTCTTGATGGTGATTTTGTGTACCCTTTAATATTCTTTCTACTCTTTGGTGATTCATTAGTATGGATTATAATTTTAGTATTGACCATTGTGAACCTGTAACTATACACAATTACCATACATGGAGACCTTGAATGGAAATAATCATAAATAATAAAAGATTATGGTCCCTAATTAATGAAAGTCAACCATAGTTTACACATGAATTTGAAAAAAATCAGCACCAATGTAAGTTTGAAGAGTGTATGGGTCTGATTGGGGGTTATGTGAATGACATTATTTTGTTTCATTTGGATGGGTAATATTCTCCATTCAAAATATGGGAAAAGCTAAAGGGTTTATTTTGAAAATTAGATCATTTGAGATCTATGTAGCTTGAAGTGGAGCTTATTTCACTCAATCCAAATGACTTTGCCTCTATTATAGACTACCTCACTAAGTTTAAGAATTTTTTGGCATAGTTGAAGGGGAGTAGATGAGATAAGAAATATGAAGAGTGTGTGTACTTGATTTTATCTAAGTTGAGTGGCCCATTCCAAATATTTTCTTCTACCTTTCTCTCTAGTATATATGCCTTAGGTGCCACATTCAAAATGTCAGATCTAGAGTTATTTTGTGAGACACTTACTAGGGAGGAATCCAAATTGTCTCACCTTGAGTCTTCCACCTCTCAAAAAGCATTAGTATCATCACATCCTAATAACAAAGGAAAAACTAAGACTAAGCATAAAAACACTCCTCCTCCATCTCAAAATGCACTTAATCCCAACACTAACACATCTAAACCCAAATCATATTCCAAATCCAATAATAAGTCTACACTATCTTTCTCTTATTGTGGGGAGACTTTTCATGAAGAGTCTAGGTATTTCAAGAGAATGCAAGCCATAATGGATGCGTTTAGGAAACACAATATTTCTATCTCCACTTCTTCTCCATATCATGAGCATGGAAAAGCACTTAATATTGTTGAGAGATCATAGTCACCTGTTTTAGATAGTTGGGTTCTAGATTCTGATGCTTCACACCATATGACTTCTTTCAAGGAGTCATTTGTATCTCTTAGTTTGAGTTTTACTTCAAACATTGAGGTTGGATATTCTTCCTTCATTTCTATTAAGGTGAAGGTTGACATACATCTAGATGGCGGATGCATCAATGATGCATTATATGTTCTAGACATCACCACCAATCTAATTTCATTTTATCAAATTTATCATTTTGGTTAGGGCAAGACATTGAATTTCACACGATAGGGTGCTGAATTTTGAGCTTTGTTAGAGCCACACAAACTTATTGCATAGGGTGTTGTTGATCATAATTCTTGACTCTATTATTTTAAGGGTTTTTATAATACTCCTATAGGGACGTGTTTATTTTCTCATTTAGATTATGAGATTTAGCTTTGGCATGAGAGATTTGGACACCTAAACTATAGACATTTGAAGGAGTTGATCACTCACAGTATGGTGAAGGGTCTTCCCACAATTTCATGTCTTGATAGAATTTGCCCTGGTTGTGCATTAGGGAAATAACACTAGGATCTATTTCCTAAGGGTATATCTATGAGAACTTCTTCACCACTTGAGCTTGTGTATAATGATTTAATGGTCTTTACTACTCATTTCAATAAAGCTAAGTATGCACTTACTTGGGTTTATTTCTTTAAGTACAAGAGTGATGTATTTTCTCACTTCAAAGTCTTTAAGGATTTAGTTAAAAAAAAATCAAGTTACATCAAGAAGCTTAGTATAGCTAATGGGGGAGTACTTCAGTTGAGAGTTATCTAAATTTTTAGCATCCCATGGTATTGTTCACTAGAATTATATTGCTCATTCTCCACAATATAATGGATTAGCAGAATGGAAGAACCAAATATTGAAGGAGATGACAAACTTCATGAGGCATTCATGGGATTTACCTCCTATCTATTAGGTAGAGGTAATTAATTGTGCAAACTACATTCAAAACTACATACCACACTGAGAACTTGAGCATATGACTTTGGAAGAGGCTTTGTCTGGAACTAAGACTAATGTATCATTTTTTTGAGTCTTTGGGAGCCTTGCTTGGGAATTTGTACCAAAGAAGAAAAGGAAAGCATTGGATAAGAAGAACAAACGTTTGATTTTTGTAGGGTATTACAAGAAAATGTGAGCTTATCGTCTTTTAGATCTTGATACTCATGATGTTTATTTTTGAACACATATACAATTTGATGAGCATTTCACATCTCATAAATCTTCATCTTCTTCCATGCCATCTTCTTCTTTTGATGATTCACCTCCTCTCAAGGATTCATTCTTTGAGGAGCTAGTTCAAGAGCTTCTTGAGGAGGTTATAGAGGATGGGGATCCTATTCACACTGATGTTACCACTATGCCTAGATGGAATCATACTATAGTTTCTAAGGCAACACCTTTCATACAAGATATTTCACCTACTTGACATAATCATAGACATTCTACAAGTAATAGACTTTTATGTCAGGCATTCTCAGGGGATCCACAATCTTTTTATTAGACTCATGGGATATAAGAGTGGGATGATGTGATGATAGATGAGTATTATTCATTGATTAAAAATCACACCTGGGATTTGGTAACTCTTCTTAAGGGAAGAAATTTGGTTAACCAAGTATGTAGCTAATGGGTCCATTGATAAGTATAAATGTGTCTTGTTGCAAAGGGGTTCTTGCAAGTGAAAGGTATTAACTATTCTGAGACTTTTATGCCCATTTCCAAGATGGATTATATTCACCTTGTACTTTATCTTACTACATCATAGGCTTGGCTAGTATATGTTCATGATTCTTATCTTATTTGTCAATTTAAAAGGTCTCTTTATGATCTCAAACAAGCTCCTCAAGATTGGTATGAGAAGATGGATTCATTTATTCTCTCTATTAGATTTCTTTATTGCCACTCTAATCCCATAGTGTATATTCAATGTATTGGGGAGGACATTGTTATACTAGTCTTATTTATTGATGATATACTTCTCATAGGTAGCTCCTCATCTCAAATTCAAGCTATTCATTAGGCACTTTCAACATAGTTCGATATGATCGATCTTGGTCTTTTGCATTTCTTCCTTGGGTTACAAATTTCATAATTAGATACAGGGATTTATTTGAGTAATAAATAGTATACTCTTGATCTTCTTCAGTTTTTTGGCATGGCTGATTGCAATCGAAGTCCTTCTCTTTTTTAGTTTGGAGTGACTCTCACTGCCACTTGTACTACTCCACTTTGTGATCATACATTGTATAGGCAGAAGGTTAGGAGTCTTATGATGTATTTGACCTATACTTGCCCTAACATTTCATTTAAAAATGGGAATGTATCTAGGTTTTCACATAACCCTCATGATAGTCATTGGAAGGCTATCAAGAGGATTTTATGATATTTTCAAGGCACTACTCATTTTGGATTACACTACACTAGGAGTTCTACTTAGTTGGTTGGGTACAATGATTCAAATTGGGTAGGTTCTATTGATGACATGCATTCTACTTATGGATACATATTTTGTCTTAGTTATTCACCTATTTCTTGGTTGTGAAAGAAGCAATAAGCTATTTCACTTTCATCTACAGAGGTTGAGTACAGGGAAGTAGTTATAGTGAGTCAATAGGTTCTTTAGTTTTGTCAGTTATTAACAAAGTTTGGCTTCATGTAGGATTCACCCACTATACTTTGGTGTAAAAACTAGAGTGTGATTCACATATCTTACAACCTAATTGAGCATTAGTAGACTAAGAACATTAAGGTACATATCCACTTCATTCATCAACACATTCAAGATGGATTTTTTAGATTGGAGTACATTCCAAATAGTAGTAGGTTACAAACATCTTCAGAAAGCCTTTTGCATCACCTCATTTCCTTGAGTTTCATGGCATGTTTGGGGTTTTAGAAGTTGTCCTTGGGGGGTGTTCGTGAGGACATCTTCCTTCTTCATTTCATGGATACATATTCAACATGAGTACCTTATCAGGGTTAATTGTCAAGACTCATATTGTGGACATGTTACTATTTCTTTTTTTCCTATTGTTAGCCTCTAGCTTCACTTGAGGGGGGAAGTTAGAGTATGTATTTCATGTATTTCTCATGTTTTCTAGTGTATTAACTAGTTATTTCATATTTTTGTGAGTTTTTCCTATGTGAGGATTTAGCCCACATTGGTTAGTTAGGCTAGTTATTTATTTTGCCTTGACTACTTATATAAGGGATTTACTTTATACTAGCATATCTTATTTTTGAATAACACTTAACTTGTGTTATTTTGCAATAATTTGTCTATTGCTTAATTATGTGATGTTTTTGGTGTTATTACTTATGAATCTTGGGTTAGAATGTGTGTTCACCATTCCTAACACTTCTATGACCGATAGTCTTGCATTCTTGACCCCTATCATGATGTGCCTCTTAGTGGTGATTCATATAGATGGTGGCAATCATGGAAACTCAAGACCTATCATTTTGGTTTGGGTCATCGATGACCCATGGGGTGATGAACTTGTTGTAGTTGGTTTCTTTCTTACCAATAAAATCAATAATGTCATTGAGTATCACATGATTATTGGTTCCTTAACTGATGCTCACACATTAGGCATGTGTTATGTGTAGTTTTTATCTGACTCATTCTCAGCCATGTCTCAGCTCACTAGTGTTTAGAGCATCCTTAGCTCTGAGTTTCTCCCCCTCTTTGAGATGGCACATGATTTATTTATTTTATTTGAGGACATCCAGGTCACCCATATTCCTCATGGGAAGAACACTAGATCTGATGCTCTAGGTAATGTAATTCTAGATTTATGATTTGATTTGATATCATTCATGTCAATTCTACGTAGGGGATGAAGCTAGAGCTAGATTTGTATTTAGATTATGTAGCATTTTCACTTTCACCCATGGATCACACCATCAACTTTTTCTACCACCATCTTTATCTAGTAAGTCTAAGTAATTTTATCTTTGTTCATTTTAGTTCCTTCTTTTCTTTGCTTTTGTGTGGCTTCTAGGTACTGCACAACACTCCTTGTTCATTTGAACATTGACTAATTATACCTTAGGGGCATATGTAATCATACTTCACATGCCCCCATTCTTACCTATGATTATATATCATCTCACATGTAGAATACCAACCCAAGTGGTCCTATTAGAGAATATCCATGCACACTTGGACACTTCCCTAGCCTATTATACACCCCTCTAGAAATTCCTTGCACCTCCCTAATCTTTTTGATTAGTGGTAGACCCTTTAGATGTCTCTTAGAGACCTTTTAGAGCCCTTTTAGAGCCCTATTGACCATCCAAGATAGGAAATTGACCTAGATCATAAATTATGGGGGGAACACATAGCCTACATCATACATTACCCCCTAATCTATGACCTAGGCCATAACCTGGCTAGAAAGCACATTTTTAGGCCTCCAACAGCTAGAAATGGGCAGATTTTAGGTTTTATTGGATTTTAGATGCCCTATATCATTCCATTTCACTCTTATTCCTAAGTATTCTTCATTATCTTGGCTCTCATTCCTTCTTGAATCCCTCTTGATTCATTCGTAGTGATCTTGAGATCACTTGGTGACAAAGGATCCATATACAAATGCATATTAATCTGGAGACTTCATTGCTAATTTTAGTTGTTCTCAATTCATTATGGTTTGCTCCTAGCTTATATAATTTGCATTGAACTTGATTTATGCACCTATATTGGGATCTCACATCCTTGAAATTTCTCACTTTACCTCTTCCTTGATGTTTGGATATTGGTTTAGACCTGGTTCTACATTGCAACCCTGTCTTCCTCCATTGCTATCTCAAACCTAGATCCTGGTTGGTAGAACATCTGCATAATGTTTTTGAGCTTGATCTAAGGGAACTTTATTATGAAAAGTGAAACTCTAGGGTTTACTATTTGTATTCTAGTTTTACTCATTTGGAACATGTTTTAGAATAGTTTATGAAGTTTATGCATTCTCCTAAACTTGAGACCATCTTTCCCATCTAAAATGTCTTTCATTGCATATATTTTTGGGTTTTAGATCATTTTATTTCTTGGTATATTCTCTTATGTTCAAATAACTTAGTTTTCTTGACTCAAATGGAATTCCCTTAGTCATTCACATGCTAGAGATAGTTTAGTTTGAATAAAGGCATTAGCTTAAATTTCTAAAATCATATGCTTTCCCTATCTCTCTCTCTCTCTCTCTCTCTCACACACACACACACACACACATTTGAAAATTTCATTTCATTTTTGAAATCATATTTCAATTAGTAGGGTTGCATGTTTCTCGAATGCATTTCATGATTGGTAGTTTTATCTTGTTCAAATAGTTTGCTTTCTTATCCTTTAAGCATTGAATGTCACTCCCTTATTGATTGATTTACTATGGTTATCCCTATTAGAGATACATCCTTTGTGTGCTTGATCATGTTAGCCCTAACCTAATTTATAAGTTAGTCTATAGTTTGGTACAAGCTAACAAACTGGATAGCCTCTATCGGTCTTAATTATCCCATATCATCCTTGAGCCTCTTAGCCTTTTAGGTGTTTGCTTAAGTACCATATGCACCCCTCTGCCAAACTATAATGGCTCTATTTAGATTCTTGGAGATACATGTTCGACATATAGTAAATATCCCTTACATATTATGGATAAATTATTTTATCATCCTGGTCACAAGAAGATTCAATAGGTCTAATAGGAATAAAGGTATCTTTGATCCATCCCTTGAATTATATGAGCATTCTAACTTTAGACTTTCTCCCAAGTGGGTGAGAAGGATGGTCTAAATTATAATAAGATCATTGTATTTATATAACATCTTGGTTCTAAGATAATTAGAGTTCAATATCATGGTAGCTATACAATTACCATGTATTGGGCCATTGAACCTAGGTGATCTAATTCATAAGCTACCTAAAGTTTTAAGGAATTCTTTTCCTAAGTTTACTAGTGACAGTAAATAACAACCTGATGAACACATAAAATATTTTTTTATGCTATCTTGGGTGTATAAAATGAAGATGTGTCAGTTATAATATTTGTGGAAACCTTTGTAGAAGGGGTTGCATAATAGTTTCATCACCTTCTAGTAGGTACTATATGAAACTGGGAGAGGTTGAGAAACAAATTTGAAGTGAGATTCAAACTAGCTGAAGATGAAAACATATTCTTGGCTCAGTTGGACCATATCAAAAAGGAATCTCATGAACCCGTGATAAAATTCATACTAGATTAAAAAACTTGATTCATAAAATTCCATTGACTGCCATGTCCATTGAATGCGCAAGCACCCAGAGTGAGCTTCTTTCTATGAATAAATCACCAACAAAATTTTAAGATAACACAAACTCAAGCTATAGAGATGCAATATGATATGATCATGGATACAAAATTAAAAAAAATATTCATTCAAAAATAAATAAAAAACTTCAATAGAGCCTTTGATTTAAAATTTGGAAAATGACATATTACCCTTCGAGAAACAAATCTCTCAAGCTCATACGGTTATCCCATATAAGGGTGTGCTTTTGGAAACAAGATGAATGAGAGGGGGAGGGGTGAATTAGTATTCAAAAATTTTCATTCAATTCCACTTAATCATATATGAACAATTCTAACAAGCATGTTCATCTTATAAAGCATAAACACCAAAACATAAAAGCATGAAACACATGAACACAACATATACATGGGAAAATCTCAAGGGGAATAAAACCCACTAATGAAGAAAATGGACTAAAATACTACAAGACAAACATCAATATTTAGTGAAGCACCCACTTCACATAGAACATGAGCCCCAACTAGCTCAACGCTAACTTAGCTAGGCTTTAGTAAGCACCCACTTGTAAGGAGGCAAAAACCCCCTAGATGACTCAAAATCAACTAAACCACTTCATTTTTTTATCACATTCCAAAACACTTATTACTTATATAATATATGATGATCTTATCCTTCAGCTCTTTGCTCACTTATATCCCTCTAAAATTGGCCTTCAACCTTATTTACTCAACTAGCCCTATCCATGGCTTGATTAGGTCTTCAATCCTTGATCCTTATATGTAGAACCTATGTTAGATATTCATGAAACCTCTAATGGTCCACATGACCTCCTTATGCTATCCAATGATTTATATCATTCACTTATCCTATTCTGATCTCTCTCTAAGCATACCCAAATAGGCCTAAACTGTCTTACTTTTATACAAGTCATTTGATCATATCCTTCTTAGTTGGACACACATTCTTATATCTTAGGTCACCAATGAATATGTCTTATCATATTAAAATAGCATGACTTAATCATGAATCAATCAATATAATAGGTCAATCATAGCTCAATTAGCCCTTACTCCTCTTTTAAGTTTAATGAAGACCTAATAAGTCTTCTTAACAACATGCGACCCTTTTATCTTCTTGAAGCATATAAAAACACCTGACATGGAAGGAAAACATCATATTCCACTCTAATAGACATTATCCAATGTCAATTTAGGTTCAAAACCCCTTGTATGTCCAACCACCACTTGAATCCTTTCTTAAAACATTATTTATAAAAGGCTTGTGCATATACAAAAACTTTGTCTTGAACAACTGAGGCATATAATCAATTTTTACAAAAAAAATGGAAAAAAATTACATATTCAAAAACCTCATGACCCTAGTATCATCAAAAACTTCATCTGATTCTTCAACTTAGGGTATACATGCTCAACCTCTTTTTTGCAAGATGTTTACTTAGAACTACCAACTGACTCCAAAACATAGTCAAGAAAACATGAACTTCTGACGCCTGACTAAACATATTCAAGGGCTTTAAATGCATAAAAAAATAAATTATATCATTGTTAGAGAAACCTCCATAAAACATATCATAATCTCTAATGGAAACTATTGGTCTTTTATACCAATCTGTTGATCTTCTTTCTCATAGACTCTACTCAGTCAGAAAAGCCATTTTGGATTTAACATTCCAACATATTGCATTGAATTCCAAGATTATAAAAAGAATGGATAGATTATTCAAGACAAAAATAACATCATTATGCACTTTAATGCATCACTCTTTCATGAAAACACATCAAGAATCATCTTCTCACTTTTGTCTAATTTTCTTACTGTCTGCACTACTAGGTCTGTTAGCGACTATCCAAATTAGATCACCAAATTTGCACACATAAATTATGGAACCTATCTATAAAAATTAATTAATAATAACTACAAGTCTGACACTCTGATCTTCATTCACTTATCAATTTTGACTTGGTCAATTTTTCCTGCTACCAAAAATCTTTGAAAGACAAACAATTTTCTGTAGGGTTTGCTCACTCACTTGAGAAACCAATCCCCCTTGGAGATGTATGAGAGATTTGAATTAAACATAAAATAACTTAGATGACCATAATAGACCATTATGAGCTTTTATAACAAGATATTCAACATCAAGTCTTTGTTAAAGTTCTATGAGGGTTTATACCATCTTCTAGTCTTAACGATCATTCATAAAACTTAACTCCTCTTTCTAGAAACCAATGATTATAAATTTATGATAGAATCCTTATTAATATACCATGAACACATTATATTTTCATTCAGATGATGTATGTGCTAATGATCACTTAGAAAAATTCTTGAGTAGACAACTTTTCATTCTGTACACTAAAGAAACCTCGAAACACTTTTCAAGCCTTTTCTTACAAACCATGACTTGAAACTTCATGAATATACTTAAAATAACTTAAATCAATTTTTTAAATGATCAATTTATCATCCATATCATGGAAAATAATCTAGATACCTCATCTAATCACCATATCTCTTTTTGCTTTCTAGGCCTTGACCTACCAATCACATTAGGCATTAAATCTAACCTTCTAGCCACCTTATAGGCTACACCTTGAAAATATCCTATGTTCCAATTCCTCTTGTCTATGATAAAGCAACCTCATACACTTACTCTTATTTAGATCTTTAAAAAATCATCTTTGGAGATTCTTTCAAATCTTTAGGTCTTCACTAGGATCTTCATAGCATCTTTAGAGCTACACACAAAGATATTTAGAGCTAAACTTTTAATCATTTGCAAGGTCCTCAACATCTCATATACAAACTTAAATGACCTATTTCATGATCAAACATTCTCAAGTATTATTTAGAACATTCACACTTCATATCTCATTTAGATCATCTTTAAAAATGCTTACACAAATCTTAGAAGTACATAACTTTTTCTTCAGAACTCACTCATTTCATTATGTTACCTACACATACCTTCTCACAAGGTTTAGACAAAACATTAAAATATGCTTGATACTTGACATATTAACCTATAATTTATTCATACTTATTCTCAACGATATCACTCATCAGAACATTCTACAAATAGAAATCTTTCATCCCTACTTTTATAGAGCAATAACACTCATTATGTTAGCAACAAAACTCATTCATACACATACCTCAAAGTTTACTTGACCATGTATCTTCACAAGAACCTTTGACATCAACGATATTAAATTGACATCAATGAAATAAGCATGCACATTTAAAATAACCTTTGACATCAATGAAAACATTAAATACCAAATCTCAACACTCAATGACAAAGCTCAACAATCTCTTCCTTAATTAATGATAATGCTCAACAAACTCTCCATTTGTCATTGATGGAAAACACACTTAGAAAACTATGGAAAACACTCTTCATGGAAATCATCTCTTAGTCCTAGTTCTTACCTTTTCTTTTTCCCTTTTTGATCTTTCTCCCCCTTTGATATTAATGACAAAGATCTTTCATAACTATTCATCTCTTTCAAAATGAACTCAAATTACAAGACCAATTCAACATAGATCAAGCTCAGTCACTAAATTGAATATCCCCCCTCACACCAAGCATCCATCATGTTTTTGTTAGTAGTAGACATTAAAGATCATCTGTAACTACTGAAAACATACTTTCTCCCTTTTAGCTAATATTATCTCTCAAAAGACACTAGATGGCACACAGTCTTTAGAAACTATGGCAACCACCTATGACAATCATTCTCAAAAACTTCTCTCAATTAGGTTACTCTTCCAATTGATCCATCAAAATATCAACAAATAGATTCTATTAATAATTTTAGACATAATCCCTCCTTAACTCTATGCATATAAAAAATCAATCACTTTCTTGACAAATAATTAAGAGGTACAAGGCTACCCCTGAGACCAAACATATCTTATATCAAAGAACTAAAAACTCATATCACTTAATTCTTTGATATGACTGAAGAAGATCAAACCCTTGACCACATACAAGGCTATCCCATTTTTGATATCAACTTCAAAATTAGGGACTCCTCCTTTGTCTTCACATATCAACCTCAACTACTCAAACAAAAAGATATCAAAAGCTTACCTCTTATATATCAATTGTCTATACTTTGACATCAAATACTTGATAATAGTCTTATATCTCTCATCATGATGCCTTTTACACTTAAAATCATAGATGTATCAACACAAGAATGCATAATATCCATCTTTAACTCCTTGCTTGCAACATAGACAACCTAGAATCTTCTAAAAAAAGAACCTTCTTTGACTACAACCACATGTTTCTAATGATAGAAGAATGTCTCCATGAAGATTAAATGGAGTCATCCCTTTTTATAGGGAATTAAAAAAACATAATCTCAGGATATTCCTAGATCTACATACTCTTATAAGACTGAATATTCTTCAACATCCTTCTAGACTTGATTAACACTTTAGGCTTGATCTCATCATCAAGTATTTGATCATCAATGTGAGCTGACAATAAACATTCCTTACTTGATTTCTCACTTGAGGCATGCTCTATCTTAATAAGTACTCCACTTGAACTTGTAGACTTATCATGACTTATCTTTACTACCTTTAGTTTTCATATATTTATTTTCCTTATTTTTTGTACTCTAGGAGCTTCAAACTTCCTATTTTGACTTGAAGACCTTATAACTCTATTAGGACATAATCTTGCAATGTGTCCTATATTATGACAGCAATAATAGACCAAATTATACATACCATTTTACTAATATGAATTGTAACTACTTATATAGTTCCATGAGTACTCATTTTTGGAGGGTATTTTATATTCTCTTGCTCTATGACCAACCTAACTGCATACAAAATAATAACCATTGAAATAACTATCATACCTTATAAGATTGGGTTGTCTGATTGGTCTTTTTATGTTATCCTTATTGTCTTCAAAAGTCTTCTCCTTGACTTGAGATGCCTTATTTTGGTCTTGTTTGAATCCAAGACCTATTTTGTCACTTGCAAACTTTTGAATATTCAAGATATCATCTAGGGCGTTAGTGTTCTTTTGAAACTTCACAAAATCTCTTCACCTTGCTAAATGCTTGATCCAACTCAGATTTTAGAGATTCTATTTCAATTTCATATCTACTAAAATCTTCCTCTTTAGCCTTTAGGATTGATGTCATAATTTTCATCTAGGTTTGAACCTTTTAGATGATCTCTTCATACTCCTTGGAAGTGTTTCTCAACCTTTATTCAAACAAACTGATATGTTCCTCATAGTCATGAATTAATGACTTCAGTTTCCTAGTCTTCTTCTTTAAAAATTTCAACTCTTCTAGTGTACTCATGAGCTCAGCTTCAAGATCCACTTCAGCTTCTCCTTCTTCACTTTCATAGCATACCTCTGCATCTAATTCTACATCAATCATAAGGCCTTTCCCATTTGAAAAACCCTCATTGTCTGGGTCTATGCCTATAAACAAAGTTTCATTATTGTAATGTTTAGATTCATTGCTATAATCGTCACTATTAGATGTGTCTAAATCACTTACATCACATGAGTTATCTTCTTTGGTATAGAAACTCTTCTTATTTTTGAATGACCATTTCCTTCCTTAATTCTTCTTGAAATCTCTCTTATTCTTTTCAAAATTTTAGAATTTTCTGTCATTTTCATGGTTTTATCATGATCTTCATTATTTGAACATACCTCATCCTTGACCTTTTTGGTCTTTGAATTATTTTCAAATTTTAAAGTTATTTCCTTCTTGGGAGGTCTTCCTTCATTAGTTCTCATCTCATAGGCAATCAAGATGCCATGAAGTCCATCCATCTCTAGCTTGTGTAAACTTGCATCTCTTCTACTGCATACACCTTAGAGTTAAACTTAGGAGTTAGTGATCTCAATATATTATGAAAATAGTAGACTCTTTTACTTCTCCCAATCCTCTAATGATATTGATAACTTCATCAATCATCAATAGGTAAAATTCAATAGTTTCATCTTCAATCATCTTTAAGTTTTCAAACTGCCTTCTGTGAGTCTACAACTTGGCCAAATTCACCTTGGTGTCTTCTTTATAGAGGGTATTAAATTTTTACCATATATATTTATTTCATACATAATGCATTACCTTTACAATATCCACCTCCTATAGGCCACACAAAATGAAATTCATTGCCTTGGAATTATTTTCACTAGCCTTCTTACTTGCTGCATCTATTGGTGGAATTGGAGGTGCAATATAACCATCCATATTGTTGTCCCTTGAAAATATCAGCTATTTTTGGGACAAAATTTGAATTATTTTGGTCCTACAGACCAAAATTATCTCTTCCATTTCCAAAATCTGTATTGGGCATTCAAATTCCTCATTTTTCAAGCTTTTTAGAAATCTACAAACTGCAAATAGGCTCATTTCTACAAGTTCAATGAGTTTCACGACTTCTACAAGTGTGTTCAATTAAAAGAATCAGTTTCTAACAATTGGTTATTTTCAAAATTGGTTCATCGCATTGGTTTAAACAAAAATTTCCATTAACAAGCATCAGAAACAAATTCAACGTTTGGTTTATCTTTTGGTTCAATGTCAAATGGTTCAAAGATGGGTTCAATCAAGCAGTTCAACGCTTTGTTTCAACATTTGGTTCATCCACTCAGTTTCAGTGCTTTGATTCATTCTTTGGTTCAATCAAATGGTTTGTTAGTCGGTTCAAGGCTTTGTTTAAACTGTTAAACCAAAATTTCTTTCAACGTATTGGTTCAACAAAAAGGTTCAAAGCCTTGGTTCAACGGTTAGTTCAAACACATGGTTCAAAGTCTTGGTTCAATGGAATGGTTCAAACATTTGGTTCAATGGAATGGTTCAACAGTTGGTTCATTGCCAAAGTTCAAAGAATTTGTCAAAGAAGCCTGAAGGCCATTCAAAGACTTCCCAAAGGGTAGATACCCTTGCAGGAGGCTCTTCTCGACTCAAAATGGGTCATTTCTTAAGGCTCGAAAGGGCAAGTTCAATCCAAAAAAGTGCCAAACAAAAAAGCCAAAAGAAGATAAAGGAATGACGCACCCAAAAATGTCAAATTCAACACAGTGAATTAGCCATTAATCCTTTAAACATATAGACATATAAACCAGAATACATTCACAGATTTCAAAGCCAAGACCAGCAGAAGCAGAGAAGGAACAGAATAGTAAACTAAATCCAGAACCTGATTCAATTAACTGGATATGGAGGAAAAATGAAGATAAGATCAGATCGCCAAGTGGACATTGAAAGTTACAAACTTTCAATAAGCGTGACTTATTTCCTTGCATTGATAAAATCAAATGGGTAAAGTGCCCCTAAGTTCTAGCGTGTCTTCTTAACAAATTCCAACACAAAATGATGTATTGATTGTTCCCAAGTCCTTCTTGAAGAGGCTATATAAGGGACTTTCTTCTATTGTAATAAACATCTCTTTTTTGACATTTAGAATGAAACTCTACCCAAATTATAAGGCATTACTGAGACTTTGAACTCAGATTGCCGATCATATTTTGTTACTGGAATAAGAAAGCAAGTGGTTTTTTAGACTTTGTGTTGTAATATCTTTGTTATTGAGGAAATTGTTCTTATGTCTTTTTCTTTAATATATCTTATGTTCCTTTAATTCAACAAGCAGAATTAGTGACACTAGTCAAGAAGGTGTCCTAAAGAGTCAACTATGGAGAGACTTTGTGCCCCCATAATTGCCTTTAGTGTGTTTTCTTTTCATTTTTGTGTAAAGGACTTTGAGGCGACTTTGTGCCCTCATTTTCCTTCGTATCTTACTCTTGAGCAATCTAGGTGAAGACTTTGTGCTGCATCTAAATTTGTTGGTTATTACATCCTTTGCTACTTTTTGTTGTTACTACCAAGAGTATTCTTGTTGTTTCCTGAATAGTACTTTTGAAAGAAGAGGAGTACTGTCTGTCATTTCCCTTGAGTTTTTCCTTTGATCCACACACATCATCTCTGAAGAAAGAGAGATGGATGGTTTGTCCTACCCATGAGTATTATTTTCTATTTATATATATATATACATACATACATACATATATATATATATATATATATATATATATATATATATATATATATATATATATATATATATATATATATATATATATATATATATAACATACCTACAGGGAACCTCCCCTTGATGAGAGGAGAGATCAGTGTCTTTCTGATGTGGTAAAACTACACATTTGGATGACTAATCTTCCTACTTTCACTGATCAGACCAATTTTATTTATCAATATGCTGATCAACAAAATATTCAACCGACAATTTTTGGTGACTCCGTTGGGGATATACATAATATTGTGCAATTTGGAACCTCAAGTTTCAGATTGAAACATCACCTATATAACCCATTATCATTATAACCTTATCCATTACAGACTCTGGCAACTCCATTTCATGTCTTACCCATTATCCATTTATAGCCTTACCATTTTCATCCATCTCCATTTTCATCCATCTCCATTATATTATCTAGTCTGCAAAACCATAGTTGCTAGGAAAGAAAACACAGTTTGAAGCCTCAAGCTTTAAGCTGAAGCAGGGCTAGTTTCTTTTCCATTTTAATCTGGTAAGTCCACTCAAGATGTGTTATCCATATTGTTCATAATTAAATCATGGCAGTTCGAGGCCCTTGGGGTAACTCTTTTGGCCCACTCAACTTGACTCCACCTCTTCATGAGCTACCACTCAATTCAAGGAAGAATTTTCCCAAATTCTTTGGTGATGGAAGAATCCACCCTGATGAACACATTGCAGCCTTCACCATAGCCTATGGTGTGATAGGGGTGGAATTTGAAGATGTGGTAGTCAAGATTTTTATGGAGACACTACAAGGTGCTGCTACAGACTGGTTCTACCATCTGCAAGCTAGATTAGTGACTAACTAAGATACACTTAAAGCCAAGTTTGAAGCAAGATTCAAGCTCAAAAAAGATGCACATGCCTTGCTAGCCTAGCTCACACAGCTGAAGAAAGAGCTCCATGAACCTATGAGGGACTTCATTGCCAGGTTCAACAAGCTGAGGCATAGGATTCCCATGATCACCCAGTTGACACCTCAAAATCTCATGTGTTTCTTCATCAACTCACAGCTGCCTGAAGTGAGTTTTCTATTGAGATGGGATAGACACATAAACCTTGAGGCTACTCAAGACTTGGCTACTGAGTTAGAATATGACCTTATATTGGCAGGAAAGATAAGGAGAGATCCTAATAGATCTAAACCCTCTTCATCTTCTAAATACTCACCCACAGTCACCACTGATCCAATGGTACAAAAGCTGGCAAATGAATTGCTAGCCTTAAAGAGGCAAATGACACAAAGTATGTCTTTAGCTCCTCTATATAAAGATATATCAAGGAAGACATTCCCTAATCAGCCATATCAAGGCAATGCTACTAGAAGTCAAGGGCAACCAAATCATCTTCCTCCCCCACAGAGGAATCCTGGCCTTGAAGCACCTCCAACAAACTCGATAGTTGGATATCTAGAAATAGAGCATGTTTCCTATTTCCAACCTAAGAACAATAAAATGGAACTAATCTCTTCAAGGAGGATCTAGAAGAATCAGCTGGTGACTCCCACATTAGTTTCTTGAATTACCAGGATGAACCTAAAAGTGAAGGTGAAGCAATCAAAGGATCATACGCAAAATTCACCTAGTCCCAGAATTAGTCAGCCTAGCAGGCCGACAAAGAGAAGACAGAGGAGTGACCCCAACCAACAATTTCAATTGCTAAGTAGAGAACCTCTTTCCTTTTCAATCAAAGGACCTGGTGATCACCAAAGAAGTAAGTACATTGAACATCTCTGTTCTACTTCAGCTTTGCAAACTAGTCCTCCCCCTCCTAAAAATCAAAAGGATGAACTCCCATCCTCTCTTCCAAATCCATTCTAGTCATTTGACATGATTGATCATGTCAAGGAATCCAAAGTTTAAATGACTGAGTTTGAATCCCTGTGAGTCAATCCTAAGCAATTAGACATTGATGGAGAACCAGATGCGGACCTGTCTGAGACAAAATACGTGGTCACCCAAACATTAGCCCCTACAACACAAATTCTGTCTGAGTCTTCAAGCAGGGGTAATTATTTCTTTACCATAGAGGATGTTCATGTTTTTGATGAAAGTCCTATAGTTGACAATCTAGGAATTGATCCAAACAAGACTTCAAGAGAATTGGTGGGATGCAATATAAACAAGGAAGGATCTTCCATCTTTAATGAAGAGAAATCTGATAGGAGATCAGCTTTTGATGATGACAACAATTCTTACACCAATGATGAAGTTGGGACTATGTTGATATCTCCTCAAGGAGATATTCTTACTTCATGCAATTTGCAAGTCAACATTTTTTCCACAGCTGGATACAAACCTCTGTTGCTCGAATTGAACACTACTCAAGATGAAGAAGTCAAACTCCTTCACATCAAAGGAGATGTTAAGCTGATAGTTTGTCAGGAGTTTGATGTGGACAATCCAATCATGTGCTGGACTAAATCATAAGAACAACCAATTATGGTAATGGACCATGCTACTGCAAATCAAAATCAGGCAAAGGAGTCCTTCACCAAGAGAGCAAGGAGTTATGGTTTCCAGTTTGAAGACCACATCATACCTTGGAACAAGAAGAAGAAAAGGCCAAGAGGAAGACACAAAAAATTGGTCTCCTAGTGGAGAGCTCCATTCACCTGTCACCATTTCTAGGGACAAAATGTTTTCTTGTTGGTTTACCAAGATGGCGCACTATTTTCACTATCTCTCAAGAAGCAAAATCTGAAATACTTCAATTCTTGAAGTATCAAATCATTTCATCTGTATATATGTATATTTGTATAGTTTTTAATTATATTTTGTTTTGTTTGTTTCTATTTTTGATGCCTTCCATTTCTGGGTAGCATGACTCCATAGCCCAATGGCACACTTCAAGGCACTGGAGATTCTAGATTCTACTCCTTTCAATTCTTTTTGCAATTGACAAAAGTTCCCTAATTGGAGCCAGCTGTTGTCCCCCAAAAATATTAGCTATTTTTGGGACAACATTTGAATTATTTTGGTCTTACAGACCAAAATTATCCCTTCCCTTTCCAAAATTTGTCTTGGGAATTCAAATTCCTCATTTTTCAAGCTTTTTAGAAATCTACGGACTACAAACAGGCTCATTTCTACAAGTTCAACGAGCTTCATGACTTCTATAGGTGTGTTCAATCAAAAGAATCAATTTCTAACAATTGGTCATTTTCAGAATTGGTTCATCACCTTGGTTCAAATAGAAATTTCCATTGGCAAGCATCAGCAACAAGTTCAACGTCAAATGGTTCAAAGGCGAGTTCAATCAAGCGGTTCAACGCTTTGTTTCAACATTTGGTTCATCCACTCAGTTTCAGTGCTTTGATTCATTCTTTGGTTCAATCAAAGGGTTCATCAATCGGTTCAAGGCTTTGTTTGAACCGTTGAACCAAAATTTGGTTCAACGTCTTGGTTCAATGAAAAGGTTCAAAGCCTTGGTTCAACGGTTAGTTCAAACACATGGTTCAAAGTCTTGGTTCAATGGAATGGTTCAAACATTTGGTTCAATGGAATGGTTCAACAGTTGGTTCATCATCAAAGTTCAAATAATTTCTCAAAGAAGCCTGAAGGCCATTCAAAGACTGCCTAAAGGGTAGATACCCTTGCGGGAGGCTCTTCTTGACTCAAAATGGGTCATTTCTTAAGGCTCGAAAGGGCAAGTTCAATCTAGAAAAGTGCCAAACAAAAAAGCCAAAAGAAGATAAAGGAATGACGCACCCAAAAATGTCAAATTCAACACAGTGAATTAGCCATTGATCCTTTAAACATACAAACATATGGACCAGAATACATTCATAGATTTCAAAGCCAAGACCAGCAGAAGCAAAGAAGGAACAAAATAGTAAACTAAATCCAAGACCCAATTCAATTAACCGGATAAGGAGGAATGATGAAGATAAGATCAGATCGCCAAGTGGACATTGAAAGTTACAAACTTTCAATAAGTGTGACTTATTTCCTTGCATTGATAAAATCAAATGGGTAAAGCGCCCCTAAGTTCCAACATGTCTTCTTAACAGATTCCAATGCAAATTGATGTATTGGTTTTTCCCAAGTCCTTCTTGAGGAGACTATATAAGGGACTTTCTTCTATTGTAATAAACATCTCTTTTTTGACATTTAGATTGAAACTCTGCCCAAATTATAAGGCATTACTGAGACTTTGAGCTCAGATTGTCGATCATATTTTGTTACTAGAATAAGAAAGCAAGTGGTTTTTCAGACTTTTTGATGTAATATCTTTGTTATTGAGGAAATTGTTCTTATGTCTTTTTCTTTAATATATCTTTTGTTCCTTTAATTCAACAAGCAGAATTAGGGACAGCAGTCAAGAAGGTGTCCTAAAGATTCAACTGTGGAGAGACTTTGTGCCCCCATAATTGCCTTTAGTGTGTTTTCTTTTTATTTCTGTGTAAATGACTTTGAGGCGACTTTGTGCCCTTATTATCCTTCGTATCTTACTCTTGAGCAATCCAGGTGAAGACTTTGTGCTGCATCTCAATTTGTTGGTTATTACATCCTTTGCTACTTTTTGTTGTTACTACCAGGAGTATTCTTATGGTTTGCTGAATAGTACTTCTGAAAGAAGAGGAGTAATGTCTGTCATTTCCCCTGAGTTTTTCCTTTGATCCATGCGCATCATCTCTGAAGAAAGAGAGATGGATGGTTTGTCCTACCCATGAGTATTATTTTCTATTTATATATAACATACCTATAGGGAACCTCCCCTTGATGAGAGGAGAGATTAGTGTCTTTTTGATGTGGTAAAACTACACATTTGGACGATTAATCTTCCTACTTTGGCTGATCAGACTTATTTTATTTATCAGTACACTGATCGACAAAATATTCAACTAACACATATATGACTTCCAAATATCATATCCTTGTGACATTAGATATATATTAATTTTGACATTCCAAAAATCATAGTTATATCCATTGAACAAAAAATCCTTAATGGTAGAGAAACCACCTTGAGTTTATTGACTAGTCATACTTGTTTCTTAGGATCTCCTTTACGTTGTCAAGCTTGTTCTAAAGGACTCGATCTGATGCCAATTTTTTGAAAAAATATGGATAAGATGGGGGTGAATTAGTCTTCAAAAAATTTCATTAAATTACACTTAAACATATTTGAACCATTCTAATAAGCATGTTCATCTTAGCAAACATAAGTACCAAAATATAAAATCATGAAACACATGAACACAACATATACATGGGAAACCCTCAATGAGAATAAAAAACATTGATGAAACAAATGGAATCTATTAATATAATAAAAACATCAATATTTAGTGAATCAACCACTTCACATGGATCACTAACCCCAACTAGCTTAACACCAACTTATCTAGGATTTAGTAAGCACCTAGTTGCAACAAGGCACCAACCCCATAGATGACTCAACACCAACTCAACCACTTGATTTTTTGATTACCTTAAAAAAAAAAAATTATTATACAACATATGATCATCTTCTCCATCTCTTTGCTCACTTTTGTCCCTCTCAAACTGACCTTCAGCCTTCTTCATTCAACTAGCCCTCTTCATGGCTTGATTAGGTCTTTTGGCCTTGATCCTCATATGCAAAACATTTATTAAATATTCATGATAGATATTATGGTTTGAAAAACCTCATTCTGATATTTTATGATTTATATCATTTTCTTATCCTATTCTACTCTCTCTCTCTTAAAG
This sequence comes from Torreya grandis, assembly GCA_037957365.1. Classification (NCBI taxonomy): domain Eukaryota; kingdom Viridiplantae; phylum Streptophyta; class Pinopsida; order Cupressales; family Taxaceae; genus Torreya; species Torreya grandis. Next base: position 353,784 of record JARHVA010000094.1, on the reverse strand, counting down.
CATACCAAAATAGGCCTAAACTGCCTTACTTTTATACAAGTCATTTGATCATATCCTTATTAGTTAGCCACACATTCGTATCTCTTAGGTAATCCATGAATAGGTATTATAATATTAAAATAACATACATTAATCATAAATAAATCAATACAGTAGGTCAACCATATCTCAATTATCCCTTACTCCTCTTTTAGGCTTAATGAAGACCTAATAGGTCTTCTTAACAACATGTTACCCTTTGATCTTTATTAAAGCATATAAAAACACCTCACATGATAATAATACATCATATGACACTCCAATAGACCTTATACAAATTTAATTTAGGTACACAACAGCTTTTAGGTCTAACCACCACTTGAACCCTTTCTTAAAACACTGTTTATAAAAGGCCTATGCATATACAAAAACTCTATCTTGACCGATTGAGACATATACTCAATTTTTCCAAAAAATAATGGAAAAAAATTACTTATTAAAAAAAATTATGACCTTAGGGTCATCAAAAACTTAATTTTATGTGTCAACTCAAGGTATACAAGCTCAACCTCTTCTTTGCAAGTTGTTTACTTAGAACTGCCAACCAACTCCAAAACATAGTCAAGAAAACATGAACTTCTGACACCTGAATTAAAATATCAATGGGATTTAAATGCATGTAAAATATATTATATCATACTCAAATAAATCTCCATCAAATATATCATAAAATCTAATGGAAACTATTGGTCTTTTAGACCAATCTATTGATCGTCTCTCTCACAGACTCTACTCAATCAGACAAGCCATTTTGGCTTCAATGTCTCAACCTATTACATTGACTTATAAGATTTTGAAAATAATGGATATAATTTTCAAGACCCAAATAACATAATTATTCACTTCAATGCATCACTCTTTCATGAAAACACATCAAGAATCATCTTATCACTTTTACCTAATTTTCTTACTATCTGCACAACTAGGTTTGTTAGCAACTGGCTAACTTGGATCACCAAATTTTCACACCTAAGTTATGTAAAATATCTATAAAACTTCATATAAAATAACTACAAGTCTCACATTCTGATCTTCATTCACTTAGCAACTTTGACTCAGTCAACTTTGCTTGCTATAGCAAATCTTTGAAGGACAATCACTTTCCTATAGGGTCTGCTCACTCACTTGAGAAACCAATCACACTTGAATATGTTTGGGAGAATTAAATTCAAATTATAATCACTTATCTTACCATACCAAACCATTATAATATTTTTATAATAATATCTTTAACATCGATTCTTTTTTAGTGTTCTATGAGGGTTTAGACCATCTTCCAATCTTAACTATCATTCATAAAACTCACCTCCTCTTTCCAAAAACCAATGCTTGAAAATTTGAGATATAACCCTTAATAATCTACCATGAATATATTATATTCTTATGAAAAATTTTCATGTGCCAATGATCATTTAAAAAATATTCTCGGGTAGACAACTCTTCATTTTGTGCACTCGAGAAACCTTGAAACACTTTTCAAGCCTTTTCTTGCAAAATATGACTTGAAAATTCATTCACATACATAAAATAACTTGAATCACCTTTGAAAATTATCACTTACTCACCCATGTCATGTAAAATAATCTATATACCTCATTTGATTACCATATCTCTTTTTGCTTTCTAGGCCTTGCCCTGCCAATCACATTAGGCCTTGAATATGACCTTCTAGCCACCCTGTAGGCTGCACCTTGAAGCTCTCCTATGTTATAAAGCCTTTTGTGTATTCTCAATAAAAATCATACACTTACTCTTCTTTAGATCATCAATAGAGCATATTTAGACCTTCTTACATATATTTAGAGCTTGACTAGGATCTTCATAGCATCTTTAGAGCTACACACAGATCTTTAGAGATAATATTTTAATCATTTAAAAGGTCCTCAACATCTCATATACAAACTTAAATGACTTCTTACATTCTCAAACACTGTCAAGTATCCTTTATAGCATTCACATATTCGTAGCTCATTCATAACATCTTCAAAATTATTTACATTGATCTTTAGATCACACATATTCTTCTTCATAGCTCACTCATTTCATCATACTACCCATGCATACCTTCTTACAAAGTCTAGACAAAGAATTAAAATATGCTTGATACTTGACATATTGACTTGTACTTTACTCATGTTGATTCTAAATAATATCACTCATCATAACATTCTACAAATAGAACTCTTTCATCACTAATTTTATACAACAACACCACTCACTATGCTAGCAACATAACTCATTCATACACATACATCAAAGCTTACTTGACCATGCATCTTAAAAAGAACCTTTGACATCAATGACATTAAATTGACATAAAAAAAAGAACCTACACCTTCAAAAGAACCTTTGACATCAATGAAAACATTAAATACTAAAGCTAAACACTCAATGATAATGCTCAACAATCTCCTCCTTAATCAATGACAATGTTCAACAGTGCCTAGAAGACCATTTATTTTGTACCATGGTAATGTTTATCCTAGACTTCTAGATTAAATTCCATAACTCAATATCAAATTAACTCTTGCACAAATACACTTTGCATGTGTCTTTCATGCTACTAATGATCATGATGGTTCTAATTATCCATAAATGGTGAGATTGTTACAATTATACACAATTGGATAACCACTAGATTAAGGTTTTTTGGTCACCTTTGATCCTAAAATTTAGGAACCCGATGATGAATCAAATATGGGATATTTAAAATGTGAACTTGATTATGTGGAGAATGATGATGGAATAGAGGACATGAGAAACCATTCATACATTATATTCACTAGAGCTAAAATGAGAATTTGAAGGAAACATCAAAGAATAAAGAGTCTAAAAATTAAGAGGCTAAAGAGACTCCTAAAGCCATAGCTGCTCCAAAGTTTTTCATAATAGAGGTACCCATTCACAAAATCCTACAAAAGATGAACAACTTGAAAAGGTGGGAAGATATTTTTTTCTTCCAAATTTATGCATTAATGATGAGTTAAAGCTTTTCTATTCACCTTCCTTTGATATCATTGATCACATGAATAAAACAAAATTCTAGATTTCTCAAATTGAATATCTCAAGTCAAATCCTGAGTAGTTGGATAAATTGATCATATTTATTAGAGGTGAAAGTTCTAGTAATTTAAATAAATCATCTCATGGTTTTAATGTCAAAATAATTGATTCTCCTTTGAAAGATAACATGGTAGTATCTACTTAAAGAGAAAAAGACTTGCATTATTCTACGTTTTACTTTTCAAGGTTTCCAACTAAATAATTTAATAATCGATTATAGAGATTTAGATAATGTAATGGCATCCAAATTAGTGCATGACTTAGGGTTAACACACACCAAAATTTTTGGTAATTATTTCAACATGGAGGTGAAATAAGTTCCTTTAATCAAGAAAATAAAATATGCTTAGGAAGCTCTAACATCATTTTCTCATAAGAGAGTCAAGGTGAGTATTATGGTGGTAGACATTCTTTTGAGTTATGAAATGTTACTAAGCATAAATTTATGTAAATACCTTGGAGGAGAGATATATAAATTTTGAACTCATTGAAGGTGGTTCAAATGATGAATGGACCTTGGAATTTGATGGAAGTTGTTCAATTGTAAGTTTAGGTGTCAGAGTAATATTCATTTCCCCCAAGAAAGAACTATTTCCTCTGTCTTAAAAACCCAAATTCAAATGCATCAATAATATAATTGAATATGAAGCACTACTATTAGGATTCAAGTAGTAGAAGAAATGGGAATTCAAAATCTTAGAGATCAAGGGGATGATGAATTGATCTTGAATAAAGTAAGAGGTCAATACCAAGTAAAGAATGATAGGCTAATGTATTACAGTAAAGAGCTCTAGGATTTTATTGAATCATTCAAATATTTTTCCATTGATGTCATTCCAAGTGAAGAAAAATCTAAAGCTAACAAACTGGTTGTATATGCATACTTGCTAATTCCCCATCTAGAGTTTCACAATGATAGGTATATTATTCAAATGGTAAATTGCCCAAGTGTTCTAGATAATTAAGAACATTGGCAAGTGTTCAAAAATGATGATTTTTTTTAATTTTCCTATAATAGGTAGATAAATTCAAAAATTTGAATTTTGAGGGAAGCCTATCTGTATATAGGGAATATTCATCACTGGAAAGAAAAGACATGAAAGCTAAAGAACCATCTAATAGTAAATTCAGTCAATCAGATTGTAAGATCATTCAACTAAAAGGGAACAAGATACTAAAGGTTTAGTTAATTAGAGGAAATGTTTGATAAACATGATAGGTACATAAAAAGGAAGATCCAAGAGGAACCTCATGGGTCATATAACTATGAAAGAGTAAATGGTGGTATTGAAGAAGAACCATGATATGTAAACATTATGCAATGTTACTCCAAAGAATAATACATGAGGTTCATAACTTTATTTAATTGTATAATGACTATTATGTATGGTGGTACATGGATCTAAAGTCTTTCAAACCCAAAAATATATGACACAATATTCCCTTGAAACCAATTATTAATACATTTAGGTATAAATTGTGACACTACCCTCCCATAATTATAGGGGCCATCTATGAAGCGATAAATAAAATGTTGGATGCAAGGAGCATCATCATCATTCATCACTCTACATGGGTGACCAACATTGTGCCTATGAGGAAGAAGAATGGAGAGGTCATAATTTATATGGATTTACACAATCTAAGTTGGGCTTCATTCAAAGATAATTATCCTTTGCCAATAATGTATCAAAATTTGAAAGTTATTGCATGTTCTAAAATTATGTCCATGCTTGATGGTATTTTTTTGGTACAACCAAGTTGAATTTACTTTGGAAGATTGATACAAAATACCATTTATCACCCCTTAGGGAAAATTTGCATATAAGAGGATGCCTTCTACCTTATCAATGCTGGAGCCACCTTCCAAAGAGCAATGGATTTGAATTTTAGTGATGTTAAAAATTAAATCATAGTAATCTATCTTGATGATCTTATAGTATTTTCAAAGAAAATGAAGGATCACTATGTACATCTAAAAATTGTTTCCAAAAGATGTTGGGCCCATGGCATATCATTGATTCCAAAAAATTCTATTTTTGTAGTGAATGAAGGTAAAATATTGGGGCACATGATTTTTAAGGAAGGTGTCAACATCAACCCAAAAATGGTAAAAATAATTCAATAGTTGTCTCTGACAACTATAAAACTTGGCACACATTTTTTCTTTGGTAAGGTAATTTTTTTGAGGAGATTTGTTATTGATTTTGTAGAGCTAATAAGGCATATTGTTCAAATGATGCAAGGGAAAAATAATTTAAGATGGAATGATTATGTAAAGAAAGATTTCAACTAAATCAAAGATGCCATCATCAAGGCACCTATATTAACTTTCCCATATTTTCAGAAGAATTTTATTGCACATTTGTAATCTTCTAAATACACATTGTCAATAATCCTTGTACAAAAAAATGAGAAGGCACTAAGTATCCAATTACCTTTTATGAGTTGTGAATAAAAGGATATAATATCAAATTTTATTTAATTGAAAAATAATCATATGATGTGTTCAAGACTATAAAACATTTTAGGTTTTATGTCTTGAATTCTCACACGATTGTGATGGTACTAGATCTTGTTGTCAAATCTATTTTGACTCAATAGGAACTTAGTTCAAATATATGAAGATGGATTGCCAAAGTAAAATAATATGATATAGATATAAAAACCACCAAAATTTTGAGAGGATAAGGTCTTTATCAGTTGATTATAGAAGGTTCTAATTCATGAAGAGAAATGGACCATGAAGATAAAACAAAAATGTTACCACTAGTGGTCTTTATTGATTCTCTCTAGGAATTGTATTTTGGCATTGCATACCTCCTATCATATAGGGAATGTACAACCCACATAAATTCCAAACAAAATAGGATGCTCAAGTTTAGGGTAACTGAGTAGGCAATCTAGGATAACACAATCTTCAAGAAAAACCTTGATGGGAACTTTTTAAGATGTGTAGACAAAGAACAACAAAAGAGATTTTTAGAGGATTTACTTGATAAATTTTATGGTGGAACTTATCTTTATTTGTTAAAAATTTTAAAATATTAAAAAATCATTAATATTGATTGACATTGTTCAAGGATGCAAAATAATGGGTTTCAAAATGTGAGGCTTGTAAATTCTTTGTTCGATAGCCTAAACTTGCAGCATTACCCCTCCATCTTGTGGTCATTATGTCATTGGTACTTTGAATCCACATTATGGTATAGGCACACTCATGACATGCTAACTAATAATTACTTTAAAAAGTGGGTATAATCAATTCCAGTAAGGTTGACTACTTATGAGATGGTTTGTAATTTCATCAAGGAAAATATATTGGTTAGGTTTGGAGTTATGTAAAATATTGTGATGGATAATGCTTCAAATTTCTCTTCAGATAACTCATTGGTTTTTGCTATGGATGTGGGATCTCAGTGGCACACTCTTTTGACTATTATTCTCAAGGTATTGGCCAAGAAAATTCTATTAACAAGAATATCACAATTATCGTCCACAAACTGGTTGATGAAAATCATTAAAATTAGCATAAAAAGTTATATGATGCTCTATAGGACAATAACACAACTTATAAAATATAAATTGGAATGTATGCTTTCCAAATAATATATGACATATATGCAATTACTCCAATCTCTCTATATTTTCTAGCTCTGCAGTTAGCTCAAGTTATAAAGGATGATTACTTCAATGATGCATTGGAAAAGAGTATTATGTACCTAACTAGATTGGAATAAGAGTGAGCACTGTTAGTTTATAGGATAATAACTCATCAATGGAAAGTTAAGGAAGTATTTGATCATAAGGAAATACATTAATATTTTTAAGTTAGAGACTTGGTCCTCCTTTAAGACAAAAGAAGAGAACCTAGGGGAAATCATTTGAATCCCTATGGATGGGACCTTTCAAGATTATCCATTTTTGTGGTGAAAACACATACTAATTGGAATATAGAGATATAACTCACATTCTACTACCCTATAATGGAAAATATCTAAAGCATTACAAATATTGAAGATAAGATGCCACCTACCATTATCCATAGGTGATTTAGGTTATTATTGTGCATTTTACTTTACTGTTATATGTTGTGTGTTTAATTTTTCAATGTGTCCATTTCCTTTTCTACAGGTATTTTCCCATTTTTGTTCTTAGTTGTTTAAAACTAACCTCATAACCCAATGGATAAAACACTAATTATTGAAACCAGAGAATATGAGATTTCATCCTATGTACTTTTGCAAGTCCATGTCCCCACCTTAAGCCAACTATTATCCCCAAAATTTGATGCATAGTTAAAATTCATAAAATTTTAGCGTCAACAAAAAGTTTGATTCAAGTCAATTTATTTTCAAAATTGGGTTGATTGAAAGTGGCCAAATTTTAGATTCTAGTTAAGTCTTAGTGTAGAGAGGATTACAAAGCAAGTTAGTCAAGAATTAGTCCATAAAAAATGAAACATGTATAACTAACTAACTAACCAAGCCTATCTATTCCTATGGAAATTACAAAGGATAACAAGAAACAAATGAAAGAAAGCAATCACCATATTACCTTCCCAAATGGATTCATCATACCTATGTGGCTCAAAAACATGTTCTCCCTTGATCAAGCATCCTTGTCTTTGTCAACAATGATGGTAAGCTCCTCCAATGCCTCAAGAACACTCCATAAAACCTAGCATCTTGATTGAAAATCACTAAACTAGCCTATTAATGAAGCTTTGTGGAAAAAAATTATCATTAAAACTTTGCAATGCTCAAGCTTTGGAGATATTTGAGCATAATAACCTTACACCAAAATAGCTTAGAAATGATGTCCATGGCCTCTTTATTTATAGATTTTTGAGATTGGTTAGGATTAACCTGAACCATACATCTCAAGATTGAGATGTGCAGTTGAGAATAATCCTAATATTTGGAATTAAATCCATAAATATCCTCAAGATGACCTTGGAAGAAGGGGCAATGAAGAGTCATGGAAGGCATTAACTAGGCATGGGTGACTCATAATCCTAATATTTTATGCACTTATGGTTTGATGGATGCCACCCCATAGATGATGTCACTTGATGATGCAGTTAATAGAAATCAAATTTTAAAAATAAATATTCAACAACTCTCATGGAAAATCCACTTAAGCCCTTGATTTGGATTAATTAGCCTTAAATAAGGTTAATCAACATTTGTGCAATTATTTGATAATTGATCCTCAATTAATCAAAATGGTCAGAAAGTCATATTACTAGGTCATAATTTAACTCAAAAAGAATTAGAAGGTGATGTTAGATGCATTAAAACCGTATTCCCATTTAGGATGTTTCCAACAACAAATAACAAAGGTACATGACATATACAAATGAATTAGAAGAAAAGAGTGATCCAAGGCACTAAATGGCAAAATTATCATTTTGACTCAAAATGATCTGATCAAAGTTAGTTAGCCCATAAAATGCATTACCCTATTTAGGGATACTTTGACCTAAAATGGCACTTGTAAATGATAAGTTCAAACCATTTAGGATGTTTTATGGATTTTGACCTGAAATGCGCATTTGAGTGCAATCCAAGTAAGATTGATAATTTCAACATAAATGGTATTATGAATTGGATGTCTACATTTTCGCCATATTTGAGAAGGCGTAGTGAGACATTCAGGTGAAGCAACATCTTTCCAAAGAAAATAATTATCAAGAAGAAATTAGAACAAACCCATGATTCCCCCTTGAGAGGACATACTAGGATGAAAGATAAGGATGGACTCTCAAAAAGAGAGAGAAAGTGAGAGATTAACCCATGGAATAGATCACATAAATATGAGTTAATTCTTGCACACGTGATTACCATCAATATTCAAAATATAATGAGAGGTATAATAGGCCCCAAAGATAGAGATAGGGGGAATGGGAAAGATAAAATCCATAAATGTAAGGGACACACTATAAATGTACCCAATTTGAGAGTACAAGCTACGTGCTTATGATATTATTCAATCCCAAGACAAGTTGCACACTAAAATAATGCCATCATGGGATTTAATGTGGAGATATTGGAATTAGAGGAAAAGAGAGAATGTTCTACTTTAGGAAGGGAAGCACCACTAGAATGGGGTCTCCAAAGAGAAGATAATAATAAGTGCCCCAGTAGAGTAAATGTGATCGTGATAAAATAGGTGTGCCCCAGTAGGGTGAATCTTGATTATTGATAAAGAATAAATAATTACTTTTACCTTATAGATCTAATTTGATTTGAACATTGTTTAAATGGTAGGCCCCAGCATGGGCAATTGGTAAGAAAAATAGCTCAAGGATATAACCTAAAAGATAGGTTAATGCGAGTGGGCGTAAATGTACATGTGATGGTGTAATGGCTTATAAATTCATATAAAACCAAGCATATGAGAATGCAAAAAGTGATGAGAGAGATGAAAAGATGAATGGAGATAGTCGAGCTAACCTCAATAAAAATTGAGTGCTACCTACATAGTTCCATGGACTCATGTTCCAACATGAACTTCAGGCCAATGTAGTTTGCCCAAGTTTGGGTGAGAATGGAATGAGGAATGATGAAAAATGACCAAAATTTGATTAGACTGATAATGTATGCGAAGAGATGCACGTCTAAGCATAGACAAATAAGCCTAAAATTCATGCTACCTAGAATCCTAATTCCATATCATGAGCCTAGGTTCTATAGAGTGTTCTTGAGAATCATTCATTGGAGCTGATGTTGACGTTAAGATGTTGAGACCTGAGCACAAAGTGCTTGCTATAGCAAAAGAAATTAGGCATCATTAGTATGAATAACTTAGAATGACATAAGATTCTAATTGCGTTGAGCTAGTTCAAATGTGAATATCTATAACTAAGGATAATGGTAAAATAATGACCAAAACTAGAGTTACAGTGATTTACATTTAAACAAAAAGCAAAAACAAAGAAAATGATAAACATAAATGAACCTAACTTAAAATCAAGATATGATCTATCAAGACTTAATTAGGAACAAAAAATGTTTTAAAAAAAAATGCAAGAACATCTTAACGACATGAGACCAAGATATGAATAATCAAGATCCATGTGGAACATCAAGGCATTATTGAACACAAAAGAGAAAAGCAAAATCAAATAGAAAAAACAAGACAAAAAAACACAAGACCAAGAAGTAATAAAAAGAGAAAAAGAGAAGAAATAAAAGGAGAGGTGCGAAAGCATGACAAAACACCAAGAAAACACAAATAAACACACACAAACAAAAAACCAAGTTAGTGTAGTTTAAAGACAAATGTTCATACATGTGCAGTAGAGGCATTGCTTTCCACTGCATCATAACAAAGAACAATGACATGATAATTGTTCCCTAATTAAAGAGGAATAATGATAGAAGAAATGAGGGAAGAGAAGAAAAGGAAGGGGTTGTCCGAGTGGACTCTAGATGTATAAGACAAGTGGATGTTGCCTACATAGTTCCATGGATGCATGTTCCAACATGAACTTCAAACCAAATGTAGTTCTCCCAAGAAATGGGATAGAAGAAAAAATGATGATCAGACCAGTATGATTAATGTTATAGAATAAATAGAAGATATGACAAATAAATGATAATGGTCTTGCAAATAAGAAGTTGATGAGACGAGAAAGATTGATCTTACAAAATAGTAAGTGCATGGGACAAGATGAAATAAACTAGTGTTTTTGTGCTTGTAAAATGGCAAGAGCATTCAAAATTAATAGTTTCTCATAAAATGAAGAGAGTATTCAAACTTAATAGTTGCTCACAAAATGGTGAGAGTGTGGGATGGTGGAAAAGGAATGTACAAATGTATAGAAGTATGAGATAATGTTTTTGTTTTTTTATGGATCATGTTCTAATGTTTTTGGTATTTTCAAAGTATTTCCAATGTTTTTGGTGTTTTGGGATAAAACCTACACAAGGTGGGACCATCTAGTCAAGGAGATGTACATCCTAAGAGTAGAGGTTCCAATAAGACAACTAAGCTGGTTACAACGACCCATGCTCACAATTAGTGAGAGTAAGGTGTTAGGTTATGGAGCTAAAAGCTTCACCAAGATGCAAATAAGAGAAGTTACAGAGGTTACAGAGGCTGCGAAGAGTTGTTGAATGTGTTGCAGGGAAATCGGCATCAGTCTGATCAATCGACGTTAGTTAGATGGCAGTGAGGAAGCAACCAGCGTCAGTTACCAGTCGGTCGACATCGATCAGGGAGGTGCCAGCATCGGCAGCCTGTGTGTGAACATGCAGTCTGCATGTTGATTTCAGAGAGTCTATTCTTGGACTGTCAGTTTGCATGGTGAAGGCTAGTCTTAGTCTTGAGTTGCGTGTCTAATTATTGTAATTAAGATAGTCTAATTATTTTAAGCATGAGATCTATATATGGACTCATGGGTTGTATTGTAAATTTGTAGCTAGAGAGTAAGAGAGCAAATAAGCTCCTTCTAAGAGAGGTGAGCAATGGTGTGTTCCTCCTAGTGCCACAGTACCAAGGTGGGTGCTAGTTTGGAGAATCAAAAGGGTTTTTTGCATATGTATGATCTTGGTCAGCAGGTGAGCATGGCTTCTATTGGAGATATACATTGGTGAGTAAGGTCTAGTGATTTGCAGGTAGCAATAGAGAACAGGAGATCTACTTGGAGTACGATTGTGTACTTGGTGTACTGGCAGCGTGTTACTGACTGGTTGGAGAGGTGAGCATCAATTCTATATTGGAGTTGATTGTTGGGACCGAGAGAGAGAGGGAAGAAGGTCTTGAGGTGTGGTGAGCCTTTGAGGTGGAAGAAGAAGTGGCATCTTCTTTATTGTATTTTCTTCTGAGTGATTATTAATATAATTGTGTATTGTCTCTCATATTCCTGTGTTATTTCATATTTCTAGTTACTTATTGATTCTGGTATAATTCCGTGTTTAGTTGCTAATACAAGAAGTAATCATATGTGCTCTATTTGTGGAGCAAGATCTTGACAAGTTGGTATCAGAGCTTTTGGTTGGGTTGACTAACAGGTGGTTCAAATCTGGTAGTATTTTTGATTACAGGTCACTCGCAGGGGTTTCAGATTGAGTGGGAGTATAGCAATGGCAGAAGAAAGTAAGCTACGAATGGAGAAACTAAATAGCATGAATGGTCTGATTGATGGAAAGAAAGAGCAGGGAAAAGGAGATTGTTGGTCGGTAGGAGATCAGCGTGTAGAAGTATATGTTGCAGGTAATGTTGCACAGGATGTTCTGGATAAAGTAGAATCTTTGTTTACAGATTCTTTTGCCTCTTTCCATGCAGCCCAAAATAGAGCATCTTTTCATGGGTATGTCTTTGGAGACTTTGGAGAGATTTATTTATGGGTTGGAGATCCTTGTCAGATGATTGATGAAGGGGAAGTGAAGCTGAAATTGTAGACAAATAACACACAGGTGGTGAAGGAAGTCATGCAGGTACCAGTCTTGGAGTTGGGTGATGGGAGATGCACTGTAACTCTCACAACAGATACACTTGAATTAGATGGTGGTAAGAAAGTAGGTATCCTTTATCTATCTACTTATATTACTGATTCACCTTTTGTTATAGAGATGTGGCTTTGTAGGCTTGGTCACATATGTAAGAGGGGAATGCATGTTCTGAAGTGGAAGACAGATGTTTTTGACAAGCTAAAGAACTAGAAAGCCTTGGTGTTCATGGAGGAGATGACGGACAGAGATCAGGTGAGGGAACTGAATTATTCTGAGCACGGCTGTGTTGATTTGAACAAGATTTTGATCCATGGAGAGCTCATGGGTAAAAAGTTATCACTCACAGGCGAACACAGGTACCGGCATCGGTCATATAGTAACCGATGTCGGCAGTAGGAAGATCGATGTCGGTCATGAACAAACTGACGTCGGTAGAATGGATACCGGTGTCAGCTAGGGAAATGACATCGGCAGTCAGGGTCAGTGCAGGGAGCTGACATCAATCGGTTGCAGACTGGGAGATGGCCGAGATCAGTCATTGGAACGGATATTGGGTGGACAACGAGTTGTCAACAAGTCTCAAACGCCCATATGGAGGTCAGAAAGGGTAAGTGAACCTCATTCATTGTTCACCTTCTTTATATTGCTTATTGATGGTCAAGAACCAGGAAGACGTGAAGAATCAATGTAGGTAGAATCCAGATACAGTGGGAGCTTGGCATGGATGAGGAGTGTGAGTCCTTGGAGAAAAACCAAACAAGTATTTTTTGGTGGAGTTGTCAGCTAGAAGAAAGCACTGAGAGAGGAACGGATTCCCAAGTTAAAGAAGAGAGTGGATGGATACGTGAGACGGAAGGCCAAGGTATATGGTCTTGAAGAAGCTGTAGGTATAGAGTTGATAGGTGGTACCAGTTAGATGACAAAGTAGAGCTTTTATCAATGTCAGTATAACTATTGTGTTTATCTTACCAGGTGGATGATGGTCGCAACATTATCTTGTTACTGTATGTGGAGGATGAGCTTGGAGTAGGTTCATACATACAGGGTTTTGCTGAGCTAAAGGTAAGGTTAGTTCAGAGGTGTGTCATGAAGAATTTGGAGCAGCGAAATTCTTTGGCATAAGAGACATGGAGATTTTATCTCCAGTGGGAGCTGATGTGAAGACGGTGTTGGTGGGGTTTGATATGCAGGATGTAGAATCGGTAAGCACACCAAGGGCTGGACAATTCAAGCTTAGCTTGGAATAGGGTTCGAAATCACATGAAGTCTAGTGTAGGCCTGAGTTTTCCCAAGCAGTGGGGGTTGTTAGAAAGTATGGAGCCAACTCGAGGAAGGAGTATTGGAGGGCAGTTCAGTGGATTCTCAGGTATTTGAGAGGGATCAACAGTAGGGATTCTTGTTATGCAGGGTCAAGGTCTTCACTACATGGGTTGTAGGTTCGAATATGGCAGGTTACTTGAATGACATGTGTAGCATCACAGATTGTGTTGTGGTTGGTCTTCAGGATTGATCTTGAAGAGGGATACAAGCCAGGGAATAATTTAGATGGTGTACAGGGATAGGTACAGGTGCAACTGTTTATCTCTAAGTGGGAGATTGTTAGGTTGTGGAGCTAAAAGCTTCACCAGGATGCAAACAAGAGAAGTTACAGAGGTTACGAAGGTTGCAAAGAGTTGCTGAATGCGTTGCAGGGAAACTAGTGTCGGTCTTATCAATCAATGTTAGTCAGATGGCAGTGAGGAAGCAACCAGCGTCGGTTACCAGTCAGTCGACATCGGTCAAGGAGGTGCCAGCGTTGGTAGCCTGTGCGTGAACATGCAGTCTGCATGTTGATTCTGGAGAGTCTATTCTTGGACTGTCAGTTTGCATGTTAAAGGCTAGTCTTAGTCTTGAGTTGCGTGTCTAATTATTGTAATTAAGATAGTCTAATTATTGTAAGCATGAGATCTATATATGGACTCATGGGCTGTATTGTAAATTTGTAGCTAGAGAGTAAGAGAGCAAATAAGCTCCTTCTGAGAGAGGTGAGCAATGGTGTGTTCCTCCTAGTGCCACAGTACCAAGGTGGGTGCTGGTTTGGAGAATCAGAAGGGTTCTTCATATATGTATGATCTTGGTCAGCAGTTGAGCATGGCTTCTATTGGAGATCTACATTGGTGAGTAAGGTCTAGTGATTTGTAGGTAGCAGCAGAGAGCAAGAGATCTACTTGGAGTACGGTTGTGTACTTGGTGTACTGGCAGCGTGTTACTGACTGGTTAGAGAGGTGAACATCAATTCTATATTGGAGTTGATTGTTGGGACTGAGAGAGAGAGGGAAGAAGGTCTTGAGGTGTGGCGAGCCTTTGAGGTGGAAGAAGAAGTGGCATCTTCTTTATTGTATTTTCTTCTGAGTGATTATTAATACAATTGTGTATTGTCTCTCATATTCTTGTGTTGTTTCATATTTCTAGTTACTTATTGATTCTGATATAATTCCGTGTTTAGTTGCTAATACAAGAAGTAATCATATGTGCTCTATTTGTGGAGCAAGATCCTGACACAAGGTTAGGGGGACTAAGGTGACCTCAACATGAATTGAGCATAACCTACATAGTATTAAAATGACCTCAATTCATAATAATTCTATCCACACAAAAGGTGAAGAAAAATGAACTAGGTCCCAACAAGTTCTCAAATATGGTAAATGGCCAGTCAAATGAAAACAATGATGGTAAAGTGACACAACAATGCATGGTAAACAAGTGTTACCCCTAGTTTACCCATAGGCATTTATAACTAAGATACAAAAACATGGGTCAATGATACTAATTTGCCTATAGGTGGTTATAATTAATAGCAAGACTAGTGAGACACTGATTTCCCCATAGGTGGTTATAATCAAGCTCACAGAAACAAATGTGGATAGGATGAAAGATATCTTGCTAGATCAACTGTCACACTACTTTCATAGACTGTCATTGTAAACATGGATTGGATTGATTATTGAAAATTGATTGAAATCCCCCCATGAAAGGTGTGAGAAGAACCGAATGAACCAATATCAAAATAAGATTGGGTAGGATGAATAAAAATAGGCTTTGGTCTAGATAGGAATGGAATGAAATTGCTAAGGATAATGATGGTTTTTTGATAGATTAGATAAAATGATAGTAGGGTTGCCCCCAAGTGATGGGGTAAATGGTAAGAATATTTGATAATGGAAAATGGATATGTAACAACGATAATGGCATGGCAATGTGAAATGATATGTTGCATTGATCCAAAAATTGAAATATTTGGTTGAAATATAATTCAAAAAATAAAAACAACACAATTCAAATTATGCTATCTCTGAAAAGAGATGTTTTATTTATCAAAATTGCAGACCCAAACATATGTTTATCTTTGAGAAGAGATGTCTGATTTCCATTTCGGGTTACATCTTCATTTATACATGTTTTGAAGGTGTGGGGAGGATATGGAAGGTCACCAATATCGAGGGATATGAATTGGTTTGACTTCCATGATTTACAACAATACAAAATTTGAGGAATTACTATTTTTAAAAACTTACTATTTTTAGACTGCACTACTAAAATCAAAATTTAGGACACTTCCATTGGGTTTTAGAGGGTAAAACTTCATTTATCAAAGATCCATGCCATCTCACAATGTTCCCCTCATTATTAGCTTTCCAACGGTTCAAACGGTGAGTCAATTGGAGCTACGGTGCAAAAGTTATGGCTCCCAGAAGTTTTGCCATCAAATGGGGTGGACCCATCACCCGAATTGTCATCTGAATTGTTGTCCAGATCATACATTTTTTTGGCCTAGGTGTGGGAAATGGCATATGAATTTGTTTTTCATATTGAGATGGAGATGCACGCCCTAATCAATAAATGATACAAATAGAATACTCAATGATGTTAATTGCTAGCCCATACCTCATCAGAATAACTGCTTTATCAAGAATGGCCTACAAATTTAGTTGTTGAGAATGATTTTATGATCTTCATTGGTCATTGATTTTGATTCCTTCAAGTATCTAGACAAGGTATCTTTATAGCCTTTGCAAAGGAAAGTGTGACCATGGATGGTAAATAGGGAGAAATAATGGATGGTGGGTTTGATTATGAAATGGAATGATAGATGATAATGAAATGTGGAATGGTGGGGAAAAAAATAAAGATCAGGATGTTTAGTCACACGTAATGTTGTTGATGCCAGATTTGACATAATTTTGGCTATGGTGGGGTTGAAGACTTTTTCTCTCAATAAGACCGCCATATTTTTCTATTGTTTGATCTTGAGACTAGCTACCATTTGATTAGGCTGTAGATTAGAAGCTATTTTGATTTGATCTTTGATTTTGTCTTCATCAAGCAGTGAATAAATTTTTTACTCAGCTATTGGTGCCTTAAAAAGGTTTTCACCAATGAAATTATCTTGATTGTCTCATAGTACCTTCGAGAAGGTCCTACCAAGAGAGTGTTATTCTGCTACATGAATGTTGTCTTAGCCTCCTTGCCTTTCTTCAACTACTATGTTGCCATGGATGCAGTTCAACAAAGTGTGACTCTGTCGATCCCAATCAACACTTGTGGGATATGGAATGTCAATGATATGGCTATTTTGGTAGATGGTAATGGCCTATGAAATGGTAATGGAATGGAGAGAGGCTGTACAATCCTTGTAGAAGATACTAGGATAACTTGTGTTGAAGCTAAAGTAATCATCCTAAAAAATTGTAGAAGGATCACAAATATATTCAAATTAATCTGCAAGGCAATTGTAACCAATGTTGTAACAACCAATACTATAATCTATTTCTAACTCTGATTCTGAAACAAAGGACTATGAATCCAATATCACAACTGATGTTGAGTCTATTTTTGATGCTAAATCTAATGTTGGTCTAAAAATGAAACCTGACTCTAATATTTATTCTTCATCTGATATGGTTATTTTGATAATGTTCTATTAAATACTAAATTTTTGATAAGTAATGGCCTATGATGGCATAATGGGCTCAATAAAAATTGGTTCATCTTGGAAGGGTTCAATATAGACTAACTTATCTAAGTGAAACCCCTCAAAAAGAGGGAACCTCTCAAGGGACGTCTCGAAAAAATCATGTCTATCAAAGTGAGACTCCTTAACGTGTGGGAAAAGATCAAGAGACAACTCTACTGAGACTGGCTTGTCAAGGAGATGAGATTCTTTAAAAATAGGTAATTTATCATAGTTTATTTTGTTAA
Organism: Torreya grandis; assembly: GCA_037957365.1. Lineage (NCBI taxonomy): Eukaryota > Viridiplantae > Streptophyta > Pinopsida > Cupressales > Taxaceae > Torreya > Torreya grandis. The sequence continues at coordinate 335,983 of JARHVA010000094.1, read as the reverse complement.
AAATGGGTGCTTCAACAATAACATATTGGTTTTGGTTCATAATTGGTTGTAAAAAATCAACTTTGAACACATTTTGATCCTCATAAGATGGATTTTGAAAAAGTGATGGTTCTTGTTTAGGCTCAAAGATTGGCATAAAATTTCTAAAGTGGGGAACACTTGTTTTAGTGGGAATAATGGTTTGTGGTTCAATAATTGACTCTTCAAATATTAGACTATTGAATAAGGGATAAAAAATAATCAATTCATCAAATAGAGGTCCTTTAACAATAGGTTCAACAAAAACTAGTGATGGGCCAAGAATGGTAACAACTAGACACTTCTTAGTTTGGCTGCTCGTACAAACTAAAGGAGGAGGTCCTAAAATGGTAATGACTAGAGACTTCTTAGTTTGGTTGCACATGCAAACCAAAGGAGGAGGTCCTAAAATGATAATGATTGGATGCTTCTTAGTTTGGTTGCTCATACAAACCAAAGGAGGAGGTCCTAAAATGGTAACGACTAGATGCTTCTTAGTTTGGTTGTTCATGCAAACCAAAAGAGGATGTACTAAAATGGTAACCTTAGTACATTGTGGAGTTTGATTACTTACACAATCCAAATCATCCAAGTCTTCTTGATAGACCAAATCATTCTAATTATGAGTTGGATTATAAGTTGGATCTTGACTATGTTCCCATGATTGATTTTTGTGAGGTGGATAGAAATATATCTCATAAACCATATTGTCACCATAGGGGTCTTGACTAAAGTCATAAAAGTCATTTTATGTGGCTATTATATCATAAGTTGGATTGTAAGTGATTCCACCATAAGTGTAGCTGGACATAATGACATAAATGATGAAAGCTTCGAAACAAAAAGGCTTAGAGTTATACAAACTCTAAAAAACTATGTCCAAAGGAAAAATGGTTCAAACTTGGTCTAATTTAGTTGAAGGGGTGAAGCTATATCTCCAATGTGGTCTAAAAGTGGAACTGTATCTCCAAAATGGTTGGTGCTAAAACTTGGCATAAAACAGTCTAATGTTAAATGTCTAATGTCATACACACAAAATTTCAAGCATCAAAATAACAACTAACATGTCAAAGGTCTAGGTCAAAGTGTTCCAAACAAAGTCTAAACTAGGAAAGGGAAAAGTTGAGTTGCTAGGTCTTTTGTCCAGATGTGGATTCAAAAGCTAGGCTTAAAAAAATAGGCATGATATGATTTGATTTAATCTAACAAGTTTAAAAAAAAAATTGACATAGACCTGGCACACAAAATCAAATATAAACATGATCAGTTGGCATAAGGCATAAGATAAAAGGCTCTTTGAGAAAGGCTATGTTCTCCCAAATAAAAGGCATAAAAAATGATGATAGGATTTAAACAAACAAACCATCAATAGTTTTCAATTTTGGGTAATCGATTAACCAAATTTATGCAACCCAAAAGAGAAAGATATGTGTATAATCCCCATGAATTGAGGCTTAAATAGAAATCAATCAATGTTTGGATCCAAACTTAACAAGGCTAATTAAAAACTCAATGTTGAAAATTAGGATTTTGACCAAACAAGCTAGACAAGATTGGACAGCATAATGGCATAATACTAAGGTCCAAATGGTATACATAAAGTGGTTTGAAACAAATGGTTTTGATATAATGGTAAATAATTCTTGAAATAAATTGAGCATGCTTTAATGATGTGATCAATGTTATGTTTCAAAAGACTCAAAGGCTCAAAAAAATTTGACATGATTTGGGTAGCATAACACTACCCTTTGTAACTCAAATACATTGTTTTGACTTGGATTATGAACAAAAAAATTAGTTTTAGTCTCAAAGCATACCAAGTAAAAATGACCAAAATACACTAAGTATAATCATCCAAATCCTAGCAAGGGTATGGAAAAATGGGGTTGACTAAACTATCAAATTTTGAACATTTTAGGGGAATCAATTACACAATGACTTTCACACCAAATAATGCAAAACAAAAGCATGGATTTTGGGTCCATATCACTTGGCTTATTGCAAAAAGGTCTAGTTCTTTTTGTAACCACTACATCTTGTTGTTTGCTTAGTATAGTGCGATGTCTAAAGTGCCACTACTAACTATGTGTAACTCCAAAGGAGTCAAAATGAAGTCAATGCCAGGAGATGAAACCCCAGGTCAAAGCTTTCGTAAAGAACTTGCAGGAGGTAATGACATCCCCCTCACAAGCCAAGATACATAAAAATAAAGCAGGAAAATAGAAAGAACTTAAGGTCATTTTCAAGATCACCCGAAATTTAGTGAGTTTTTGGGGAGTGCTTTAGGCGACTTTCTTTCTAAGCCTTGGACTAGGCTACTTGCAATAAGAATGGCATTTTTGATTCCAAGGGTTCCCTATAGGGGACAAATGGAAGAACATACATGCAACATACCTCTTTTTACCAAACAAGATTAATCTAATCAACTATTTTAAATAAGAATTAATAAGTGTGTTCATATTTAAACCCAAATGAAATGTTTGGTGGTGTTCATTTGACCCCTTGGTCTTCATTGTAAACTTTGAAAACATTCACCAAAAACACTTAAATTATTTGTTAAACACCAAAACAAGGTTCCCAATTAAATTTTAAGCATTCAAAATTGATTTAAACATGTTTTGAGAAAATTTCCCACTTGGTCCTACAACAAAATTATTAGCATGTCCCTTAACTTTGAAGCCTTTTTGAATTTGAAACAAGAAACTTTGGAAAAGTAGGTCTCAGGTCCATGTTTTTGGAAAAACATAGTGACCAATGTCAGTCAATACCACTAATATCAATTGCAACCAACTGAGATCTAATCGATGTTGGTTCTACTGACCAACGTCGATAAAGCCAAGTAATCGATGTCAGTATTTCTATCGACGTCGGTTACTATGTAAAAATTGTAGCAACCAAAAATGGCAAAATAAAGTTAGAAAACCAATTTTTAATAGTTTTAAAAGCTTAAATAAGTTTTTAAAGGTTGTAAAAGGATATTTTTTAGGTGTAGGATGTGTCTAGTCTCATCAGGCATGTCAAGATGTAGAGAGGATTACAAAGCAAGTTAGTCAAGCATTAGTCCATAAATAATGAAACATGCATAAAGAACTAACTAACCAAGCCTATATATTCATATGGGAATTACAAAGGATAACAAGAAACAAATAAAAAAATCAATCACCATATTACCTTCCTATATGGATTCACCATACCTATGTGGCTCAAAACATGTTCTCCCTTGATCAAACATCATTGTATTTGTCAACAATGGTGATAAGCTCCTACAATACCTCAAGAGCACTCCATAAAACCTAGCATCTTAATTGCAAATCACTAAAATAGCCTATTAATGAAACTTTGTGGCAACAATTTAGCATTATAACTTTGAAGTGATCAAGCTTTGGAGATATTTGAGCTTAATAACCTTATACCAAAATAGCTTAGAAATGATGTCCATGGCCTCTTTATTTATAGATTTTTAGATTGGTCAAGATCAACCTGAACCATCCATCTCAAGATTGAGATGTGTGGTTAAGAATAATCCTAATATTTAGAATTAAATCCATAAATATCCTCAAGTTGACCTTGGAATAAGGGGCATTGAATAGGAATGGGAGGCATTAACTAGACATGGGTGACCCATAATTTTGATATTTTATGCACTTATGGCTTGATGAATGCCACCCCATAGATGATGTCACCTGATGATGTAGTTAATAGGAATCAATTTTTAAAAATAAATATTCAATAACTCTCATGTAAAATCCACTTAAGCCCTTGATTTGGATTAATTAGACTTAAACAAGGTTAATCAACATTTGTGCAATTATTTGAAAATTGGTCCTTAATCAAAATAGTCAGAAAGTCATATTATTGGGTCATAATTTGACTCATGAAGAATTAGAAGGTGATGCTAGATGTGTTGGAACCATATTCCTATTTAGGATGTTGCCAACAACATTTAAAAAAGGTACATGATGTGTACTAATGAATTAGAAGAAAAGAGTGATCCAAGGCACTAAATGGCAAAATTGTCATTTTGACTCGAAATGATCTGATCAAAGTTAGCTAGCCCATTAAATGCATTGCCCTATTTAGGGATACTTTGAACTAAAATGTCACTTGTAAATGACAAGTTCAAACTATTTATGATGTTTTATGGATTTTGACCTAAAATGTACATTTGAGTGCAATTTGAGTAAGATTGACAATTTCAACACAAATGGTGTTAGAAATTGGATGTCTACACTTAGTTGTGTGAGTTTGAATGGTTTAAAAGTTGAAAATACAAATAAAAAAATATTAGAAAGATCAGGGTGCACCCCATATGCCTAGGAGGTTTGGCTTAGCCATCTTCTTAGGGATGTGGTATGTGGGGACACGTCCCACCCCATGGCATGATTTCTATCCACACATGTACCCACAATGTTGAGATGCCTCAACCCCATGGAAATATAAGATGTCTTTATCATAGGATGTCATGATATGCATGTATGGCATCTTGACCAATCCCACCACCTTTTTAAATAATAGAGGCCTTCATTTTATTCACATTTCTCTAAAAACCTCATTTATTTCCCATTTTGTTCCTCTAACATGCTAAAACTTCGCCCTTCCACCATTTACCCATGTTAAATCCAAAATTTTCCCAAGTACAGTTGAATTTTTAATTTTTTTAAGTAACCCATAGCTACATGGGTTTCATTAAGTGAAAAATTTGTTTCAAATTATTTTTACTTAGAGGGAATATTGTGGTGCCCATAGAACACCAAAGTTTTAGCTCACTCCTATAAATTCTAGAGGTAGAATTATTAGGGAGGGCCAATAGTTTCATGAACACCATCATCATATGTACATACCCTCATAATCATTTCATATCACTAGACCCCTATAAAAATATCAAAGCACTAGCTAAGGTTGCATTCCATATCATCCTTTTAACCAAGATCAAGTATAAATACTTGGGTTACAAGCCTCTAACCATCCTAGAAACAATGTGTCTGAAATATAGGATTAACTAATTGGATATGTTATTATGAAATAATTTCAAAATATAATAAAAAATAGATTAGATACACCTGTGGGTGCCCTCTTGGAAAGAAGTGACCTTACTAAAACATCCATATTTCCACTTTATGTGCAATGTACGTATTTAGTCCTAACATGGGCATGATATTAAAATGAAAAAATCATAGAGGTAAGATATATAGGAGATATTCTAGTGGAAAAATTGATGGATAGGTTATTTATTCCACACTTCGCATTCCATAAAGGAATGCATATTGATGTAGGATCATCATCAAGAACTATGTACATTTTAGCTTGTTTGGGATACTAGGTCTTAGATAGGTCAATACGAAGCTTGATATTGATTCATTATATAATAAATTTATCATGTGAGCATGTGAAAGGTATTTTAAGGTCCCTAATGAGGTGTTCTAATCCTTAGTTCTTGTAAAAAGAGACCTTTTTGATCTTGTTTTATTTTTCCTGCCAAAATGGTAGATTTGAAATCTTGAATTGTTGTAAGGACTTGTAGTGTGTTTTGACATGTTGTTAAGGGACTGATCCATTAGTAAAGGATCACTAGGGTCTAGTAATAAGCTATAAATGTTTATTCACCCCAATTAAATTTAAATTCATCTTAATACCTATCTAGAAGCATGTCCTATATAGGAGAAGGATAATTTAAGCATGTTGGAGATAGGTTATAAGTTGTCGAGGAATGTTTGGGATCATGAATCAAGTTTAAAAATTTGGTTATGAAGGATAAGGATATAAATAGTAAGAATAGGAGTTAAAAAAAGTAATAAAGGCAAAGAGGTTGAGTATAGAGGTAGGGAATATAGGTTGGAAGAAGGTCTAATAAAGATAAAATGAAGAAGTCTGCTTTTGAGTTACATAAGATTGTAAGAAGAATGTAAAGAATCATGAATAAAGAAGAGACTTTGTGATGTTTTTATTTTTTACAAAACTCTTGGAAGGTAATTCATATTTTTTCAAGTGCTCATTCATGTTTTTCAATGATTAGATTATTTTACTTTAGCCAAAGAGATCATAGGTCTATATTTTGATACACAATCAATATAGAAAGCATTTATTTTATGTATTTTATACTTATTTATGCCTAAAGAACACTTAATATGGTTATAGGAACTTGTTCATGTCTCTAAAAAGTCAAAGTAAGTATTTTAAATTCATTAAGACTCAAGGTTTCTCCATTTTTGTCATTTTGGGTCTGTAAACATAGTCCTGCCTATGATAATTAGAGGAAAAGTGAGTTATTTTAAGAATTTTTCGATTGATCAAGCATGGAAATGAATTGATAGGGAAAAGTGAAGATATAATTTTTGATATTAGCTACTAAGAGGGGGGTGAATTAGTATACAACAATGTGCATTCAATTCCAAAACCCATTCATCATTCATTAATCTGATCTAGCAATGTGAACATGAAAGCTTAAACATTTAAAGCATGAACAAGAGCATACATCATGTGAACACATCATTTATGTGGGAAACCCTCCAGGGGGAGAAAGCCCACTCTCAATCTAAAAAACCAATGGAATATAGTCCTATAAGGATAATACAAACATGAGACTTTAGACCAACTCCAACTGATCAAAGAACATCCACCCCTCAATTTAGTCTAGCTCCAACTAGACCTTTAGGTAGCTCCAACTAGTAAGGAGGATACAACCCCATAGGTGATTAAGCACAAAATCAACCAATTTTGATATGATGTCCACCATTTCTCTGATGTCTTCTACACTTGATGATGACCTTCTCTTTCTCTAACACTTTCAAGACTGCTTCTCTTCTCAAGGTAGACACACCTACCTCATTCACTCAACCAAGTCACCCTTTAGACTGTTAGGTCTAATGAATTGTTAGCTCATGAACATGATGAATCAAAAATGACTAATCATATTCACTAATTTATGGTCCTAAATTACCCATCTCTTCTCCTTGATTGAACTCTTTTATTTGCTTTAATCCACACACTCTCACTCCCATCAAATAGGCCAAATAGACCTAGTGTGTGTATGTATATATATATATATATATATATATATGTATGTATGTATGTATATATCACTCCATCATCTAACCCATCTTGGTCGGCCAAGATACTTCACATAATTATATTACCCTTATAAAATATCCTCATACATGTTAAATTAATGGGACAATCTCTCCATAGGTCATCCATAACCCAAAGCAAGCTTAATCCTCCTTTAGATCTCAATTAGGCCTAATGCATTAGCCCTTATAGGTCACTCACCACATATGACCATCTCTATGAATAATATCCCTCAAAAATTCTTAAAACACATAAAAAATAACTTTAATAGATCATCTATCACTCCCACATATATATGCAACATATGGAACTCTAATTCATACCTTGAACCAAGCCTTTTAGACTACTCGCTAATAGGCCTAGAAACCCAGAAAACACAGTCATATAAAACTGAAGCATACAAAATATTTTCTCAAACAAAAACCTAAAAAAATAACATGGATATGTCTTACATGAAATAAAAACACATAAAAATCCATTTTTCACCTTCACATAGCTTACATAGGTCCAAACCAACTCAAACAAACTGATTATTCAAACTGGTCATGCACACCAGAAACTTAGTCAAAGATATTTGACTGATCCAACCAAAATAGAGACAAATTATAAATAAAAAATCCATGTAATGAAGTTATGAGACTCATATAAGACCATAAATCTCTTACTCACCTCAAAATCTGCTCAAAATAGCTCAAACTAGCCTCTCCAAATAGGCCACTTCAGACTGCCTACAAGCTCCAAAAACCAGTCATGGAAACATGAATTTATCTCCCCAAAAATGGATTCAATGAGATCTTCCAAGGAATTAATAATATCCTAAAAATAACTTATATCACTTTCCTACAATTATATCATAGTCTTTAATAGCACAAACTCTTCTATAATCTATTTTCACTTCACTATCTCACATAGACTCAAAAGGACCAAGAAGGTCAACTTTGAGTCAATTCCTTGATCATACCTAAAGAATAGTAATAACTTAAAATTAATTTATAGAGTGAATAAACCCCATAAATCACCATAAATATCTTAAAGTCATCCTTAAACACATGATAACCTTCTCAATTCATCTTCTCACTTTGACTGGCTTTTGTTCACTGTTTGCTCCATTTCCACTCTAGCGACAAGTCAACTTAATTGTATTTAGATAATTTAAATAGTGATTATTTATTTCCAAAAAAACTCTATAGAATTCAATAACAATTCCTGGTCTTCAATCTCAAATAACTCTTATGTGTTGACTTAGTCAACCCTACCTATATCACTAAAATCCTTAGAAACAAGCATATTTTTATACCTTCTACTCACTGCCTTGACACACCACTACCACTTAGAGATGCCTAGAGGAGTCATATATACCTTCCAATAGTCAATAGTTCTCAACCAATCCATTCTTGGTCCTTTCTATCAAGATCTCTCCAATCACTCCATTATGAAGGTTTATAAAGGGTTTTGACCAGTTTACATTCTCAACGAATGTTCATAAAGCTCTATCCCTCAATCCACTAAAAAATACTTGGAAAGGATTATTATTTACATATTACACCTCTCCCAAAATTCTCAAATCCCCATGAAAATTCTACACATGCCAATTAGTATCACAAACTTCTTCTCGGGCTAGGAAACCTTTATTTTGCATGTATAGAATACATCCTAACATACTAACTTACTTTTTCTTCCTCCTTAGGGCATGAAACCTGGTAAATTTTTTTTAACAACCATGTCATACCATAAATAATTCTTACATGATCTCTACTAACTAAAATCTCTTCATGATTGCTCACAAGGACCTCATTAGCCCCACCTTGCCTAATAAGCCTAGAACCACTAGACTAACTTGCCTCTTGAAGATAATTGGAAACTTATCCATTGAGATCATAACACCTTAGACATATTAAATCCAATCATGTAAAATACTAGAACCAAAAATCAATAATACACATGCATATACCTTTTACCTTATCAGGTAACCTAGCAAAGTCAAGCACACAAAGCATAGAATGACTTGCACTCCACATGAAGACCATATGAGAAGACTTCTCCTACTAGGATCATATCAAGAACATGTCAAATTATCTCTATATAAGATCCATATTATCCAATCATGCCTCCATAGAACCAACTACTATAACTGCTCGCACTAGCAACCAAGAGTGAACTGAGAACTAATATCATGCATGTTAAACCAAGAGCACTCTCATACCACTTTGTCATCACAAATGCCACTTGAAATCAATGAAAACACATCACTGCCACCAATCTCCCAATAATATCCCCATTTTTCATTAATGTCAACACCTCTTTTACTCTCTCCCCCTTTACCAAAATGACAATGTGGACTCACCTATCAAACAGGCTCTTCTATCTTTAATCAAGCAATTTAAGAAGTTGAACCAAGAACACAACTAAGAGCACATACCTTTCTCTCTCATCCCTTGAAACTCATAGAAAACCAACTATCAGTAAGAGATAAAAAATAAACCATAATACTCCCCCTTAGACCAAGCTCCCTTCAAGAACCAACTCAAGTCATAGCTCTAAAATACCTATAAGATCCTTGGACCTAACCACTACGAAAGCACACTAGCTCCCCCTCAGACCACTACCACTTAAGAAACAAAGAACTTAACTCCCCCTTTGATAAACACTAATATTAGACCTATAAGTCTTCAATAGACCTAGACAAAATTGAAACACACTTCCTTCCTTCAAAAGATCCGATCAGACAACTGAATCTTCTCAAGCAAAATTGAATAACTAGAACTCAGTCCTTCTCCCAAGCTACCTAGATCCTTATACCTATCACCAATTTCATAGTAACACAACTCCCCCTAGGAACTTGCTCCACTTTTAAGGATCTTCTTCAGTCTATAAAATCCATGTAAACCTATAAGACCTCTAAGAACAGCTACCATCACTTTAAATAACAATATGAGCACCATAACACTATGCAAGCTCTCATACCTTTGCACTCAAGGCACTTTGTAAATCACCAGAATAACTTAAATCACACCATCATACCTAAAACATGATTATAATAGACCAAATTGGTAATCTAGAACCAACAAATCCAACCTTCTTTGGAAAGATACCACAAAATTGCTCAATTTCCCCACTAGGCCTACTTAGACCTCTTATATCCCTATCTAGCCACTGCAAACCTCATAAATATCTATGTGTGCACTTTCATATCATGAAAATATATATCTAAATTCTATTACCATGCCCCTAAAGACATGCCAATAATAAGATTCTAACTCATCCTTCTTAGCATACTTCCTTCTTTAGCCTATTAGCCAATTATGCCTCCTAAAGAAGCAAAACTTGAATAACTTGAAAAATAATTACCTTCAAACCACTTTAAAACTTGTTTTAGCTAACCATTTGTCCCTTTCAGTTTATTTTAAGCTTCCATCCTCCAACTCCAAAGATAGACCACTTTTTAAATCATGCCTAAATGACTAGGCTTTCAAAGTAAACCTTGGCCAAAGGTCAACCTCCGGTCAACATAGACACTTAATCTAGCTAATACACTTGGATACCATCTATCAATAATTATGAACCAAATTTCAAGCTCACACTCTATGGGTAACATAGACTTCCTTTAAGCCACCAAACACATGTTTTTGATAAGAGAAGCTAGTGACCACACAAAACACTCCACTTGGCACAAAAGGATTTAAAAACCTATGAAAAAACTTGGATCATGTCTCAAAAATATGTGAAAACCTTCCTAAGCATGAAATAATTCATGTCACATCTCCAAAATTCAAGTGACCCTTGTAATCAAGCAATATGTGCATACAAGCCACAACTTACAGCAGTCATCTTGACCAAATGGTCAAACACATACCTAAGCACCTCATGGACATAATCAAACCTCTTATCATGATTTGACATGTTATAACCAAATTTAATCAACTTTTTCCAACCTTATATCCCAAATAAAACATCAAAAATCACATTGGACACAATCTAGGTAGTCAACACTACCAAATTAGTCAACTTTGATGTTTGACCACAAAACTCACATCTGTGCTCATCAAAAACTCAGACCACCTATAAATTAATCATGGAAATATTATTCATTTTCCCATATAATCCAATTATTCATTATCCTTCAAATTAACACCCATACTAAGCATTCAAAAATGATAAAAAATGTACTTTAGGACTAGGAGACCTGAACATACCTCTTGAACAATCATCCTTGCTTCTTTCTCTTCACTGACCTCTAGGATCAGTTAGACCTCCTCAAGTAGGATTGAACATATTCACAACATGGAAAAATTATTTTTATACATTTTTCAAACAACACAAGCCATTAAGATTCAAATCACAGATCAACTACTTCTAATGGAGCAACTCAACCTCATGATTAAAGAAAACAAGACAACTCTACATGTCACAGTCTTCAACCTATGTAGGAATATTTGTGTCATAAAAATATATTTAAATTTCCTTTTAAGACATTTTGAGGTCATCAAAACACTAAGGATTACTTCAAATCAAAACACATCCTTCATGAATACATTTGCAGACTCCTTTTCAAGAATACAAGAACCTTGTGATGTTACAAGACATACTCATCTTTATAATGCTGTGAAATATTTCATGATTATTCTAATATGGAAAAAATACCTCTTAGACCACATAAATCTTCTTGAATACTCTTCATATATACTCAACGAATCAACTTCAGCAAGCACTGTCTAGATTTGATAATAAACTCAAACTTATCATCTGTAGAACATGTAAACCTTCTTAAAACTTCATGAACACCAATTCTCATCTTGAAGAACATTGGTCTTGAAAGTCAACCCTCAAATCACTATCCTTCATCTCTTGAGCTAGATATTTAAATTTTGATATCAAAATATCAATCTCACCTTCACAATTAAAGACCATGTTATGAAAACTCAGAACTATTATCAACCTCAGATTACTCAAACTATCTTCATGATGCCATCATACTCCTCTATGACCTTATGAGGTCACCTTGACACCAAAGAAACATGATACTCACTATAAAATATTCAAATCAATTCCATATACTAACAAGGCACCATTAGGCTATGTTTCTCCTTCAATTGTAGACCTCTGCCTTTCAGGACCCTACACATATTTGTACCTATCATGTTTGTTGACCAAGAGACCATCTTCAATAAGCCCTAGCATATACTCAGGTTTGATCTTGGATTTGGCTTCAGTATAGTCTTTCCTATTTTCCATATGCCTTCTTTAACAAATTATCATGCTTGAAGAACCATCTATAGCAGCAAACAACTCACCTTGAAGAATAATCCAACTCTTGACATCCATATTCTTATCAAAGCAACTATCAAAGCCCATCAACCCTTAAATTCACAATTCAGAAAACATGAAGAACCATGATATCAACAGGTCTACCATACTAATCATCAAAAACTATATAAAATTTGACAACAAGATAATTAGGTAGACACCATCAACCAAGATACTCACAATATCACCTTCCAAGCTGATTAAGCCTCAAGAAGGACCTGCTCTGATACCAATTATTGAGAGTAGCTACAAAGTATAAACCAATGGACTTTAGATAATACAAACATGAGAATTTATAAAATTTTTAGAGTAGATATAAATACCAAATCCATGTAATAAATATTTGAGACTCATGTAAGACCACCAAGCTCTTACTCACCTCAAACTCTGCTTAGAATAACTCAAACTAGCCTCTCCAAATAGGCCACTTCAGACTGCCTGCAAGCTCTAAAAACTAGTCATGGAAACATGAATTTTTCTCACCCTCAATGGATTTACTGATATATTTAAAATCATGAATAATATCCTAAAAGGACCTTATATCACTCTCCTATAATTATATCATAGGCTTCAATAGCAAAAACTTTTCTACAGGCTATTTTCACTTCACTAGCTCACACAAACTCAAAAGGACCAAGAAGGTCAACTTTGAATCAATTCCCTGATCATACCTCAAGAATAGGAATAATTTAAAAAAGAATTAATAGATTTAATACAACCCTTTAATCACCATCAATCTCTCAAATTCATCCTTAAACACTTGATCACCTTCTCAATTCATCTTTTCACTCTGACTAGCTTTTGTTCATTGTTTTCTCCATTTTCACTCTAGCGACTAGTCAACTTAATTGACTTATATAATTGACATAGTAACTATTTGTTTCCAAAAAAAAACTATGGACTTAAATAACAATTCCTGACCTTCAAGATCCAACAACTCTTATGCATTGACTTAGTCAACCCTACCTGTATCACTAAAATCTTTAGAAACAAGCATGTTTTTATACCTTTTGCTCACTGCCCTGACACACCACTACCACCTAGAGATGTATATAGGAGTCATATATACCTTAAAATATTAAAAATTGTTCAAAAAATCCATTTTGGGTCCTTTCTAGCAAGATATCTCCAATCGCTCCATTATGAGGGTTTATAAAGGGTTTTGACCAATTTACATTCTTAACAAATTTTCATAAGGCTCTATCCATAAATCCACTAAAAAATACTTGGAAAGGATTCTTAGGTCCATGTTACACCTCTCCAAAAATTCTTAGATCCCCATGCAAATTCTACACATGATAATGAGTATCACAAACTTCTTCTTGGGCTAGGAAACCTCTATTTTGCATGCACATAATACATCCCAACATACTAACTTGCTTTCTCTTCCTCCTCAGGGCCTAAAACTTGGTCAACACATTTGAAAAATCATTCCATACCATAAACCATGCTTACATGATATCTACTAACTAAAATCTCTTCATGATTGCTCATAAGAACCTCTTTAGCCCACCTTGCCTAATAGGCCTAGAACCACCAGACCAACTTGCCTCTTGAAGATACTTGGAAACTTATCCACTAATATCATAACACCTTAGATATATTCAATCCACTCATGTCAAATAATATAAAAAAAAATCAAGAATACACATGTATATACCTCTTACCTTATTAGGTAACCTAGCAAAGTCAAACACATAAAGCAGATGATGACTTGCACTCCACATGAAGACCATATGAGAAGACTTATCCTACTAAAATCATATCAAGAACATGTCAAATTATATCTCTCCAAGATCCATGTTATCCAATCATGCCTCCATATAACCAAATCCTCTAACTGCTCCCACTAGCAACCAAGACTGAACTGAGCACTAAGATCATGCATGTTAAACCAAGAGCACTCTCATACCACTTTGTCATCACAAATGCCACTTAAAATCAATGAAAACACATCAATTCCAACAATATCCAAACAATAATTATGTTTTTAAAATTTAAAAGAATAAAATCTAGTCTATATAAATTGAAATTGTCCTTTTTTTGGTCTCAGTTGTGATAGTCCTGCTAAACCTTAGTATAGGGATTAAGATACCAAAAACCCTCTAAAAATATATTTAACCATTAAAATTACTTATAAATTCATATAATTTAAGGATAGGATTTTTAAAATATGATAAAAGTGGTTTTAAGTCTTAATATTCCATATATGAAAATATATAGAGGACCAAGTTTATATAGACCTATGTTTTAGATCTAAAATAGGGTTTGGGGAGTAATAAAAGTTATATAACTCGAGGAATATTCATAAAAATGAATTGAAAATTTACAATATGGTGTGAATTTACTCATGTGAGTTATTAGTGGTGGTTAAATTTTTTTAGATTACCCAAAGAAAGTCATCTTTGTTTCTTGTCTGTAGTCCTATTTTAACAGTTAGAAAAGAGAGCATAATAGAAAGAGGAATGAGAAATAAGATTTGAGACTTTTAAAGGGGATAAAATAATTTGATATGAAGTATTCAATGTATTTTAAATTTTTATTGATCTCTTTAACTTAGGTTATGGGTAGTTGATCAGAATATAGGTTTGGTATAAGGCCTAAAAGATTGCATGAAAGACAAAATTTGAGTTCTTGCTAAGAGAGAGATAAAACAAGAAGGGTGATAGTTGTATATGAATATATAAAAAATTATAAAGAGGTGAATAAATATGTAAAATATTTTCATTTAAGTTGAGGTACATATCCATATAAATAACTAGGATCCATTGAACGAGGTTGAAAGCCATATGTGAGTTACAAAGGCCTAACATTATTGTTTTATATTTTTTATACAAGATCTGGGTAAAGGAAGGGATAAGATTAGTATAATTATGTTTTTTTTCATATTTAATGACCTTGAGGAGTAATAATGAATCATGGGAGAAGTTAATAGACTCTAAGAAGAAGGAAACAAACCTCATGTAAGGTAAATAAAACTCTTGAATGTTTATTCACATTAGGTAAGGATAAAGGTCTTAATTGAGATCATTATTGGGAAGGTATTAATAGTGTTGTAGGTTCAAATAAGAGATCAAGAAGGATATAAATCATTGAAGACAAACATAGGTCTACCTTTTGTAAGAGACCTTGAGAAGCCTACTTACACCACATATGCTAGGATGAGTATGGAATTTAGGCAAACCCTATGGCATATGAATATGGATTAACATCTAAATTTTAGTTGAAGATGAAATGGAAATGTGTCTCCAAGCTTCCAAAGAGTTTCACCATATCCAAATTTGTGGAAGAGATCTTAGATATGATCAACCTCCTAAACATGATGGTAAGAAATGTAGTTACTAAGGATTTTCATTGTGTGATGTTTCTCCCCATGAGCATCACAATGATGATAACTAGTTCATCGATTAGGGGAGTATGATCAATGATGCACTTCATGAATATCTCTCAAACATGTCTACCACTAAATCATTTTATATTAATTCCTAGTTGGTATACAATCTATCAACTCAACATGTATACCCTCACCTAACACAATTAGAAAATCCAAGGCCAACTACATGAATTTTTGACTTCTTCCCTTAGTGAAATTTAAAACAAAGTAACAAGAATTTCAAAAGAGTGAACTATGCATTCACCATGAGGATAGTAAAAACACTAAGTGAAGACTAGGGAATCAAACTTTTAGAAGAAGGAATCTAGTTGGTGTCACAATATGAAATCCATTTCATCTAATTCCATATTTTTTCATATATTAAAGTTGGAGGTTTTGAGGGGTGTCACATGAGGTTTCCACCACTAGTTAGCTATAATATTTTGTTGATTGAATTGTGTAAGAAAATTTTAGATGATCATAAAATATGCAAAAGAAGCATTTATAAGGAGTAGTGTTCCTTATCTATATAAGATATAACACCTACAAGCATGCAAATGATGCTCTAAAAATTGAAGCCAACATACCTTACTTTACTCTGTATGCTCACATGAGTATAGTTTCATTTGATAACAAGGGGTATATATGAGTCAATCTGGGTATTGGCTCTTAATATATTCATAAACTACATTTAGAAGACTATTGGGCCAACTGTGTTGATGAATTTAAAATCTGAGGACATGATTATGGATGTCTAATCCTAAATCACATTAAGATATTCACTGATAAATGGAACTTGATGGAATGATCAATTATGGCAGTAAACCTTTTGAGGTAGGTTACATTGATGGATTCATTGTGGGCCCTCTAAAATTATTAATATGGTCCACCCATGAAATCAAATAATTTAAAAAAAGAATTAAGTTCATGATGAGAAGATCATTGAAACGGTTCGACAATGAGATTTCAAAGTTCATAGGGGTTGGCGATTCCTATAAATCCAAGGTTGTAACCTCTCCCAAACAATCTCCTACATCTACTTTAAGGACAATGAGATATAGTGGTTTTGGTACTATCTCACATCCCACTATTGACGCTAATGGTGATGGTGGAGATGAAGCCAAACCAAGAAATACAACTAAGCAAGACTTGTGGTGAAGGCTTCTTCATGGTAAGGAAGTTGTAAGACAAGAAGACAATATTAATGCAATAATATTCTTCCCCACTTAGAGGTCCATCTCTTTCAATCAAGAACACCACACAATAATATTTTATTTATATTCAAGGGAATATGTACCTATCATGTGCATGAAAGGCACTCCATTCCACTTCACCAAGACCAATTTATCTTGATCTCTCATCTTCTCCACACATCCCAATCTCACCACAAGATACTCCTCCAAGGTAGCATGCATCACCTACTCCATTTAATGGTGTAGATACATAAATGGCTAGTACCAATAATGTGGAATTTGAATGTATGCCACCATTATTGGGAAAAATGAAAAATATAGTAGATGTGGAACTACCATATTTTGACAGTTTGATGAATCTTCATGCGATTACTCCCCCTAAAAAGACCAAGACCACTTATTGATTGGTCATAGAGCCTTCCAATGCTTAATTTTTTGAAATTATCAAGCCAAATGTTGTGAAGGACATGGGAGAGATGATACATTCACATGATTTTCCATGGGAGAAGCTACTCACGAAATTGATGTTCATAATCTCCAAGTGATATTTGAGAGAATGATCAAGAGATCTTAACATGATCATAATTGAACAATCTCAAAATCACACTAGTTGTGAGGATTACATGTGGCTAGATTTCATCCTCAGAGTATCAGATACATAGGTAGTGGTTAATCATCAAACAACAATGATTGGGTCAACTTAGTCTATTACAATGACTTCTTTTTTGTAGTTTTCTATCCCTCATAAGCACACCTAGGGTTTCAAGGCCAAGGAGACTGATTTATGATATGTGAACATCATAAGGGTTCAAGATCACACATATAGAGCATATAAACACATGTTAAGGTTATCATAAGGTTACAAACCCTCATTTCCACATATGTCAGTACTAACTAGCACATGTCAACATCATTGATGAAATCGACCCTAAGCAAAAAAAAAGTATAGTTTCGAAACCAAATGAATCATAACCTAATTTTAGGTTACATCCACTTCCAAAATACAATCATAGTTAGATAATCACCCATAAAATATAAGTACACATCCCTTTGTTATACTTACTAGATTTAGCATATGCCACTTGTCAAATCATTGCAATTAGTTCCAAGATTTTACATTCAAATTCATGGTTAAATTCCATATTTAGTAATCTAAATTATTATACATATATCTATCTTATTTGGGTTATTCGTGATTGAATTAATTTAAATTAGGGTGAAACAAGATGTGAACTCCAAAATTTCACCACTAATCTCAAAATGGGATCATATATACACCTAATTATATTTTTAGGGCCATGAGTTCAACAATATGACAAACCCCAATAGACTTCCACTACATATTGAGGACAAAGGGGCATGTGCATGAAATTTTTAGTATTGTGGCATTAGAAGCCCATTGTATGATGACTTTAAGGTTCCAACATCATTTCCAAATTTACTAAATGACACAAATTCTTTTTGGATGTGGGGGTGCATCAATAGATGGTCGACAAGTTTCTAACCACATTCCATATTTCTATTTCCTTCGATGGTGTGATTGACACATGTGACTTATGTTGTGTACAAGGGATAAAGGATGTATCTTTCTAGTAATTAGTTTCACACTGAGAATTTACTCTTTTACACTCACCTATGTTTTTACAAGAAATTTAAGTTTGGGTTTGTAAGTTCTAAGACTCGGTGACTCAATAATAAGAGATCCAACTTCATAACAATTTTTTTTTAATACATTCTAATTCAATGTGTGTGCTCATGTTAAATATTTTGTGGCTAAGAATTCACCTCAAAGTGGGAAAAAATTTAGACACCTAAAAATTGTCACATGGAATTTATTTAGTGTTAGTTTATATACGTTTGGTATATTTGTGTATGTATGGGTGACCAATCCAAATTAGGCATTATTTAATCATTTTGTCAAATTTTGTGGAATAAAACTCTCTTAATTTTTGCATCCCTATGCAAACATCCATAGCCATTTTATGATTTTTAAGTATTGTGCTAAGATCTTCTATATAGTTCTAGCCCCAATGATTGTGCCTTACTTTTGAATGGAGGGGCCATTTGATCCTTTCTCCCTTTCTCGTTTCCAGCCATTAGAAGTTGGCAAGAGAATAATTTTTTCCAACATTTTAATTCAAATCATTTATAAATAGATAAGTAATTAGTTGCATTTGATCATCAAGAATTTTTAGGTATAACCCAATATACATTAAACATTATTGGTAGATCACTCTCAGAGCATTTTAATAGAGCTATTTATATTAAGAAAATATTGTTTAGTGACATCTTTGTTATGTTTGTCAGGTCTGACAAATTAGAATGGCTAACAACTAACACTAACACTTATGCCCCCAAACCAAACTATTATCCATTTTAAATTTACAAATTTCAAGAAGGCATGAGTCAAAGCACAAAAAATTATGTTTAGAGGTAAAAGAGAAGAAATAAATGAACAAGCTCAAAATAATAGTTTTCATGTGAAAATATCTTTATAAGACTATGTGTATGGTCTTGGTAGGTGACTACGAGCCTTCATACAATCCTGGAAACATTCTCCTATCAAATCCAAATTTTGGTGTAGCAGACGTTACAAGTGGAAAATACATATGGACAAGCCCATATTACAATGAAAGGAAAAAATGATTCCAATACACTTGTTCATTAGAACACTGATGTCTAAACAAGCTAAGCCTTGAATCATATAGATTTCTGGGTAAAAACTGTGTGAAATGTTTTTGTGATGCATTTCAAATCATGACCTATAATTCATCATCAAGAATAAAATATCATGATGAATCATAGGTCATGATTCAAAATGCATCACAAAAATATTTCACACAACTTTTACCTAGAAATCTGTATGATTCACTCTTATGGACTATGGAAATATAAAAAAAGCTAAGCCCTGCCTATCTCTCCCTATGTGTGATTATTTATTTAATTGAGCATTTTTAGTTGTGTTTTTATAAATTTTATAATTCTTAATTAGAGACAAATTTTTTTTATGCAAACAAAATTAAAATTATATATATATATATATATATATATATATATATATATATATATATATATATATATATATATATATATATATATATATATATATATGGTAGTTTTTCGTTTGAGATCCATGCTCTTTTCTTTCAAGGGTGTCATTTACGAGCAATAAGAATGAATGGAAATAGGATCTCCACTATCACAAGTGGTTTCCCACTTCTTTGTGTGTGTGTGTGTGTGTGTGTGTGTGTGTGTGTGTGTGAGAGAGAGAGAGAGAGAGAGAGAGAGAGAGAGAGAGAGAGAGAGAGAGAGAGAGAGAGAGAGAGAGAGAGAGAGAGAGAGAGAGAGAGAGAGAGAGAGAGTGTTACAAGGCACTAGTGGATTTGGCTAGACCTTGCATAGATGAAGACATTGTGAAATTGGTAGTTTTTTATTTGAGATCCACACTCTTTCCTTTCAAGGGTGTCTATTGACGTAGAAGATTGCACCCTTGGTAGGAGGCTGAGCTCCTGCCTTCTCCTTGCAACTATGGAAACTCCCCTCTCGCTTGTGGGACTGGCGAAGCTGGAGGGGAGAGTCTCTAGATAAGGGCTAGCTCCCTTTGATGCATCATGTTCGTTCCAATAAGTGCTAATACATATATATATATATATATATATATATATATAAAGTGGGGATGAAAAGGGAGAAAGATATAGGAAAACAAACCTACTCTAAAAGAGGTGATGCACCAAAATAAAGTGACCTTCTCACATCCACACTTGAAACCAAACAAATGCATACATACACTTCACACTTGGCAAAAGAACCAGACTGCAAAAGCTTGACATGGAGGTTGGAATGAAAATACAGAGAATAGAGGTTCACCAAAGGTGCTATGAAATGCACACTTGCAAGGTAACTCCTTTTGTTTCTATACCTCCAAATAGAATTCTCCTTACCAGTTCTACAGAAAGGGCACTTTGTAGACAACAGATACATTGGTATTAAACCTGTGAAAGCATCGAGAAAATAATGACTAAACACAAATCAATACTTAGCACATACATGAAAATGTCTATCCAAGATAGAGGTAAAAATTGCGTTTATTGATTTAGGTGGAAATTTTGCCAGGGCTACGCCTTACAAAATGTGGAAGATCAAGATCAAAATGACAAGTCTTGAATATATATATCAAGAAATGAGGCCTTTTGGTGCCCATTTTTACAAGTGGCCCATGGTAGGCATTGTGTCAACTACTGAAATAACTTCCTGACATCTTCTTGCGTTAATTGAATCGCTCTGTCTGCTTCTGCATGACGGCCATTCTGCTATCAAGAATTGAACTGATGAGCCATGCCATTTTCTTGCTCTGCAGTGCATATTGAAGAAAACTAGCCACACGGTTGGTCATTCATGCCTTCTAATGATCAATTTGTAGACACTATTTCACTTGCCAAAATAACTTCCTGAGTCGGCATCTTCTTTCACTACTTGGGCCACCTGCCAGTTCCTACACTTGGCACTTTGTCCTTTCCATATATTGTCTCTTCCTGCTCCTTTGGCCCTTGGGCTATCTTCTGGTGGGTTGCTGCATTTTTGGGCCTTTACCATAGTTAACGTTCCTTTGGTTTGAAAGCAAACAATTCTTTCATTGTATGAAATTTGGCGTTCACGCGGTCGTCATCGCTTTGAAAACCAATGGCTAATTCACTTCCTTATATTTGATGGGTTTCAAGACGTCATCATCATCGGCAAATTCCTTCAAGCTTTTCCTTTTCGATCCTACACATTGAACTGGAGGTGTTAAACTAACTCGTTGAACCAAAAATGGTTCAACGGTTCAATCGGTTCAACGGTTCAACCACTGCGCGCCGATGCC
This sequence comes from Torreya grandis, assembly GCA_037957365.1. Lineage (NCBI taxonomy): Eukaryota > Viridiplantae > Streptophyta > Pinopsida > Cupressales > Taxaceae > Torreya > Torreya grandis. The sequence goes on along the minus strand of JARHVA010000094.1, from coordinate 314,169 downwards.
TTTAAACCAAGCCGTTTGAACTTGCCTTTGAACCGTTCGATTGAACCATTCGTTGCACTTTAACCACTGAACCAAGGCCGAAGCATTGAAATTTGTAGAAGCATTGAACCAGTTCATGAACCAAGGCCGATGAACTGATGCAGCCAAAAATGAATTGGCCTTAAACAACAGGGGGAGAAGTTAACCGATTTTTTGCCCTGTTGGGCAAAATGGTCAACAGATTGGCACCTCCCAGGGGAAGCATGCCTACCATGCGTAGAAGCCAGTTGCCTTAAAAATCCATTGGGCATGGAGTCAGATTGTAATTTTAAAATAGCAACAGCTCCGATAAATTCCAGAATCAATCACGCAGATTCACTCCAAGAGGAAAAGAAAACACACACAAAGCTAAGAAAACTGCTTGTGTAATAGCACTTATGGAAAATAGGGAAAGGAAACTAAAAGCAACCTACTATATACAGCTAACTAGGTATTTTTTATTCCCCCTTGGATCAAAGGAAAAACTTCTAATGTCACCTTCCTGGCAAGAAGACTCATGGTGTTAGGCAAGTAGCTGAATGAAAAGGAGAGCTGGTGACCTGCTCCTCTTGCCTGTCACTTGTATCGGCTTATACCCGAGTGGAGATTCAAACATGCTTCCAATGTATACGTACTCTATTTGTTCTTGGAATCTTGCCTCCTATTGGTTCTTTAGGCTGGTGTATCCCATCAAGAAATCAATTGCTGCCAGCTCATCACTAGAAGCCCCTTGATACGCACCCTTGACTGGCTTGCTCTCTTCTGCCTCATGTTTGGGTTCCATGATATGACCATCCTCCTTGATGATTTTGAAGAAACTATCTTTATATTCACCAACCTCTCAGAGGGATAAATCTGAAAGATTGCAGCCTCTTTGCATTCTTGTTTGAACCCCAATGTTGCCTTCTCCGCTCTTATCTAGCTCATAGCCTCGAAGAATAGTGCAGCCTACCTCAATGTCTTCAAATGGATCATTCAAAACATGAACAAGAGATTGTCCATGCTCCTCCATGTCACCTAAGGTGATCTCCTCCTCATTCGTACTCATGAAGTCTCTCTGATCAGTCATGAACTGAGCATACTCCTCTTCACTTGCTTCCCTCAAGACAAGTTCCTCCTCGAGAAGGGGTGAAGTGGAAGGCTGATGGATGAACTCATGTGGAAGAGGAGGCAGTCCTTGAAATATAATCGAATGATTCTCCTCTTTCCATTTGGTCAGCACTTCACCTATATCAGGCATGGCCTGATAGCTCTCTTGGGGATGTGTAGGTGGGGTGTGTTCAGACATGGAATGTGCTATTGGGTCTGAATCGTCCATCACACACTGGCTGAGGAATCTCTCTTTGGATTCCAACTCTGCAATATACCTATCTATATCCTCTTGGAAGAGCCTTTCCCAGAAGTCACAATCATCATCGGGAGCATGAGCAGCCCCATCTTCTTCAAGGTTTTGAGCAAAACCTTTCCCTTCTTCCTCCTTTCCACCCCAAGATTCCACTATTTGCTTCTAGCTCATGATCTTGGGATTGGAATCTTGCTCCTGTGAACAGGCAACAACTTTATCCTCTTCAAGGTCCTGAGCTAGTTCATGGTGTTCCTTCTTCCAACTCAGAAATGGGAGATCATGTTGAAAGACTTGAGGAGGTTGGGGAAGATTTGGGAGGGTCTGCTCATGTACAGGAAGAGCTATCTGAAAAGAGGCATGCTGAAAATCTAGGCACACGAGATTGAGGGTAGGATCAATTGATGCATCGGATGAGTCAGAATGAGCAAGTGCCATTTGATAGAAAGGATTTGGCATACAAGAGGGAGTTTTCTCTAGAATAGGAGGGGGCAAACCTTTGGGCAAAATTTCTTGATTTTCGTCCCTCCACTTTACCAACACTTCATCAATATTGAAATTAGCTTATGGATTGGTGGAAGGGGTGCCTTTTGGCGTCAGGTCCTCTGCAGGGTCTAAAATCTCCATCACTCTTTCTCCAAGCAGTCTTATCTTCCTTTCTAATTCCTCAGCTCGCCTGGCTAGATCATCCTCACCTTGTACTTCTTGGAGCTCGTGGGAAACACCATAGAGTTGGGGAGTGCATGAAGATTGCCATGAAATGCAAGGAGCTTCTTGAGGAAGGGTGGGGGGAACTTGAAAATGACTAACCTCATCTTGTACCTCACACTCTTGGACAATGTCTTTCATCCCCTCGCTGTTTCGTGACTCAACCACTTTATTCCAGCTCAAGAAATTCGGAGTGGGCATCTCCTTTGGGGGTGATGGGGCCACAGTGTGAGAGGGTAGTGAAGATTTAAATTCCACTTCCCTCACTACCAAGATGGACTGCTGCATTTGAAGATTTTCCAATTCGATTTGTCTATCAAGATTAGCCTTAAACACAAGGTTTGCTATTTCGAAACTCTCCTCAACATGACTTTGACAGGGTTGACTAGGCTTATAAGCAAGGGCTGTATATGACTGATATGATGCTTAGGGCAGTGAGTATGTAGGTTGATATACTTGGTAAGGCTGCCTCTCATGAATACTCAGCTTCTCTTCCAAAGATGCAATCAAACCACTCACATCCAGCATCTCATTTGTAAGCCTGTGCCAATTGGCTCTTTCAATAGGAGTCCATTCCTTCTTAACCTAATTTAGCGCATTTCTCACTTGATGGATGACATGATCAAGAATTTCTTGGCCACATCCCCTTCTGGTGTCAAGATCTATTACATACTTTTTGTATCCCAGCATTGCTTGCTTGAAGGCAGAAATGGGTTGATTGGCAAAGAGACTGGGTTGTGTGGGAGAAGTGACATATTGAGAAGACTGGGCATAAGGCTGATATAACTCATGAATGGGTTGGGACTGGCCATATTGAACCTAATAAGGATCAACATAAGGCTGGTAAGGATCATAGCCATGCTGGCCAAGGAAAATAGGGTCCATGGCTTTGAACGATGGGATTATACATACCAAAATGTTGTTTATTGATGGTATGGTACCATAATTGCTTAACCAGTTGATTTAAATCAGAGTCACCATTGGTGTTTGACTCAAAAGCCTCTAAAGGCTGGTTGGTCGAAGAACACACCAAAATTCTTCAACTCTTTGGACACAACTTGTCCTAGTTGATCCCACTAGGCATGCCAGAACTGTTGACGCTAAAGATTGCACCCTTGGCAGGAGGCTGAGCTCCTGCCTTCTCCTCGCAACTATGGAAACTCCCCTCTCACCTGTGGGACCGGCGAAGCTGAAGGGGAGAGTCTCTAGATAAGGGCTAGCTCCCTTTGATGCATCATGTTCGTTCCAATAAGTGCTAATACACACACACAGATATATATATATATATATATATATATATATATATATATATATATATATATATATATATATATATATATATATCAATGGGGGATGAAAAGGGAGAAAGATACAGGAAAACAAACCTACTCTAAAAGAGGCGATGCACCAAAATAAAGTGACCTTCTCACATCCACACTTGAAACCAGACAAACACATACATACACTTCACACTTGGCAGAAGAACCAGACTACAAAAGCTTGATAGGGAGGTTTGAATGAAAATATAGAGAATAGAGGTTCACCAAAGGTGCTGTGAAATGCACACTTGCAAGGTAACTCCTGTTTCTACACCTCCAAATAAAACTCTCCTTACCAGTTTTGCAAAAAGGGCACTTTGTAGGCAACAAATACGTTGGTATTAAACCTATGAAAGCATCGAGAAAATAATAACTAAACACAAATCAACACTCAACACATACACAAAAATGTCTATCCAAGATAGAGGTAAAAACTACGTTTATTGATTTAGGTGGAAATTTCACTAGGGCTACGCCTTACAAAATGTGGAAGATCAAGATCAAAATGACAAGTCTTGAATATATATATCAAGAAAGGAGGCCTTTTGGTGCCCCTTTTTACAAGTGGCCCATGGTAGGCACTGTGTCAACTACTAAAATAACTTCCTGACATCTTCCTGCGTTACTTGAATCGCTCCGTCTGCTTCTGCGTGATGGCCATTTTGTTGTCAGGAATTGAATTGATGAGCCGTGCCATTTTCCTACTCTGCAGTGCATACTGAAGAAAACTAGCCGCGCGGTTGGTCATTCGTGCCTTCTAATGATCAATTTGTAGACACTGTTTCACCTGCCGAAATAACTTCTTGAGTCGGCATCTTCTTTCGCTACTTGGGCCATCTGCCAGTTCCTACACTTGGCACTTTGTCCTTTCCCTATCTTGTCTCTTCCTGCTCCTTTGGCCCTCGGGCTATCTTCTGGCGGATCGCTGCATTTTTGGGCCTTTTCCATGGTTAGCGCTCCTTTGGTTCGAAAGCAAACGGCTCTTTCATTGTATGAAATTTGGCGTTCATGCGACCGTCATCGCTTTGAAAACAAATGGCTAATTTGCTTCCTTATATTTGACAGCTTTCGGGACGTCATCATCATCAGCAAATTCCTTCGGGCTTTTCCCTTTCGATCCTGCACGTTAAACTGGAGGCATTAAACTAACCCGTTGAACCAAAAATGGTTCAACGGTTCAACCACTGCGCGTTGATGCCTTTGAACCAAGCTGTTTGAGCTTGCCTTTGAATCGTTCAGTTGAACCATTCGTTGCACTTTAACCGCTGAACCAAGGCTGAAGCGTTGAACTTTGCAGAAGCGTTGAACCAGTTGATGAACCAAGGCCAATGAACTGATGCAACCAAAAATGAATTGGCCTTAAACCGCAGGGGGAGAAGTTGACTGATTTTTTTCCCTATTGGGCAAAATGGTCAACAGTGTCATTTAAGAGCAATAAGAATGAATGGACATAGGTTCTCCACTATCACAAGTGATTTTCCACGTCTTGATGGAGCAATTTTAAGAGATGGCTCTCCATTCTCTTAAACTAAAATCCAAATGGTGGAATTAGTTTGTTGATGACACTAATCTTTGTTAACAACATGGCAAATACAAACTTGAATAATTCCACTCCCACATTAACAATATGGTGGAAAACATCAAATTCAACAAGGAGAAAGGATAGATGTTTTCCTTCTTAGATGTTCTCATCACTTGCAAGTCCAATGGTTCTCTTGATCATTACCTAGTTCTTAGAAAATGGACCCAAACATACCTATAATTGCATGGATCCTCACATTATCATCCAACATAGATTGCAAGGGTTTTGAAGACCCTGGTCACTAGGGCTTTCATAATTTGTGATGAAGAGCACTTGGAGCATGAAATCAAGCACTTAAAAAGCGTTTTTCAAGAGGGAAAATAATGCAAGAACTCTTAGACAAGCCAAAGATGGTCAAAACATGCGGCATAAGGAGTAGAACACACATAAAGACCTAGTGGCATTAATACCTTTTATCGAAGGTATATCTAACAAGATATCTAGAATATTGAGATGTCATAACATAGAACCCACTTTCATTCCAAGAAACAAGTTGATAAAAGCTATAAAGTTGCAAGGCATCACATGGAACCAAGTTTTAAAAGTGGGCTCTACAAAATTCAATGCTCATGTTGAGTCCCTTATATTGGGGAAATATGTAGATGCATTTGATCAAGGATTAAGGAACATGCCATTGACATTTACCTTGAGAAGAAGGATAAATCAACATTGATACAACACTCAGGAAAAACTAAACACTTGATTGGCATTGAGGATGCCAATGTAGTTGCAATGGAGAAATTTTATTAAAAATGTCAATAGAGATAGGTTGTGGAGATTAATAAGTATCCTAAGAATTTGAATAGGGATCAAAGAAAATTAGGTTTGAGACATGCTTGGAGACTCATCATTAACAAATTATAGAAGAACCCCTCACTTTAGGAGATGAACATTTATTCTTTTGAATTAGTTAGTAACGATTATTTTTGCACTAATTTATTTCTTATAGCGGGAGCCCATGAGACATCAACACATTTTACAAAAGTTATAGTTCATTGCTTTTACACATGATATTTTCGGATGGTAGATCAATGGGTGATTTGAAACATTGATACAAATTTGTACATAGTCATTCCACAAAACTTACACCTTTCATATATTTGAAATCATCTTACAATTACGTCAGACGCATTTTTCAATGAGAATGCCCCTCTAAAAACTCCTCATTTCTTCCACTGTGTAAATTGTAGATTCACGCCACATGTACAATATTGATGGATGTGATTTCCGATTTCACAATCATCTTTCTTCAGTTTTTTATTTTACTTACTGCCTCCGGCTTACTTTGTCGTCGGGTGGCAATTATGAGTTATACTAGATTTATACTAATCGAACACACTCGAGAGTTTTCCTTAGCTTCCAGATGAAATTGACCTCATCCTATTAATATGTTGAATGCTAGAGACAAAGGCGGCAACCGAGTAGATATGGTCGCATCACAATCTGATACAATTTATACAATATATTCTCTTGCCCCATTATTATTATTATTTTTTTTTTTTGGTAATAAATGATCCCTGAAACGTCCCAATAATTACAGAGAAATACAATGTACATCTATATAACCACACTCGCTTACCCTTACATATATCACTATCTAAAAGAGAGGCATATCCATATCCATATCCATATCCATATCCATATCCATATCGGTCTGCATGAGTTGGACCCCAACCCTAGTGAGGGTAGGGTCTCCTCTATCGTTAGGTGAGCCCCCATTAATCCCAGAGAGAGGAGTCATGACAGTCGTGGTCGTTGTAATAGTAGTCATAGTCGTAGTCAATAACGGGTCGGCAGAGGCGAGGAGGAGTGAGTGGCATACCCTCCGCCATGTTCAACAGCATGTTGTGAATCTCCACGTCGTCACCTTCCTCGTCCACGTCAGCGACAGGCGGCGGCGAAATGGCGGCGGCGGCGGCGAGAGCGGCGGCGAGCGCGGCGGCCTGGATGTGTTTCGGAGACGACGACTGCGGGAGCGGCAGCGAGGCGGCGGACTCGGGGAAATTCAAATACGCACAAGCTCCTCTCAGGGCCAGCGCCGCCACGTCATGCGCTCGCGCCGCCATCTCGGCACTCTCGTAGCTCCCCAACCATATCCGCGTCTTGTTTCTGGGCTGCCGGATCTCGGACACCCATTTGCCATAATTGGGCCGCCGCCTCACGCCCCTGTAGCGGGGGTGCCTCGTCTCTCCCCTGCTGCGCTTCTTCCCGCCGCTTACAGCTTCCTCCCCTTCCCCTTCCCCTTCCAATTCCGCTCCCTGGTACTGACAGTAAGGCTGATTCGGAGTCGCTTTCACCTCGCTTGAATCCATAATGTCAGAACTCAGAAGATGTCAAGGATGATTACACATCATACCCTGACTCGAAAACATGGGAAGGGTGGCAGGGGCCTTATAGAGACGGTTTACGTCCATGGTAGCCGCCTTCAGAATTTACCGGCCATCGGGATCTAAGCCTCAAGACCCACAATGATTGCACGATATTTCTATCGAGATAACGTTTAGCTTAGGGTACTATGCTTTTTGGGAGACAAAAAGATGTGGTCGGTGTTGTGTGAGCGTTCATGATTCTTAATAGAGCCAATGGGCACCACATGAATGTGTTGTGGATATGAAATCTTTGTACCCTCGGATGAGAATCCAAGCTAGGAGGGTGGTGGGATGTCACTGGGTAGGTGGATAGGTGGCTAGTGATACAGTGTTTTTAAAAGAGTAGTAGTGATTGAAATGTCAATTTTACACTTAAAGTGGAAACACATGGTGGCATAACAGGGAAGGTGGCTCTCTATTATAGGTATGGGGTGGATAAATAATTAATTCATTTATTTAAATTGTCGGTTGGGAAGAACATGGCCCATGGTGCAGGTAGCTTTCTAAATGGGCTTAGTCACAATAGAGCTTTCTATTTTGATCGAGACATTAGGAAGTAAAAGAATGTGCCATCCAATATTTTTCTAATAATTCTTTCCATTATGCACACTTACATAAACGTAATGCTTGGGAGAATTTTTCAAGCCTTAATTCCCCTCAATCGCCCTTACAATCCACTTCACACATAGAGTAGTAAATATCAATAATGCCCATTCTTCTTTTGTCACAAGGAAGGCAACAAATGTCCTAAAAAATTATATGGAAACCTTGAGTTTTCTTAGAATTGGCCTAGAGAAAATCTCGAAGCACCTTTATTAATTTGTCATATGAGACTTTTGAAGGAGCCCAACAAGAGGAATAATAGACATAGTTGGTTGCAATAATTTTAGTGCAAACTTGAAACTTGTTTGCGATATAAAGAGGCTTTGTAATCTAGTAAGTGATTTTATTTTCTGCTCTTTCGATTACATATTGCCAGAGCATAAAGGGTGAGTTGTCAAAGGAAAAAGGAATATCAATAAATTTGAATGTCGTCTCTTTCTGGATCCACTTCCATTGATAAATTTGCAGCCACTCAGCCAAGGGCATCATGCTTTGTCAATAGCACTAGGTTTTAATTTGTAATGAAATTACTTAGATATTCGCACAAAATGATTTTATATTGCGTAGAATAAGCAATTATGAAAGATCACACAATGATAATTGACAACAGAACAAAATAATGGATAATATAGCAAAGCCACTTCAAGGGGGCAACCTCCACATCAATGCACTAATAAGAAAATACTTAACATAATGAAAAAAGACTAACCACTACCTCCTATATATAGTCTACTTAGCCAAGGTTATTCCATAGGTCGACCTATCTAAGAACATAGAAAAATGTAAAAAGTAAATAAAAGAGGTATGTAAGCCTTAAGTCGGCCACACATATCCCTAGACACACCAATGGTTAAGGGCGTAACAAGCCCTCTCCTTCAAAACAATGTTGTCCTCAATGTTGTGACAACTTTAGATGCTACTGCACAAATGTTTCATCCTCCCAAGTGGCATCTTCACATGGCAGATTCTTCCATTTGATCAAGTACTCTGTAATTTCTTGAGAACATAGTTGCTTGGTGCACCTTTGAAGGATCGTCTCAGGATCAAGAACAACTCTATCTCCCTCATCTAATTTTAGTAATTCTATTTGAATGGAAACTATGTGTCCAATGAATTTCTTCAGGCATGATACATGAAAAACTTGATGTATGTGAGTAGATGAAGGAAACTCTAACTTGTAGGCCACACTGCCAATTTTCTACAATATCTGATAAGGCTAATAATACTTAGGGGATAGCTTGTTATCATTTTTTTGTTGCTTTAATGACATCTGTTTGTATGGTTGTAAGCGAACAAAGACCCAATCACCAATGTCAAAATGTCTCTCACTTACGTTTTGATTTGCTTGTTGCTTCATGCAATTTTGGGCCATAGCTAAATTTTCACGCAAACTTGCAAGGACCTCCTACTGATGGTGAATGTGTTCTTCAATTGCACAAACCTTAGGATGGACCTTCAAGGTTGAAGCGATGGATGGAGGGTGGTATGCATATAGTGTCACAAAAGGAGACATTTTGGAAGAACTATGAACATAAGTATTATACCACCATTCAACAAGAGGCATCCAATGAACCAATTTATCTTATTTATCAGAAACAAAACAATGGAGATATCCTTCTAGACATTTGTTGACTACCTCAGTTTGTCCATCACATTGAGGATGATAGGATGAACTATGAGCCAATTGGGTGCCCAAACATGTAAATAACTCAGTCCAAAAATTACTAGTAAAAATGGAATCTCTATCATTGACAATGATCGTGGGGTCCCATGTAGTTTCTGAACTATATTGAGAAAAACAATAGCAACTATACTAGCAACAAATGGCTAGAATAATGAACAAAAATGAGCATACTTATTGAGACGATCTATAACAACCATGATAACATTTTAACCATCAGATCTTGGTAACCCTATAATGAAATCCATAGATACCTCTTCCCAACATTGGCTAGGGATGGATAAAGGCTGTAAAAGACCTAGGGTTTTGATGGTTTTGCCTTTGTTTTATTTACAGATCATACATTCAACCACATATTTCTGGACATCCCCCTTGAGACCACCTCAAAAAAAATCTTTCTTGATTATGTGATAGGTTTTCAAAAATCTTGAATGAGCCCCAATTGGAGTTGCATGAAGTTCTTGAAGGATTTTTTGTTTGAGAAGAGAATTCTTACATAGGTACAATATGTCTTTATACCATAATGCATTATCTTTCCATGTAATTTTTTCAAATCCACCTAAACCTTGCTGAAGATTTTGAATCAAATCATAGGCAACACTATCATGTTCTCATTCTAATCGTGCTTTCTCTAGAAAATCTACCTACAAAATGGTTATTGCACATATTAATGCCTGAACTGATTCATCTTTTCTAGATAGTGCATCTGCCACCACATTGTCCTTGCTTTCTTTGTAGACTATTTCAAAATCATAGCCTAACATCTTAGTTACCCATTTCTATTGTTCTTCAGATGACAACCTTTGTTCTAAAAAATATTTGAGATTATCATGATCAATCTTTACCTGAAAGTGATGACCCATCAAATAAGGTCTTCATTGTTTGACTACATGCAAAATGGCCATCATTTCCTTCTTATAGATGGGCTTGTATTATTTTTTACCCTTTAGTTGATGACTTTCAAATGCAAATGGTCTACCTTATTGCATGAGTACATCACCCATACCATACCCAAATGCATCACATTCAACTACAAAAGTCTTAGAAAAATTAGGAGTAGCCAATACTGGAGTAGTGCACATAGCCAATTTCAATTGTTCAAATACCTGAGTAGCTATATCAGTCCACTAAAAGGAGTATTTATTTAACAAAGAGGTGAGTGAGGCTGTAATACTACCATAATTTTTGACAAACCTGTGATAGTAACCAGTAAGCCCCAAAAACCCCCAAAGTTTCTTAAGTGTCTTAGGAATTGGCTAGTCCACCATTGCTTGGATTTTTTTAGGATCCACTTTCACTCCTTCATAAGACACTAGATGACTCAAATATTCAACCTCACCAGCCCCAAAAGTATATTTAGAAGGTTTGGCATACAATTGATTTTGCTCCAAAATGGAGAGTACCTATTTCACATGTTCTAAATGATCTTCCCAATTTTAACTATAAATGAGGATATCATCAAAGAATACCAGAATAAATTTCTTAAAAAATGGCTTAAAAAAAATATTCATCAAACTCTGAAAAGTAGATGGTGCATTTATTAACCCAAAAGGCATAACCAAAAACTCATAATGGCCCTCATGAGTCCTGAAAGTGGTTTTGTGTATGTCTTCATCACAGATCTAGATTTGATGATATGCAAAACACAAATCTAACTTGGTAAAATAAAGAACACCATTCAATTCATCTATCAAATCATCAATGATATAAATTAGAAACTTATCTTTGATAGTGTACTTGTTGAGTTCTTTGTAGTTAGGGTACATCCGCCAGGTGTCATCTTTCTTTCTCACTATGACAACTGGTGAAGAGTATTCTCTTTGGCTATGATGAATGATTCTTGCATCCAAAATCTCTTGTACCCTCTTTTTAATTTCACTTTTCTAGGCATAGGGATACCTGTATGGCCTAATGTTGGGTGTGTACTACCAGAAATAAGTGTGATAGCATGATCATGCGTGCAGCTAGGTGGAAGTCTTTTTGGCATGTCTCCAAAAATAATATAATGAGCATCAATTATTTATTTTAAATCAAGAGGTAGAGATGGATGAGTTGGTTGTACTTCCATAAAAAACAAGCAAACTACAAATTCTTCAGCACCTTTACGAAGAATCTTTATCATTTGATGGGAGCTAACAAGTTGTGGAGATATAGCCTTTAATCCCCTTAGCTCAAATGCCCTTTCTTCAAAATAAAAATACATGGATAATTATTGAAAATTCATCTCAATAGTGCCCAAAGTGGTGACCCATTAGACTCTCAGAACAATATCAGCTCCACCCATAGGAATAACAAACATAGGAGAATCCAATAAGTAGTTTCCCATGGCCAACTTAATACTATGACATTTTCCTGAACAACTAACAACATCACCATCTATAATCATAACCTAAAATTCTAGAGCTAGATAAATGAAATAGTTCAAATGAGCAGCCAACTTACTATGGATGAAGTTGTGTGTGCTCCCAAAATCAATGAAGACAATGACCTTCTATTTCTTAAGGAAACCCATCACCTTAAGAGTTTCGCAAGTACTAATCCCTGAAAGGGAATGAAAACAAATAGTAGGTTGAGAGTCTTCAGATTCCTCCTCAGGAACTTCTACATCCTCATTATGTATGTCTGTATCATCTTCATTGTCATTGGCACCTTTAATGTAAAATAGCTTCAATTCAACATAATGATGGTCTTTGCTCCATTTGTTGTCACAACCATAACACAACCCTTTGGCTCACTTCTCCTCAATTTGTCATTATGTTACTCTAGTGGGTTGTGAAAATGATGGTGCTAAAAAGTTGTGATCATGACCAGTAGTGAAAGTTTTCCTTTTGACCATCTCTTTTTATTCTATCATGCGTGCCTTACAAATAGCTTTTGATATAGACATTAGGTTAAACATTCAAACATCAAATTGGATTCTATCTTTGAGGCCACAAAAAAATAGATCAGTTAAATTTTTCTCAGTGATATCTTCCACCTATAAAGAGAGATTCTAAAACTGATGAATATAATCCTTCATAATTCCTATTTGCTGTAGCTTGGCTAATTAGCTAAAATAGTTCTCAAAAACATTATTTTGATAATGAGCTGACAACTCTTTAGTGAAAATAGTCCATGTGATAGGAGCACCATTCTTTTTCTTTTGAGTACATAACCATTGATACCAAATGAATTACTCAGATTCCAGATACAAGGCTGTCACTATCACCCTCTAAGAATTAGAGGTTTGATGCAGCTCAAATAATTTCTCAATTTGGGTAATCCAAGTGAGAGGATCCTTACCATCAAACTTATGCATGTCCACTTTTGGCAACATCAATTTCATACCATCATGGGAGTTTTTGAGAGGAGGATTTGAATGCTGAAGTGGAGGGTTGTTGGGTTGAAATTGAGATGTAAGGGTAACCAATTGCGTAGTGATATGCTGAAATTCATTGTGAACCCCATTAATCTATCTATGCATCCCTAAAACATCAACTTGTACTAAAACAAAGTCATCATGCCTCACCAAGTTCTTTATGTCCACTTGAAGTTGAGAAATCATTGGATTTGAAGTTTTAGATTCCATGTCATTGATAGGAGTCTTAGGATTTTCTTTCCCCCTTTTCTTCTTTAAGTACCTAGACTTGCCATATACAAACCCTATGATGGTTTTGACACCAAAAAAAGTGTACCAAAAAATGGTACCATTGTGATCACCTTATCAAGATGAATCTAATGACTACCTTTGCACACTAGGGTAAAAATTTTGGTACCAAAAAAGTGTACCGACATATTATACTGTTGTGATCATCTCACCGAGATGAATCCAATGACTGCAATTTTGCAAGGGGAAATTTTTTCCCGAACTTTTTTTATTTTTTTAATTTTTTTTCAAAAAATCATTTTGAGCAATACTGCATTGATGGAAAAAATTAATTCTTTCAGGATTGCAAGTTATGTTTTTTCTCTCTCATAGCTCCTAGAAGCCACACTTCGCTAGATCTAAAAAAAGTGCCATAGGAAACTTGCCCAAATCAAAGCTTTGATACCAATTGTAATGAAATTACTTATATATTCATATAGAACGATTTTATATTGCACATAATAAGCAATTATGAGAGATCACACAGTGATAATTGATAGTAAAACATAATACTGGATAATATAGCAAAGCCACTTCGAGAGGACAACCTCCACATCAATGCACTAATAGTAGAATACTTAACATAATGAAAAAAGACTAACCACTACCTCCTATATATAGTCTACTTAGCCAAGGTTATTCCATAGGCTGACCTATTTAAGAACATAGAGAAATGTAACAAGTAAATAAAAAAGGTATGTAAGCCACAAGTCAGCCACACATTTCCCTAGACACACCAATGGTTAAGAGAGTAACATAATCCATTGTAAGATTTACAAAAAATGTCAATGTATCCAAGTGCCTCTTTGAAAGAGGCTTCTTGTTTTGCAAGCATGAGGAAAGAGTAATCTAAAAAACACTAATTAATAAGTTGAGAGGAGAGATCAGGAAGAGTAATTCCCTTGATAAATCCATAATCTACTATGTGAGAAAATGGATACCAAACACTTTTCTAAAAAATATATACAAAGTTGGGGTAAGAGGGAAACCTTGATTAATGGATTGAAAAATCCCAAAGCTATCGGACTTGTGACCATTGATGGTGAAATAGTTATAAGATTCAAAAAATAGATTCTATATCACTAAAATAAAGAAGTTACCAAAATCCAAAACTTCAAGCATGGTGAGGATACAGGGCCACTCGATTGGATAAAAATATTTTTTGAAATCAAGTTTGAGAAAGTTGGTCCTTTGTTGAGAGACACAATCCATAATGTACTTAATTTTAATGAACCATGTTTGTTTTGGCCTGATGATTGTAGGTAGGATGTGGTGAAGGTAGAGCAACAATATTTTGGTAGTGGTCTTATAAGAAACATTCAATAGGGTGTTTGAGTGCCAACTAGTAATAAGCTTAGGATCATTAAACTTAGGTATAAACTTAATATTGTCTTTATTGATGATGACCCCAAAAGATTTATTGTGCAGGGCTTATTTGTAAACATAAAGCAAGTTAGGTCCTCAAAATTTCCAAGTGGATTTGTAAAAGTCACATGTAAAACCATCTATCCTTGATGCTTTATCATTGGCCATGCATTGCACAACACTAAATAACTTATCAATAAAAAAAGAGGCATCACAAAGTTTTTAAGCTAAAAGGATTCACTTGTGAGGCTCCACATCTAAACACTCATATAATTAATATAATCTCTCCATTGTATTCTCATAGGATTAAAACACAAGTATAGTGGTCCAACAAGGCTAAGGAGATCTCTGACAGGCTAGTGAGATGACTATGCACTGTGTTAAGAACTTTGATTTTTTCCTTGGCTTTATTTGGCCCTGATAAATTTGAAAAAATATTTAGAAGTGTGATTAATAATCTTAATACAATGTAATTGAGCCTTAATTTGAGTGCCTTTCATAGCATGGATTTTAGTTAATTTAATCTTGTGCTTTAGTGTTGTAGTTAGGGTTTATAACTCAGGATCAAATAGAATTTTATCAATCAAGGAATAAACCCTCTTATATTCTTTAGAGACATCACCATCAACTCACTTTTGAACTTGAATAATATAGTTACAATAGTGGTGGAGGAAGGCAATAGAACAGTTGATCATGTCATTTCACTACTTGGCCAACTAATAGCATATGGAAAATGTGGAGACAAATTCCATAATTTGGTGATGAGTCAAATATTATCCCCATGGTTGTGAAGTGATTTATTCATAAAAATGATTAGTAAGGAATTTATAAGGGCCACCTCACCATTCCAGTTTGCAAGTGATGTCAAAAATGGAAAATCCCAAGTGAACTATGATAACTTTCCAATTAGAAACATAAAAGGAAAACATATGATCTCTAAAAAAATTATGTGGTCTAACCATTTGAGAACTTGATTAATTTTGACTCATAATTTAGACCAAGTAAACCATGTTTTGTTAGTAAATGAAGACTACCAAAAGAGAGGGTCCTCCACCACATTTTAAAATAATACCAAGCTTTGCATTCTCCTATGCACCACTGCATATGGAGGGTGATAACTTTGTCCTCAGGACTATCAACCATATTAAAAATTCCATAAATTAGAGATGTGGAAAAAGGTAGATTATTGACAAGCAATCTATAAAATGTTATTCTGTTGGGTTCATCATTAGGAGCATAAACATTAAGAACTCCGATATAATGTCCATCAATATCAAGCATAACCCAAATACCCTGATGTGATAAGTCTTCTCCAAATGCAATAATTAAGGGGGAGAATTTTGGTGAAACCAAAATATTGATGTCACCATGTCCATCTTCATGCGAAGTGGAAATGTGGGTATGTGCATGGAGTTGGGGGATAATTTTGTGGAGATTTCCCATAACATGATCATGTTATTGAAATAACATGATCATATTATTTAAATTATGGCTTGGTAATTACTGAGCCATAACACAATCACATTAATATGTAACATGATCATGTTAATTTATAATGTGATCACATTATTTTAAAAATAATAACACAATCATGTTCCTATTGTTTTTCACATATAAGCATGTGAACATGCACATGACGCTGATCTTGACGTGAAGCTTATATTTACTACTGTAAATGTTAAGTTTACATTTATATTATTATATTTATTATACATTTATATTTTTACATTTATTACATTTATTTTACATTTATATTGTTATATTTATTTCCTTATACTTTAAATTTATTTTAGTAAATATAAGAAATTAAGGTCACTCTGCATCTAATAGAGTTGGTCTCACATTTACATACCTTATGATGTGGAAAATAGTTCTTAAAAATCTAATCTCATCAGTACTTGGGCATTTTCAGGGTCTAAGTATTGAACTTAGGGATTTCAAGACAACTTTTGCAATTGATGTCCATTTTTGGAAAACATATAGTCATTTTTTAGGTTTTTGTGCCTTCCAGATTGATTCATTAACATTTATAGAAGTTTTAGGTTTTTAAAAATTGAAGTTTTCAAACCACTCACTTTTAAATTGATCCAAAGTGGTGTGATTGAGGTAGCATAGGTCACATTGATGATCTGCACACATCAAATAATCACTTTGTGTTAATTTCACTTGTTCATCATCCCTCCCTCATCCCTGATCACTTCATACTCATCCCTTATCACCCCTAATCACTCTCTCATCATTCCTCATTATCCCTAATTGATTCCTAATTGAAATTCACTATCCTTTATCATCTCTAATCATTCCCTCATCATCTCTGCTTACTCAGTCATCGATCATCACTATCCCTCATCATCCCTAATCACTCACTCCTTATCCTTCATCATCCCTAATCACTCCTTCATTGACCTTTACCATCCCTTGTCATCTTTAATCACTCCCTCATCATCCTTAATCACTTCCTCATTGGCTCTCACCATCTCTCATCATCCCTCATCACTCCCTCATCATCCTTAATTACCAATTCATCATCCCTAATCACTCCCTCATCATCCCTCCTCATCCTCAATCAATCCCTTATTGACCCTCATAATTCCTCATCATTTATAATTGTTCCCTCATCATCCCTAATCACTCTCTCATTGACCCTCACCATCCCTCATCATCCCTAATGAATCCCTCATCATCTCTACTCAATTCCTTCTCATCCCTCCTCATCCTTAATCATTCCATCTAATACCTTAATGGTGGTCTTTTGTTGGGGTTTAATAATTCTAGGAGCTACAAGTGCAGAGTTGAATGCTAACATAAATTATAATACACAATGATAAAAATGATGTGGAGGTAAATTTTAAACATAAATATTTATCACCTATGAAAAATAATGGGCCTATTAGAAATGATGCAATTCACAATTGAATATCCACCAGAAAAAGAGAAGCAAGTAAAACCACCATAGCACCAAAAATGGGTAGTAAATATGAAGATCACCAAGCTATGTGATTTCCTAAAACCAATTAATTTCTTTTCATATGAGGACATTTCATGATCCGAATAATTACATTAAAGGCCTTCTATTTTTATGTCTATTGATTGAGTCATCATACTAGAGTGTGGAAATAATTTTCAAATGATTAGAAAAAGTAGTCCAATATTGGAAAGTGGTGCTTAATTTATGACTTCAATATTCAATCCAATGAAGAGTGTCACACTATGAGATCTCTACTTGCACAACTCAAGAAGTGGGTACAAGTTATCTATCACTATTAAAAGGTAAGTAGATAATAGATTATAAACTCAATGATAAAGTTGGTACTAAAAATGTCTCTACATCTCCCAATAAGAAATTATATGAATTAAAAATATTATTTCATTAACAAATGTAGATCAATGGTGAACCAATACACTTCATCATTTCCAATGGAAGTCATAATAATTTAATTTCTCCTAAAGAATATTTTTAAAAATTTAACTTGAAATTGATGCGTCATACTTAACCATATGCTAGTGTATGGTCTAGTGTATGCCGTGAGAAATGGATCACCTAGTAGTGTCACTTGGTGTACAAAATCAATATTGTTAAAGATATAATAATTTGTGGCATCTCACCATTAGAGGTATGTGATTTTTTAAATGTGGTCAAACATATATTTACCATTGACATGTAGTCTATGAAGTAAATCCTTGAAATGTTGTGGTAAATTGTCATGATCTAAAATACCATATATCGTAGTAAGTTCATAAGATTTTAGTCATTAGTGCCATGTAGTGCAATAATTTTGTCATTTCTAGTAAGAATTATACTCTTGATGGTAATAATTAAATGTAATAACATCCTTATGGCACCATATTATAGTGTGTTTTCTCCAACAATAAAAAAGACAAAATAATTGAACCATAAAATAGATGAATACAAGGATATATTTTAGTCACCTAAATAAATTCGTACATGTATTGTACACTAAAAAATACTATTGATTTGATCCCTTCACTACCTCTACCTCAAACATCTTTATATAACATATAATTTCTAGAGAATGAATAGATCAAGTGGTAGATCCATAAATCATAATATAGCAGAGACATCATGCCCAAATCATTACCTTGTATAAGCCTAATTGTGCTTGTGCCAAATAAGGATAGGAAATCACATTGTGAATTGATTAAAAAAATATTAACAAGATTAAAGTGAAGAACTATTATCCTCATCTAAATATTAATGCATTTTTTTTCCATTCTATGGTGTAGAAGTCTTTTCCAAAATTGATCTTAAGTTTGGGTACATCATCATATTCATGTTGAACCTCTAGGATTTTGGAATATAGTCTTAAAAATAAAGGAATGATTGATTGACTAGTTGGTTATACCTTTTAAGTTAACTCATGTAGTGAATTCATTCATTGAGATGTCGAACGACATCCTCAAGCCCTTTTACTATGTAATTTTTTAAATCTACCTTGATGACATCCTAATATTTAGAAAATATGGGATGAACATCTATACCATGTTGAAATAGTGTTTCACATTTTGCAGAAACACATTTAATATTCATTTTTCATGCAAGAGATAAAATATTTGGGATACACTACACACAAGGAGTGCATGTGTGAGCCTGACCAAGATTCAAGTCATATATGAATGGGAAACACCAAATAAATTTTCTTAGATTTAAATATTCTCAGAATTAGAAAATTATAAAAGAGATTTGTGTTTAATTTTTCTCCTTTGAACCAAGCTACCAAAGGTGGAACCAAATAAAGTTTCATCTAGTTAGCTACACAACAAAGATAATTTGATGAACTAAAACCCAGACTCCATTTTGTGATAGTACTTATGTTACTTGAATATAAATTTGGAAGATCATCTAATTCATTCAGTAATAAAATTATCATAAATGGGCATTGCTAACACAAGTCCTAGAAAAGAGTTAATTTATATTATAATGAATTAAACAACATATGATTGAAATCAAAGATAATTTAGAGTATATAATTATGTCAGATGATGATGGAGTGATTAGGGATGATGAGGGTCAATTATGGAGTGATGAGGGATGGTGGGGGTCAATGAGGGAGTGATTAGCGATGATGAGTGATGATGAAAGAGTGATTAGGGATGATGAGGGATGGTGATAGTTAATGAGGGAGTGATTAGGGTTGATAATCTTGACTAACTAGAGATGATGAGGGACATTGAATGTCAATGAGGGAGTGGTTAGGGATAAGGATGAATGAGGAGGAAGTGGTTAGGGATAATGATAGATAATGATGAAGTGATTAAGGATGAGAAAAGAGTGATTAGGGATGATGAGGGATGGGGATGGAGTGATTAGGGAAGATGAGCGATAGTGAGGGTCAGTGGAGGAATGATTATGGATGATAAGGGACTGATTAGAGATGACTAAGGATAATGAGGGACAATGAGGGAGTGATTAGGGATAATATGGAATGATGAGAGAGTGATTATGGGTGATGAGAGATGAGTAGGAAGTGATCAAGGATGAGGGAGGGATGATGAACAAGTGAAATTAACAAAAAGTGGTCATTTGATGTGTATAGGTCATCAATGTCACATAATCTACCCCAATCACACCACATTGGATCAATTTCAAAGTGATTGGTTTGCAAACTTCAATTTTGACAAACCTAGGAATCCTAGAAATGTTAGGAATCAATCTAAAAGGCAAAAAAACCTTAAAAATGACTATATGTTTACAAAAAATGGACACAAATTACAAAATTTATGTCGTAAAATCCCTAGGTTCAATAATTAGACTCTAAAAATTCCTAAGTACTAACTAGATTGTATTTTGAAAAACTATTTTCCACATTGTAAGGCATGCAACTATGAGACCAACTCTATTATATACAGAGTGACCCTAATTTCTTATATTTAATAAAATAAATTTAAATGTAAAATTATACTTAACATTTAGAGTATTAAATATAATCTTCAAGTCAAGATTGGATTCATGTGCATGTTCACATGCTTTTATTTGTAAAACAATAGAAACATGATCATGTTATTATTTTTATAATAATGTGATCATATTATCTATTAACGTGATCACATTATCTATTAATGTGATTGAAATAATAATGTTATTGCATAACTAATGTGATCATGCCATTTAAATTTTAATTCAAACACCAAGCCTTTTGGCTCTAGAATGGCTTGGATTCTCAGCCAAAGGTTTGGACCAGTTAATCTACAGTAGAGTCTGAGAGTTTTGATAAAAACAAAAAAATTCAACTTTGATCACCAGATACACTATGAATTTAAATGGCACCATTCAAAAACTTAATAATATCATGATGTAAACACTCTCCTCTTTCCAAAAAAATGATTTTTATAATTTATGGACTAACTTAAGGTTTTAAACTCTGTTGATTTCTAACTATACCTTTTTTAGGCCACTACATGCCGTAAATATACATGCCTATACATGTTCATGTAATTTTTTTTGTAGATCAAAGTGAAAAAAAAGTTATATGGTCAAAAAATAATCCTAATTCTATACATATTAAAAAAAAAAAATAGTTTTTCAATTTTTTTGATGTAGTTAGGTGCACAACATGACCGACCATCTATTTTTTTAATCAATTTTTAGGTTCTATTTACTTGTAAAATTCATAAAAAGGTATTAATTGAAAAAATATAGGTCAAAAACTAGAAGATATTATATAAATGTTCACCAAAGGGTTTCAAACAATATTAAACATTTCTAAAAAAATGGTGTGTCGCATGACCGTCTATCTATTATATTTTCTTAAAAAAATAAGAGTTCCTCTTCAAATTTTAGATGTTTGACCTATTATACTAAATCAATTTTTTTTAAAAATAGTATTTTGGAAACTAGATTCAAAATTCTACATTTCATGTTCTTACACCATCTTCAAATTTGGAGTATAGATATCTCAAATTATCTACAAAATTTTAGATTTTTAGAATTTTAGGAAAATCATGTCCACAGGTAGGCCACTTTTTGTCTCCCAACTTTGTGCACTTACCCATGTGTGATGCATTGAGATATATATACTTATTTTAAAGATATAAAGAATAAACCTTGAAATCTTAACTTATTGTGAAAAAAATAATATCTAAAATGCCTAATTTTAAATAAGTGGCATGCACATAGAATTTTTGAGAAGTCTCTTTAAGACCTTCGACATGCCATGATAATAGATTCATTGACAAAAATATTTCATGTTTAATTATCCTTGTCCATTTTATAAGTCCTCCTCTAAGCCAAGTGGTGAAAAATAGTTACCTAAAATTGGTTGTTAGTGTGGTAATAAAATATTCCACTAGTAATATGGAGTGACGCTTAGCCCAAATTTATTCTTGTGGTGAGATGTTGGTGATGTGATGTGGACTATGTTACTGTTGTGTGGTGGGAAAAGTATCAAAGGATGTCCTAGCACTAGAGGTTATGATTAAAAACTGATTATCTTGATAAACTTGGCTTTTTTGGGTAGCTAAAAAACTTAGAGTGAGGAGTAATGAGGGGAGGAGGAACTGTATGCACCCAAAATTTATATGGTGCAACATTTAAAAATATGATGATGATGCAATAACCTCAGAAAAATGTGACATACTCAAATCCTTTTCCTTCCTATTTTTACATTTTATTCTTTTCAAACTTTCCCTAGTGTCAAATTTTAAAAAAGACAAGGATCCTAACCTCCCAAATCTGGGGTTTCATGGTAGATGGAAAAATAACCAAGATGATTGTGCAAACACCATAATGATATATGCAACCACCCTGACGTTTTCATAAATAATCCCACCATGATGGTTTCACTAACTTTCACAATGGTTTTTAAAAATCTCAACTTTGTTTAGACCAACATTTTTTCACATTTGGTGGAACTATCAATTCAACTCACGAGATGCATGTTTGGTAAATGTTTTCAAGCTAATTTGCATAAACACCCTGATAGTTTCATAAATTGTCTCAATAACTACACAAACTTCCCAATGGTTTTGAATACACCACTATGATTTTTCCAACTATTGCAGTGGTTTCAAAAATGCTGCTCTACTTAAATTAGTAGTTTTTTCACCTTTGATAGTGTAGACACCTAAAACTGGCCACCGATAACCTCCAATGAAGCTTTTGACCAATTTTCACCCAAAATGCATAATTTGGCCTAAAAATGATAAAACATGTTAAAAGCTTTAAACCTAACATATTTAAGGGCTGATTTTAGCCAGGGTATCCCTAAATGGGGAAATGCAATTTATGAGACAACTAACTTCGATCAGTTCATTTCTAGTCAAAATGCCAATTTTGCACTTGGGTGCTCTGGATTGCTCTTTCCTATTAGATCTTATGCACAAGATGCATGCCTTTGTTATTTATTTTTGATAATATTCTAAATGGGAATATGGTTCCAACACATTTGACATTGACTTCCAATTCCAATCCAGTCAAAATTTGGACCAATAACAAGGCATTTTGATCAATTTGAGTAATTTGTGCACAAAGTGCTTAATCATGCTTAAGAGCTAATTAACCCAAATCAAGGCCTAATCAAGAATTCCATGGAAACTTGTTGAAAGATTATTTTTGAAAATGAGTATTAAATATCTACATCATCAAGTGACCTCATTTCTTGGGAAGACATCCCTAAGCCATAAATGCCACAACTATTAGGATTCATGCCCTCTATGCCTCATCAATACCTTCCATGATGCCCTCCATGCCTCTTAATTTCCCCTTCTTCTAATGTCATGATGAGGATAATTACTAAATTAATTCCAAAAATTGAATTAATCCTTAACCACACATCTCAATCTTGAGATGGATAGTTAAGGTTGATTCTAAACATTTGCAAAAATCTATAAATAGGAGGCCTTACCACATCATTTAAAAAGACTTGAGAATGCAAAGTTATAATGCAGCATTGGATCCAAAAGCTTCATGAAACTAGTGTTACCATGCCAAATTGATTCCAAGCCAAGCCACAAGCCAAAGGTGCCAAGGAGAGATGGAGGTAGCCAAGCTTCCATTACCAAGGAGTTCACAAGTCAAACAAGCCACCACTACAAAGGTATTTAGAGCATCCAAGGAAGGTGAGGGAATTTTTTTTTTCATTCCTTGATTTTTAGTTGTGTTTGTCATTTGCTTTTGTTAACTAAGCTCTCCCTAGTGTCTAGGCCTAGATATGTTAAGCTATTAGTGTGTTTATTTCATTTTTTTTTTCATTTTGGAACTAACATCATACTAACCATCCTCTCTTGAGTCAAATTCATAGATCACATAATGGCACACTCGGTGGGACTAGATGCATCTCACACCTAAAAAAATCATTTTTCAACTCTAAAATATTTATTTGGACCCTTAAAACTCTTGCAAATTGATTTTTTAACTTTATTTTGCTATTTTTGGTTACCACAGTCTTACACAGTAACTGACGTTGGTAAGTAAGATCGACATCAGTTACATGGCTTAACTAACATCGGTTATCAAAATCACATCGATTAGATTTTGGTTAGCTAAGGTAACCATCATCGGTTGTATATAACTGATGTTGGTCACTGTGTTTTTCCAAAAACATAGACCCGAGAGCTATTTTTCCAAAGTTCATTGTTTCAAACCAAAAAGAGCTTCAAAGCTAAAGGACATTTTAACATTTTTGCTATGGGACTAAGCTTGATATTTTCTCAAAACATGTTTAAATCACCTTTACATGCTTAAAAATCCATTAAGAACCTTATTTTGGGTGTTTCACAAAGAATTTAGATGTTTTTTGGTGAATGTTTTCAAAGTTTACAACTAAGACCAAGGGATCAAATGAACACCACTGAATCTTTCATTTTAGACTTAAAATTGAACACACTTGTCAATTTTTGTTTGCAATAGTTGTTTAATCAAATTTTTGTGTGGAAAAAAGAGGAATGTTGTGTGTATGCTCTTCCATTTGTTCCCTATAGGGAACCCTTGGAATCAAAAGCACCATTCCTATTATAAATAGCCTAGTCCAAGGCTTAGAAATAATGTCATCTAATGCGCTCCCCAAAAACTCATCAAAGTTTGGGTGACCTTGAAAATGACCCTAAAGTCTTTCTATTTCATGCTTTCTTTATTTTTAATACAAACTTGGCTTATGAGGGAGACATCATCACCTCCCACAAGTTCCTTTAGAAAAGATTTGACCTAGGGTTTCATCTCTCAACATTTACTTCATTTGGCTCTTTTGGAGTTACACATGAGACGTAGTGGTACTTTGGACATCACACTACACTAAGTGAACAACATGATGTAGTTGTTGTAAAAAGGACTAGACCTTTTGCAACAAGCCAAGTGATACAGACTCAAAATCTATGCTTCTCTTTTGCATTATTTGGCATGAAAGTCATTGTGCAATTGATTCCCCTAGATCATTCAAAAAAAATTTAGATCATAGATAAATCCCCACTTGCCACGGAAGTATTGTTGGTGCAAGTTACATCTCAAGGTCCATGTCACAATACTATCATTTATGAGAATGCGGGTGTAAAAACCTACTATATAATGTGCATTTACTTTAGATGAACACTTAAAATCCTCTCAAATGATGTATATTGATGGATTCCAATAATACCAAAAAACCTTGTCAGTTTAGGATCTAAAGAGTAATTAATTAGTTTGTCTTATCCTATATTAAAGTCTTGTTTGGATTCAAAACTTGGTGTAAATAAATAATCCAAACCAAACAAATAGTCCAAATTTTCATTCGAGTAAAGAGGTGTTATGCTGCCCACATGAGATCATCAATTTACCTTGTTCAAAGTTCATCAAAATCTTGAAGAGTCATATCATCCACTTTGGCACAATTATGCTGCCCAATTAAGTCTAGACCTTTACCAAAGTTGTTTGAGTCCTTCACTTATAATCTAAATTTGAAATAGCACCTTTATAAGTTCATAAGGTTAATGTGTTAAGTGGGTTCGCCATTTGCACTAAACTTGAGAGAACTTAGGTTCAATTTCCAATTTGGGTTGAAAGCCATTTAAGACTCATAATCATTATCATCACTTGATAGACTTAAGCCATTTTGAAATAAACACTTTCACTTTGAGTCTATGCACCACATTTTTAAGTCAAGAAAAGTAGAGTTATGTTGTCAAAATTGTAGAAAAGCATCTTTGCCTTAGAGAGTTCTTGAAATAAGCCTTTTTTTCACACCTTTTGGGTTGTATAACATCATTATGCTACCAAAAACATTTCAAAAATTGTTTCATAGACCCTCTTATATAAAGTGCCAAATTTGTTCCTACATTTTTTGACCAATCCAAGTGTACTTTTGTGATCTTTTGTCTAAAATAGTTATACTAATCACCTTTGTCTAGCTTTTTTGTCAAAAGAACCAAGTTTTATACCATTTTTTGTGAGAAAATAAACTATTTCTAAAGTGCCTTTTGTTTCATACCTTATACCTAGTTGATCAAGTTCATGTCCAAGAATCAAATGCCTAGTGTTTATTAGAAGTGTTTCAAATCCATTAGATTAAAAATTTCATCTATTTCAAAGTCTAGCTTTTGACACTGTTTGACCAAGAGTCCTAGCACATGCCTTGTTTGAGCCTAGATTTTGACGTTGTGTTTAGCCAAAAGACCTAGCAACTTTTAAATTCCTAGATTAGATTGATTTGAAACACTGCGACCTTAGAGTTTGGCATTTTGATTTTAGGTCCATTTACTTGCTCATCTTTGTGTGAATAGTGAAATGTTAGATACTTCACGCTAGCTTATTTTCTCACAAAAATTTGCATAAACCTTTTGATCCTTTTGACGAATCTAGACCAAGTTGGAACATCATCTATTTTAGACATTGTCCTTTTTAGATTTTGTAGAACTCTTTGACCTTTTATCGTAAAAGCATTGACTATGGATCCCAACATGTATTCCTACACTCATAGTGGACTCATGTACAATTTGGGGATTAGTAATGTAGTTGCATAGGAAGAAATGGTACAAGACCCCTATGCAGATAATATTGCTTATGAGATGGATTCTTATCCCTCTCATAATACTCAATCAGGGGCACAAAGCCAAGATTCATTGGCTAACTATCTAGTTAACACACCACCTTATTCAAAATAAGACCAAAAGTAAACTGCATAATACCTAGCTACAATACCTATAGCGGACGAGCTAGTAATTCAATAGTCATATTCTAATAATATGACTTCCATGTATGATCCATTTTTATTTGAGTGATATTTATTACAAAACAAAGATAAGATTTTAGTTAGAGCTATAGAGGTAGGGGCCAAGTTTCAAGCAGACTTCCACCATGAAAATTTACCAAGTCTAGTAAGAGTGCCACATAATATCATTTAGGATCAATAGGTTTCTTCTAGCAATCCTATGGCCCTAGTCCAAACAACATACCAAGATCCTAATATATCTAATCAAGGTAAAAACATCATGGAAGATCACTTTAACCAAATGCAGATAACATATCAAACATACCTAAATCTAGCACATGATTTCAATTAGATGAACATGGTAGGTAAGCCTCTCATTGACCTAGTTCCTTCAACAAGAGTGTTGATAGAGTTAACTGGACAAGGGATTCTAAATTCTGACCCATTCATACAAACCATTTCAATAGATGACTTGATGCATATAAACAATGTCTTCGGCCTCTACATTGAATAGTGAGTTAAATGTAGTAGATAATGTGTAAACAATGTCCAAACCCAATCAAAGTGGTACTAATGCACAAAAAATTAGCCAAAAACATGTGCCTGTAGTTAATCCTATGAATAGGTCCTCATACCAGGGAGTAGGAGTTTCTACACCCCAACCTCAACCGACTACTTTCTCAAGTGTACAACCTATGGGATTAGGTAATCAAACAATGACCAATGTCACACCTCAATAACAAAATGTGACAAAACCTACTCCTCCTTAACAAGTAACAAGTAGTATTCCAAAACAACAGGCACAATCTAGTGTATCAATGCAACAAAGGAAAAATACATTGCCACCTTAATCAGGGGCAACTAATGTTCCACCTTGCTAGGTAATGATGAACATACCTCTTCAATCATGACTAATATGCTAATCCAAAACCAAACAATGACTAATCAACAATGTGCAAATGTGGGTCAGCAATAGATGTCAAATATTCAACCTAATTTTACATCCTCATAGGGATTCATGCAACAAGGAGGTCCCCATGTTTCTCAAGTACCTTATTAGACAACCATTGGTTCAAAATGTGCCACAAATCCAGAGATAGGGTCTTGGTCCACAAGTTCTCACTTAACAACAAGGTTTGATTAGTCAATAACATGCCCCTTTTCAACTATAGCAGGCATAGTATAGTTATATCCTTCCATCTCAACCATAGAATCCTCTAAGTGAAACTTTTATCACCAACCCAAACTAGAATATCGCACAACCAGGTGTGCAATTTCAAGTACATCCTTATCCATGTATGTGTATTCCTAGTCCATTTCCCAACCAAACCAATGTACCCTAACAAGTAGATCCATCACACCCTAGTCAAAGTGTTCCACTTGTGACCTCCCAACCATCTATCCAAACCTAAATTCTCCCTCAAACTAATATTTATTCTAGTTTCTTATCCCAAGAATTACAATAGATGAAGGATGCAATTGTTTCCATTCAAGCTGGTAAACAAACCAAAAAGTTCAAATTGGATGACATATGTTCCTATCCATTCAACATGTATTATTTTTAGATACCATTTCCTCTAAGATATGAACCGCCAAAATTTTATAAATACAAAAGGAAAGGTGACCCTAAGGCTCATTTGACCGAATTCTTTATCGCATGTCAACCAGTGGCATATAACGATATATACTTTTTGCTTCTGTTTCCAAGGAGCTTGGCTAGATAAGCCTTGGAGTGGTTTTTGAAGTTTCCCAAAAATTTAGTAATGGATTTTGATGATCTTTCTAATAAGTTTGTATAACACTTTTCTTATAATTTTGAGCATGAGATTTCATTAGTGGACATAACACAAGCAAAGCAAAATGATGGTGAGAGTTTTGAAAGTTATTTACTATGATGGAGAGCCATTTCACCCATAGTTTATTGGATAAATAATTAACCACTATGTTTACCAAAAAATTGCACAGTGAGATAGCTTATCATTTGGAACTACAGTGTGCACATACGTTCAAGGAGATCATTGATAAAGGTTTGTTGATTGAGAGCACGCTCATCAATAAAGGAGTCATCAAGCTTAATTAAAATAATAAAAATCAAGGTACCAATCAGGTAAATTACCAAATTCCCATCTAAGCACAAGCATCGTAATTAGCACATGCCAATAACCACGAAAGACTGAAGTAATTCAACCGCAATAAGAATGTTGTGGGAAATAGAGTAATTGAATCTCATCATTTGAAAATGGTGCAAACATCATCTATACCACCTTTTCAACTTAATCTTACCTAGTAACCTCTCCAACCAATACTGCAAGTGCAACAAATAAGACTTGCACAATAAATACAATAGTCTTTACCATTGTAAACTCCTTCTCCTAGAAGAATTGTGCCTACACGTCGTGTCTTTAGTGACTTAGGAGAACCTATTGAGTCTATATTTCACAAGCTTGATACTACTAATCTAATTAGTTGGCCTATACCAAATCATTATCTACAAGGCATTCCTTATCTTGGTTGGTACCATGAAAATGAATTCTGTGACTATCATCGGGTCAACGGGCATAATCCACAAAGATGTGTCCAAATCAAGCAATTAATTAAGAATATGTTGGAGAATGAGGAGATAAAATTAGATTATGGTGCTTCCACTTCCAATTAAACTCTTGGGATCTATCAAAACCCATTTCCCTAATAGAACAATCAATAATAACAACAACGACCAGTGCAACAACAAAGTCAAAATCAAAGGCTAAACCAAAAAAATTAATAACATAACCCACAATGAAAAAATAATGGACAAAACCAAGGTAAAAAAGGTAACAACCAGCCAACCTACCATGCAATTACACATGACTACAATAGGGTTGTAGGTCATATTGTAGGGGGTAATGTTAATATTATCTCCATTATTCTTAGACCAAACACTAATCCATCTAGACCATTGCTAAACAACAACATTCCACCAAATTACATGGATAATCCTTTTTTGACCTAGGAATGCATATAGGCAAACTAGCAAACTAGGACTTCACCTTTTAGACCTTATATCGACAACTCATTCTTACCATGTGACCACATGCAAGTACACTGGCAACCAATACTTGTTTTGTCTGGTCTCACACTATTTCCAACATCGATTAGCAATAATGGTCTAGTATTTAATCCTGATTGTGCAATCACAACTCAGAGGTTGAAGATTACTATCTCAAGCCCATAACCATCCATCACTTTGCCTTCCATCTAACCAACCATTCAGCCTCAAAATAAACCATTCATTACTCACCAAGACAAGAAATTTGATATTGTAGAACAATTACAGAAGACACTGGCACAAATTTCCATTATAGATTTGTTGAAAATGTCAATCATCCATAATAACATCTTGAATGAGTTTTTGACCCAATCCACTATTGCTAGTGACATATCCCTTGGTAAATTTCAAGCTTTGGTTGGACACCTAACTCTAACCCAACAAGTCATGTTCAACCAAAGTGACAGGTCTTCTCTTGGCCCACTCCATAATAATCCATTATACATAGAGGTTTATATAAGATGAAATAAAGTGAAATGTGTCCTTATAGACAATGGATCCAACCTCAACATGGTGTCTTTAAAGCTCATCAAGCTTCTTGGGTACACAATGGTAGATCTCCAACCAGAAACAATTACTATCAAAGCCTATGATAATCAAGAAAGAGAATCACAAGGCACCATTAGGTTTCCATTTATCATTGGGACTTTCACCCATGATACACTTTGTCATGTACTTGATCTTGAGTTATCATACAATATGATTCTAGGTATGCCTTGGTTACATGAGATTCATGCAGTCCCATCAACGCTGCACCAATATATCAAGTTTTCCCACTCAAGGATGGAAGTGAATATTCTAAGAGATTTACATCCATATGAACACTGCAAGCATGTTGAGGCCAAATTTCAAAACTATAATTATCCGTATGGCATGAATCCAAGTTCCAAGTAGGAGAAAGGAAAGGCCATACTTATTGATCATTCACCAGATAATTACATAGATCATAATACCTTGGGATCCCTTTCCCACATGCTATCTCTTGAAGATTCTAATAATTTCACCATTTCAAATAATGGACTAAGAGAGTATGTGATCCATGATACATTTCATATTTCCAATTTTCCTCAGAATATGAAAACCTTTGGGTGACTTAAATTCACCCCACATATGCATTGGCAAAAAAAGAACAAAGATAAGGGACCTATTACATTTGTACTAGCATCTGACCTAGGACTTGACCCTCTTGAAGAGGATGAATCATGGTTATACAATGACAACCAAGCTGATTTCTATAAAAATACAAAGTATCCTATGCCCAATAGGATCATGGAGCATCATAATTATGAAGGAAGAGGCCTCAAACTGAATCAATAAGAAACCATCGAGCCAATTTCTATGACTAAGTATGAAAGATCTTATGGACTTAGATTTAAACCACTTGGGGGTGACCCCACATATCTTATTCAAATTCCATCACCAAAAGCTAGTGATGATGATACCGACAATGAAACAGAGTCTAATCATTGCTTCACCTTTGATAACCTAGTTGAAACTAACATGTTTGATAATAATAACATTTGTACCCTTACCCTGGCCATTCATTACAATCCATTGCCATTATATTATCCCCAACTAATAGATTGGGACCAACAAGAATCCATTCTACCATTAATTAATTCCAGAATGATGAGGCATTCTACGACTTATTAGGTCTTAGAGACAACATTCTATTGGGAGATCACAAATCGAGATTCTCAATCACATTAGATCCTGCAACCTATTTTGTAGAGCAAATGAACACCCTTAGCCAAAAATAAATTAGTAAAACATTGAGGTCCCAAAGTGAAAACCTCTTTGAAGTGATTTTTGACCAGGTAAAAAGTAAAGATAAAGGCTATTCTAGTGGTGAAAACTTGTTTCAGGTGCCATTAGATGGGGGTGTTCATTCTTCTTTGAATTTAGACCAGGAAACCACCAATAATGAACTTGTCTGTGGATCAAAGTTCATATTTGAGCAACAAAAAGTATTTGATCAAATTCTTCAAGAATTTCTTACTATTTTTGTCACATGGTTAGATCTCCCATTAGGGGATTTAGATTCATCATGCCTAGGAGAAGTTGAAGAGCAAGTCCTAATGGAGGACCCCGACATAATTCAACAGTTCAAGTCACTACCTACTATCCTAGAAGATGGTTCAACCCTTTTAGTCAAAGATACAATAGAGGTAAATATTGAGACTCCATCAGACCTAAAATGGATAAAATTAGGAGCATCCCTCACTGAGGAGGAATGTGACATCTTTATAGATCTATTGAGAGAGTTCGTAGATATCTTTGCATGGGCCTATTCTGACATGCTAATTTTAGACCCCACCTTGGTTTTACACCACCTTGTGATTAATATTGATGCAAAACTAGTAAAAGAAAAGCTACATAAGATGCATCCTTACATTACTGTATTGGTAAAGAAAGAATTGGAAAAATCTTAAATGCATGATGTATCTGATCCATTGACTACTCATAATGGATCTTTAATGTGGTACCTATTAGTAGAAATCTTGAAGGGATTAGAATATGTACTAACTTTTGAGACATCAACAAAGCTTGCCCTAAAGATGATTTTTCCTTACCTAATATTGACATGATCATTGACTCCATGGCCAGTTATGAAATGATTTCACTTATGGATGGATTTTTAGGATACAACCAGATTAGAATATCACCAAAAGACCAACATAAAATAATGTTCACCACTTCATGGGGAATATTTTGTTATCAGGTAATGCCATTTGGCCTTAAAAATACTAGATCTACATATTAAAGGGCCATGCCTATCATATTCCATGATATGATGCATGATATTGTTGAAGACTATGTCGATGACATATTAGGAAAATCCAAAACTAAGGCCGACCATCCAGTAGTGCTACATAAGATATTTGAAAGGTTATAGGACTACAAAGTTAGACTCAATCCAAATAAATGTGTGTTTAGTGTAACTTTAGGTAAACTACTTGGCTTCATTTTATCTTGTAGAGATATTGAAGTTGATCTGACTAAAGTCCATGCTATAATCGAGATGCCGCCACCAACCAATTTAAAGCAACTCCATAGTTTATAGGGTAAGATCTAATCAATCCGATGCTTCATCTCTTAGTTAGAAAATAAGTGTAATCTATTTACACACCTTTTGAATAAGGGAGTTACATTTCATTGGGATGATCATTTCCAAATGGATTTTCAACAAATCAAAGACGATCTTGTTAATCCTCCTGTTCTATTACCTCCTATGCTAAGAAAGCCATTCTTGCTATACCTATCAGCTACCAACTATGCTATGGGGGCACTCTTGGATCAACATGATGAAAATGGAAAATATCATGTTGTGTACTACCTAAGTCATACCTTGTTTACATATGAACATTACTATGCACCCATTGAAAAAGCTGGTCTAGCCATGGTCTTCACAACTCAAAAAATGTGCCATTACATGTTGAATAATAAGACCATGGTCATTTTAAAAGTAGATCCACTCAAGTATCTAATATCTAAAATAGCTTTGCAAGGTAGAATGGCTAAATGGATCATGATTCTCAGTGAGTTTGACATAGAGTATGTCAATTAGAAGGCAATCAGGGACAAGTTCTTGCGGATCAACTTGCTAAAGCACCTCTCATAGACACACAACCACTCACATTTCAATTCCTTGATGAATACATAATGATCATCATTAACACAACCCTTGAGCAGTAGCCTTGGAAGCTATATTATGATGGTTCATTTACTACACATGGATTAGGGGCAAGCCTATTGTTTATTACACCATAGGGGGATCTAATCCCTAAATCATTCAGAATCAACTTTCCTTGTATAAACAACATGGATGGGTATGAAGCACTTATTACAAGACTTTGACAAGTAGTGCATTGAAACATATCTCATCTCCAAGTTTATGGTGATTCTTAGTTAATCATCAATCATGTCACAATCATTTTCAGACCAAAGATGACAAGCTGGTTCCATATAAAGCTATGGTTTACACTCTTAAGCAATAAATTGCCAACATTTAGTTTGAGCACATACCAAGGGTTAGTAACAGAATTGCAGATGCCATGGCTACTATTGGCTCTATGATTTGATAAATAGATAAATATATAGAGTATTAGTCCTCATCAAGAATTTTTTAGCACTAGCTCATGAACCTTCAACCATTGCCATGATTTGTGATATTATTGGTCCTAATTCTATCTGGTACTTAGACCTTTACAACTACCTTCATGACCAAGTTATACCACCTAACCTATCTTGAAAATAAACCATAGCCTTAATTCATCATTCCACTCATTATACTCTACTTAGATGCACCCTTTACCATCGTATTTTTGATGGAAATCTACTTCATTGTTTAAATTTGATAGAGTCTACACTAGCGTTAAGAGAAGTCCATGAAGGAGTATGTGGAACTCATTCTAGCGGGGAAGTTCTATCAAAAAATATCTTGCATACTAGTTATTATTGGACCATAATGGATGTATATGCCACCAAATATGTAACAAAGTGTGACAAATATCAATGGCATGCTAATCTGATTCATGCCCTAGCAAAAAATCTAAAATCAATGTTGACACCATGGCCATTTTCTATATGGGGACTTGACCTCATTGGGAAGATTAACCCCACTTCATTTGATGGCCATAAACATATCCTTACTACCACTAAATATTTCACTAAGTGGATTGAAGCTATACCCCTCACATGATGGGAAAGCAAATTTCCAAATTCATTTTTAACCATCTCATTTACCACTATAGTATCCCCTTTGACATTATATCTGATAATGGAGGATCATTAAAGAACAAGGATGTAGACTAGTTATGTACTGAATACAACATCACACAACATTTTTTTACAACATATTACCCTCAAGGTAATGGCCAAGCTGAGGCATCCAATAAAATAATTGTTAACATTCTCAAAAAAATTGTCAATGATGTCGATCATGATTGGCACTTGCAGATATTCCCTACCCTTTGGACATATTGTACCAATCATTACCCCCACAAGAGCCACTACATACTCACTTGTTTATGGTATTGAATCCATCCTTACCATTGAGGTTGAATTACCTTTACTACACATCTCTTTCAAGCATATCTTGAATGATTATGACTATCAAGTAGCTCACCTGCAAGAGCTAGATCTACTTGATGAAAAATTCATAGCTATGCTCAACAATATTCAAGCATATCAAAATTGACTCAAAGGCCACTATAATCATTTTATTAATTATAGAACATTTGAACTTGGTGATCTTGTTCTTAAATAAAACCAAAAGAATACCATGGCTGAGAAGAAGCATAAAGGGAAATTCAAACCAAACTAGATAGGGCCTTTCATCATCACTACAGATTATGGATTAGGAGCATACAGGCTTACCACCCCAGATAGAGATAAACTTCTTGAGCTGATGAATATTATTCATCTCAAGTGGTAATATGCTTGAGGACTGAGGTGTATTATCTATAAGGATTGTTTCAGTTATGCCATTTTATCACTATTCTTCTTTATCCAAATACCATCCTTATCCATCCTCTTCACTATATCCATTTTCCATCTTTGTTCTATTGACCCAGTGTGTTCTAAATCTTAGCCCATTTGACCTTGGTTTTTTTTCTATTCATTATGCAACATCAAGGTATCTGATCAATTTCATCAATTGGTTCAAGTACTTTGGATAGAGATTGTATTTTGGGATAGTGTGACAAAAGTTTTGGTAGTTGCATCCTCTTTTTGTTATGCCTTTCCTACCACTGATCTTGATACTAATTATAACCACCTCTTATAAAATTAGTACCATTGATCTATGTCATTTTGTCATAGTTATAACCACCTATGTGCAAACTAGGGGCAACATTAAGACTTAATGTACCAACTTGCCACTTCCTATGCCATGTTGTGCCTTTTTACCAAATGTGTCTATTTTGTCTGAATTGACTACTACACTATTCGAGTTCCTTCAATGTAAGGGTGGAACTACAGTGACTTGAGGTCTTACTTTGGGACTATGTAGGTAGTGCTTGATACTTGTTGAAGTTAGTTCAGTAACCCTAAGCCAGACTCTTACCATTTTATGAGTAACCTAAGTCACGCTCTTGCTATTTTATGAGTAACCTAATCCCCATTCTCTCCATTTTGTGATCTTGAACCATTTAATGTCTTGTCATTCTTGATTGAGTTGAAATACTTCAAAAAATTCCAAAAAACATTTGAAAAATTATTAGAAAAGAAAAAAAACATTGACTAATTCTTTGCCTTAAGGATTCTAGGAACCTTTATTAAATTACAAGCAAATCACTTATCATTTAGTTCCCCCATCCTTTTTGGCCATTTTCTCTCATGCACTTACCATTTTGTAAGACCATTCCTATTATTTTATCATATCCATTCTATTTGTTTTCCTCAGTTATCACATTCTTCCCATTCCCTGGGAGAACTACATTTGGCTTGAAGTTTTTTTATTGGATATTACATCCATGGAACAATGTAGGTAGTGTCTACTTGCCTAGTGCATATAGAGACAGCTCAACCACCCCTTTCCTTTTCTTATATTCCCCTATTTTTGTTTATTTGTTAAATTTTCACCTATTTTCTAGGGTTAATGTTCATATGGTTTCTATTACATTGTTTGTCTATTTGTTTTTGCTTATTTTATTTGTTTATCTACCTATTTTTTTGTTTTCAACACTGTTGCCTTGATTTAGTTTTAGTGTGTTCATTGGGTGATTCCTTACCCACACTTATACTTGAATCTATCCATATTCATGTGTTTACATTTTCATCATGGTTTTATCATTGGTGCAATATTTTCTATTGAGTATTAGATTGTGGGACTCAGTCTTTATGCATATTTCAGCCAAATCCTCATGATGTTATACCATGATGCCTAACAACATGTGATACAACAAACCTCAGCTTCAACAAGTCTATTCAATAATGGTAGCATCAACATCTCTTTGACACAAACATCTTGATTCCATCCTAATCATATCCCAAACAAAGTAATTAAACATGAAAGAATCTTTATTAGTTTGGACAAGCATCTACCTACTAGTAAGTTGTTCCAATTC
This sequence comes from Torreya grandis, assembly GCA_037957365.1. Lineage (NCBI taxonomy): Eukaryota > Viridiplantae > Streptophyta > Pinopsida > Cupressales > Taxaceae > Torreya > Torreya grandis. The sequence continues at coordinate 277,265 of JARHVA010000094.1, read as the reverse complement.
ATCATTACCCTCTGTGTTAAGTTATCATCATCCTTGGCCAAGTTTATCATGTTTGCCATAATCAGGATCCAATGATTATAACCACCTATGGGAAAATAATTGCACACCGTCCCACCTATATTTCTCAGTGATTAGAACCACCTTTGGGAAAATCATTGTGTTGTCACCATTTTACTTTTTTTTCCCATATAGGGGCATGCTATTCTCTTGTTTGTCTATCCTAACTGGGGTAGCTCCATCTTCTCAATGATTATAATCACCTTTGGGCAAATCATTGTGTTATCATACCACATTGCCACTATCAGGGTATAATGATTATAACTACCTTTGGGCAAACCCTTGTGCACCGTCCTACTATATTCTCAATGATTTTGAATACTTTTTTAGTATCCTTGTGTTTTCACCCCATCATCTTTCCTTTCTTTGGTCCCCTTGTTTCACTTCTTTCTTTTTGAGGGACCGTTTACCGACCTTACTTGTGCCAACCGTTCCCTCGAGGGGGCATCATATAACTAGTTTATCATCATTGTAGTTGTAGGCATACATGACCTTTTCATTTTTTGAGAAGATGTTACTATGCTTATAGCTTGTAATGCCTTCCCAAATAGGGGAAAATTATAGACACCTAAAATTGGCCGTCGATAACTTCCAATCAGGTTTTGACTAATTTTCACCCAAAATGCACAATTTAGCCTAAAAATGCTAAAACATGCTGAAATATTTGAACTTAACATATTAAAGTGCCAATTTTGGCTAGGGTATCCTTAAATGGGGCAATATAATTTATGGGCCAGTGAACTTTGATTAGTTTATTTTGAGTCAAAATACCAATTTTGCACCTGGGTGCTCTAGATTGCTTTTACTTATAAAATCTTCTACACAAGATGCATGCCTTTGTTATTTTTTTTTGATAAAATTCTAAATGGGAATACAGTTCCAACACATCTAACATTGACTTCTAATTCCAATCAAGTTAAATGTTAGACCAATAACAAGGCATTCTAATCAATTTGAGTAATTAGTGCACAAAGTGCTTAATCATGCTTAAGAGATAATTAACCCAAATCAAGGCCTAATCAAGAATTCCATGGAAAATTGTTAAAAACTTATTTTTGGAAATGAATATTGAATATTTTCATCATTAGGTGACCTCATTTCTTGGGAAGACATCCCTAGGCCATAAATGCCACAAATATCAAAATTCATGCCCTCCATGCCTCATCAATGCCTTCCATGATGCCCTACATGCCTCTTAACTACCCCTTCTTCCAATGTCATGATGAGGATAATTACAAACTTAATTCTAAAAATTGAATTAATCCTTAACCACACATCTCAATCTTGAGATGGATGGTTTAGGTTGATTCTAGACATTTGCAAAAATCTATAAATAGGAGGCCTTACCACATCATTTAAAAAGACTTGAGAATGCAAAGTTAGAATGCAGGATTGGTTTCAAAAGCTTCATGAAACTAGTGTTACCATGCCAAATTAATTCTAAGCCAAGCCAAGCCACAAGCCAAAGGTGCCAAGGAGAGATGGAGGTAGCCAATCTTCCATTGCTAAGGAATTTATGAGCACAAATCGAGCAAGTGACCACTACAAAGGCATTTGGAGCATCCAAGGAAGGTGAAGGAATTATTGTGTTTTCATTCCTTGAGTTTTAGTTTGTTTTTCATTTGCTTTTGTTAACTAAGCTCTCCCAAGTGCATGGTGTGGTAAGATCCATCGATAGCTACAATCATATTAGTCATTCTTTTGGGTTGGCCAATGAATTTCAATACCTTACTTTTGTGTTAAGAGAATGTAACCACTTGTGAAGCCTTGGGCTCTGTTGTTGTATAAAAAACAAATATGGTGCGAAGGATCTTATGAGGCTCTAGACTTTGTCACTTAAATTTAACATGATATAAATCTTGGTAGTATATGTTTCTATTTTTTATCATTGTTTAGACGTAGACCATATAAACTTTGGTTCAAGAGTTCACCATTACTTTAATATTGAGTAAAATAAGGTTGGGCTTAACTAGTATTGGTTATCAAGAAGAAAGAGAAAGTGACATTTTTATTAATATGTATTTGGGTAGCTATATTTTCGGATAGCTTTAAAATTTGGTATAATTGGTAGTGTTTAAAGATGATGTTAATTTTGTGAATGGTTAGTTGAGATTTGTATCTCTTATCTTATGAAATATTTTTTAGAAAACAAGCTCAGTTCTTAGCATTAATTTAGATTCATGTGTAGTAACCTTATCTTGGTGGGTTGCATACAATTGATGAGTCTATTTAAACAAATTGCTGATGTAACTTTGATTGCCCTTTTGAGAAAACAATCCAGTTTTGAGTATAACTAAATTTCTATGTTTTAGTGTGTCAATTGAACTTATTAATATGAATTAAAATGGATTGAGTCTTAGACTAGACTAAGAGTGGTAGTTACAAATTGAATCCACACAAGTATTTTGGATGAAACAAATCTTTGTTAGTCTAATTTTTAACTATAAGTTGTCATTATCTTGTGAAAGAATGATTGACATGTTTGTGCATGATATAGTGTTATTTGAAAAAATGAAATAAATAAGAATAATATAAGTTAACGGTTGATTTATTTTGGTTACATATTCATACGTTACACTTGATTACGATGATTATAATGACTTACTAAATCATTGTATATTTTGAGAAGAAGATAAGTAAACTTGAGCATCATGATTCAGTTTTATGGAAGGATATTTTATCATTATGTTTCTGATTAGAATAATATATTTAAGTAAAATTGATGTTTTTAATTCATAGTGGTCAATGTTTAAATGCATTTTCTGATTTCTACTTTAAGTAGCTTGCAAAATTTGAATTTAGTTTGTTTTGAACTAGACCCATTTTAGGCATTGTTTTAATATTAAGGAGATCTCATCTTTTGTTGGAAAGTTTTTTTCTGTGTCATTTGTGGAAATAATATTCAAATGATTGATATCACTCTAACATTATAGTTAATTTGTATTTTAGCAATTTGTCAAATAAATTGGGTAAGAATCTTAACTTGGTTATAATTCAAACAATGGGTATTCTAAATTCAATCTCATTTTTCTTTTATCTTCTTGTAAAGGATAATCTTCTTCTTATGAAATATAAATCTAGTCTTTGATTGTATTATTGTATTTAGAGATTAGGGCAAACCCTAAATGTTGGTTTTCACTAAGAAATCACAATTTTAGGTCCGTTTTATTTAATTACTAAATGAAATCGATCCTTATTTGAATAATTCATATGGATTTTATTAAGGAAATGACCAGGGTTAAAATTATAATCTTGATATTCAATTTTATATGAATCCTTATGAATTTTAGAATATTTGAATTCATTTATGTTAGTAAATAACTAGTTGGACAGTGGATTATAAAACAAGGATTAAATGATGGAAAGTGTTTTAGTGTTTTTGCTTATTAAAGGATTATATGAATTAGGTATCTAATGATATATGTGGAAAGTAAAAACATGCATAACATCCATTAAAATCAATTGAAATTTGTTTAAGTGTATTTTTTCCTTTTAATCTCATTATTTAGGGTAAAATAGACCATGTGCTTAGTACTTAAGGTTAAACCTTAAGCTTGGGGATCAAATTTTGGTTAACGTATATGCAATATTTAGCTGTGAAAAACTAATAATTGGCCACAAAAGACTTCTTAAAGTTTTCAAAGAAAAAAGCTTATGTTTATTATATTTTTGGATATTTGTAAGGTCAAATAAGATAGTGCATTGGGGGATAATATCTTAACAAACCTTGAGAACTTAAATGATGGTGTTAATTAATGAGACATTTAGATAAAAGTTCTTAGAACTTAAAGTAATTAGAGAATAGTTCTCAAAGGATGGTGTTAATTAATGAGAGATTTGGATAAAAGTTCTTAAAACTTAAAGCAATTGAATAATAATTAAAATATTAAGTATAATATTAAAAAATAGATAAATTAATCATTAGTAACACAGAAGGAGCCAATTAATCTAAAGATAAGATAACTTTCTTGATCAAGAAAGTCAGTCTATTAAAGAAGTTTGCATTGCATTTCTTGATATTTATAACCAAGTGGGTACTCACTCTAACTAATATTTGAATGAGAGTGGAATGTATATTATATAAGTTATTTGTTTATTAATACCACACTAGCATATCTCATTTTCTCGGGATTAAGTTTTGTAGGGAAATTCAAAGAGTGCGTAAAAGAAACTCATAAATTTTAATGTTGTTTTAAGAAAAACTATATATGTATAATGATTTCATAGGGCCAAATTAAAGATGATATACATCTCATAAATTTTCTGAGGCCATGATTATCATAATGTAGATATTGTTTTCACTCTAAGGTGATTTTAGCATGTTGTTATGATACATTCATGCATAAGGTATTTGCTCTTTTCTCTATTGAGCATTCATGTAAGACATGGCCCATAATGTGTTTTTTTAATCTAATATTTAATTAAATTGATATTATAATCATGAACAGTGACTTGCTGGAATTTACAATACCTTATTTAGATCACTTTCTAGAAATTTAGTTTATAACTTTGATAGGTCAGACTTTAAAGTTCAAATTTTGGGTTTGTGACATGCTCCACTTAACTCTTCATCACTCCAATCAAATCATAACTTCCATACTTTTACAAATATTCTTGTTTATGTTATAATTTAGATAAAAAAAATCATCAATGAAACAATCTACACATCAATTTTGAAAGCCAACCATAAAATCAATAGTTTTTCCTTCACTCTTTTACTTTCAGTTTCATTGTCTTACCTTCATCTTGATTATAAATACATCTCCGTGTCAATTTAAACACTTACATGTAGGTGTATTATGAGGATTGAAGATCCAAAACCAACATCATGCTCCCAATTTGTCATCTGCATTTAATAGGTTGGATTTTTCTTTGTTTTAGCTTTCATTTTGTTTTCTTAGATTAGATTTTTTTATTTAAAACTCATTAAATAAATCAAAATAAAAAAAAAAATATTTGTGTAATTTTTTAATTATAAAAATTAGAATTAGATTATCCTCTGAAAAATCAAAGGACTGTAGTAGTCTCAAGGAATATTGCTTCATATCTTCACCCCTGCTTATTCATCCTACATAGGCTTATAAATAGTTGATCTATTCATTTTTGAGTGTATGTGTGTGTTTTTATTTCTTTAAGCTTAAAAAAATGGTTTTTTTTTGAATTTTAATTTATTCACAACTTCTATATGTGTGTGAATTTCTTTGAAGCTATTGCCTTTATATCTCTTGTGCAAAGGTAATATTTTTGGAATTGTATATGTTTCCTCCTTTGTACCCATAAATCCTATTGAAAAAATAGTTATTGATTTATTAATTGAAATTAATATTTTTTTTGTGTTTATCGTACATTCATTTTAAATTTTTCTGAAGGCCATTTCTTTACTTATTTTTGTCTTAGGAAATCTATTTCATTATATTTAGTCTTTCATAAACAAAGATTTAATTTTTATTATTTTTCACATATAGAAGATCTACTTAAAGTAACCCATGTTTTTCATGTCACCTCTTTCAAATAATTTTAATCCAATTTATTCACCTATGACATTAAATTATGTGTATTCTCTTCAGTTTTAATAGCATATTGGAATCTTTCTCTTTAAAACTCAATCTAATTTTATATCAATCCAACCATATAAAATGCTTATATCAATCCAATATATAATAGTAGCCATATATTCATGCATTGATTATTCACATTTGCATGTTTAACTATATGATTCATTTTCATCTTTACATTTCACACCTATTTAGAAATACGAAAATACACAAAAACAAAGGTATTTAAATAATCATTTCATTTTTAGGTTTGATTTTATTCAAAATCATGAAAGTCAAAAATATAAAAACATTTAGTTAATTTAATTTTTATTACATCCCATCCAATCCTTAACAAACAACATGTATTTTAAACAAGCAATTAACTAATGATTAGTCATATTTATGGGTTATGTGGATAGGTGAACCTATTCAATTTTGTTGATTACATATATTGATGTATTTTTCTGTTCCTCATCTTGGATTAATGTGTGTGTGTTGTTGTGTGTGTATGCACGCATGTGCGTGTGTGTGTGCGTGTGTGTGTGTGTGTGTGTGTGTGTGTGTGTGTGTGTGTGTGTGTGTGTGTGCGTGTGTGTGTGCGCGCATGCATGCGCGCATGCGTATATGTTTGACATAAAAAAATTATGATAGTCTACTTTTATATCTAATATGCAAAATACAATGGTATTTATGTTATTTATGAGTAGTAGTTTTTCTAATTTTAATGAAGTAATGAACTTACTACATTCTTATACTTGAGGTGGACGCAAGACATATTTTATATTCACTAAGTACTATGAGGAAGAACATTGTAGCGTAGAAGGTGGAAGATAGCAATAGTTACAGGCATAAAGATAAATTACTTAGAACACCCACACATGCACAATAGATTTCCCTAACTTGTATGATTGCCATACTATGTTTTTTGCTTTATATAGTTTGTGTGTTATTATATTTGTGTTTGTTATTATATAACATGCTTCTATACACTTTTGGTTATTTTCTTAAGGTTGTCTTACTTGGTAAATAATTTTCTATTTTTATTATTTGAGTCGAATATTGGTTGCTTCACTTTTGGTTAGGCACTATGTACCAACCTTGGTGTGCAAAATAGTATGAGAGTTTTCAATATTTAGAGTATACTATGTATGTTTGCTCATGTTTTTGTTAGTACATTATCAATTATAACTTGATCTTGTGAATAATAAAAAATACATGTTCATTTTTTGAAAATAGGGTCGTTTAAACTGTGTTTTGCTTAAGAAAAGAAAGGGACTCACTTTGGAGGTGGGGTCATTAGACCCTAAAGGGACACTTAGCCCTTGGTTTACATTACATACTTGGAACATTTTATTTGATAATCATTAGATTATGATTATGTTTTATTTAAAATGATAGTAATTGATTTTACTTAGATTTGGTCAAAACATCGAGTTAAAATATTAGGGTTTTTGAATGGCTACGTTTATTATGGGTCAAATAGTTAACCATCAACTGCATTTTCTTGTAAAAAAATGGAAATATGAGTGATTATGGAATTTTTAGGGTAAATTCTACATGAAGTTGAGTGGGATAATATAGTATGTAAACTTAGCCTATGAATGAGGCAATACGTTTACATTTTGGTGGCCATTTAGAGATGAATTAGGAAAAACAATAGTTTTCATGACATGAAAAATTGCAATGAAGAGTTTTTGGGGATAAAAAGAGGAAGAGAGGAAATAAGGAGGGGGAATTTGAAAATATGAAGAGAAATGTGGACAATTAAAGGATAAGGGAGACAAAAAAAGGAAAATCATGCAAGGAGAAACACTCAACTAACAGTTCCCTATCGTTCCAATTATGTAAATAATTTTTCATGATTTCAATCTTGGGGCTTTTATCTTGTATCTGTCTCTCTCTCTCTCTCTTTGATTTACTTAGTCCTCTCCTTATTTCCATTTTAATATCTAAACGGAACCCCTAGTTGAAGTTATGAATCAGATCATAAGAAAAGTCAGTTGATATCCTCTTAAAGATCTTGTAGATATTATGGGTCAATACATGTTTTTACATTTCACACTTGAATTATGATTTTAGTAATTTTTTTAAAAAAGAGAAAATATCTTGCTATATGGATATGAGTGATCATTTAGACGCTAAATGTAGGATTAGAGTATCACCATATGAACTTGGGGGTAATAGTTCGCTCTCATGCACAATTTCATAAGGGTGAACTTGCCTTAAAAATATGACGTATGGTGTGATTTAAATCAGTATAATATGTTGATATTGATAAGGAAATTTGCATAGTTTATTTGGTAAGTCTATACATGATATTTTGTCAAATCGGGTTTATATATAGACATGTAGGTGGGTTAACAACCACCTACATTTTGATATATCAACATAGTAAATAAAATGTGTTATTTTAGTCTCCTCAGGGAGGTTAATCTATTTGATACTATTGAAGAACAATTGAAAACCATGAAAGAAATATATATTGGATAAGATTCAATTTGGTAGAATGAGTAAATAGGAATATTAAGATCTAATTAAAAGTATTTACAATATATGACATTTGTAGGTTTATAAGGAATAAGGATGCAAAGATCTCATTTGGGTATTTCAATTAGTATCAAGTAGAGACACAAATGTCTAAAATCTAGCTTGGACATATAGTTGTAATCTTTAGTAACTATAAAAAGGTGGAATACATCCTCTTCAATAAGTAAATAAATTGTGAAGTAATACATAAATGTGGAACAATAAATCTCAAAATGTTGAATGATTATAATCTTGTATGGTCATATATAGTAGCAAAACTTGTATTGTTTCATTAGACTTACAAACCATAGAATTTAAGTGACTAGTCTTGGATGGTTTTGAGATGTTTTATAAAATAGGAAATATGTAATTTGAGATGTCTTGGATTGCATTGGATTATATTATCATTGTTATATAGAGTGGGATAAAACTAAACTAGTCACATATCTTATACTTTCATAAATCAAAGTGTGTGAAAACTTAGTCAATTGTTGAAGTTGTTGCATGTGTTAATACGGATTTGTTATTGAAGCATGGATATTTAAATGCTATAAAATATGGAAATATTAATTTATTACATCATGGTATGTTGTATTAACAAACAATTACATAACAAACTTATAAAATGGAATTGAAAATTATATTTTGCTAATGTATTTGGAAACTACATTCTGTATTGAAAATTGTACTTTGCCTATTAGAAAATTATATTCTAAATTGAAAACCATACTCTATTGATTTATTTGGAAACTATATTCTAATTTGAAAATTGTATATTGTTGATTTATGGTTAGTAGACTAAAAATGGATTGTTTATAATTAATGTGGTGTAATTAGTCATCCCTCTTGTTAATGGATATTGAGTTATAGGCATGGAGCCATTTTATAAGCATCGCTTTCCATAGGTTAACATTCAAGTTAAGATTTTCTTATGCATTTTAGTAGAGTATGGTTATAGTGGCCAAGACCCAACTTCATTTAAGGTTTGAATCTATAGTAAAAACTTTGGCCAAAGTAATGTTATAGATGTATACATTATCTATCTATTATACCTTCTAATTTCTTTGCACAAGTAATGTCATACTATATAGAGGATGTATTACATGACCTTGGTGACTATTGTATGTAATAATGATCATACCACACACTATTCTTGATTAGTTCTTATTGTTTGCATTGTTATTATCTTCCCCTTAGTGAAGGGAAGGACCACTTCTAGTGGGGAGTTGTGCAGGAGGCTGACAGTCCATGGTTGAAGAAAAAACACCTAGATGATTCTCCCTCTCTATAGTTACATCTGAACCTATCCTGATATATACTCATGGCTAATGTATAAATAATTGAGTTGCTTATATGAAGCTTCATTGTATTATTATTATTTGACATTAATTTCAGGCATATACAGTTGTAGCTATTGGCACTTTATATAGTTGTAATGCAAAAACGAGTAAAACATTTGATTATTAATGGATTGTTGTACTATTAATTTCATTCATAAGAGAGCAATGCTTAATATAGAATATTGATATACTGCACATGATTACAATTTATGTACCATGTAGACCTCTTATAGGATATGAAATGAAATATTTTATCATTCTTAATAAATAAATAAATTATCATTATTTATCTGTTTTAATTTTACTTTAAACATATTAAACTCAACTTCATATGGTGTAAAATTTTTAATTCAATGCTATGGATCACCTAATTAATGTTGCACTCAATTTATAGTTATTAGAAAAAAATTGTAGGTATTTTATTATTGAACCTAGAGGGGTTTAACACTTTTAGCTTTGAATCATTTATCCAAAAAATACAAAAAGATCAATTATTTGTCTACATTTCAAACATTTCACTTTCAATTGTTTTCATGTATAAATATTGAAAAGGCAATAACAAAGTTATAGTTTTGCTTGCATTAATTTTGCATATAAATTAAGTAATTAAATAACTATAAAATATTTAATTTGAAGGAAATAGTAAATTAGTTTGTAAAGTTACATGTTTACATATTCACATGAAATTAAAGTGACAAATCCTTACATGAAAAACCCTTTCACATTGCATTCACTATATTTGTATGCACAAAAAGTGACACACTAACCTTACATGTCTTGATGATTTTCCCTCACACACTCTACATAGTCACACACCAACAAATGCACTCCATTTTAATTATTTACCACCATATTTTTATATGTATTTCAAATTTATATATCTAGATAATTATTTTCTATATTATTATCCTCCACCAACTCACATGACAACATTTTCCTTTGGCATCTTTGTTCCAACTGCATATCCAATCCTCCCTCCTCCAAACTAATTAGATGCTTCTTCAAAAAAGTTTAACATAATAGGAAATTATTCTAAGTATCTTAATGATCTCATCAACCACATCATTTTGGGTGTGCTCTTACATCTCCCATTTTAAGATAATCTTTCTAAATATAAGGGAGAGGGGGATCTCAAATCTCACATCAAAGCTTAGATCACTACAATTAGAGAGTTCCTCCCTTGGGATGTATTAGTTACAATTTTTTCCCCCTAAATATATCAATGAAATTGAATTATATTGGTACTATAATCTCCCTATGGATTCTATTCATTCCTTTAAATAATTCATTGTTGAATTTGTCAAAGATTTTGACATGGAAAAACCATTTTACACTAGTATATGATAATTTAATCACATCAAACAAGAGCCTAATGATTTTATTTCCCACTTCATTATGACATGGCATCAAGTAATCTAATATTATACTAGTTCTCCTAATATACACCAAAGAGAGTTATGTGATCTATCCCTTCATTATCTTAATCATGAAACTAGGGAAAATGTTTTAAAAATTCCTTATCAATCTTACAAATATGCATTGGAGAGTGCTTTGAGAATAAACCAAACAACCATAGATAGTGGCCATATAACTTATGGGCCCAATGGGAAGATTATTACTCCTAGCCAAAATAATGATGGTTATCAAAGTAATATTAAACTTAGCCAAAATAATCAAGGGACCAAAGTTTTGAACTATAACTATAAGCCATAACTGATGGAATTAGAAAGGGATCAGAGAAGAATAATGTTGTTAACAATCATAAAAACCAAAACAATAATAATAAAAATAAAAACAAAGGGAAAAAAAGTCAAAGAAACCCCAATCCTATGCTTGTTGTTCATGATATAGATTTCAATCATTCACCACCATGGGAAAATCAATATCAAAACCAAAATCAAAACTCAAACATGGAGTATCATAACTACTATTATAACAATAATCAACCTTATCAAAATAATAATCAACATCAAAATTACAACCAAGGCTTCAATAAAAATAATAAAAATTGAAGATCGAGAGATTATGATCCCAACATGTATCATTAATTACCTATTGAAAATATAACTCACCCCAAAAAGTTCCAACTTACTCATTAAAACTCAAAAAAATTTACCACACAAAATCAGATTTGCAAACCCTACCCTAGAAAACATCCAATACCAACACTGAAAAAATCCCATAATCAACCCCAACATTTTCAAGCCCAAAAAATACTACTGCCCTCATTGATTGAAAGAAACTAAAATGAAAATAAAAAACATGGAAATGCTACTTTATTCCATGACCTATTTTATTTTGTTTTTTTTTTCATTTTGATTTAGAGTACATGATGATGTTAAGGAAGACATTGAGAACATTACCCAATGTCACCCCTAAATTTGGGTGTACTGTTTCCCTAACTCTGACCCTATGTTGATTATAGGTTGCTTGTAATTTTTTCAATATTTAATTTATGTCTTAATCACATTAAGTTTTCACAATTAGTTTTCTATATTTAAAAGTCAAATATAAAACTTAAATTTGAGTAATCTCCACAACTCATTTTATATGAAAATAAATGTAATTTTTATATTCATTTTTATTTATTCTTTGAAGTTAATGTGTGTGAAGGTTGTAACATGAATAAAAACTAAAATTTAACTATGTTAATGGCTATAAATTATATAAAAAATAAAACCAAAATGCTCAAATGTGCAATTGATATAATATTTGCATATATAATGTAATGATATTATTTATATGGAAATAAATAAATTTACATTACATGGAATAAACATAATTGAGAAATAAGGTGAAAATGTATGATGCTTTATTTTTTAATAATATTAGTTCCTCCATGCTAACTACGGTTAAGCTAGTAAATATTAAAATTAATTCATAGGATTACACTCTAAATTTAGTAGGTTTTATGGTATGTAGATACAAAAAACAACTAATAAGAAAATACATTAATTATAAATTGTAATGCTCATATGAAAATAACATCAATACAAGAAATTTCTCATTATTTACAATTTCTTTTCACTCTATAAACACTAAAATATGGTATTAGACACCTAATAATGTTGATATTAACCTACCTTCAACTTACATGACTTGTGCATAAATATATGGATCTTATACACACTTATATTTTATGCATGAGTTATATGGGTCTGACTTTCATAATTTTCTATTAGTCATCCACATGAATTTCCTAGTATATGCCTACCTTAAATTCATTATCATACTTAGACTGTCTCTAGATCATCAGATCAATATTCATGTATTTCAAAAATTTCAATGGACTTAGACACCTATGAAAATTTGTATGTTTCCAACTCTGATGGATTCATCCCCATGCCAAAGAATAGTCATTTTTTCAAATTTAAATCATCTTTAGGGGTGGACTCACATGTTTCACATGTTGGTGGCATGAGAAAGTACCCTAAGAGTCCCATTTCAATCTAATGTAGGTCGAAGCCTATTGGATGATCTAGTGTTGTCAAACAAGAAAATTATAACACTTTAACATATAAATGACTACCCTAAACTTCTTAATTCAAAAATTAGTCATAGGGATCAGGTCCTATTCAAATTCTAAAGCATTAAGCCAAATACAAGTTTCCATTTTCTAAGTGGAAAAATCTTGATGACTGCATAATATAAGAGCACCATTGCACACACACTCATAATGGAAAACTACAAATGGTTTTAATTCTATCTTCTTATTATTGGATAAGTAAGTAGTACTTATCCATTAATTAAGGAGTGGGTGAGGTTAGCTAAACCCACGATTCTTCTCATTTTTAGGCCTAAACCTATTATCAAAAGTGAACCTAGATTTTTAAAGATAAGGAGACATTTTTTTATGTATTTACATGCTGTAAATAGGACTTGATATCACATATTCATATGTATTTCAAGTAGGTGTAGTGACTTGTACCAAAATAGTGTGGCACAAAATCACATGACAATAAAAAATATCATATGTCTGTAATAGATGTTAGCATCCAGAGATTGACAATTTCATCCAAGAGTCCAAACACCTATTTATTAATCCAAACAAATATTGATTTAGTTTTCATCCCTTCAATTACTTACATTCAGTCTCAAACCTTCATCACATAAAAACATGCTAAGTATCTTATTCCCTTAGGTAATTTCTATTTATAAAAAGTGCACTAATTTAATCACATTGTTCCTTTTATAATCAGATTCATGTATTATTGTTATAATTCATATAATATGAATTGTGCAAAATTTTTATACTTGTTTAGGTTGACATAATCAAAATAAGGTAAAATACATTGGCAAACCCACATTGTTTTTATAAAACATAGAAAAATCCTAGGTTTCCCTTATTGTTTAATCCTTTATTCTAAGGTTTCAAATTTTTGTATTTAAATTTTATCTTCAAACTTGATTTATAAAATTATCTCATTTATACATTACACATGGTTATAATGGATACACAGTTTTTTTTCCAAAGGAAAACTATGATTGTAATAATTACATGTTGCTTCCATTTAATATGCAAAATCTATAACAACTATGTAATTATAGGGGTCAAATATTTGCACAATAAGGCTAAAATTAACAATAAACAATATTTAGCCTTTCTTAATTCATATTGTTGAAATATATAATCTAAGTTTCTTCCTGTTACCACTAGGCATCAAAAGGAATGCATGAATCATTTTGTTCCTCCTCCCCATAGATCTCAAGGTTGTGCCACCTACCATCCCACCTCCATTATTCACCCTGGCTTGTGTTGAATTTATTGGTCCATGGTGTCACTACTAGAAGAGCTATGGTGCCCCACCATGTGTGATAAAATGAAGTTAGTCAACTGTTATTCCACATCCCCATTGACCTCCCATGAGGCTATCTACTCAAACAAAATGAGATTATATCACCAATCAAATAAAAGATACCCATGCTAATATTTCTATCCTTCAATTACTAAAAATACTATATATTTAAAAAGACATCCTATATGAAGCATTGAATGAAATACATCTCCAAAATTATACAAAACCTTCATATTTTTCCTTCATTTTGAATGCATTAAAAGGTATCAAAGAAGTAAATTCCTTTGAAAAGGAAGAATTTTCCATCAAACATAGAATAGAACAAAACCTCTCATTGTTCACTCAGGCACAATTTAAAAGTAAAACAATCAAACATGTATTGATATATAATGGATTAGGAATTAGTATTTGTGACATAAATTTATTAAAAAAATGGGTGTCAATATGGATGCTATTAAAAAATAAAATAAAATCCTAAGATATTTTGATAGAATTCCTCATTAGGTACTTGGATTAATATCATTAGATGAGATAGTAGGACCTAAGACATAGTCTAATCTATTTTAATTCACACCCAATCATATATATTATAATTTAATTTTAGGTCAACCTTAGATATATGTCATGGAATCAGTACCATACACAATGCATAGGGGAGTGAATTTCATACACGATGGATATTTATATACACTCCCCATAGAAAATGATCCCTTCAAATATTTTAAAATGATGCTACTTAATAATGAGGGTAATTCACACTTAGATTCTATAAAATATTTTATAGTACCTCCCTCACAACATATCCTAATAGATAAAATTCATACATATGATGGGGGATAATCAAGTACATTAAATGACATAGATCCAATTATGATGATTAATGAAAAAATAAAGAAATCACCACAAGTTAATGTAGATTAAAAATAGTCAAATTTAGATCTTCCCTTATTAGTTAATTCAAAAATACAAATTGTATAGTCACATATTATTATGATAATAATGAAAATGATAATGACAATGATATGCAATAAAAAATAGATGATTATTTGTGCAAGCTAATTTTAAATCCCATTTATCCAAATGAGTACTCTTCTTATAGTTTTTTTACACCTATCATTCTAGGAGAGTATCATGATAATTCATATGGAAAGAGCATTGATAATTTAAAGGTTTCTACTCAATCACAATCTACATGGGGTAGAGTAAAGACAATAATTATAGATAATCAATATAATCAGAGTGTAAACAATTGTTGCAATTTTATTTCACATCATAACTCTCATATAATCAATGCATAATCAAGGAAAACCATTTTAAAATCAAGCATAACTTTGGAAAAATAACTATTGTATATTTTTAAATATAAATTCTTAGAGCAAAATATAGTGAACAATGTGGAATTTATGGATACAGAATTTTCCACAACATTACAAGTAATGAGCATCCAACATAAATCAAGATTCATATTAAAATTATACTTGATAAAGAGTTTATTTCATTACTGACCAATATACATCGAGCTATGATACATCTATCATACCAAGAAGGAAAATCATATTTGATTACTATCAAATAACTAAGCATTTACAAAATAAAATTCTAGTACTGTAAAAAAAATTCAAAAGAAAAAGAATGAAAGGATCATTAAGGTAATCCAACTACATCATTACTGATCATTAGTACATTTTTTTTGATCTTAGTATATAAATAAAAAATAGAAAATTCATATGCATCCATGACAATAAATATTGACTATTAGTACATACATTGAGGGTTCTTATCAATGATAGATTCAAATTGATGAAGAAGAATGCACAAACATGTGTAATATTATCTTCTTAAGATAGTTGGGAGATGACATTGATGAATTAAAACACAAGATATATTTGGAATGATTATTTTATAATGTTTCTCAACCAATTTATTATGGACCAAAAGTCATAGATACACCTACATATGGGTGATGCCCCTTGCCAAACAATAGATGTTTAAATTGAAACAATCATGGTTATAGTAAATTTAGGATACAATGGATAAATCAAATAAATACATCACCTTCTTATATGAGGGAAATACAATAATAATTTGACATGATGGTAATAATGATAACCAAAAAGATAATACTTCAAGGATAATGACATTTAGACAATTGATTATACATAGTGGAAGAAGATGTAATGCATTGTGACAAATTTTATAAAAGTGTAAAGTTAAAGGAAAATCCATGGAGTGTAGAACCATTTGTAAATTTTATGACTATGATGACTTATCTAAATTCTAAGCATTTATTCCAAATATTTAAAAAATACAAAAAATTAAAATATTTCAAAAATGCCAAAACATGAACTAAGCTTGACATGTTTTCTAGTTATAATTATTCATTTATGTTATTTATCATTTTTTTTAAATTACATATAATTTCAAATTATATATGAGTGAGATGTAAGACATACATGTTTACATGGTACATGGATGCATAGATGCAATACATTTATATACCTGGGGGCCATGCCATTGATAGTGGCATCTCATTCCACATGTTACATTAGCATAGATTATATATTTATATTACCTCTCCATTTATCATGTTGTGCTACATTGATCACTTATACATGTCTTGTTCTTGTGTATATTTATTTACAATGCTACATTTCATGGATATGTTACTTTTTTATACAATGATATTGACCTAAATTGATAGTGTAGACTAGTTTAACTTGTTTTAGGCTTCATTGTTGTTATTTAATTTTATATAGGCTAATCATTGATTATTATTATTAAATATGTAACATTGATTGATTGAGTGTATCATTATATGCCTCTCTCTTTGGTCCCTCACTTTTTTCCTACTACTTTTTCTTGATTGAGTGTATCAATATATGAATCCTTATTTGGGACCTTAACCTTGTGTGAAATTGAGAGCTATTTCATGTGATTTTATTGTGTCTGATGGCCAAGAAAGTATGTTCTTATGAGTGGATAAATCTAGAATTTTTGGATTACATTTTTGGTATAATGATTCATAATATGCACCTTCCTATTTGTGTGTGGTGCTGTGATTCATATCATGCACCCTTATTACACAGTTATTATTAAGTGATTATATTAGTGATAGTTACTATTACATGCCTAATTTATGTATGTATCTTGACATGACACTTAGATGTTTCATTTTTACAATATATTCATTGTTATGATGACATATTATCCATATATTAGCACATGATTCTAAATGATCACACCTTTGTATATAACATGATGTAGTTAAGTCGTTTATTTTGATAGATTCATAGGCTACATCCATCACCTCAAAAGGGTGGCATACAAGTTGGATTTTCACAAATATTTAAGCCTCCATTTATATAAAATTCAAAACTTGGGACAAAGTACATGATTAAAAAAGTTCATATTGATTTAGAATGTGAAACAAATATTTATAAATTGGAACATATCTACAAAATATGCAATGCATCTGCACACATTTTACATGAATATAAGCTATAGGTTTTCATATTACTAAAATTTGGGATAGAGAGTGTGTTTGTGTGTGTGTGTGTGTGTGTGTAACATTATATATTATGTTTGTAGTGATTGGATCAGATTATGAGGCATGGAAATTATTCATGCACACATATACTATTATGTGTTTCTACTCAAGAGCATCCAATTAATGGTACCAAAAGTTATATATTAAATCTATAATTCCATATGCATCAGTTGATTCATGAGCCTAATATAGGCTCCCCATTTCATCTTGAGGTTTAAGATTAGTCAAATGATTAGTGTGGTTGAGATTAGGTGCCCTTAATAGCCTAAAATTACTCCCAAGTTTTGAGACATTTAGTTTACAAACCCATGGACCTCAATTTATTTAATTCAACCATTGGGGCATGATCACCACCAGTTCTCCAAATTATTTAGTAAAAATCCCATTTTTCCATACGCTTCATTAGGAAGAATAATCTCCAATAGCATAACAAAGGGAAACATAGTTCACTCACTTACATTTTTAGGCCCTCCTTGCTATATGGAAAATGATTGTTACATGATCATTATAGGTTTACTTGGAGTAATCTGAATACTTGGATCCTTCTCCCAAAGACAACTTGTGTATTGTAAACACTTAGGTACATCTCTTTATCCTTGTAATATAACACAATATTTAATTTAAATACTATAATAAAATGGGGGAAACACTAAAATTAGGTATTAAGTCTTGATTTACCTTCACTTTACATGGCTTGTGCATATGTATATGGCTCTTATACACCCTTATCTTCTATCTACATGCTTTATGTGGGTATTAATTTCTTGATTTGTTATTGGTGATCCATATAAATTCCCTATTCTATCATTAACCTATTCATTATCATACTTAAACTATTTACATATAATCAAATGAGTATTCCTATCTTTTAGATAAGTTCAATAGAATTATACACCTACTCCAACTCTAATAGACTCATCCCCATGGAAAGCAAAAATCATTTTTCAAATTCTTATCATCTTTAGGGCTCAACCCACACATTTTTTATGTTGATGACATAATAAAGTACCCAAAGAGTTTAATATAAATATACAAAAGGTCTAAGACTATTAGATGATCTAGAATTATCAAGTAAACCTACTCTAACACTTGCATATTCAAAGGGATTTCTCTAAACTTCATAATTCAAAAATTAGTCATAAGGAGTAGGTCCTAGCTAAAGTCTAAAGAACTTAAGCCAAGACAAATTTTCTATTTTACAGTGAGGAAATCTAGATTAGAGGTTTCATTGATTAAAGACTCACCATTGAACACATACACCTAACATGAAGAACTATATATGGTTTGACCTCCCTCTTCAAAATATTGGATATGTAGGCAACACTCAACTATTCATATAGGAGTGGTTGAGATAAGGTCAACCCATCACTCTTCCCCTTTTATATGCATAAACCTATTGCTAAAATTAGACCTAGGGTTTCAAATATGAGATAAGTTTTATATATTTACACACATAAAGAGGACTCAGTATCACATAGGAGCACATAATTCAATTAGGCACAATGACCTATACCAAAATAGTGAGGTACAATCTCATAGGATGGAATCAGTAATCTCAGACACATGTTCTAAAAATTAGCATCCAAAGATAAATGATTTCCTTCAAATGCATCTAGACACCTAATTCCTGATTCAATTGAATCTTGATCCAATTTTTAGCCATTCAATTACCTACATTCAATATCAAACCTACATAGAATAAAAATACATAATTATCTTATTCTCTCAAGTCATTTCTATTTATAATAAGTATAATTATTTAATCACATTATACCTTTTACATTCATATTTGTGTATCATTGATATACTTCATATAGTCTTAAATACTATAGTTAATTATACTTATTTATATTCATATAATCAAAATAACATAAAACACACTCCTTCATTCTATCTTTCCCTACAGCTTTATGTCTAAAATGACATTAGGTTGTTGTAAATGTGTTCATGGGATCAATATGCCCTATTTGAGTTCCCCATACAATTGATAAATATATTTGTTGCATAAGGCACTGAATAAGGGAAAATCATATCTAAAATAACATTAGACTACCACAAATATGTTTATGGGGCTCAATATTCCCTAATCAAGTGCCCCATTCAACCAATTGAACATTTTGTTGAATGGGTTTCTTAATTAGGGCATACTGAGTCTACAATGGTATTAGGTTGTTACAATTATGTTTAGGGGGCTTGATATGCCTTAATTGAGTGCCCATATAACCAATCAAGTATTTGGTTGCATGAAGTAGTCAATTAAGGCATACGAAGTCTAAAATGAACTTAGATTGTTGTAATTATGTTTAGGGGGATCAATTTACCTAGGTGTGATCCCCATGTAACTAATCAAGGATTAGGGCATATCAAGTCTAAAATGATGTTAGGTTGTCACAATTATGTTTAATGAGGTCAATATGCCCTAATCAAGTGCACCATGGAATCAATTGAGAATTTGGTTTTACATGGCACTAAATTAATTGAAATTGAATCTAAAATGACATTAGGTTATCAAAAATGTATTTAGGGGGATTGATATACCCAAATTGACTGCCCCATGTAAATAACAGAATGATTGGTTACATGTGGTACTCTATGTTGGAAATATTATCATTGATGTCAAATTAGCATTTAATGTCTAAAGGTGTTTTTAATGTTTATATCTTGGCTAAAAGTGTGTTAATATTAATTAAATATTAATGAATATATTTTCAGTTGTATAAAGACAAAAGAGGGCACATGAAGAAGTCAAAGAGTCATCACTAAAGATAAAAGAGGAAAATGATGCATTTATCCATGAAGGGTCACCTTGAGGAATCTGAAGAGTCATCGCTAAAGACAAAAGAGGAAAAGGATGCATTTCTCCATGAAGGGTCACCTTGAGGAATTAGAAGAACCACTAGGTAAATACAAAGAAAGAATTCAAAGGGTCATGCAAGGGTGAATGCCAAAGGTCATTTGAAAAGCTATAAAAGAAGGCTTGGGAAGCCATTTTATATTATGGAAGTGAATGATTTTATCTAGCTAAAAAGAGTAGAGAAAACTAGAGAAAAGAGAAGAGATATAGTAGTGGGATATCATTTATTGAGAAAGTAACATTGAGAGATAGTTGGTGTTTTATGCACAAGAGAGGTTGGTGCTCCTATGGGTGGGTGCTCACGAATCATTATTGTGTTGGTACTCAACAAAGGGGTTGATGCTCCTGCAAGTTGGTGATTGAAAAATTTCTAAACTTGAGTTGGTGCTCATTTATATAGTTAAGATTGTTCTCCATGGTTTTTCCCACTTTGGGTTTCCACGTAAAATTCTCTCTCTCTCTCTCTCTCTCTCTCTCTCTCATGATTAACAATTGGTATCAGAGCAGATTCCTTCAAAAAAAGTTTTAAATCTTGAAGGTAGATTGGGGAAATCACAATGGCCAAGTAGCTAAAGAAGGAGAATCAAGAGTTAACATCTATTGTGAGGATCATAACGAACATGTGTGTAACTTAGATTCTAAGTTGGCTATAGAAGAAAAATAAGATGTTTATTCAGGATCTTAAGAATCAACTAGAGGTTGCAAATTCAAGTTTGAAATCAAGAGAAAAAGAGTGTAATTAGTTGAAGGTTGAGTTAGGTCCTTTGAAGGATAAGCATGAGAAGCCCATAATCCAGGTTGAGAAGGATCATGAAATATAATTCCAAGGTAAGAAGGATGTAAGTTTTAAAGGAAAATTAAAGAAGCCAATCAGGTAGCCTAATGCTTTTAGGTTTTCAAATTCTTTTCATGGCCATTGTTTTGTTTGTCATCATGTTGGTCATAGGGCAAGAAACTGTATGAGGAGAAGTAATCAATCAAAGGGAGATCTCAGTCACATTCAAGCAAAAGGTATGAGAAATGTTGTTTGATTTTGTTGTCATAAAGTTGGCCATATTGCTAAATTATGCCCAAATAGAGTTAAGATATCTTCAAGGTATGTTAAAGGATATAGAGCCCATAGAAGGTATAAGAAGAGCCAAATTTAGGTTTTGAGACTTAAGATAGTAAAGGTTGATCAGGTTGAGATTAACAGTGAGAATAGATTACTTGCTATAGTGGATAAATAATTAGATAGGAAGGGCTGTGAAGAATCTCTTGTTACATTTGAGCATGAGCTTTGTCAAGATAAGACATTTACAAGAGTTGAGAAGACAAACAACATCATGAATGTTGAGGTTAGTGAGTCAAATAAGTTAGACATGCTTAAATGGATTCTAAGAAAAAGACACAAGAAGATCAAAGAAGTAATAGAGGAGATGTGGGAATCTCTTGAGATTATGTTCTAGGACCTTTTGTGTGGGGTGTCTCTTCTAGGCTTCAAAGAGACATTTTAAAGAAAAATTGAAACATGGTGGATGCTATTGGGTCTTGGCTATGTTGCATGACAAGAAGGTGAGTTGAAAGATTAATTTGTATATCAGTTGAGGGGGAGATAAGTGTAAGCTATAGGAAATAGGCACATGAATAGGTACAGGGAACAGGGGCAGAAATAGGTACAGGGAATAGGTATAAGAACATGTTCAAGAAATAAGATGCTACAGTAAGGGGGAGTTACTATATATTTTTAGTTGGTTCAATTTATAGGTCTTAGTTTTAGGTTGGCATGTGTAATACAAGTTTTTAGAATTGGTGACAATTTTAGGTTGTCATCAAAGATAAAGGGGGATATTATTGGAAATATTTTCATTGATGTCAAATTAGCATTTAATGTCTAAAGGTGGTTTTAGTGTTTATATCTTGGCTAAAAGTGTGTTAATATTAATTAAATAGTAACGAATATATTTTTGGTTGTATAAAGACAAAAGAGGGCCCATGAAGAAGTCAAAGAGTCATCACTAAAGACAAAAGAGGAAAATGATGCATTTCTCCATGAAGGGTCACCTTGAGGAATCTGAAGAGTCTTCACTAAAGACAAAAGATGAAAAGGATGCATTTCTCCATGAAGGGTCACCTTGAGGAATTAGAAGAACCACTAGGTAAAGATAAAGAAAGAATTCAAAGGGTCATGCAAGGGTGAATGCCAAAGGTCATTTGGAAAGCTATAAAAGGAGGCTTTGGAAGCCATTTTGTATTATGGAAGTGAATGATTTTATCTAGCTAAGAAGAGTAGAGGAAAGAGAAGAAAAGAGAAGAGATATAATAGTGTGCTATCATTTGTTGAGAAAGAAACATTGAGAGATAGTTGGTGTTTTATACACAAGAGGGGTTGGTGCTTCTGTGTGTAGGTGCTCATGAATCATTGTTGTATTGGTGCTTAGTAAAGGGGTTGGTGCTCCTACAAGTTGGTGCTTACTAACTTTGTAAACTTGAGTTGGTGCTCATTTATATACTTGAGATTATTCTCTATGGTTTTTCCCATTTTGGGTTTCCACGTAAAATCTAGTGTCTCTCTCTCTCTCTTATGCAATGCATGTTATTGCTTTTAGTTTTATTGCATATCTTGAATGTATGATTAAGTGGTTAAAGTAAAAGGAATTTGATTAAGTAAAAGATATATCCCATGTTTAACACTCTATTAGGAAATATTAAGTCTAAAATTCCATTAGATTATCATAATTATGTTTAGGGTGATCAATATGCCCTAATTGAGTTCCCTATACAACCCATCAAGTGATTAATTTCATAGGGAACTCAATTAATGAAAATCAAGAATGACTTTAGGTTATTGTAAATGTGTTTAGGGGGCTTGATATCCCTAATTGAGATCCCACGTAACTAATAGAGTGATTGGTTATAAGGGCACTTAATTAGGACAAATCAAGAATGAAATAACATTAGGTTATCACAATTATGTTTGGGGGGCTCAATATGCCATAAAAATGCCCCATGTAACTAACCAAGAAATTAGTTACATGGTGCACTCAATTAGTGAATATTGAGCCTAAAATGAAATTAGGTTATTGTAATTATGTTTATGATGATTTATGTGATCTAATTAAGTGCCCTAAATGGGGAACTCAACTTGGGTAAATCAAATCTAAAATGACATTGGGTTGTTACAATTATGTTCAAGAGATATATATCACCCAATTAAGTGTCCCATGAACCAAATTGAGTAATTGATTACATGGGGCACTCAATTAGGGTAAATTAAGTTTGAAATGACATTAGGTTTTAAAAAATGTGTTTAATGGGATCAATATACCATAATCAAGTTCTTCATATAACCAATCAAGTAATTAGTTTCATAAGGCACTCAGTTAGGGCATATCTAGTATAAAATGACATTAGGCTATCATAATTATGATTAGGGCTTGATATAAGATAATAGAGTACCCCATGTAATTAATCATCTGATTGGTTACATGGGGCACCTAATTAGGAAAAATAGAGTCTAAAATTACATTAGGTTGTTTCAAATGTGTTCAAGGGTTTGATATTCCCCAATCAAGTGCCTTGTGTAACTAATTGTGTGTGATTCATTACATGGGGTACCTAATTATGGAAAATAGAGTCCAAAATTACATTAGGTTGTTGTAAAGGTGTCCAAAGGTTTAATATGCCCTAATTAAGTGCCCCATGTAACCAATTGAGTGATTGGTTTCTTGAGGCACTTAATTAGGGCATACTAAGTCTAAAATGACATTTGGTTATTTTAATTATGTTTAGGGGGCTTGATATGTCCTAATCGAGTGCCTTATGCAAGCAATTAAGTGATTGGTTTCATGGGGTAGTCAATTAATGAAAATCAAGTATGAAATGACATTAAGAAACTATAAATGTGTCCAAGGGGCTCGTTATGACCAAATTGAGTACCCCATGCAATAAATCAAGTAAATGGTTACATGGTGCACTTAATTAGGGCATATCATGTAAAATGACATTAGGTTATTAAAATTGTGTTTAGGGGGCTTGTATGCCCTAATCAAGTGTCTGAATTGACATTTGTTTATCAAAATTGGTTGTTTAGGGGTTTGATATTACCTAATTGAGTGATCCATGTAATCAATCAATAAATTAATTATATTAAGTACTTAATTATAACTTATCAAGCCTAAAATGAAATTAAGTTGTCGTAATCATGTTTATGGGGATTGATATGTAGTAATCAAGTGCCTCATATATCCAATAAATAAATTAGTTACACATGGCACTAAATTATGGAAAATTAAGTCTAAAGTTATTTTAAAATTATGTTGAGGGGGATTGATATTCTTTAATTGAGTGCCTCATACAATCAATATAGCCAATGGTTGTACAAGGCCCTCAATTATGGAAAATCAATTTAGAAATTAAATTAGGTTGTTATAAATGTGTTTGGGGGCTCAATATACCCTAATTGAGTTCCCCATAAAAGTAATTAAGTGATTAGTTACGTGGGGTAATCAATTAGGGCATATTGAGTCTAAAATGACATTAATTTGTTGCAATTATGTATAGGGGATGAATATGCCATCATTGAATACCTTGTGCAAAATTGAGTGGTTAGTTGTATAGGGAACTCAATTAGAGAAAATTGAGTCCAAAATGACATTAGGTTTTCATAATGTATTAAAGGGGTTCAATATACCCTAATCGAGTTGCCTGTAAAACCAATTGAGTGATTGGTTGCATGGGGTAATCAAATAGGGAATATTGAGTCTAAAATGACAATATGTTGTCATAATTGTGTAAAAGGGGCTCAATATGCCCTAATTGAGTGTCCCATGCATCCAATCAAGTGATTAGTTACAAGAAGAACTCAATTATGGCAATCAAATATGAAATGACACTAGGTTATCTCAAATGTGTTTAGGGTGATCGATATGTCTTAATTTAATGAACACAAATACTATCAAGATAATAAAATTCTAATAAGCAAAGCTTTTGAAATAATAACCTATATTTATTCATATTGAATAATTCAAATAATTACAAACCATGCATAAATAAGCCTTAACTTAGAATTGGAGTTGACATGCAAAATTTAAAACTCCTAAAAATAATAAAACTTGACTTGCTATTTTTAGTAATTTTTTAATGCAAGTGCACATAGCTTTAAAAATATCCAAAAATAAAGTAAACACTAAAATTAACCTATCAAATGAATGCCAACTAAAGTTCAAGTCTGATTACAAAAATAGACAATTTCTAAAATTAGAAAAATACCAAAAATAATATTAAACTATAATTTTAGACCCTTATATGGTCACATATGGCATCTAAAAATATATAAAACATCCATAATTAGATAGGTTAGGTTATGGCTACATTGAAATTTTTGATACAGTCATTTTGGCGTGAAGATAGGCTCAAATGGAGCTACAGATCAAAAGTTATGGCCTCTAAAATTTTGGTCTCTTTTTACTACATCATTCTCCCCTAGTTGAAAACAACTCAGCTTCTGTGAGTTGCTCTAATTTTACTAATATCATTTGTTTTTATCAATCTTCTTCAGCTTCCATTTTGTAATCCAAGTGTTGTCTTCTTGTTGTAATCCTTCCCATTATACAACTAGGTACTTGTCATAACTTCCTTGCCTTATGTTCACTGTCTTCTTTATTCACTATAGAGTGCCCCATATAACCAACAGTAAATGATTGTACGAGGCACTCAAATAGGGTATATCAAGTCTTAAATGACACTAGGTTGTTGCATTTGGTTAATGCACGAGGCACTCAATCATGGAATATTGAGTCCAAAATGGCATTAGGTTGTCACAATTAGGTTTTAGGGGCAATGCATTTAGGGACACCCAAACATCACCCTTAAAGATGAAGAATAATGTTAGTTTAAAGAAGGCAACGCAATCACACTTAAGGACACCCGAATGCCAACCCATTGAGATGGACATAAAGTCACAAATTAAGTCAACTAAAATCCATTTGTTAAAGGTGATCAAATCATAGATAAAGTGATATAATCATAATAAAATCATCAAAAAAGTCATGCCAATATCACCTAAGTAATATTTCCAAAGTCACATTCAAAGACATAGCAACATTGGTTATTAAGTCATCGCAATGTCCTCAAGCAAATTTAGTCTAATGTCACTCCTAAATTATAGTTAACATAACCCTTAAGTTGTTCTTAAAGTCTACTTAATGTTGCTAGCTAAATTTAGGAGAGCTAAAAACACCCTAACATCATCCTCTATAGACACTTCACACATATAATTTAAATATAGCTTTTGGATTCAAATTTTAACAAAGACGACTTTAAAGTGACTTAAATGAAAATTTAAAGGGCGATTTTAAATCTTCTAAATGTTTTAGTGAGGCCAATATGTGTACTCTTGAATATATCCTTATGAAGTAAAAGATCCATCACATTTTCTAAGTAAAAACACATCAAAGAATGGTAGTGATCTCGTCCTCTAATTCTTTGTTGAATTGTATATTACTTCAAACACTATTGAAATGTATACAGAACTCTTCAAGACTTTCTCTATCTTGAAACCAATTTACATTGGTATCATCAACAAATCGCTTCCCCCACTTTATTTCTAGATGAAATGAAATTTGACCCCTTTGATATTAAATTAAACTTATATTTAATAAAAAATAAAAAATTACACATTTTTCATATCTTACATTCTACATTTTCCTTATCTATTCCCTCGTAACAAGCGACCTCACCTCTATTCTATCCTAGATACAACTCTTTAGAACAGACTAACGACACTAGCTAACCCACAAAACCTTATAACTCTAAATTGCTCGATAACATATTACTCAATTAGCTTAAACTAAATAATTACAATACGTACTATAAATACAATACAAACTATGTCGTAGTGACACTAGAAAATATCCAACATAATACGTCCTATAATTACAATACGTACGGTGTTAGTACGTATAGTACTAACACTGGAAAATATTCAACATAATGAACGTACGTAGAGTTAATTCCGTACGGCTCGAATTTCGGACACCCATTTGCCCTAATTCGGCCGATTTCTTAACCTTTCTGCGCTTCTTCCTGCCGCGTACTTGTTCTTCCCCTTCCCTTTCCCCTTCCAATTCCGCTCCCTGTTACTGACAGTAAGGCTGTTTAGCTGTGACTCTCACCTGAATCGAATCCATAAATTTCTTACAGCTTTAAGATAAAATTCAGAAGACGTCTATAGAGATGGTTTACGTCCACAGTAGCCGCTTCCTGATTTGATCGGTTCTTTTAAAAAAGTGTAAGGTATGCCATGCTGGACCCAGAATGATCTTTATTATTGAGTACTGTGCTTTTGAGAGATTAAAAGAAGTGGTCGGCGACGTCTGAGCGTTCAGGATTGTTGGAAAATATCTGTGCGCCGGCAATGGGCACCACATGAATGTGTTGTTGATATGAAATGTTGTGTACCCTTCAATGGGCAACTGAACAGTGTCGAAACAAGGACGAAGATGAGATGTCAACAAGTGCCTAGTAATTCATTTTTATTGCTTGAAATGTCATTTATACACTTAAAAATAGCATTAAACACTTGTCAAGCACGTCAACAAATAATATTTTCGTAAACCACACATCAAGTATAATGTATGTTTGTATACATCATTTAATAATGATGTAATGCCTATTTTATTTGACTTTTTCGTATTAGAATGATTGATGTATTATTGAATATTTTATATTTCTTTGGATTCTTGAATTTGTGCTCTAAATATTTGAATTGATTGCTTTGGCATATTCATAGTATATATCTTGCTTGTGTTAGAATATATCTAACTTGACTCGTGTACCCTCCAATGGGCAACTGAACAGTGTCGAAACAAGGATGAAGATGAGATGTCAACAAGTGTCTAGTAATTCATTTTTATTGCTTGAAATGTCATTTATACACTTAAAAATAGCATTAAACACTTGTCAAGCACGTCAACAAATAATATTTTCGTAAACAATACATCAAGTATAATGTATGTTTGTATACATCATCTAATAATGATGTAATGTCTATTTTATTTGACTTTTTTGTATTAGAATGATTGATGTATTATTGAATATTTTATATTTCTTTGGATTCTTGAATTTGTGTTCTAAATATTTGAATTGATTGCTTTGGCATATTCATAGTATATATCTTGCTTGTGTTAGAATATATCTTACTTGACTCGTATCTCCTAAATGTATTTATAATCTAGTCATTTCAAATTTATGATTAATAAATATTCTATACCAAGGTTTGGTATTTACATAATGTCCCACTTTGATGTATGTGGGTACGTGTACATATATATCAAAGTAAAACAAACAAAGGATGGATATGAGATTATACACACATGAAATTCCTAAAATAACTCCAGTATATCTATAAAACTTGCAAAGGATTTTTTGTGTGAATAAGCACCTAATTAATTCATATTCCACTGAAATATAAAAAGTAAAAACATAAATTGATGCACCTACTTTAGATGGAGGTTGGATAACAACCGTTGGTTACATCCCCAACATCTACAGACTTGTGTAGATATCCTTGTGAAACCTACAAGAACAAATATACATGGATATATCTTCATTACAACGATATGCTAAAATCTAGAAAATTCAAACTGAAAATCATGCCATTGGTTTTATCAAAAAATGTGAGAGTGCCCCTATTTGAATTCCTTGCATCTAAAAATATATGCCACATGAGAATGCCCCTATAGAATTTTATATCTTAAAACCTATTCTAAATCTTACATGTATTTATGATTACAATTTTCATTGAATAAAAATTAAAGCTAAATAAATCTAATATTGTATAAAAGAGAGAAGGGTTAGGAAATGCCCTGAATCTAGCTTGTGGTGATAAAAAGTGTCATGTGGTAAATAAGTCTATAAAAAATAATTTTGTACTTGCCTTTATATAGAGGAACAAAACAATATGAAAATACATACAACCTGGAGTATAGAAATAAGAATGCATGGAATATATTCCCCCAAATTAAAATGTGGGCTAAATTTGTGAAGAAAATAACTCCAAAGAATATGATTACAAACATCATATATAATATAGGAAATATAATTATTGATGTACAACATAGTAAGATATCATGTTAGAATGCATATTGTAAATAAATTTTCATATATAGGCATGCAATATAATCTATATAGGTACAAATATAATATACCCCACACAATAAAAATGTAAAAAACATAAACACATGAATAATATGTTTCATGTAGGAATCATGTAGGCAATGGAACACAAAGGTAGCCCACCTAAATAAAATAAATGTAATGATAAATATAACAATGACAAATACAAGTATGAAGCTTTTATCCTATTATATACATGTATACACCATGAAATTATAGGTAAGAGGAAAGAAACATCTACATTCAATATGAATCATGGAAAATAAGAATGTATGTGCATGATATTAATCATGATATTACAAACATAATGAAAATGAAGTGAACACATCACATAAAAAATAAACAGAGAAATAAAGTAAAACACACTTAATATACAGTAAGCACACCATACACAAAATATATAGAGAAATCACAAAAATATATATTGCACACATAATAAACAAAGGAAGTAATGAATTCCCACAAAGTAAACAAGGGATCATATCAAACATAAACATGTAACACAAATTATAAAAAGAAAAGAGAATGGAAACACCTCAAACATAAACCAAGCACTGTAATTATTAAAAAAAAAATAAAAAATGTTAATACAACTAAGATGACAAACATATATGTATGAAAGGAATATTTAATAAGAAATTTATAGCTAAGAATATAAGATTATATGAGAGTTTAATATGATAAATAAAATAAAGAACAATATAATTTGAGATAATGTTAGGAGATGCCTCCATGTGCTCCAAAAATGAGTATGAGAGGTGCTCCCAATCTATCATGAATCTTTAATATGTGTATTTATTTGTTGCATATAAATCATGCATATACATTGACAATCTTATGAGTAACATGTGTAAAAATGATAAAAAAATATAATTTATACCAATAAGTAGATAATCATGTACATATAATATGTTTTAACATAAAAATAATATGCCCACTATTTCCAACCATAACTCAACAACATAAAAGTAAGGGAATTTAAGAAAAAATGAAACAATTAATAAAATTGACGAATAAAATAAATGAAAAATAAAATTCAAAATTGAAACTTGAAATTAGGAAGATTATTGATAATCTATAACTTATACGAGAAATATTTACACTTATAAACATATTTCCACAATAAATATATTATCATCATATAAAAATTAACACAATATTTTAAAATAGAACTCACAAAATAAAAGTAAGAGAAGTAAACAAATAAAAATAAAGATAAATAACTCAAAAATTATTTTTATATATATATAAAGTCAGTCAAGGAAAAATAAGAATCTAAAAAAAATTTAAAAAAAAATAAAAAAATAAAAAAAATAAATTAGATAAAAAATCATTAAAATATGTTTAATATATGAAAATAAATTTAAAATTCAATTAAAACCAAAAGCAAAGGAAAAAGCGAGCCAAAAGGAAAAACATTGGAAATTATGATAAAATTAGAATGAAGCTCAAGAGAGCAAAGGAGAAAACAAAATAAGATTAAAAAATAATAAAGATTTTCAAAATATTTATTTTATTTAAATAAATAAATAAATATAATAAAATAAAAAAAACAAATTCAAAATAAGAAACAAGAAACGGAACTCAAACTATGCATAGAATATAAAGAGTTCAATTGCAAAATGGACGATTAATTAACAAGACGAACCAATGATTTAATTATATACAAGGGATCATCATTATATTATATGTATGTTGAAGAATATGTATTATTCAAAAGTATAATTAGAATGAAGAAGTTTTCACATCTTAAATAGTAAAGATATCATATTTTATTCATTATTATTAATATTATTGTTTTCATCATTTTTATTAATTATATTTATATAATATTATAATTATTTAACAAAATTGAAATTTTAAATTTTTTATTTATATAATAAAAAAAGGTTGTGATAAGCATATTATTGAAGAAGTGATATTAGATTATTGAAGTTTACATTGATTTGCTTGAGTTCTAATCATTAAATGTTAATTTGGTATTTCTCTAGGTAAGATGTATTCTTAAATTTATATTAGAAGGTGATAAACATTTTTATGAATTTTAATAATTTTTTTAATAAATATTAAAGTAAAATTGATGTAATTTTATTTTTTGATTTATTCATGTCATTTTGAAAAAAATATTATAGAATTTATTGTCTAGTATCACGTAAAACCAAATTGAGATGATCTTAGGATTGACTATGTTCGAGGGCGCAAGAAGTGATATGGTGGAAAACTCTTAGATAGTGCAAGTTATGTGTGTGTGGAAGCTTTGTGAGAAAGAGAGTGCAAATAAATAGAGATGCAAAATTGAATTAGTAAATGTATTTCATTTATTTGTTCATCCTTTATATGATATGCTCATGAAAAAATGTATGAATAATATTTTTTAGTCTAATTTCTCCTATCAACCTATATAATTTTATAGATATGTATATATAGATTACATGCTGCGTGTCTGAGAATCGTTATGAATTTTGAACCTTTTCTATAAGTGACTCATCATCTTTTAACAATTATGTAGTGACATCACCATTATCATTATTAAAAAGTTGAGACTGCAGTACTAACACTATAAAGGCTATACAATAACATAAAAGTGTAGTTGGATATTTTAGGTTGGCACATAAGTAGTAAATATAATGAAGAGGTTGTTAGCAGGAACAAGATGAGAAAAAATAGTAAACTATGGTAAGATGTAGTCACCTAAGTCCTCTTAATGTAATGTAAACCAGAAAAATAACACTACAATTATTACAAGCCAAATAATTTAAATATTATAAAAAAAAACACTATCAATAAATACACCAAACTCATCATTATAAATAAATTATTTTAATTATAATAAATTTACAAAATAAGTGTAAAACCTTAAACTTTAATTGTTATTTGATTAGCCACTTAACTTAATGTGAAAGCTAAACCTTTCTTCAAATCATTTCATGAAGAAATTGGCTATTATCGATGAGAATAGATATTCCATGACAACCCACTCAATTTTATCAAAGTAATAACTTTAGAAATAGAAAAATGTAGGTCTAAGACAAAATTCCATTAAACTAGTAATCTCCCCATCAATGAAATCTATGATAATCAAAAGAACTTAAAATAAAGGGATTCCATAAGGATGGCATCAAACAAAACCAATATGTCATTATCCTCAACATTTTTATCTTTAACAAAATCTATAAAACCTTCGAAGTTTTTGATGAAAGAATAGGAGAGACCTACGAGAGGTTGAAGCTTTTTTGTAGGATAAATGGAAATAAGAGATATTAGAAAGTGGCATGTATTAATAACGGGTCTCATAATATTGCCCATGTTATGGATTTTTGGCTAACCATAAACGTTGTGAGTGATTTGTTTGTTTGACATGGGCTTTATAGGAGTGTCCATGTTGAATTTGAATGTCAAGAAGACAATTAAGTAGATAAATTGGCATTACAATAAAATAATTAGTGGAAAAGGTTGTATTTTAATTGTTGTAAATAATTTATAAAATGAGATTATATGTAGATAAATTGGCATTACAATAAAATAATTAATGGAAAAGGTTGTATTTTAATTGTTGTAAATGATTTATAAAATGAGATTATATTTTAACTTGGTTTTATTCAAATTATTATAAATTTTATAATTATAAGTAATAGATAGTTTTAAAATAATTAAATATTTTATATAATTACTAAAATATAAATAAAGGTAATTTTATTAAGATAAATCTCAAAAAAGTAATTTTCATTTATAATATAATAAAATAATTGATATAACATTTTTTTGTAAAAGTTTTTTTGGTGGTATTATTACTCGGATACAAATTATTGATGGATGGACTATTGATATGACTTTGGACCTCTTAGATGGATGGGTGGTGCCTACTCCTCTTACAACAAAGCTTTTTACTTGAGTGACTGCACCACCCAATAATAATCCTTTGCTTCCTCCCTCAAATGTTGTTGATCGAGGAGGATCCCCACATTGATCCAATCAAATGGTCTGCATTTTTTTTGAAACTTGCTATACATTAAAGAGTTCATTGAAATATTTTCAATACAATTTGAATTGAGTCAAATAGGATACATATGAAAAAGTTATGTCTTATTGAAATAAAAGCCAAAAAATAAAAAATATACAAATGATGATGGTGATAGAACATGTACAAATGAACCAATCAAGGCTTGACATATGTACCAATAGTATCTTGACACATGAAGCAATGCTTTTAATACATGCTACGAGTTTTAATCAAATATTGGTCTTAACACTAGTTCATATGGTGTTGAAACTTTTATTTAAAACATTATTATTAATGTGGGATTAAATCCCATCCAAAATACATGAAAGCCTTATTTAAATCTAAAATCAAGGCATTAGAAGGGGAATTTGAACCCCAATGTATTGGGTAAAAATATAAAGCTTCAACCTAAAAAACAAGGGCCTTAGAAACATTACAAAAAGATCATTATTGTATTTTAAAAAGAGTAGAGGAGAAAACTTGTTTTTTAACCATTTAAAGAAGGGCAAGTAAGAAACAAGTAAACATCTTTTTATGTAGGAAAGAGCAACTTCCATACATGAGATTGTTGTAGAGACTTCCTAAAGACAACGCTGAAGTTATCTCTATAGACCAAAGTCATATTTTGATGTAAACATTATATGAAAAACATATTTTGTACCATTTAATACATTAGTTTGAGTGTCTTTTAGATATGAAGATGTAGCCCTCAAAAGAGTGAACTTCATTATCAATTTGGTTTGCATTTTATCTATATCTATTTATTTAATTCCTATTTTTAGTTAATATTGAACTTGATTTTTAACCAAATAAGTCAATTCCATATAAAAAGATGGAAATTGAAAAGATTATCATGAATATCCAAAATTCGTAAATAGTAAACATTTTTTATTAATTAACAATTTAAATCATATACAACTTGTGACTAATGTTTATGTTATAATTTGTTTTTTAGTATTATGTGTTGTCTAACCTTATTTTTAATTCCTACTTTTTATTTGTATTGAACTAGATTTTTTTCTTTGACGAAAAATTTGAATCATAAATACTAATCAATTACTTTACTATATAACTTCATATATTATTATTTTTTATATAATTTATAATATCCAGAGACATTCCAATAATAAAAAATAGATTATTCAATCAACCAAAAAATTTAAACTTTTAATAAAATATAAAAAAAAACTAATAATAATATAATAAATCTGATCAACTCATATAAAAGTAAAATTATATAAAACACAAAATAAATATTTATATATTTTTAATATCTTACATTCTAAAATATTTCTCTTATCGATTTCTTATTAAGACAACCTCTAATTTATTTTCTCTCGGACTCTTTAAAATAGTCTAACCACCCTATCTACTTCCCCATGATACATATTATATTATTTATAACCTCTAATTGATTCACCGCACACCTCTTTAGAATAGACGAACAACCTTATCTACTTCCGGGTAATACATAGCATGTTATACTAACACTAGAAAATATCTAACACAATGAACGCTAAAAAGAGTTAATTCTAGATAAGATTAAAATGAAAAGACTTTTCAGTGAGCTCCTCTACAACTAGCTATTATGCAAGAATCTGAAATCAACTTCTCTGCTCGATCCGTTCTCTTTGGAACCATGTAAGTCGTGGTAAGAGACGTTGCAGCTTGAATTCGTTAGCTCTTTCATATCAGAATGAGTCTATGCTGGCTTTATTTTTAGAGCCTTCTGATGTGGAGTTTTTCATTGCTGTTCATGAAGTGAATACGGAGGACACCTTTCACGATTTGAAGAAAGGATTCTTATGCTCTGACAGTGGTCCCCAGGGTTTATCTTTTCCCAGTCAAGAAGTTAAATCTCTCCAAGCTTCGTGTTTCCCTTCATTTGATAGTGGTCTTAAGTCAAGTGCTAGGAATGCGACATCTTACACTTTTGATTGTTGTAGCTCATCTCGGCTCACCCCCTGGCTTTGTCCATTTTTATGGTGTCGTTTGACTCCACACCTCCTTCAGTCCAAGCTAGGAGTGTCCTCCCGACGATACCGGATACAAAAGATGTGATGTCATTTGATATTATGCCTCTTATAGCATAAGTTGGGGGTGTCCTTTTGATGGTCCCTATTACGACAGATGTACCTACAAATCCCTCTACCATTGGTTCTCCTCCTCCCCCTACCCATCCCTTACTTGTGGTTGCTCGCCTTGAGTGTGTCGTTGGGGGTCACCCATTGGTTGATCCTCCTTCCCTTCCCTACTTTAACCCTCCTCCCAATCGTTTAGAGGCTTTTTCTGATGTGGGTCTTGGTGAATTTGTGACACATTGGATTTATGTAAAATGCAAAAATGCATTCAATCCATTTCACCATTGCTCAGACTTTTGTTTATCTTAGATCCCTTCAAGTTCAGACTTCGCTACCCCTTTTCTACTAAATGCTCCCTATCTGACTTCTTTAGTTATCATGGAGGACCTTTTTCTTGGCAATGTCCATATTCAGGTTGCCTTGGCAGTCCCTGAACTGGGTATCCCTAACCATGCTTTGCTGGATATGGAATCTAATGTTGGCAACAAATCCTTGATTGGCAAGTGTATGGGGTCATCCGCTTCTCCTTTTGTTCTCTCTACTTGGGCCTCAAAGGAATGACATTCCATCGATCCTCCGTCTTTCTCCCTTTTGGGTGGTGGCTTTTTTCTGGTGGACTTTTAAAGCCCTTCTGATCCAGATTTTGTGTGAAACTCTGGTCCATGGTTCTTCAAACACTCCGACATCCTCTGTCCTTAGATCCCTTTCTTCTTGTTGGACTTGGTTCAGCTCACTACCATTCTGATGTGGCTTCGACTCCATTATCTCCTTCTGACGATGAGGAATGAGTGCTTCATCAAACATTTGGTGGACAAGGTTGGTTCTTTCATGAAGATAGATGCAGCTTCCTAGAACCTCTATTTGGTCCATGTTTGTTCCTACGTTGACCTTTCTAGGGCTTCTCCTTCTAGATTAAGTTGCTATCCTCGAATGGTTTGTGAACTCAACATTTCATTTATGAGGGCCTTCCTTTCCGCTTCTTCCATTGTCACCTCCTTGGCCATCGCTTTGCTAAGTGCCCATCCAAGAAATGTTAGCATCCTCAGTCTATTTGGAAAAGAAAAGAGGGAGCGCTTGATATGAATTTTAAAATGGCATAACCATGATAAGTTGTATCATTCCCCCTTCTCTCACCAAGTGGAGTTGGCTGACATTATTGTGAAAGATCCTAGCCCTGCTCCCCTGTTCCGCCTCCCCTCCCTCCTTTGTTCACGGATGTCCCCCCTTCCCCGTGCCAGTTCACCCCCCTATGGATGTCCCTATGCATGATTCTTTGACCCCCATGCCAATTTCCCCTCATAAGGATCCATCTTGGGTTCCCCCTTTCCAGCCCTCTAAGCATCATGCGAATATTGGTGTCTCTGCTAAAAAGAAGGGTCGTCGATCAGAGGCAGAACTTCTCAGGGTGGAAGCACACTCTCTCATCAACAATGGCTCTCAATGGACCCTGGAAGACCTTTCCAGAAGAGGGCGTTGGGCAGAACCGGCTTGTGGATAGGTCCCCCTGAAGAACGGTTTGCAGTGCTTGGTTTGGCTATGTTTTCTATGTCCTCTTTTGGGTTTCCTTGGATATTCTCCCCTTTCTTCTAGCCTTTTGGGGCTTTTTGTGCTCTTTTTTTAAGGTTGGTGGATTTAATTTCTTCTTTCTTGTTTTCTTGATAGGTGGTGCTCTTCGTATTCCCTGTTTTTTCCTTCCTCTTTTTTTGTTGTGGGAATTGGCCTTCGATTGTGTCTCACACTGGTTCAAAGCTCCAATCAAAAGTAATGTGCAGTTCATAACTCCGATTTCAAAAGTGTTTCCCTTATCCTTAAAAAAAAAAGTTAATTCTAGATTGCTCTAATTTCGGACACCCATTTGCCCTAATTCGACTGCCTTCTTACAGCCTACTCTAACAGGGGTGCCTCGACTTGCCCTTTCTGCGCTTCTTCCTACCGCATACTTGTTCTTCCCCTTCACCTTCCAATTCAGCTCTAGGGTGCTGACAATAAGGTTGTTTAGATGTAAATATCACTTGAATCAAATCCATAAACCTCTTAAGATAGAATTCAGAAGATGCCGATGGAGATGGTTTACGTCCACAGTAGCCGCCTCCTGATCTGAGCGGTTCTGTTTAAAAAGTGTAATGTATGACATGCTGGGCCTAGAATTGTCTTTACTACTGGGTACTGTGCTTTTGAGAGATTAAAAGATGTGGTCGGCGGTGTCTAAGCGTTTAGGATTGTTGGAAAATATCTATGTGCCGGCAATGGACACCACACGGATGTGCTGTTGATATGAAATGTTGCAATGGGCATCTGAACAGTATCAAAATAAGGACGAAGATGACATGTCAACAACTAGACACTTGTTAAGTGGCTAATAATCCACTTTTATTGCTTGAAATGTCAATTTATAGTTAATAATGTCTCTACGCACTTGTCAAGCCCATTAACAAGTAACAATTTCATTAAATAACAGGTCAAGTATAATGTATGTTCATACAAATAAATCAATAATGATGTAATGTTTACTTTATTTGACTTTTCATATTAGAATGACTTTTCATATTAGAATGATTGATACACTTTTAAATATTTTATATTTTTTTGGATTCTTGAAATTGTACTTTAAATATTTGAATTGATTGTATTGGTATATTCACAGTATATATTTTATTTATATCATATCTCTTAAATTTTGTATTAATATATTTATAATATAATCATTTCAAAATTATGACTAATAAATATTTTGTGTGATTAATAAATAATTTGTACCAAAATTATATGTCTACATAATGTCTTATTTTGATGTGTGTCTTTGAATATACTCACATTCATATCAAATTAAAATAAATAAAAAGTGGATACAAAATTTTACAAACTCCTAAAATAAACTCTAATATATTTATAAAAATTGATAAATTTTTTTTTGGGATAAACACCTAATTAATTCATAATTTGTTGAAATATAAAAAGAAAAAAACTGAAATTGATACCACCTACTTTAGATGGAGGTTGGGTAATAACCGTTGTATACATTCACGACATCTATGGAATTGTGCAAATGCCCCTGTGAAATCTACAAGAACAAATACACACACACACACACACACGCACACGCACACACACACATGTATCTCTCTCTCTCTCTCTCTCTATATATATATATATATATGACAATGATATGTTGAGATCTAGAAAATTTAAATTGGAAATGATGCACCTAGTTTTGATGGAAAATGTGAGGGTGCCTCTATTTGAATTCCCTGCACCTAAAAATATATGCCACATGAGAATGCCCTCATAGAAATATGTATATTAGAATCTACATTAAATTCTATATGTATTTCTGGTTACAATTTTCATTGAAAATAACCAAAGAGCTAAATAAATCTAATGCATTATAAAAGAGAGTAAGGTTAGTAAATTTCTTGAATTTATCTTATGGTGGGAACAAGTTTTATGTGGTGGATATATCTAGGATAAATTATTTTGTACTTGCCCTCATATAAAGGAGAAAAATAATACCTAAATACTTAGGTTTTGGGGAATAGAAATGGGAATGGGTGGAATATATACCCTTCATTTAAGATGTGGGCTAAATTTGTGAAACAAATATCTCAAAAAAAAAAAAAAAAAGAGGATTACAAACATCATATATAAAATAAGAAATAAAATTATTAATGTCTAACATAATAAGTTATCATGTTGGAAGTATGTATATTGTAAATAAATTACCCTACACAAACCTATAATATAATCTATATAAATATAAATATAATATACACCTCATGGGAAAAATACAAGAAATATAAAGACATAAATGGTATGTCTCATACGAGAAACATTTAATCAATGAAAAATAAAGGTAGTATGCTTGAATAAGGGAATGTAAAACTAAATATATCAATGCCAAGCACAAGTATGGAGCTTTTCTCCAACATATATATGATATACATTATGAAAATATAAGTAAGAGGAAGGAAACATCTACATGATATAAATCATGGAAAATAAGAAGATATATGCATGATACCAAAAACACAATAAAAATAAAGTGAAAACATCACATCAAAAGTAGATAGATAAATAAAGGAATGCACATTAAGTATAGAGTAAATACACCATCCACAAAATATATAGAGAAAGCATAGAAAACTGCACACATAGTAAATAAAGGAATTAATAAATTCACACAAAGTAAACATGGCAACATATTAAACATTGTAGCATACCAAACATAATCATGTAACACAAATTATAACAATAAAATCAAAGTGAAACACATCAAACATAAAGAAAACAAAGTAATGACATAACTGATCAAAAAGTAATCTTAAATACAACCAACATGACAAATATATATGTATGAAAATATTAAACATATAAAAAATATCTAATATGGAATATTTACTAATAATATAAGATCACATAAAAGCTCAATATAATAAATAAAATCAATAACAATAAAATTTTAGATGATGTTAAGAGATGCCTCATATGCCTTAAAAGTAAGCATGAGAGGTGATCTCAACTTATTGTGAATTCATAAGATGTATATTTACATGTGGTATATAAATCATGCACATATATTGATAATATCACAAAAAAATTGTGTAAAAACAATAGAAATAATATAACCTCTATCAATAAGTTGATCATCATGCATATATAATGTGTAGTCTAGAACATAAACACAATATGTCAACTACTGCTAACCATAACTAAATAATAGAAAGGAAAAGGAATTTTAGAAGATATTAAACAATTAATGAATAAAATAAAGAAAAAATGTAATCCAAAATTGAAACATGAGATGAGGGGGATCTTAATAATATACAACTATCACTAGAGATATTTTCACTTAGAGACATTGTCACAATAAATATAATATCATCATGTGGAAGTTAGCACAAAATTTTGGAATGGACTCAACAAACAAAAGCAAGGGAATTAAATAAATAAAAATAAGGGAAAGAAGGGTAGATAGTTTGAGCATAATAGAAAAATGGATGCATACCAAATTAAGAAGTTAATGAAGGATTAATAAATAAATGTGATTATAAGAAAAATAGGAACACTTAAAGTAAATAAATAATGTAAAGTGAATCGGATAAAGGAAATCGATAAAACATATTCAATATACGAAAGTAATTAAAGTGAAGGTAAGTTTAAAACCCAATCAAAACTAAAAGTAAAAGAAAAAGAAAAAGAAAAATAAAGTGAAAAGGAAAAACATGGGAAATCAAGGTGAAATTAGAATGAAGCACAAGAGAGAAAAATATGACATAAGTGGGTAACCAAACATAGAATGAGGTTGAGAAAGAAATAAGGATTCCCAAAATATATACTACAATTAAATAAATAAAATTTTGGAAGAGTTTATTTATTTTTATATATTTTATTTAATTAATTATGTAACTATAACAATGTTGCATATATACAAACAAAATAGTTGTAACAACTTCAAAAAAAAACTTACAGAAGTTCAAAACCACAAAACAACTTACAATTTTTTTTTTAAATTATTAGATTAACAACTTTACATTAATATTTATTTTACTTAAGGTATTTTACAAGGTGAATTATTTTATAATATAATAACTTCACTTTTATAATAATTTAAAGATGAATTAATAACCTACATTATTCTAACATTCTCCCTTAATTCATCAGTCTTGAAATTTGAAGAGAGAATTGATGAACACCTCAAACTTATTATGTACAAGTATCTTGATAAACACATCTATATGTTGATCTTGAGTGGGAAAATACTAGAGCTGGATATTGTGTTGTTGAATATGTTCACATATGAAATGAACTTGAACTTATATGTGATTTGTGTGTTCATGAAAAATTAGATTGTGAACAAGTTTAACAACACCCTAATTGTTATAATACATAACCATTGGCTGATTCTGAGGTACTCCTAATCCTGCAAGTATGCAATGTATCCATATTTATTCAAAGATAACTCCTCCTACAACACAATATTATGCCTCAATAGAAGAATGATAAATAAATTTCATATTATTGATCACTCGTGAGATTGGAAAGATCCTAAAAAGAACACAATTAAAGAAGTGGATTTTTTATCATCAAATAAAATTGTATTATCTACATCCATGTGACATGTCAAGAAGAAATTATCATTCTTATTGTATTCTAGTCCATAATCCATCTTTACACAAATATATCATAATATCTATTTAGATACTTTCTAGTGGCCTACCTTTAGCTCTTATATGAAGCATGAAAGATAGATAAAAACATAACTAATATCTGACCTAGTGTAGGTTAAGTAGATGAGACTCCCAATCAAAGGTCAATAGAGAGTAACATCTACTGGCGGTGATGGATCTGCATAAGATAGTTTAAGTCTTGTCTCTATAGGTATTGCCATTAGTTTTTAATTCATCATCTGAAACTTCTTAAGCATTATCTTGATATACTTCATTTGAGACATGAAGATGTGGTGCCCATTTTTCCACACTTCCAAACCAAGACAATAATGCAATAGCCTAACATATATAATGTCAAATGATTGTTTGAGATAATTCTTCATTTCCTCTATCATATTCACTAAAATTCCAATGATGATTAGATCATCAACATAAAAGAAAATTATAACAACCTCCCCTCTTCCTCTTTGAGGTAGAGTTATGGATCATATGGACTCCTCAAGAATGCATGATGAATGAGATGCTCATATATTTTTATGTATAGGCTCTAGAATCCTATCTGAGACCATACAATGACTGGGTAAGTCTACACACCTTATGTGCTTGACTAGGTATGACATAATCTTTTGGATGAGTCATGTATACTTCTTTTAGATATCCATTTAGGAAAGCAATTTTTACATCCATAAAATGAACGTTCTACCCAAACTGTGTAGCCATAACAAAGATCATTTTGATTGTATTTATCTTAATTGTGGGAGAAAAATTATACTCATAGTATATGCCTTCTTTATGATCATATCCCTTTGTTATGATTCTTTCCTTATGATTTTATTTACTACCATTTTTTTAATATTCAGTTTTAAATATCTATTGGCATCTGATAGGTTTATTCTTTGTTGAAAGATCAACAAGTTTCCATGTGTTGTTCTTCATGAGAGATTGATGCTCTGAATTCATGGTGTCTTTCTAAGGTTTGGACTCTTTTGCTTCACATAATGTTAAGGGATTGATTTTTTTTGTAAATATGCTCATCAGGGCTAAATTTACCTCTACATGAGCCATATTGTGAGTTCTCAGTCTTATAGTGGACGTGTCTATAACTCCATCCACTTTTGCATCTTGTCTCATGCTAGTATACTACTTAGGCATATCTTGAATAGTGGGTGATGGTGTTGGATGTCATGGCTTACCATTATCATTTTTACAACCACTATTATCATATTATAAATTTACAGGTATGATGCCTATATTAAGTGCCTACATGGAATGTGGATTTATTTTAGCTTTCTCATCAAACACTAGATCCCTAGTGATAAGAATCTATACCATATTTTGATCTAGGATTCGATATGATTTTGAATCTTTAATGTATCCACAAAAAATGTATTCCTTGGTTTTGTTATTCAATTTATTTATTTCATTTTTTGGGACATGAATGTATGCCTTATAACAAAAAACTTAAAGATGAGAGTCTTTGAGTTTTTTCCTAGTCCAAGCTTCTTGTGGTGTGATACCATCAAGGGATCTGGTAAGTGACCTATTTAATAGGTAGACCGTTATGTGACATGATTTTTCCCAATATGAAATAGGTAGTTATGTGTCCTTAACCATGATATGAAACATCTATAAAATGAAATAATTACACCATTCTACAACACCATTCAACTATTATGTATAATAAATAGTGAATTGCCGATGTATTCAATGTTTTATGAGTTATATAGTGAAATTTTACTAGTGTATTCCCCCCATGATCTAAGTTAAGGGCCTTAGCTTTGTGATCAATTTTATGTTTAGTAATGGCCTTGAATTCATTGAAGGGTTGGAAAGCTTAATCCTTAGTTTTCAAAAGGTATAGCTGCATTTTCCACGACTAATCATTAAAAAAGAGCTAAAGGCATTTATATCTTATGGTATTGGGAGTCATGTGTCAATATAGATTAGTATACACCAGATCCAATGAACCATGAGCCTAATCTTCATTTTCTTAAAAACGTAGCTCTTCATGATTTTTAGTTAATAAATTAGAAAACATATTACTATTGTGTGTTATTGTTGTCTACTAAATTATAACATATACCCATAACTCAAGTGACCCTACATACAATGCCAAATATTTTATATGTATGTAGACTTTGCAACAAGGGCTTGGTGGTCATTATGTACCATATCAAATTGGATAATTTTATCAATTTCAAAAGCTTGAGTGAAAATTTTGGAGCCTCTAGAATTTTTTTTAAT
The DNA here is from genome assembly GCA_037957365.1 of Torreya grandis. Taxonomy (NCBI): domain Eukaryota; kingdom Viridiplantae; phylum Streptophyta; class Pinopsida; order Cupressales; family Taxaceae; genus Torreya; species Torreya grandis. The sequence continues at coordinate 232,963 of JARHVA010000094.1, read as the reverse complement.
GAGACAAACTTTCTAACCATCTTCTTGATCAAAGCCAACCTTTAGGTTGTGATCGAGGATTTGATTTACATACAATAAGTTATTTGTGAGTCTTAGAATAAATAGAACATTTGTTATTGTGTAGGTACTATTTCCAAGATTTAGAGAGATATCACCACAAAATTAAATAGTGTATGAAGTATTGTCATCATCGAAAGACATTTTCCCATGATGCTATTGGATATGAGGTGGAGAAAAAACTCTTTCCTGATTGTCATGCACCTTGCAGCACCAAAATCTACATACAAGATTGAATTGAGATAAGTGGTTTCCTTATGTATCTTAGTGGTAAATAGATGACCCTCATCTAAAGAGTCATTTTATTATACAACATGCCCATGCTTATAATTTATTTGGTTCTTTCCCCCCATTGACATTTGGATGAGTGCTATTTCTTCTCTATGGTATGGTGGATTCTATGATTGGACTCTTTGCTAAATGAGACATGTGTGAATGCAATTTACTATAAGTTTTGTAAATCATGTCTTATATTTCCATAAATGAGATAATTTTTTTGGGAATGAGGTTTGTTCCCCTTCTAATTTTTCTAATTATTTTGCTTAGGGGTTGGATTTGAACCCTTTATGGACTTCTTCTATTTTTAATGCTATGTAAGTGAATATTACTCATTTGATTCATCTACATTTTTCATGGATTATTCATCTTGTAACCTGTTAATCAATGTATCAAATTCTAATTTTTGATTTATCACATTTAGAGTGTCACACAATTTTTGTATACATGGGGCAATAGTCTAAGGATAGTTGGAACCAAAAAGGTGTCTATCATTGTGTCACCTAATTATAGAAGTGATACCCACAATGATGTAACACAATAAAGGAAATATTATACTTTTTACTTTTTTTCAAATTTGAAATAATGCAATTGGATCTATAGATGAATAATATGATTTTGATTCTTCACCTTGTATTTAGTCTTGAGTTTGTCCCATGAATCTTTGGCTATAATGATATTGAGGATATGAGGTTGTACCTCATTTAAGATTTTGAACATGATTATTAACTTCTCATTCTTATTGTATTTTTCAAATTTCCACTATTGATTAGTGTTAGTGGCACGTTGGTTCCATATACCATAAAAAACTAGCCATATGTCTTCAAATTCTAGGTGTTTTTGTACTTTAGTTTTACATGCTGCATAATTATCACCACAAAGATGTAGAGTTTATAGTAGAATAAATCACGATCTATTTTTGGCCATTGTCGACAAGTTGATAAAGGGATATGGATAGGTTCCTTATCACTCCAAATAGGTCACCTTTTATATATACCATTAGTAAGATATACTACACCTCTCGATATATGTGCTCTTCCTATATACCTATCAATATGTGGAAGAAGACCACCCTTATGATATATGTGATGGTATGTGACATATAAATTCACTCATATGAGAGTATAATGGTATTTGGTACCAAGGTAGTATGTGAAAAGGATTAGTTTGATCAATGTTACCTACTTAGTGTAAATCCTTGTAGGTGGATGTAACCTCCTTATATAATTGGATATTCCATCTATAGAGATTTATTCCAAATGACCATGGTGAATGGGTAATGGAGGGATGAAAAGTGCTAAACCTTATTACTCACATAAGTGAATGTAGTTGGGGGATAATTCTTTGGAAATTTACCCTAATGCATACACGTTATGACAATAACACATATGTGTTATGGACATAACATGTGTATGTTATTTAAATTTAGGATTAGAATTTATGAGCCATAACATGTACATGTTATGACCAAATAACATGTATATGCTATGTTGTTATAGAAAAAAAATAGAATTGGAAGAGGCATGTGAATATTTTGTGATATGTGAAAGCAACACATATGTGTTATGTTATGACCCATATGTGTTCCTTTCACACTACACAAAAATGCCAAAAAGAGCTTTGGGAAGGTAAAAATGGTTTGGTTTACTAAAATAAATGTCAAGTACAATTTTATAATTTTTTTTAAAACTTATACTTTAAGTTTATTTTAATAAATATAAGAAATTAGGGTCACTCTGTATCTTATAGAGTTTTTCTCACAACTGCATGCCTTACGATGTGGGAGATAGTTTTTAAAAATACAATTTGGTCAGTGCTTAGGAATTTTTAGGGTCTCAATATTAAACTTAGGGACTTTAGGGCATAACTTTTGTAATTAATGACCATTTTGCGTAAACATATAGTCATTTTTAGGTTTTTGTACCTTTTGGATTGCTTGTTGGTATTTATAAGAGTCCTAAGTTTGTCAAAATTAAAATTTACAAACAACTCACTTTGAATTCAAGCCAAAGTGGTGTGATTGGGGCAATATAGGTCATATTTATGACATGCACACATCACACGACCACCTTATGTTAATTTCACTTTCTCAACATCCCTTCTTCATCCCTAATCACTTACTTTTAGTACCTCATCACCCCTCATCACTCTCTCCTCATTCCTCAAGTTCCCCAATCACTCTCTTATTGAATCTCACCATTTCGTATCATCTTTAATCAGTTCATCATTGACCCTTACCATCCCTCATCATCCCTAATAATTTCTTCATCATATCTCATCATCCCTAATCACTCCTTCCTCATCCTCATCATCCTTGATCACTCCATCATTAACCCTCCACATCCCTAATCATCTCTAATCACTTCCTCATCATCCCTAATCACTCCCTCATTGATGCTCACCATCCCTCACCATCCTTAATCATTACATAATCATCCCTAGTCACTCCCTCATTGACCCTCACTATCCCTCATCATCCCTAATGACCCCTCATTACCCCTCATCATTCTTACTCACTCCATCCTCATCCCTTCTAGTGCACACATGAGGAGGGGGGAGAACATTTAAGGTTTTCCATTAACTCCCATGTTGTATGGGTTCAACAACATAAGCAAACACATAAATACTTTGTAAAATAGTTGAGATTCACATAATAGAGATCAAAATACTTGCATTAATACAATATAATTTATCTTTAATCAAAGTCACTATTGGTATTATAACATACACAACATAGAGGAAAATAATAGACAAATGCTTAAAGGTCATACATCAACCTCTACCTTTGTAATGATAGTCTAACTAACCTCCCAGATGAAGATAACTAAAATATCATTCAATTTTGTTCTTCTCCTCTATTTTTCTAGTTGACACATCCAATGAAATGCATATTTGATTATAAGGATGAGAATGAGTGTCTAATGAAATTATCCTCCCATCCTTTGTCTCTTAGCAATGCTTCAAGATAATCACATACATTTTCAAAAACCACACAACACAAATGAAAGACCAAACCCATTACTCACCTACGACTGGTTCAAATCCATTTTTACACATAGCATAATAAAAGCTAATGAATATGATTTTCACTAGAAGATAAAATTGTGGTTTTAATTATTTTACACAATGCAAATTTGTCAAGTTTCATCTAGGTACTAAAAGCTAATTTGAATAAGCATGAGACCTAGTTGATTCTAGGGATGGTGAGGGTCAATTAGGGAGTGATTAGGGATGAGGATGGAGTGATTAGGGATGATGAGCGATGACAAATAAATGATTAGGGATGATGAGGGTCAATGAAGGAGTGATTAGGGATGATGAGAGAGTGATTAGAGATGATGAGAGATGGTGAGGTTTAGTGAGGGAGTGATTATGGACAATGAGGAATAAGGAGAGAGTGACTCAAGGCGATACTAGATGAGGAGTAAGTGATTAGGGATGAGTGAGGGATTATTAACAAGTGAAATTAACATAACATGGTTGTTTAATGTGCATAGGTTATCAATGTGACCTATACTTCCCCAATCACACCACTTTGGATTGAATTAAAAGTGAGTGGTTTGTAAACTTCAAGTTTGATAAACCTAGGAATCATATAAATTCTAACAAGTAATCTGAAAGGTACAAAAACCTAAAAAATGACTATATGTTTACCCAAAATGGACATGAATTATAAAAGTTATGCCCCAAAATCCCTAGGTTCAATACTGAGACCCTAAAATGTTGAAGTACTAACTAGATTGGATTTTGAAAAACTATCTCCCACATCATAAGGCATGCAATGTGAGACCAACTCTATCAAATCAAGAGTGACCCTAATTTATTATATTCACTAAAATAAATTTAAAGTATAAGGAAAATAAAAGTAAAAATATAAATGCAAAACATATTAAATAGTGCATGCACATACATTATGCAATGCATACATACATTATGCAATGCATATGAATTATTGTTTAAATTCAAACCCAATCGTTTTGGATTGAAAATTCTTTGATTCCTAAGCCAAAAGTTTGGACCTATCAATACATAACCAAATTTGAGAGTTTTGATAGAAAATAAAAAATTCAAATTCCACCGCTAAATAAACTATTTATTTCAATGATAAAATTCATAAAATTATTACCATAATGACGAGGATGGTCTCATCTTTCAGAATATATGTTTTTTATTTCTTTTGACTATTTTAAGGTTTCAATTTATGTTGATTTCTAACTATAGATTTTTAGGCCACTTTACTTGATGGATGACATGATTAGGAATTTCTTGGCCACATCCCCTTCTATTTTCAAGATCTAATACATGTTTTTTATATCACAGCAATGCTTGTTTGAAGGTGGAAATGAGATTAGGTTGAGTATGAGATGTAACATATTGGGAAGATTGGGCATAAGACTGATATAGCTCATGACAGGGCTGAGGTTGGTCATATCGGACCTGTGAAGGGCAAAACTTATAACCATATGCATCCTTGTTGCTTGATGTGATTCCATGAGCAACCTGATCTTGATTAAAAATATATGAAGGGGCATAAGACCCATAGCTCTGAGTAACAAAATTATACATACCAAATGGTTATTTCTTCTTGACTTTGATTCTTTGAGGTAATCGGTGATGATAGAAGATTTAGATCTTGTTACTGATCTACAACTCTATTTTCCCTATGGAGAAAACCCATCAAAACTATCCCTATGAGCCCAACCATTGGTGGCCCTTACCACCCCAACCATCAATTTGGTGGAAGGTTTTAATAACCAGGTACTTGAGTGAGGTAAGAGGTATACACAAGATATTGAGCCACTAGTAAAGACTTATAAAATAGTCAACAAGGACAATGAAAGAAATGTAGATGTCATAAATATACATTCCTATATATGTTTGTGTACCTTTATTTTTGTTGATCCAAATTCAAAAAAAAAAAAAAAAAATGGTTACAAACTAGGCCTAATTATACATGCATTAAAAATAACTAGTGTTCATTTTTTTGAGGCAGTTAGAGGGGTTGCACGATCGGTTATCCTCTTTTTATGAATTTTTAGGATCTATTTACTTGTAAAATTAATAAAAAAATTATTAATTTAAAAATTATAAAAAGATACAGGTTAAAAACTAGATGATCTTATCTAAATCTTAACAAAATGATTTTAAACAATATTTAATGATGATAAAAAAATGAGGGGGCAAATGATCAACTATCTACTCTATTTTCCTAAAAAATAAGAGTTCCTATTCAAAATTTAGATGTGTGGCCTAGTTATACTTAACCATTTTTGATAAAATTAGTGTTTTATTGCTTGAAATGTCATTTATACACTTAAAAATAGCATTAAACACTTGTCAAGCACGTCAAAAAATAATATTTTCGTAAACAACACATCAAGTATAATGTATGTTTGTATACATCATTTAATAATGATGTAATGTCTACTCTATTTGAATTTTTTGTATTAGAATGATTGATGTATTATTGAATACTTTATATTTCTTTGGATTCTTGAATTTGTGCTCTAAATATTTGAATTGATTGCTTTGGCATATTCATAGTATATATCTTGCTTGTGTTAGAATATATCTTACTTGACTCATATCTCCTAAATGTATTTATAATCTAGTCATTTCAAATTTATGATTAATAAATATCCTATACCAAAGTTTGGTATTTACATAATGTCCCACTTTGATGTGTGTGGGTACGTGTACATATATATCAAAGTAAAACAAACAGAGGGTGGATATGAAATTATACACACACGAAATTCCTAAAATAACTCCAGTATATCTATAAAACTTGCAAAGGATTTTTTGTGTGGATAAGCACCTAGTTAATTCATATTCCACTAAAATATAAAAAGTAAAAACATAAATTGATGCACCTAATTTAGATGGAGGTTGGGTAACAACCGTTGGTTACATCCCCAACATCTACAGACTTGTGTGGATACCCTTGTGAAACCTACAAGAACAAATATACATGGATATATCTTCATTACAACGATACGCTGAAATCTAGAAAATTCAAACTGGAAATCATGCCATTGGTTTTATTGGAAAATGTGAGGGTGCCCCTATTTGAATTCCTTACACCTAAAAATATATGCCACATGAGAATGCCCCTATAAAATTTTGTATTTTAGAACCTATTCTAAATCTTACATGTATTTTTGGTTACAATTTTCATTGAACAAAAGTTAAAGCTAAATAAATCTAATATCGTCTAAAAGAGAGAAGGGTTAGGAAATGCCCTGAATCTATCTTGTTGTGATAAAAAGTGTCATGTGGTAAATAAGTCTATAAAAAATAATTTTGTACTTGCCCTTATATAGAGGAACAAAACAATATGAAAATACATATGACCTAGAGTATATAAATAAGAATGCATGGAATATATTCCCCCGATTAAAATGTGGGCTAACTTTGTGAAGAAAATAAATCCAAAGAATATGATTACATTCATCATATATAAGATAGAAAATATAATTATTGATGTACAACATATCAAGATATCATGTTGGAATGCATATTGTAAATAAATTTTCATATATAGGCACGCAATATAATCTATATAGGTAAAAATATAATATACCACACACATTAAAAATGTAAAAAAAATAAACACATGAATCATATGTTTCATGTGGGAATCATGTAGTCAATGGAACACAAAGGTAGCATGCCTAAATAAAAGAAATGTAGTAAAAAATATAACAATGCCAAATACAAATATGAAGCTTTTACGCCATTAGATGCATGTATACACCATGAAATTATAGGTAAGAGGAAGGAAAAATCTACATTCAATATGAATAATGGAAAATAAGAATGTATGTGCATGATATTAATCATGATACTAAAAACACAATGAAAATGAAGTGAACACATCACATAAAAAAATAAATAGAGAAATAAAGGAAAACACTTAATATATAGTAAGCACACCATACACAAAATATATAGAGAAATCACAAAAATATATATTACACACATAATAAACAAAGGAAGTAATGAATTCTCATAAAGTAAACAAGGGATCATATCAAACATAAACATGTAACACAAAATATAAAAAGAAAAGAGAATGGAAACACCTCAAACATAAACAAGCAATGTAACTATTTTAAAAAAAATATATTAATACAACTAAGATGACAAACATATATGTATGAAAGGAATATTTAATAAGAAATTTATAGTTAAGAATATAAGATTATACGAGAGCTTAATATGATAAATACAATAAAGAGCAATATAATTTGAGATAATGTTAGGAGATGCTTCTATGTGTCCCAAAAATGAGTATGAGAGGTGCTCCCAATCTATCATGAATCCATAATATGTGTATTTATTTGTTGCATATAAATCATGCATATACATTGACAATCTTATGAGTAACATGTGTAAAACTGATTAAAAAATATAATTTATACCAATAAGTAGATAATCATGTACATATAATATGTTTTAACATAAACATAATATGCCCAGTATTGCCAACCATAACTCAACAACATAAAGGTAAAGGAATTTAAGAAAAGATGAAACAATTAATAAAATCGATGAATAAAATAAATGAAAAATATAATTCAAAATTGAAACCTGAAATGAGGAAGATTATTGATAATCTATACTAACTTACATAAGAAATATTTACTCTTATAAACATATTTCTACAATAAAAATATTACCATCATATAAAAATTAAAAACAATATTTTAAGATAGAACTCAAAAAATAAAAGTAAGAAAAATAAACAAATGAAAATAAAGATAAATAACTTGAAATAAATATATATAAAAAAAGGAAGCCAAGGAAAAATAAGGATCTAAATAAAATAAATAAATAAATAAATAAATAAATAATTTAAAATAAATTAGATAAAAATTCTTTAAAATATATTTAATATATAAAAATAAATTTAAAATTCAATTAAAACCAAAAGCAAAGGAAAAAGCAAGCCAAAAGGAAAAACATTGGAAATTATGATAAAATTATAATGAAGCTAAAGAGACCAAAGGAGAAAACAAAATAAGATTAAAAAAGAAATAAAGATTTCTAAAATCTATATTTTATTTAAATAAATAAATAAATTTAATAAAAAACAAAAGTCAAAATAAGAAACAAGAAACGGAAATTAAACTATGCATATAATATAAAGATTTCAATTGCAAAATGGACGATTAATTAAACAAGACGAATCAATAATAAAAGGGATCATCATTATATTATATGTATGTTGAAGAATATGTATTATTCAAAAGTATAATTAGAATGAATAAGTTTTCACATTTTAAATAGTAAAGATATCATATTTCCATTATTATTAATATTAATATTTTCATTATTATTAATATTATTGTTTCCATTATTTTTATTAATTATATTTATTTATATAATACTATAATTATTTATCGAAATTGAAATTTTAAAATATTTTTATTTATATAAAAAAAAAAAGTTGTGATAAGCATACCATTGAAGAAGTGATATTAGATTATTGAAGTTTACATTCATTTGCTTGAGTTCTAATCATTAAATGTTAATTTCGTATTTCTTTAGGTAAGATGTATTTTTAAACTTATGTTAGAGGGTGATGCACATTTTCATGAATTTTAATAATTTGATCTCTATAACTTTTTTATAAATATTAGAGTAAAATTGATGTAATTTTTATTGTTTGATTTATTCATGTCATTTTGAGAAAAATATTATAGAATTTATTGTCTGGTATCACGTGAAGCCAAACTGAGATGATATTAGGATTGACTATAATCGAGGGTGCAAGAGGTGATCCGGTGGAAAACTCTTAGATAGTGCAAGTTATGTGTGTGTGGAAGCTTTGTGAGAAAGATAGTGAAAATAAATAGAGATGTAAAATTGAATTAGTAAATGTATTTCATTTATTTGTTCATCCTTTATATGATTTGCTCATGAGAAAATGTATGAATAATATCTTTTAGTCTAATTTTTCCTATCTACCTATATAATTTTATAAATATGTATATATAGATTACATGCTGAGTATCTGAGAGTCGTTATGAATTTTGAACTTTTTCCATATGTGACTCATCATCTTTTGACAATTATGTAGTGACGTCACCATTATCATTATTAAAAAGTTGACACTGTAGTACTAACACTATAGAGGCTATACAATAACATAAATGTGTAATTGGATATTTTGAGTTGGCACATAAGTGGTAAATATAATGAAGAGGTTGTTGTTAGCATGAATCAAGATGAGAAAAAATAGTAAACTGTGGTAAGATGTAATCACCTAAATTATTTTGGTGTAATGCAAACCAAAAAATTGACACTACAATTATTACAAACCAAATAATTTAAATGTTACCAAAAAAGCCACTATCAATAAATACACTTAACCCATCATTATAAATAAATTATTCTAATTATGATAAGTCTACAAAATAGGTGTAAAACCTTAACCTTTAATTGTTATTTGGTTAGCCACTTAACTTAATGTAGGAGCTAAGCCTTTCTTCAAATTATTTCATGAAGAAATTGGCTATTATCGATGAGAATAGATATTCCATGACAACCCATTCAATTTTATCAAAGTAATAACTTTAGAAATAGAAAATTGTAGATATAAGACAAAATTTCATTAAACTAGTAATCTCCCCATCAATGAAATCTATGATAATCAAAATAACTTGAAATAAAGGGATTACATAAAGATGGCATCAAACAAAACCAATATGTCATTATCCTCAACATTTTTATCTTTAAAAAAATATATAAAACCTTCAAAGTTTTTGATGAAAGAATAGGAGAGACCTACGAGAGGTTGAAGCTTTTTTGTAGGATAAATGGAAATAAGAGATGTTAGGGAGTGGCATGTATTAATAACGGGTCTCATAATGTTGCCCATGTTATGGATTTTTGGCTAACCATAAACGTTGTGAGTGATTTATTTGTTTGACATGGGTTTTATAGGAGTGTCCATGTTGAATTTGAATGTCAAGAAGACAATTAAGTAGATAAATTGGCATTACAATAAAATAATTAATGAAAAAAAAAGTTGTATTTTAATTGTTGTAGATCATTTTATAAATGAGATTATATTTTAACTTGGTATAATTTGAACTATTATAAATTCCATAATTATAAGTAATAGATAGTTTAAAAATAATTCAATATTTTATATAATTATTAAAATATAAATAAAGGCAATTCTATTAAGATAAATCTTAAAAATGTAATTTTCATTTATAATATAATAAAATAATTGACATAACATTTTTTTTAAAGGTTTTTTTGTTGGTATTGTTATTCAGGTACAATTTATTGATGGATGAATTATTGATATAACTTTGGACCTTCTGAATGGTTGGGTGGTGCCTACTCCTCTTACAACAGAGCCTTCTATTTAGGTGACTCTACTACCCAATAATGATTCTTCACTTCTTCCTACGAGTATGGTTTATCGAGGAGGATCCCCACATTGATCTGATCAAATGGTGTACATTTTTTTTGAAACTTCCTGCACATTGAAGAGTTAATTAAAATATTTTCAATACAATTTTAATGGAGTCAAATAGAATAGATATGCAAAAGTTATGTCCTATTGAAGTAAAAGCCAAACAATAAAAAATATACAAATGATGATGGTGACAAAACGTGTACAAATGAACCAATCAAAGCTTGACATATGTACCAATAATATCTTGACACATGAAGCAATGCTCTTAATACATATTACAAGTTTTAATAAAATATTGGTCTTAACACCAATTCAAACGGTATTGAAACTTTTATTTAAAACATCATTATTAATGTGGGATTAAATCCCATCCAAAATACATGAAAGCCTTATCTAAGCCTAAAAACAAGGCATTGGAAGGGGAATTTGAATCCCAACATATTGGGTAAAAATATAAGGCTTCAACCTATAAAACAAAGGCCTTAGAAACATTACAAAAAGATCATTATTGTATTTGAAAAAGAGCAGAGAAGAAAACTTGTTTTTTAGCCATTTGAAGAAGAGCATGTAAGAAACAAGTAAACATCTTTTTATGCAGGAAAGAGAAACTTCCATACATGAGATTGTTGAGAAGACTTCCTAAAGACAACACTAAGGTTATCTTTGTAGACCAAAGTCATATTTTGATGTAAACATTATATGAAAAATATATTTTGTACCATTTAATAGATCAGTTCGAGTGTCTTTTAGACCCGAAGATGTAGCCCTCAAAAGAGTGAACTTCATTATCAATTTGGTTTACTTTTTATTTATATCTATTTATTTAATTACTATTTTTAGTTAATATTGAACTTGATTTTTAATCAAATAAGTCAATTTCATATAAAAAGATGGAAATTGAGAAAATTATCATGAATATCCAAAATTCATAAATAATGAACATTTTGTATTAATTAACAAATTAGATTATATACAACTTGTGACTGATTTTTATGTTATAATTTATTTTTGAGTGTCTAAGTTGTCCAACCTTGTTTTTATTCCCTACTTTTTATCTATATTGGTCTAGGTTTTTTTCTCTACCGAAGAATTTGAACCATGAATACTAATCAATTGCTTTATTATCTAACTTCATGTATTAATATTTTTTATATAATTTATGATATCCAAAAACATTTCAATAATAAAAATAATTTAAAAATTAAATTATTCAATCAACCAAAATATTTAAACTTTTAATAAAATATACAAACAACTAATAATGATATAATAAATCTAATCAACTCATAAAAATAAAATTATATTCAACATAAATTAAATATTTATACATTTTTTAATATCTTACATTCTAAAATATTTCCCTTATCTATTCCTTATTAACACAACCTCTAATTTATTTTCTCTGGAACTCTTTAAAATAGTCTAACCACTCTATCTACTTTCCCATAATACATATTATATTATTAATAACCTCTAATTGATTCACCGCGCACCTCTTTACAATAGACGAACAACCTTATCTACTTCCCGATAATACATAGCATGTTATACTAACACTAGAAAATATCCAACACAATGAACACACTTAAGAGTTAATTTTGGATAAGATTAAAATGAAAAGACTTCTCAATGAGCTCCTCTATAACTAATCGTTATGCGAGAATCTGAAATTGACTTCTCTACTCACTCCATTCCCCCGGGGACCGTGTAGGTCATGATAAGAGATGTTGTAGCTTGAATTCATTAGCTCTTTCATATAATAATGAGTCTATGCTGGCTTCACCTCTGGGGCAATCTGACATAAAGTTTTCTGTTGCTGCTTATGCCGAGAATATGGAGGACACCTTTCATGGTTTGAAGAAAGGATTCCTATGCTCTGATAATGGTCCCTAAGTTTTATCTTTTCCTAGTCAAGCAGTTGAATATCTCCAAGCTTCATGTCTCCCTTCATCTGATAATGGTCTTAAGTCAAGTGCTAGGAATGCAGAATCTTATGCTTCGATTGTTACATCTCATCTCGGCTCACCCCCTAGCTTTGTCCATTTTTATGGTGTCAACTGATCCTACACCTCCTTCAATCCAAGCTGGGAGTGTCCTCCTGATGGTTCTTGATATGAAAGATGTGGTGTCATATGATCTTACACCTCCTTCAGCCCAAACTCGGGGTGTCCTCTCAATGGTACATGTTACGACAGATGTGTCTGCAGATCCCTCTCCCATTGGTTCTCCTCCTCCCCCTACCCATCCCTTACCTGCTATTGCTCACCTTGAGTGTGTCGCTGGTGGTCACCCATTGGTTTATCCTCCTTCCCTTCCCTACTTTTACCCTCCTCCCAATCATTTAGAGGCTTTTTCTAATGTGGGTCTTGGTGAATCTATGACTCATTGGATTTATATAAAATGCAAAAATGCCTTCAATCTGTTTCACCATTGCTCAGACTTTTGTTTATCTTGGATCCCTTCAGGTTCAGACTCTTCTACCCCTTATCTACTAAATGCTCCTTGTTTGACTTCTTTAGTTCATGTGGAGGACCTTCTACTTGGCAATGTTCATATTCAGGTGGCCTCGATAGTTCCTGAACTGGGTATCCCTGACCATGCTTTGCTGGATATGGAATCTAATGTTGACAGTAAATCCCTGATTGGCAAGTGTATGGGGTCGTCCACGTCTCCTTTTGTTCTCTCTACTTGGGCCTCAAAGGAATGAATTCCATCAATCCTCCATCTTTCTCCCTTTTGGGTGGTGGTTTTTTTTGGTGGACTTTCAAAGCCCTTCTGATCGAGATTTTGTGTGGATCTCTAGTCCACGGTTCTACAAACACTCCAACATCTTCTTCTGTCCTTGGAACCCTTTCTTCTCGCAGATTTGGTTCAACTCACTACAGTTCTGATGTGGCTTTGACTCCATTATCTCCCTTCGATGATGAGGAATGAGTGCTTCATCAAATGTTTGGTGGACAAGGTTGGTTCTTTCATGAAGATAGATGCAACTTCCTAGAACCTCTATTCGGTCCATGTTTGTCCCTACATTGACCTTTCTAGGCCTTTCTCCTTCTCGATTAAGTTGCTATCCTTGAATGGTTTGTGGACTCAGCATTTCATTTATGAGGGCCTTCCCTTCTGCTTCTTCCATTGTCACCTCCCTGGCCATCACATTGCTAAGTGCCCATCCAAGAAATGTCAGCATCCTCAGTCTATTTGGAAAAGAAAAGAGGGAGTGCTTGATATGAATTTTAAAAAGGCATAACCATGATAAGTTCTATCATTCCCCCTTCTCTCACCAAGTGGAGTTCGCTGACGTTATTGTGAAAGATCCTAGACTTGCTCCCCCTGTTCCGCCTCCCCTCCCTTCTCTATTCACAGATGTCCCCCCTTCCCTGTCCTAGTTCACCCCCCCATGGATGTCCCCATGCATGATTATTTAACCCCCATACCAATTTACCCTCATAAGGATCCATCTTGGGTTCCCCCTTTCAGGTCCTCTAAGCATCATGCGAAAATTGGTGTCTCTGCTAAAAAGAAGGGTCGTCGATTGAAGGTAGAACTTCTTAGGTCGAAAGCACACTCTCTCATCAATAATGGCTCTCGATAGACCCTGGAAGACCTTTCCAGAAGAGGGCATCAGACAAAACCAGCTTGTGGATAGGTCCTCTTGAAGAATGGTTTGCAACTCAAAGTTTGGCTATTTTTTTCTATCTCCTCTTTTGGGTTTCCTTGGATATTCTCCTCTTTCTTCTAGCCTTTTGGTGCTTTTTGTGCTTTTTATAAAGGTTGGTTGATTTAGTTTCTTCTCTCTTGTTTTCTTGATACGCAGTGCCCTTCGTATTTCCTATTTTTTTCTTCCTCTTTTCTTGTTGTGGGAATTGGCCCCCGATTGTGTCCCATTCTGATTCAAAACTTCGATCAAAAGTGATGGCCAGTTCATAGCTTTAGTTTCAAGAGTGTTTGCCTTATCCAAAAAAAAGAGTTAATTCTAGATTGCTCGAATTTCGGACACCCATTTGCCCTAATTCGACTGCCTTCTTACAGCCTGCTCTAACAGGGGTGCCTCGACTTGCCCTTTCTGCCCTTCTTCCCGCCGCATACTTGTTCTTCCCTTTCACCTTCCAATTCCGCTCTAGGGTACTGACAATAAGGTTGTTTAGATGTAAATCTCATTTGAATCAAATCCATAAACCTCTTACAGCTTTAAGATAGAATTCAGACGATGCCGATGGAGATGGTTTACGTCCACCGTAAACGCCTCCTGATCTGATCGGTTCTGTTTAAAAAGTGTAAGGTATGCCATGCTGGGCCCCGAATTGTCTTTGCTATTGGGTACTGTGCTTTTGAGAGATTAAAAGATGTGGTCGGCGGTGTCTAAGCGCTCAGGATTGTTGGTAAATATCTATGTGCCGGCAATGGGCACCACACGGATGTGCTGTTGATATGAAATGTTGCAATGGGCATCTGAACAGTGTCGAAATAAGGACGAAGATGAGATGTCAACAACTAGACACTTATTAAGTGCCTAATAGTCCACTTTTAATAATGGCTCTAAGCACTAGTCAAGCCCATCAACAAATAACAATTTCATAAATAACACGTCACGTATAATGCATGTTCATATAAACAAATTAATGATGATGTAATGTTTACTTTATTTGATTTTTCATATTAGAATGATTGATACATTCTTAAATATTTTATATTTTTTTAGATTTTTGAAATTGTATACTAAATATTTGAATTGATTGCGTTGGCATATTCAGAGTATATATTTTATGTTGTATCTCTTAAATTTTGCATTAATATATTTATAATATAATTATTTCAAAATTATGACTAATAAATACGTTGTATGATTAATAAATATTTTGTACCAAAATTAAATGTCTTCATAATGCCTCATTTTAATGTGTGTGTGTATTGTATACATCCACAACATCTATGGAGTTGTGTGGATGCCTCTGTGAAATCTACAAGAACAAATACATATGTATATATTTTCATGACAATGATATGTTGAGATCTAGAATATTTAAATTGGAAATGATTCAACTAGTTTTGATGGAAAATGTAAGGGTGCCTCTATTTGAATTCTTTGCACCTAAAAATATATGCCACATGAAAATGCCCTCATAGAAATATGTATCTTAGAATCTACACTAAATTCTACATGTATTTCCGGTTACAATTTTCATTGAAAAAAACCAAAGCTAAATAAATCTAATGCATTATAAAAGAGAGTAAGGTTAAGAAATTTCTTCTTATGGTGGGAACAAGTTTTATGTTGTGAATATATCTAGGATAAATCATTTTGTACTTGTCCTCATATAAAGGAGAAAAATAATACCTAAATACCTAGGTTTTGGAGAATAGAAATGAGAATGGGTGGAATATACACCCTTCATTTAAGATGTGGGCTAAATTTGTGAAACAAATATCTCAAAAAAATAGGATTACAAACATCATATATAAAATAAGAAATAAAACTATTAATGTCTAACATAATAAGTTATCATGTTGGAAGTATGTATATTGTAAATAAATTATCCTACACAAACCTATAATATAATCTTTATAAATATAAATATAATATACATCTCATGGGAAAAATACAAGAAATATAAACACATAGATGGTATGTCTTATATGGGAAACATTTAATCAATGAAAAATAAAGGAAGTATGTTCGAATAAGGAAATGTAAAACCAAATATATGAATGCCAAGCACAAGTATGGATCTTTTCCCCAACATATATATGATATACATTATGAAAATATAGGTAAGAGGAAGGAAACATCTGCATGATATAAATCGTGGAAAATAAGAAGATATATGCATGATATTAATCATGATACCAAAAACACAATAAAAATAAAGTGAAAACATCACATCAAAAGTAGATAGAGAAATAGAGGAATGCACACTAAGTATATAGTAAATACACCATCCACAAAATATATATAGAAAGCATAAAAAACTGCACACGTAGTAAATAAAGGAATTGATAAATTCACACAAAGTAAACATGGCAACATATTAAACATGGTAGCATACCAAACATAAGCATGTAACACAAATTATAAAAATAAAATCAAAGTGAAACACATCAAATATAGAGAAAAGAACGCAATGACATAACTGATTAAAAGGTAATCTTAAATACAACCAATATGACAAATATATATGTATGAAAACATTAAACATATAAAAAATATCCAATATGAAATATTTACTAAGAATATAAGATCACATGAAAGCTCAATATAATAAATAAAATCAATAACATTAAAATTTTAGATGATGTTAAGAGATGCCTCATACATTCTAAAAGTAAGTATGGGAGGTGACCTCAACTTATTGTGAATTCATAATATGTAAATTTACATGTGGTATATAAATCATGCACATATATTGATAATATCACAAAAATTTTGTATAAAAACAATAGAAATAATATAACCTCTATCAATAGGTTGATCATCATGTATATATAATGTGTAATCTAGAACATAACACAATATGCCAACTACTGCCAACCATAACTAAATGGTAGAAAGGAAAAGGAAATTTAGAAGATACGAAACAATTAATGAAGTTAATTAATAAAATAAAGAAAAAATTTAATCCAAAATTGAAACATGAGATGAGGGGGATCTTAATAATATACAACTTTCATTAGAGATATTTTCACTTAGAGACATTGCAACAATAAATATAATATCATCATGTGGAAGTTAGCACAAGATTTTGGAATGGGACTTAACAAACAAAAGCAAGGGAATTAAATAAATAAAAATAAGGTAAAGAAGGGTAGATAACTTGAGCATAATATAAAAATAGATGCATACAAAATTAGGAAGCCAATGAAGGATTAAGAAATAAATGTGATTATAAAAAAAAATAGGAACACTTAAAGTAAATAAATAATGTAAAGTGAATAAGATAAAGGAAAACAATAAAACATATTCAATATATGAAAGCAATTAAAGTGAAGGTAATTTTAAAACCTAATCAAAACTAAAAGTAAAAGAAAAAGAAAAAGAAAGCAAAAAGGAAAAACATGGGAAATCGAGGTGAAATTAGAATGAAGCACAAGAGAGAAAAAGATGACATAAGCGGGTAATCAAACATAAAATGAGGTTGAGAAAGAAATAAGGATTCCCAAAATCTATATTACAATTAAATAAATATATTTTTTGAAGAGTTTAATTTTTTTAATATTTTATTTAATTAACTATGCAACTGTAACAATGTTACATATATACAAACAAAATAGTTCTAACAACTTCTGAAAAACTTATAGAAGTTAAAAACCACAAACCAACTTAAAAAAATAATTAGTTATTATTAGACTAACAACTTTAAATTAAGATTTATTTTACTTAAGGTATTTTACCAAGTGAGTTATTTTATAACATAATAACTTCACATTTCTAATAATTTAAAGATGAATTAATAACCTACCTTATTCTAACATTCTTTCTTAATTCACTAGTCTTTAAATTTGAAGAGAGAGAATTTATGAATACCTCAAACTTATCATGTGCAAGTATCTTGATAAACACATCTATATGTTGATCTTGAGTGGGAAAATACTAGAGCTGGATATTGTGTTGTTGAACAAGTTCACATATGAAATGAACTTGAACTTATATGTGATTTGTGAGTTCATGAAAAAATGGATTGTGAACAAGTTTAACAAGACTCTAATTGTCATAATACATAACCATTGGCTGATTCTGAGGTACTCCTAATCTTGCAAGTATGTGATGTATCCATATTTATTCAAAAATAACTCCTCCTACAACACAATATTATGCCTCAGTATAAGAATGATAACTAAAGTTCATATTATTGGTCACTCATGAGATTGGATAGATCCAAAAAAGAATACAATTAAAGAAGTGGATTTTTTTATTATCAAATGAAATTACATTATTTGTGTCCATGTGACATGTCAAGAAGAAATAATCATTCTTATTGTATTCAAGTCCATAATCCATCTTTCCTCTAATATATCTTAATATCTATTTAGATACTTTCCAGTGGCTTACCTTTATCTCTTATATGAAGCGTGAAAGATAGATAACAACATAACTAATATCCGACCTAGTGTAGGTTAAGTAGATGAGACTACCAATCAAATGTCGATAGAGAGTAACATCTACTAGTGCTGATAGATATGTATAAGATAGCTGAAGTATTGACTCTATAGGTATTGCCATTAATTTGTAATCCATCATCTAAAACTTCTTAAGAATTTTATTGATATAATTCATTTGAGACATGAAGATGTGGTGCCCATTTTTTCACACTTCCAAACCAAGGCAATAATGCAATAGCCTAAGATATATAATGTTGAATGATTGTTTGAGATAATTCTTCATTTCCTCTATCATATTCACTAAAATTATAGTGAAGATTAGATCATCAACATAAAAAACAATTATAAAAACCTCCCTTCTTCCTCTTTGAGGTAGACTTATGGATCATATGGACTCCTCAATAATGCATGATGAACGAGATGCTCATATAATTTTTTGTATAGGCTCTAAAATCCTATCTGAGACCATACAATGACTTGGTAAGTCTACACACCTTATGTGCTTGAACGGGTATGACATAACCTTTTCGCTGAGTCATGTATACTTCTTCTAGATATCCATTTAGGAAAGAATTTTTTTCATCCATATAATGAATGTTCTACCCAAATTGTGTAGCCATAACAAAGATCATTTTGATTGTATTTATCTTAATTGTGGGAGAAAAAGTATACTCATAGTATATGCCTTCTTTATGAGCGTATCCCTTTGCTATGATTATTTTCTTATGATATTATTTACTACCATTCCTTTTATATTTAGTTTTAAATATCTATTTTCATCTGATAGGTTTATTCTTTGTTGGAGGATAAACATGTTTCCATGTGTTATTCTTCATGAGAGATTGATGCTCTGAATTCACAGTGTCTTTCTAAGGTTTGGAATATTGTGCTTCACATAATGTTAAGGGCTCAATTTTTTTTGTAAATATGCTCATCAAGGCTAAATTTACCTCTACACAATCCATATTGTGAGTTTTCAGTCCTATAGTGGACGTGTCTAGAACTCCATCCAATTTTGCATCTTGTGTTATGCTAATATACTACTTAGGCATATCTTGAATAGTGGGTGATGGTGTTGGAAGTCATGGTTTACCATTATCATTTGTAGAACCAGTATTATCATATTATAAATTTATAGGTATGATCTCTATATTAGGTGCCTACATAGAATGTGGATTTATTTTAGCTTTCCCATCAAACCCTAGATCCTTAGTGATAAGAATCTATACCATATTTAGATCTAGGATTCGATATGATTTTGAATCTTTACTGTATCCACAAAAATGTATTCCTTGGTTTTCTTATTCAATTTATTTATTTCATTTCTTGGGACATGCATGTATGCCTTATAACCAAAAACTCAAAGAGAAGAGTCTTTGAGTTTTTTCCTAGTCCAAGCTTCTTGTGGTGTGATACCATCAAGGGATCTGGTAGGTGACCTTTTTAACAGGGAGACCATTATGTGACATGATTTTTCCTAATATGAACTAGGTAGTTATGCATCCTTAACCATGATATGAAACATATATAAAATTAAATAATTACACCATTCTGCAACACCATTCAACTATTATGTATAATAAATAGTGAATTGCCTATGCATTCCATGTTTTATGAGTTATACAATGAAATTTTACTAGTGTATTCCCCCATGATCTAAGTGAAGGGCCTTAATTTTGTGATCAATTTCATGTTTAGTAATGACCTTGAATTCATTGAAGGGTAGGCCTGATCCTTAGTTTTCAAAAAGTATAAATGCATTTTCCATGACTAATCATTAAAAAAGAGCTAAAGGTATTTATATCTTATGGTATTTTGAGTCATGTGTCAACATAGATCAGTATACACTAGATCCAATGGAACATAAGCCTAATATTGATTTTCTTAAAAATGTAGCTCTTCATTGATTTTTAGTTAATAGATTGGAAAAAATATTACTGTTGTGTGTGATTATTGTCTACTAAATTATAACAGATACCCATAACTCAAGTGACCTTACATACAATGCCACAAATTTTATATGTATGTAGACTTTGCAACAAGGGCTTGATGGTCACTATGTACCATATCAAATTGGATAATTTTATCGATTTCAAAAGCTTGAGTGAAAATTTTGGAGCTTCTAGAATTATTTTTAATGAGATAAACTTTCTAACCATCTTCTTGATCAAATCCAACCTTTAGGTTCTGATTGAGAATTTGGTTTAAATACAACAAGTTATTAGTGAGTCCTGGAATATATAGAACATTTGTAATTGTGTAGGTACTATTTCCAAGATTTAGAGAGATATCGCCACAAACTTAAATAGTGTATGAAGTATCATCATCTTCATCATCATCATCAAGAGACATTTTCCCATGATGCTATTGGATATAAGGTGGAGAAAAATCTTTCCTAATTGTCATGCACCTTGCGGCACCAAAATCTACATACAAGATTGAATTGAGATAAGTGGTTTCCTCATGTATCTTAGTGGTAAATAGATGACCCTCATTTAAAGAGCCATAATATCTTACAACATGCCTGTGCTGATATGATTTAGAAGGATTTTTCCCCATATTGACATTTGGACGAGTGATATTTCTTCTCTATAGTATGGTGAATTCTATGATTGGATGATTTGCTAGATGAGCCATGTGTGAATGCAATGTACTAGAAGTTTTGTAAATCATGTCCTATATTTCCATAAATGAGACAAATTTTTTGGGAATGAAGTTTGTTCCCCTTTTGATTTTGCTAATTATTTTGCTTAGGGGTTGGATTTGAACCCTTTATGGACTTCTTCCATTTCTAATGTGATGCAAGTGAATGTTACTCATTTTATTCATCTATATTTTTCATGGATTCTTCATGTTGTAACTTGTTAAGCAATGTATCAAATTCTAATTTTTGATTTTCACATTTAGAGTGTCACATAATTTTTGTATACACGGGGAAATAATCTAAGGATAGTTGGAACCAAAGAGGTGTCTATCATAATATCACCTAATTCTAGAAGTGATACCCATAATGAAGCAATGCAATAAAGGAAAGTTTATGGTTTTTACTTTTGTTCAAATTTGAAATAATGCAATTGGAACTATAGATGCATAATATGCTTTTGATTCTTCACCTTGTATGTAGTCTTGAGATTTTCTCAGGCATCTTTGGCTATAATGATATTGAGGATATGAGGTTGCACGTCATTTGAGATTTTGAACATGAATATTAACTTCTCCTTCTGATTGTATTTGTCAAATTTCCACTATTAATTAGTGTTACTGGCATGTTGGTTCCATCTACCATAAAAAACTAGCCATATGTCTTCAAATTCTATGTGTTTTTGTACCTTAGTTTTAAATGATACATAATTATCACCATGAAGATGCTGAGTGTCTAGTAAAATAAATCATGATCTATTTTTGGCCATTGTCAACAAGTTGACAAAGGGATATGGATAGGTTCCTTATCACTACAAATAGGCCACCCTTTATATATACCATTACTAAGATATACTACACTTCTCGATATAGATACCTATCAATATGTGGAAGAAGATCACCCTTTTGATATATGCGATGGTATGTGACATATACATTCACTCACGTGAGACTAGAATGGTATGTGGTACCAAGGTAGTATGTGAAAAGGATTAGTTTGATCAATGACACCTACTGAGTGTAAATACTTGTAGGTGGATGTAACCTCCTTATATACTTGGATATTCCATCTATCATGATTTATTTCAATTGACCATGGTGAATGGGTAATGGAGGGATGAAAAGTTCTAAACCTTATTACTCACATAAGTGAATGAAGTTGGGGGATAATTATTTATACATTTACCCTAATGTATACACGTTATGACCGTAATGCACATGTGTTATGGACATAACGTGTACATGTTATTTCAATTTAGGATCAGAATTTATGAGCCATAACACGTACATGTTATTACCAAATAACATATATGTGTTATGTTGTCATAGCAAAAAAATAAAATTAGAAGAGGCATGTGTATATTTTTTGATATGTGAAAGGAACACATATGTGTTATGGTATGACCCATATGTGTTCCTTTCACAATACACAAAAAGGAAAAAAAGAGCTTTGGGAAGGTAGAAATAGTTTGGTTTACTAAAATAAATGTCAAGTATAAGTTTACAATTTTTTTTGTAAACTTACACTTTAAGTTTATTTTAATAAATATAAGAAATTAGGGTTACTCTGTATCTGATAGAGTTCTTCTCACAGCTGCATGCCTTACGATGTGGGAGATAGTTTTTCAAAATCCAATTTGGTTAGTACTTAGGAATTTTTAGGGTCTCAATATTGAACTTAGGGATTTTAGAGCATAAATTTTGTAATTGATGACCATTTTGGGTAAACATATAGTAAATTTTAGGTTTTTGTACCTTTTAGATTGCTTTTTAGTATTTATAAGAGTCCTAAGTTTGTCAAAATTAAATGTTACAAAATACTCACTTTGAATTCAAGATAAAGTGGTGTGATTGGAGCAACATAGGTCATATTGATGACATGCATACATCAAACAACCGCCTTATGTTAATTTCACTTGCTCATCATCCCTCCTTCATCCCTAATCACTTTGTTTTAGTACCTCATCACCCCTCATCATTCTCTCCTCATTCCTAAAGTTCCCTAATCACTCCCTTATTGACTCTCACCATCCCTCATCATCTCTAATCAGTCCCTCATTGACCCTTACCATCCATAATCATTGCTTCATCATCTCTCATCATCCCTAATCACTCACTCCTCATCCCTCATCATCCTTGATCACTCCCTCATTAACCATCCACATCCTTAATCATCTCTAATCAATACCTCATCATCCCTAATCACTCCCTCATTGATCCTTACCATCCCTCAGCATCCCTAATCATTGCATCATCATCCCTAATAACTCCCTCATTGACCCTCACTATTGCTCATCATCCCTAATGACTCCTCATCAGCCCTCATAATTCCTACTCACTCCATCCTCATTCTTCCTAGTGCACACATGAGGAGGGGGGGAGATCATTTAAGGTCTACCATTAACTCCCATGCTATAAGGGTTTAACAACATAAGAAAACACACAAATAATTTATAAAAAAGTTGAGATTCACATAATAGAGATCAAAATAATTGCATTAATACAATATAATTTATCTATAATCAATGTCATGATTGGTCTTATTACATACACAACATGGAGGAAAATAATAGAAAAATACTTAAAGGTCATACACCGACCTCTACCTTTGTAATGATAGTCTAACTAACCTCCTAGATGAAGATAATTGAAATATCATGCAATTTTGTTCTTATCCTCTATTTTTATAGTCAACACCTCCAATGAAATGCCAATTTTATTATAAGGATGATAATGAGTGTCTAATGAAATTATCCTCCCATCCTTTATCTTTTACTAATGCTTCAAGATCATCACATGCATTTTTCAAAACCACACAACATAAATGAAAGGCCAAACCCATTACTCACCTACGATTGGTTCAACTCCATTTTTACACATATCATAATAAAAGATAATGAATATGATTTTCACTAGAAGAGAAAATTGGGGTTCTAAGTAATGCACAATGTAAACTTGTCAAGTTTCATCTAGAAACTAAAAGCAAATTTGAATAAGGATGAGACCTAGTTGATTCTAGGGATGGTGAGGGCCAATTAGGGAGTGATTAGGGATGAGGATGGAGTGATTAGGGATGATGAGCGATGACAAATAAATGATTAGGGATGATGAGGGTCAATGAAGGAGTGATTAGGGATGCTAAGGGAGTGATTAGAGATGATGAGAGATGGTGAGGTTTAGTGAGGGAGTGATTATGGACAATGAGGAATAAGGAGAGAGTGACTCAAGGTGATAAGAGATGAGGAGGAAGTGATTAGGGATGAGTGAGGGATTATTAACAAGTGAAATTAACATAAAATGGTTGTTTAATGTGCATAGGTTATCAATGTGACCTATACTTCCCCAATCACACCACTTTGGATTAAATTAAAAGTGAGTGGTTTGTAAAATTCAAGTTTGACAAACCTAGGAATCATATAAATTATAACAAGTAATCTAAAAGATACAAAAACCTAAAAAATGACCATATGTTTATCCAAAATGGACATGAATTATAAAATTTATGCCCTGAAATCCCTAGGTTCAATATTGAGACCATGGAAATGTCTAAGTACTGACTAGATAGAATTTTGAAAAACTGTCTCCCACATCATAAGGTGTGCAATGTGAAACCAACTCTATCAAATGAAGAGTGACCCTAATTTATTATATTCACTAAAATAAATTTAAAGTATAAGGAAAATAAAAGTAACAATATAAATGCAAAACATATTACATAGTGCATACACATACATGTTATGCAATGCATGTGAATTATTGTTTAAATTCAAACCCAATCCTTTTGGATTGAAAATTCTTGGATTCCTAAGCCAAAAGTTTGGACTTATCAATACATAACTGAATCTGAGAGTTTTGATAGAAAATTAAAAAATTCAACTTCCACTGGTGAATAAAATATTTATTTCTATGATAAACTTCTTAAAATTATTACCACAATGATGAGCATGCTCTCCTCTTTCAAAATATATGATTTTTATATTTGTTTTAACTATTTTAAGGTTTCAATTGATGTTAACTTCTAACTATAGATTTTTAGGCCACTACATTTCATAAATATACATTCCTATATATGTTTGTGTACCTTTATTTTTGTTGATCCAAATTCAAAAAAAAATATATGGTTACAAACTAGGCCTAATTATACATGCATTAAAAATAACTAGTGTTCATTTTTTTTGAGGTAGTTAGAGGCTTGCATGATCGGTTATCCACTTTTTATTAGTTTTAAAGATCTATTTACTTGTAAAATTATTAAAAAAATTATTCATTGAAAAATTATAAAGAAATACAGGTTAAAAACTAGACGATCTTATCTAAATCTTCACCAAATGGTTTTAAACAATATTTAATGATGATAAAAAAATGAGGGGCCAAACTACCGACTATCTACTCTATTTTCTTAAAAAATAGGAGTTCCTATTCAGATTTTAGATGTGTGGCATAGTTATACTTAACCATTTTTGATAAAAAATTATGTTTTAGAAACTAGACTCAAAATGTTATACTTCACACCATCCTCAAATTTCGAGTGTAGCAATCTCAAATTATCTACAAAAGTTCAAATTTCTTAATTTTTAGGAAAAATGTGTCCATAAATAGCCCCCTTTTTGTCCCCCAACTTTATGTACTTACCAACTCTCCAAAAATCTATAGAGATGATGCTTAAACATAATTATTGTAGCTATTTTAGGCTATGGATACAGTAGTTGAATCATATTGACATAACCTGTAAACATGAACTAGAGGCATCTATGATACTGAACATTGCATTTGTTAAGATCTGATAATCTCATTTTGTTGTTTCATTGTGTTTAATTTTTATAGAAAATAATTTTTTAAGAATGCACTTGTGGAATTTACAATTCAAGGAAAATAAAATTCCATTAGAAGAGAGGAAAAATACCTCCCATTTACAATCTCTTGAAAAAATAACCCTTTTTATTCATATTTCAAGAAAACATTATCCCCGTTATGTCATCATGCCCCTACCTCTATTTTTTTAATTTAATAAAATACCCACTTTTTGAAAATATCCCTTACTATAAAAATATAACCACTTTTACTTAGTTGGGATTGACCCCTAGATGCCCTAGTATGGAGAGACTTTACTAAAATATAATTTCCAATCAGATTATAACTGACAATAGCTCATTTGATGTAAGTGACACAAGTAAATCTGATAGTTATGATGACAATATTGATCATGATAGCAATGAAACCTTATTCATAACTATAGAAATAAACAATAAGGGTTTTTAAAAAGGGAAAAGTCTTATGGATGATGAAGAATAAAATGAAGAAGAGGCTAAATTGAACCTTGAGGAAGAATTGGTGAGTGATCTAGAGGAGTTAAAGTTTCAAAGAAGGAAGAATTAGAAATTGAGATCACTGGTTAAGATTTATTAGGAACAAATCAATCTCTTTGAAGAGAGACTAAGTAACAACACCAAAAAACATGAGGAGATCATTAAACACTTTGAAACTCATATTGACATTGTCACTATAAGTCTTAAGACCAAGGAGGAAGAATGCATCAAGTTTAGAATATAGATGTAGTCCTTAAAGGAAAACTTAGATCAGGCAATAGCTAAATTAAAGATACATCATAAATTTAAAAAGAGCACTAAAGTCCTTGTTGATATTTTGAATAGTCAAAAGTATCCACATGACAAGATAGGTTTTGGATTTAAATAAGACTAAAAGAAAAACAAGGAGAGTCAAACCTCAAAGGACAATGGACTATCAATAAGTGATGGTGCTAATATAGTAAAGACCTATGGATAAACTTTGAAATCTAAGACTAAAATTGGTCATCAACAAGTCAAGAAGAATGTGACTCTAAGAGATAATATAGGTAGAGGTGCATCATTCAACATTAGATAGACAAGGTATGTGAATCCTTTCAATGGTTACTATTTCTCATGTAATCAATATGGATATAGAGCTATGGACTGTAGACATCATGCTAGAATCAATTCATCATGGAAGAATAGGGTGAATGTCCATTTCAACATTAGAATTAGAATTCTATTATATAATTATGATAAAAGAGGAGATATTTCAAGGGATTTCATGATAAGGAATATGATCAAGATTAGTCAAGACAAAAGGCTATATGGTCATACCACTAAGAAGTGGATCAAGAAGTTAGACCCTATGGACAAGGTGAAGGAGGATTAGAAGACTAAAAGAGATGATTCTATGCTAGCTCAAACTACCTTTTATATTCAACATGAAGCCATGAAATGGTATTTAAATAGTGGTTTCTCAAGACACATGACAGGGACAAGATCAAGTTCATTTCATTGAAGAAGAATGCTACAGGAATAGTGAGATTTGGAGATAACACAATTGCCAATATAGTTAGCAAGGGTATCTTCAGTTTGGACAATGGGAAGAGAAAAATAGAGAATGTGTTTTATGTAGAAGGTTTGAAACATAACCTAATTAGTGTAAGTTAAATGTGTAACCAAGGACACACACTAACCTTTCATGACAGACGGTGTAATATAAGGAGAGCTAAATTAGGAAGACTAATTGCCAATGTTAAGAGGACTAAGAACAATCTATGTGTCTTGAATGAGATCAAGAAGGAGAGATGATTTATGAATAAGATGGATGAATGTTGGTTGTGGCACAAAAGGCTGGGCCACCTAAAATTTACCAATCTAGTCAAGATAAGCTCTAACAAGTTTGTGAATAACATGCCTAAAATCACCAAACCTATAAACACACTTTGCAAGGCATGTCCATATGGTAAGCAGTCTAGAAGAAGGTTCAAGTCCAAGGAGTACTATACTACAAGACCTTTGGAGTTAATACACACTGATCTCTATGGGCCTATAAGAATCCAAATTATTTAAGGAGATAGATAATTCATGTTACTCATAGATGACTACACAATAATGACTTGGGTACCATTCTTGAAAGAAAAGTTAGAAGTTATTGATAAGTTCAAGGCATTCAAGGATATTATTAAGAATGAGAAGAATGGAAAGATCAAATTCTTAAGATCTAATAGAGGAGGAGAGTTTTGGTCCAATGAATTTTTTGACTTCTGTGAGGTCCATAGGATAAGGAGACAATTATCAATATCTAGGACACCTCAAAAAAATGGGGTAGTAGAAATAAAGAATAGGATAGTTGAAGAGATGGCAAGAACTATGGTAAATGAGTCGAGGTTAGTAGATCAATAATTGAGACAGGAAATGAGCCCTTTAATCTAAATTTTAAATAGAGGACATATAAGGAATAATGGAAATAAAACTCATGAATTGCGGAAAGGTATACCTATTAATGTGAAACACTTTAAGTGCTTAAAACCAAATGATTCATCAAAAGATATGAGAAATACTTATGTAAGTTTGATTTTAGGTCTGATGAGGGTATATTCTTTGGATACTCATATGTGAGCTTAGCTTATAGATTCTATAATAAAAGGTTATAGAAGATAGTGAAAATCACCAATGTGAAGATTTATGAGATAAGTTCTAAGAAGACAAACTCATAGTCAAAGGATACACTAGATAATTTGGGCTTCAAGAATGAAGAGGAAAAAAAAAAGATTGATGAGGAGGAAGAAGAGGTTGAATAAAGACAATAATTAAAATTTCCTTCAAGATAGATTCAAAGAGACCATCTTGAATCACAAATCATTGGCAACAAGGATGCATGTATGCAAACAAATAGAAGACTAGTAAGTAACCTAAATCAAGAGAATGTTGCTCTATTGTATAAGGTTGAACTAATAACTTTATAGAAGAAAGCAAAGATGAGTTTTGGATAGGTGCTATGAATGAAGAGTTAGATCAAATAGAAAAGAATGAGACTTGGTAGTTAGTTCTTAGGCTTAAAGACAAGAATGTCATTGGCACAAAATGAGTTTTTAGAAACAAGTTGAATGAAGATGGAGTAGTCACTAGGAACAATGCTAGATTGGTATGCATAAGTTGAAAGGGTAGATTTTGAGGATACCTTTGTTCCAGTAGCAAGATTAGAGGCTATCAGATTATTTCTAGCATATGTAGGATGCAAAGGGTTCAAAGTGTATCAAATGGATGCCAAGTAAACTTTTTTGAATGGGAACTTAGAAGAGGAGGTGTACATAAAGAAACTTAAGGGTTTCTCATTATCAGGTAACAAGGACTATGTTTGTCTATTTAAAAAGGATCTTTATCATCTAAATAAATATCCTAGAGCTTGGTACACCAAATTGGATAGGTATCTATTAGACCAAGGATTTAAAAGAGGAGTTACAAATAGTAATCTATACATAAAGACAAAAGATGACCATCAGTTGATAGTATATGTCTATGTGGATGACATCATATTTGGTGTAAATCATGAGAATATGACTAAGACCTTTATAGATGTGAGGAAGGAGTTTAAGATGTCCATGCTGGGATAACTATAATTATTTCTTGGGTTATAAATCATTCAATTAGAAAAAGGTATATTCATTTCACAAATTAAGTACATAAAAGAGATGTTGAAGAAATTTGAGATGGAAGATTTAAAGTTAGTTAGCACACCTATGATCATAGGGTGTAAGTTTAGAAAGGAATATGAGTCTCCAAAGGTCAATTATACATCATATAGGTCAATGATTGGAAGTTTTCTATACACTACTACTTTTAGACCTGACATCATGTAAGCAGTAGGCCTTATAAGAAGATTTCAAGTAAATCCAAAGGAAAATCATCTAAAAGTAGTCAAAATAATACTTAGTTATCTCAAGAGGACTATGGGGTTTAGATTATGGTATCCAAGGAGCAAGGAGTTTGACTTGATAGCCTATATAGATGCATATAAGGCATAGAGTCTAGATGATAGGAAGAGAACTAGTGGAGGAGATTTCTTCTTAGGAACATGCCTAGTATCATGGATAAGCAAGAAGAAGTTATCTATGGAACTATCTACTTGTGATGCTGAATACATTTCTATAGCTTCATGTTTC
This sequence comes from Torreya grandis, assembly GCA_037957365.1. Taxonomy (NCBI): domain Eukaryota; kingdom Viridiplantae; phylum Streptophyta; class Pinopsida; order Cupressales; family Taxaceae; genus Torreya; species Torreya grandis. The sequence continues at coordinate 202,502 of JARHVA010000094.1, read as the reverse complement.
ACTCAAGTCCTATGGATGAGACATACCTTAAAAGACTATAAAGTGGAGTATGGTAGTCCTAGCCCTATCTATTGTGACAATACAAGTGCCATAAGAGTTTCAAATAATCATATCATGAACTCGAGAACTAAACACATTTCCATCAAGTATCATTTATTAAGAGATAAGATAAGTAAATAAAGTGTTAAACTTGAATATATTTCTATACAAAATCAGATTGCATACATTTTGACTAAGACACTTCCAAAGGAAACATTTGAACATCTAAGATAGGAATTAGGTGTAGTTATTATCCTTAGTAGTCATTAAGGAAGTCACGTGCTTAGGGGGAGCTAATTAGGGAGTTCATTATCTTGAAGAGTATGTGAGTAGTGGCAAAGAAGGTATGCATGGAGATAGGGGGAACATATTTGTATGGTGCCTCATAAACTCATAATCATGTGTGTTGATTGTTTTGGTTGAAAACGGTGTGATCAAAGAAGTTGCAAAAATATCTTTGTCATTTATGTAAAATGGGGATACATTTTAGAATGAGAGAGAAATTGATTGTTGAGAGAAGGTTCTGAGAGTGGTTGCCATCAATGATAAAGGCGGAAATTGTTGAGTATTGTTATTGATGTCCAAGGTGACTAAGCCTAGTTGTAAGTGTATGATGTGTCAAGGTGCATTAAGATATTTTTTTCATGAGAAAAAGAGAAATAGAGAATTTTAAGGCAACTAATGTATTAATTTTTCATGAAGGTATAGGTCATTGATGTCAACGTGCATAAGAAGCCTAGTCATGACATGAAGAGGTATGTGCATGAAAATGAATGAACATAGGCATGTGAATGTTTTATGGCACTATTTGAGAATTTATTTAAGGAATTTAATCATTCATTATATTTTCAATGTGAACCTATAGGGGTAAGACATTCGGTCCAAGTATGCAGTTAGAACACTCCCAGACCTTACCTGGTCTAATGAAGTATGAATATCAGATCTCAAGGTAAGTATCCATATGTAAGCATGGAAAGAGGTGAGATAATTTTTTTTAGGAATGTTCACAAATTTTTAGGTCATGGTTTGAAGGAAATTACATGAATCAATGTTTTAGGCCTTCTCGAGTTCATAGAATGAGGTCTCAAGACCCAATAAGCACTTTCATATGTTCATTGGCATGTGTAATATCTACATGGGAATATAATATATTAAGGAGAGATGGATAAGGGTAATAGATAATATCTTTAGGCATTAGTTTTAGATTCTAGGGGCAATCCTTTATAAACAATCTTTAACACTAAAACATGTGTTAAACCCCCCTAAAACCCAAATAAGGACCCAATGTGAAAAATATTGTTCAAATCAGCTCATAATGGAGTAAAATGAATATAAAATATATTGTATCATATATTCAACTCTCCTAGGTACCTCCATGTGGTGGTGGTTAGTCAGATGAGAGAGAAAATGCACAAACATAAGCTTATTTATCAAAAAGTTGGTGTAGCTCTCAAAATTTGTATGGGTTAAGAAGAGAAAATGGCTTGTATAAGAATATAAATAATAAATTTACATTTAAATTTACATGATGATTTATTGATAGCTTATATCCTTTAAGTGTTCTAATTTTTTCATCCAAGTTAGCTAGTCGTAGACATACTTAATGGTGTGAATAGTGAAAACCCCAAGTAGAGATGAAGAGATATATTTGTGGCTCTGATCATGATATATTGATGAAAAAAAGTGCATGAATAATTTATTTAATAATTTAAATTCATATTAATTCTTTGGAGGTTAATATATATGGTGAAAACATTGCTCGTATAATGACCTATCTGATTTAGATAAGACTGTGTGATATAAGGTCAAGAAATTGGTCTATAAGACCAATATTTTCCATTATAACATATGAATTTTTTATTTTATGATGTTATATAGGTCTCATAGGATAATATACATGAATTATGAGTCATGAAAAGTGTCTACACAGGTGTTAGAGGTCTAATTCACCATGACTAGTTTTTAAGGTAAATTGGCAATTCTGAGTGAGTGAGTTGTAGAGATGTTCTTGAGCCTTTATCTCCTAATTGAAAATATCATAATCATTTTATGATGAATTTGAGGTCATGAATAATCTATTTAAATGTTTTATTTTTCATATTTCAGTAGCTTAAGTGTGTTTAAGCTTCATTTTTACAAGACAGAGTTTTGAGGTACATAAGCCTAATAGGGTAGTTTGTCCTAAAAGAGATTTCATGATATGAGTGAAGGATACAAGTATAATAAATCATGGTTGAGGTTGGAATATATAAAATTTTAAGTTTTTTAATGGTTTTTTTTTTTTTGGATAAATCCATCTAGGTCCCAGAAGATCAATATTTGGTGTTAAGATGACAAACAAAATGCAATTAGGTCTCCATGAGGCCTAAAAGAGGAATAAGGCCTAATTGAGTTTTTTAAGACCAAAAGGGGATAAAATTTAATTTTAATCATGTTCATAAGATGTTATAAGACATATTATATGGATGAAATAATAGGTTGAAGGTGTGTGGCTGACCAAGTGGTGTGTGATCATGAGAATAGTATATATACAAGGCAATTTAGGCCTATTTAAATGTATGAAACATAAGTGAATAAAATATTGCATGGTTAAGTAGAAGGACGTGTTGAAATGATACCATAATATAAGATTAGATTTGTGGTGATCAAATTCATGAGGTGGATGAGTTGGTTCTGAGTCACTTAGGGAGTTGGGGCTCTATTGCAAATAGGTGCTTGCTAAAGCCTAGTCAAGTGGGTTCTTGAATTTATTGGGGTTAGTGCTCTATGTTGAGTTGGTTATAAAAAAAAATTGGTATTTTGTTCTATAGGAATATATTCCATTTTTACATATCACCATGGGTTTTCTTCCCCTTGAGGTTTTCCCACTCATATATGTGTTTTCTTGTGTTATGCTCATGTGAATGGTTCTTTATGCATTGCTATATCATTGTATTGCTTTCATAGTTCAAGGATTGTTAAAGGATAATTTAATGAAATTTTTCAAAAATTGATTCACCCCCAATCTTAGTGATTTTTATTCTAATATATTTCTATTGAACTAAGCCTTCATGACCCATAGCAATTTATGTGAAATACATAACTAAGACTAATAAAAGTATGCCATAATAAGGATCATGTATAAATTTCTTGATTTTGTGGAGGTTATCTAGGTATTATTCATAGAGTGAAGTAGCCAAATCATATTAAATGTTGTTATAAATCATATCCCATTCAATTTGGACACTTCTTACAATTATTGAATCTTATATGTTTGTGTAGTATACCTTATAAGCAATTAGTTTGGTAGCGAAGTACACTTTAGAGTCCTTAATTTTTTGAATGGAAAGAGTTAAATGATTGAATCTTGTGAATATTATCAAGGCTAATAATTTTGTAATGAAATATACCTTCTAATCATAATTATGAGTATTATGCCATTCATACATCAGTCTAGTCATAACATGGATGACATCATGTGTAATCTGGTAGGACTGGTCCAGATATAAAATATCTTCATGGGCTTGACTAAAGAGTATATTTGTGGTACTCATCATTATTTTTAAGTAAGGAAAATGAATCTAAACATATAATTTCATATTTTTAATTAATCCATACTCTATCTTATATTCTAATTGATGTGTTTGTAGATTTATCTACATCATCGCTTCTCTCTTGGGATGAAAAACCCTATGGTCAATTTACACCAAGTGGGATTGAATGTAGCTATAAATATTTTTTGATTGAGTTACCAGAGAGGGAACAATAGAAAAGGCACCTTATAGATCTAGAGTTTTGAATTCCATTGAATTATTTTTGAATATGGGTTGCTTGAGCTGTTATGCCCTTACAACTTGAGGCATCTTCATTGTTTGATTTTGTGTGTTTGAAAGAATTGTGTTAGAATAGAGTGTTTATTTCTTCACAAAATATTTTAGAAAAGTGTATTTAATAAAAATGTTGTGTAAATTTTTCCATGAGTGAAATCTTTGTTTTGTAATGCATTTGATCTATCCATTAATCATGGTGTTCCAGTGTGTATTTAATTACATTTATAATTTTAATCCATTTTTCTTACTTCACTTACTTAACTCTTAATTAATTATATTTTCACCACTTTTTCCATTAGTTAAATCCTTATCATTATGATGTCATCACTTTTTTTAGATTTATAAGTGTGTTTGTATTTCTTTCCAACCACCCATTTGTATTTATATATATTTTTAACTTTAAACTAACTTACGTGATATATCCTTCTGTGGAAAAAAAGGTTACTACCTTGTTCCATTTCCATCATTTTTTATTTATTGTTATTCTAAAATTATTTCCACAATGCCTTTGATCTTGTTTAAATTATCATTTTTAAATTTTTTTTTACCTACTTCTTTCTTTGGGGATCTAATTTTTCCCCTACTTTTAATCATTTTTTATTTATATTTTTTATCTACATATCTTTTTTTTTCAATTTTTTTCAATGTTTTTCCCTTAAAAAAAATTATTTTGTCTTATTCCCATTTTTGAAAACATTTATTTTTAATCTTTTTCCATTTTTTCTTCTCATCACCCCCTCTCCCATTTTATATTTTTCATGTTTGTCCCACTGGGGGGTTTTGACATGATCAACAACCAGTTACCTAGACATATAGTGTAGGACATCATAGTATTTATAAGGATAATGCCAACCTAGTGGGGAGGTAACACAATCAATAACTAAGAACTTAGATGTATGGCATAAGGTAATATAGTACCCTCACTTGAATTACTTGTATGGAAGTAAAGTGTCACCCCTTATGTTATTTTACTGGTTTTCACCATCGTTCAGAGTTTCATTTGGGTTCCATTCACGAACTATTTTCTGAGTGTGCCTAAAAGTGTTATTAATTATATTGATATTAAGTATAATATACCCTCAAATATATAGGGTTCATGACATTTTATTATTAACTTGGTCAACTTTTTATATTTGTTGTCACGTAGTAGTATTTTATCTTCGACCTAAAATGCCTTGACCTTAATGTGTCTATCATGCCAAAAATTTTGGCATATTTTCTCTTGAGTTTGGTTATATTCCACCAAAAATATCTTCTCATCCAAAATTTCCACAATATTTATTGAAGGGAATCCTTCTCATTCATCCTAAATGTCATTGTAATTCTCAAACTTGGTAGTAAATACTCCATTGGTACTACCACTTCTAAGATATATACTATTTGAAATGGGAATTAATTAGTTAATATTTTATAGGTAGTGCAGTAAGCCCAAAGTATTTTTGATATCTTAGTATCCCAGTCCCCAATCTCTGTATTACAAGATTTTTGTCAATAATTTTTCTAATACCTTGTTAAACACCTCAATAGTAAAATTTGCTTGAGGGTGGTAAGGGGTGCTCCTATTATGAAAGATAAAAAAGTGTTTAATTAATTTTTAAATTATATATTTGATGAAATGATTGTCTTGATCACTCATTATATTTAATGGGAATATGAGCCATGTGATTATATTTTCATACAGGCACTTTGTGGTAGTCTTGGCTGTACAATCCTTTATAGACATTATTTTGCCCATCTTGTAAACTATTATATTATGGTAATAATGAATTTTGCATTGCTCTTCAATGTCATAGGTTTAATAAGACCTATAAATTCAATGGCCCATTTCTCAAATGGGGCTAGTTCTAAGACTGGGCAAAGTGAAATCTCATCTCATACATTTGGTTTGCCCAGGTTTTGACATATGCCATAATTTTTTGCATATTGGTGTGCATCTTTGAAGAGTGTTGGTCACCATAGGTTTGATAATAATATTTTATTACCTACTATCTCTCTGGAGTTGTGGCCTCTTACAACTCCATCATGGGCTTCCCTTAGTATATTATTCCATTCATGTGGTAATGCTATTGTCCATAACACTTCATATATTCATTTATTATACAATTATCCCTCAATTAGCATAATGGGGAAAGCTTGGATCATTAATTATTTTCTTTGTAATGTGATATACTCTTATAAAAACTCTTTGCTAGACATAAATTATGCAATACTTTCCATATATTTGGAAATGGCTTCTACATAGAAGAGGTGAGCTCTGGGAAACTCATGCTCAATTAGTGTGATGTCTTATTTTGTAGTAATTTAGGATACATAATCACGTCCATTATTTACTTTTCTAGTTTTCCTAAAATCTTAAATTCAAGTTATTAGAATATCATTAGCTAGTGGAAAATTCTTCCTTGTATAATCAGTTTATTGATCAAATATTTGAGTGTCCCATGATTTTTAAAGAATATAAATGGGTTTGATAATATAAAAAATCTAAATTTATCCATTACATGCACCATAAAAAGTTCCTCTCATTCTATGGTAGAGTAATTTATTTCTGCCTTTGCCAATTTCTTACTTACAAAGGAGATTGGATGATCTATGTTTCCTAAAGGTTGCACCAACATTGATCCCATTGCTATTATGGATGCATTTACATGAACGTGGAAAAGAATCTTCCAATTAGGAAACACAATTATTTAGGCATCCATAATCTTATTTTTCAATTTATCAAAGAATTCCTGACATTATTTTGACCAATCCAATGTTTGGTTTGGCCACTTCAATAAATCTTCTATTGGTGCACTTTTGACTATGTAGTTTATTATCAATTGGTGGTGATATTTGCTATAACCTAATATTGTCTTGACTTCCTTTTATGTCTTGGGTGAAGGTAGGTTTATGATCATTCCAATTTTGAGAGGATCTACCATAAAGCCATATTTATAGATTATATGCCCCATTAGTGTACCAAATGGTGTGGAAAAAATACATTTATTTATATTAAAAGAGATGTCAATTTTTCAAAATATTTATAACATTATTAGAAACATTTGGACATGATATTTGATCAATCCATATACTATCAAATCATCGAGATACACTTTGAAAATCTCATGTATAAAATCTCTAAATGCATTCACCATTATTTAACTAAACACAACTGACACATTTTTAAAACTAAATGGTGTAAATGTATACAAAAAATAACCCCATTCCATGGACAATGTAGTATTTGTTGGATATTCAGGTGTTATACTTACTTGATGGTACCTATAAAATCCATTGATGAAAGAATATATTTCTCTTCTTACAACACTTTTTAATATCTCTTTAGTAAATAGTGTTAGGTAGGGATCATGTAAACAAGCCTTATTTAATTCTCTATTATCAATGCATATGAATATTTCTCTAGTTTTCTTGTTTTGCATATCCATAGGGTTTATCCATTCTGTGTTCTCCATATGGGTTATGATGCCACCAACTAGCATCTTATCCAACCCAAATTTTACTTTGGCCTTGACATTAGGATTCAACCTATATGGTTGTTTTCATAAAGGTTTTATATTATCTTTAATTGGATTTTCATAGCCCCAAATTCTTCTTTTATTCCTTTTAGATCCATATCTTCTTGGGAAGATCCTCAAATTCCCTTATAACTTCATTGTCTAGGGGTTTTTTTAGTGGAAAAATTTTCATTAATTTATAAATATTCTGGTTTTAGAAATCATCATTTAGTGATTTTATGGATTAGTCAATGGTGATTCGAAATCACCTAATTTTTTGGATATAAGTTAATTTTGAGGGTTAGCTTGCCTAATTTTTAAAATATTTTTTTTCATATACATGTATTTTATCAGTATCTTAAAAGTCAATCCAGGAGCATTCACCACTATATATACTATATAAAACACTTCTATTTTCTCTTTGCTAGTGACTAAGCCTCTATGGTTGAGTTTTTATACCCAGATTGTATTCAATAAGTGACAACAATAAACTATCTATGTTTATTGTCAAGTATTTATATTCATTATAAAGCATCGACATTTATTGTCAAGAATTTATATTTTTTGCTTCTATGGCTTCAATGGAGAATGTTAAGAAGGGGGGAAAATTAATAAAACAAATTAACCTATTATCTTATTTTATCTAGACACAAAACGCATGCATTAAAAAATTAAATGATTTGTTTTTATTTATTTTTACTTTCTTATTACGATTATTTATCTTAAACACAAATGACTATCTGCTTATACAGATGGTCAACTACATATGTAGATCACCAATTTCATATATACACAAACACCTAGATATGTAGGTGGATGCCTACATATAGAAATGGTTAGCTATGTATTCAGGTGGTTGTCTTCATATGAAAAAAAATTAAAACATTGAAATATTGAATGATTTACTATGATTTATTTATTCTTTCATATTAAGGTTCAATAATAATTACAAGGTCCAACAATTTTCCATGTAGAACCTATTGATAATCCTTTTGAACTTGAATACATGTCTCCACTAGAAGATGTACCTGGGTATGAAATTCCAAACATAAGTACTAAATATTATATGATTTATTGGATTTTTATTTATTGCACTTTGTATTAAGTTTCAATAATATTTTTTTATTGGACTGTTTTTACAAGGTCTATAACTATTTTGCACATGAAACCTAAAATAACCCATTTGAAGATATGCCTCCATTAGAAGATGTACCTAGATATGAAATTCAAAACATAAGGACTAAATATTAAATGATTTTATGTATTATTATTTATTCATATTGGTATTCAATTTTAATATATTTATAAGGTCTACAACCATTTTGTATGTGGAATCCACTGATAACCTTTTTGAAGACATGCCTCCACTGGAAGATGTACCTAGGTATGAAATGCCACCCCATGAAGATAATTTCAAAAACATTTACTTGTAAATAATAAAACCATTTTTTGAATCTCATGAAAGAGCAAAAATGGTATAAAATTCAACTAAAAAATACAATACAAAAAAAGGAGGGTAGAGGACATCATTGATGGCGATGATGAGAACCTAATATTAGATGATAATTCTAATCAACCAACACAAACTTTAGTTGAAAAAAAACACTAAAAAGTCTATGCAGAAGAATATAACTACATGGACAATTGGAAGGCCATTTAAATTTGTTTGGGAAATAAAATATCCACTCATTGAACCTGTAGAGCCAGAAAACAAAACCAACACTCCAACAAAATGTAAATGTAAAATATGCAGTTAGAAACTTGGAAAGGACCACAAAATGCAACTCAAGTTGGACACAATTGAGAAACATTATGTCAAAAAAAAAGTGTCGATAAAATAAAAATATGGACGAACTAGAATAAAAATGAGATGGAAAATTGCAAAAGAATACATGTATCAATGCTATGCAATAGAGTATAAAAATCATCAAAAAAATCAACAACAGCTCATTGAGAAAGGAGGAACAATTACAACTCAGTTAAAAAAATGGATGAGTCAAATCTGCATGTAAAAAATATATAGTTCTCCACAATATATCATATTCTAAAAAGAGGTAGCACAATCTCCAATTTTTTAGATTATAAAATTTTAATTCAGCATAATATATTTCATAACATTAAACAATCACATTGATTAGATAACAATGCTTGGGAAATGTCAAAATATCTCATGATGATTGAAATGTAGGATTTGAAATAAAAAATAAAAGCAACATGATTTATCTCACTGTCCATTAATGAGGTAACAATAGTTGACAACACATCATGGGTTTGTATGCATATTTATACATTTGAGAACCATTAAAGGCAATCTCACCTACTATATTTACATAAAATTATGGAAAATTGTGATGCTGAAAACCTATAAAAATTGGTTATTTATAATTTGATTGATATAGTTTGGATAGATTAATATAATATAGGTACCAAGTTAGTGTGTGTTGGTGTGGATGGTACATTAGTAATGTAGGGGAATATAACTAGTCTATGCATTCACCTACAAATAATAGTTGTCCCATATACGACTCCAATTCATTGCATGGCATATATAATGAATCTTACTTACAGAATTGATAGTACATTTTAAAATGTCTCAAAAGTGGAGGAGCTTATTTGTGACTTGCATGCATACATGTCAAGTAGTCCAAAAAAGTTTTTAGAGTTTTATAAATTTATAATTGGAGTGATTGATGGGAAAAAAACTCTTAAAATATGTTGATACAAGATATATCTCCATGTATGAGCCTGCACATAGAATATTTGAAGAATATCCATTACTAGTAGGTTTTATGTTTAAATACTGGATGAAAGTTGATAAGGTAAAATATTTTTTTTACTGTTTGATAGATTTCAAAACTTTGATAAAATTGTGTGGTATTATGCCCATGTTGAAAGAAATGCATTGTTTGATAAAACACACACATGAGAGATCCATTTATGTTGTTGAATTTATATAGTTGAATAAACACGTTTGTCAATATCTTGATATCTTATACTACTCACAAGAAAGTTTTAAAGGACCAATATTTATCAATTTAGAAATATTAGGAGATATTAAGGACCTTAAAAATTATTTGAAATTCAATATTAATGATCATATTTGTATTTTTGTTAATTAAAAAGAGATACCACTACACACTTTCTAAAAATGAATTGATTTGGTAGGATTATAAATTGAAGAAGTACTTGTAACAAGGGTTCTATATGATAATGCCATATACAAGACACAAATGAAATTGAGAAACATTTCACAAATCTCATCAACTAAAATTTGATATGGTTTAAAAGGGATGAGTTTCTTGAAGCCATGGGAGTGATGAATCCTATATTTTAGATCACTATCGAGGGTGAAGATATGACAAGTAATTTATTTATCAAATACATAGGTAATCTAATTAATCATTTTATTAGGTCTATCGAGATCAATAAAGTTGAAGTTAAACTTATTTTACAAAAGGATTTATTGACATCTCAATCAACACATTTTGGAATTATAATGATTGATTAATTTTGATGCTTAAATGAACCAATAAAAAGTGGTGCTATTATAAGGCTTTGGGAAAAATTGTATCCCAACAGTATTCTGCAAGAAAATATAAATGAATATTTTTGATTATATGAATTGTGCCAAGTAGTGATTTTGGGGTCTGTGGAAGATGAAAATATATTTAGTACAATATCTTATATTCATAATAGATTGGAAAAAAACATTGAGACATAGTTGAGGTTGTATGTTTCATGTTATCCAGTGAAAGAGTGCTTTCAATTTAGAGTTCTCTGATTTAAAAAAAGAGGAGTCACTAATATGACAAAAAAAACTACTTAAAATACCTTTAAGATGGTACATGCAAATGTCAGATATGAAGAACATGTTGTAGAAGGACTATTTTAGCTACCTAATTTTTGGTTTGGTATGTATTCTAAATATATTGAAATTAAATTCTTATTCATAATACATTTTTGATATACTTATGTTAACAATATTTTTTGTTTTTATATTTTTAATTTAGGGCATGACGTTAAGGACACTGAGTTTATTTTGGGATAATGTACCACTTATCTTCTTATGATATCATTTTTTTACAATTGTAGAGTGCATTTAAATGGAACCCTTAACTTTATCTTTCAGAAGAGGTAACATATTTATTGACTTTTTTAATATAACCTTAAATTGGTACCACCATGTGAATGCCTATTCAAATGAAAACACCAATATTAATTTATTGGTTGAACATCTACATTTTTTATGCTTAGGAATTTATACAAGGTTGTAGTATTAATCACTTGAATTATTAACTTGAGGTATAGTAGTTATTCAATCTCAATTATGTTTTTTATGAATCCATTGATTGATTTGTTTACAAATCTTAATCACTAAATTATATAACCATTTCAAATGAAAGTATATATGAAAATTTTGAATACATACACGAAGCCACAAATTCAAAATATACATTCAATATTATAGATAAGTTTAGTTACAATCTTTGTTTTTAGGCTTAAGCCCTTAGATTACAATAGTTGTAAAATATAAATTAAATGCCAAGTGGAAATCTCATTGTTTGCCAGACACTAGGGTGTCTATTTGAATTTATTGCATAGAATACATTCTACTTCCCTGGCCTTCCACTTGGTTAGTAGTCATGTTACCTTTCAGGATACCTAAATCCATAAGATCATGTGTTGTATGATTGATATTATCAAGATTTACATGTTCTTATCTATCAACATCTCTTATTGAAATCAAGGTGGGGTCTACTTTATCCTTTTATTTAAATAAAAGTTTAGGATCCAAGTCATGCTCTTTTATTATTTTTTTCAAAGTATTATTTTGCTTATTCATTCTTACAAGATTTTCCTTGAGTGAAATGACCACAATTAAAATTTTACATGCATTTTTCAAAAGTACATCAAGGACAAGAACTTGTTTCTTAAAATTTATATATTTTGAATACAATTAAACAAAAAATATTAATTATAAAAAAATTATAAAGAAAATTTTAATTACAAAAAAATAGCATAAAACTTACCACATAATTTTTTCTTGCATCTGCAATTGAAATAAGAATTTTATTTTTTGCCCATTTATTATAGTATGCTTGGGATTCTGCGTTTAAATTATCAATTATGCTTAAATTTACATATAAAACCTTATCATTAAATCTATTTATAATAGTAATAGATCTAGTAACAACCTAGCTGAATAAAACATCAATTTTTGCAAGTTGATGTTCAACCATTGAAAACAATTGATCACGTTGTGTGTCATTATGAAAATAGGCATTTATTTCTTGAATTAAAAAATTAGCATGATTTTCTCATTTTCTCAAGTCATCAAGGTTAATGATAAAGACCTCACTAACAAATTATCTAACACTACTGACCAATAAATTATTTAATGGAAAAAAGTAAGTTGATCATTAGATTGTGGAATTTCATCAATAGGAGAAGCAATAATGTAGCTAGGTGGAGAGGGACCTCCAAAATGTTGTTGTAAAGTCTCTACCATATTTGGTTGAGAACCCTATATAATTTCATGAGGATTAAAATCAGACATTTGGGTGCCACTACCAATCCCTAAAAACTCATCATCAATATTGTTTTGCTAAAGAAATATGGTTCTCATTGCACTAGGGAGACCATCAAGCAAAAAGGTAGGAAAAGTACAAATCCAAAATGTAGAGTTCCAGTACTCTATGTAGGTCCTACAAAAAACAATAAATTTTTATATCTCCATATATTTTTAGGTCAAGGTGGTGGTGGTAAATTTATCCTTGTGGGAGTATCACCTGAAAAATAGACAAGATAGTCACAACTCACAAATGATAAATAGAATAAATCACACATTAATTTAACATATACAAAAAATAGAATATTAATTTTCAATTATGTAACTTTCTCTTGCTATTGAACAAAATGTTGTGCTAACTAAATTCTAGAAGTTGGAGGTGTTTGCACTACATATTGTGATGCTATAAATATGGAATATTACATTAAAAATAAACTTATTATTTTTGGGAGTGATATTATAAAATTTGAGAATGACATACCAGTAACATGAGAGGGAACATATTGAGGTGCAATTGAACTCCTCATGCATTTTTGTCTAAGAAGTGGTTGTGGATGATATTCCTCTTCCATGTTTATTTCTATGGATACCTCAGTGGGTTGATGACCTTTAATTACCACTTTTCTTTTGGTGATGGTGTGAGCTAATTTTTTTTGTAAAAAGAGAAGATTTGGTATATTAAAATATCATATAATAATTTAAAAATAATTATAATGCATTACAACATTGCAACTTTACCTCTTGTTCTGTAATGGAGAGTGAATTGACAACCATTTTTTCATGTGGAGTGGTTGGAATATTTGTGCTAGCTAATTGGAAAAATACCTCATTATAGAATGAAACTAGAAAATTTGTACATGAAAATATATAATTTTCATTTCGACTAGAAAAAATGAAATCATACTTAATTATATTTGAAAAGTATGTACACCAATCAAATTAATGACCACAAAAAGTGGGTAGGATATAGAAAATAGCCTAGAATGGAATATCTGATGCTCTTCCTTACAACACTAATCTAGGTTGAAATAGTTCAATCATGCCAATGACAAATGGATTTGTAACAACTTCAAATTTAAGCCCCATTCTACTATGACTTTGGGTTGCCATAAAATTTAAATAAAAAACATTAACAAGGAATTAGTAACTAAGTAATATGGTAAAACTAATCTACAAAATTGAACTATAAAATAAAAAATTGAAACAACATATCATCCATCTGTAGGCCATAATGGGACTTCAAATATTTTTTGTTATTGTTGGATAGCAAGACCTTCATAGAGATTAGGTTCACGTGCTTGTGTGAAAGCCCTGCTATTCTATGTATGTCCTTGAGACTAATCCCAAACATGATAAAATGTGAGTTAATGGTTAATTTGAATAAAGATGAGGCACTGTCAAAGCTTTCCAACATAAAGTTTAGAAATTAAGGATATGTATCGTATTAGGGCATGCAAACAATCCCTTAGAAATTATACTTTTGGTCGAGAAGTTTAATATCAACGTGCACATGAGATTTTTGTATTGAGTTTTAGGGTATCTAGATACCACTACCAATGAGTTGTGGGAGTGATAAGACATTGTTGTAGTGCTTTTTCTTGATAGAAGCCTGTTTAGAAGTTAAAAATATGCCTAGGTAGCCTTAGACTCAGGAGGGATATCGATGAAAATATGGGGTAATTACAAGATGTAGGTTATAAAATAAAAAATGATCTATGAGGGTCCCTTTTATAAGCATTTGGTAGGGGACCCTTGACATAGATGACCATCTACACATGTAGAAATTTGTTTGCACATGTAGGTGGCTATCAGCATGTGCAGGTAGTTGTTTACATATACAAGTATCTACCTATATATGTATATGACTACCTCCATATGTAAATGACCACCTGACCACCTACACATTCATATGGATGCTTATACATGCAGATGACCACTTGGATATGCAGATGACCACTTGCATATGCAAATGACCATTTGCATATGTAGATGGTTGTCTACATAGGCAAACTATTCTCTACGTATGTAGGTGGTTATTTTCATCACCCACCCAATGTCCACTCACTAGCATCCCCTATGTAGCATATAAATTAGAATATTTACACTCGTTTACATATGTAGACACTAATTTTCATATGTAGATCATATCTTGCAAGTGCATAGGCAAGATCTATTCCATTCATAGACATTCACCATTTGGATGTCCTAGATTCACCTATATAATTATTCACCTTATAAATTGATTAGCCACCATTTCAAAACCAATTTGTTGAGAATTTTATATATGGATTTTTCCTAGGGGCCCTTAAAAAAAACCCTATTATTTGGTCTCTATGTTCATTTCCTTTAATCTAATATTTGCAATGTAAACTCCATAACATACAAATAATACATCATTATGAATTTTTAAATTCAAATTTAAAGTCACCTTGAAAGCACTTTGAAGTCAAAAATAAGTTTTCAAAATATAAATTTCATCAATAAA
Organism: Torreya grandis; assembly: GCA_037957365.1. Taxonomy (NCBI): domain Eukaryota; kingdom Viridiplantae; phylum Streptophyta; class Pinopsida; order Cupressales; family Taxaceae; genus Torreya; species Torreya grandis. The sequence goes on along the minus strand of JARHVA010000094.1, from coordinate 187,106 downwards.
GTCACATTCACAATCATATATGTAACTTTAGTTTATCATAAAATTTGTCTCTATTATACACTATATATAGTGATGATCTAAATTCACCTCAAGGATGACCCTAACATTTCCTTAGTGTTCAACCGTAGGTAATGTTAGGATCCATTACTAAGGTGATGATAAAGATTATCCCTCATCTAAAATTAAGGCCCATCACTAATGCAAGTTTAAGACTGTTACTAAGTTGAATTTAATATCATCACTAAGGTCAATATAAGATCCATCACTAATGTAACATTAAGGTTCATCACTAAGCTCGGCTTTAAGTGCAAAACTAGGTCCAACTTTAAGTGTGACATTATGTCTGATTTAAAGATGACTTTAAGTATGACACAAGATCTAACTTAAAGGTGAATTATTATAACACTAATTCCAAATCTAAGTGTGACATTAAGTCAACTCATAATGTGACTTTAAAATTTGAAATTATATAAAAAATAACAATTTTAGTTAACTAAAATTATTTAATATCATTAATTTTAAAATAGTGTTATATTATAATATAATATAATTATATTTATAATTATAATATTAATATTGATTATAAAACTATAAATAAAAATAAACAATGTATAATCATGATACTTTAGTTAATTTGAATGCCAAAAATAAATAAATAATGCAAGTAAATATATAATCACATAATAATAAATTTAAAAAAAATGATAAATTAATATAATAATAAATTAAAAGTCATAATACTATAATATTAAAAATAGTCATAAAACCCAATCATGTTAATCCGAAACAACATGATCATTAGGAATAACATCTCACCCCTCGTTGGCATCTCCCCAATCTTCAACACTTCTAATTTCATTTCTCTAATGGTTAACACCCCTTATGCTAGAATATAATTGGGACCTATATGTACCACCTATAGTATAAAAATCATAATAGTTTTCATCGTCTCATATATAGTTAAAAGTATTTTTCTATTTTAAATCGAGGACATTTTGAAACTTTCCTTATATAAAATGCAACAAAATAATTTTTAAAATTTTATAAAATAAAATCACAAAATAAAATAGACTATTTATTTTAAAAATAACTAAAAATGTATGTTCACAATAAAATTAAATAGTCACTATTTTTTTAAAAGTGTATATTCACAATTACAAATTTCCTTTTTATATTAAAGTTGGAGAAACTCCTCATAATACTCCTTTTAAAAAATTTAAATATAATAATTAATGACATTATATCTAATAAATAATTTGAAAGAACTAGAAATTTAAATATGATAATTAACGACAATATATCTAACAAATAATTCAAACTAGAACATTTATTAATGAAAAATAATTGAAAATATTATACTTAGAAATGAAAAAGATGGTCCTTCAAAGCCAGTGGTCCCAAGGGATTGGTAGCTTCACCTTGACAATCACGATGGTTCCAAGAATCATGTTAATAATGAGAGGGCTTGAAAATAATTCTAATAAAAACCTTTGGTTGGTAAATTAATTTTTTTTTTAATGATGCATCATTTTAAAATTTGAAACATTTAAAAAATAATAATTTCTGATACAATGTTTTTTTAATTAAAGAAGGATGGTGAAGTCACATTTTATTTATCTTCCCATAGTTTTACATTTTAATTGTGGCAAATTTGCAGTTAATATAAGTTTTCATTCTCTTGTCATAAGGCAACACTTTTCATGATTTTGTGATATAAATTGTGACATTAAAAAATAATTTAAAATACAAATTGTAATGTAGTAAAATATTATATAATTATTCAAATTATTTTTTGTAAAAAATATTTACTTTCATTTAGTATATCACCACATGTAACCTTAATTTCCTTTAGGATCCAATCCATTCACTAGAAGTTTGTATAAAATACATCAATATAATATTTTGCTGCCTCTAGAGTGCTCAATTTTATCTTACATATCATGCATCAAAAAATGTTTTAATAATTTATTACTTATAAAGATAAAACATATTAAAAGATAAACTTAAAATAAACCTTTAATTTAACTATTTAATATACACATTTTTAAAATCTAAAAATATATCCTTGATAGCATATACATGGATAACATAATTTGTAGTGCCAAAATAAGGCTTTATATAGATAGCTGTTCCTAATCCATCCAAGGTACACTTGTCTATCTTTTTAATTGTTTTGGTTCTCTATAGGAAGATGAAGGTGGAGAGGGGAAGACAAAATCACCATCCTTCCCTCAGACCTTATGTACCAAGAATGTGGATTGGATGTATGTTTAATGGGTTCCCAACATCAACTAAAGGGGATAGATAAAACGCATTTAAAGGGGCACACAACATACACATATAAGGAATGTGCATTTCAATGTGATGGTTATATATAGGGAGATGGTTCACTATAGGGGAAATGTGAGTGGGAAGAATGGAGAAACATGATATAGATGCCACCTAATGCAACAAAAAATATATTAACCAGTTTAATCTTACCTTGAAGTTAATAAAAATATTTATAAAAACTCAAAATTGTAAAAAAAATATTAAAAATAATATAAAAATTAAAAATATTTACATATAAGAAAATAATCATTAATTTTACATACTGCATAATTAAATTATAGTTGTGTTAAAAAATATGAAATTCACATTCAAAAATTCTACTTTGATGCAAATTATGACACCTTAGATTGGAGATAAAAAAGAAGGGAATCAAATTCAAATTAAATGAAGATCAAACAAACACATTTATACCTCAAATATACACTTGAATACTTCTTAGTGATGTGGATTACTCCAAATCTTGATGTATTGATGCTCGATTTATCTTGATTGGCTCTTGATTTTGACAACACTTTGGTGTGGATTAAAGATTTACATGGGAATGGTTGATGGATAACTTGGATGCAAAGACGTAAGGATGAAAAAGATTGAATACTCAAAGATTAAAAGTTTAAAATATGGTTTAAATTAGAGTATATATTTATTTATAGAGACACATGAAAGGGATCAATGGCTAGGATTTATCCATGGAGATCAATGGATAAGAATTGATGAGAATATTTGGTAGGTTGATTTAGGAATTAAAAATTCTTAGAGGATTCTAGAGAGGAGGTGCTGAGTGACTCAAGGCATATTAATAGATTCTAGATGTTGTTAGGATAATTAATGAGGTTTAAGTGGGGATTATAGATATGATTTTTAGTGGGGGTAGTTAGAGGTAAATGGTAAGGAATATAGAATTCTTTGATATAGTGAAAGCTTAATTAAATATTAAATAAAATGGTAATGAAGGTGATAAATTATTATAAAGGATAATATGATAAGGGTGTAAGGTTAATATGATGAAAGAGGATATACATGGTAAGTTAGGCTGATTTTAGGATAACATTGTCATGATGATAATTAGTATTTTATGATGGTAAAATTAGTAATAACATACGAGTGGTGGAGTTTATATGTCTAAATTTTATCCCTTTTTGAAAGGGTATTGAAGCTAGAATAAGTAGTGACATTTCAAAGAAGTGAAAAACCATGTTAGTAATTTGATAAAAAATAGAACAGGTGATGGCCCCTCAAGGGGCCATGTGGGGAGGAAAAAGATGGATGGTTGCTTGAAATAAAATGAGGGGTGGGATATGTTGATGGATCTAATAAGGGTTGTGATGAATGTGATAAATGATATAGATGTGATAGATACAATTGATATGATGGACGTGATTGATATGATGCATTTTTATCAATTGATTAACTAAAATTTGATCAATATTTGGACTAATTGATGGTGCATTAGGAAATGATATATATGATAGAGTGAGATTATAAAGCTATGACCCTAGATGTGCCCTAGTTAAAAACATATGAAAGGGGGAAGATGAAAACTTTGGATAGATTGATTATCAAAGCTAAAATATTTGGACGTATCCTAGGCAATGATATATGCTAGAGAATTGTTAGCTTTGATTAGATTGATTGATTGACTGATTTATTGGTTGGTTGATTGATTGATTGATTTGATTTAGATGGGTAAAATATGGATGTCATGATCTTATGGTTGCCAATTTATATGCACAATAAGTTGAATGGAAAGATCAGGGAAATGATTAAGTGGATGGTTGTTGATTTATAATTAAGATTAGTTTTGGATTTAATTTTAGACTAATTAGATACATGTTTAATTTTAACCTAGATATGATGTATGCATGGGAGTGGAGGTGAAAATATTGGATCTAGAAGTGACCTTTCCTAGTTTTAGATGAACTAATTGATTGTAGTTAAAGGATTATATTGATTGCATGGATTAATGATGATGTATCATGTTGATGAAGGATTTGATAGGATGAACAAGATTGGATAGTTTGAAGAAAATGATGAATGTTTGTGGATGATTGAGAGATTGTGGCTGAACTTAACCTAAGATACCCCATGTGATTGAGTGTTGCTACATAGTTCGTATGGACCTCAAGACAATGTAATTATCCATAGAAGGGAATACAGAATGAAAATTAATATGATAGATTTGATTATAAATGATGCCCCAAGGTTCCCAAGGTTCCCCAAGGTGATAGATAAGTGAGGTTAATATTTGACTTGATCAAAGATGGATGAGATGATTGGATTGTTAATAGAAATGTTAGATTAGTGATGATTGAAATTGTGATTTTTAGATGAAGGATTGATGATTTGATTAATATTTTATTAAGATATATGATTGGCGCTGGATTTTTGATTTTATTAGAGGGATGAGTTGATGAATAATTGTTTTAATTGGATGATGATTAATTAGATAGATAGTTTGATTTGGATGTTGGATATAGGATTATAGATGATTGGTTTAAATAAATGATTTAATGTATGGTTTGTTTAGGGGTTTTGATGATTATATGTTTGATAAATAATGCATGAGGATTGGGGAGGTCATTATCATGATCCATATTGATGATAAAGCATGTTTTAATGTAGCACCATGTAGTATGCACTGTGATATATGTATGACCATAATGATGTTTACCCTTAATGTATGTATGACTAACATAAAAGATAAAAATATTAAAAAGAAAGTGTAAAAATAACACATAGCATAATGTACCTTTGGTATAAGGAACCAATATGACATGTTTGATTTATGCTATTTCATGAACATAGATAAGATGCAAGTATGAGATAAAAGATGAACAATAGCAACTTGAAAAAAAATATATTTACAAAATGCTTGACTTAGATACAACATTAACTTAAAACATATAAACATTGATGGAAGGATAGACCACAAACATTTGATATATACATGACAATCATAAATGCATTTAAGCATGGAAAAAGACACACACACGAGTCAAACAACAACAACTATTAAAATGAGTCATGTGACATGATGAATCCTGTAGTCATATAAAATACAAAAAGTGATAACTTGAGCATGATTAATGACACCCAATCCTTATGTCCCTCTTGCTTGCTCTCATGCCCCTCACAAACTTGTTTTCTAATTCCTAATCATTCCTGGCCTTCCAAAATTGACCCTAGTTGATCCAGGCCCTATCTTCATGACTAATCCATCCCCCCAAGTCTCATATGCTCAGGACAATAGTGCCAAAGTTGGACTATAGTGCTAGACCTTATGGTGTCCCTTTTCCAGTGCTCCTGTGTAATCACATTTTGAGACTAGATTACCATTTTTCCCTGATTCAACTTCTTCATTATGTCACCCTAATCTAGTTTCATCTAACCCATCACCAATAGATACATATAAAATCCCATTCAAAGATAATTTAAAAAGGGTTGGCAAATATCATTCAAGAAAGCAAGAATACAAGCAAGACCACTCAAAAAATCTTCCCTATTCTCTACATATAGCCAACCTATACACTTTCAAGCCAATTCGAGTCCTTACACTTGTTCCTAGTCATCTCAAGCATACCCAGTTTTAGAATTTATTGCATTTCATTCACTACTACACCAATCACTCTTAAATGGAGAACTACATATGGCTTGATCTCTCTTCAGAGTATTAGTGTGTAGGTAGTGTGCCCATACATGAGGTGTGAAGCATGTTCAGTGCATCTTACACACACTAACCCCTTTTCCTCATTTGCCAAAGTTTATTTCAATTACATAGAAGATATAATTACATGAAGAATCAACTCTATAGGGAACTCTGTTGACAACGAGGACTTAAAAATTAGTCCACAAGCTCACACTGAGCAGGCGAACAAAACTTAGAAAGCTTAAATCCTTAGGAAAATAGCATTGGAGAAGGACTACAATGTCAGAACCTAGGGTGTCTAGTTTAATGCTCCTATCCAATAAGAAAATGAAGTCCAAAATATTGTTAGTGATAGTGTCCCAGTCTTGCACACAAATTTATAGACTGTACCTCAGTCAAAATACTCTAGAATAAGCTAAGTTTGATTTTCTCTCTCTCTCACTACTATTTTTAGAAAAGGTCTAATTGTAGTTTAATTTCATAAATTAATATATTTAATTAGTAATATTATTTATTAAATTTTCCTACTCAGACTCATTTATTAAATAAAAATAAAACTCCATTATCCTAAAAAATAATAAATCATTTGGTGAACTCGACTTTGAATTGTGCATAAACCTCTAGAAACTCCAGGGTAAATTCCTAGCTGATTTTTCCCATTAATTTTTTAATTTTTCCTTGAATATTAAAATTAGAAATTCCTCTCAAATTTTAAAAATTTATAGTAAATTTTAAAATAATTTTATTTTAAACCCTAGTTGCATACACAAGGTCCTAGTAATTTCCCACTATTAATCCAATAATTTCCTATTTTTTTCCCTTGCTTATCTAAATCAGAATTTGATTCAAATTTTCAAAATCAATAGTAATTTCAAAAATAGTTTTATTTCAAAATCCTAGTTGCATCAAATAGCACCCAGTAATTTTTCTATAATTTTTCAATCATTTTTTGAATTTTTTTGTTGCATATTAAAATCAGAAAATAACTTCAAATTTTAAAAATTCATAGTAAATTAAATGTTTTTCCTCAAAACCCTAGTTGCATCTACTAGGTCCCATTAAATCAAGCACTTTCCCATATATTTCTAAATTTTTACTTGCATACTTAACTTAGAAATTCAATTTTAATTTCAAAACTTCATAGTATTTTACAAAAATATCTTTGAAAAAACCCTAGTTGCATATACCAACGCTTATTTTGCTTCTTGAGGTATCACCTTACATGTTTGGCAGCTTAGTATCCTTTTTGTACAGATTCCAATTCACTATTTTTAGGACTTTGTGTTTTTTATATATTCAGTACTTTCCCTTTCTAGCACATTGCTTATTAAAACTTATTGCAAAACATTCAAACACATTTCAAATTGTTTTCCTACTTTAACAATGGTCCAATATACCAATTTTGATGAAACTGATGAAAGAGAACTTCAAGAACTCTTAACCAAAAATTTGAACATGCAATATGACATGCTTAGAATTATACAAGAGAAACAATAAAAATGGAACAATGGTCAATCTTCTCAAACCATAGAGCCACCAATTGCAAATGACACTATGGAAGCAACTATGTCTCAAGAACCCCCTATAGCAGCCCAACCTTTTTCTATGCCACCAACTACAACTAGTACATATTTGTCTCCTGATGTGGTAGCTCTTGTGGAAGAGATAATATCTCTTTAATCCAAGGTGATACATCTTGGGTAGACCTACACAAGATTTAGATTCTTTTGCTTTACAACATACACCATTGGCACATCACATTGCTTCTACACCCTTACCATAAGATTTTATTTAACCCAAAATTACTTTTTATGATGGAAAGGGTGATTCAGATACACATTTGAGAGCTTTTTCACATAGCATGCTTGGATTATGTACCAAATGACTAGCGAATTACCAAGCTATTTCAATAGAGTCTAAAATATTATGCATTACAATAGTTCTATAGTCTACCAAATTAGACGGTCAATGTATTCACTCCTTTAACTGATATGTTCCTAGCACATTTTAGTATCAACATTGGTGATAAGGTTTCATATGCTCAGATTTCTCAATAGAAAAAATGACCAAATGAGCATCTCATAGACTATGTTCTTCAGTATAAGACCATCTTGGCTAAGATGAATAGCCCTATGGTAGATCAGTAATTATAGGACCTCTTCAAACATAGTCTTCTACTAGCACTTCATGAATCAATTATGTTCAAGAGATTATCTTCCTTCACTGAATTGTGTCACACATTAAAGGAAAGAGAAATCAAATTACTTTCAATGGGAAAATTAAATTACACTAATATCTCAACACAACTAATAAGAGTAACAATAAAGTCCCATATAAGGTCAAGTTTAATGATACTCAAGGGTAGAATCAACCTACAATCAATGCGAATTTAGATCCTCCTTAATGAATAGTTTTTTCATCACCCTCTTAGCGTACTTTTCCACATCTTCCACTTTCTCCAACCAGGGTTTTACAATAGCTTTTGAATTGTAATATTATATCTCTCCCTCCTATTTGAGAAGTTGATCCAACAAAGCCTCTTCCAAAGGGATATGATCATCAAGTATTTTGATGACTACCATAGGGAAATAGGCCACATGAAAAATAGATGCATTAGTTTAAAGCACAAGATACATGACCTAATAGATTCAAATGCTATTTATCTTGGCACTTCAGTTGAGCCTCCACTGGTAAAGTAAATACAAGATAAAACATTGAAAATATTCTTATATCTATTTCCAAAACATTCAAAATAGGATATAAGAGACACATCAGGGGTTTACCATGCATATCATGCACATCCACCACCAGATACATCCAAGGAACCTTCAGTTGAGTTGTATCATTTGAGCAACATGATTAGTGTGAATAAAATTATAGAATTCTAGATAGACCTTATATATCCTTCTTATAGTAGGAGATCATTGAGGATGATTTAGAGTATCATGCACTCTTTATTAGAGCTCACATTCATAATCAACCTATTCATAGTGCACATATTTATAATGGTTCCAGTCTTAACATGTGCAAATTGACACTACTATAGTATTTAGGTTATTTAGAGCAAGATATCACTCCAACAGACATAATTATTAGTGGTTTCATTGGACATATATATATTTATTTAGGTGAGCTATTACTTCTACTATAGGTTGGTCCTATGCATATGGCCACACCATTCACTATAATTCTTAGTGCAAGAGTTTTTGATATGTTACTTGGTCGACCATGGATTCAAAAACTAAGAACAGTGCCTTATATAGTTTAAAGATGCATGAAATTTATTCATGATAATCAAATTATTATAGTTGGTAGAGTTCCATATGAGTTACCAATCCACACTTCAGAGCCATCTACCAGTTTGCAGTTACCAATTTTAATTTTGCCACCAATTTTCATTTTTCCACCAGTTTTAGCTTGTCTTCCAATTTTATTTCCTCTTCCACTTCATATTTAGACATATTGAGGCATACATCACTAGTACAAAGGGTTCATATACCTCCATAGATTCAATATTCTAGATAGCTTCCATCTATAGTATTCACACCTAGAGCAGGTTCATTGGGATTTCATACATCTACACATAGAGCACATGCTCAGAGAGCTTCTCTTACTTCTAGATGGGTCCCTAAGAAACCTATAGTTGCATCCACTTCTCAGAGTTATAGAGAGAACCCACAGTCAGTTTCTATGTCACAAATTTCAAAGCATCTACAACATATACAACTTTCAAAACCACTATCTCAGCATTTTCATCATGCTTCATGATCATGCATGAATCTACTCCTCGATATAGAACACCATGATAGGGAGTCTCACAAGAGACTCATCAGTTAGTATCATTTATCCTCAACTTTTCTTGTACAAAATATCTTCTACTTGATTGTATATAGTTCAAATATTCTACAAATACAAAAATAATATAACATTTAAAACTTCTAAAAACATTCAAAAATGTCAAAACACCAAATTTTTTTTGATTATATGCACCATCCATGCTTTACACTTTTACTAATATTCTAGGACATATATTTGTTGTTTCATGCTATTGTATGTCAATTTATCTACATTACCATGATTCACTTGATCTTCTTTGAGTGTGTGTAGTGGCATCCAACTACTTGATTTCTTCACTCTACCCATTGATGGGTCATCCTAATTTTACATTCAATATAAACTTTGATATACATACCCACTAGGGGCATCTTCTACATGACTACACCATCCAGGTTATGTCATTCCTACACTACACACTCTAAGTTATTATGCTGAGGTACATTACTTACTAGATTACATAGATTACTATATCGACATATCACTAGTGTCTAGCACTTGTGGATCTCTTAGCATATACCTACTCTTATACTAAACATGTTTTTCATACTTTCACTCTTGCTTTGATTAGTTAGATGTGATTCTATCTTTCTAGTTAATATATGCTTACTCTCTTTGCTTAGCATAGCTTGTTGGATTGTATTTCTAGTTCCTTCTTGTCTCCTGCATGTGTCTTGGGATGTTTGCCTGTCCTTTTCTTGTTCTCTTCTATGTACTTGTGGCCCTTGTGCTAACATTACTTGCTTCACTTGTATGTGTATGTGGCATTTAAACATGCCTTGTATGCTTGTGTTCTAGTCTAAGTGACATGTGCCCATGTACTTTGTTTGTGTGGGCCCTTGGCCACCCTTTTATGCTTCTTGATTTGATTCTTATTTTCTTGATTGCATCTTCAATTATTGCTATGCCATGATCCATATCATGCATTTTCCCCTATTTTCTTGGATGCGATGATGGACATCATGATCCATCCCTCCAACTAACAAATAACAACTAACATTTATAGCTTCAATTAAATTTAATAACTTTGCACATGATTTTACATAGTCATATCTATCTAGGCATACCCCTGTTGATCTAATAATATCTCAATTCAAACCATGCTATATCTTGAGATATCTTGTTGACTATCATTGCTATATCATGTACATTTCTAGATTAACACAATTGCAAGGCTTCTTCTTCTTCTTCTTCTTCTAAGGGAAATTATTGTAGGGTACCTATTCCTACCCTCAAAAGAGGGGGTAACAAATAAGGGTTTTACTACATAGACCAGATCTCCTAATCAGTTGAAAAATCTAGTTTCAAAATAACCAAAACAACTAGTCATCAAACCACTCAAAACATATCAAACAAATAGTCAAGATTCTAGAATAGTGATTAGTTTTATCCTAAGACAACAACATCGAGGTTGGACTATATAAAAAGACACTAGAGTGTCCATTTTTGGTGCTTCTATCTAAATAAAAGAAAAAGATTTTTAGAAGCAGGTAGAAAAGTAGGTTCAACTACAGTTTTACATAGTCTAACCAGTTTCGATCAACAATTTTCAATACAATTTTCTCAAAAAATCTAGACATAGGGGGCATCATGCACAAAATGATTGGTTATCACTTCCAATTTTAGATATGGTAGTTGATATAACTTCCAGATCAAAATCCATGTTTCAGACACCAGTGATTGGGGGTAGATTGTACAACACTTTTTCTTTTTTTCTTTTAGTTTTCAACATTACCTAGACATTCTCAATAGTTGCATGCCTTATTCCATCTATAGGTGGTTGACATAATTTGAAAGTGATTTCATACAAGCCTAACATCCACATTCCTGAGTGGCTTCCACATAAGCCAAATTTTTAGTTTTGGAGTGGCTTTCATACAAGCCTAATTTCCATCCTTTCTGAGTTGACCAACATTGGCCTCATTTTCAGTGCACACATTCAAATATCCATGCCACATTGTCAAATTTATAGAGAATTCATGGGCTTCATGAGCCATCTCATATGACATACTTCTTCATACTGGTATTAGTTCATAACTTCACTTCACGGGGCAATGATGGAGCTAAAGGTCTAGCCTTTGTATTATTGAGCCACCTATTTAGAGGGATTGAACACATAGTTCAAATATTGATTAACACACCCATGATCATATAGATTCACTTAGTAGGAAATGATGGAGCCAAAGGGCCAACCTTTGCATTATTGAGCCACTTTTTGGGTAATTGAGCACTCAATCCGTTCATGATATAACTTTTGGTACAACATCATCCAACACATCCAGCATTACTCAACCTTAATAAATATCAAAATAAGTTTTATATTGGTTTGCATACCCAATGAGGTGTATTTTTTCCTTTCTCTCTCTTACTTAGCTTTGTATGTTCTTATTTTATATCTCATATAATAAGAACTAATCTACTCTTTACTTTATTTTCACAGATTCAAACTTGCATAATGTGCTCTCTATGCACTATCTAGCATTACTCAACATCACAAGCTTCATGGGCTTCACCTTTGTAGGTAAGTTTAGGTACACTTTTTATTTTCTTTTATCCTAGTATTTCACTTTGCTGCATCACTAGAATAAAGGGGGGGGGGAATGTAGTCATATAAAATACAAAAATTGGTAACTTGAGAATGACTAATGACACCTAATATTTAGGTCCCTCTTGCTTGCTTTCATGCCCTTCAAAGGCTTATTTTCACTGATCCCCAGTCATCCATGGCCTTCTAGACTTGATCCTATCTGAGACAAGACCCTCTCTTCATTATCAATCCATCCCCCTAGGTCTCATCTTCTAAGGATAATAGAGCCAAAGTTGGAATATAGCACTGGACCTTAGGGTGTTTCCTTTTTGATGCTCATGTCTAATCACATTTTGAACCTTGATTACCATTTTTCTTTGATTCCTCTTATTTATTGTGTCAGCCTAGTCTGATTTCATCTAACCCATGATCAATAGATACATATAAAAGCCCATTCAAAGATCATTTGGAAAGGGTTGGAAAATATCATTCAAGAAATCAAGAATACAAGCAAGAACACTCAAGCAATCCTCCATATTCTCTGCATACAATCAGCCTATACACTTTCAAGATAATTCAAGTCCTTACACCAATCCCTAGTCATCTCAAGCACCCCTAATTTTATCATTTTTTGCATTTCATTTACTATTGTACTAAGCAATATTAAAGGGATAACTACATATGGCTTGATCCCTCCTTAGAGTATTGGTATGTAGGCAGTAGTGTGCCCACACATGGCATGTGAAGCACATTCAATGCATCTTAAAAAGTTTCTTTCAATTGCATATAAGATACAAGTACTCAAAGAATCAACTCTACATGGAGCTCTGTTGATAGCAAGGACCTAAAAATTGGTACACATGCTCACACTGAGCAGGCAAAAAAAACCCAAAAAGCTTAAATCCTTAGGATAACAATGCCAAAGAAGGACTACAGTGCCAAAGCCCAGGGTGTCTAGTTTTAGTGTTCCTATCCAATTAGAAAATGAAGTCTAAGATCTTGTTTATGATAGTGTTTTAGTCTTTCACACAAATTTCTAGACCTTATCTCAATTGGAACAATCCAGAATAAGCTAAGTTTGGTTTTCTCTCTCTGACTGCTATTTTTAGAAAAGGTCTAATTGCAATTTAATTTCACAAATTAGTAGCCATAATTAGGAATATTATTTACTAATTTCTCCTACTTATACCCATTTATTAAATAGGAATAAAACTCCATTGTTCCCAAAAATAATTAATTAAACACACAAAACTAACACTCAAGGATTTACATGTTAATTACATCATGTATGTGTTTTATGTGATTCGTGTTTATTTCTTTGTCATGTTGAAAATCCTTGGGATGGGTGAATAAATCATAATTCAAAAATAGCCATGTGTGATTTTGACCTCAGGAAACAATAATTGATTGTATTAAAGGATAGTAATAATGACTTGTTAGATATGTGTATTGATTTTAGTAAAGATTTAGGACAAAAAACTAGAACATTTTGGGTTTTTTAAATTTTATGAAATTTTTAGTCTTTTTGGGAATATTTTATTTTTTTATATGTACAAAAGGGGTCACAAGTAAAGGGAAAGCTCGATCTTAGCAACGAGGATGGGGAATGATAGTTTATATGGAACAATGAAAGGATTGTGGATATTGTACAAAGGGGCTGAGGGCCAATGAAGAATGGATTAGGGATATCCAAGGACCACTCTAGTCATTAAATTTACACTTAGAATATATGTCAAAATGTTTTTAGAACATGTCTAAGGACTTTTTCCACTTCCTTACTAAAGTCAAGACGTGAAGAAAGGATGGGCACAATAAGATGGAAAATAAGATGGAACAAGATTTTTAGGATGGGAAAAGATGATTGCAGGATGATGATTTTTATGTGGATGGAGTTTCCACCAAGTGTTTAGGTACTTCTAGACAATGAATTATAACACACGAAGCTATAAATTGGTTTTTCTCATGGTAATTATCCATGGTGTTAGAAAACTAGTTTTCACCATCAAAAGAATGATATATGTAGCATTATATATATATATATATATATATATATATATATATATATATATATATATATATATATATATATATATATATATATATATATATATATATATAAAATTTTTATTTTTTGATTACGTGATGGAATCTCAATTTATTAGAGGCATTCTAGATGTATGATGTTGACACCTTTGATATTCATCTAATATCAGTTTTGGATAGCTTTGCCACTAGGATAATGCTGTCAATATAGGGTCCACTGATGTCATCATGATCTTTGATGATTATTGATTCTACTTTCTCTGAACATTTTAACAAGGTGTCTTCATAGCCCATTCTAAGGAGAGAGATTTCAGAGAGGGTAAAGTATGATATGTGTTAGATTAAAGATCTAAATTGGTGGTAGTGTATAGGATTTGGATGGAGGATATGATTATGATGGGAGGTATAATTATTAGGACATTAAAATTTAGGAATCACAATCACACACACCACTAGAAGTTTCAATTGTGCTTTACATAACATAATCCTAGATGTTGTAAAGACCATTGAATTTTTTCTCAAGAGGACCCCAAGACTTTTATGGTACTTAGAATTAAGGTAGTTGTGATGTGAATGATGTATAATTGATTTTTTTTATCTATTGGTGCCTTGAAAATATTTTCACCAATAGATTATTCTTAATTTTCTAGATCTACTTGATTTTGATTGTCCCATAGTGCCTCAAGGAGGTTTTCACTATTTTTTTTTTTTTTTATTATGATGATTATTTTTATTTGAATTATCCATTAGCATCTCAAAGAGGTTTTCACTAAGGGACATTTCTTATTTAATTTCTTGATTGATTTATTTGTTGGGATGGGGGAACTCTTCCTACTCCCTAAAATATGTTACTAGATCAATGTTGATTTTAATTTCATTGGTATGCTTTATGGATTGGAGGCTATCTTGGATCCCCATGAATTATATAATTGAAATTTTAGTATGGGATAAGTTTGCGGGTGTGTGATTTTTTGGTCCTAATCAATAAGTTTGAGAGATTGAATGTTAAGGTAAATTAATGGATTGGTGGTGTAAAACAAATGGGTGATGTCGATAAAGGGATTAAAGTTAGCATGATCCTCTTAGAGGATATTCGGAGAACCATTTTCAATGCTAGTAAAATCTTCCTCAGTAATTACAAAAGAATTGTTGCTGTTGTTGAAATAATCTATAGGGGTGTGTAGATGATATCGTGCATTCTTAATTTTGACGTAAATGTGGATGATGACTTATGATGTGAGTGTTGATAATGACTTTGATGTTGATTTGGATGATGATGTAAATATTGATGATAATGGTGCTGATGTGGTTTTGATGTTACTGATAGAAGATGTTTGGATTATGGTTGCATTGGGGGCCTATTGGATTGCATTGTCTATAAGTACCTTCTTTATTTTGTGCTTGGCAATTGATGTTTTGGGATGAAGGGATTTTTAGAAATGGGGGATTTTATATGATGGGTGATAGATGGAATATTGGTTAGAAATGGATTTTTTGAATATGGGCTCTTCGAATAAGGGCTATTTAGGTGTTGTGTGTAGCTCTCTTACTTATCCTTGTAGTAGCACATATTAGCATAAAAATATATAAATTCATTTCGTTGATGGCATTCATTTGTTGGACTCTTTTGTGTTTTCAAAACCTCATTTGATAGATTAAAAGTCTCCTTTTATGGAGCTATTTGGTGAATTTATTATATTTTTTGTCTTCTTCAGTGATGAAGTAGTGGATTTGAACCACTTATATAGTTTTGATTTCTTCACTAGTTAGAAGTTGTGGAGGATCAGCCTACATAGTACATTTTTCAATGAGGGATTTAGCCCATTTGGTATTCTTTTTCAATGATGGATCAATCTATCTACTGTAGTCTCTTCATTGGTGGATTAGCACAACATCCTTCAACATTTTGGTGTACTACTTATGTTTTATATTACTTCTTATAATGTCTTGTCTCATATCTTGAAACCTCTAGTTACTTATGTTGTTCTACTATTTTTTGAGAGACCATTTTGGCCTATCTCATTTTTCTAGTCCACTTTATTGTACTAGGGTACCTCATCAGGCCTAGTTACATAGACTTTTTTTCAGAGAATTTTTAGACTTCTTATTTCGTATAGGCCTTCATAAAATATACTTAAGGAGGCATCGGGGAGGGGGGGGATGGAAGGTGTTGATGGATTATTGTACATGTACTAATATTATGTTAACTTAGGTTATCTTATACATACTAAGTGTACTTACGCATACATATCTAAGATTATAATATGATAAGTGAGAATTTAATTCTCACATCATTTATGAATTACAACCTCTACATGGGCCAATCACATTTACCACTTAAGTGAATAATAGGGAAATGGAAACTTACTCTTTCACAAACTACTAACACTCTTCATCTCCCTTTATATATTTGATTCCATTAGATAAATGATAGGACCTCTTTATATAAAGACTCATTATGTTCATTCAATGACATATGTATGAAGTAGTCCTTGCGTCTTCTATGTGTTGAGTGTTTCAGATCTAATAGAGTGAGTATATACTGAGGAGTATTTCATACTCTTGTATCCATTTTCATTGTGGTGATCAAATATTTTTACCAATAGACATTACACCAAATGCAAATTACTCTCACAAATTTAGCAAGCTAGTGAGATTTACTAGTCATTAATTACATACTCATTTGATGGATGTCTATAACCTGTTCCAAAGCTACAACATCTGCACATGTTGTTAATGGTGAACTCATTAGTTGTAGGTCTACAATAGTTGACCATATGAATATAAACATGAGGAGCTCTTTTTAGTGAACACAGTATGAATTACATCCACAAGTAAACCAACTACATGTTAAACACTTTTGCACATGCATTTGTGCTAAATTGCATGTATTCAACCTAAACACCTTGGATGTTTAATGTTTTGTGTGGAAACTACTCCTTATTTAAATTGGGTGTCTTCTCCCTCCATTTGATTTTAGTCCATATGTATGCTTTCTCGCAATGCTCCTAAATTCAATTAAACTATGTGATATATTCTATTTCAATTCTAAAACCGTTGTGAACTATATATTTATTCTTCCCTAAATAAACATCATTTAATGTCGAACACAAATATGATAATTATAAGTTATATGTTTAAAATAGTGTCTTTGAATCTTACAATGAGACTTAAAGATGATGTTGTTAGTTTTTTAAATTATTTTATTTATTTATTGTATTGAAATTGTATTTTCTATATGGATTAGGAGTACAAAGTGTTTATTTGCTTTAGTGTCAAGGATTGAGGGGTATTTATTCTGTTAAATTTATCTGGGGCATGATCTTAAATTCATCCCTTATTATATTTCCTGAAATTTGTATGTTGGTGGATAGGTAGACAACACCTTTTACACCATTACTCTTTTTAATATCTTTTAAGATCTATACTTTAATGATTAGACAACAGCTTTCACACCATCATCTTCATTGTTAAACTATAACCTACTTAATATATATTTTGATAATAAAAAAAAAATTAATTATAATAACATTCAAGGATACTTATAGTAAAATTTATTCGACATGAATGCACCGACTGTTTAATTTCAGGCTGAATTGATTGGACATGTATTGCATTGCAGCGAGACAATTCACGCGTATAGTTTGTGTGTAGCACACCTTGCAGAGAAGATAAGTAAAATCATTATTGCGAGCCTGGGGTTGGACGTGAAGATTTTCTACCTCTCTGATTTTGATAATTGCAGCAATTACTTGCGAATAAACCACTATTCATCACAGGGAAAATCTATGGGGGAGAACGCTGGGTTTCCTCAAACAGATCTTGTTCTCTTTAATGTAGTTTACCAAGGCAATGAAGGA
Source organism: Torreya grandis (assembly GCA_037957365.1). Classification (NCBI taxonomy): domain Eukaryota; kingdom Viridiplantae; phylum Streptophyta; class Pinopsida; order Cupressales; family Taxaceae; genus Torreya; species Torreya grandis. Next base: position 168,868 of record JARHVA010000094.1, on the reverse strand, counting down.
GGCATCCAAATTCGATCAATGTAAGGGGAGTGGTTCAACGTCGACCATCGATCTAATTCATTTGTTGTTAATGTGGGCGACAGCCTTAAGGTCTTGATTCCAATTTTTCATCTTATTTCAGTAATGATTATGAGTAATGTTGCCAATTTGGGCTTCCCCAGAGCTTGTGGACAACGATAATCCACGGCGTTACAGGCATTTTTTCTTTCGCTAGTTTCGGGATGAATATCGAAACCGTATGAGACCTTTTGAAGAAAGTCCTGTCACAATAATTGATCGATTTGCTGGCATTTGATAAGCTAGTTTGTGCACTCCGTTGTTACCTAAATGAGGAAATCCGTTTTCCTTGGGTGTCTGCAAAACTGAGTTACTGTGTTTTCAAGTTTAGTGGTATTTATTTTTAGGAAGTGACTAACTTTATTTAGCTAAGCTCAAAGTCTGCATGGTTTTATTAGTAATGAAAGTTTATAAAAAATTTAATGTTTTCACAGTCTATACAGTAATAAATAGTTTTTTTTGGGAGAAATTGTAACAAATTTTGATGTTAATGTTTCAAATTATTGTTTATGATTTTTTATTAAGAAAAAGAAGTTAAAATGTTAACCGTTTCCGATCATTTTGACTTCTTTCTTGTGATGAAAGATTACAAAAAATAATCCAAAACATTAATATAAAAAAAAATTGTGACAATTTCTCCAAAAAGTATTTGTTAATAACAGTTTAGTTAGAACGAACCTTTGATATACACCACCTTGTAAAATGTTATGTTATTATATGAAGTGTAATTAATACCACAAAATAGAATCAATTGAGTGTCATGTTTTTTTTTGTTTTGGTGGTGCTATCTACATCATTTTTGTATCACTTTTATGTCTCTTTTGCATCAATTTTATTCCACCTTTTCCTCAATTTTATTCCACCTTTTCCTCATAAATTTGGTAGAGTAAATTAAAAAATGCTTGTAAAAATGTCAAATTGACTCAATTTGAAACACTAATTACACATCACATAGTATTGTTAAATGTAAAGATTCTAATACCTATATAATTTAGTTTTATAAAAAATAATAGTATGATTATTAATTACAAATTATAAACTTTTAATATTTTACTAATCATTTATATTTTTCTCCCTAACATTTGGAAATGAATGGGTCTATTCCATTTGTGAAGCTAGGATGCCAAAGAAAATTTTAGATTGGTATCAATGTACCTCAGGTTAAGCAATTAACCTTTTGAAAACTAATATTTTCTTTCTTCGCAATTTACTCCACTAAAAAATTTAGATAAATCATATTTTTTTAATTTTATTTAGGTTCTCTTCCTAACAAATATTTGGGAATTCCCCTTTTTTATAGGTAGTTGAAAAATTATTTTTGATGCAAAAAAAATAGGTCAAACTTCTGGTGGTCATAACTTTTGATCCATAACTCTGTTTGAGCTCTTCCATGTGTCAAAACGACTGTCTCAAGAATTTTGATGCTGCTTTATGCGACATTTTCATTTAGAGGCATTTTTCATTATTTTTCGAAGGCCAAACGAGACTACCTGAGGGTCTAAAATTATAGTTTAATTTTTTTTAGAGATTTTTCTATTTTTAGAAATCATATATTTTTATGAATAGATGTGAACTTCAGTTGAAATTCATCTTATAGGCTAATTTTAGTGTTTAGAGTATTTCAGAATATTTTTAGAGATATACACACGTGCATGCGAAACTTACTAAAAATAATAGTTGTTAATTTCTTTTTTTTTTTTAGATTTTAATTTTTTCTGAATTTTTGCATGTCAACTCTAATTCCAAGTTGAGGCTTATTTGTGCATGGTTTATAATTATTTAAATTCATTCAATATGAATCAATTCTAAGTTATTGTTTCAGAGCTTGCCCTATTATAATTTCAGTATTGATAGTACTTGGGTTCATTATCTGGTATCAGATCAAGGTTGAATCTTGGAGGAGTAAGAAATGGTGAGAAGATGAGGAGGTATTGCATAGATGAATCAAAATATACAAGTTCTATAGAGGCAAGTGAAATAATTAACTGAGATTGTCACCAATTAGAGAAGAAGACAAGGTGGTGATGAAATTGAGGAAGACACAAATCATGATGAAAAAATTTAAAAAGAAAAACAACATCAACCGTCATTGATAGAAGAGAGGATGATTCAAGATTTAAAAGGAAGAAATGAAAGAATTAAAGTTGATGTTCCATATTATGGAGGAAATTTAAAAATAGAGGAGTTAATAGATTGGATGAATATCATGGAGAAGTTCTTCGAGTGAAAGACTATGAGAGAAGACAAGAAGGTAAAGTTTGAATGCACAAAATTAAAAGGTTATGCAATGATTTGGTGGGATCACTTATAGAAAGAGAGATAGAGAAAGGTAAAAAGAAGATTAATACATGAAAAAACATGGAAAAGAAGCCGAGGGAAAAATTTCTTCCTGTGGATTATACATAAACCTTATACAAAAGATTTCAAAATTTGAGGCAAAAAAATCACAATATACAAGAGTATATAGATGAGTTTTATAAGCTTTCCATATGAGTGGAGCATGATGAAATGAAAGAGTAAATGACTGCAAGGTATGTAAATGGTTTAAAATTTACTATTCAAGATGAATTAAGCATGCATAGAATACTTTGCATGAAAGAGGCTTATCACTTAGCTTTAAAGACAGAAAAAACAAAATAGACAAAAGTTTAGAAAAATATCTCTTGGTCCAAGAAGAGGCAGATCCCCTCCAATAAGGGGATGAGGTGGGTTTAATACCACAAGATGTAGGTCTAATACTAATAGAGGTGAATCATCACATGGTGCAGGAAGGCATGATGAGAGTAAGCAAGGGTTTTAATACCAACAAAGAGGAAGAGGGTTTTAGAGAGGATGAGGGTATGGTGGTGCTAAAGGGTGGTTCTTAAATCAACACAGATATTATGTTTGTTATAGGTGTGGAAAAGAAGGACATTGGGCATTTTAATATTCACATTATCAAGATCAAGAAAAGAGGCAAGAGGATCGCCTAAGAGTGAATCTAGTTGAGGCTGAGATAGAAGAGTAAAATACTAAAATTACACCAGTGGATGTTGAAGAGAATTTCATGATGACAAGAACAATGATCGCTCCAAGGAAGGAACAAGTGAAAAATAAAGAAGGTGGAGATGCATTTTTGTGATAAAACATTTTTTGAATAATATGTACTTCATATGGAAATGTATGCAAAGTAATTATAGATGGTGGTAGTTGTGAAAATATGGTTTCTAAAGAAATGATAGAGAAACTATATTTGTAATGTGAAAATCATCTTAATCCTTATCAAATTTCATGGTTTAAGGAAGGGAATGAGGTTATAGTAGATAAAAGGTACTTAATCAAGTTTTTTATAGAAAAAAATTATAATGATGAAATATTGTGTGATGTTATTTTGATAGATGCATGTCATGTGTTATTAGAGAGACCATGATAATTTGACAAGAAAGTAATTCATGATGGAGTAAAGAATAAGTACATTTTTTGGAAAGGTGGTACACAGATAGTTTTGTTACCTCTTAAAGAGGAAGAGAAGGTAGAAATCATTCTTTCTACTAAAATAATTATCTAAAATATGAAGGTGGTAGGTTGTTGTTATGTATTAGTAGCAAATAATGAATACAAAAAAATGGTGTAAATACTAATATAAAAAATAAAAGTGTTGAAATAATATGTATATGTTATGCCTGATGAGTTACTAGATGGTTTACTACCAAAGAGAGATATTCAACATCACATTGATTTGATTCTAGGATCATCTCTACCTAATCAAGGAGCTTATAGGATGAGTCCAACAGAACATGTAGAATTAAATAAATATATTACTAAATTGGTAAGAAAGAAGATGATAAGGGAGAGTATGAGTCCATGTGCAACACCATCATTGCTAAATCTAAATAAAGATGAAGGATGGAGAATGTGTGTGGATACTCGAGAAATTAATAAAATTACAATCAAGTATAGGTTTTTTATACCTCATTTAGATGATATGATGGATGTGCTTGCAGGAGCAAAATATTTTACCAATATTGATATAAGGAGTGGTTATTATCATATTCAAATTCATGAAGAAGATGAGTGAAAAAATGCATTCAAGACTAGGTATGACTTATATGAGTGGATGGTGATACCATTTAGATTATGTAACGCACATAGCACATTTATGAGGATGATGAATACAATGCTACAAGAATATATTGGTAAGTTTTTAGTTATTTATTTTGATGATATTTTGATATTCAGTAAGACTAAATAAGAACACTTACAACATTTGATAATGGTACTAGATTTGTTAAGAAAGGAGAAGTATGCAAATTTGAAGAAGTACACGTTTATGCATAATAGTTTGATATTTTTGGGATTTGTAGTTTCAACATATGGTATGAGAATGGATGAAGAAAAGATAAAGGCAATTGTTGAGTGGCCTATTTTCAAAAACATTATAGAGGTAAGAAGGTTCCATGATTTAACAAATTTTTACCAAAAAATAATAAAATTTTTAGTATTATTATGGTACCAATAACATATTACATAAGAGGGAAGAAATTTGCATGGATTAGAGAAGCCACATAAAGCTTTGAATTTCTAAAGAAGAAGACTACAAAAAGACCAATTTTAACATTATTAGATTTTAACAAAGTGTTTGAGGTTGACTATGATGCTTAATTTATGGGAATTGGTGTTGTGTTAAGTCAATAAGGAAAGAGAATAACATATTTCAATGAGAAATTGAATGAGGTAAGAATAAAGTATTCTACATATGATGTTGAACTTTATGCAATTGTACGAGCATCAAGATATTAGAGGCATTACCTGGTGCCTAAAGAGTTTATGTTATTTACAGATCATGAGGATTTGAAGTATGTGAATACATAAAATAAGTTGAATAGTAGGCATGCAAAGTGGGTATCTTTTTTACAAGGGTATACTTTTATTTTGAAATATAAATCAGGGACACAAAATCAGGTAGCTAATGCATTGAGCATGAGAGTATCATTACTAACTACCATGGTGAGTGAAGTAGTTGGATTCAAAGCTTTCAAATATGTATATGATAGTGATCCATATTTTGGAAAGGCAATTGAGTAGTGCAAAAGTCTATTAATAGGAGGGACAGATGATATTCATAGTATCTTATACAATAAAGTTATCTTTTCAGAGAAAAATAGTTATGCATTCCATTTGGTCTCTATGAGACAATATAATAAAATAATTACATACTGGAGGTTTGGTTAGACATTTTGGTAAGATGAAGATAATAGATTTGGCGGAGGAAAATTATTTTTGGCCAAAGATGAAGAGAGATGTGATAAGGTATGTTTCTAGGTGTAGGATCTGTTAGGTGGCTAAAGAACATGCACAAAATACTAAACTATACATGTCATTACTAGTTCCAAGAGGACCATGTACATATTTGAGTATGGATTTTGTGTTGGGATTACCAAACACACAAATAGGTAATGATTAAATTTATTTATTTTATTGTAGATAGATTTTATAAAATAGTTTATTTCATTGCGTGTAAGAAAACTTATGATTCCATTAGAGTTGTAGAATTATTTTTTAAGGATATTGTGAGATTGCATGGTATTCCAAAAGCTATTACTTCAGTTAGAGACATAAAATTCCTACATCATTTTTGGAGGACTTTGTGGAATAAGATGGGTAGTAAGCTACAATTCAGTAGTGTGTATCACCCACAAACAAATGGATAGACAAAATTTGTGAATAGGAGCTTTAAAAATTTGTTGGGATGCATAGTGGGAGAGAAGCCCAAGCAATGGGACTTGGCTTTACCTTAAGCTGGGTTTGCATATAATAGTTCAATGAATAGATTAATAGGAAAATGACCATTTCCAATTATTTATGGGAGAGATCTTATGTGTATTTTAGATTTGACACAATTACTAATTGCAGATCAAATTTGTGATGATGTAGAAGCATTTGCAGAGCATATACATTAGTTGTAAGAAAGATTAAGGAGAAAGTTTCAAGAAAGTAATGAGAAATATAAATCATCAATAGATGTTAGAAGAAAACCCAAGGTATTTGAAGGAGAGTAAGTAATGGATTGCTTGAGGAAACAAATATCTCCAAAAGACATGTATAACAAGTTGAAGTATAAGAAAATTGGTCCATGCAAAATTGTGAAAAAAATCAATGACAATACTTATGAGGTGAATTTACAATAGAATTTTGATATCTCTCCAGTATATAATGTTTCATATTTATATGAATTACATGGATAAGATGGTGAAGGTGATGAGAATTAAGAAGCTAATTAGCAACAACATGTTCCAAAAAAAAAGAAAAGATAGTGTAGGTTTTCGATATGAAGACAGTGAGCATAAGGTAAAGGAATTATAACAAGTATTTAGTCTAGTGGGAAATATTGTAACAAGAAGACAACACTTGGATTACAGAATGAGAGATAAAGAAGATTGACAAAATAAAATGAAAAAAATATAATCAGAACAACTTGCAGGCGTTGAGTTGTTTTCAACCAGAGGATAATGATGAAAAAAAATAGGTCAAAATTTTAGAGGCCATAACTTTTGATCCATTAATCCATTTGAGCTCTTCCATGTGCTAAAATGACTATCTCAAAAATTTAGTTGATGACTTAAGTGGCTCTTCCCACTTAGAGGAATTTTAGATATTTTTTTGGAGTCTAAACAAGACCACTTGAAGGTCAAAAATCATAGTTTAATGATTTTTTGAGATTTTTCTATTTTTAGAAATTGCATATTTTTATGACCAGACATGAACTTTAGTTAAAATTCATTTTATAGGCTAATTTTAGTGTTTAAAGTACTTTTGAAGATTTTAAGATTTGCTCGTGCTAGCATGTGAAACATACCAAAAATAATAGCTGCTAAAAATAATTTTTTTATATATTTTTTTGAATTTTTACATGTCAACTCTAATTCTGCATTGAGGGTTATTTATGAATGGTTTGTAATTATTTTAATTAATTCAATACAATCAATTATAAGTTATAGTTTCATATCTTAGCCTATTATAATTTCAGAATTGATAGTACTAGAGTTCATTAATTTTTTAGATAACATGACCATGATTTTCAAGAATAAATTGGCCTCTTTCAAATGAAAATGGATCTATTGGGTAGGAAAAAAAATTAATTCAATTAATTACCCAATAAATTCTAGTCTATATAGTATTAGTCTCATAAGTTCCACTTAGTGTCAAATCCAAATTAACTAACACCATGATTTTTTTGGGGTGTAATAGTCAATTTGAGTCTAATAAAATCATTTTAATGAAATTAGAAGAGGTTCACTTGCCTAATTTAAAAGGTGGAGCTAGAATTAAAAAATTGTTCAAGATGAATTTAGATCTAAAAGTAAAAATTCTATGGAGAATTTATCAGGACAAAGATAACACTTACAACATCCTATCCAAAGAAAGTATCTTAATAATGTAGATGATCTGACATGAATTTTTAATACAAAGAATTTAATGCATGGGTCTCACATTTGGAAATTCCTTAGGAAATGTATAAAAATTATATCTAACTCTCTCTATTTGGATATTAAAAATAGAAGATATGTTAACTTCTATAAGGGTTCCTGGTCTAGTGTGGGCCCTCTCTAAAATCATCCTTCATTCAACATTTTATAAGGGTATTTTTAAAACACTTGGGGGGCACTAGTTATTAATTTTTAGACTGAATCCCAAACTGTTTGGGGCCCCTAGAGAAGATGGAAAAATCTAATTATTTATGAAACCAACATTTCCTCTGATCTTATTATTTATTTTAACTTATTCTTAAAATTTCATCATATTAGTAGCTTTGTGGAGGTAGATGGAATAAAATGGTCTAGAGATCCTTATGAAAATGTTTTGGTGAAACAAGGCTACCATAAATTGATATCTCATATTAATACACCTTAGGGATTGTGGAAAAAATTTAGATCCCTCAAGGACTTCCTAAAGCTAACACAAATACCTAGTTTATCTTGAAGAAGAAATCCCTTTTCTAAGATAGACTCTAAAGAATTGGTTTTTAGCGATCATCTTGGTGCATCTTAGACAAATATAATTATAAATCCTAGAATCATATCCTCATTTATTTCTCTTTTTCATATATAATTTGTTCATGGTTCATTAATAAAAATGAACATACTTTGGTTTTCAGTGGGCTCTATTCATGAACTTATGATTTATTGGATAGGAGGGGATCCGGTTAATAGTATTTTTTCAATGGTTGCATCTTTGATCGTTTGGAGCTTATGGAAAAATGAAATAATAGAGTCTTCAGGAACCTATCCCTTTCTAAATATTATCTCTCTTGAACAAGATTCTCATTCAATAGATTTTTAAGGCAAAAGTTCCACCAGCCAAAAAGATAATCATTGGAGAGAAAAGTCATATTCTCTTTAAATGCAATTTATTGAAAAATAGCTTCATCTTACCTCCCCTAGTTAACAAAAGGTTATTGGCCTCTTGAAAGAATCCAAGGAAAAATTATGTCAAACAAAATTTTTATGGGGCATTCAAAGGTAACCCAGGTCTTTATAGCAGAGGAGGCATCTTCAAAGATGATTAGGGTCAAATATTTTCATATTTTTCATTCACCATTCCATGGTATTCAAACAATTTAGCTAAAGCTCTAGCTCTTCTTAGAGGTTTGAGAACCACTATTGATTTAAATTTTAGGAAACTATCAAGTCAAGATGATTCTCTCTTGATTATCAATGTTCTTAAAATGAGAATATTTGATCCATGAAAACTCAATTCTATCATCTAAGATATCCTCCATGTCATTCATTTTTTTGATGACATTTCTTTCTCCCAAAACTATCAAGAAAATAACTCTCCAATGGATTTATTGGCTAACTTTGGAGCTCTTCACCTTAATTATAATGAATATTGGCATTGTGTTGGCCCCCCTCCTTGGGAAAAATGCAAATAATTTATTAAAAAAGCATGATCTGTTGAATCCTTCACACTTGTTCAAGGGGTTGTCATTGGAATTAGTGTTCTAAATTTTGGAGTATGTTTTGTAATCTCAGAGCTTGAAGTAATTTATTCTTGGTGATGTAGTCTTCATGCTTCCCAAGCTTGGTTCTTTGGTGGTGATTCCATTTAGCACCCTTGGACTGATCTAGATTGTGCGGCTTTTAGATGTCAACTCTTTGGTTTTCTCTTGTGTATTTAACTCATTGGCTTAGCAAATGATTGGATTTTTGGATTTTTAGTCATCTCTATTTTTTATCTTATAGGTTGATATTAATATTTCCTGGTCAAATATACTTAGCATATCTTTTTTTATCATGGGGTGAGGCCATTTTCCCTTATTATTATTTGACTACAAATATTGATAAGGTCATCCAATTCCATTGAGCATTATTTATGTTCTAACCATGATCTTCTAATGTTTTTTACTTAGATTGATGGTTGGATGAAAAAATTCACAATTTCATAAAAGAAGAGGCAAAGAGGATAGGAAACTATACAAATGAAGTCCTACATGAATGTATATATGGTGATACATGTGAAATATTTTGGTGAGATTTACCCAGACTACTAGATGCATGGTCATCAAGACTTGAATACTAATGTTTTCAACTAAGAGAAACAAAATTATTTGTTTGGATAAAAGAGAAACTAGAAAACCTATTAACTTTAGGTACAAATTGGATTCATGTAATAGATCATTGGATAAAAACTATTATTGGTGGATATATCACTGAATTTCCTATACATTGATACAAACTACTTTCAATGGATACTAATGTTGGTTGTAGAAAAGGCCATGGTGGATAGTCCTACCAACATGGAAGATTTACTTCAAGAATTATGGGGATGTGTGAGATAATGAAGTGAATGATAAAGAACTGAGAAAGGAAACTTAAACATGAACCCAAAGTAAGGAGGACACAAAGAAGTAGAATGAAAAGTTGATTATGGGACTAGAGCAAGACTTAAGATAACAAATAAGGTGGAATAAACAAAATAATCCTAATGTATCTATAATTAGGAGTTGAGTAAAGAGTTTAAAAGATAAATAAGGAATGAGAGCTCAAGGGAGAGCTAGAGATTATGGATATGATGAAGATGAGAAATGAGAAGGCCAAAAATGAGAGGTGTAGATGAGAGTGCAAAAAGATGTATATTGAAAAATTGGTGTAGTAGAGATGGAAGAAAGTGGAACTAGAGAAGATGAGAGAGTATATCAATTAGAAAGTAATCTTAGATAACAATTACAAGGGAGTTTATCTTTCAGATAAGATAAGGAAAATTATTTTAAATAAATTATGTTAAGTCATAGGATTAAATTAGGGTCAAGTTAAAATGAAATAGATGTCATAGACATGGATCACTCATTTGAAGGGCAAACATCCCCTATGCCTAATTTATCAATAGAGAGAAGATGAAAAAGTACAAAATCTAAAAAAATATGGTGTATGGTTTGAAAAATTTATAGATTAATTTGGGAAATGTAGTGAAGACACCAATAAAATGTTGAATAGGAAGAAACTAATTGAGGCTAGTTTTAACATTGCAGTAAATCTTAAGACATTGGCAAAGTCTAGTCCATAATTTCCACTAGTTTCAAGTGCAAACACATGAAGTATGGATTTTGATGTGAGAATTTTTATCATTTTGACTCCGCATGATGGGTATACTGAGCCTAAGTAGTATATTTTAACCTATTAAATTAAATGATAGATTAAAAATTTAATTATAGATGATGTGAAGAAGTGAGATCTCATAGGAGACTTAACAATAAGATCTCTAGATTTCATATAAAAAAGAGATGTTGATAAAATGAGGTCTCAGGATGTCAAAGATCAACTGATAGGATAATTTAAAATGAAAATGTGTGAGTTAGATAATCCAAGACTTGAAAGATATTTGAAAAACTCATTCGAGTCAGTATGGTATTATGATTACAAATTTTATAATGTAATAAACATTGTGGAATTTATATTTCAAGATACAAATAAGGTTGTACAATTTGTAGAAGGCTTGTGACCTTGAATTTAGTTCTCCATTGTTTAAGCACAATTTAGTAACAAGGTTTATGCTTGGGAAGTTGGGCTATGTGTGGAGTAGATAGATGATTATGGGGATATCCCACAACCTATTGCAAAAATTGATGCAAAAATTGATGTTTTTTTGCATAAGATGGAGGAACCACATGAAAGTTACAGGTCAGGCTAGGCCTATGGATAAGAGGGGAAACATAGAAATGATTACCCAAAAGTTAAGATATAATTTTGTGAGATATGTCATGTAGTAGGGTATGCGACTATAGAATGCCATATCTTACAATAATGCACTCAACAACCTCTTAATATGTGCTATAAATTTTACAAGTCACACAATCATGAAAATAAAAATTGTTGAACACTCCAAGAATTGAAGGAAGACATTAACAAGAATGTCTTCATAGTAGTATCACAATAGATTCAATCTACAAAGCTAGGGATTTCAATCCCAAATTTAAACATGACAACTACAACATAGGATGTTCTTGGATGGATGCCAAGCTCACCTTGGTATCAACTCCAAGCCCTAACAGGTTGGACACTATAGTCTCCCTAGTAACATTCAAGGTGAACTTCTCCATTTTCTCATTATCAACAACCATGAAACACTATGTTTCCCCAAAAATAAAAATTAGCATGGGATCCCTCTTCACCCCAAAGAACGTATGGGTGATATGATGGATATAAACAATAGGAGTGGGGTTAACCTTAACAAAAAGGACTATATGTGGGTCAAGACAAGTTAGGTTGGGTTTTTAATTAGAGAAAAGGGGGATATAGAGGTGGATACCAAGGATGTACCTCAAACCATACAAAAGACATGGTCAACCATCCATTATCAAATACTTATGTGGAGAATATAGGCAATTCAAACAAACTTATCCAACTAATCCTCATAGGTAAATGTAATACATTTATAGTAAATTTTTGGGACAAAATCACACCGAATATTGTCTTACATTAGAAAGACAAAGAAAAGATAATCCTGTGCAAAATGTGAACCTAATAAAATTTCACCCCAAGGATCTTGTGTTCATATAAGCAATTATGTAACATCAACATGTGGATAAAGGATTACCTCCCTTTTAGAGTCTATAGGGTCAGAGAATAGTAAAGGTGTAATAGGATAAATATCATAACCCTACAACAAAAAAGGGTTTAATGTATCATGCAACTTAGGTTATTTAGAAAATAAAAAATAAAATACTTTATTGAAGGCCAATGCCATAACCATTTATGTGCATATATATGGACAAATTATGCACATCATGAGATAGGAGGGAGTTGTTACTACCTTAAAATATTTCATACTATTAAAAATCTTACGTATAACCTATATAACCTAATATTCTAAGAAATGAATATATATCTAAAAATATTAAAAATCTTCTACATAACTTGTTGGAGTGCACAAAAAGAGGTCAAAAACACATTAATAAGGTAGTATGGTATGTGAAGACTAAGAAGACTTGGGATTTAACTCCCACATTGATATTTAATAGGTAGGATAATAACTACAAAAAATATATTTGATTTTGGAAGCATAGTCAATATGATTCTTTGGTCCACATGGGAAACTATTGAATGATCGACTCTCAATTATAGTTTAATAGCACTAAGTATTATACACTAAAAGAGGGTATAAATTATTGGTCGATATAAATATGTATAAATCAAAGTTCCTAACCTAAGCTTGCAAGGCTATTTCAGTGTAATTGACATGAATATGTATGAAACCCACTACCTTGTGTTGATTGGTAAGAAGTGAGCTTATGATGGTCAAGTGACCATTAATATAGTACAAAACAGTTGAAAGCACACAAAAGGGATAATATTATTATTATACCTTTGAATAAATACAAGAGAAATCCATATGCCATACCCAAATAACAAGATTCACCCTATGCCTATGAAGATAATAGTTGGTTTAAGGTGGCAATATAATATTAGCATAATACACTACGAATTGTAAAGTATTACTTTTTACATCAATACATGAAGCCTCAATAGTAACTAAAACAAACTAAATAACTCTTTTCTAGACTTGTGATAACAAAGGCACAAGTTTTAGAGTTCCAAATAGGATAATGTAAGCCACTATTTGTATCACCAATAATGTCTAAAGTGGATTTGTTCGACAATGTAGGTGTGACAGACATGGACTATACTAAGGCAACAAAATAATGTGTTTAACCTTTGGAGATTATGTCTTCAATTTGTGGTGATCCAGATACCCACATGATGAATTAGGTAAGAGGATATCATAAGGCACCCACAATGCTAATGGTTTTTACCATAAAATGCCAATTGCCTCAATATTTTTTAACTGACAATTTAGATTAATTCATATTTTGACTAGAACATAATGTACCTAATGTAAACTAGAGGGTGAGATAACTAAAATATTAACTAAAGGGAATAACTTTTAATTGCTACATAATTCATAGGGCAAACCAATTACAATGGCATGAGGTTTGCAAACTATTGCAATCTTGATTTCAATTACCACTTATTGCTAGGGAACAATGGTTATTTTTCCAAGAAGGGTAATGTCAAAAAATTCATATCCATAGGCATGTAGATGTATGTTTTATGTAGGGTGTAGAACCAAAATATTGGATAAAAGTATTTAGGTATACCTTAGTATTACTTCCAACATCATGGTACATGCATCAAGAGCGCACAAGGGAGACTAAGAATTGGATGTTGGTCTAATAGGTATTTATTCAAACATTTGTATTTGAAGATGATAACCCATTGGTACACCAATACTTTCAAAAACTAAATATGTTATTATTCCATGTCCAAGTAGAAGATCTCAATAGTACATAAGATTATACTTTATAGGAGGAAGTAGCTAAGGAATTGAACAAAAACCTACAAAACTATAAGGATATTAAACAAAAGGAGAGTTTTTGATAAAAAATTGAAAAACAATAATTGATAATGAAGAATAGGCTGTGTCTAATGATAGTGATGAATGCTTGGATTTGAATGTATTTTTTCAACTAGAGTAAGAAGTAAAGGAGCCAAGATATAAAATCATGGACCAAACTGAATATCAACAACCATGAAATATTAATATTCAATAGCAATAAGGGCAAAAAAATTTCAAGATTCAATTATAGTGAATTCTAATAATAGACATTATAATCCATTAAAAAAATTGGTAGGGAATATTGGGACAGAGTCTGCATCAAAACTTGTGACTTTAGGTTACTATTGGACACAAAATGAGATTTTAAAATGATTACAACTTTTGTGAGATTATTATGATGTATTTATAATAAAGTTATAGAAGTAAAAGGTATAAACCCTTCACTATTGGAGATGAACATAAATCTAAAAGAATGCACATGGCCTAAGAAAACATCATCCATACAAGTTAAATCCCAACATGAAATTAAAGGTACAGGGTATGCTGGACATGATGCATGAAGTAGGCATTATCTATCTGGTGGAATAAATAGATTGGGTTAGCCCAATGGTGGTGTAGCCTACAAAATTTGTAGAAATTATAGTATATGGGGACTATCATGCACTAAATTATGCTTGTATTAATGATCCATACCTAATTCATTTAACAAATGATGTCCTAGAGTTAGTGGCAAAACATGAAGTGTATTATTTTATGGATGGGTTTAATGTCTACCATTAGATAATGATCATAATATAAGATCAATATAAAACCACAATTTTAATGTAATGGGGATATTTTTCATATAAGGTAATGTAATTTCATTTGAATAATGTTCCTACTGTGTTCTATAGGACTATGGCTACCCATTTAAAGACTTCATCCATGATTTCCTAGAAGTCTATCTAGATGATTGGGATATTTTTTATTTATTCAAGAAAAACCTATCCAAGTTGTTGTTAATGTTAGAACATTGTTGAGCTTTTCATATTTCATTAAACTTAAATAAGTGATTAATATTTACATATTTTGGTGTCCTTTTGGGTCATATAGTATGCAACAATAGTATTTTGGTTGGCCAAACCAAAATCATAGTTATTGTGGGTATGCCACCTCATACAAGATCTACATAGGTGCGATCATTATTAAATCATAGATGATACTAAAATAAATTAATAAAATTCTATGTAGCTATATCTACCCCCATAGAAAAGCTACTGCACAAAGAGACCAAGTTTCAATGAACTAATAAATGCCTAACAATATATGTGGATCTAAATAAGAGGTTGGTAACAACTCCCATTTTAGTCTTTCTTGACTGAATCAAATCATTTCATGTTCATGTAGATGCTTCAAGAACTGTGGTAGGAGTTTTTATAACACAACCAAGAGATGGATCATTGGAACATCCCATTCATTTAACAAGATGGAAAATCTTAGTTTCAAATAAAAATTACAGAATCACAAAATGAGTAAATCTAACAATGGTGTTCACACTCCTAAAGTTTAGACACTACCTTATAGAAATGTTGTTCATTTTTTATGATCACTAGGATTTGTGATATCTAGCAAACAAGCACATGTTAAGAGGAAGGATATCTAGGTGGATGATGTTATTTTAATAATTTCAATTGTGAATCAATGTGAAGCTTGGGAGATAAAATGTGTGACCAAAATTTTTATTTGAGTACATAATAGAGAGGAACTTGAATAACTCCAAGATGAATCACCAGATGCTCATTTGTTTGGATTCTCTGTAATTCTATAAAACATGGAAGACATAGCCAACTTCTTGGAACAAGGATTTTTTTCATATGCACTATGTGGAAAGGGATAAAAATTAGTTGATCAAAAGAGCCATTCTATTTAGCATCATTAATGGATATTTGTACAAAATGAGTAAAGATGATGTATTATGTAGATTAGCTTTGGATCATGAACAACCAAAAATCATTTAAGAGGCACATTAGGGAATAATAGGTGGACATCCATAAGAGAATCCAATGCAAGTAAGATATTTCAAAGTGGCATTTGGTACCCTAATCTATTTTAGGATGTGCATCAAGTAGTAAAACATTGTGACATCTATGAAATGATGGGATATCATAATCATAAATATTAAATGCAATTAAATCCTATGATAGTTGAACATCCATTTGAAAGATGGGTAATTAAATTTTTAGGACCAATAAACCGACCTAGTAAACATAGTCATGCAAGTTACTTTATTAATGTGGTATATTACTCCATTAAATGGGTAGATGTTGTCATGACACCAAGCTACAGTGATAAGGATGTAGCTAGATTTTTTTAATGAAAATATTATAACTAGATTTGGATGTCTTGTGAAACTGGTTAGTGACATAATAATAAATTTAATCAATAACACCATCAATAATATGATAAAAGAGTTTATGATATCACCCCAAAAAAGCATAACATATCATCTTCAAGCTAACAGGTAGGCAAAGGCATTAAACAAAGTCATTGATAAGATGATCAAAAAAGTATACAATGTCCAAAGAGAATATAATGAGGATCAAAATCCTATCATCCTATGGGCATACAAGTTAAAATATAAACATGCCATAGGTTTCACTCAATTTCAACTAGTTTATGGATTAAAAATAGTCATGCCAATGGAATACATCGTCATTAGTTTGTGAATTGTAGTGATCATTTGACTAGGAGATCAAGACACTCTTCAAGAATGATTTATGGATTTAATTAGAATGGAATAAAACATTAAAATAACACAATAGACACATAGTTAGCAGACAAAGTCAAAAATTATAGCATGATCACAATTTATGATCCAAATAATTTTTATAGAACAAATAATATTACTATATGATAGTAGATTTTTTGTATTTCTAGGAAAGTTGTGCATTAGATGGAAAGCCCATTACATAATTCATTATGTTTCACAATAAGGAAAAATTATGTTAAGGGACCTTACAAGAACCATTATCCCAAGACGTGTAAATGGTTTCAGGCTTAAGCCTTATCATCACTAATCTCTATTAGATCTCATAGAGAAATTAGAGAAGGTTCTAAGTAACACAATGTAGATTAAGATTTTTTTTTTAAATTGTATTATTGTATTATTTTGTTTCTATGTCTATAGTGTATATGTATAGTGTGATCTCTATATCACAAGACATCGAAACATAGTTTGAAAATCCAATGTCAAAGGAAAACACCAAAGTAATGATCAAGAAATGAGTATAAAATTTAGCATGAGGTCAATAAATCTAGTCCAGGAAGGTGGAATTAAAAAAAAAAGATACAAAGGATAGGGAATAAACTCTCACTCAAAAATTTATTAATGATACAACACTTCAAAGTTGCATCTTTACTAATCCAGGTCTATGTGTTAGGCTAGACTAATGTACAATAAAGGAAAGGCATTAGAGAAGAAATTATAGTGCATCAAATAACATAATGTGATAATCTAAACTATTAAACATACCTATCAAAGAGCCAATGTCACATCACAATAACCAATGTCATTCAGACCAAGAGTATAACGATACTAAGATATCTCAAAAGAATTTAATTTGAAGTTTCAAACAAATGGAGGGAAGGAAAGCTATTTAAATAAGGAAATAAGAAGGAAAAATACACTATAAACCCTTATAAACAAAATACATCTATGATTTGAGTCTAATTAATTCACTTGAGCACATAATTTTTTAACATCACAACTCTGAGTTACATCTATCTACTGAATAAAGTCATGGATCGATCACAACTCTTGATTCCATTATAAGATGCATAGAAATAAGAAATGGGGATTAGACTTGCACAAAGGAAAATGTGTTACTATGATCCAGATCTATTTTATTTTATTTATATGGTGAAACTCATATTTTTTTCATAGATCAATACACAATAGCACAAACAAGGTCTCAAGCTCTCCAAGACCTTTTTTGAGGATATGATGTGGAGTGACTCCTCGATCTTCATACATTTGGTCAATTGGATGAACTAATGATGACATTTATTAGTCATTACAATGAATATTTGATCCATCTCTCCAAGGATGCCATGACATTCATAAATCCATTGAACATGGGGTAGGAAACAATAATTTTATCCCAAGGCAAATCCATCCTACCATACAAAACCAAGGTCCCACCCATTCACTTAGATACTAAAGAGAAATATGGTAGGGAATACAAAGGGATCCCTATTGACTTGATAGATGATGTTGTGGTGTGAGTGTTTTCTAAGAGTATTACCAAGTTTTTTTTGGTAAACCACCAAAATTACAAGGAAAAGTACCAAAGGGCTCATTGATATTGCTTATCGAATGATTTGGTTGAATCAGGACTTTAACTGGCCAAATTTCTTAATTTCTGAATTGACTATAAACATTGAGAAGGTCATCATTGGCACATCGTAGGTGTTCCAAAACTAGTTACTAATACTAATCCTCTATTTCACATAATAAAAGTCTCCCAATGATGACGTCACACTTAATGTTGATTTCTAGCCTTCGACCACCTTCACTAACATTTCCTAGATAAAGATAGGGAAATGTTATGCATAATTGATCTAGATAATTACATCATGGAAAGAGGTCAAATATGTCATCATTTATCACCATCATGTTCCTAAATACATCATATAATATCTAGGGCAACATGAAATCCTTAAAAAGTTACATGATGGCAATCATATTAGAGTTTACGAGTTATGCAAGGGAATAGTAACTTTCTTACCCTTTTCATCACTATGCTAGATGCGTAGGCTAAAGTCTTATGACATAAATATGGTTAATAGAACTATCCAACCCTTGTAATATATAACTTTGGGTGCACAATATTTATTTACAACACAATTATAAGCTGAAGTATAGGTATCTCATGAAACATTTGTGGCCCCACTAGAGACTACTAGGGGTAAAATAAAGGTGGCGATGTAGAGGATAAAACCACCTCCACCACCCAATATAAATACTTGCAACAAAAAGCCATAGTTCAGTGACACAAATGTACCAAATATTATTATAGAATATGATCTTGTAAAGTTTGGAGTCATTGAGGAACAATTCTACAATTCTATGATAGAATACATATGCACATAACTATATAAGGACTAAGAAAAAAATAATTATTTTTCTAAAATGTTGTGTGCACTTGTCAAGTGAAGAAAAATGTATCACAAGACATCATGGTTGACATTCCCACACCTCATGATTCAATCCTATTTGAAACCACCACTAAGGAAGAAGAGAATAAACATAGAAAGTGGAAATCTTATGAAGGGAATCTAGTGTAGGATGATCAACTATGAAAGCAAATCCCAAACAATAATGCTTAGATCAAGGTGTAGTACAATAAGATAACCCACAATAGCATTTTAGGTTTAGACCCAAAGTGAATACAACACTGAAGACTTATCCTTACATTATATATTTTATGGGATATTTTGTTGCACCATGAGTGGTGGATAAAATTGAGTTTGCAGAAGAACAACTTGTGGATCAATACCCTATTAATATGACTTGCACATTAAAGCACTAAAAGAAGGTTTTCATTCCATGTATAAGAACAAAGATTCCAATATGTAGACACACAATGGTGAATTTTTACCCTTATTCTTCCCCTCATTATTCCCCAGTTAATTCATCCCTATCAACCCCTCCATCTTTATCCAAAATTTTCCCCACTCTTGCACAAGAATCTCAAGCAAGTAAGAAACAATAGCTAAAATAGCCAAAGGTGTGGGGGGACATCAAGGTAGAAAAGGAAGATGTGTAGGCTAAAAAAATGGAAGATAAGGTGTATAAGGAAACAAAAAATAAGGTAAGGAATAAGGAAAGGAAACATACAAATCAATAAGGAGAGCACAAGGCCTAGGAAGAAGAAGAAAAGAGGAATAATAAGGAGGCTAACGATACATAAAAGAAAAAAGTAGAGGAAGCTAAAAAAAATAAGAAGCATGATGAAGAATAATATTAAAATAAGAAAAAGTAATAATAATATACTACAATAAATAATAAATAATAGGTATAGAAGGAAATGCATGAAAAGGTCGAGGTTGACATATCAACCAAAGCAAAAGATCATAAAAAGTAAGAGGTCCTACAAAATATATAAAAAATATAAAAGAAAAGGAATATGGAGAAAGATTAAAAAGATTTTGAATATAAATTATAAGAGGTAACTAAGTCATAGGTAGAGGAAACCACCACATCCATGTTAATCACTATTGTTGTTGTCGAAGTCTGACATTAATGTTGTCATTGATGTCAAAGGTTTATAAGAAAGGTGTTCTTGAGGTCATTAAATAATGTTCTTGTTTGATAGCATCATTGAGAGGTATTAAATTATTTGATGAGCATGTTATACATTTAATCAATGTATATGAGCATCAAGAAGTGTTTTAAGGTCACTTGTCAAGTTTCAAGAGCTTAAGAAGCCTAGTCATAACACTGGTCATTATATGAAGAGACCTTGTAAGAAAGTATGAGCTTGGTGGCCTAGTGAGATGTATTAATAGAGTCATAATATGTTTTACAAGGTTTTTATCATGAATATGAGGCATTGAAACACTTTTGAGAGTCTCAGAGTGAGCCTACAAGGGCAGGACCTATAGACCTAGTATGAAACTAAACCACCTCTAGACCTTGCCCGACCTAAGGAAGTGTCATGAAGAGTTTTAAAGGAATATGAAGGATGTAAATCAGTGTTTGATCATGAGATATGTTTTTTGAGTTTGTATATGAGGTATTGCGAGCTTGGACAGTGGTTAGAAGGTCAGTTTCAAGGCCTAATGTGACTTGCAGGTTAAAGCCTAGAGAGCAAAGAGGGAGAACATGGAAAAATAGGGTATGAGGTTTTTTTTCCAAGGATAATATGGAAATATAAGCATTTAAATAATTTTAAAATGTTTTTAAAAGTATTTTGAACAATTTTTACGTCAAAATTTGAAGGATAAGGTAAGAAAAAGCATTTTAAGGTCTCTCGTACGGACATAATGAAGGGTTTTCAAGTTGAGATGAACTTTCAAGTGTTAATTTGCATGTGTAAAATCTGAATTGGAACCTAATAAATTCATGTTATATGGGGAAGTTTAATAGATAAAATTTTCAAGCATTGGTTTCTTGAATGAGGGGCTAAGCTCTATGAATGATCGTTAAGACTGAAAGATGGTTTAAACCCTCAAAAAACCCTAACACTAACCCAATGTCAAAGATATTTTTCAAAAGAGCCCATAATGGTCTAAAATGACTATAAAAACTATCATAACATGTATCCAACTCTCCCAGGAACCTCTAGTGGCGATTGGTTTGTCAGGTGAGTGAGTGGACGCTATAGGAAGGGCCTTGTTTCTTAGAGATTTGTTGTATCAGTTAGAGTTGACCAAGTCAAATTTTATAAATGGATTAAGATTTAATATTAAGACATGTATTTTATGTACATGGTGGTTTTTTTATTATAATATATCCCTCATGGTTTCTAAAATGATCATACAAGTTGACCAGTCGCTAACATGCATAATGATGAATATAGATTATGGATGTGTTATAATAGATTAGGGATGAATCCAATTTCATGGATATGTTTTTTAATACATGTAACACATGTTAATTTTGGATATAAGTTTTTAAAAATAATTGTATATAGCAAAATGTTGCTCTCAAGTTGACTTGTCTAGCTTAGTGAGGTCATAAGATTGGCCTGCAAGTCCAATATTGCCACTAGAGCTTATGATAATTTTATTGGAGGTTTTTATAATTATTTTTTAAGATAATTTTCATTCATTGGTATTCCTTTAATTTTTTTATTTAAGTGTCAAAATTTCAAGTTTCCATGACTATGTTTTGAGGCTAGATGGTAGTTATGAGTGGGCTACTTTCAAAGAAGGGTTTTGGTTCTTTTTTCCTGAGTTTGGAAGTCTAAATCACATGGTTATGACCCTAAGGTCATTTATATTTTTTATGTGTTATTTTTTTCTTTTTGTAAAAATTATGTTTATGCTTAATTTTTTCAATAAAGACTTTCTGGGTATGTATAGGCCTAATTGTGAATAGTGTTAATGGTACGCTTCAATTGGTGGTTGAATCTAAAATGAGTAATTAAGCCTAGATGATCTTATTATGGGTTTATTTTAAAGACATATGATATTTTACTACTATGTGATAATTTTTAGAGTGTTCCAAGGAGTTCAAAGGGTAACATGTGCTAATGAAGGCCTAATTGAAATAGGTCTTCTTAAGGCCTAAAAGGGGTTTTGGTTATATATGCTATGATTGACCTATTTTAGTGTTTGATTAATGTTTTTTGAATGTTATAAGACCTATTATATTTAAAATATAAGTGGAAAGTGTTTATTTCCAGCCAAGAGGTGTATGAACAAGAGCCTAGTATAAGAACAAGGCCTAATAGACCTAATTTGCTAGTGAATGAGTGAGTAGAAGAAGAGGATATAGTAGTTT
Source organism: Torreya grandis (assembly GCA_037957365.1). NCBI lineage: Eukaryota > Viridiplantae > Streptophyta > Pinopsida > Cupressales > Taxaceae > Torreya > Torreya grandis. Next base: position 146,451 of record JARHVA010000094.1, on the reverse strand, counting down.
GAAGAGCTAAAGGAGTTATTGAAGACCATAACTAGGGTGTATATAAATTATCATAAATATATAACATGGATACTATATATGACTATCAATGTCAAATGACCTAATCTATCTTAAAGAGACCTAGTTTTGTGAAGGAGCCTAGAAGGTAGTTTGAGAGAAATAGAAGAGAGAGAAGATATGAAGAAGAATATCATAATTTATTGTATGATAATTAATTTTTTAAAAGTTGATCAAAGGTTTAAGGTGTTTGATTTGGTTTTGAGTCATCTATGGGGTTGGTGCCTCATTACAAGTTGGTACTTGCGAAAGCCTAGCTGAGTTGGTGCTTAGCTAGTTTGGGTTGGTGCTCCAAGTGAAGTTGGTCATTCAATAAATATTGATTTTTTTCTTATAGGAATATAGTCCATTTACATCATCAATGGATTTTATTATCTTTAATATTTTCCCACTCAAATAAGTGTTATATGTGTTATGCTCTTGTCTCATGCTCATGGCTCTCAATGTGTTTCTAGTTCACTATATTTTTTTGATAGTTCATGAATGATAAAGTAACATTGTAAAATTTTTAAAGACTGATTCACCCCCCATATTAGTTACTATGCTTCCAATAATTAGTATCAGAGCCTATTACTTTGAGGCAAGTTTAACAACTTGAAGGTGATTCTAAGAAGCACAAGAATGTCTTGTGATCAACATGAAGAAGACAACGTGTATGATGAAGAAGTCTACTATGACTGTGAAGAAGGAGAAGCTTAAGTAGACATTGAAGCTGAGATCATAAGTTCCCTTAATGATTTTAAACATAAAAATAAGACTATCAAGGATCTCAAGAGTCAGTTAGAAGGGGTCAACATAAGGTTTAATTCAAAGGAAGTTGAGTATGACTAGTTTAAGATAGAGTTAGATTCCTTGAAGGTTGAGAATGAGCAACTCAAAGACAAAATGAAATTTTTTGAGAGAGTGCATGAGAATTCAGAACAAGTCAATAATACCAACATGAAAATACCAATCAACCAACCCAATGTAATAAAGGATAAGTCATCATGGAACCATGGTAATATAAGAATGTTGCTTGCTACATTTGTCACAATATAGAACACATTGAAATATTATATTCTAATAGAGTTATAATGTATAAAAGATTAAAAAAGACATTAATCTCCTAGAATACATAAGAAGGATCAAACATTGGTATGGAAGCCAAATCAAGTTGGGATGGATCATATTGAACTCAAAAGGCAAGATGGACTATTTGCCAAGGAGGAATAAAAAACCAAATTGGATTCTATGCTAGCTTAGATTTACTTTCACATTTAAGATGAAGGCATGAAATGGTATATCGATAGTGGTTTCTCAAACTACATGATAGGAGACATAAATAATTTCATCTCATTAAATAATAATGCTACAGGTCCAGTGAGGCTTGAAGGTAACACAACTGCCAATATAGTTGGCAAGGGTGTCCTGAGTTTGGATAATGGAAAGACCAAGACATAAAATGTGTTGTATGTGAAAGGTTTGAAACATAACTTTATTAGTGTAATTCAAATGTGAAATCAAGTACACACACTAACCTTTCATGATAGAGGGTGTGAGATAAGGAAAGCCAAACAGGAAGGCTAATTGTTAATGCCAGGAGAACTGAGAATAACCTATATGTATTGAATGAGATCAAGAAGGAAAGATGCTTCATGAAAAAGATAGTTAAAATTTAGATATGGAAAAAAGGTTATGCCATCTAAACTTTGATAATCTAGTCAATATTATCACTAATAAGTCTGTGAAGAACATGCCTAAAATCATCAAACCTATAAACATACTTTTTAAGGCATGTCAACATGGTAATTAGACTAGAAGAAGGTTCAAGTCCAAGGAGTAATCTACTACAATACCCTTATATTCAATACACATTGATCTTTTTGGGTGTATAATAATTTAAATAATTCAAATAGATAGTTATTTCATGATACTTATTGATGATTACACAAAAATGACATGGGTTACATTTTTGAAATGAAAATTAGAAGCTCTTGACAAGTTCAAAGAATTCAAGGATCTTGTTGAGAATGATAAGAATGGGAAGATAAAGCTCCTAATATATGATAGGGGAGGAGATTTTTGGTCCAATAATTTTGATGGCTTTTGTGAATTTCATGGAATAAGGAGATAATTCTTAGTAGCTAGGACACTTCGGTAGAATGGAGTAGTGGAAAGGAAGAATAGGATAGTTAAAGAGATGGCTAGAACTATGATAAATAATCCTATATTATCTAATAGATATTGAAGATAAGTAGTAAACACTTATATATATATTTGAATAGAGTATAAATAAGGTCTAATGGCAACAAAACTCCTTATGAACTATGAAAGGGAAGACCTGTTAGTGTGGAACACTTTAGAGTGTTTGGGAGAAAATATTTCATCAAAAGAGATGATGAAGACTTGGGAAATTTTGATTCTAGATCTAATAAAGGCATATTATTAGGATACTCATTAATTATCTCATCCTATATATGTTATAAAAAGACTACAAAAGATAGTGGAAATCATAAATGTGAAGATTGATGAGACACGAAAATCTCACTCATAGTCCAAAAACACTTTAGAGAATATGGAATTCAAGAATGAAGATGAGACTATAGAGGTTGATGAGGAAGAAGAAGAATTTGAAGATAGATAGGAATCAAAAGGACCCTCAAGATAAATTCAAATAGATCACTCTGAATCTCAAATCATTAGCAACAAGAATGCAAGTATGTAAACAAGGAGAACATTGGTAAGTAATCTAAATCAAGAAAATGTTGCTATATTATCCAATATTAAACTTAAGAGTCTTATAGAATCAAGAAAAGACAAATTTTTGATAGGTGCTATGAATTAGGACTTAGACTAGATAGAGAAGAATGAGACTTTGAAACTAGTTCCTAAGTGTAAAGACAAGAATGCCATTGGCATAAAATGGGTGTTTAGAAACAAGTTAAATTAAGATGGAGGAGTCACCAAGAACAAGGATAGATTAGAATTCAAGGGATATGCATAATTTGAATGGGTAGACTTTGAGGATACCTTTTCACTAGTAGAAATATTGGAGGCCATTAGATTGTTTCTAGCATATGTAGGATTCAAAGGATTCAAGGTATACTAGATGGATGTTAAATCTAAGTTTTTGAATGGGAATTTAGAAGAGGAAGTGTACATTGATCAAACTGAAGGGTTCTCACTATTAGATGATAAAGACTATATGTTTTGATTGAAAAAGGCTCTCTATGGAATAAATCAAGCTCCTAAAGCTTGGTATGCTAGGTTGCACATGTATCTGTTGGATCAAGGATTCAAAAGAGGAGTTTTAGGTAGTAATATATACATCAAGATATAAGATGACCATTAGCTGATACTAGTTGTCTATGTGGATGACATCATATTTGGTAGAAATAATAAGAACATGACCAAGGCCTTTGTATAGGTGATGAATAAATAGTTTGAGATGTCCATTATGGGAAAAATATCATTCTTTCTTGGGTTGTAATTCAGTCAATCTAAAAAAGGTATAGTCATCTCACAAGCCAAGTACATAATAGAGATGTTGAATAAATTTGAGATGGAAGATTGCAAGGTATTTAGTGCAACCATGATCATAGGATGTAAGTTGAGCAAGGAAGATGAGTCTTCAAAGGTAAATAAGATGTCATATAGGTCAATGATTAGAAGTTTGTTTCACACCACTACCTTTAGACCTGACATCATGCAAGTAGTAGGTCTTGTGGGAAGGTTTCAAGTAGATCTAAAAGAGAATCATCTATAAGCAGTCAAAAGGATACTAAAGTAACTCAAGGGGACTATGGACTATGGATTATGGTATCCAAGAAGTAAGGAGTTAAATTTTATAGCCTACATAGATAAAAACTAAAAAAGAAGTATAGATGATAAGAAGAGACCAGTGGATGAGCCTTTTTCCTATGTGGGTGCCTAGTTTCATGGATGAGCAAGAAGAAACCATCAATAGCATTATCTACTTGTGAAAATGAGTACATTACAACAATGTCATGTTGCACTCAGTTCCTATGGGTGAGACAAAACCTAAAAGACTACAAGGTGTAGTATGATGGTCCTAGCCCTATCTATTATGACAATATAAGTGCTATAAGCATCTCAAAGAACCTTGTCATGCACTCAAGGACCAAGCACATTATTATCAAGTATAATTTTATAATAGATCAGGTAAGTGAATAAAGTGTCAAAATTGAATATGTTTCTACATAGGATTAGATTGTAGACATCTTGACCAAACAACTTCCAAAGGTAACTTTTGAACACCTAAGATAGGAATCAAGTGTAATTCCTACCCCTAGCAATCATTCAAAAAGTCAAGTACTTAGGGGGAGATAGTCATGATCATTAGCTATACAAATAGGCAAGTTTTTTCAAGAATATATTCATGGAGATAGGGGTATCATTTTTGTATTATGTCTCATAAACTCACAAATCTTGTGTTGAGTATTTTGGTTGCAAGGAGTGTGATCCAGGGAGTTGCAGACATCACTTTGTCATTTATGTCAAAGTGGGAGAAAAGAATAGAATGGGGAGATAATAAGGATAATTATACAATATGTTTTTCCATAAATGAAAAAGGGGGAGATTTTTGAACACTGTTCCTATTGTTGAAGTCTAATATTAATGTTGTCATTGATGTCAAAGGTTCTTAAGAAAGGTGCTCATGAAGTCATTGAAGATTATTCTTATTTGATAGAATCATTGAGAGGTATGACATTGCATTAGGATAATGTAAGACATGTAATTAAGGTATAAGATCATCAATATGTTTTTTAATGTTAGTTTTCAAGTTTCAAGAGCTTCATAAGCCTAGTCATAACAGTAGGCATTGCATGAAGAGACCTTGTGAGAAGGTATGAGCTTGGTGGCTTGGTGAGATAGATCCAAAAAGGAATAAGAGGTTGTATGATATTTTTTGAGAATGAATATGAGTCATTAGAACACCCATAAGAGTCTTAGTGTGATTTAGGAGGGGTAGGACCTATAGACCTAATATGCAACTAGACTACCTCTAGACCTTGCTTGGTCTAATGAAGTATCTTGAAGAGTTGTCAAGGCATATGAAGTATGTAAATTAGTGTTTGATCATGAGAGAGGTTTTATTAGTTTGTATATGAGGTATTGAGAACTTTTACAATGGTTATAAGGTCATTTTCAAGGCCTAATGTGACTTGTAGGTCAAACCCTAGAGAGCAAAGAGAGAGAGAGAGAGAGAGAGAGAGAGAGAGAGAGAGAGAGAGAGAGAGAGAGAGAGAGAGAGAGAGAGAGAGAGAGAGAGAGAGAGAGAGAGAGAGAGAGAGAGAGAGAGAGAGAGAGAGAGAGAGAGAGAGAGAGAGAGAGAGAGAGAGAGAGAGAGAGAGAGAGAGAGAGAGAGAGAGAGAGAGAGAGAGAGAGAGAGAGAATGGAATAATAGGGTATGAGGTTCTATTTACAAGGATAATATGGAAATGTGAGAATTAATGAAAGTTTGACATTTTTTTTCAAGTAATTTGAACAAGTTTTAGGTCAAAATTTGAAGGATAAGGAAAGAAAAGTGTTTTAAGGTCTCTTGTGTGTACAAAATGAAGGGTTCTCAATCCAAGAAGAAATTTCAAGTGTCCATTGGCATGTGTAACCTCTTCATGATAACTTAATATATTAATGATAGATGGGGAATGTTACTATCTCAAATTTATAATAATTAGTTTTTGGAATGAAGGGTTAATATTTATGAATAATCATTAAGACTAGAAGATGGTTTAAACCCTCAAAGAACCCTAACACTGACCCGATGCCAAAGCTATTATTTAAAACAGCCCAAAATGGTCTCAAATGAATATTAAAACTATTGTATCATTTATCCAACTCTCCCAAGAACCTCCATGTGTGATTAGTTTTTTAGGTGAGTGAGTGGACCCTACAAGAAGGGCCTTATTTATCAGAGACTTATTGTAGAAATTAGAGTTGACCAATTCAAAGTTACTAAATAGATGAAGGTTAAATATTGATACTTGTATTTTATGTCCATGGTGGTTTATGACCAGGTTATATCCCTCATGGGTTCTAAACTGATCATACAAGTTGACCAGTCATTAATAGGCTTGATGATGAAAATAGTGAGAAACCCAGATAGAAGTGAGAAGGTGATTAGGGATGTGTTATCATGGATTATGGATGAATAAAAGTCTATGGATATGTTTTTAAATAATTTTAATACATGTTCATATTTGATATAAGTTTTTTAAGTCATTGTATATAGCAAAACACTGCTCTTAAGTTGACTTGTCTAGCTCAGTGAGGTCTGTGTATAGTGAGGTCATGAGATTGGTCTGCAAGAACAATGTTACCACTAGATATTATGATAATTTTATTATATGTTTTAATAAGGATGTTTTAATATCATTTTAATGTATTTTAATTCCTTTAATGTGTTCTTTTAGGTATTAAAATTTCAAGTTTCCATGACTGTGTTTTGAGGCTAGTTGACAATTCTGAGTGGGCTAATTTTATTATATGTTTTAATAAGGATGTTTTAATATCATTTTAATGTATTTTAATTCCTTTAATCTGTTCTTTTATGTGTTATAATTTCAAGTTTCCATGACTGTGTTTTGAGGCTAGTTGACAGTTCTGAGTGGGCTACTTACAAACAAGGGTTTGACTTACTTTTACCTAAGTTTTGAATTATAAATCACATGATGATTAAAATAAGGTGATTTATATTATTTATGTGTAATTTATTTACATGGTTATTTGAAAAAATTATGTTTATGCTGCAGCTGTTCAAGATAGACTTTCTAGGTATGCACAGGCCTAATTGTGAATAATGTTAATGGTGTGCTTCAAGTGGTGGTTGAATATAAAAAGTGTTATAAATAATATATGATATTATAATGGGTATATTTGAGTGAAATATTATATTTTCCTATTGTGTGAGAATTTTAATAGTTTTCCAAGGAGTTCAAAGGGTAATGTGTGCTAATGAAGGCCTAATTGAATTAGGTCTTCTACAGGCCTAAAAGGGGTTTTGCTTATATAATATATGACCGACCTATTTTAATGTTTTTATAATTTAATAAGGCCTATTTAAACAAAAATATTAGTTGGAAAGTGTGTCTTTATAACCAATAGGTGTATAAGCAAGATCTTAGTATAAGAACAAGGCCCAATAAGCCTAATTTGCTAGTTAGTGAATGCGTGAGTCGAAGTGGAATATATAAAACTTTTAAGAGATAAATGAGGTATATAAAACCATAATAATGGTGAATATAAATATAATTAATATATAATAGGGGTAATATAGATGACTATCAAGTTCAAATGACCTAATATGTCTTAAAGAGACCTAGTTGAGTGAAGGAGCTTGGAAGATAGTTTGAATGAGATAGAAGAGAGAGAAGATTTTAAGAAAGATATCATCATATATTGTATTATAATAAAATTTTTATTAATTTTATCAAGGTTTTAAGGTGGCTATGTTTATGTTGAGTCATCTAAGGGGTTAGTGCCTCCTTGCAAGTTGGTGCATAGCTAGTTGGGGTTGGTGCTCCAAGTGAAGTTAGTTCTTCAATAAATATTGATGTTTTTCTTATAGAAATATAGTTAATTTTAATCATTAGTGGGTTTTATTACCCTTGAGGTTTTCCCACTCAAATAAGTGTTATATGTGTTATGCTCTTGTCTCATGCTCATGGCTCTTAATGTGTTTCTAGTTCACTATATTATTTTGATAGTTCATGAATAATAAAGTAAATTTGTAAAAGTTTTGAATACTGATTAAACCCCCCTCTCTTAGTCATTTGGATTCCAATAATCCAAATATAAATAATATAATAGAGATAATGCTAAATTCATAACCTCGTAAAAGATAGAGGAGACTAAGCAAGTGCAGATAGCCAAGGGTTAAAAACCATTTAGAACATCACAAGGCCTCAAATCCACATAGGGAGGTGCATAATAATAAGGCTCACATCATATTCCAATACCAAAAAGTTGGATATGGTATTTTCCAACACTATCAACATGGAGGATGACATTCACACTTTATGTGTCATAGATTTGAAACAACTAGCCTCGACAGATCCTATGTCTTCTATACTAGGTTTGTCCATGGCATAATAAGAATAATCACTTTATGTGACCATGTTAAATTTGGTAGATAAGATATAAGGATCTATGATTTTCCAAGAATCCATTGCATAAAAGGATTCTCAGCTATAATAGGAAGCATCACAACTTAGGGAGGAAAACATACTGATGTATCTCTGCCTCCCAAAGGCTAGGAATCTCATTGATGATACATGTGTTACACTGGTCATCCAAGTCTTCGGCCACCAAGTCATGTTCAAATAAAATTAATTCAGAACTCTTATTTCCTAGGTAATAAAATATTGGCTTGTTATGCAGAAGCTGCAACAAATTCGAACACAACATCAAAATTTGAAGGCAGAAACAAAGGCCATTTTTATTTCTATAAATAATATGAGAAAATCTTAGACACTGTTATGCTCTAATATCAACATATAATGAGAAGCATGCTCGACTATAAAAAATGATGAACACTACATGGAGTGAATCCAACCTATAGTTAGTTAAAGTTGATAAATCCAAAACAATGATGGGACACTAATTAAATATCTCTAATGAGCTAGATGTTACACTAAAGTAGTCTCTTGATTCAAGATACATTGTGATGCATAAGTTGAAAACATGGAAAAATGAGATATTGTACAATAAATTTGATGGAATTTATATGTAGAGACATGCAAACAGACTAAAGGAGCTAGCATAAGAAATCCAATAGAAGGTGTCGCATGCTGGGGCCATCCTCATGATAATATAAGATGACATGACATTCAAAATATTATGGGGATCTAAGTCCCATTTTGAAATATGATCAATAAGGTATAAGACGTTCTCAT